>CM032883.1:20421057-21676057 GCA_019176425.1 Megalops atlanticus | reverse complement strand
GAATCAGTGTGCTCTAGGTGATGGTTAGATTTAGACACTGTTAATACCTTGCTGCTATAACCTCAGTAATAGTATAGTGATGGGGGGGATCAGACCCCTTTCTTCCACATCACAGGCAACTTGCTGCAACGCAAAAGTGTGCTGGCCCTTGGTGAGGTTCTGAGTGGATTCTCTTTGCCATTTTTGATTATTCAACAGTATGGAACAATATAATGATGTTTGCATTTAGATAATCATCTTTAATGTCTGTATTCATAGGGTGGAACAGCAAATGAGGATGAGACCCTAACAACTGAAAACTGTTTCACATGTTTTTGAGTCTGGTATCTGTACCCGCTGTGATGTCCTCTGTATTGCAGAGTCTCTCCTGCTGTCAGGGAGTCATTTCTGAAATATTTTCCAAAGGAGGACACACTGACCCTGTTTTCCTCCTTCTCTCTATTTATCCCCTCACTCCCTGTTTCTCTTTTTTAATCTTTGTCCACCAGTTCTGTGTCTCTGTTTGAACATGAAGGTATTTCTGAATTGCGCTGCACAGGAACAAAGAGGAATTCAGAGAAATGAACAGTGCAGCTTTCCTCCTCTCTTTCATGAGCGGGGTCAGGTTTCCTCCGGTAACCTTACCTGCTGTCTCACCTGGGCACTGTGTGGCGAGAGAGAAACGGAGGCAATATTGTAGTCCATCACAGAGAAAGAGGAGAAAACACCTGTGAGAACACAGGTCTTCCTGTGTTGAAACCAGGCTCATATTTCTCTGCATTCTCATGGGCTGCCCACTGCTCTCACCCAGTGGAGAGGACGTCTCTCTCTTATATTTTCACTTTGATGAAAGGGAAAAGCTCTCTCTTGACTTTCCAGTGACAGTTTTAGGTTTTGCAGTCTGAGGTGGGAGGCAGGTTAATCAGTGCAGATACAGGCCTCAGGCCTTCACACCACTGACATGGGTCTCTGCTCTCACCGATACAGGAATGAGCGAGCTCGCTGGATTAGTGCCCTGGGACAGAGCAGCGGTGACAGGAAGAATGCAGACAGAACCAGTGAGTGTAGCCCAGACACAGCGACACACCACCACCTGGTGGTGAAACAGTGCACCTACAGTGTCTCAACCCAGCCTCTTGGCACACAAGGCTGGTCGTCAAACTCCAAATCTATCTTGTTGAAAATTCATTCAAACTTTTATGTCAGCTTCAGGATTAGCACCCATGTGGAGCTAAACTAGTCTATTGATAGAATTCTTGGACATGTGAAATAAATATTAGATTTTGTGTGGAAATAAAATGTTTTTGAAGAAAAAAAAAATTGGAAATTTGATGTTTGAATGTAACACTTAAAACTTAAGGGAAATAATTCTCCAATTCATGCATTTTTTATTTATTTCTGTTCCTGACTGCTATATAAATACATATGGAGGGCTCTGTGTATATAGTCCAACATCAAATGATATATAAATATGTACATGCTGTATGGGTACATACTAAGTTCATATTACAGAATTAAATATATAGTACAGGCAGTACACCTCTGCATACCTCAGGTGATGCTGACAGATAATTATCAGTTCTGTTTGCTGAACGTTCTTTTGCATTTCAGATGTGATGCAGGTGGAAATTACGAGGACATACACAGCCAAGCAGCCAGACGAGCTGTCACTTCAGGTGGCTGATGTAGTGCTGGTTTCACAGACTGTGGATGATGGTAAATATTCTCTCACCCCCAATCTCTCTACCCCTCTATGTTCACTTTTCAAGACTTTGCAGTGCTCAATTTAAAAAATATATTTTTTTACATTGTGCATGTCTCTGTGCCAGAAGATGTCAAGCCAAGATCCAGAGTTCTTTGCTTCTCTCTATACAGTTGCAAGGCATGTAGCACTACTACATTAGGACATGTATATCCAATCAGAGCATTTGTTTTAAGGCCATGCAAACACAATTCATATATGTCCATGCTCAAATCATTTTATAGCTTTTTTAAAAATGGGTTGTAATGACAATTCAAGCATCTGTTTGATCACTCAGAGCTCAAAAAACATGTTGCCTTTTGAAGCTGTCCTATTTGGTGTATCTTTGGTGCAGACTTCATTCTGCAAAGAAACGCTGTCTGGTTTTCTGTTTTGTTCTGAGAAAGAGTTGAAAAATGTACCACCGGGTACCAGTGAAACGTCACTTTGAGTGAAGTGGTGCATCAGACAGTTTTCTTTGGAGGATGTCAGTCTAAAGGTGAAAGAGAAGTCTGGGCTCCATCCACACTGACCACCTTTCATGTGGAAAAAGGGCACAGATACAAGAATAGACCATCAAAAGACACCTGTGAATCCTTTATCCACATTAAAAATACAGCACCTAGTTGAAAGCTGCCATCCTGCTTTGAACGAGAAGCTTTCTGTGCATAGTGAAGCTTTGTGTGAAGTTATTTTTAGTGAGAGAAAATATTAAAAAGTGGTCACTGCACTCAGATTGTTAGACAAGAAACTAGTACTTGAATGTTTGTGTGTGTGTGACAGGATTCTCACCAATTTTACATCATTTTTACTTTTGTCCGAGTCCCTTTTAGGATCATCTGTAATACTCAAAGACTCAATTTCATATTCATGATTCTCCTTTGAGGGAAAGTATTTGAGATCTTATCCTCTCTGTCTGCTCTCTGTGAGATGTGGGTGTTTATCATGGTGGAGTGTGCCCGAGTGCATTTAGTATAATGTCATAGTGTCCAAGGGTCCTTTGTATCACTGTAGCGTGTGTTAACTGTACCTGTGTCATGGTTGAGTATGTTTGTACGTCTGTTATGGGATGTGGCTGTACATTATATGAATGTTGCGATACAGCTGGTGTATGATAGTGTGAATGTGACGATGAGCTCTGTGTGTGTCTGAGTCTATTTGAGTGTGTGGCAGTGTGTGTGCGCGCTGTACTGCAGAGTGTTTACTGACTGTGGCTCGTGTCCCACAGGCTGGTATGAGGGCGAGCGTCTTCGAGATGGGGAACGAGGCTGGTTCTTGGCTGAGTGTGCCCAGAGGATCACCTGTCAAGCCACCATCGAGAAGAACATGCAGAGAATGGACCGCCTCCAGGGGCTGGAGACCAATGTGTGAGCTGGACCCACCCACGAACCACAATTAATCACTCCCACCAAGCACTCTCACTGCTCCGACTCTCCTCCTCAGGCTTTTGAAGGATTGTACATTGTTCCTGCAACCAAGTCTGAAGAACTGCCCACGTTTCACAACTAGGGCCTGCAGGGTCATAATTCAAGACCTTGCTGTACTGAGTATTGTGTGAAATGGGCAGATTCACTGAGAGTGAAGTTTTTAAATTTCTTACAAAGGGACATATTAAATTCTTTTTTATAGCCGACATGATTTTCTTTGTACAAAAATATGACTAATGTACATTTTTTTTGTATGTTTGAGTATAGTCATGATTTCTGAATGCAAGCTACCCTCAGGGTATAGAGTCCAAACAGATGAAAACTTTAATGGTTGTATTAATTTGTAATTGATGGTGAAAAGGCTGTATATGACTGAAAAGGGCCAAAGAGTGATGATATAATTTCAAATGTGGAAAATCTCTTGATGTAGCTCTAACAATGTACTAATGTATCATTAGAAATATTCTGACATTTTAGACAAATGAGAATGAAGAAATGCTATTTTTGTTATAAAACTGGAACACAGGGGTCTAACACAACTGTAAGAAATGCCAATCTGACAGAAGCTGTATAAATAATCTGAGCTGTCGAAATCAAACTTCAGTAAAATTATAGTAGTATGCATACTCTGTCATTAAACCTTGTGTAACACAAATGCAGAAGACGGATTATTCTCAATATTTCATCTGAAGTAATCTGCACTCAGGGAAAATGTATACAAACAATGATTGTAAATCACAGTGTAAATATGTATCAATGTATTTTTAAATAGACAATCGTGATCTATACAGTACTTTTATCCCCAATACTGGTGAATAAAGATGATGGCATAGGTGATTGTGATCATTGTTTTTTACATGCACTTTGGCAGTACACTTAAATATACTGTTTACACATTCAAACAAAATTATGTTTAATGTGTGATCTTTACAGCACGTCTAGTCTGATTATGTTCTGACGTATCCACACTGTTAAAAATATGAAAACTCAGGATCAGTCTTGTGTCTGTGCCATCTTGGATTTTTTGACTTTTGGAGAAAGATAGCCTCGTCTTTCTTCAGGACGGCCTCTCCGATTTTGCTTTCTGGGTCCCCTTGCTGTCACAAAACATAGGTATTTGCGTGATTTGTATGCTTGAGCTGTAGACAAATATTAGTTCAGCTTCATTCGTAAGACCTGTATTTGTTCTGTCAAATTCTATTCAATTGCATTAGTCATTCCAAGCCACATTTGCATGGGACTGTTCTTTTGGATTCAAGGCAGGTGAACCATGCTGGATTAGCACAGTCAGAATGAGATAGCGTTAGCTGTGGCCGGGGGCGTTTTTCACAGTTAATGCACTTCTGTCTGATACACCGGCCATTCCTGCACACGAAAACTGATGCAAATGCCGCTTCCAGTGCGTTGGTGCACACTGCCTGAAAAGTCTGAAACAAGTCAAACAATAGAGTTTATTTCTGGCTCTAATCACTCATTTTACGTGGTATCAGAGAAAACTGAAACTACACAACAAAGCTGTGTTCAGCTCTGCTGAGCTCTGAACATAATGTGCATCGTAAGATATACCTTAGCTTTACTTCCTTTGTGGACTTTAATGACATTCCTCAGTATCACCAGGTAAAAGTCTAAGATAAATAGCACCCCACAGTGAGATTCACACATATCCATATACCTAACATAATGCAAGAGTGCACAAATATGTGGTATTAGTAAAACCTGAAAATTCTTTACCACAAGTCCACACTTACAGGAATGTTAAGAATACCACTATGTTTAATAGAGAAATGATCACTGAAAGCAGTGTCATTCAGCTGAATGGTGTGTGTTCTGTCCACAGTATGACTAAAATGAAAGACTGGGTTAGAGACTGTTTTAAGTCAGCTTTAGTTTTTGCATGGGTAGGGGTGGAGAGGCACAACGGTGCCACATTCTATGTTACAATGGAAAGCAATGTCATTGTGCGTTTGCACCCTCTCAAATGAATTCATCACAGTCTTTCCTGTGTTGTTATTTAAACATGAAAACATTAGTAATGAATACTCACAGCTTTTACACTGGGTCAACGAAGATTATAGTACAACAGCTGCATAAAAAGCTATGCAAAATGTCTTTGACAACGGAATATAACATCCAATGAGGTGTAACACTTTCATGTCTGTATTTTGCATTAATCTTACAATCTAAAGAGATGCAAGTAAAAAGACACATTTCATTTTTTGACATATCCATTCACATAAAACAATTCTCAAATGTTCCATTTTTTAAATAAAGAAAAAAAATTGAACAATGTTGGAGAATGTTATGGCTCTCCAGAGAATAATTTGTCAAGTCTGGGCTGTGGTTGGGTCTCCCTCAAACTTGGTCTGGTCTTCAGCTTCTCAAAAGTCAACACAGGATCAGTTTATCTAACCCTCACCAATCTTTTTGTGAAAAAGCTGACACTCATCCAAGGTTAGTCCTTTGGAACAGACACTACATGTCAAAGCTGGTACAGCTAGTCGTAATAACTCTCCCCACCTCTAGGGGCAGCACCTCTGCTAGCGTTGCTTTCCTGAGTTGTGATGAGGTCAATGATGGCTGAGATGACAGCGCAGTCCTTGGACTTTGTATCGCTCCAATCAACAGGCTGTGGGTTTTTAATCTTCTCCTCAAGGAGGGAGTCAAGCTCCTTTTTCAGATTCTGAAATAAAAGTGAATGAAAAATTAAATGAAACATTTTACCCCCTCTTTTAATACCAAAAGCTGAGGAAATTCTGTGAAGCCTCAGTAAGAGATGGGTTTTCCTGATGTCATTCCTGAAGACTTTATTATACTGTATAACTTACCGACCAAGATGCTCTTACCCATTCAAAAAACAGCTAGTTATTTTACATATTCTTACTGCTGGACATTTACTAAAGTCATTTAGGGTAAATAATGTATTCAGGGTAAGGCAACATCAGACTTAAGTTTGCAGCCTTCCAGTTACAAGCTTGGTTCCACAGTGACAGAGCCACACCGAGCTGGTGAACTCGCTAACATTAAATTACCCCTTCATTTATTTCCTTAGCAGACACTAATCCAGGGTGACTTGTGTAGCTTGTTAAGCTTAACAGTGCATTTTGGATGTGACGAGAATGAACCTTAACAAGGTGGGCGATGCGGGCAGGGGACTGAAAGACGATCCACTCATCGACGGCAATGGTTTCCTGGTCTTGGTCCTTCTGGATGGAGATGTCTCCGCCGAAGAAGAGAAGCGAGAAGGGGGACACCTCGGTGCAGTCATACAGGAAGATCTGGAGGTCAGAGGTGTTTAGGTGAAGCATGCTTCCTCGGGTGGCTCTTACAGACAGTAGTAAAAACCTCCATTGAAAAAGCATTTCTGTTCAGGAGAACCTAGTGAGACTCGACATAGTGACACTATCCAATGTGTAACAACGTGAGATACACCACAGCTGACTCTCTCTGATGACACGTACAAACCAAGGGTTTCTGTCCCTCAGTCAATTAAAGCTACTCCCCGAGCTGCCATTTCCAGAATGGGCTCATCACTCACAAATGAATCCTGTGGAATATGTCCTGTTCCAGCTTAGACGTGGCTGCTGATTTTCTGTGCGAACCATCAGTCATCACGCTGCCAATGTCCCATCTGGCCTGACGTGGCCGACTTGGTTGTGCTAACGTGTGAAGTGAACACATTTCTCATCCCATCTTTTCAGAAGTGTGAACGCCTCTTTCAAACGGAGCCTGCAGCCTGTCTCCCCTCCCCTATAGAGACGGCAGAGCCCCTGTCAGGCAGCATCTCAGCAATACAGAGAGCTGGAGAACGAGAACAAAAAACATGGCCTTTGGAAGCTACGAACAAATCAGTGCCTCAGATAATGAGGCAACATGGAGAAGGCCGGTAGAAGCATCACAAACTCACTCTCTCCCCCTCCCTCTCTCCCCCTCCCTCTCTCCCCCTCCCTCTCTCCCCTCGCTCTCACACACACACACACCCCCTCTAATCTGTGTGCACATGCCTAGAGGTTTGGACCAACAGGGCAGCACTGAGGAACATGAAATAGTGGCAAGAGGGTCTCAGGTTCAAGTCCTGTTTAGAAGACAGCTGCTATGCCCCAGAGCAAGGTATCTGACCCCAACTGCTTAGGAGACAGACTGATAGAGGGGGAAAAAAAAGGAAAAGCATAGACAACATGAACGTGTCAGCATGGTGAATGAACACCGAATAATAAAGACCCAACGGCGTGTGTGTATTTGAGTGTGTGTGTGTGTGTGTGAGTGCGTGCATGTGGTGATTCAGCTCCCTGACCCTGACCTCTCAGATCGCCGCCGGCTTCCACAGACACCGCTGAGCAGCATTTCACAGCTTCTCACCTCAGCACAAAAACAACTCCTCCTTTTGTTATTCTGACAAGATTCACTTTTCCGATGGCCATGAAACAGATCACAGACGGATCCGAGCCACTTTCACATCCAGAGAGGCAGGCTGAAAACCTTGTCGCAATGGAACATTGAAGTTTTCACTGAATTAGATATTTAACCAAAAGCCCTGCTCTGAGAGCAGACAGAAGTAGAAGCTATTCGAATCACATTAATTAGAGATGAAATCACTAATAAATCACTTATAAACCACTTTCTGCCTTGCCTGTAGCCAAGCCAGTCATACCACATATCCGCCCTGCTTGGAATGCGGTACTAAATGTTCAACCACGGTAAAGCAAAGCAAGTACGACAGCTCCCTGGATGAAGCCGCCTGTCTGCCATTAGATGAGCGCAGAATAAAACAGCGCGGAGACTCTGCGGTGTTTACACCTGAGGCATTCTGAAATGTGAGCCACACAGGGCTCAGAAACAACCAGAAATTAAGCCATGCAAATAGATAAACATCCTTGCGCATCTGCGATTTATGAGGGCTTTTTAAGATAGCCGATATGGTTGTTTATGGGCTCAGGTGCACTCCGTGATGGGCTGGGATACGCAGGCTGCATATTAAACGCAGCGGACGGTGAGGATCCGCAGCGGGAGGGAGGGGTGCGAGCGCAGAACTCACGCTGCTGGTCTTCATTTTCAGGTGGTAGATCAGCCAGGTGTAGTGAAACTCCGTCTCCTCGGCGTTCACCGATTTAGGATGGATGTTCACCTTCCCGTCTGCCTTTGTGTAAACCTTCACCCTGGAGAGAGAGAAAAATGTCAAAAGCATTTCACATCAGGATAAAGAATTCATTAAGTGACAGTGTCTACGGCAACTCCCTGCTTACATTTGAACATAATATTACATTATGCTCTTAGTCAAAGTTACAAGGTTACAATTTTTTTTTTTTTTTTTACATGTTACCCATTTATACAGCTAGATATTTACTGAGGTAATTCTGGGTTAAGTACCTTGGCCCAAGGGTTCAACAGCAGTAATCCAGTGGGGAATTGAACCAGAAACCTCAGTTGAGTCATTCTCCTTACTACTATGCTACACTGCTGCCCCTATATCTATTCAAGCTACTGGATATCTACTGGATATTCATCTCTGCTCTATGGTACTACTGCAGAGGTCTCAGGAATGGGGCCTCCTTCACACTGGGTCAGTGTCTACCAGCAGGAACCAACAAACACAGCTGGACTCACAGAAAGAGCTTACAATTTTTGCATGGTTTGGTGTATGTTTTCAGAAAAGAAATCAAAATGAACTCATCTTTGGTTCTTTTTCACATGACCAAAGAACCCATCACTCTGCTCAGAGTTTTAAAATATTTCATCTGTATTTACTGTTTTATAAATGAAAAGTCAACTCACGTAATATTGATAGGTAGGATCTGGCCACCAGGCTAACCAGTAATGCACTGTGAATCTCAATGGAAGTGTTAAAAGCAAGGGTTATAATGTGCACTCAGTAAAATGTGTTCACAGGACTTTTTTCCATTTCCTTTTCCCTTTCAGACGGTATGAGTGAGTCTTTTTCAAGAGTAATACCCTTAAATGACGCTTTGAAAACTGCCAAAGTCCCAGTCCAAATGGCCAGAAAGAAGCTGAATTACAGACTCTGAGCTTAAGCCAGTGATCATTTGCTTCCATCAATCCCACCAGACACCTCCTAATGTATCCGAGGCGACAGCTGGCCCTGCATGGGGATGCGACTGGGGCACTGTGCAGACTCACATTGGCCTCTTCTTACTGAAGCTGGGGCGGATCTTTGCTACTTTGGGGTACAGACCAGCCACAATGACCGCCTTGATGAGCTTCTCATTCTCTGTGGAGATGCAGAGAGAGGTAAAGACAACAACCACCTGTGTGCAGGGGGTGAGATACAGCTAGACGAACAATGAACCGATGGCCACAGAATGACAGATGGGCAGACAGGAGAAAAAAGAGACAGAGACAGACATGGGCAGAGAATGACATGTAGACAGACAGACAGACATCATGTGCATCACATTTATGTGCATATCTGCAGAGAGAGACTGACTGGTGCACACACAGAAACATAATCACAACCTGAAAAACACACACACAAATAGGGTGACAGGTATTGTAAAAGTAAGCAAACACACACAAACACACAGACTAAAACAGACACCATGATGACGGGCAGGGTGCCCTCTTACCAGAGTTGATGTTGGAGCTGGGGTCTTTGGGGTTCTTGCTGCTGACAAAGCCAGCAGCCAGCAGGTGCTCTGCAAACTGGCCCTTCATGTTGTGCAACATCTGTGAAAGTGACAGGACAGATGGTCACATGACATGACTGTCCTATGTACTGAAGTCACAGAGACCTACCACCATACTGTGCCATCTCAGTTTTATTCATCATTTCCTTGATCAACAGCGAAGACGAGCATCTGTCCTTCTGCAACGCGAGCAACTGTGTCTTTAGGTTTCTAGCTCTTCCCTTTTGCAATTAACTAGCTGATGATGATGAACTGTATTGTCTACATATTCAGAACAAAGACAGCTTATTGGGTGTTTTACCTCTAAATTCAGAAACATGACAACAAAGGACAGCCTGGTTGTGCAGTGACTCACCTGCAGTGTGTTAGCTGACAGAAAGTTGTCCCAGCAGTAGTCCCTCTCAAACTTGTGTCCCCGCCGCTTGGCATCCTCCCAGCCCTGACAGGTCAATATTTTAAGATGTGATAAAAATGGTAGATAGTACAGAAGCCTCACTTCAATAATGTGAACTTCAATTAAGCATTAGAAAAGACGTTCTAGCACAGGGTGTCCTGAGTAGAAAAATCTACACAGCTGTGAAAATGAAGGACGTCTGCATAATCCCCTATATGCTCTTCTCTGGCTAAACTGAGCATACCCAGAAGGCGTTGACAATGGTCAGGTGATCACTCTTGGAGTTTTTGGACAGAGATTTTCTCCTCATGTCTGCAAGCTTCTCTTTACCCTGAGGGGGAAAAAAAGACACAGAACACTTCACATGAGAGACCTTCCATGTATGTGTGGTTACCTGTGTACGCACGTCAGCACCAGTGGTATGAAGGAGGGGTCTTTGAAAATCATGCTAGCTTTAAAGTTTCTGTCTACGTGTGTTTAGATGGGTGTCTGTGTTTGTGAGTGGGTATGTCAGTGTTTGTGAGTGATTACCAGTGGTATGAAGAAGGGGTCTTTGAAGCTCAGGCTAGCTGCGATGGTCAGGACGGGGTCCAGGCAGCTCAGCAGCGCTCCAAACAGGATCATCTTCCCTATGTGGGGCTCCACCGGCAGCCGGGCGAGGTGGAATCCCAGGGGTGTCAACTCCTCGTCTCGGTCCAGAGCGTTCTGACCACAAACAACACCGCTGACATTCCGACCCCATAATACAGCAGCACAGCACAGATCAAACATCTACATGCCAACGATGCACACCATTAACCAAACACCCTCTAATGGAAACAAAAAAAAGCACTTCCAGGTAATTTCACATTGAATTTTTACACACAGCACAGCTCAGTCACATACTAACCTTGGGTATAAGCATCTATCTACAAATATCTCTATGTATCTCCTCACCCACCTTCACTTTACCCTCTGAAGCCTTCATTTTCCTCTCCTGCATGCACGTCTCTCCCCTCCACCCGCACTGAATCCAACCCCTATCCCATACACCCTTTCCATTTCAGACACACCCATACCCTCATAGTGCCTCCCCTTTCCAGCACGTCTGTCCCGTCTGCACAATCCCTGATTTTCCCCAAAAGGCCCCTCCCCCTCCCACCACACCAATCCCCTCTCACCAGGTCCATGAGGTGTGTGATGGCCAGCTGAACAGCCTGCTCTGAGGGGGGGTCCATGGCCTTGCTCAGGAATGAGGCAATGCGCCCCAGCTTCAGGATCTTCACAGAACACAAAGACAGACAGCGCACATTGGTGGATACTGCACTCACAGACCTTATTCATTACACCCACAGCAGCAAGACAGGAATGGTAATTAGGACAGCTTTCTAACCATTACTGATTTGATGGACGATTATGCATAAATGCACTGATTCATCACTTTTGCATTTTAAACGAATATCAATCCCATGTATTTATTTTATTCTGTGTATACTGCAACAAACTGAACTCTATATATCATTTTGTACAAGATATATAGATCTAAACTGCTTCCTTGCAAACTGCTGGCAAGAAATGCAAGATTTGAAAGTTAACTACCATCAAAAGACTAAACCGTAATAAAGTACTGAATTTGAGTGTACTACCTTAACTTCATACTTGTGTAACAGCAAGCTAGCTAACTGTGCATGTGCAGCTAAAGATATCTAGCTGTCAAGCAACTTGTATGGAATATGAAACCTCTTGGTAACACGGTAGGATTTCATTAAGCGAATATACTTACTTTATCTGCATTTATCACAGCCTCTTAAGTAATTAAGAGAGGACCTATTATTTAATGGCATGGATCTGCTTATCCTAATGAGGTGTTTGACTCATCTCTCTTCATCAGTTTGTTAAAAATGGTAAGAGTACGCCGTCCTCTAACAATGAAGTATCACTTAAGTAAATGAGAAGGGTTTATTTCTAGCTGTAATTAGTCCATCATTTCGACGATAATAGAAAACTTCACACAGCATTAAAAAGACGATACATTGTGTTCTTAAAAGGGCCAGATTAATTTTTTTTTTCCATGGAGGCTTCCATCCAGCTATGTACAAATATGAATGAAGAAAAAATGTTTATTTTATTTTGATCATTGAATTGATTGAAAAAAATGATCAAATAATCACTAAATTTGTCCCAGCCCCTAACAACCGGTCAGATAAGACAGCATCACATTCTGCTCCACCAGAGCAGGTCAGCAGCAGTCTCTGCCTCACCGCATACCTCACTGAGACAATATTTACAATGAGGAATGCCGCTGCCAAACCTCTGTCACAGGCCCCAGCGCAGAAAGATGACTGGCACCGCAATTACACGGCCAAGACGGAGTCATTAACGCTCGGCATAATTCATTAGCCTGCTCATGAGGCGGCCGCAGTTTGACAAACTCGCATTCAGATCCACTGGGATAAACAGAGCTCATTCCCTATCCCCTGGATCAGCTCGTTGGCATGACAGCACTGTAAATGATAGGCAGGACTCTGCATCACCTTATTCTACTGATGCCTGCTGCCCCAGCCTAGCCACCCACCCCACCACCACCTGAAGCCCTCGCCCTCCACAGACCCTGCCTGGCGCATACCTTGATCTGTAGACACAGCTCCTCCAGTGGCGTGCGCATGATCTCTGGCAGCTGGTAGGCGTCCAGCAGACTGGCGCGAAGTCCATTGTACAGATGGTAGCACTTTCCAGGCGACACCCTGCAGACACACACATTTCACACTTTGTTAGCGATGGGCACTCCACACACACACCAAATACCTTAATGAGGCAACAAATATGAGAAATACCACGATGCAGGAACTGTTTGCTGTCAGACCTCAGTTATAGATCTCAGTGCAGACGTGGAGAGTGACAGTGCAATTATACGGAGTAATTAACGATCTGTATAATCCATTTTGTCTGTTTGGGTACAATCAGAGTCACGAGCAGCAGTTTGTGAATCTCTCACGCAGTTAAGTGGGCAATTAACGAATATATGCGCGCACAAACAAGCATCCAAAGTACACTCTTCATTGTGGGTGGGAGGCCAGCACACAGACAGAGCACATCTATTACGCAGGGATGAGTAGTCAACACAGACACACACTGCATAGCAGTTACCAGGTGGTCAGTGGAGGCAAACACTTACCTCTTTACTTGGGGAAAAGGAAGTCATTGCATGCACACACACACACACACACACACACACACATTACCAAGAGATCTATGCCTTGCAAACAGACCTACACCAAAGCACGGTAAACTGTGCTGACGCAGATAACGGAGCATTTATGCCTCTATGGGCAGGGCGATTAGCGATTAGCTGAATGGCACTGAGATAATGGACTGACTGGGGACAGACGGTAATTTGTGGACATTCAGCGCCTCTCCATTTCAGCCACCTCTTTCAGGGTGTGCTAATGCACGGGCTCCCATTAGCTGCAGTCGGTGCTAATTGTGGCTGGGTTCAGACTGAATGGGAAGACAGAGGGGCAGGGAGACGGCAAATTTGAGGTCTCGTCTGCTCCTGCTGGAGGGTGAGAGAGAGAAGAGCTAGAGCAACAGCTGCGCTCTGGTCGGCAGATTCCTGCTACCCTCCGCCCCCGGCACCCGCCCCAAAATGCAGGCAACTTACACACTGTACCAATGAACATCTGCATACCGAATTCAAAGACATCTGTATTACCATGGCAATGATGCAAACCACCTATCACAGGGGTGGCTGGTTGATTAGTGCCTGTCCCATGTGCACAGGAGGCTGTGTTCATGACTATTTATTTATGATGGAGACCAAAGGCCAAGCCCACCCCATCCTTTCACCACCCCCTGCACCCCGCCGTAGGGACTCATGTCCCAGCCAACTGTCACTCACAAGGTCTGAATCACCACCATCAATCTCGCCCCTGTCCCCATTCCCACCTCTGGCCCTGTCCCCCAGGATGGCCATGGCAGACTCCGCAGACAAACACCCATAGCATCAATCACAGACACACACAGCTCGCCTAGAATGCTTCGAACTGCAAGGATTCAGTGAGAAAGTGTTTCTGCTTCAAGAGGCCAACTTTTATGCTAATCTACTTTTTCACCCCGGGACCCCAAAAACGTTTACCAGCCACCACAATCTGCAAAAGTAAACCAAATACTTGTGATAAATTTTTTAAAATCTAAACAACCAAATAAGAACTGCATTTAAAATCTATTTAAAAAATATTTTCAGACCATCATGATATTTTTGAAGGTTTTAAAAGGCTTACCACGTGATGAATTAAACGCACTATAAAGGTAGCATTAATTGTGTGTTCAATAATTTAATTATACACAATACTTGTGCTAAAATGATTACTGAGGGTCACTTTTTCATCTTATCAAGACCCACTACAAACCTGTCTGGGACCCAGAGTGTCTGTATGTTCAATGCATTCAAACTTTAGAGAGAGACAGAGAGAGGGATACACAGGAGAGGGTGGCATTCAGGAAGGCAGCAAGCAAGAGAGAAAAAAAGAATGCTATAAACAGGAGGGAATGTGGAACAACACAGGCATAGAAAGAGAGAGGTGCAGAGAGAATGAAATCAATACAGAGGAGTGAACGAGATTTACAATTACTGACATACAGAGGGAGACAGCAAGAGATGGTGTGAATGATAGTGGGATAGGCTGACTGGGTCAGCGTGTGCTTGTTACAGGAAGACGTACCTGCCAGCCCGACCCCTCCTCTGCTTGGCATTGGCCAGGCTGACCCATTCCGCCGTCATGGTGCTGATGTTGTTCTGAGTATCAAAGTGCGTCTCTTTAATTTTCCCCCCATCGATAACATACACCACATCATCAATGGTGATGCTGGGGGACAGAGAGAACAAGGGTAGAGAGAGAAACAGCAAGAGACAGAAGAAAAGGTAAGCATCAGACAACCCACAATTCCTTCAGCTTCACAGAGACACGTTAGAGAACACAGCAACTCACAAACAGATCTCAAATTCTTTCTAAAAGGAAAAGTTTTGCTTCTAAAATTAAACAGTTTTTTGTTTTTTTTTTTTAGATTAGCCATGCCTCTTTAAGTGCTACGGTATTGTTGTGAATTAATTAGCAGCCTGTGTGTCATAGCGGCTTGTTAAATCTGGAGTGATGACAGCGATGGTTACAGGGCTGGTGACAGTATGATAATTAACCAATCCGATGAGTCTGTTTAAGCCCCCCGATCCGTGTGACAGCTCCTGTTTTAGATTCCTGGCAGGAGCCGGAGTGAGACATGAAGCAAAACGAGCAGACGCTCTCCAGAAAGACACGCTGACAAACCTGGTCTCGGCAATGTTGGTGGCGATCACGATCTTGCGCACACCTGGAGGCGGCTTTTTAAACACCTGAGAGGACAGGGGAAGGGAAAATTATTCAGAGCCACCATATGGTGTTTTCTAATCACAGGCAAAATCTGAAGTGCAGCTCACACTCTACCTATTGAGACGCAAGAGAGCTTACTGCTGTCATGTTTAAAGGGCGTATTCAGACAGCAAATGAGGGGCTTACCTGGGTCTGACTGACAGTGGGCATCAAGGAGTGCAATGGAATGATGACAAAGTTTTCTGAAAGACAAATGTCAGAAGGTCCTCAAAGATAACTATTACCAAGACATTTTTACACTGGGCTACCTAACTATACTGGATAGAGGAATGAAGTTTGAGCTCACGAGGGGCACTGAAGCTGATGGCTGGTGACAAGACAAGTGGCACTCATAAAGGGAGACCCCTGTTCAGCCAAGCTGTCCTCTTCTAAGTAGGTGATAAGGTGTAGAGGCATTATTATTATAACTAGGTACAACCCCGTACTCATTTACCTCTGCTTAAAGATCTGCCTAGTTACATGCAACTGAGAACTAAAAGCAAACAGTAAAGACTCCAAACTAATAAGAATATGAAGTTCTTTCTCTTCCGATTTTCTGCTGGCATCATTCTTTGGTATCCAGGAGCACCACTACCCTGCATCACTGTCCTGGACGTATGGAGACTATCACACGAACACTAAACCTACTGTGCCACTGAGAATGAGAATCCCTCCCTTCCCTTCCTCTGGCCATCTTCCTCTGTATCCAGGAGACCGATCAGGGCTACTGGGCATACTCCTCATCCCACCCTACCAGGATCCACCCTTCCATGGCAACCAATTCACTGCAGATTCCATCTTGCACCCCAGCAGATGCTGCCCCTGACTGAGATCATCCTTAATTCATAATGCTACTTTCTATCCCTGTTATCTATCCCTATTTACACAGACCCCCCCCCCCCAAAGATGCCCTAATAAATGCAACTCCAACAGCCTTCATAGACGCCATCTCCTTAAAAACAAACAGGCCGAGGGGGACGGCTCTCCTACTTTGTCTGGTTCATTCTAAGGTTGCATCCTCCTTCCTTGCTGAAGGGAAGCTGTTTGTTACTGTTTTCCTTCACTCACTTTGCAGCAGCTCTGAGATCAGGTTTAGCCTCACTGTTCTTTCAGGCTTTTTAAAGGTCTAGATCACTGTTTCAGTTCCTTCTTTGATACTGTCATACAATACAATACACAAACCTGAACTACTATATGTCGCCTTGATCAACAAATGACTAGTTGATCTTCTGCTTATAACTTTTGTTTTTCCTTGATGTAAAAAGCTTTCTGACAAATGAAAATGTCCTTTTGAAAATGACCAAGATATCCATAAAATAAGGGTGACTGAAGCCAGTGACATGCACTGTAGATGTGGAATATTGCTATGAAATAAATTATAATTTTGCTTTTCTGCATTTGACTTTTTCATATAATAGGGCAAATAACAATGACAAGGAAGCAGTAATACATAAAATATAGTGAATAATAAGTAAATAATTGTTACAGAAATTCAACAAGCACGTGAGAATCATGCTTTTGAGGTGCTGGCAGTCTGTTGACCCAACAGAGATGCCAGCCCACCATGCTGAAGGGGTTAAGACATCATTAGACTCTTTCTGACCTGTCAATTACTCAACCTCATTATTGCATTGTTGGTGGGAGGGATCACCAAATTTGAAGTCAAAGACTGACTTCAGGCAAGCAAGGCTATCCTTGAACAGGCGTATGGTGTTGAGGTGGAGGTGTGTGCTGTAATGACAGAGATGTGGTTACCTGACTTGAACATCTGCTGAGCCATAAGGAGGTCATTCAGGCCACTGATATTGTCCCAGCCAGGAAGGAAGACAAGGATGGCCCCTTCCTGAAACACCATACCATCAATATCACACTCAGCCACACCACTGAGAGACCTATCAAACCCCCCACACACACACACACACACACACACATCTATATTAATGAGAAGACTATTAATAAACACACACTAAAATGATGACCATCAACACATAGAAGCGCGCACACATACACACATATGCACATGCATTACAGGCCAATCAATAACAAATAGATGCACACACAAAAATAAAAATGCCATCAAAGAGACAAGAACATGCACGTGAACACTTATGTTGACAGCATCAACCTCTCTCTCCCACACACACTTTCTAAAATGTGCATACACTCATTTGAAAATGGATCCAGTTTTTTTTTTGTTCTAGGCTGCCTGGGAAAAATGTTTTTTTTTTTTTTTAAGTGCACAAAAAACGACTGCAGATTGCAGCACTTTCTGACTATTGTGTCAAATGTGATATCGAGATTCACTAAAGAGGACGCTTTTGACATAATTAGCGGAAGGAAAAAAACAACGGAAATATTTAACTTGGGAAAAAAGGTCAAGTTGAGTCATGTAAGGGGACGGACAAATGGATTCAGAAGAACGGCATGTTACGTTCGCTCCGGCAGCCACAGAGTGCTATTTTCAGTACGTCTGCCACGGGGAACGGAACCCCTCCACACGCCTGCTGCAGCAGCAGCATGCTCCATGGCCCGTCCCCTCTCTCGCTCCCGCCCCAACGACCACCGAGATGAGCCAGGACGATCAAAGGCATTGTAACCTTAAAGTTGTTTTCATTTCAAAAGACAGATGGGGTGGGGTGGGGGGGCCATGCTGCTGGTGTGTGAGCGTGTGAGAGCGTGGTCGTTTCAGGAGGATTCGTGACCCAGATTCCTCTCACTTGTGAAACCAGCCTGACAGACAGAGCACGCTCGGTATTCCCAAACCGTATGGTTAATTAATGGTAATTAATCTCAGCTTTCCACTGCTGAGACTTTCAAGGTGGCATAAGTGACGCAGAAAGTACGTCACCTCGACGCCCCCCCCACCGGCAGCGAGGAGGGGGCAGGGAGGTAAGCGGCAATTAAAATCGCACGTAATATCTGGACACTGCATAGTGACAGTAACACCTCATGAGCACTGCTCCCTTCAGCAGTTCCAGTAAAATTCCAGCTCCATATATCAAGAATTATTTAAAAACAGAGGCAGTTTCAGTGCCCCATGCCAAGATGAGGACATCTACTACTGACATAAATAATGCAGTCTATGTGAAGACTGTAAAGTAAAATCTTTTACTGAATCAAAGCCCTATGCCTTAACAGGGCAAGAGGCCTAAGGCTCCATCTGAGAGAAAACATGATGGTATCACAATAATCTAGCCATTCATACTGGAACCTGGCTCTTTAACACAGAGCCAGAGGAGTATAAAGGTATCAGTGGACAAAAAGGCTGCCATGTTCCCGAGATAAAGTCAGAGAGATGAACAGCCCTCAGAGGAGATGGCGATAACAGCGGTACGCAAATACAGCAGGGCGCTGCGCCTCCATCGGAAAGTGCAGAGTGATGTCAGATCAAGCTCAAACCACCAGGAGGCTCGTGGGAAACGGAGTCTGTCAGAGATGCAGGCCTGAGTGCCTTTAATCAGATTAT
This sequence comes from Megalops atlanticus, assembly GCA_019176425.1. NCBI lineage: Eukaryota > Metazoa > Chordata > Actinopteri > Elopiformes > Megalopidae > Megalops > Megalops atlanticus. Next base: position 21,657,031 of record CM032883.1, on the reverse strand, counting down.
CCAGTGCCAGCAATGATCCAAATAGAGGAGGAGAGGATGGGAGAAAGGGAGGAGGGGAGACGAGGAAAAGACAGAGGAGGGGAGGGGGAGGGAAAAATGGGGAGGAAGAGAGGGAGGGGGAGAGGAGAGAAAAAGACAAGTGAAAGGAGGGGAAGAGGGGAGGAGAGGGTAAAAGGAGAGGAAAGGACAGAGGGGGGACTCCTCCACAGATGCAGTTTAGCAGTCATTAACCTGCAATCCTTACAAGTTTCCTAAATCAATGAAGCATAGCTTCAGTTTAAAACTTGGATCAATGAGCAGTTCAGGTCCCAACCAACCTGCTGCTGCTAACGCTGGGGAAAAATCCATCTATTCAGTGAAGTGAAAATAATATTAATGGTGAAAATATAAATATCTTTTCTCTTAAACAACAGACCAAGCCTCTGACCTATTTAGTGAGGGAATGAGCTCCAGGGGGAAAAATGAAACCACGAAATTGGAGATTAGTTAAACTGAAGCATTTTAATGATGGAAAAATGAAAAAAACTGGATCTGCACCTTTTAGGAACTCACCAATAACTGTGATTTTCTTGCCGTTTAATTCGATATACATTGCTCTGTGGCATCTTTTGAAACAACCAGGCAATGAGCTATAAACCCATGACAGCTATAAATAAGCCCTTCTAATTTACTTCCGTTTAATTTTCATTCCTAGGAGATATATTACATTTTGCTTTGAAACACAGGAACCAATCTGAATAGATAAAAACTGAAAGGAACACTTGGATTTGCAAATCCACACCACTACTGATGTTTCCACAGCTGAGATACAAGCAGCCAAATTACATTACCTTTAAGAGATAAAAGATAAGATGTATTTGGAAAAATAATCCTTCCTAACACAGTTACTTAACCTGTGTGTTAATCTGCAGGACTGCTTCACTCCACTGTACCTCTACTGTCTTCGCTGTAAATAACAAAGTAATCTAATATGGACTGCACAAGAGGGCTTTGAAGATTTACACCATGTATTAAAATATAAGTGTTTAAATGAGGTTTGCTGCAAAACATGCTGCATTTCAGATGTCAAAGATTTTGACCTGACTGCTTCTGTTGTACTACTTAAATAAAGCAGGGCGCTGATGCATCAATGGTTGCTAGTGTTGCAGTTCTAACAGTTGCTATGCCCTCGGCTCTATGGACTTCAGAATCACATAAACAACTCACGTCTTCGTTCAATACAATGTATCGGATCAGCTCCACTATCAGTGCTAGGTCAATCTTATCATCGTCGTCCATCACCTCCAGGACATCGATTGTACTGTCTGAGTACCTGGGGGGACACAATAACAATGATAAGGAGAGGGATGGAAGTCAAATAAGGCACAGAATAAGTCACCGTGTGATCCACTGAGAACCAAGGGTAAAATCGAACTTCTTAATGGAGTGATTCAGGGACAGGAACCTCTAGCTGCGCATCAGAACTGAGGTGAAGGCTGAGTGCAGCCGTATCCAATGTCAGTTCAAAGCCATGTCGCTCCGCTCCCAACGTCCAGAGCCCCCCCGCATGTCTCGTCTCACCTGCCCCGCAGCGTGCGAGCGTAGCAAGGCCAGCTCTCCCGGTACTCCTCCTCCTTCTGCTCCTTCTCGGGCCGGGACATCTGTCCCTGCATGAAGCGCCGCTTCCAGCGGGGTCGGCGGTCCTGGGTCTGTGGTCTGTACCTGCCAACCAGGTGGAGAAGAACTTTCAACACTGCCAATGCCAGCTCTGCAGAAAGCAAACCTCCCCACAATCGGCTGCCTCAGTTTTAAATTCCATTATCAGCATGCCGATTCAATTCAAACATAAGGCAACTCACAAGCCTGGCCACCATGTTTTCCCATGGTGCGATTGTTCCTCTGGTTGTTGGTCTCACTCCATAACACAGCCCTGTCTCATTCACTCTAAATGGCTTAGGACTAGATTTGACCAGGTGGACTCGCTTGAGTGTAGCCTCCTCTAAATACTACCTAAAGGTTGCACCTACATAAGTTAGCCCTCACCTGAGCATCTCCACCACATCCTCCAGCAGGTACTCTTTTACTGGGTAGGTGAAGCCAGGGATGTGGATCATGGGACAGTTGCCTAGGGAAAGACAACATGATGTGTTAAAACATGTCAGAGCACATCATTTTCACCTCTCTGTACGTGTGACTGGGATTTTTCTCATCTCACACCCACAAAGCTCTCACCAAAATATTTGGAGAACTTCTCAGCATTGAGCGTGGCACTCATGAGGATTATCTTGAGGTCATCCCGGACGCGGATCAGGTCTTTGACAATGGTGATCAGAACATCCGACTGCAGGTTCCGCTCGTGAATCTCATCCAGGACCAGGTGACTGATGCTGGACAGGAGGCTGAATAGGAGGGTTATCCGGTGAGAGGGGTTACTGCATGTCAGACCTCACGGCACCAGACTTCAGCAATGTGGACGTGTATTTCAAAGAGGAGCAAGCTCTTTTAAATGTGAATTCACTGCTATGAGGGCAAGCATTGCCATTCATTCACTGAGAGGTATGCCTTTGTTTAGTGTACACTGGAAAATTGGGGACAGATGACTAAGGGCTTTATTCAGACGTTGCAATAAGACATCATACTGGTTTACCGCAGATGGCTACTGCAATATAGACTGACAAGTTGTTTATTTAGAAAAACAAAACAATTTAATAAATTTACAACTATAGGAATGATACCAGGGTATACCAGCAGTGTAATCTAGTTCTGTGCCTCCTCCCAATGCCCCATGCAGCCAGCCTAAATGCCTATTTAAAGTAATGGCCAGGCATCCTGCTTGAAGAGTTCAATGTTTTTTTTTTTTTTTTCCCCAAACCTTCAACTCATTTAAGAGTTATTCCCAACTAATTTGCACTGCACTACATACTTCTGAGTATGCAGCATTCACATTTCTCTAGTGTTCTCCTTTCATCCTGTCTTTTCAGACCTATGGCAGATGCATCTATGTGTGTTACATCCTCAGTGAGCTCAGCAGGGAGAGTGTGAAGTGGAAGAGCCTCGCTGATATAACAGCAAGAGCAATGTCTGCTTGAAGTCTCAGGGTCCACTCCATTATCATGCTTCTGCTCAGCCTTCCTGGTATAAAAGGACTGACTAGGAGAACTATTTAGCTGTTGTAAAGTGAGAGAAAAAAAATATTTCAAATCCTTTCTGTATACAACGTCTGTCAACAGGGAGGCATTGTGTCAGCTTTACATGCAGGTATCAGCGGTAAGCAGATCCTTCCCTTTCCATAAACATGAGGGTTCAGAAGACCTTGTGTCTTTCTGCAGCTGCGCTGCCGTGATACTGCTGTACTCGGTTGATACAACACATAGGTCCCATTCAATGGGAGCGGGGAAGAAAAGACTGAAAGGTAAAGACAGAAAGCGTGAGAGAATGAAAGGGGGGGGGACGGAGATGAGCGAGGCGGGTGCACACTCACGGATCTGAGCGGAGCCACTGCAGGATAATACCCGTCGTACAATACAACATGGAGCCTTGTTTCCGTGGTAACCGGCTGGGAAAACAGAGCAGACAAGAGAAGAGTTGGGTGGGAGAAGGTAAAAAAAAAAAAAAAAAAAATCACAGAAGCTTCATCTGTAAAACTGTGTATTCAGGTCGTTTCAATTGACCATTTTTCTTCCTTTCACTGCAGAACTGTAGTCACTGGACACTCACTACAGATGAACCGTGTGTAAATATCTACTGTTCTAGTCATATTTATGGTGAAATCAACAGGTACCATTTCACACAGAATCCTACGGGGAGAGGTTCCGATGGTACCCAAAACACAAGCAATTAACAAAATAACTATTAGTGTATCTAACTACAGTATGAAGGGTTCTGCCAGAACAAGACAAGCAGAATACGCACCATTCCTGCACCACCCTGGCATTAAACACTACGCAGTTAACATCTCGGCTAGCCTCTCCCTGCCTCTGAATGAAAATAATCCCTCCCTCCCCATCCTCAGTCTCATCCCTCTCTCCTAAGCCTCGCTCTCCTCAGTCCTCCTCTCCATCTTCTCCTCCCCTCTCCTATCAGAGACGCATCCTTCTTTCCCCTCCTCCCTTCCTCCCTCCCTGACAAACTGTGTCATTCCAGTCTCCAGATGAGCGCCTGTGACCCTGTTGGGCCCGGGAGAAGAGTGACTCAGACAGCGATGTGCTGATAAATAATACAATAAGACTCAGTGGAGACCTGATGGTGCCCCCCCTCCCCCAACCAGCCACAAGGAGACCTGAATGAAAAACATCCTCACATCGGTTTCAATAACAACATCCATTTGCAGGAACAGAAACAGTAGGTTTTTTTTTTTTCCCCCTGCTCGCTGCAGTGCAATCTGGATATTATTTCCCTCCCCAAGGGACCTCACAAAAAGGCTTTGTGAGCTTCAGCTTGTTCAGATATGCTGGATCTGTAAATTACTAATGAGGATCAGGGAAAAACTAGGCTGGCCAAAGCTTCTCAGTTCAGGAACACTGAGGGACAACAGCGGCTTCCTCCACAAATGACAGAGTGGCAGGTGTTGCCTGCTACACTATTTCAGCACCAGTTTGGATGCAGTAACTCCCCCTAACTCTAGGGAGCAGCGTTGTGGGAGCCATCTCATTACACACCAAACAAGCCATGATTTGACAGCACGAAGAGCACCAGCCTTTTCCAGAACAACATGAACTGCCAGGACTGCTGCGTTCAGCTGAAGTGCTGAGGAAAAACAAGCAGGTAAAATGTGGTCTCTTGGCCTCTGCAGCCCAAACACAGCTCCGTTCAAGCCCAGCTGCTCCTGTTTGCGCAAAGCCCTTGTCATGCTGGAGACCGTCTGGTAATTACAGCAGATCCCAATGAGGGAGCAACAGCCCCAGGGTGGCATGAGGGAGGGAGGGAGGGAGAGTAAGCGGGAGCCAGTGAGGTGGAGAGTACATCTGTCTACTCCAGACCCTCTCCTCCAACACCCTGCCAAAAAAACAGACCCAATTATCCCTGGTGAGACGCCCCTGCGCCTGCACGCTCCACCAACCTCGCTTAAAATCGCACTCACAAAGTGCTTCACCTCCACTTAAAACATATCCAAATTCAGGCAGCCGATTCGAAAAACAACAAGCTGTTTCACTGGGTAAATCTAAGAACTGAAGCCGCAACTGCCATCTAGATTCAAGGTAATTTACATAATTGTTTTAAATGTACTTTCCATTTCAAATTTGAATATGAAAACACACACGCACTTATATTACTATTGCATTACTTTACATACCCACACACTCCACCACCAACTGCACCCTGACAATGCTTTTGAAAAAGGCACTATATCAAATACAATTTGATTTGACTGACACAGGCTAATGGGATCATTCTCCTGTGTGACACTATCAAAAAAAAACTGACAACTCTGGAACAGACGCACAGTCCCAACTTTTGAGTAGGAAGGGGGCTCTGCAGTTTTGCCACCGGACTGCTTTCATTTTAGACTTTTTTAACACAATCACTGCACCGCCCTGTACACCGGCTCTCCATCACAATGATTACTGAGGAGGTGACTGACAGTTTGAATCTACTTACCTCTGCAGACGGATCTGGTACCCGCAAGAGTTCCCCTCCCCTACTGTCTCAGCCCTCTCCGCAGACACCCTCTCTGCCACCTACACACAACACACAATATATCTGCAATAGCTGAGAACACCTGAGAAAGGCCAGAGCACACCTGACACAGGCATGAACATACCTGAAAGATCAGGACACACTTGGGACAGGTGAGAATATGCCAGACAGAGATCAGAACACACCTGACCGCTGATTATACATTAGAAAGGTCTTAAAAAGTCAAAAACGTTTGAAAGATTTAACAACGTTACAACCACATCATCTGCTTTAATAGAACTGAAGAGTCAATTTCACAACTTTCCCAGCATGATAATTATCAATGAGACCTCAGCGCAGGAAGTGTACTTACAGAAATGGCACTGATGCGCCGTGGTTGGGTGCAGACCACTCTACAGATGGAGCCCATGCCCCTCTCAATGAAGTCATCAAGAATGAACTGGGTCACCTGGGTAGTCTTTCCACATCCAGTCTCCCCACTCACCACAAGCACCTGGTTTCCTCGAACTAGCTGGACAAGCTCCTGATCAAACACAGACCACCCCAAACAGCCACAGGTTAGATATGAGCATCTTTACTTCAAATGTGCTCAGCTCCAGTCATGCTAAAGGAGGGCTGAACCCTTCAGTCCCCAAGAGCTCAGCTCTGGTAAGAGTTCTTGCAAGGGTAAAGCGTTTCAGGCTTACTTATTAGACTTTTTCAAGAGTCACAGCATTTGCAGGTCTATTCTAATGTAGTCTATCACCCTCTAAACCCAGCGGCCATTATCTTCATTATGTGAAACTGATGCTGGACAGACGCAGCACCCATCACAGAGGAAAAATTGCTGCAGTATGGGCCATTTCTGGGGAAAATCTCTCTGTCAGCTCTGGCTACTTTTCTCCATTTCAGCTACAGATATTAAATCCATCTCTCAATCACAACACAATTGATCCAGATAGAGCTGTTTTTGGCAATTTTAACACGTGTGTCAAAAGGAGACACAAACCCTTTCAAAAATGTTTTCAATCTATACTTGATTCAATGTGCTTTATCCAAAAAATAATGGAAACTACTTGTATGAACGATCATACACTGGACCTAGTTAATTCATGGGAAGGAGACAACTAGATGAGTTGTCACTAATAACCCTGCTCAGTCTAGCTCTTAAAGATACTGAATACATTGCAAATGCCATTACTCCCTCACATCACATTTACTGCAATGCCTTACTGTCTGGCAGGTTAAAGTGCTGTCTGTGCACTTGCATATTAGTCTAGAATTCTGATTACAAACTAAGAACACATAATCCTTGTTTGCCTCTTTACAGTCTTCCTAAAAGATACCAAAACTACTTCTCCTTGCCGAGACAAAAGGAGTCATTATTCGAAATAATCCTTCTAGACCCCTGCAGCGGCAGAACAATGACTACCTGCTCCTCTTGCAGCCATTTTTTGACAGGGTTTACCTTATGTTTGGACATCTCCCAACATTCAAATCTACATTCTATAGTCTATCCAAAGCTGGAAAATTTGCTTATCTTGTCTCAGACAAGTGAAAGAGGGTCAGTGACACGCCAGCATTTGGCGATGAGTGAGAATCTCAGGGACACACAACTCAAGGTACCTTTGGTTTTCATGTCCTTTCAACAAAATAGATTTACAACCTGATGTGACCCATGTACAATGTCCAGCTGCAGCTGAATGAGTGAGCAAGACAACTGTATCACTACTCTGTCATTTTATTTGCACTGTTAAAAAGGAGTGAATAATTGTTCAGCAAAACATAATATAAATCATTTCTGCTTTTCAGAATACTTTTCCAAAACAAAGACATCAATGAAACAATCAATGTAATATTTACAACAACTATTTGTTTTCAAGGATTATGGTCATGATATAAGCATTTGTAACAGGAAAGGCTTGAAAGCTCAGAGCTTATAGGAACATGGCAGATGCCATATCTGATCAATGCTGGAAAAAGACATTAATGCAACATGCATTAATAATGCTCATATCTTTGATCTTTAAAACTGTTGCCATGTTTTTTTGGACTGGTGCAACATTTCCAGTAATTTCAATCAATGTCTCAAATGACAACAACCTGGGTGAATTCAGTTGAAGTAACCCGATACTTGTAATAGCTTGAAAATGCAGGAGATGATTCAGAAATGCAAAGGTAAACACAGCACGTTTTTGTTGATTCTCACTATCAAGAGTCACATTATCTTTTGTAATTTACAGCTCAGTTTATTAATTCAATCTGATGAATCAAGTATTTGCTTTTAAGACTTGTCTGCAATGAATATAATTAAGTACCTAAAATCCTGCTGCATGTTAATAACAAATGACTTACATGGCAGCTCAGTAAACTGTCACCCCAGTACAGCAGGACCCACTAGCAAACTATCCAGCGAGGCTTACAGCGCAAGAGCACAACTGCTTCCCTTGCTGCTGATTTTTTGTAGTACAGCCAAGCACGGTTAATTGCTATGCATGAGTGCTGTTGTTAAATTTGGTCATGAGAACCTATTGCAATGAGTTTTGTTTTCTTAAACTTTTATTAAAAAATACCATTATATGGGCACCAGTGCAGTCTCAGGCCAGAAGACTGTTCACATGGAATGTGATCTACAAAGCACCCTGTGACAATGCTTTGCTATATCAAATCAAACTGATCAATCAAAACAACTTACATTTTCCCCCTTTTATCCAAAAAGTGTCAGTGGATTGGCATGAGCTGGAAAGCCTGGGGAAAGGTAGTCCCCAGGACAAGTGTAATAAAGTGCAGGGGTTTAGGAACCCCAATATGCTTCACTGTTTCTGCACACAATGTCATGCGGTAAGTCGAGCTGATGGGTCGTGCATTTTTCATGGTATATGAGACTAAGGGTGAATGTTTTGGAACAGAGAGAGGCTCTATGGAGATGGGTCTGTGCCCAGTCCTTCTGGAGAGACATACTGACTTTGGTTCTCCTTCTCTTCCTAATAAACTGATTAATCTGATTCATTGTTGGACTGAATGGGCTCAGTCTTTTTATCCCTGCTCAAGAAGCTGCACTGAAGCAGAGTCATATGCCCATCAGAGGAGTGGCTCAGGTAACTGCCTGGCAGTAACATGTTGTGTCTGATGGAATGCTGGGAGCAAGAGGTGCAAAGTGTTTAAGGAGCTAGGTCTGTAACCCAAGGTTTAATCTGTCACTGTACCCACAGCCAAGTTACTTAACATGTATTGATTCAGGAAATATCCAGCTGTTATAGCACATTATCCTACCTCTTTCATACTGTACGAGGGTAGCTTCTCCCGGAATTTCTGAAAAACAAATTGACATACTGAAATATATGTGCAGTCAAAATGATTTCACACATACAGATTCTTAGGACCTCAAGGCATAAAATAGCATCAGCGCTGTAATAACACTTGCGCCTGTACAAATTTAACAGCTTCTCACCAACATCTCCAGGTACTTTGGGTCATCTCGTTTCTGAAGCAGATCTCTCTTCAGCTCCTGGTCTAGACTGGACTCTCGGACAACTTCCTGGGACAAATACTCAAGGTCTTTGTCCTTAACTCTCTCCTTAAATTCCACTGGGGTTGTTTTTTTCTGAACTTCTTGAGGAGGCTCTTCACCATCAAAGTAGCTGAAAACCATAAACAATCGTAAGCATGAGAGTACAGTGAACGCATGCATGAAATACAATTTTCTTTTGGATAATTCAACAAGCTGATTACCTATTTGCCGTTGTGAGATAGGGTATACAACACAAAGGTATGTAAACTGTTAAACAGACAACTTACTGTACAAACAGTTCAAATGCCTGGTCCTATACATTACTCAGCACACATTCTCTTGGCTATAACGTTTTGCTATGTCAAAGAACATCATTGTTTTCTCAAACCTCTATATCAGTTGCCATCATGATATTACATAGGTACTGCTGCTCCACATGGACTTAGGAAGAATATGATGCTGGAGGAGGTCCACTGCACTCACCTGTGTCCACCTGTGTCAGGTGCTGAGCGCCAGCTCTGGGACGTGGAGGGGTCCGCATCCCTGCCAGGGTGTTGAGATTCCCTCTGGACTGTGTTCAACAGCCTAGTGATGTGCTCCTCCCTAGACTCGTCCATCTGCACCACGGCTCTCTGTAGAAAGTACATGATCAATCAGTGGTCAGCTATCCATTATAACAGACTCGCACCACCTGTACTCATTTAAGGTTTTGATTTTGTCATACTCCGCTTGCCAACAGAACAGGGACGGATCAATACTCGCCGATTTTCTCTCTTCTTCTTTCCTCTTCATGCCTCCCCTCTTTGCGTACCACAAGCCAATCTCTCTGCCTTTTAGATGTCCCGGGTGCCGACCCCGTGAGCCACCGCCGCTTCCCCGGTCTTCTCGTGATTCCCATCCCGAGTTGCCCTGGTATCCCCCACCGCTTGACCCGGCCCCTCTGTCCCACTTCTCATCGTTTCCATTTCCAAATCCTCGACCACCTCTTCGGCCTCGCCTATTGCCATATCCATAACTCATACCGTCCGCTAAAATCGCGTGAAAGCTCTTTTTCTTCTCTAACTTCAAATATTTGTACAATTGTTTAGCCAATTTATACGCAGTCCCTTGAACCCGGGGTAGCTGGTCTAACCAAGACAAACCAGCACTTACAGCTAGCTACAGCTAGCCAGGTAGCTGGCTAATCGGTTTTCGAGAACTAACCTAGCTAGCCCACCAATCAGCAACATAAAATCTGCAAGTTAGCTACCTAGCACAATATTTTCAATATATCACACATATAAACAACTGAGGACCTAATAAATACAAGCAAAACTAAATGAAGGCATTTTGGGGAAAACAGAAAATAGCTTCTCAGGCTACCCAAAGCATCCCATGTATAAAGCCGACACATCCGGCATGTCGCGTTTAAATGACGACATCGGATATGCGCTTACTGCAACTTCACTCATCACGTTTTACGAAGATTGGTGGACAGAGGCAGGTTTTTCTAACCCAATAATAATCGCATGCGTTGCATGTACGTTGAAAAAAGACACGCCTGAGTTTCATCAGCTTTTAAATCGTCTGGAAGCCGAGCAAAAGATTCGTGTCATATTTGGCGTTTTGAAATGGATGGGTATCGTAGTTACTGAAACATACGTGTGAAACTATATCAGCTTGAGTGTTTAATTATTTAATAAGCAACGTATCAAGGTAATTTGTAAACCTTAACAGACACCTATATGCTTTGTATAAAAACTGGGAAAAAAATCTCAAACAAGGTAACATTTCATCAGTATGAAGGGAGGTTAAGTTGATTCTGGAATTAACGCGTCATTTAATATGCATCTTATACAAAATATGGGAGTAAGCCATTAAAAATACAATATGTTACTGTAGAGTTATTTTTCGAGAAAAGATGCATTATATGGGTCAGCATGGATCACAACGATAAACAAGTCACAAAAGTTACTTTAATCAGGCATCAATTATTATATCTGGATTTTCAAAAGGCCTTTAACAAAGGACTTCAAACAGGTTGTCAACACCTCTGGTGATTTAGTGATTTAGTGACTCAATCAGCAAGGCACTCTTCTTGAGTACAGGCTGAGCCCCCACAGCTCAGGTTCTAAACTCACCGACAGTGACCTGGAGCCCATGGTGGGGGAAACAAATTGGCTTTGTTCTGTCAGGGATAGGGGTGGGTTGGTTGGCCAGGGATTCCTCGTCTCACTGCTCTCAGACACCTTACGATTTCTTAGCTGCCTGTGCGTTAGAGTAGCGCCTACCCACCGCTGAGTGCCCTCTTCAGTATGGTGCAACATGTGACTAGCATTGTGAAAAATAGCCATTGGGTGCATGCAAGGGTATCAAAGGACTATATTTGTCTCACTTTAGCGATCTTGCAGAAATATGATGAGGTAAGCCTAAAGTACAGCTGGCGATTTCAAAACAGCACTGCATAAATGGAAAAAAACATGAAAAGGTTTCATGACTCATGCTAATTACATCTGAGAGGGTTGTATAATATCAAAGATGATTTTGTACCATACTGCACAACTTTTGTGTGTTATTTTTGCATGTAATTGTATATTTTGAAATTGTACACAATAAATTCTCACATAAGTAATTGAACCCAGAATTAGTTAATTACACTAGGTGAACTGAATGTTTATATAGATGAGATTTCAATGTTCATTGTCCACAAAATGACTCCTGGGCATCAAAACCTGGTCTGTGTTATCTGTATGTGTCTCTGGGATGTGTGAAGACAGGTAGGGCACCTCATATGGCAGGCAAGCAGCCTGGAACATGTGTGCATTACCAATGCACTTTCAGCATGTTTGAACAAGAAAGCCTCCAAACCGATTATCTATCTTATTATCAAGTTTCAAGCATGAAGTATTTGTTATTCAGTTCATGAATAAGTTTCTTCTTGCTTTGAATGACAATGATATTGGTGCCATATTTGCACATATACTGCCATTCAATGATGTTCAGTCATTTATCATCTAAATGAATGAAAATTAGTGGAAGGTCTCAGAATGCAAATGCATCATGCATCATATTGTAATATGAGTAAAAAGGTAGTCTGGTCAGTCAGCAGGTTAAAAAACCAAAAAAACCATGGGAACTTTCAGCATCAGTTCTAAACAGTAACTGTTGTTCATGCCATTGGGCAAAGTATGCTTACGATGTGCCTTATCACTCTCTCCATTAAAACTATATATGTATATGTAAACTTTCAGTATATTGACTGTATTGACCTTGGAGCTTAAGTTCATATCTGATTATGACATGAAGGCAGTCATTGAGACATAGGGTTTGTATGCAAAATGTTCCACCCTTACAACTGTGAGCTTTTTCAGACAGACATAGATACCATTCAATAAACTCTGAGGTATCAAATGCAAATATATATATATCTATCTTTCACTAGCATCACACGGAGTGTAATGTACCTAAATATGATAGTCAAATTAAAGAAAAGAGCTCAAGGCATGGCATGTATTCTCATGTACTGTTGAGTATTACCTTATTGTTCTTTGTTCCTTTCTGATTGGGCTTCATTGTAGTGACTACCAGGTGCACCAAACTTCCATATGGGTGGGCATTTTAGTGCTCCAATCTTGTGGGATCCCTTGTGAATATGCAAAAGGTACTCTCCAGATAATGAAGAGTCATAAAAGCCAGACATTTCACATAGAGAACTAGAGCAGAGATCCCTCAGGAGAGGTAAGTTGAATATCTTTTCACCTTTGGCTGCACTCTGTTGTGTTTGGTATAGGAGACATATTTGTATTACTTTTGCAATTTTCCTTCAGGTATACAACATTTTTCTATGTAAACAAACTCTTTTAAAAGCAATTTTAGCTTGCCCGAACACTATGAAAAATGTGACATTTTGTTTTTCATTGCAACAGTAACATTTTTGATAAATTTATAAGCTTTAACCGTTTTCCAAAAGGCTGAAAGCAACCATTCAAGGTTTCCAGTTGTATGATTAGGTTCTATGTTGAAGAAAAACAGATGCAGTAAAATACAGTAAAATATCTAACTTTCTGAACACCTCAGTCTTTCTTTTACTTATTATATTCCACTAATATCATTGTAGATATATTTTCTTCATATTCAGCTAAGCAGAAAATGCAGCGTGAAATATGAGCCTTTACATATCATTGAAAAGCTGTATTTATTTCATTTTAGAAAGCAATCAACAACATTTATCTTATTTGTATCTTTACACTAAGTGAGAGCGGTAATGACTAAATGTATTATTCTATTTGAGGCATCCTCAGTGATCAAAAAAATCCTTACCAATAGCAAATCTGTATTCTGTGTGAAGGAAACCTGCTGTTGGTCTTCCTTGTTGGGAAGGTCGTAGTCACTCTGTGCTGAGCTATTCCTATGACAGACACTGTTATTTCAACTCAAAATATTAGATAAAACTAAAAATTATTATTTTTTTAATAGACTATCAAAACCACCACTGTAGCCATTGTTAAAGCATGTGTTACTTCATTGGAAACTACAAAAATATTACGAGGTGCATGAAATAAATTATGAAATAAAGCTACTAAGGGAAAATTTGTTCAAATTCAATGAATACAAGTTCACTACAAACTGATTTAGCTTTTTAATGTGAGAGGACAAGCAAGAAGAGTTTAATCTTAGAAGGTAGTTGTTCCCCCCTAAGGTTTCAGAGGGACGTAACACAAGAGATGTTTATTCTAGCACCTTTTTATTTAGAAAAAGATTTTAATTATTTTATTTGGCTTCATAATATATCTATAGTACCTGCTGCAGACAAAAAAATGACTAAAATGGGAGGGGAATTAGTTTAGTTCTGATGGAACAACCCATAATAATAAACTGTTAATAAGTATCATAGGCACAGATCTGTTGTTTAACTTGTTCTTGTTTTTTTCTTAACACTCATTCTCAAGTTACATGTGTAACAACTGACAAGCATGTATGAATGAATTTTTACATACTTACACACTTCTTTGTTTTTGTTTGAATTTCTAATTTACAGTATCACAGTATTGCATGATTTGTGATTGCTTATAAATGATACATCCATTTCTTGTATATTCACAGGGAAACCATGTCTGACAAAAAGACCACAATCTTTTTGCTTTACCTTATGCTACATGGCACTGTATGTGCAAATGGACTGAAACCTGCACCTGATGGCCTGGGTGATAAAGTTGACAAATCATTAAACGCTGCTTCAGCATTCTCCCAGTTTGTTCAAGTTCTAACCAAAGCCTCAAAGGCAGCTGAGGCCATTGAAATATTTGTTCCTGCCTTTGCCTTTGTGTCTGCTGCAATCAATGCGATTTTAATTTTCATTCCACAGGAAAATGAAGTGGTGACCGAAATGAAAACCCAATTTGCAGATGTGAAAAAAAAGCTGGATTCCATCAAATATGATCTCTCTTCTTTGGAAAAAGATGTGGCTTGGGCAGCTTTTTCTAGCATGTACTCCAAAGACGAGAGCACTATTGAAAACACTTGGGACAAACTGTGTGATTATGTCACAAGTGCTTTTGATGGGAAAGCAGACCAAAAGAAAGCAAAGGCAGATGCCTTCATGTCTTTCTACAAGCATTCAGCAACTGAGAATAGCATCGCCAGCTTTTACCGATACCTTACTGTAAATGAAATTTCTCTTAAGCAAAACCTTTTAAACTTGGTGATTGACAAGTTTAATGGAGATCTATTGGTGTTGAAACAATTCTCATCTCACTTCACACAGCTGATGATGAAAGGGTTCCTGACAGATCTCACGTACCAAACTCTGAAGACCCCAAACAACAAGCCAGACATTCAGAGTGCCAAAGAAAAACTAAACAATATCATACTAGCTATAGAAAAAGCCATCATTAAGTGTATTTCCAGATTTGAGGAATCAGTACACAACATTGTGGAACAAATCTGTGGCAAGGAGAAATGGTCAAAACCCATCGAATTAGCAAAAAAGATTAAGGAGCAGCTGCAAAATAAATTTCACTGGCATGACTGGGTAGTTATTGTGTATGAGGGTAAACCTAAAGGCACATTTGTTGCTGGGCGACATATAGAGCACAACGTCCGAGACAAGACAGAAATAATAATATTCTACAGAATGAAAGGGGATCAAGTGGATGCAAGCATTATAAAACAATTAAATGATTTATATGTCTCTAAAAGGCCAACAGCATCTAATGGAAAGGTGTCACTGTCACCCCTAGCAGTGTTCAATTTTATAATGGCGAAGGCTCCTGAGAAGGGGAAACATTTCGCAGGATTCTATGGGGTCAAGCATGTAAAAGATTATGCGATAACAGATGACAAAGGTCATGTGGACCTTTACAATGTACCCCAAGACGGGCCGAGTTCCTTCTTTTTAAAAGGCAAACAGGAAGTTGAGAAGCCACTTTGTTCTGATAAGGCTTGTCAAAATAAAATGTGCCATCCAGTTCTGGAGACGATGGGAGAATATTGTGTCTGCAGTCAAATGTTATTTGACCCACTGTGTACAAAAAGGCTGTTTGATCCTTATGGCTTCTTTGAAATTACAGAGAATGACTAAGACGATAGTTCTGCAGCCTTTAATAACTTGATGCCATCCTAACATTATAGATGGATGATGCTGCCAATGGTGAAATCATTCTTTCTTGTTACATATAACCTTAGCTAATCACTTACATATATCATTGCTTATGAATTATGAATTATGCTTTGATTTATTAAAAATGTATGCATGAAATGTTGTGTAATATTAGTGATGCCCAAACTAGTCAGCTGACAACAAAAGTTAGGATTGGTCCAGAAGGTCCTAGAATAAAATCAAAATAATATAAAAGGAACTTTAAGAAGAGAGATCTAGACCACAAGTCTGCCCGTTGTGTCCACTGGCCTTCCAGCCTACAGTCTGCAGCCATTCAAGCACGTAGTTTCCTGCTTTAATGAATCTGGATTCATTGACCATTCTGTAAGGGCTTCAGACATCTTGTTCAAAGTATGAATTTCTATTTATAATATTTTTCTAATATATATAATTAACAGTTAATATTTACCTAAATCTCCTACCTATTGCAGCTGCTCTTTCAAAGCAGAGGATTCCCCATATCTGCAGAAGCACAAATTCTTAGACACATGTAGCATGCACCATTACTTTATACGGTGTCTGTTGGGTAACTCAGTACTGGCTCAGGTGCCAGTCATGTAAAGAACACTGAGTGCACACTGGCACTGAGGAGCTTGGGTAATGGGAAGCTTGTACTATATGTATCGGCTTGGTTTAGAGCTGATATATCAGGGAAGGAATTTCCCACTGAAAATGGAAGTGTTTTGTGGTCATTGTGTGAGAAATTCATTTGAACTTGCTTATGGCTAAAATCTGTATGCATGAAATACTGCTGTAATAAAAAACAAGTGCAGAGCAAACACCTGTGCTCACTTCTTCATATGCGGTCTCAGTGTTTCTGGTGTTTCTGATTGGAGATGGCTAGCTGCATTAGCACCAAAGCATCTGCCTTACTCTCCATCATAAAACCTTCATAAAATATGCACTCATGTTAATGTGCACTCATTAGTGGTAGTGTTGATCTGATCCTTAACAAACCCTTTATGGTTACATGACTGTCATGATTATTGATGCATAAACTATCTTCCAGCAGTTCTCCTTAAGGTCATGTTTGCTAAACAAGATATCTGTTTTGTTAAGGTCAAAGCTCAGACACACAGCACAGCTACATGCAGTAATCCTGCAATAACTCCACAATACTGATATAACACCATTATAATGGAGACCAAGTAAACAAAAAACACTCCATGTCATTCAACATTGCGTTGGACCAGTTTGTGGTGAAATTGCCATAAGTATGGTAAAATTAATGAACCTACATTTCATATCTGCAGGCAATGAGTATCTGTCATCCTCACTCCACAGGGTCCATGTGTCTCCTATTTCTGCTTGCATGACAATAAATAAACAAATAAATTAAAAAATTAAAAAATTAAAAAGCATTAAGCTGCACTGGATATTTTTATGGCTTCTACCCAATACAGTTTAGCATTCTTTCAATAGCATCTTTATATTGCAGAGAAAAACACACATACACACACACACATTTTGTATTGTTAGAGAGGGCATGTAATTCTTTGTTATTGTTGTCACCAAATCTTACAATTGATAATTTGATGATAAGATTTTTCAATGTGCATGTCTTTCAGGTGCAACTAACAAGAGTCAAGAGCATTTAGCCATAAAGCTGCAGAAGCTCCCTGTAATGTGTTTACTTTTTAAACATGAATGCCATGAACTTTCTAGTTTACACAAATATTGGATTTAAAATGTCAAATATAATGGAGAAAAATGCCATAATGGACTGTAAGAATCGGCAATATCAAAAATTCCGAAGAGAGTGCAACAACTCAATTTATGTAATGCTGACACATTATGTCACACAGTTCCTCAAAATTGCACTGTGCCATTCATTGTCGTGTTTAAATAAAATGTGTTGCAAAATACATTTTACAAGGGAATTTGTATTATTCAAGTTTAGGGATAAAAGACTGGAAGAAGTAATACATGTGACAAGTGAAATCATATACAGCTTGCATAAGTATGGATAACATTTTATATCCAATGTTGTTGTGAAGATCATCTTTGAGGCTGCCTGAGGGTACTTCTGAATCCTCAGCAACCCACACCACAGACCTGCTAAGTGATGAACAGTCCTACCAATACATTCAGGCTCTGCTTAAACTGCCACACAAACCAACACACACTGTTCTTTTACCAAAGAAAAAAATAGCAGTCAGCTGCACAACACTTGTATGAACACTTAAAACTCCATAAAGATAAATAAATAAAAGCTTTTTTTTCAGCTAGTTATGTCATGAGTTCAATCACACTACATATTTTAGATAGGTACTTGGCCAGCTAACACAACAACTAGTGAACTAATTCTATCTCGGCACCTAGGTATGTTGGCTATTTTGCTTTCTTGTCCAATTCTACAATTGTGTGAGATTTTGTAAGGGAGTGTGAGAGTGTGAGATTGAGACTGAAAGCGTGAGAGTCATGCCAGATGAGTGAGAGTCGGCAACCATATTGTATACATAATGTGGCCATAATTTTACTACTGGCATATTAGCTATGGACACAAACAGTAATCCTATAATCTTAAGTGTCCATGTTCCACATTTCTAATTGCCTACAATATGTACAGTATGCTGACCAACTCCATCCCTGATGTGCTTTGAGCCTCCAATTGTAAATAGAAAAATGGAGTGACCAGTTATAAAGGATGGCTGACAAGGATGATCTATAATAAACACTCCAGCACACTCTTACGTGGCTCCATGCTTCACTGTTGTCATGTTGTGAGTGTTGTATTAGCTGAGCTATCAAAGCTGTACTTTTAGCATGTCTTTTAAATGCCCTGCCATTCCCATGTTCAAAGGCACAAGTCATCCTGCTTTCATTTTGATGTGAAAATTTGAGATTTTGGTCCATTGTGTTCCTATCTAAACTGCATGTTTAAGCATGCATCTGTCTGTGTGAGAGTATAACAGCTGCTGAGCATTTATAGGATGTTCTTTTCCTGTTAAAGCATGTTTATGGGACCTGTGTGGAAGGTGGTGGATTTAATTGGCTCACTATGTGCTTAGATGGCCAGTAGCTCCTTGTTTTCAATCTGTGAGGCAAAGTCATGGATTAATACATTTGTGAAACTCACTTTTCTTGGTGAGAAGAGGATGCTAATTAGGCCCCGGCATCCAACAGCCCAGAGCAGAGAGTCCTTCCTGACAAATGCTCTGGAGAAGGCGCTAATACTGTTCAGAGATGCCTTAAGTCTCCTTCATTAAATGCATATCATCTGTACATGTACACTAGCCCTTTGAAATTTACTTATGTCTGATAAATCCAACAAAGTCCTTATCAGAGCCAGTTAGTGGCAAAGAGTAAGACATTTGATTTCTAGATATGGATGACATGCTAAATAAACAAGAATACAAACAAACATTTCTTTGTGTAAAAATAGGTATTTATAAGGAAGATGGCCTATTTTAAGTTTGTACAAAGTGATGGCTTTCAAATCACTTAAAATGAAAATGTTATTCTTTCAGGTTTTTATGTCTCCATGAGCCAACATGTCCAAAGTCATTCCAGTCATCTGCTTTTCTAACGAATCTTTGACTGTCTCAGACAGCTTTAAAGTAGACAGAAATATCATCAATAAATAATTGAAATTGATCCTTCTCAGTCCGACAGAACTCCTGAACCACAGTGCTGAGATGTGGGGGTCTGAGACTAATTTTCATTCCCAATAAAACAAAACACCCCTACCCCCCAGCCAATCTGCATAACAGCTTTTATCTCAGGTTCCACTTTATTGGAAACAAGAGAACCAATTAACGGCATGTGAGGGAGTGCGCTCAGAAAGCGAAAGCACCTGCCTTGGGCAACATCGTTATGAAGCTGAGTCTGTAGCCAAGTGTCTCTTCCCCCTGTTGTACCTACAGTACAGCACAGAGTCTCTCCTTGGTTTTCAGTCACTGCAGACTTTCTGATGGCTCTGACTGACAGCCGGCCTTTCTTTCATCCTTCGGATGCCTGCCAGCTCTTTGACCTCTGCCTTCTTAAATTATTAAGCTGATAGGAAAAAAATATATACGACTTTTTGACATTGCTATTTTTGTGTGTGTGTGTGTGTGTGTGTGTGTGTGTGTGTGTGTGTGTGTGTTGGGATAGGGATGGATGGCTTTGAAGAGGAAGGTACCATTATACTTTAGTCACACTACATCCATTTGAAACCATTTCTGTCTGGTTTCAGTGGCACCATTAACTCTTAATGAGCCTCCCATAAAAAATGGTGTTTTGCATGTATCCGTGTCTGCTTCTACACTGCAAGGGAAAGATAACCTCTAGAGAGCTATACTCTTGTGTGACACATCTGAACCTTGGTTAGAAGCTGTGTAAAAAAAAATTTCCAATTTATCCAGCCCTCAGTACAGACACACTGCATCACTGGTATAAGGCAGGTCTAAGACAAAAAGAGAGCCTTGGTGTTAAGACACTGTGGTGTGGGACTCAGCCATTGCCTTTGTCTGGATAAGCACTCCGTCTATGTTCTGTCTGTGCCTGTATGAGAAATTGTCTCCCATAGTTAGTGATCTCTTCTAGGTTGATTATGCGCTTATCTGCCCCCATGTGCGGCTGCTTTTCTCTCTCTTCCTTCACGTATTTGTTTTTCCCTCCCTCCCTCTCTTTCACAGCTAATTGTGGAGATGAAGGCTGCCATGAAAAAAAAAAACAGCAACCCTAAATTTGCAATGACAAAGTGGTGACAGCACAGAAACTCTTTCATTGGGGGGAAACAGGAAGAGAGAAAATGTTGCTTGTCAAAAATAGAACCTCACTAGTCACATGAGGAAGAGCAGGAGAAGAAAAAGAAAATTAACAAGAACAAGTAAAAGAGAAATTTTTAACCAGATAATGGCAATGCTGGAAACACAGGGGATTGATAACTCGCTTCATACCATATTTTGAACAGAGACCCTGGGGCGTTGAGACAGGCTCAGACTCCATTGTCACGGTATCTCTTCCTAATCTTTTGATAAATAGACAGTCCATTCTTGCTGGGTAGATTGGCTCATGAAGTCTAAAAGCAGATGCGACAGCAGAATTGACCTAGTCAGGATCTGAACATGTAGACGTCTAATTGCAAGTTCAGTTCACTAGTCTTTACACCACGGTTGTATAGACGATCTCTACAGTGATGGTTACATGAAGCACATACAGTGATTGAGCAAACCAAACTGAAAGATGAGGCTTTTGGACCAGGACACTGTGTTGTTTAAACTTCTAATGCAGTGTTTCACAACCCTAGCCTAGGAGGCAAACAATGTATATTGTTTTTTTTTAGCTGCAGTTGATTTGGTTTGATTGAGCTGAATTGAAATTGAATACTGATCTTTATTTAATATCACTTGTCTGTTTATCATTTGTCTCTCTGATTTCAGAAGGATGTTAGTCAAGGTATTTCTGTGAGATATTTCTATTCATTTCACCCCCTTAAACAAATCAGTAATACAGTATAACAGAGTATAACAGATAGTAAAACAGACTGGCCTAGATTTAACAGTTGAGCAGCTAATCCAGTTCAACTGAGACAGCTGCCCTAACTTTATTCATTTAAAAATGTTAAATAATTTCACTTCATCTTTATAAAAGCAGAAACATACATCCAAGAGCACATTTCACAAAGAATTCATATGTCAAATAAAGATCAGCATTCTAAGTTGATCACTATTCTGAGCTGAGAGTTGGACTGGAACCAAGCCCTGTGTACACAGGCCCGAGGTTGAGACAATGACCTAACCTGTAAAAAGGCCTCATCACCCAATTACCTGGTCTCCTGCGTCGCCTGTTTTTACATACCACTACCACCAGAACATTAGAGTTTACATGATTTATTTGCTTAGCAGACACCCCTATTCGGCGCAATGTACATAGCTTACATTTTTACAAAGTGTCCATTTAAAGAGCTGTGTATGCACTGAAGCAATTTGTGTTAAATACCTCTGCCATGGTCAGGGGTACAACAACAGTGCCCAACCTGGGAACTGAAACTACAGCCTTTTGGTTAACAAGCTCAGCTTCTTAACCATACTGCCCTGAAAGCAATAAAACCACCGGATAAAACCAGTTAGGTATACAGTCAGGCTTGGCGCTAGGGAGAAAATACAGAGGGGTGCAATTGCAATCCACAGGAGTGCATAAGAAGTCATAAATACTGTGCAGACATCGGGATATAAGGAGACAACTGGGGGTGCACTGAGATTCGTCTGGGGTGCAATGCACCCCTAAGCACCCCCACAGCACCGGGCCTGTATACAGTGTTTTGAACAGAGGTGCTCCCACCAAGAGGACAAGAGAATGGAGATGTGGCTGAAGACTACCGCAGATGAACCTTCTTTAGAACAAATAATGATTCCATAAGAGTGACAGTTGGATTGGCTGAAAGAAATTCACTGAACTGAAGGCCTGGGTTGACCAAAGGTTGAACTCAATCCGCGAGGACCGAAATCTTTTCATCCTTTGTGACAAATGGCCTTTACATCATGCCTGAATGAAAAGAAATCCTTTCTTAATATGACAAGGTTTCTTTGCATAACAAAAGAGATTTAAATTGTCAAAATACTTTGAAAACATATTACATCTTGTGGTGAACTAATCTATTGAAACCCATCTTGTTTTTTTTTTTGCAGCATTGTGAAAATAAATATATTTAGCCATGCTGAGAGGCATTATCTGGAAATATTGATTGGGCACATTCTTACAAAGAACCAAAAACTCTGACGCAGAGAACAGTCAAAGCGATTTCTCTGCTAAAAGGCACAAAGAAGTGACCTTGTCTAAGTGCGTGTGTCTGTGTGAGGCTGTATTTTTTACCTTCCTGGAAAAAAAGCAGTTTTAAAAGGAAGAGAATTCCATTTTAAGTCATATTCAGTTTGGTGAATATTTATTACTGTATTGAATCTTCTTTGAATATTAAATTACTGAGCTAAATTATGCACTTATTAAATGTAACAGATGGACGTACGTCACACTCAGGATTACAAATGTGGTCTAGTGAAGTGAAAAAGAAGAGGGTCTTTTAATTAGCATGAATTTTTGTCCCCACCAACAATAAAAATCCACATTATTACATTTCACATTTCTGGATTGCAGATGAAGCAGAAATCAATTTCATACTCTCATGTTCATGTTCATGAGCTGTTGATTTCCACAAACGAATATAAGTCACATAATGGGTGAAAAGTATATCTAAACAACCATCCACACCCAAATCTGAGCCACACAAACACACTGGGAGTTACTTTATGAATGTACTTCCTGGAGATGCCCACTGCATCACATGACAGGAAGCGAAACAGACATGATCACACAGAAATCATTTTCATGTCCAGAATGAGTGAAGTAGCTATCAGATCCCCGCGTACACCTAACTTCAGCCCACTTCATCTCATGCACACTTATGCATGCGCGTGCACGCACACAGACGCACGCGATGACTCAGATCCACTACTTGTCACTGTGATGAGTCACTGTGTGACTGTAAATGAAAGACCACATCTGAGTAATATTTCTAATCAGTGAAAAACCTTGTATGTCCATTTTCCATCTACATTCCATTTGATTATTTAGATAAAATTGCTGTATGGTGCAGGCCTAATTGTGACTACTAAATTGCTTTTTTTTCTATACACCCTTGATATTCTCCACAATCACTCCTTCTCTCTATTGCCCTTTTTCCTTCTTTCTCAATGGAAATAGTGTAAGGAAGGAGTGTGTAAGCGTATTTATGTGTGTGTGTGTGTGTGTGTGAGAAGGGGGGGTGGTGGGATGGGGAGCTGTCCAGTATCTCCAACACTCTGGACTGTAGTAATCTGGACTGCACTTCAGGCCTGGTGCCCACAGTTCTCCTGGTGTCTGGCGCTTTCCCTCTGATCCTCAGTTCTCCTGGTGTCTGCTGCTCTCCCTCTGATCCTCAGTTCTCCTGGTGTCTGCTGCTCTCCCTCTGATCCTCAGTTCTCCTGGTGTCTGCTGCTCTCCTGCTGACCCACACTAGTCCTGGTGTCTGGTGCTTTCCAGCTGACCTTCAGTTCTCATGGTGTCTGGCGCTCTCCTGCTGACCCTCAGTTCTCCTGGTGTCTGCTGCTCTCCCTCTGATCCTCAGTTCTCCTGGTGTCTGCTGCTCTCCTGCAGACCCACACTAGTCCTGGTGTCTGCTGCTCTCCCTCTGACCCTCAGTTCTCCTGGTGCCTGATGCTCTCCTGTGGACCTTCAGTTCTCCTGGTGTCTGGTGCTCTCCCGCTGACCCTCAGTTCTCCTGATGTCTGAGGCTCTCCCTCTGACCCTCAGTTCTCCTGGGGTCTGGTGCTCCCCCTCTGACCCACAGTTGTCTCCTTCCTGCTTCCTGTAGGCCTCATTCAGCAGCTGGATCTCCTCCCGGTAGCCCGACCTCTCCTGGTGCTGCCGCCTGCTGTTCTGGCGGTGGGCTTCCACAGTGTCTGGGATATGTATGTTGATGTCAGAGTCAGGGTTGCTGGTGGGGATGAGGAGTGAGTAGGAGGCTGTTTCCCCCAGGTCGCAGGACACAAAGCGATTCTCCCGGCGGGAGTAGCGCAGCGAGGGCGAGCGTGCGTGCGTAGAGGACTGGCTGATATTGGAAATGATGGAGACGCTGTCCATGGCCTCCTCGTTGTCACAGATCTCCAGCACCTCCAAGTGAATCTTCACATTGGTGTCACCGCCCACAGCACTGGGTGGCTCTTCCGCTCTCGGTTCATGCCCCACTGACTTGGAGCGGTACACCTCCACTTTCTTGCCATTTGGGGATATCTTCAGGCCATCGCTGCTCACCTCATAGGTGGAAAGGGACAGAGTCTTCCCTGTGGGGGCATGGAGAGACACAGTGCCCTGGAACGCGCACAGTGGGATAGCCAATCCTCCACTGGAACGCTGGAGAGGAACAACAAACACAACTGCAACCATAAGTCCATACAGTTACTTTTGGTCCAAAGGCACAGACATCTCTGTAAAATCAATGTATCAACTACCATCTAAACAGAGCTAAAAATTATTTTCATATACTTTAAAATATATGTAAATATACATATTTTCATAAACCTGTGAAAGGTATTTAGCTGAACATTCCAAATACAGTACAAAATTAGATGTTCCATACAGAGTTGCACATACAAATGAGGGACCAGCAGTGCATGTAAAATCTGTTGGAAATAGTACCTCTTAGGACTTGCCCAGCAAAGAGTACCAACAAATCAGTTGTCCAAGATATGCAGTAATGAATATCTCCGCTAACTTCTAATAATTGCATAGGAAATAATTTAATAAATAATGAGGGGACTCATGATTAATTCACTGAAACACAGCACGTGTCAAGTACATTATGTTTTCAATATATGTGGAAATGTTCTGTTTATTAAAACAAAATGTGAATAACAAAAGAAATCCATATAAAAATTTCATTCATATAAAATATGCATTAGATGGATTGGGAAAAAAACATACTTGTCGCAAGTGACGGAACAGAATGAATTATTTAGATGTTGTGATTTGATTATATCTGACTTGTTCCGTGGATAATGAACTCCTTTTTGCATTCATAGAAAGAAATGAAGAAGTGAGATGTCAATAATCTGCCTTGCCTTCCATCAAGCTGTGCTGAAAACACTGTGTCAATCGATTTAAATAATTCACACAACTCGTCAGCTGCCATGGAAATGGCGTTTAGAGCTGGGTCTTTAAAACGCCCTTCAGTCACCCACAGGAAACATTTTGGTGCCAAGCCACAGGCAGCAAGAGAGAAACACTTTTTTTTCCCCTTTGTCTTCTTCAGTGTCACTGAACATCTGAAGGACATGAGTCCTGACTGATAACAGCTTTCTTGCAGCTGACTGAGTTTATAAACAAAACTGAGTAAAGACACCCTCATGCATTGTGTCACCTACACAACATAATTTGCTTACCGAGAACCACAGGCTATGTATCAGGGTGAGAGGATGAGCAACAGCTAGGCAAGGCTGAGAACTTAGCCTAAAGCTGATCATGGTCAGGAACTTGGTTTTCTGGTTAACAAACTGTGAGTATAAGCCATCAGCAGCTGATTAATTTTTACTTACTTGTGTCTGATGTGATAGCATTACAATTATCATCATACTAACTTCCAATATGATAATGATTGTAAATGCACATTATTTATGTTATTATACACTGCTCACAGATTTTTTTTCTTTTTTGCTTAAAACCTTTTTTGGTAACTAAAATGATAAAGGCAGAGCCGATAGATAAAGCAGAGCTGATAAAGCAAAAAGGAATCAGCTGTTAATTTTAGGATCCTTATTCAAATTGGTATGCTTTCTAATCAGGCAAAACAATCTAAAACATAATCAGTATAATTATCGAATAAATGTCATCTGCTGCTCAATTTGCAGCTCACTGGCTGCCACTTCAGACAGCGCTGGTGCTGTAATTCAAGCAGAGGTCTATCCCCAATATACAAGAACAGAGTGCTGCGCAAGATCTCACTTCACAGTGCCTCTAGTCAAGCGCCCTAATCCCTGCCCTGCTCTGTTTCCTGCATTTGCCACTAACAAAAGACAAAACTGTGCTGCCTCCTTCTCCCCCTCTTCTCCAGAAGACTAGTGAACAGGTTCAGAGAAAAGCCTTGCCCTTCCCTCTCCACGGTGGGAATCAGTCACAGGAAACGCAATCGGACACGTGTGGAGATGGCCGCCACGGGCTCATCCTCTGGCTTTTTTTTGAAGCCACAACAGAACCTTTAATATGACCAAATCAGTTTTCTAATCAGAAACACTCTGCATTGTGTGGACCATGCACTATTTTCTTTTTCAAGAATAACAACAATGACGGGCTTAACAGCATGCAACACGCTTTAAATGGCTGTGCTGCTGTAACAGGTCACTCGGAGATGACTATAACCTCTGCAATTTGTGCTGATCAGTTCAGAAAGAAAACTCTCTTGATGACGGCAGACAAGAGAGCGTGAGGATTAGACAGATGCATTGCATAACCCCTGGAGGCAGAGAGCAACAATGGATCATTTCCTCTGACCATAGTGCAAACAGGGCAGGGTGATGGAAAATCTGCCCTATCTGTGGTCCCATTTCCTACCTTTATGACCGAAGTATTTAGCGCTGACGCTAACAAACAAGAAATAAAATACTGTGTGAATATTGAATTATATATGACATACACTGCGTGGTGCTAACATTTTAATTTACCTCTATGTTTGCTTATCAATTAACACACTGTTAGGATTGCAGCATAAGAGCAAACGTTAGTAATGGGCAACAGGTTTTATACAATGCTTATGGAATTGTTCTTGGTCATGACTAGGTGTCAGGATTGTCTCTAGGACCGGTGTCTCTACCTGTCGTGGAGTCCTTTCCGATTTACTCCGACACCACTCCCAGTCAGTGAGCTCGATGTTGCGGCACTCCTCGTGGGACAGTCTTCGCTCTGGGGCCTCAAATACCGAAGAGGTATCTAGATTGTGGTCCTCCCGGGCGGACACGGGGGGCGAGCCGCCGCAGAAGACGCCCTGTTCGTCGGGGCTGTTAGCAAGGCTGTCTGCCCGTGCTTCGCATGTGATAGCTCCGAGGAGATCCCTGTGCAGGGAGCTGTCCTCGGCGGCCGTGGTCCTGAACTCAAGATTGGCAAGGCTCGGGACCTGACCGCCCTCTTTGCTCTCCGTGGAATCGCAGTTGAAAAGATTGTGGTAAGGCGGTTTCTCGACAGCGGGAGTCTTCCCCTGAGAAATTTTGTAAAATCCATAACCTTGCTGGAAGGACAGGTTGAATTCAAAACCTCTTTTTTTCGCTGTGAAGAGAGCAAACATACGAGTTGGGTTTTGGATAACTCTGAAACTCTTCATGCAATAATTACATTCACACGTAAATAAATTACCAAGCCAATTACAACATGTACCTGAATGCACAATACAGTTGTTTTTACATGAATATTAGGTGTCTTCTCGACAAACAATATACATTTTGAACTCAAATAATTGTATGTTGGTCTACATAAACAATTCCAACTTGTGAACACCCGTGCATTTGAACACGTGTGCAAACCCACTAAAATCTTGAAATTTTTTACCTTCACGGTCCAAATGCATTTCTCCACAATCACAACGCGCTTACCCGTGGAGGGCTCGCGGCGGCAATTGATGAAGCAGCCGCACGGGAGGTGAATGAAATGTTCGGACAGCAGGAATACCGGCGTGACCGCAGCAGAGAGCGAGGTCAGGAAAAAGCACAGGGTCTCGAGGGACGAGCTCCTCATGTGGACGGTGTGACTCAGAAAGACCTGTATCTGAAAATGAGACAGATCACAAGACATCAGGATTACAAAAAGCGATCCATGACCATAACTGCTGGGGGTATAACTGGAGTGAGAGACTTGATGCATCGCCAGACTGAGTTAATTTAATGAAATGTTAAATACACCTTTAAAGTCCTTTTCGAAACGCTAGAACGCTATCTCACTGTCCCAAGTTCGCTGTCGAATTTCCTCTCGTGTCTGCAGGTGCGTGTTTTTGTTCAATAAATGGGCATAATCTATCACATATTTCGCGGAAATTAGCAATCCAAAAGAAACACAGCAAGTGGCTCTTTCATTATGTTTACCAACTGCGTTAAATGCATGATTACGTAAGCTATATGTAAACGGTATTTAGCTTAAAGAAAATAATGAATTATTATTAATCAATTCACATACTAACCACAATATTGCAAAGTGCAATGCATCAGTTTTACATAGAAGCATATTAATTTGGTTCAGTGCTTGGGCCAGCTGAATATGAACGGTGAGCAGTCAAAGATGAGCTTCCCATCTGATTGATTCCAGCATGCCAGAACAATATCAGAAGCTATTAAAGAATCAGAGCACGAGGAATGTTTACATTCCTCCTCATCATAATCACCTCTTTACTCACCATCATTGGCATCCATAGAACGACTCGGACCATCGCCACGATCAATGAGAAACGCTTCTGCGCGAAAAACACCGGTGAGTTCCTGCAGCTTTGGGGAGTATCAGCCTGACGATTATGAATAGCCGGAGTCGAGCAAGTGTATATCTCCACTTTGTTATTCAAGCCCGAGGGATCCGAATTAATTTCGCTGTAAGTCCCAAAACTTTTCTCTAGGCTATCCCGAGAAAAAGATGGCATTTCACACAGAGGGGCTGATCCATCCGCATGAGTTCCCCCCGCGATGTCAAAATAGTTGGGGTAAAGAGTCTTCTGAGGGTCCCCGAAACACAGCAGGCGATATGTGAGAGGAACTGAGAAGACGACCAAGCTACAAAAGCACAACACGTATAAAACAAAAAGGAGCAAAACATAAGAACTCGTGCTCTCTGCGAAGCAGCCTAAAGATGTTGGAGAAAAAGATCCCCACCCGCACACGGGCAGGATGCTGACGGCTAAGGCAACTATCCACACCGCGGCTATAGCCCACATCACCCTCAGCGGCCGTCGGGCGGACTGGAATACTCCAAATCGTTTGGTGATGTAAAAGGTGTAGGCTACAATCAAGGAAGCTTTCAAATTGCTCGATACCCCCTGAAAAATGTAAAGAAGTCCAGACAAAGTGCACCGTGTACTCGACCTGTCCGCGTCGTCTCTATCCCACTGCACAAGCAAGAACAAGGATAGCGGTATCACGCTAATAAGGTCGTCTATGGACATTGAAGCCACGATGAGAGACAGAGAGGTCTTACTCCGCATCTTTAACAATGACAGGAGCGAATAAATGCCTCCCACTAAAGTAACAGTGGCAATGGCAAGACACAGGCAAAAGAGAATCAAGTTAATTTGCCCTTTTGCTTCAGAGGAATCCATTCTTTCGTAGCTCTCCGTAAAAACACTGGTTTTGTTGAGCGAAATCGAGCTGTATGTTGCCGGCATTTTCATTCAAGTTTTCCTTCCTGCCCTTTTACCCTTTATTAGACTTCTGCCTCACAATATATTACCACTAAAAGTTTGATTCACTCCCAACCTGCCACTCATTATTTCACACCGCTCCCAACTGCAGAGAATACCACCTGCAATAATCTAGCCGCCAATTAGAAAAAGAGAAAGGCTACTCCCCACGAATGCCGTGGTAGCCCATCACGCGAGTAAGGCGCTGGAACAGACGGTCCGGTTTAATGTTCAGCTGAACGTCCCATCTTTTGTCTCCTGCTGGTCTCCTAAGATCGTAGATCGTATCATTCGCTTGTTTTAAGGCGAGAGGGAGGGTGTGTATGTGATAGAGCGTACATTAGTGCCAACCCGCAGCCTCGCTTCTCGCAGCATATTGATATACCGTGGCATGAATGAGCTCGCGCGCCGCTCCTGCCCCCTGTCTCCCGTGCTGTTTGTAGTGGGAGGAGTACGTTTCCTCCCATCCACTTCCTTTAGAGAATGCTAATGTGCCGTGGAACTTCCAGAACACACTAGATCATCTCAGAGGACAGCAAAAATGCAGTAAGCTTCAATACATGGGTGTTAAATGTTCAATTTGAACAAATGAACTCATAAGGAAACAGAACAAGCAAACCGTGACATGTGGATAATGAAACTGAATGTACTGTAAGCACCTAATTCAAAGAAAGTATTTTTCATGATGAACAGTATGATTATTTGGGCATCATACCTGACTGGATTAATGTAAAAAGACCATGCTGTAATCTGGGCAGACCTACAATACATTTTTCACATCTTGTGCATTTTGTAACCCATTTATTTTCAGCGGATTCTTCACTGGAACAGCTGAGTGCCCCTATCTGGAACATTTTTATTTAACTGATTTTGCTTGACTTGTACACAACACATAAGGACAACAGCACAATCAGTGCAGTCATCTGCAAAATATTCCCATTCAGGACCTAGATGAGAGATCTGAGAGGATTATAGAAAGTGCATCATTATGCATCTTGAGCAGAATCCGGGAGAGATTTGGCTCTTTGTCCAGTCCCGTATTACAGGCAGAAAGATCTTGGATCACTGGTACAACCCATGGTGCCACCAATGTGACATATCAACCCATAAACATCATATTTTACATCTCAGTGCCTGCTTTGTATAATCCTCAGATTATACAAAGCAGGCACAGTTTCATACCTCTCAATTTAGGTGATTTCAACTTTTGAACACAGATGTGAACAGTCATGCAATGTGCACAATAATGTACTTACAGCACACAAGCAGATTTGACTGATATGTGGTAAACATGTTTTTCGAATGAAAGAACAATTGATCAGGACACAAGGAAGAAAAAGAAATCGACAAAATTGATCTTTGAATTATTCTGCCCTAAATAGGTTTGAAAGCATCAGCACTTTGGGCAGTTGCAAAAGCTTTACCCAGAATGCAATGTTCAACTGGAAGCCGCATGTCACATGGCGGACAGGGCTGCTTGCAGGGCAGAATGGCAGCCCCTGTCCTAGTTGGTTTGGAAAAGAGAGATAAGACTGCTTTCTGCTCGCACAGCTGTACAACTCAAGTGCCATGACAGATGACAGTGCCTTGACTGTTTTGTATTCTGCATTCAAGGTCAACCAGTAAAATGGATGGATGCATTTTTACAAAAGAAAGACCTTGTCCCTGTCATCCTTGCACAAGTATTTTATAACATAAGATATGACCATTTTCACAAGGCCTGGACTGAGGGGATGGGTGGGGGTAATGTCCTTCATTTACAGGCTCATGGCTCCACTAACAAAAGTGCCTTTTTATCTCCTGTTGAAGTTGCCCAGTTTATCTCTTGGTAGCCTCAGCCCTTCCTCATTGTAGTTACAGCTGTTTTGCATGGTGCATTTGTGCAGGGTGTTGTGGAGGTGACATCCACAGTTAGAAAGCCCACTTACATGAGGATCACAAAGACCTATAAAAATATTTTAATTAATATGTTGAGGTTAACAACAATAAATCTGTGTACCATGAGGGACTGTGGTTTCATTTAACCTTAAATCTATTTGTTCTAGAGTCACCCTAAAGAAACTATGGGGTACTGTAATTTTACTGGGGGTGCCATATAGTGGCATTAAAAAAGGGAAAAAGAAGTCTGAAATGCACTTTGAAATCAGGGTGTGGGAGATGCAATTCATTTAGAGGCAGCAACAATTCAGTCTGGGTTCTGTTAAAGAGAGATGGCAATTTAGTTCTAACTGTTCAGATGTGATCTGGGGTATTGCTCATCTTCTTTTAACAGCTGTCAGAATGTGGCCATTTGAATGAGAATGAGACAGGTGCCCATTCTGCCCAGACAGCTGGTGTGCAGTGAGAATGAGGTCCCCGCCTTTAAAGAAGAGACAAACCCAGCCTTCTGATGGCAGAATATTTGCATTCATACCCAGATTGATGCCACATGAAAGCACGGTAATCTTGTCCTCCTGGAGGAAGTTTGTTTAAATATAGACAAGGTGCTTGCCATTGATTTTGTGCCCCTCTCCCTCTAACTCCCTCTTGCAATGTCTCCCTGTGTTTCATGTTTACATTACGTATTCTGCATTGTTCCTCATGCTGTCACAGTGGAGGTGTCTGAGGCATTTAGGGATGTTATTTTATCGTTTTATCTCCACTCTGCCTCTCTCCCTCCCCCTCCCCTCTCTCTCTGTCTTTCTCAACCTGGAATCAAGACTTTGAGGAGATAACACTCCTCTAAAACAATCATACCTAAAATCACACATTTGTAGAGCTGTACAAACACACAAAACACACACACACACAGATATGCATAAATTGGGTTTGATAGATGAATCAAAAAGAAAGGAGAGAACATGAAACTGATAAATGAAAGGATTACATGTGAAATGGAAATGAAGCCGTTCAGATTCAGTTTCTCAGTCATCTTTGCTCCTGGAGACCAATTGTCCCTCCAAAATCAGAGCCAGAACAGGAGATTTGATTGATGCTCTTGGAATAAGCCTGCCTGTCTGAGTACTGGGCACCTTCATCCTGCACATATACATACACAAACACACAAACTGACACATATACACAAACCCATGCACATACAGTAACACAGGCACACATACTTGCATACTTACACATGTATCCAATCACACACATGCACCACCACCCATGCACATGAAGTAACACAAATGCACATGTTTGCATGCACACACTCACACATAAAAGCACACATGCTTGTGCACATACACATGCCTGCAAGCAGTAGAGACCAGTCGGGGCTGAGGGATTGGGAAACACACATCTCCATTTCATTTCAAGAGTTCTGAAAATAAAGAGCAATTTCACAGCAGAGACCTCACCACAGCCAAGTCATTCCTGGGTCGGATTGCTGTTTTTGATCACTTCTGACCTGCTGTATCACTTCAAAAGACCTGAGCTTTTAAAAGCTATTCTACTCGCACTTTCTCTCACTATGGTTGTTATATAATAACATAATGTTTTCCCACTTAGCACAACATTAGCAAGGCCACTTGCCTACTCAATCGCATAACTGTGGGGCACACAGAGCCCACATGACTACCCCACTTTTGCCCTGGTGGGGTACAGTGTCTGTTTGATTTTGATGCCTTTCTGCCCCAAAACATGACCCAACAGCTAGATGTCCTCTCAATTTTGCCACTCCAGTTGATAGTGTTTTTACACAAAGCAGGTATGAAGTTCATCATGAAATAAGCAGCCCTCCTACAGAGAATGTTGTAAGGCACAGCAAAGGTTCCAGAAATGTTTCAGCAACATTCACTATGAACATTCTATTAGAGGCATTGGATGCTGCCCTGTTTGAGATTCCATGTGGCAGACAGCTGCACTGTATACCACATACTCAGCATGCCAGAGCCGCATCTGCATGATATTTCCAGTAATATTCACAGATTCCAATGAAATAAATGGGATATTCACATTCTCATCAACCAAACCTCCTGACCCTCTGGGAACACATTATGATCCTGATTCTGACCAGCTGTTCCAAAATTTCAGCTCCTTTCTTTGTGTATGTACACAAGGTACGGTACACAGTACTAGTACATAAACTCATGAAAAGTATGGAAGTAGTGCATCCTCCTGTTAAATTTTCTCAGATCTCCTGCTCTGATGGAAGCATATTTTTGATAATATCTTCCTTTATCATAAAGAGGTATTTACAAAACCTGAACAGCCATGATGTAAGGATGTCATGGAAAATGCATGTTAAGCCAGTTATTAAAAAAGGCATGAGGCAGTTTCATGAGGGGCAAACTCATTTAGAGAAATTCTGCAAGTCGACTTCAATTTAGCAGAAGTGATAACTTGCACTAGGCTGGACAATCAGCAGACTGTGACCTTTTCATTTTCATATTGCGCACACACACACACACACACACACACACACACACACACACACACACACACACACACACCTGCCTGTGTCTGACGTCAACGAAAGCTAGTCTGTGGCACGTCAGTGATTGTGACTGATAGGGAGAGGTTTAATCACACAAAGACACCTGCTGTCATGTGGCTCTGCACACGTGACTTCCTAAGCATACTCAATTCCCTCACACTCACACACACACACACACACACACAAAACACACACACTCACACCAACATGCCCTGCCAGCACAGTGTTTGTGCTCTAATCTGCACGTGATATGTTGTTTGACCCGAAGTTGCTCCTTTCATGTATTGTAGTTGGCAGCAGAATTCCTGCCCTGAAAAAAAATCCTTGCACACATGTATAATGGAGTCATTCTCAAATCAGTATGAACATTGATCATCTGAATTTTACACATTGTGTAAAATTACAACAAAAAGCCAAGCTCATCTCTTTGTGTTTTATCAAATCCCCTAACCACTGAAAGTGAAGGAGGCAGCAGATCTGTTTAGAGATAAGTGATTGTCCTTAAAATGCTTTTAAATTATTTTCAGCTTCATTTTCAACCAAGGAAGCATTTCCTTCACCTAGATAACAGGGAAACTGTTTTATCAGTCTGGACCAGGACTCAAATACTACAAACAGTCAAAATCTGGTTTTATATCAGGGATAGCTGTTGTGCATTTCATCTTCAGATTGAAAAGCATGAACAGCCTCTTTGCCTCTCAACCCTTCACTTCTACTGTAACATAAACCCTGATGTGTCCTGATGGCAGAATACATAGACCCCAACCAAAGATGACGAGCTCAATGACGGCTCTGCTCCTGTCGTATTCCACTATATAAGGAATTTTCATTGGTCAGACTGCAGAGTGATGACGTGGACCTGACGTCTGCGGCCTCACCTGAATGTGTGTGCGTGTGTGTCAGATTCTGCATGAGAATGAAGAAACTGAGCTGTTGTGAGCAGTGCTTCGCTCATCACAGCTTTGAAATGCAATCACAAATCAAGATGAAAACAAGACCCTCAAAGGTGCCGCCCTGAAGTAGAGGATCAAAGAGTACCGCATTAGATAATACACAAATGTGCACCCACAGAAACACACACGAAGGCAGGCACACACAGACACATGCACAAGCATACACACTGAAACATAAGCATACACTGACATAAAGACACACAAACACAAAAAGGCACACTAATATATGCACACACATGCAGAGAACTTAATATAAACATTCAGCTTCAAATTACAACCATCTTTCATTTGTTTGTCATTAAAAAGGTGTCTAACATTGGTCTGTCCTGTGACTGAATTTGTTCTGTTTTTCATTATTTATACATGTACGAGAGTGTTTTTTTTTTTACTCCCCCACTCATCTGAGATGCTTCTGAGACTGGCGAAGGCCCAGTCTGTTTGTTTGTTTGTGTGTGTGTCTGTGTGTGTGTGTGGAGGTAGGGTCCCTACATATAACATATGCTTGTCTGTTGAGAAAGATGCAGTCAAACCGATATCAAGTGCAACCCAGAGTAAGGCCAGGAGCCCCGTCCTTTTTGTGTGTGTGTTGTTGTTGCCTTGTGTTTGTGTGCTAGTGTGCATGCTGTACATGCATACAGAAGTCTGTGTGTATTGTGTGTGTCTGTGGTAGTGTGTATGGTGTGTATGTGTATGTACACTATATCATGTGTTGTCAGTTTGTTTGTGTGCAATGGTTTGCAGGCATAGTGCATGTTTCCCTCTCTCTGTTTAATTATTAATTTATATTTAATAACCCTCCTCTTCGCTGACGTGGTTGGGTCGCTATCAGAACAGTCTGTCAGGATCCTGGGGAGAGCACACCTGCTCCACTCCACTAATTCTGCTGTTGACAGTTTCTGCCCCCAAGCACTGACCTTGGATCAGTGTCAGCTCTAGTCATGTAGCAGCTAGGGTTAAGATGAGGGCTGGGTAAACTGATCCTGAATTTGCTGGTGGCAGTGGACAGCGACAAGTGGGAGGGCAAAGGTGAGAGAGGTGGACTAACAGCAATAAGGAGGAAGGGAGGGAATTGCAGGAGGGTAGAAGACAGGGCACATACTGTTGAAAAAAAGAGAGCTCCTCTCCTGTAAAGTGGACCTGAGAAACCCTCCCCCTTTGCTTCAGCCAATTGTTCCCTTAACCAGTCACCAGCAACCTCATAAGTATGTCCATTTCAGTAGTCAGTGCTTAGACGTTAATGTGCATGTGCTTGTATGTGTGTATTTCCGGTGAGAATTTGTGTGTGTGTGTGTGTGTGTGAACATGTGTGTTTGTGTGCATACATGGGTTTGTGCAAGTGTGGTGAATGTGAGATGCATGCATTTGGGTGAGTACACATGTCTGTGCAACATTCAGATGACAGTGTCTCCAGTCCTTGCAGCCTCTGTCATGAGACTGTCCTCAGAAGTGAGAGGCACTCTGCAGCAAGGCACTTGAAGATGACACTCCAGCAGATGAGTCTAAGTACATCTTCCTCGTTAACACTGGATTGGTTGCTACGGAGACGGTGATTGAAGGTCACCTACGGCAAACACAGGGGAGAGTAAGGGGAGGGACCCCTCCCCTACGCACCACACGATGCTCAGAGAAGGCATCCCATTCATCCAGCCAGTTGGCAGTTGGGACAGACTCTTTCACTCAAGTATTTCCAGCATAGACCCAGACTCAGACAATGTGGCCATTGGTACAAATTTTGCTTAGGTTAGAGTTGCCAGGGGTAAGCACTACCTGCTGTTAATCACTCTGGGATGTTAGTCACAACTGCTCTTTCTCCCTGGTGCAAAATCACCAATGACCCAGAGGTCATCCTTTTCCTTGTGCCTAACATTGCTGTATACCCTCTGAATTGCTCAATACATTATTGAAGGGCTGCCTGATCTCCCTCTGTCAATGTGTATTTCAAATATTTTGATCAAAACAAGGCAGAGCATTTTAATTCTGGTAGTGAACACAGAAGATGCTCTGTTTCACATCTCAAAAAAACAAACCTGCTGCCACTAGAGGGGACTGTTGGACCGAGTTGGACCATGACTTCTGTTTTTATAGTACGCATGCTCAGCCATTTGGGCTAAATGTTTATAAATGCCATGGAAAAAAAGGTACATCAGTGTCCATCTGTTTGTTCTTGCATTGCTAGATCTAAGTCTGTCACTGCTCCAGTTCCCCAGGGGTGAAACAAACTGCCTGTCAGCATTATAAGTGCCTCATTATCTCTCATTTCATGGAGCCTAAAGACAACACCACTGCATTTCCCCATCTCTGACTCACGTTACTTGCCACTTGCATCCTTCAGACAACCCCTGTCATGTTTCCTCTGATAGCCCCCATATTTTTCCCTCAAGCAATTCATGTTCCTACTCTTTTGTTTAAATCAGAATAATTTTTAAGTCACTCTCTTTTGAATAGAAACTCCATTTTTAAACATTTTAGTCAGAAATGTAATTCTACCACGATTAAAAAAAAAAAAAATCCGTATTGCACCTTCCTGCTGATCCAAGGTAATCACAATGTTTTTTGAGACTGTTGGTCTTGTGATCATGCCATACAATGTTCACTTTTCACTGTTGTGAACACATTGTTCACTGTTGTGGTCTGCATCTCGGTCAGACGAAGATGATTTTATCATCATGACTGGATGTGCCAGCAGCCAAATGTCCCCTCTGGACATTCATAAGAGATACATTAGATTTGTTGTGAGTTATGGGGGTGGGGGAGGCAGACCCCAACAGAATGCCTGTATGGCGTCAGTGCTCAAAGGCCCCCTAAAACCCTATTTCTCTCTCTCTCTCTCTCTCTCTCTCTCTCTCTGATTCTCCCCTGGGTCAGCTGGTGCAGAATTAAGAAGCAATCTGTTTAAGTCCTCACTAATAACAGTAATGTATTCATGCACTGTGTGGCCCTTAATGGAATCAATTACCATGATAAACATCAAAGGTACAACAAAAGACAGCATTTCCATACTATTAGAGTGCAGTACATTTATGATGCTACTGTACAAAGCACTAAACTAAAAGAACAAATTGTCCATTTTACAACATGCATACACACAGATGCCTGGGGGCTCTGGTCCCTCTGTGGCATCTGAAACAGAATCACACAAAAAAGACGGGCTTGATGACACAACATAAGGATGCATCCTGATGTGTGGGGTCTTCTAGATCCCCCTCCAACAAAGTGATGGAAAAGCCCTGACTTTGTGTGTGTATGTGTGTAGATGCATGTGTGTCTGTGTGTGTGTGTGTGTGTGTGTGTGTGTGTGTGTGTGTGTGTGTGTGTGTGTGTGTGTGTGTGTGTGTGTGTGTACAGTTGCCTTTAATGAGTTGGCTGCAAATAATTAATTAGTCAAACACCTGCACCTCATGCGAGCGGTCTCCGCACAGCAACACCGAATCCCTGCAGCACAGACAAGCTGCAATTACCAGAGCGAAAAGCGCACACAAATAAAAACAAGCGCAAGAGAACAGGCACTTTGTCAGTGTGCAGTTAATGCTGTTTCACACCTCTTCTGACTCAGCCAGGAATCTGCTGTGCTCATTTAACCTTCTTTAACCTACTTTGTTTGCTATTTGAATTCTATATCTGGAGCTACAGATAGTATGGCAGTTTAAACAAACTATCAGCTGGCCAATATTTCTTGCAATGGAAGGGGAAGCCTCAGCCAAAGCTGTCTCCACTAAAAATATTCAGAATTATGAATTATCAAAACTGTAAAATGCTCTTACACATAACAAATGGATTACATACAAAATGTGGAATGTGTACATTTCTGATTCCTGAATGGAGTAACATTCCTCAAAACCTGCAGAAGCCCAGGCCTTATGCAAACTGTATGTCTTGCCACATTCTCTTCTTGTGCCTGGAAATCCCAGAAGTGTTAGGAATACACACCAAACCATGTTTTGCACACTGAAGCCATTCACCCAAAAACACAGCTGCCGTAGTGACTAAAACCCACCCAGAATTACTTATTTTGGCTGTATGCAACAGAACATTCAAAAGGATTCAAGAAGACAGATGAGAAAAATAATTTAATTTCACATTTAAATTTTTTAGGCTGTGAAAATTTTTTATTTAATTGAAAAATTTGAAAAAAATGGCATGATTAAAGAATGTAAACAGGCAGGCATGATAAGCTAGGGTTTGATAACTGGTACTGTGGTATGTAAACACTAGAGGGCAGTGGTTTTGCATGATCGCTAAGGTACTGAAATGAACCCTTCACAGAAGCTGGGGTCATGTTGTGTCTTTATATCCTTTCTCTATTATTAAGAATTTTGCTTCTAAGGTTTTGAGAAATAATTGAATGAATGTATGGATGAATGAATGATGTAAAAGCAAAAAGCATGTAGCTGTAGATTTATGCTATTCATTGACCAACAGCCTATGCACAATAACATGGAAGAATAACAGAGACAAGCAATTCAACACCCTACTGATCACTAAGAAGCTACTGATTATTACGAACTAAGATTAAGAAAGCCCGCTGTTGAGAGTAATGAATTTCCACTGGGGAAATAATGTCTTTTAAAAGTGTGCATTTCAACCTTGCCCCAGGTGTGCAAGCATTAATTTATAAAAACAAGTAAAAGAAATATCAAAACCCACAATGCAGACACATCACCCAAAATACCATCATCTTCAATCTTCCCAGGACAGGAGCAAAACTTTTTGAAAAAAAAGTCAAAATTAACAACAAAAAACAGTCTCTTCTACTGATTGTGTATGTATTGTTCTGGCATTTGTCTTTTAAGTTTTGTTTCCCTCCTGGGTCAAGTGAGGGGGTTCCTTCCTTTTTGATATTCCACGAGCGACCACAGACAGCTTTAGTATTCCAGGATGGCCTTTGTTTCACAATCACACAGAACCCTCTCTGGTCAGTTGTGGAGGTGACATTCTGTCCTGTTCTCTCTCCCAGGGCTCGTGTGGTGGATGGAAGGGGCCTGTGGATGCTCAGTGTGCTTGGACCTCATGTGGACTGGGAGTATTGGGTTTCTGTCTTTTGGGCATCTGGAAATATCTGAATAGAAACATTAATTAAACTGATGACGGCCCAACAAACAGTCACATATCTGCTTTTTTGTGTTTGTCTGTTCTCTCCAGTTGTCTCTTGTCAGCAGGGTACATGACTGCGGCGTCTGAATGTTTTTTTTCAGAATATTGTTTTTTTCTCTGTCCCACAGAAAGTGTTACAAGAATGTCCCTGTAGTTCATTTGCATGCAGTTTTTTCAATCCCAGCTGGGGGGTGGTTTTGTTAACATGGTTTTAGGGCCTTTGATGTGTTTATAACAGTAAATACTACGTAACTATAAAACCACATCCTCACCACAGTGACCTCCTCACCCAGAGCAGGGTTCTGACCTTCCTCCCTGGAACTTTTTTTTTTTAACAGCGGGCAGCATAATGGCCAAATAGCTAGAACTGGACTTAAATCACCAGTAAATATTCAGCTGGGTGAATACTATTTTAATAAATAAAACTGCAATACCTTTCCCTCTCTCTTACATTCAAATAAGCACACACTCATGGACATACTCAAACATGGCTGCCTGAATATGCTCAGACATGCTTTCTGTCTCTTCTCTACTCTCGCTCTCTGATCAGGGCTCTGTCTCTGGGAATGATATTGCGGTAGGGTAAACTAGTTTGATGCAGCATCTCCGGCTGACAGACTGAAGTGCCAGCACTGGGTACATATCGGCAGTGCCTCTCTCCATATCCACAGTCTTAACAGTGGCATTCTCATGCTGGCACAGGCGTATCAGCAGGCCCTCACAGAGGGCATCTGCTCTTCCTCACACCATGTCATCTCCCTCTTGTCCCTCTGACAGACCCTCACACCAAGGCGCAGAGTTCACGGAGGTTAAGGTGACCTCGTCAGGCACTGCTTGTATCTCAGACTGTGTGCTTACGCAGGTGCATTGCATTTAGTCATTTAGCAGATGCACTGGATGTACTGTGCTGGGAAGTGGCCAGCGACACTGCTGCTCTGATTGCTATAGGTGGCCACTTGGGTGGGGGTGTGAGGGGGGTATGGTTATTTGACTAAGGGTTGTGGAACAGAGAAGTCTGGCAGAAGTGTGGCATTTGAAACTAGTTAGAGAGAGTAGTCTGCTTTGCTCAACTGGTAGGCCAACAATAGAGGCTTTTTTTTTAGCTATGACCAGGGTGAGGGAGATAAGCAGGAGGCAGATAAGCAATGGTGAGACATGAATATTTTGGCTGGTTTTGGACAAGTTGAGCTGCAGCATTCTGGATAAGATAGAGAGGCCTTGCGCCACATGCAGGGAGATCAGCAAGTAGGGAATTCAAACAGTCTGAACAAGAGAGGGCATTAGCCTGTATTAAGAACTGGGATGAGTAAGAAGAGAGAAATAGTTGGACTCTCTACTTGTTGTAAAAGAAGAACATACAACTACAGGTACTGATGCTATATTCTCTTGTTCTCTCTCTAGACCAGCTGTTGTCTAGTGTTACGCAAAGGTTATTGGCAGACTGTGATGCAGACACTAATTTATTACTAGGAGCAATAGAGGCACAGTAGACGGTTGAAGTTTGCCTGGGAAGTGGAGCAGGTTGATTTTGGAAAGGATTTGGAAAGTTTTAGATACCGATTATATTTCAATGTCGTGGAGGCAAATCGTGATGCATGGCGAGTCCTGTTCATAAAAGAGAGGAGAGCAGGTTCAGAGGAGAGCTGAGAGGAGTGGAAAGGTGATTGTCTGTGGAACAACAGGAGTTACAAGATACAGTATGTA
The DNA here is from genome assembly GCA_019176425.1 of Megalops atlanticus. NCBI lineage: Eukaryota > Metazoa > Chordata > Actinopteri > Elopiformes > Megalopidae > Megalops > Megalops atlanticus. The sequence goes on along the minus strand of CM032883.1, from coordinate 21,615,247 downwards.
TCAGGAATGGGAAAAATGCTGAGAAACATGGAAGGCTAGGTTGAGTGAGTTGGCAGGAGGCTGAGATACTGTGCCAGAGGCTAAATAAAGGAGTTGCAGATATCTACAACACTCACTGCAAAGTAGGATAGACAGTAATCTACACTGAGAGTAGAGGGAGGCGGAGGCAGAGGTGGTTTGAGAAAAGGGTGAAAAGTTTACAGGAATTAGTACCTGAGGCTTATACCTGGCTTTGGTAATAAGATGCCTTTGCAGATGAGACAACCAATGAAAACACAGGCTAGGTCAGCAGGCACATTTTTTTCCATTTCCATCTGTTAAAAATTTCACTCTGTTAGGAAGCAGTACATGAGACAGCCATGTCCTGAAGCAATACAGCTCAGCACGCTTGGAGGAAAAGGGGCTGAGTGTAACAAGACATGATGACAGCATGGACAAGGAAGTGGAAGCAGCAGAGTCAGTGGATATTTGCTAGAAAGAACAGACAAATGATATTTAAGACCTCACCATGGAGGAGAAGGTGGAGGGAGAGAAATTATGGAAGTTACAACAGAAGGGTGACTTTGGATATCCACACCAGTCTTCCAGCACCTGAGGAGACAGGAGAAGAGAAGGACACAAATTAGTAATCGGAGCTGAAGGGAGGTTACTTTAAGATTAAGATTTCCAGTAGTGCAGTTCCTCATGAGGACAAGACCAAGCTGATTTGCCTGCCTTGTGTGTGGGAGAGTGCAGCAGTGAGAGGTCAAATATGTGAAGCAGTGGGAGGAGGCCAATAGACGCAGGATTGTGTAGATGGAGGTTAAAGTCACTCAGCAGAATAATAGGATCTACAGATGAGGAGATAGTCCAACTTGCTGAGAAAGCTTCCAAGAGGCCCAGGTGGATGACAGGACAATGCCATGACTGGTAGTATTGGCAGATGTGCCTCCTGGACAGTAGGGAGGAGCAGACTGGGATTAGGGGATGTTGTGCATAAGGTCTGTATAATATTGAATCTCTATGCCTTTTTCCACCATCTTCTATTTCCACAGAGGCCCTGTATCCATCTTCAATGGATGCTCTTGTCTTCCCTGTACTAGAACTCATACAATAACCATGCTCAAACCTACACTCCCTCCTCACACTTACATTTCAGGTTCATATCATTACATGTGATTTGTAGAGTATTTCACTGTGGGTATACCCCAATATGTGTTACTGGTAGAACAAAGCACTAAGTGTTTATCATTATGTGAAATAAGTGAAGTACTGCACAGTGAGTATGTATGAGAATTTAGAGACACTATGTAACAGGGTCAGTGCTGGCCCTGAAAAATAGTCTGTGAGAGCATTTATGTCCCTGTGGCCACTTAACATGTCCTAAGGTTACAATATGGCCACAGTCTGTCTGACAGTCATCAAAAAACACCTCTCAAAATATAGTTACAAGATTATGACCCTCAGATGGAGCCCAACCAACTACCAAGACCCGTCACCCTTAGCCTTTCAGTAATGAATCTAAGCAAGTATTAGCTTTTTTCCTATTCTTCCAAGCCAACATGAGTTTGTTAGTCATTGAAATCAATGGAAAATATTCTGCAAGAATCAAACGGAAATGTAATGCTTGAATGTATTGCTCAACAATTAGGACACAGTACCATAGGGATTAGATTAAATATCCACCTCTCAGTTTTGTGGTAAGGGAGCAAAATAAAGAGGGTGAGGGGTTGGGGGGGATGATATCAATGGTGAATTATTTATTGTGGGTGGGCGGGCGGATGCTAGTGGTTGGATCATGGTTTGATTTGTTGAAACTGAAGTCCAGGAGAGCCAGCTTTTGGAACAGCTCGATAGTTAGCTTTGCGGTTGCTGCTGAACGACGGCTGTGAGCCGAATGCAGGCCTGGTTTCACTGTGCAATTACAAGGTTGAGTGCAAATGCATGGAGGGACAGGCATGTGTGAATAAAGGCTCATTCAGTCCACACTGAACTCCAGAGCGACTGAAAGCAAATAAACAAATGTTTGTGTGGCTGAACCACAATGATTTCTGAATGACTTCAAGTAAATTATCACTGAAGTGCCATACTCTTGCAAAAGGGATGGATTACCTTTGGAAACTATTATGGCCTGTGATTCCACATGCTGTATGAGCAAACAATGGCCACACTTCAGGTTTTCGATTATGGAGGCCATGGGTTGTGAGAGATTTATATTATGTGAGAGTTCATTAAGGATCTCCTCCAGTGTGGCTGGTACGTAGGTTACCTGGTAAAATCACAGAAACAACCTCTCCTGTGATTTTTGCTTGGCTTCAACTGCTCCTGGATCTATAAAGTGCTTTTAAATAGGGAAACATTTTGAGTTTGTTTCAAAAACATGAGTTTAATTATGAGAACGCTCCATACAGCCCAGCTAGGCTCGTCATTTTGCCAATAGTCTTGCAATAGTCTTGTGTAACTAGCATTGTGTCAAGCTTGATCGAACACTCAAAGGGTTGATGCTTTCACTGTGAACCATGTTAAACTATTACATTCACTAATGACCTTGAAAAAATACTCCCTAGTGTAAGAAATTTTAACTGATGTCCCCCTTGTTCTGCCGATAGAACTCATCTTGAAATATCTTCTGTGGTCCACTTTGTTAATTGCTTCTAGAAATCCCTCTGACAAAACTTCCTGGAGCTCCTTGCTTATACATAATCCCTATTACCCTTACTCTTTGTATTTTATACTGAAGCTAATTCTTAATCCAGTTTGATATAACTCTTAACTCTGTGTAAGACCTCTGTCCCTAAGTCCTTTGTGTAAATATTCCTCAGCTACTCTAAGCATATACTGGCCGATTGGATGTGTGCACCTCTGGTTCATATTTGTCCATGTGCCACATGCTCTGAAAGCAGCCCTAGTGCCTCGTAAAGCTAAACCCCTTTCATACAGCAGTATTGAAGCCATGTGCACATTTCCACATACAACTGTGCTTGTCAGGCAGCTGTAGAGGTCCTGATATTAATATTTGTGGGTAGTTCTACAAATTTGCCACGCAGAAACTCAAATGTGCCTGTACCTATGTTATTAGCTCCAACGTGAACCATGACCCCCGGATATACTCCTGCTTTAGCCATGAGCTTGTTCACATACTTTTGGAGGTCTTCTACCTGGGCTCCAAGCAGTCAACATACTGTTCAAATCCTTTCCTGCATACACAGTACGCTACCTACACCTCTAATAATTGAGTTTCCCACTATGACTCCTGTTTCTTAGACAATGTGGTCTCCTAGGTGCCCTGAACTGCTCATCAGGCCTTCTGCTCTAAGAAATATGATCTCTTACTACAAGGGCTGGAAATGGTTGTAAGTCTATATTTCTGGAGAAATTGGCCCCTTTTGATGTGGATGCCCTGTCCTACAATTACAACCTAGAGTCACCCACCCCTTTTTCTCTGACTGCTCCAAAAGCTCCCTCTCCCCCTTTGTGGTGTACACATGATCTCTCTAAAGAGCATAGTAACCAGTTCCTGGCACTCTAATAATTCATTACAACAGTGGAGGCCAGGCAGCTGGATGTTAAGATCAAGAGTCTTATTTTCGAGGTGCTCAACCAGCCAGCAGCTGTCACAAATGAATTCATTCTGGATGTTCCCATCTAGAAATACGATCATTAAACAACACAGAATTGGCCTAATATTTTAACCCTGTATCTACAATAAGCATCTAACTTTCCATTAAGCTGTTTAGTGTACTGCCCTAAAAGAGACACTAAGTCTACATGTCAAACTGCACCATGGTGGCTCAGAAAAACCAGAAATACAAAGAACAAAAAATCCATAGCTGGACCTACCCAATTAAATATGAATAATTCCTTACTAAAACAGAGAACAAATAATATTTGACACAAACCCTGAGACGAAAAGAGCAGATCAAATAATATGTAAATAACATTAGCTGAGTGACTAAAAAGATTGTAAGATACTGATCTACTCTTACTTTTATAAACAAAAGGATTTGCTCTTAAAATGGCAAAAAATACACAAGAAAACTCCCAACAGTAAAATAACTAGATCGCTACAATAGTTATCCGTCAAGTTAATAAGAAGGTTAGCTGTCTAGGCTTAATGCAAGGAAAAAGTATAAAATTTCCCCACTGTGCTTTAACTTGTAACAAAAGTTTTACTTTAAGAGTAGGAACATTTTACTTTTCTGTAGACTGTAGGCCCAAGCTAAACTAAACCAATGTAACTAACTAACTTTTTATTTGGAGAAAGACAAAAATTACTCAGACACACTTGAACAGCTACTACAATAAATGAATCAAGCAGTCAATTGACCAGGCAAAAGGGCAACAATTATTTGAAAATTAAATGTATGGGAAGTATTTAGTTGGGCATGCCAAAGGTTCATAGCTCCCTTTTTCCAGAAATGTCTCTTTGGTGCCTGTTTAAGTCTATCTAACCAAACACCTTCCCTGGGAAGGTTCACCATTTCCTGTGAACAATGGGCCTTCATCAAAATGTTCATAGAAACAAGCATATTTTGTTCATTAGAAAAGGTCATGGTGGATTTATGAAACTAAGTGGAAACACACAATTTTGTTCTTGCCCTTATTCGTATGATGAAGAATCTCGATCATCCATAAATTACATGTTCATGCATGTTATGTGAAATTTGTGAATAAGTAAACATCCTGGCAATCCCATATACAGACATTCGGTCTTCAGAATCACAGGTATAGCTGAAATGCTGCCAAAAGGAAAAAGGAGGGGAATATTTTCTCTGACTCAGAGATGTAAACAATTCAGGCAGACGTGAATGCATACAAATATGTATACATATTTCATAGTGTCAGTAGAGAGGTGCCTGGGACATCAGTGAAATTTCGCTCACATATAAATTTGATGGTTAAACTTTTATTGGAATGGTAAAAAAAACATCTCATTTCACTCAAATGTCTATTTGCATATATGGTACATGTGATCTAGACACAGGTAAGAACAAATTCTAGCTAAGAAGAAACTGATGAATTCTAAAATGTTCATCTGATTGATGGCATACACACTATAAGCACTAATTATTCAAACTTCTGAAAAACAATGAACCTTTCCCATCCCAAAAAACATGATTGTGGCTCAGCCTGCACTCAAGAAGAGTGCCTTGCTGAGTGGGCCATGCAGGAGCCCAGACTAATGATTTTCATCCTCTTGATTCTTAAGATTTTTTATAATTTCCAGGGAGCAAAATGAATTTCAAACTCCAGTTGGGTGTGCATATTGAAAGATAAAAACAAAAGAAATTTTTCAAGAAAATTTTCTAGGTGCCACTGGAAGCAATGCTCCAGGCATCTGGTCTGTGCATGAATGAGGTGTAAGAAGAATCAACTTCTTTACTGCTTCTTTCTGTCTCTCTTTCCTCATTAGAGGCTCACATGTGACCCATCCAACCTGCCCCAAATTTGGGCACAGACGTTATGGGAACCCACACCACCTGCTCGTGAAACTGGTGAGGGTGTACGCTGCATTTTTTTCTGCTCTGCCTGCCGTCTCAGATTCCGGGAGTACTTTACACTACAGCCACATAAATTTCATACGCACACGCTGTGGTGGCTTGTTAAAAATAACATGCCTCAACCTTATAGAGCTGTGCTGAAGCCAGCACGTGGACAAGGCTGTCCTGAGACAAAGGAGAAAGAGCAGAAACATAAACTTCAGGAGTCGTTTTAAAGAGGGCTTGGGTGGGGGTGGTGGTGGGGAGGGGGTGCTGCAGAGGAAATTGCAAATAAAACTTCAGCCTCAGGTCATGGGCTGCAGATGAACACAGACAGAAGCAGGGAGTAGAGTGTGTGTGTGTGTCTGGGGTGTCACCACCACACAGCATCTCTTATTGACAGCACACTGAGTCCTGATACCTTTTTCGATCTGTTTCTCTGTTGGTTTGTCCTGGCAAGATCTCTGTCACTGCAGGATCACATTTGCTGTAACCCTTCAGTCACCTAATAGGCATGCCGGACCTTTCCTTACTGTTTACACTCAGAGGGGCACAGCCACTGGGGAAGGTCCGTCAAGCACAGTCTCTACCACCCAGCCTTCACATATAGCTTTCCTACAATGTTTCTTAACCATTGCAGAGGGTGCATTTCTCTAGCTTTTGCTGGGAAGATGATGCAAGTGAAATTCACTAAGGTTCTGGAGGTGAATGTTACCTTTTTCTGGGCCCTTTCACGCCATAGAACCCTTTATTCAAAACAAGTGTTCCAGAACAGTACCACAGGCAGATCAAAATCTGAACAGGGCATAGGTGACAAATATTAGCCATCAACACAGCTCCAGTGCCTCCTTGGGGACATCTGTGTACAGGGAAAGAAATACTAATCTAGGAGGCAGTGTGCTGGAAGAATAACATGACACCACTATTAATGCAATAAAAGCACCTGTGTCCTGTCACTACCTGATTTGATTTCCTAAAATAGATGTTTATACTTAGTCTGTGATAATCACCTGTCCAGATGTACACTGCAAACCCTCTCTACAGCTGCAGGCAGGTACTTAAGGCAAGCAAATTACCTCTCTCAGACAGTTTTCAAACTTTCATGTTAGCGTTAAACAAGAAGGGCCACTTTAAAAATACTACAATTAAATGTTTTCACAAGTGTATAAAATCATTTGTATTATTTGTAATAATAACTTAGGGTATGTCTTGGTTGAGGTGGAGCTGGGAAATGACTTGAAACCTCATGGCAGTTAATGAGGTGAGGGGCTACCTTAGTAGGACGTAGGAGGTGAGGTGTGTTGAACCAACCAAATGTGACTGGAATTCCTTTTATAAGCCTAACATTTGCTTGCCCATTCCCCCTGTGACATTTAATTGCACCCTATCCCCTGAGCCTCTGAACCGACCTGTCAAACTACCAGCACTACACCTACAGAAATTTCTCAAAACACCATAAATGCAAAAAAAGAAAAATATATTTCAAAGATTTGTGTTGAAAATGTCCTCATTTTACCCTGTTGCATAAGCCAATAGCATGCAGTTCTATGTGTTTGGTTCACAGATTATTACAGTCTTTATAACAGTCTTTATCATGTCTGTCCATCCTCATCACCAAGGAAACAAGAGACGGATGTTCACCACTTTATCTGCAAGAAGTCTGTGCAGTAAAGGAAAAAGATCAATTCTTTCTGAATTCTTTCTGTTATTAACCGGGCCAGTGGCTTTGGGTGGTGCATGGGTACATACTTTCTGAAAAGTATAGTTAAACGTATGAGTCAGCAAGTTAACATTAGAGTCAGTAAACCAAAAATCAGCATTGACATTATTTTTATTGTCAAAGCACCCCCATGACTTGACCTATACAATTCTAAAATTAATGTTATTCATGAACATTTGAAGACTTGGTCTATGATCAAGGCCATTGGTTGCAGGTGAAAACCATGCTAGATGGCTAGCCAAGCACATCAGATGAAGCACCTTTTGGTACAGCAGGAGTGTCACATCTGGGATTTGACCTCATGACCGTCTGGTCCATGTAGTCCTGTGGCTATGATCATGGAGCTCCACAGAGCTGTCTCCACAGAGCTCTCTTAAATGTAGCTGGTCCTCTAAAGTCTGACCCCAGGCCCTAAACGGCTTCAGCCACACTATGGGCTGTCTGTCATTCCATAGATGATATATGGCGCAATCTCCACAATAAAATATGTGAGGTTTGTTTGTGGCTGTTCCTCTGTTGTCAGCTGGACAATAAACAGGGCACAAACAGCTGGAGAACAAAGAGTCTCAAATCTCCTCACCAAAAGATGCTATAAAGATCAAATCACCATCCCATTTCTTTTTATTCTGAACAAATACATTGTTTTCCAAAAACAATAATAAATACATTCTTTTTTTAAAATCTGAGACACAGTAAGGGAAGTCTGAGGGAAAGTAGGCATCATCAGACCCTCCTTCTGTTACAGGTACATGTAGGATGTTTCAGGAGAAATATTACTAGAAAATTGGTTTTAGATTATATCCATCTGGCAGATAATTGTAATTGGTGTGCATTGTGCTTAGAGAAGTCTCCCTGTGAAGTCTTTCCCCCTCCCAAGAGCCCCAGGAGGGGGGAATTATGCCAGTGCACTAACACTGAACAGACGAGGGGAGACACAGAGCCAAACGGGTAATACCAGCGCTCCCTTGAGGACAGTGCAATTAAAAAGGAATACTTTCCAAGAAGATGAAACAGGCTGGCTTAATGACAGAGAAGGAAAATGAAACATGTAAGAGAGAGAGAGAGAGAGAGAGAGAGAGAGAGAGAGAGAGAAAGAGAGGAACATGAGAGACAGGGACAGAGAGATACAGCAACCATTAGCGTAATGATCACTCACAGTAAAGCCAGGATTTAATTCCAAATGGAACCCATCTGGGGTGTCACTAAAGACATCTTGTGCAGTGTGCTTTGTCCATGCAGGGGGTGCTTCTAGATTTGCCACCTGGTTGTCAGTGTTCCCCCAGGTCAAAAGAAAAAAAAGGAAGTAACCGGAACATTCCGATACTGAAGTCTGGCTCTGCCACAGCTGTGTAGGGTATGATGGCAGGGCGGTTGAGACATGCAGTACTCAGAACTGGCATGCGATTGGACCTTGAATGAATAGTGGTACATCCCTGACATCATTATACAACAGAGTTAAGGCACACTACTAGAGGTCTGGCACTGCTGAGAGGGGTCATAATTGGATTAATCCTTGAAAAAAACAGGCAATATACAGAATATACCTATTCTTCCTTTGTGTACCCATACATACCATCATCATTTATACATCTTTATATACAATACCCAATAAATGGTGCCTTCATATGACTATTCCTCATACCTTCAAATCCCCCATAGTACTGCATCTGGGAAAAAAATCCAAAAGAGGATGTTTTAGCTGAACACCATTAACTACCTTTCTCCTATTTCAAAGAGAACTCTCACGTTGGCTCCTGGAGACAAACTTCTTCAGTCCTCTCACTTTCTACCATCTGTACTCCTTTCAGTGCCCTCTGTTTATTCCTGTATGTCTCTCATGCCCACTACTTATACAGTCCTGCAGTTTATTCACTCCTTAGACATTCCTTCCTGCTATCATCCATTACCCATAAGCTGTTCCCTTGGGACAACTTGCTGCTGAGCTTTTTCAACATGACATATTATAATTAGTTTTCTTCACTTTTTGGAGTGCGTATCGCATTGTTTAGCAACTGTACACTTTTGTTTTATCTTGTATTAGCAACATTAGTCATGTTTTCTTGTATTCCTCATACATCTTTTCCTTTTGTGACCTTTTGTTGCAAGGTTGAGTGGTATGGTTTGTCCAACCCTTGTATGACTTTTACAGTTTTTCTTTTTACAATTTTAAGTATTTTAAGACAACTTGGTCATTCAACAACTCCACAGATTTTACAATGACAAATCTCCCCCTAACTGTTTTATGGGATATTTCAGTGAATGGAATGTCATAGACTGTTACAGATTTTTAACTTCCGTATTTTAGTAATACACTCAATAAATCACTTGCATGTTTGTATGATCATTTTACTCTTCCTCCACAAAATGTTATTATTACTTTCTTAATAATACTTAATTTTATCACTACATTTATGCACAAGAGACAGTGCCACAGTACATGCATTTAAGTTCTTCGACTTCTTGGCGCTTCGATTCTAAAAACATATATGCTGCACAGTATGCAAATAATAGTGACTGGTTTGACATAATCAGGCATCATACGATATGAAAACACGTACGGCATGACTGGGTCAAGACCTGCCACGTGTTACAATTTTCAGCCGCAGTTCAATGAACACCCTGTAAAAATGTTTTGCCTATGCAAAAATTGTAGCAGTTAGCAGTTTATGGAACGTCACCATTACTGTATTTCTTTTTTTCGTGAGAAACAAACAAAATATGTCTTAATATATAAATAATCATGTACTGTCCATTAAAAATGAAAACACTCCATTTTGCCACTTTCATGCGTTATTTTTGACTGGATACATCTTCAACTTTGATGAAATGCATTAAAAATACGTTCCTTTTTAACAAGCTGATGTTGTGAGGGTTTAATGGAGTCAAGCGCTTTCTCGTCTTGCTTTCTCGTCTTGAAAAGTAGAACCTGGTCCTACATATGCTTTCCGTTTTAAATTGCGTATAGTCTGCAGCCACAAGGTCCAAAAGAGAGTTTGTAGTACATATCACTGCTTCGGCAACCGCTTTCTCTTGAGCTTTTGCGATTCTAATTAATCTCCTTAACGACCACAAGTGTTCAGCTTCGAACAAGGTCAATTAACCTTGGAGTGTGAGAACTGACAGAAAAGTACCGTATTATTGCAATGATCTAGGTCTGACTGGTCGCCAGCATCGCTACTCTGTCCAAGCAGAAGTTGTCAGACAGCTAGTAAATCCTACCTCCACAGGATCATCTGCGCCTGGGTGTTCAAATAAGCCACGGCATTTACTTGAGGCAAAATCCATTCCCGAGCTATTTAGGATAGACTGGCAGCACACTCCTTGCGAGACCACTGAGGCGGCTTGAGCCTCACTGACAAAATCACTTCTAAACGCTGGCTTTCAAGAGAGCCAATATCGGGTATCAGAGCTGCTCAAGTGCTTCTCTGCCAATACACTTATTTATACATTGTTTGTTTAGTTTTCCGTGTTCGTTTTCTTGGTTTTATTCACCAGACAATCCTATACCGTATCAGCAACACTTCCATGCAAGGGGACTGGTGATAGTATTCCGTTAACAGGTAGGAAAAGAGTCTGTTCTGTTCGAGTACAGAGGACTAGGAGCGGTTATTTTTTTAACTAACGGGAACCGAAGCAGACTGCCTTTTTTCGTTATCGATTTTCAGGTTGTATGCTGCGTATTCAAGAAGGTTGTTCTTATATGGATTTGATGACTGTCTGATTGCTCGGTGATGCCCATTTACATCATCGACCGAAAATTTCCAGAGACACCTGGTAAGTCAGTCCCGCGTGGAAAACACGGTTTTTTAACACCGTCAATGTGTGTTTGCCTACATTGCAATCTCGCACGCACCGGTTGATGCATTTGCAACAGCATTCCGTGCCCAAATTTAGCTCTACCAACTCATTCAGCATTCATATAAATTAATGCACGTTTTCGCAACGTTACCTGTTTAATGAATTCAAATGCAGTAAAAATAATAATCCGATTATAGCAGTGATGAATGCCGGGGGTCTGCCCGGATCTTTACTATTTTTGCAGTCTTTGTTTATTCATGTTTTAATTCTGTAATGTTGATATATGGATTCTATATGGATATACTTCTGCAGTTAAATTATTGGTATCGGGATTGCCAATATGTACAAGTCATCACTAACGACTATATTAGTGCAACAATTAGAACGTTTCAGATGTATTTGTACTTGGACATGTGAATGGATATAAAGCCTTTCTTCCGTTGTTCACTCTTTTTCATAAGTAACTTATGAATATGTAAACATATGTATGTTTAATTTAACAAACCTAACCTGTATGGATGAACATTTTGATGCTCTGCACTTGAACGTAGTGAATGCACTAGTGATGTCATCCGTGCTCTCAGTGCGGAGTGTTCTGAGAATTGGTGGGAATCGTTGGTGCTTCATGTCCGCCAGAATGCTACAAGTTATGCTGAAAGCGTGTTTGGACGGGGTATAGACGGGTATGTGACAGGGTCACTGGATGGCCGTGGATGGAGGAGGAGATGGCACATTTATCCCAATAGGTGCTACACATTGCTCCTGTAATCGTTGAATGCAACTGCTTCATTTTTTTGTACAAAATTATCGCTAAAGAAAGAAAACAAACAAAATGGTAAACTTTCAGGACAGACATGGCAATACCATTAGACATTCAAAACAAGTATTTCCACTTCTTTATATAACTGCATGTCACGGAAACATACAAATGAGTGCGAGTGTTTCACGATTTATGTCGTGTCTGCCCCCTTCCCATTGAACACAGCTGATTACTGAAGGCGCTCTCACCGGCTCGTGCGTTTGGCATCACCCTCTCCTGGCCTTCGAGTGAGCGTGCAGATTACAACTGTGGTTGCGCTGCAAAGTCGTCTCCTTTTCATGGAGCTGGCGCATTCATACACGCCGACAACAAAACCGATCCGCTTCGAGAAGGGTGTTGTAAAAGAGCCTGTTCAAGACTCCCGGGGAAATGCGTGACTGCTTGCTAGCTTTGACAGGCCGGGCGTGTCAGCTAACGCTCTCACTCTGTTACTGAGAGTATCAGTCGCAAGCACAAGAAATGTTGGGCATCATGACTCAGAGAATGCACGGGTCTGTTAAGGTCCCGAGTTCCTCTTAAGTGATGCAATGTCATTGCACTTTGGAAGGAAGTCCTGCCCAAACACAAATGCTGTTGGCAAAACGGTTAGGAAGGGGAAGCTGCTGTATTAGTGGATCTGGATCCTGGCATAGTCGTGTCTGTTTTCTCAGGAAAAGTATGACACATCTCATGAGAATTTTAAACCTTGCGAAATACACCGTGGTTTTAATTAAACAAATTAAGAAATTTGTGGAAATGCTTAATCACTGTTTTGAATGGAAAATGACTGATGAAATGCAAAACCAGTCATACACACACGCACACAGACAATCAGCGTAGTCATACTACCAGTGGCAATGCTGATATTTCAAACAGAGTCATCATCCAGTGTCAGGGTTTCCACCTCCTGAAGCCTGGGGGTATAAGGGATGTGAAACACAACCTGTGTTCTCTTTACAAGAAACCACAAGAAGCTCATTACAAAACAGAACCCCTCAGCTTGTTTCCCCCTGGAAGACAAGGGAGCCCCCCTGTCAGAGACCTTCACCTGCGTCACACTGTCTTCAGGGGAGACAGTGGCTCAAGCCACTTCTTGGAGTGATCCTACGTAACCGCTTCTCTCTCTGCTTCAAAGAGGAATTTAAGACTTTGTCCTCAGGTCGGGTCTTTCATCTCAGCAAGTGTTCAACAGGCTTGCCCGTCTGCACAGTCAGTCTACTTCAGCGCCTGTGCGTAGCTAAGGATCAAGGATTAATTGCACCTTGAGATAAACTAAACAGCACACCGAGAACTTTTCTGACTTCTTTTGTACGTAGAGTGACAAACAAAGCTCTGAGGAGACTGGGGATGTACTTAAAATATTAAACATATACTTGAAATTTGGCAAGTTTTTTTAATTATGTCCATTTCCCTCAAACACACTACTTTTGAAAAGGGAACATGACAATGTCAAAGGATAAATTTTTCATCTAGGCTATCTTTTAATTGTCTGTGTGTTCTTGTGTTCAGGTGAATTGATACAGGCTGCACCTGAAGGACAGACTATGGCAGACAGCAACACTCCGAAGTCTGCCAAGAAGCTGCGATGGACATCTCTGGAGATTGGACTAATTACCATAGTGTCTCTCCTCTTTATCGTACTGGTGACTCTGATTGTACTATTTGCAACGCAACGCGACAGTAAGTATAAGTATATCATTTTTTAAACGAGTGCTTATTATTTATTGGCCAAAAACAGCAGTTGATGACTCACAGTAATGGAGACGGGATTCAGTAACATCAACACTTGTTTGATGTGCCTTAATACTTGATTGCAAAACACTCCAATGGCTTGGCAAGGCAGTGGCAGATGGTGTGCAGACACAGGGCTCTATCAGCCTCTCATGGACTGCATTAGTAATTATGATACTCGATAAATGTTTAAAGAGATTTTCCAGGCAGAATGCAGATGCATGAGGATTTCTCCACATGAACTTCCGCACTCCATGGTAGAGGAAGCAGGGGAACCTCAGAGAAGGGAGCTGGGAAGAGAAATAGCTGCATCTCATTTAGCTCAAAACAAAACAGAGGGTGGCTGGCGAGTGGCCCTTCGCCTGTCTGTACAAAAGCCACAAAAGCAAAACCTCCACAATATTGTGTTTGTCATATCCTTCCTGATTATCTGACCACACGGTGAATGTTTTTTGTCTCAGGTTTGTTCAAAGATCCATTTGTTTGTATTTTGCTAGCACCCCAGGATGCTGTTTTTGAATATGATTTCTGCAGTCCTGCTTGGTGAATGCAGTTTTAAAAGAGTCCTAAATGATTGGGTATGCGGTGGTCAACATTTGAACAAAAGGTGATCTGAAACACATGGTTGAAAGTGTTTGTGGTGTCTCCACAGGTGGCATTTGCACAACCGCAGACTGCACCAAGTCAGGTAAGATGGATTGCACTCCTGCCTTTGTTTTTATTGAACCGTAAACCTCTGATTCAGACAAATGACTGTCATAATCGTTTGTTAAGCAGTGGCCAACAGTTTTTAAACTGAACTTTGGCTGCTGTGCAGTCACTTTTCCACTCTTGGCAGTCATTGTTGAAATCTTGCCTGGTGTATCATGGGTGGCTGAATCTGACTGTGTGGTATAATCTTGATGTTGATATAGCATCCCGCATCATCGAGAATATGGACCCCAGCGTTGATCCGTGTGATAATTTCTACCAGTATGCATGCGGTGGCTGGCTGAAGAAGCACATAATCCCAGAGACCAGCTCCCGCTATAGTACCTTCGACATCCTGAGGGACGAGCTGGAAGTGGTGCTGAAAGGTCAGTGAAATATTCATCTGTCACAGGTGAAACATTGACCGGGTGTAGATAAAAGATTGACCAAATGGTAGTAAACCATTGTCACTGTATTTTTGATGACCATCCTTCTTTTGTTTTATATATTTTTTAATTTTATTGCAGAACATATTCCTCTCACAGTTCTGAATTGTTAGAGGTGAATTGGTAGAAACAGAAAGGAAAATTTAAATTTTTTGCAAAGATCCACATGTGCAACTGAAGAACTGTATGGATTGGACTTGTGAGTCACCGAGGCCTGCTGAGTCTATTCTTGCCAGGGTGAAAGCAATACTATACGCAGGGTATGTTGTTGACATGCTGGCAGTGAAGGATGCTGGGTTTGACATGGGAGACCATGAGGGGAACCATCTGCAGAGTGGTCTGACTGTCAGTCAGGTACACAGAAGACACAACGGAGGGGCTGCTGCCTGCACAGCAGTGGGGTCCAGGCACCTGGAGGTTTGCGGCCTCCGGTGGTCACTCCAGAGCCAGGGGACTCCTTATTCCCATGCTGACAGCTGATTTACTGTCTGTGAGGGTCCTGTTGCATCTCTCGAGGGGGATCAGCACTGGCGTCACGCTCCAGGTTTCTTCAAAGGACAGCAAAATTCATGGGGGTCTGACTAAGCACTCCTCAGGGAGGAAGGGGGGTCCACTGGGGTTAAACGTTAATGAATAGGTGCGGGCCCTGTGCCAGGGGTGTCATTAACACTGCACAAGGGTCATACATGAACTCACCAGGTGGAAATATGACAGACTGTCACCTTCCATCAGAAGCTGTCACCTCCTCTTCTGCAGCCTCCCTCACATATAATCAGAGTTATGGAAGACATAGGGAATAACACTTTAGGTCGCCATATCCATTTGCAGCAAGCAAGTTCCAGCTGATACCTTTTCCATTTCCAATACAGCTGTGTTTCAAGGAAGATTCAGTGACAGCACTATTGTGTTATGCCTTAAGTAGGGATATTCTGACTTTATTTTACTAAAGTTTTTAGTCATTGTCAGGGTACAGTGGGCAAAAGTAGGTATGTTATAGATTAAACAAAAAACATATAAATCAACATTAGCAATAACAGGTTGAAAATATCAAGATTCAGTTCTTTGGGTAACACCTTTTTTTACTTCTGATACCACTTAATTCTGCATGAAATTGATCCTAAGTCTCAGCTCTTCCACACTATACTTCTTCTGAAGTATAGTGTTTCTGCATGTCTTCTTGCTTGTAGGCAACTGTGTAGGATGTTGCAGAATTTATGCTACAAGACTGCAAAAGCAAAAGCACAACTGTTTTCTTTACATTAATTTCATAATGTAGCTGAGAAAATGTCGCTCTCCAAGGTGATTTTCGGTGATGGGAGTTTTGTACATTACTGCCTTTACATGGCTCAGTTTTTCACTTGCATGATTGAGGTCCAGTTTTCTAAGCCACAGCTACTCCCTGCCAAAAGTGTGGGGGCATCTTGCCCTGGGCCATGCAAGCTTGTTGGTGTAAGATCAAAATTATTTTACCAGTTATATTTAGCACAAATCTGTTTGTCTGTGTGTGTGTGTGTGTGTGTGTGTGTGTGTGTGTGTGTGTGTGTGTGTGTGTGTGTGTGTGTGTGTGTGTGTGTGTGTGTGTGTGTGTGTGAGAGATATTATGCACTGGTACACGAAGCAGACCTGTTGTCTTGATGTTTTTGCCTGCTATTTCTGATAATCTGCTGCTGGCCCAAGGCCCAGGTGGTTCAAACTCAGTCCCAGTGGTGTTCACTTGAAGAGGGAACACACCATATTCAGCACACTGCAAGCGCAGCAAACTGCAGGAGGGTACTTATCGGGTTGTGCTGTGATCCACAGTGGATTCTGACCACGGATAGCTCAGGGGAAACTGGAGTAGAACCTAATGTTGTTCCTCACCAAACGGCTAGACTGCACCTGAGAAGATATGCTGACATTTGACTGGATTCTCTCGGGAACGTTGTCCCCTCTGAAAAACCTGCAACAATGAAAGAGGCTTCAATGAGGAGATGAAGCCTTTGCTCAAAAAAAAAAAAATAACAACAAAAAACACAGGCTGCCTGAGTGGTTGCTGCCACAGTTCATATTTATCTGAAGGAGCGCGCACACCCTGGGATGTATTTATGTAGTTAGGTTACAGCAGTGGAAGCGAGACCAAAGCGCCTTGCTGGAAGGCACAGCAGCAGTATCTTACTCTGATTTCAACCTCTGACCCTGAGGTCTACACTGCCACCCACGTGAATAAGATTGCTTCACATTCTTGAGTGTTTCCTGTTCCTGTTTACAGCTACACTGGCAGGGAATAAATGTGATCTATTCAGGTGTCAGCAACTGGAGTTGGATCTTTAAATCAGCCATAACATTGTAATTACAGCGTCTTTTCTGACTGTGCGGATGACAGTGTGTGGCTGCAGTAATATTGCGCACGGGAGGCCTGATGTGAAACAATGACAGACTTCTCCGAGCTGCTGTCGAAGATGACATGCAATTTACTGAGGAATGAAATGCTGTGAAATACTGAGTCAAATTGACCATGGGATTTTGATTACTGCATGCTCGCTGTTGAGCTCACGGGCCCCATGTCTCACGTGTGAGCTTTTCCAACTGCAGATGAAAGGAATATTTAGTTTAACCTCAGAGAATCGGAAATGTCACACAGCGGCAGTCTCCGTGCGGTGAAGCAAACTGGTTGTGACTAAGCACGGTGGAGTGGAGCGCTACATCTGAGGAAGACCTCATCAATGCAGATCCGACTGGCTAACAGCAAGGGGTGGAGTGAGCTCATTTGCATAATCCCTGCGAAATGGAAAACTTCCGTGCAAGCATGATGTTGGATGGAGGAGTGGCGGCTGGGTGGGGGGGGGGGCAGCTGTGTTGTAGTGTCTGAGAACCATCAGGCATGACATGGCAGTGCCTGATGTCACAGGTGCCAGTTTAAGTCTTCCCTCCATGTGTGAAATCCATTATGATGTAATGATCTATCAGTCCAGCTAGGGTCTGTAAGAGCTGTGTCTGTGCTAATGCTCATGCCCCGGCAAAGTCACATTGAGTTTATGAATGAAACTGGCTCCTAATGGAACGACTTGTACAGACTTCACGCAGATGGGCACAGAGCGCACATACATATGCATAAAGGATGTATCGGGCGGACAGCCTCTTTCCTGTTTGAAGCACTGCAGGATGTGCACTTGGCCTCGGTCAAACCAGGTCAGCGCAGCTCAGGCTCCTTCATTTACTGTGAGTCTCCAGCCCTTGGTTTGAGGGTTGTGGGGTGCTCAGCACTTTGACTTCCCTCTTGACATTGATGGGCAGCTCTTCATTCCAGGTCAGGAGATATTTTGTTATCATTTTGTCCGTCTCATCAACTACAGCAGAGACACAAGGAGAGATCTGGGGGTTGTGTATTCTCCAGCTACATTCAGTCTTGAGTTCTCTGGGTTTGAGGGTGAATGACACACCTCAGGGCAAAAAATGCACAGCTCAAATGGCACTGTTTTATTTACACTCGAAAAACAAAATAAAAAACCATGAAAATACATAAAGACACAGAATAGATTCCCTGATGTTTGTGCCATTTGTTGAATTGTGTTGCACTGTTTGTGCCCGCATTGCTGTGCCAGCTTTTCATTCTTTTGTGACAGAATCACCAAAGTAATATAAACAAAGCAGCAAAACTCAACCACATTTTTCCTCCCATCCTTCAGTTTTTTTAAAAGATGTCAACAGGAGGCTGAAGCAGCACCTATTCCCAGAAAAAGAATTAACAAGCACAGAGCCGCCCCTCACAAACACCATCATTTAGGTGCAGTGTGAGGGGCAAAGAGCACTCTAAATCCGAGGGAATGGTTTGAAGCCCAATGGGGCTCCCGCTGCTTTGACTCCAGGCAGTCCGTAATCCAATCACACACACGTGATCTGTGCCCTCTGCAGGAGGCATCCATTCGGCCTTAATTAAAATTAAAGTGGAACATAAATACTGGAAACTGAAGAATTAGACTGCTTTTTTTTGTAAAGAGAATTTTTGAACATTTTCTTTAACTCCTAATTGGACTTCCAGGAAAACAGTCGTCCAGAGCTGACGACTTCTACTCTTTTCTCATTCCTCCTCTTTAACCTCTGAGGGTTCAAAGGCCTCAGGAATGCTTAACATTTTGACACAAACCCCATAAAACATATGGGACACAGACTGGCAACAGATGCAGTGGCCCAGTTTAAATGGAAAATGTGTCCCCTGACCGGCATATTGCTCATTAGGACTTGATGGTCATCAGGCCTGGTTTTAGCAGAGGTTTTGCTTAAAGAAATGCAGGTCTTTGTGCAAATATGTTAATGCCAATTGGTGTCTCTTCTTTCCTTAATATCACAGATGTGCTTGAGAGGCGAGACCCAGGCCACAGCAGCGCTCTGACCAAAGCCAAGACGCTCTATAAGTCTTGCATAAATGAAAGTGAGTCTTTTGAATATTTGAGAAGTGAAGATTAACAACTGTATCCAGCACTTTCTCAGGGCATTCTCAGAGGCTATACTGTTGGGATGCCACAATGAATGCTTAAAACGACATATTGAAATGTATTTGATCTGATGAAACGCGAGAATGTAAAAGCATGCAAAATGTAAAAAAATACAAGTCTGTTCTGTTGTCCTGACAGCTGTAATTGAAAAAAGAGGTGGAACTCCTTTACTTCAGATGCTGCCCGATATCTTTGAGTGGCCAGTGGCTGTGGACGACTGGGAGGGGTCTGTTCATGGTGAGACACAGCAATGAGAAGAGCATGTGCACCTGTCTTTGTCCACCATAGACAGTGCTGCTCCTTTGTGGATCACTGACCATTTCTCTCCCCCCACTCGTAGGCCAGTCTTGGACAGCAGAGGACTCCATAGCCAAGATGAATGCGAAATACCGAAACCAAGTCCTTGTTAGTTTTTTCATTGGAACCGATGACAAGGACTCCAATTCCCACATCATTCATGTAGGTGTGCAAAACAGCCATGGGTTTCGCACAGAGCTACACAGATCCATTAAGCATTCACTTCTGTTCACAGAAATCAAACACTCACACAATTGGGGCGTGACAGGCAAATGCAGAGTGGCTTAAACTGATACATTGCTGTTTGTAATGCATTCTGCTTTAACACCTTGGACTTCTGTATTCAGATGTGAACAGATTTGACACTATACTCCCACAAAGGCAAGAGTCCAGCATGCAACAGGGACATGGGAACTAGGGGACTTCCACGAATGTACAGGCTGATGTTGGTGGCAGCATCTGTCCTCAGGTATATGCTTGTACAGAGAGGATATTCATCATGCTGGCAAAAGTAAACTTGGCTTTGTCCCATCTGCAGTTTGACCAACCTGGATTAGGCCTCTCCTCACGGGATTACTACACATGCACAGGCCCCTATGCAGAGGTAAGGTGTCCTTCACATCCTCTTCCACAGCGGTATGTCTGAACTCAAATCTCTACTTACATTATGACTTCTTTCATCCAGTGTTATAAACATGTAACCTTTCTCTGTTTTCTTTATTTTCTGGCGGTATCGTTATTGGGTACATATGCACACACACATAAACAAACACAAAAACACACACACACAGACAATACACTTATGCATACACAGAGAAGAGACAGAATCATGCGAGACTGAGAAACTGAAATCCTACCTCACTACAGTTTATTCTGGAACAAGGCTTGGATGATAGATAATGATCCGTCTCCCTCGGGGTCTGATCAAAATAGCAGCCATCCAAAATGATGAGATAAACCTTGGTTGTACACATGCGTCTCTTTCAGAGTTCAGTCATCCAACCCTTAAAGCATGCAACAATCTGCATCTCTGATTACTTTCTTCCTCTTCTTGGGGCACTGGCACTTGGGCCTCAAAGCATACATTGTTTCAACTTATCTTATTATTTGCATTTTTTGGCTCTCCTTGTTTGGTGTTTTAATACTTTCCAGACCCAAAGTTAGTAATTAAAAAATCCAAACAAGCCAGATTGTCTAGTGCAGTCTGACCACAACCTAAACCAGATGTACTCCTTGTTGTGAACATCCTATCTCATGTTTTTAGTTTACCATGTACCACCAAAGAGGAAAAGATTTGGACGTGATTCTCCAAGGGGGGAACGGGGCACTTATTATACATGTTAGCCTACGTTTTGCCCCCTCTAGGGTGTCCAGTCTGGTTATTAATGGAGTGTGGAGATGCCAAAGGGAGTTCATGACTTCTATGTGAATATTCATCATCACAAAGTGTCTCAATGGACCGTGAAAAAATGTTCTGCTCAGAATGCTCTCTCCTTTTCATGTTCTGTTGGGAGAGTATTTGCCCACTAAATAACAGTTGTTAAGTTGAGAGAGTGTACATATACAAGTTGGCATGTGAAAAGCTTGAGGGAAAAACTGAAGACACGTTCTGGCTTGTTCCACACAAGTCTGAAGGCAGGCTTCTCTCATCTGGGTCTTTACACAGGCATGTCGTGCATACGAACAATTCATGGTTGATGTAGCCAAGCTGATCCGCACAGACCGGGGCCTGAGCATCAATGAGACCCAGATCGTCCAGGAGATGGGGAGGGTGATGGAGTTGGAAAAGGAGATTGCGAACGTAAGGCTGCTTATTTGTCTTCAGCTCACCCACTCAAACCTTAGGGCCAAACATCTCAATTTCCCACCCAACGAGTCCTCACCGCAATGCTGAGTACAGCCTGAACTCTCCAGCTCTCTCTTAACCCATAGATCAACAGGTCCTTGAACTATTGCTACTGGTAAAAAAAAAGCAATTACATCCAGCCTCATTTTTCATTGTCGTGCTCTTACATTTTAGGATTCAGTGAAGGCATTCATATTTTGACTTTTATGGCCTGTAGGCTTTAAAGGGAATTGACAGGTTTATTACTCTTGGAAATAAGCTAAGACCCACAACCCATAGTCTCAACACACCGGTGCACTGTGTGGCAACTGGTACCTGTTGTTGGGAGTTATATCAACCAAAAGACTTGGTCTGACCCAGGGCCTTTGAAACAAGGCGGGGAGCCAGTTTGTCTGAAGCACAGCATTTTTTAGTCCTGGCACTGAATGTGTTTGTGTCACCTTCTGCTGAGCACTGACACGGAGCAGGACTTTGGAACTCCATGAGAGCAAGTTCCGGAATGCTTATCTCCGATTGTGCCAGGAGATTTGAATCTCAGATTTGCGTTTGCTCTCTGTCACACTCTCTGTCTTCTCTCTCCTCTATTTGAGACGTGAACATGCCTGGATAAGATTTTTTGGAAGCTTTTTAACTAGGTGGGATGTATAAGGAAAAGGGGTTTTTGTTGTGGTATTCATAGTTCTGATTATGTAGAATTTTTATGATGTTTTGTTCTGTTTTTTTGTGTTAATGTTTTTGTTTTTGCATTTACATTCATTTAGCAGCCGCTTTGATCCAGAGTGACATACAAAAGTGCAAATTTTTAGTTACTTCTTTGGTCCATATATCTTTCATCATGCTGTTTATGACATGACAGCAATTAAATGAAGAACTTTTAAAATCTCTCTCTCTCTCTCTCTCTCTCTCTCTCTCTCTCTCTCTCTCTCTCTCTGACCCCTTCATCACAGGCCACAGACATACCTGATGACAGAAACAATCCTGTTCTTCTGTACAACAAAATGGCGCTGCGTGTTTTAAATGAAAACTACACCCTGCTGATTGACTCAAAAGTAAGAAATGTCATTTATGTGGCCCATTGATTTACAGCACAATGACTGATGTAATTTCCTCAGCAGTATTTACAGTATGTTCTAGCCGGGCAATATATGCTGCCTGCTGCAATCTTTGGAAATCATGCCTTTTCAGCCTCTTGGCTTTTACCCTATGTACAGTACAATGTCCATCCAGAGAGCATGCTTTTCATTCTGTTTTTCATAAATTCAAGCATCTGCACTTGTTCTCCTCTGACTTGGCTATAGCTGCTAGCTGTTCTTGTAGAAAAAAAACTTTCCTTTGTGTTTGACAGGAATTTAACTGGACCCGGTTCACTAACAACATCATGGAAACAGTTAACATCACAGTGACTGATGAAGAGCAAGTGATTGTGTATGCACCAAACTATTTCTTGAGGCTGAATCCCGTCTTGGCAAAATACAGCTCCAGGTACAGTTGGCATCTCTAAGTGTCACTACAAGTATAATTTACTGTTAATATGCCTGTTATTCAACCTTATGCATACCGGTTTACATAGCATACATTTTTATATATCATCTATGTATACTGCCAGATATTAATTGAAGCAATTCAGGTTAAGCAGCCTGCTTAAAATGTCACTGCCCAGCTAGTTACAAGCCCAGGTCTTTATCCAGTACACCACTCCTGCTTCCCACTAACAACTCACATGTGGATGTGGGGTGGGCAGGGGAAAAAAAATTCAGGCATTCACCATTCTTTTTCCTCTTGCATAGAGATGTACATAACTACATGGTCTGGAGATATGTGATGAATCTGGTGGTTGGTCTCAGCAGAGCATACAAAGACACAAGAAGAGCCTTCCGCAAGGTAAGTGTGTCATACTAAACTAAGAGTCCCTTGCTGTCCCCATGTGTACTTAACCCTAGTGTGACTCATGCAAGCAGTCCTGACTAAGTCATCTCAGAGCCTTTGATTTTGGGCTCTAAAGGGTGGGTCATAAGTTCTCTACTGTCACTCTTTTCTCCAGGCATGACGTCTTGTCCCCTGCCAAGACATGTCCCTAAACCTGCTTCCTTTGGAACATTTAACTTGTTCCTTTGTGTGCAAGTAAATGTCCTCCATTGACAGACATGCCTCCTTCCCCATCCCCTACAGGCCATTTACGGGACCACCTCGGAAGCTGCCGTGTGGCGCCAGTGCGCCAACTATGTCAACAGCAACCTAGACAATGCTGTGGGCAGGCTGTACGTAGAAGAGGCCTTTGCTGGGGAGAGCAAGGAAATGGTGAGTCTAGCCATGTGTGTGTATGTGTGTTGCGGCATTCGGGTGGGTGGATGTGTGCAATCATGTGTATGCTGGGGAGATCAGAGATGTGGTGATTTGTGTGTGGTTGTTTGTGTCAGGGCCTGCTATCACTGACACACACCCAGCATGGGCCTCACTACTGACTGTATCTAAAAAAAAAAAAAAGTATTCCTGTGTGCGACCTGTGCTATTTGTCACAATCTGCTAATCTGAAGTCAATGTGGCTACCACCGTCAAATCACAATATGGGATGTGCAGACATTAAAGATGAAAGGAAGATGATTTAATTCAAAATGAGGTATTCCAATTGTACCCACAAGCCAAGCAAAGTGCACTGACTGGGTTGATGGGTCCACTCACCGTCATCAAGTCGACGTGAAACTGTGACCCAGTTTGCTTGTGGGAGGACTGATATGCCTTATCTGTTGGTGTAAAGAAAGCTTAGTTCTAATGAACATTGTCCAGGACTAATATCCTTGTTCAAAAGTCATACAAGGACAATGTAAGTGACTGACAATCCCATGACAAAGACTGCATGATATGTAATAGCATGCTTACGTGACTCATAATTCAGATACAAATTTAGATAAAAATTATTTTTGATCTGTAGTGTCATGCCCTCTGGAAAAGGTGAAGAATATGAATAGCCTTGTTTTCTTGTCTCAGATGGATGAAATGATTGCTGAGATACGGGAAGTTTTTATAAAAAATCTGGATGACCTCCACTGGATGGATGCAGAGACCAAGAAAGCTGCTGAGGAAAAGGTGAGGTCTGCCTGTGCTTCTCAGTGTTGGGATGGTGGCACTTTTGCGTTTTCACCAATAACAAATTTGTATCAGTGCCAACACTAGGATGCTACATCTGCACTGAATACCACACAAAGGCAAATGTAGATCTATTACATTATATACATTATGGAATTGTTCTATTTTACACAATCAAAAATGATAATCCCCATGCCCCTTTTGCCTCCTGTTACAGGCACGAGCAATCCGTGAGAGAATCGGTTACTCAGAGAACATCATGGACAATACCTACCTGGACAAAGAATACAAGGATGTGAGTTTCAGTGTCACAGTTATGTTTTGCTATGTTTTTGTGTAGTTTGGCCTTATAAAGCCCTGGAAATTGTCGCTGACTTCGTGGGTTGAGGAGAGAAACGGTACATGAGTGTTTCTTTAACAATAATTAAGATACAAGACTCTAGACTGGCCACGTGTCTCACAGGCATCTAAGAAGGTCACCACAACCGGGGTCCTGACAGGAGGTATTTTACGGCCCAATGTCAGAGAACACATGGGGTCTTCAAGGGTATCGCTACAACCACCTTTTCAACTTTGTTTTTTCTTCTGTTTCAGTTGAGCTACGATGAGGAGAAGTACTTCGAGAACATCCTGAAAAATCTTGAATTTGAACAGAAGAAACGTTTGAGGAAACTCAGACAAAAAGTGAACAAAGAGGAGTAGGTGTCTTTTTCTCTGGTTTCTGGAAAGGATAATGTTGATCTCCAACTCCATTTATGTTGGTGTTAGTGGATGACTTTAATGTGGCAGACATGCTTTCCTGTAACTAGAAACTAGGTTATTTATATGAACTGTTTTTGTTGTTGACACAAGGTGGATCACGGGAGCAGCTATCGTGAATGCCTTCTATTCCTCCAGCAGAAACCAGATAGGTAACAGAACTGACTATGGCAGTCATATTTGTATTCTGCATATGTATAAATCTATATCTATATCTAATTTTAAGAACATTAAATGCCTTATTTCAGGATCCCCTTTGTCTCATTATAAGTCATTCAGGGTGGCCTCCCAGCATATAAGATGCTGCAGACTTTTGAAACCAACCAGACCCAACTTCAAAAGGGAACAATATGTCCAAATCACACTGTACTTTATCTGGATAAACTTGCAAGGTCTCTCTGTAATGAACTCTGCATCAGGTTCTCTTCTAAGAGCACTATAATAAGTAACATTTGATTGGATTTGATCAATAGTACCTTTCACCCTGCCATTTCTAGGGATGGAGTGCCTTTGATGGGATATTAATGGCTCAGAATAGCCTGATAGATTTTGGAGGGTTAAATGACAGAAATGTGTGGCTCTCCCTCTGACAGTGTTTCCCGCTGGCATCCTGCAGCCTCCGTTTTTTGGCAAGGGTCAATCCAAGTCTCTCAACTATGGTGGCATTGGAATGGTCATAGGCCATGAAATAACTCATGGTTTTGATGACAATGGTAAGAGAACAGTCCTGCATCTGTTGCATCTTTTAATGGTGTACTTGAAGGTACACCACTGCAATGTTATATCAATCAATTTTATTTGCAGAGCATTTGCTGTGTGAGCAGGCACAAAAAATGAATGAATATAGTTTACTTATTGCCAGATGATTGGTAGAGTTGAGTCTTTGAGATTTCTATTTAAATTATGCAAGTACTCCTGTACAACTGATGGAATTTATCCTTGAACACCATGTCTAAAATCCTGTTTTGAAGAGATGTTGAAATCCTCCAGACTTCCTATACTGTTGATCCAGCTGAGTGATAATCATCAGATCTTACTGAATGTGGCCTCTGTAGAAACAGAAATTGCTTCTGAGAAGCGCTTGTCATTACGTTACATTACATGTATTTAGCAGACACTCTTATCCAGAGCAACTTCCATTGCAGTAAAACATAAGTGTATCCATTCAATTTAAACAAGCAACAGTATCATACCAGGCTCACAACTCTCCTAGACCAGTGAGTGTGACCATAACACTATTCAACCCCTACCACAAGTTAACTTGTGCACTCTGACAGAGTCATATGAAGAAACGTGCTTTTGATGTAAACCAGGAGTCTGATTTATTCTAATATATTGATGGATTAAAAATACAAAAAAGGTGACTGCTAGCCTTTTTCAACAAAAATGGTGATATAGCATTTCTATGACCAGGCAGCAGTGTGCTAACATTAGTTTTGCATTATTGTGTGTTGCCTTAAAGCTGTTCAGTATGTGTGTATTGCTCAATTTAATGTTTTTTTTTCCCCTTGATCAGGGAGAAATTTTGACAAGGATGGAGATCTGAAAGACTGGTGGACAGCTGGGTCTACTCAGAGATTCCAAGAGCTCTCCAAGTGCATGGTCTACCAGTATGGCAACTTCTCCTGGGACCTGGCTGGTGGTCAAAATGTAAGCATGACATGTATTGCCCTTACTAGGAAACCACTCCAATTCTTTATCATCTTTATCGGTGTGTTGGATCAGCAAGACTTCTTCAAACAGAGTAAAAAACAAAAGCAGCTACACAAATCATTGAGAGAGAATGCCAGGCCTATGTCCTTTCCTCAGCTGGCCTCTCTGCTGTCTATCTCTGCATCATTTCTTTGTGGGGTTGTTGTTGTTAAGAACAGCATATTCTACCTCCAGGGAAGATACTACTATCAGTTTCACCAATAATTTTCCTGGAATAGGATATGAGTTCCAGAAACACAAGGAAAGGTCCAAATTACAATTTGGTTTCTCTTTTTCTCCTTTCTGTGACCAGCTCAGTGGAAATAACACTTTAGGAGAGAACATCGCTGACAATGGGGGGATACGCCAGTCATATCAAGTAAGAATATTTGACCTTAATGCCTTTTGTGGCTACTCAACATGGTTCTATTCTCTGTTCAAGTTTACTCTGTGTAAATGACTGCTGATAAAAAAATGGTGATCTGTAACTAATGAAATGATTTTTTGTAAATTGTTAGGTCTGATATAGGGATAGGGGATTTGACAGTGAGAAAGCAAGTGAGAAGTATAGAGGTAATGCTATATAGACATCAATATGAATTTCAGCAACATGGAGATTTAACATGCTGATGTTTTCACAAAGTGATAAGATAGCGGTTTTGCTATTGGACAGCAGAGGCCGATCACAGATTTCTTCCCACCTCAAGAAATATAATCTTAATGTAATAATTGTGTAAACACACATGCTACATTAGGTGTGCCTTTTAATGCAGTTAGGGATTCATTTTTCAAAATTGAGGAAGTTATTTTTTTCTAACGGAGTCAGCAACAGTTACACTATATATGAAACTAGTGATTTCAACTTACCCTTGGACTATTTTGTATAGAGTAATACACATCTGGCAGTGTAATCTGTTTCAGCATATCTTTTTCAGTCATTT
This sequence comes from Megalops atlanticus, assembly GCA_019176425.1. Lineage (NCBI taxonomy): Eukaryota > Metazoa > Chordata > Actinopteri > Elopiformes > Megalopidae > Megalops > Megalops atlanticus. Next base: position 21,587,513 of record CM032883.1, on the reverse strand, counting down.
CCTACTCAGTGGGATTTTGATGTATGATAATAATTGGTTTCAGCAAGCATTTCATAAAACAGTGATTAATTTTAAATGGAAGGTAATAATGTATGTTGTTTGTCAAGACAGCAGCTGAAAAGGGAAATATTGATGGTACTCAGGTTGTTAAAAAGCACAGGAACACTACTGGAAGGCTTTGCTCTGGATCACAAGTAACCTCATTTGGAGACCCAGCACTGCAAAATGACACAGTTTCTGAGGCCAGTGAGACATATCTCATGCTCAACTCCTACATGCTGAAATGTGCTATGTTGTGTTTGACATTGTAGGCGTACCAGAAGTACGTGAGTAAACATGGTGAGGAAGCTCCTCTACCTGGAATTAACCTCAACCACCAGCAGCTCTTCTTCCTGAACTTTGCCCAGGTGAGGAGAGAAAGAGAGAAGGTTGTTGGGGGTTAGGATGGGGAATGAGAGAAAAGGAGACTCATATGCCTGGCAGTGCCATTGTTTCTTCATTTCTGTTGCTGCATCTATGGCAGTGTGTGTTCAAAGGTGTTCATTTACATACACAGGTGTTCATCTAGGCAAATAGCTATAAATCTTTCTTTTGGTTCTTCCCCAGGTTTGGTGTGGAACTCACAGACCTGAGCATGCTGTGAACTCCATAAAAACTGATGTCCACAGCCCAGGAAAGTTCAGGTCTGATACTTTTTTCTTTTCAAACACTGAGCCCAAAATGAATAATACATGTTGGTATCTTAGAAAAAAAATCTATTTGTAATAAATGGCCATAACACTTATGTATTATGGTAGGGAAAAACCCTTGTTTTATCAAATACTCTGCTTGGATTCCATTAGCCCTGATAAGAGTTTTCACTTAACATTATTCTAAAATGACTCTGGTCCACAGGGTTTTGGGGTCCTTGCAGAATTTCCCAGAGTTTGCCAAAGCATTCAACTGTTGGACGGACTCCTACATGGTGCCTGAGAAGACATGTAGAGTTTGGTGATGAACCATCAAAGACAGAGAATAGAGGAGGGGCATCCCTCTCTTTCCACGGACTGTTAGACTTCTATGGCAGGGAGGGGAATACTCCACACCCCGCCACAGGGTAGAGTAGGGCCATCACACACTGGGCAGTGCTGTTCCTGTCGATTCCCATACTCTCAGTTCATTCAGTGGTATCCATTTCTACACAGACATGTTATATGTGTCCCTAATTTGCAGAATTGTGTGTTCATACGGTTCTGAAGTTAAGTAACATTTTCATTTAGAACTAGTGTTATGTTGAATGTCCACTCAAACTGAGAAAACAATCGGGTTTGTTTAAGATGTGGTTGGACCAAACACCAGCGGCACACGCATGGTCCTGTGGGAATTGAAGTGTACTTCCCCAGTGTTAGATCTACTGGAGCCAGTAGAACCTTTGTGCACACAGATTTCTAGATTTATTTTCATTATAAATTTGCAATATATGTTTTATTCAAACAGAGTGGAATATATGGGCCTAATTTATATATAATAGAAATATATTTATCAACAATATTAAATACGGTCACGCTACAGTTTTTTATTTTATAAAGTTAAAATTTATTTTACATTATAAGCACCAATTAAAATAACTAGTACTGCTTAAATATTGTTAAAGTGTTTTACAGTTGAGTTAAAGTGTATTATACAGACTTATGCCTAAAGATAACATATACCTGCAACCATCAAGGTGGATAACATATACCTCCATCTGCAGTGGTGGGGCCTGTTGTCCTGTGAGGTCATTTTCAGTGATACATACTCAATGAGAGGTGACCTACACGGTCGGACCAGGATAGGCCACAGCCTAGTCCCATCACAATGATATTCCACTTGGCGTCCTGCGAGGAGCCTCAGCTTGGCTCTCTTGGGTAGCTGCGTAGGGCAGCCCATAAGCTCTGACCCTCTCACGTATGTGGAGATTCTGTTTCGTACTCCAGTTGGTCACTCTGGTTGTATACGGTGCCCTTTCCTCCCCTCTCCAAACCAAATGGATAAACTGTATGACCTCACAGTAGTACTGTAAAGCAAGGCAGTTTGTTCAGTGTGACAGCTAGTGGAATGAGGCCACATAAACAAGTGATGATGCCAAAGATTTCCAGTGTCTTTTTCCCTGCTATTCCTCTGATTTTTTTTTTATGTTGATGATTCTAATGTAATCATTTTGTGTCTGACAGTCCTCTGCCCCCATACAAGCCAAATCAATATGTTTTTCTTATGACAATTCTGAGCATTGATTTTGTTCAAAGAACAGGTTTATTACTGTGATTTTAAGTTGTATAAGATGTATATTTTCTTCCAGTTTTCTTATATGGGAAGTGAACTTCAGCTTTCTGTCTCAAAATGACACAAAATTGTTTTGCATTGCGTTTTCAAAAAAAGGCACTGCTGCTCTTTTTTTTAGCTCAGAGAGTTAATGTGTAGTTTGATTTTTTTTTTAAATGCCTGATCAAAACTCACTCATTTCAAACACTGAGCACCTCCCCTGCTGAAGGAAAGACAGAAATACCTCAGATACTTTGTAATGAGAAAAGACAATTTGTTTAATAAATTCTAAACTGGAAAATGGATTGTTTTTGTCCAAGCTACTTCCGCCTGTGCTGTTGCACTTGAGAAGGTCAGTGAAAGGAAGAAAACAGACATGCAGGAGTAGTATGCATCATCCCTCTCCCATTTCTTTGAGGAACGATCAGACCCTGTGTGCCTCCAGTCCTGCAAAAAATGTTTTGGATAAGTAACACTATTTCTTCTGCGTTTGGCAACAGTTGGGCAGCACGAATAGCAGCCGGGGTTAGAATGTTTACCCCCTGGCTGCCCATTAACCACATGGCCCCTAGCAGAATATTTTGGCAGTGTTGCAACTGGGACTGACAGGGTTAGTTTCCTCCTCCTTCCCCGGCCCCACTCCTTTTTTACTCAGCGTATCTTCCCTGCTATCTTTATTGCTACCCTTGGGATGTGTTAAATATACCCTGCACTGGCCTCCATCTGATTAAAAACACATTTGTTGGCACTTTGGCGACAGCAAGCAGCAAGAGCTGAAACTCAAACCTTGAGCCTGCGTTACCCAGGTCAGCATTCATCACCTCCCGCACAGGCTACTGCAGAACCCCACCTGATATATGGGCATGCACAAAGACACACATGCTCGCCTGCACACGCCTGCATAGGCACATGTGCTCACGTCATTTTACAAGCTCCATAACCATGGTTTCTGCAGTGATAAACAGCCCGTAGGCTCACACTGTGGGGGGTTTTCTCTCTCTCATTCTCTCGTACACAAACACACACATCGACTCACACACTCAGAAGCAGTCCATTATTCGAATAATAATGAGAACTGGTTTTATAAGAGTATTTATGTGGTGGCTTTGAAAGGCTCTGTTTTGGAACATGTCAGTTTTAATCCTGTGTTGTATACACACACCCGCGCACACAGACACACACACACACACACACACACACACACACACACACATACCATGCTGTACACAGGCTTGCCAGCTTTCAAGCATTCACCAAGTGTCAAAGCCTGTTCTCATGGTCTCTAAGCCTGAGTGTCACAGTGAATGTGTGAGAGTTGGCAAGCCTTGACATTGTATTTTTAATGCTTTTGCCGAACAGGCTAGAGTGATGCTGATGTATCAATGCACAGACATTACCTTAGGTCACTTTGACCTAACCAAAATGGACCATTTCTTAAGAAAGTACATCTCTCCTTTTCTGTGACTTCCTGTTGGTGTAATCAAGGTACAGGATAGAAGATATCCATGGGCCTTTAATAATGTCTTTATCTTGATTTCACCTGTATGCTCAGGTTGTCCTTTTCATAAGACCAGCCTGGCCATATTACAGAAAAAAACAACTTTTATTAGTAGTATAAAGAGTGAATTATTTTATGATTGAAAGGAATTCACCACTGCCCCAGTAAGCATCTCCAGCAGTAGTTACAAAATGATCTCAAAGTCTTCTGTTGTGGGGTGTGGTGAACATTATTAACTGGAGTGAAAGCCATTATTATTTGTAGCTAATATATCATTTAATATGTAGAAAACCCTGTTGTAAGGAAAGTTAAATGATGAAAATGTTACCTGACCCCTCAAGCTGAGAAACTGTGAATTGTGACCCTTTGAAACTGCTCATGTCATTCTGCCAGCATAGGAAACGTTCTCTTAAAAAACAGTACTTAAAAAGGGATTAAAGTAAGTCACATCAAATTTACTGCTTACAAATGGGATCATAGAGGCTGTGTGTAAAACATTTCTGTGCATGCTGAGAGGGAGGAAGAGCAGAAGTAATTGGAGAAAGAGCCATGGAGAACATGTGGCTTTATGATTGCGCAATTACTGCCAAAACCTATTTTACATCCAGATAAACTAACTTCATACCATTAAATTCATCAGTAAACAACACAGCAAAGCAGAATGAAGAGAAAGCATGACAGAGAAGGAGGAGGGAGGTAGTTATGATTGGGCAGAATGCCCCAAACGCCAGTGTGACCTTTACAGCTGAGGAGTCACAAATAGTCACAGGTCTTGGACAGACGCTAATGGGGTGTATTGCATTAACAAACGTGGATTCCAGTTCAGGGAGGGAACGTGTCTTCCAGGGAGGGAAGTCAAATGCTGTGGCATTTATCCTCAGCCCCTCTTTGTTTTATTTCCTTTTTTTTTGCTTTCACTTGTTAAACCCTTTGATGTTAACAAGCATGTGGATCGACCTCTGTCTGACCCCAGGCTAGGGGTCCAGTGGAATCTCCTGGCGACTGGCCACCTTGTGTCTGGGATGTCCTGGCTAGGACAAGCTGCAGCATTTAACACGTCACAGCCATCTGCTAATGGCTGCTCGCTGGTTCTTCGGCACACACTGACCGCAGACACCCAGAGGGTACTGAGGCTCTGTACAAGATGTAGGTAGATTGAGTAGGCTCTGGGTTTGTGGGCGGCAGTGTGGATTTATGATGAAGGAACTGGGCTCATAAAGCAAAGGTTGCAGGTTCAATTCCAAGGTGTAATGCTGCTGTTGTACCCTTGAGCAAGGTACTTAACTGTAATTGATGGTGTGAATATCCCCCCTATATAAACAGGTAAGATGTAAAATGGCAGCTGGCGAGGGTAAGGATGTGTGCTGAGCAGAAACAGGCACAGGGATTCTGTTTCAAAATCTAAGAAAGGATGAATTTAGTGTTTTCCTTTGAGGTCAAATCCTGGATCTCTGAGCGAGATAGGCAGATGCCCAGTCGTCAAAGGAAGGCAAACTGAATACAATTGAAAATCATTTGAAATAACTTAAGAAAAATATCTGTACTTGCACAGACACAGGCAAAGCCTCAAATATGAAAATGATATTTAAATATTTACAATAATTTTACAATACACAATTTACAATAATCTTTGATGAAGAATCTGTTCTGAGAGATTCACTTGAAAGACACCTAAATACAATGACATCACTTGACCAGTATTATTCTTACAAGTTCAGTAATTAAATCCATAATACTTTACATCCATTAAGCATAGATAATTGATTTTGTGAGGGACAAATTAACTTAGAGATAAGCTACAGGGAAAACAAATCCTTTCCATGACAACAATGGTTACGGCAGAAGTGTGAATGATAACACACTCATGATTACAAACATATAACATTCCAAAGTTACCACATCTTCATGTGTTTGGCCCAAAATAAGAATTTTTCGGCATTTTTAATCTTTGGCCCCTCAATAAAACTCTTAGTAAAACCATTCTCTCAAAACCATGAAAACAATCCCACTGATAATTATACAAAATCATGACCCCTTGTGGCCATGGCATGTATTGCCGTTTTTTTCCCCACTTAAAAATTGAGTAAAGCATTTAGTAGTAACATTTTACACATTATTCCTATTACTTATAACAGTACTCACTAATGAATACATTTTACTGGTTCTGGGTTGATGACATCAATGTATATGCAGGGCTGTCTGAATGGCAAAAAAACAGCTATGTAAGCAATATGAAGAGCATTAGAAATTTCATTTTTGGAAAAATGTGATTTAAAAAATTGTGAACATTTGATATTATCACACATGAAAATGTAATCATACACAACAAAAATACCCAATAAATACAAGATTCAAGAACTGTAGAATGGTTAGAACAATGATATAAAATTAATTGTGGCTTCAAAGACCTTTTGGCTTATGTACTTGTACTTGAATGTTACTCATGTTTGCAAATATTGTAAGATAAATAGTTCCTGACACATAGCGAGTTTTAAAATTTACAATTATCTAAATTTGATTCATGAGTAAAAAAATAGTAATGAGTAATAAAATCCTACAGTATATTTCAAATGTTTTTTTTTTTTTTTTTTTATAGACTTTAATACAACTTACATCTTAGCCAGCATACAACTGAACTGGAAAAAAATTCATATGTGATGAATAAACTGTCTTGACTGGTAGCTAGTGCTGTAAAACACATACATGTTTTAAGTGCGTGTTAACTCGTTAATTGGCTAACTAGATGAGAAATTATCCAGCACTGGTTGTTTTATTTTACCACATTTTAGGACTGGATATTTGGCTTGTTAGACAGAAGTCCTTTTTGGATGTCATGAACGTGAGAGAACATTGTATCATTTTCCCCAAAGTGTCCTTTCAGTTATTCAGTCTGCTTTTTACTTTTTTCACACCCCAGGGCTTTTTACTTTCCAGGCCAAAGTGGCTGTAGGTTTGAGCCTGAGCAGTCAACACAGGTGCCTCAAACCACAGTATATTAACATGAAGATAATATTAAAAAGCCCATTTAATCAGGGGTAGGGTTAGCATTCCAAAATGCCTGAAGAAAATGATGACAGTTACTCACACTGTGAAAAAAAACACAATATAATGTGGGTTGAGGCCTATGACAAGAGCCTCAGTCACAGGTTCCAGCTCCACAATGCAGCCATGTCCTCCTTGAAGCACATCCAGAGATTAAATCTGCATGGGACGTGATCTGTAGTCAGGAATCACTTATTGTACGGGGAACTTGAAGCCGGCTAACATTAGCAATGAATTCCTGAACAACTACTATTTGTGTTACCAATGTCTGGTAAAAGAAAAGACTCACTGAGGTGATGCAAAGATGACGTACTTAATGACTGCCCAGCTAACCCAATCCCAGCTAAAATAACACCCAATCCAAATCCCAGTCATTTTGTGAGGAGGCTCTTTTTACCCAAAGCACAATCTGGTACAGTACAACTAACAGACATTACTGTTAGAATCATGAACCACACATTTAAACATATTTCAGACATATGCATGGAAATGAACATGCAATGCCTCAGGGTCCACACATTTCCCTCCATTATGTGTCCATGGCAGAGGATAAAATCGTTGTATCCTTTACAGCCCAGGTGCATACTGCAAATTAATTCTTCCTGTCTGGAAATATTTTCATTACATAAACACTGTTACACTGTGTATTTTTATGATTTATTTAAGGACTACATAAAATTATGTCTGAAAATTGCATAAGTTTTAGTTTGAGCTTGAAGCTGCTTTTTAGACTGTGTGAAGGAGCATTTCCTTCTGGTTACATGATGGCACTGCAGGGAAAAGGCACAGATTCTAATCCTTTTGGCTCATGACAATTGTGAAGGTCAGAGCACAGCATTTGCAGCTACCATTTGAGATAACTAGCTGGAAAAACTCCCTAAAATAAAACAACATGCAAACTTGGCAATGATAATTCAGATACAGATGAACACACAAAAAATATCTCCAAAATACAATGCATGTATGTGCATGTGCCTGACTCTGATTCAGAATGGAATTTGTTAACAGTCAAGCAAAGCAATTATAGTGTGCAACCTTTTAAAAATGCCATTCAATAAATGTGATTTAGACAAAAGTAATTGCAAATGATATGAAAATAGTTCATCTTTCACTAGGCATTTGGAGAGTGTGTTCGGTGCAGCAGTCAGGCGAGAAACTCTTCAAATGCTGTTTTGATTTATGTGTCGAGAGTGTGGAATTGCTAATGAATTGCTACTGATTATGGCAGGAAATTCTCTTTACCTGTATAATGATTTGATCTTTCATTAGTGAGACCAACTCACCTCTGAGTCCACTCAGGTGCTATCAATCCCTGGCTTTTTGGCCACAGGCACCTTTCACCAGGAGCTTGCAGTCAGGATGGGGCTTTCACAGCTCTCTTGGAGTTGTGCAATGCTGCATTGTTCATAATGCTGCCCAGAAATTTAACATTCCTGTACAGCAAGACAATATTAGCGGGATGACGTATTGCCAGGGAACTACCTGTATAGCCTCTGAATGAGGCTGCCACCTAGAAGTGGCATGATGTTATAAGGCACCTGTGAAACCTTACAGGTGAAACAGACCAAATAATATATTGGGTCTTCAAGTTATTAGTTTACAAGAATATGTACAAAAAAGTCACATGTCTGCGCTTCCTATTTAACTCCCTAAGGAGCAGACACAATGATAACCTATCCATTCACACAACCTGTGACATTAAAATCTCTTTCTCAATCTCAGACCCTATATACAGAGATAGACAGAGATAGATAGATAGATCTCCACAGAAAGAAATGTGTTGCAGCAAACAGCAGCTTGTTTTTTTGTTGCATCTGTATACAGAGGTGAACTGGAGTTCTTTTCAAACTGAATGTGAAAAACAATTATGAAACAAAAAATATAGGCAGACTTTGTGGCGCGATTGTGTAGCCAATTTTGTGTTTACTTACGATGTGCTCAACACATTGAAAGAGACAAGCCTCCCGTACATGGCAAAATTAACAGAAAATTTTCACATGGAAAAATGAGTTGTTCAGTGGAAAATGAGGTAAGCTCATATGGCCGCAATTTGCAGCATTCTAGCTGTAGGGGTTAACACAGCCAATTTTAAAATAGTTTGATCACTTCAAGTATTCAGCTAAATACTTTGATGCTTGTATAGTTCATCTGCCATGGAAAGAACTGGCAGGGAATGTCCTCACTAATGGCAAGCTTTGTTTTTGGTCCCAGGCCTTCGTCTTTGGTCCCAGGCCTCCAGAACCTTTTTTGATGCTTTCATGTTTGACAGTTTGCTTTCTCAGTGTCCCTGGTTGTGGTTGGGTTTACCAATGGGTAAAAATTGTCATTTTATTTTTGATAAACTTCAAACAGGAAAAAAAAACCATGGTGAAATAAATTAAAATGAAAGAAAATAGCTTTTATCGGCTCACCTGCATTTTGTTTTTCAAAATCTGTGTAAACTCAGATATACCCACCTGCATAAACTCATTTATACCCATTCTATAAACTATGCTCACCTGTCCTCACCTACTTTCACATGAATAAACTCATCCATACTTACCAATATAAACTTCCCTCTATTTGCCTGTGTAGACTCATCTGTACTTATTCATCTCTATGTGCATACATGCTCTGTGTGCATACACTTGTATAAGTTCATCAGCACTCATAAACATATAATCGTGTGTATAAACTCGGCTGCACTCATATATATACTTTCCTATATGCCTCTGTACTCATCTCTGCTCACCTGTAATAACTTATGAGCAGTCACCTGTATGAACTTTCCCATACTCTCCCGTATACACTCACCTGTACTCAACTATATATACTTGCCTCCACAATATGCACCTGTATTTCATGCTTTCACTAGATGGATAGAGTGTCTGGGATTGTCAGAGTGGTTTAATTTACTGGATAACTTTTCATTTCTAGCCCAGGATACCAGCAGCATTCCACCCAGACTCCACTCATTCACTTCCTGTTTTGTAGAAATGTGTTTCCAGAAATCAATTATCATCAATTTACCAGAAAGCAACATGACACACCACTACTGGATTACAAGTTGAGGTTAAGAATATTTGATATTTGACAGGATTGGGTAATTCATTCAGCTAAGCAGAGGGGTGGCATGTTCGCTGTAATGATGTCCAGATGACAGATATCCATGAGGCAATGTGCATGGATTGTTCTGGACAACAGAATCATTGCTAGTAATGTGGTTACAGCTGAAGGGGGAGACCTTAGCAGTGATGCAGCAGAGCTATTCCTAGAGACAGTGAGTCATTTAGTTACTTTAGTGTATCCAGCTGTATTTCAGGGAAATAAGGCAGCATTTTACTGGCATAAGAGCCATATAAGATTTCAATACAAGATTCACAACTGTGGTTGGGACGTGATTCTTCACAAAGTTCCACATAAACTTGAACTTGCTTTTGACCCACTTTTTCAGCTTTCAGACTAATGTTTTGGTAATAGTAGTTATCAGAATGTCACCAGCACGACTCGCTGTCACTCCGAACATGTAGCCCCCGTGAAATCAAAAGCCGTCGGTCCTCCAGTGACCATGGCAACCGCATCACTCAAAGCACCTGATGTTGAGATGTGTCTTGAAAATGCCTGACCCCCTATGTGCCCGTAGCCACTCATTCAGCAGTACTCAGCAGCTCCCTCAATTACCATGGGAAAGAGCCGCAGGTGGATCAAACAGAGTTCACCGGGAAAAAAAAAAACCTCTTCAGGGCTGTTGCAGAGCACTTACTGAAAACCAAATTAGTGACCATGATTTCATGATTCATATTCATGTTGTTGCTTAGTATGCTTCCAAAATGATGTATTTCCTTTAATGTTTAATGGTAAAAAAGAAGTAATAGATTGACCTGTATTTCTTAAATGGACTGCTTCTTAAACCACATAGTATCCATTGGACAAATTATTTTGATATCATCTTGATGTTTTTTTTCCACACATTAAGTTTTGGATCTGGTACCTCCGAACAGAATAATAATAATAATACTAATGCAACTCCTTTCTACATATACAAACATCATGAATCAAAAGACCATTTTCTGTGTTTCCAATCCTTGTAAAGCTATATAGAGTACACTCAATGGTATAACACATCTGGAGATTGCAGCTCTGTCTCAGTTGCCAACACAAACCCCAACAGATGGTTCAATAACTCTCAAAATATGTAAATAAAGATTTTTTAATTAAAGTGTTAGATACAATTTAACTGAAATATATTTTTCAAGAGGTGTGCTGTCATACGACCTTCACAAATGAGTGAACAGAGTATTACTAACAGGTGCAAACAAGCATTAAAGGATATTTATGTGTACTGGAACAACATATTACATCATGGAACCAGGACAGTCATTTAAATCATAATGCTCTACCCCTCTGGGAGCATTACATGTAAACACACACATATATACACATACTGTACATGCATGCACACGCATTCCTCATGTCATCATTTTAGTTCTCTGCTTCTGGTACATCCTCCACATTATGTCATGATTGTCTTGTTCCCTGTAAAGAGAGAGCAGGACAGTACATACTGTAGCATAAAACCTGTTAGACTGAGGATATAATTCATGGCAGAGCTTTTGAGAGGCAGTATTGAGTAGTGGGCATTTTTCTAAATCTCCTGATCAACTGGTTGTGAGTTTGAATTCTTGTCGATCTCATACAGAATGGCACTTAACCTGCAAAGACACAGCTGTAAAAGAGTGTCACGACTGTTAGAGACACACTCACCTAAGAAAAGACATAGTAGACAACCACCGCACACCCCACGATCCAGCCCAACAAGAGTAGAGCGGGGACCAGGAGGCGGGAGGTGTCCAACTGACCTGCAGCTGCAGACAACACCAACACCTCTGAGCACACACTCATTGGAGCGCAGGCACACCTGAACATACACCTAAGCACAAATACACCTGAGGAAACACATACCTGAGCACCAACACAATTGCGCACATGCACACACACACACACACACACACACACACACACACACACACACACACATACACACACACACACACACACACACACACACACACACACATACACATACACACACCCACACACACACACACACACACACACACACACACACACACATGCACACACACACATCAATGTAAACAGTCAGAAATATAGAAATTTGCAAATGCATTCACACAAAAATACAATAATGCACACAAACACTTGCATACAAACACACACTTTGATACATTCACAAGAATACATACATGGATGGACTAACACATCGATATGTACAAACACACACTTACACACATCTGTACAGATAAGCCTATACACAGATGCACACAGATACATATACAGATACACAAAGTATGTGTTGATTCTCATTCAGAAAGTTTAGTGAAAGATGGTGATTCATTCTTAATGACTGAAGAGACTCTCACTCCATCCAAGGTCAAGTGTAAGCTGTGACTCAGAGCCTTTGGAGACACTGCGTGTAGTTTTAAAAGTGATTTCTTGCTCCTTCTATTCTAACAAGCTTACAGCCTTGATTTAAGGGGATTACCAACTTAACAGAGGGGACTAAAAGGCAGGATGCATTTCTGGCAGTGGCCTTGGATGCAGGAGTAATACAGCCATTGATATATCCCTGAGACATCAGAACAAGCCATCAAAGAGTCTCATAGAACACCCTTTCAGATGTATGACTTCTCAAGCCAAAACAGCTGAGAGCACCGGTTCAGTAAGAACACAGTCACCTGCAGCACTCCAGCAGGGTACATGTTGAATCAAGAGAGAAAGCAAAGCACTGAATGAGCAGTACACCTCACCGAGCGACAGGTATCACACAGTCTCAATGTCTCACTGTGGGGCAGAGGAACTGGAGGTATGGGTCCTACCTTTCTGTCCCATTACTCCTCTTCTCTCTGTGCAATCTTTAGACACAGGAGGCGCAGTGGTCCGGAGCTCTTCCTGGGACGACCGTAAATAGTGCCCTGTGCTCTGTTCTCCTAAATTGGGTCCTCACACCTCTGGGGGTAGTGTGTGCTCTCACACACGCACGCACAGAGACCTGCCCCACCAGTGTATGGAGATGGGTGAGGCCAGCTGTAAAAGTCCTGCCCAGGAGAGGGGGCAGAACGCCAATGCTCCCCCAGAGCCAGTCCCCTAACAGACAGCTGTTCACTGGAGTTCACTGATCAAAGCATGCAGAACCAGGGTCTGCTTAAAAGATAACCTTTTTGTTTGGCAGTGGGCTGGCGTGGTTCGTGGTCCAGACAACCATTTCCATTACAACAGACATGAGCACTGCCCTTTTTGGTCTGGCATCTCTGATGGTGACTGGCGATTTAGCCTGTCACCAGGAGGCAATGTAAATGTTTGTGGTTTTGGAACTTGGACATTGAAGAGGAGTAAAGTTCTCCACACCACTCCCAGCTATGGATGAATCAACCCAGCGAGACTGGTCCACATGTCCCTGGACAGTAGTAGACTCATCACGACTCATTCCTCCCAGCCCTTTCTATTGATTTTTGTGAAAAACAACGACTTCACCTCTTGACTCCAGACAATGTTGATGTGCGGTGTGATGGTCTCAGTGTTGATAATACAGCGTCACTGTCAGCTTCGATGAGGTAGTGTCACTGTCACACCGTCGGGGAAGCACTGCCATTGTCACAGTGCTGCTGGAGGGATTTCAGCCTAAAGTCATGACCTTCCATCATCTGAGCTCTCCTGCTGTGACATGTCACTCTGTCATTCCTGTGTCCAAGAGATAGACAGACAGACAGACAGCACATCCATCCTGTCCCTGCTAATTATATACTTCACAGAAGTGATGGAAATAGTCTGGGACTCAGGGGGCAATAGAGGGAGGTGGTGCATGGATAGCGGTGGGGATTTGGGAGGCAGCGGGAACATTTGAGGGGGTGAATGTAGGGGTCAGAGCAGCACAGCACTGGCACTCACAGTTCATTTCTAGAACCTTCTGTTTCTTCAGATGACCCACATTGTATTCATAATGATGAGTGCAGTCAGCAGCATTATACTATTTCTTATTTGTGCCATGTGAGATAAGTGGAAATACAGTAATTATAATACCATAACAATACGTCTGCTAAAACGAATCCCCTCTCAACAGCCATTTCAGGGGGTCTCATAATGGTTTTAACCAGAGTGGAGATGTGTCTATTTGTTGCTGTGGATTTTAGTATGTGGATGAGTGAGTAAGGGAGCTGATTTGGGTTAGGGTCTCAGTGTTTCTGTATGTGTGTACATGTGTATTTGTATTCGCTCTGGGTAAGAGTGTCTGCTAAATGATGTAATGTAATGTAATGCATGTGTGTGCGCGTGTGTGTGCTTGTGTGTTTCTTAGTGTGTAAGGCTATGTGTGTATCCTAATGAGACAGGGCCCAGCTGTAAGGGGCTCTGGGCTTGTCCCTCAAGTTCCCCCAGGAGTGGGCGCTCCAGCTGAGTCTCTGTCCCCTCTCGCCCTCTCCTAGCCCATGGGCCTGCAGATTTGCACCTCTGGCCACCGTCAACCCACTCTGCTCTGACAGCAAGTCCCGGGGACTCCTGGGATATTAGTAGAATCCTCCAGTGGTAGAATAGTGTAGAGAAATCAATGGTTAAAAAGAACATCAATGTATCAATGGTACACACCCCCATCACATCCTTACATATTTCCAATCTGTTCAGACCATTTCTCCATGTTCATATATGGACACAAAAAAATACAATACACTTCTGGTGTTAATCCACCCTCACTGTTTTACCGTAAGTAATTGATAATCGCAATCAGATTCTACTGAGCACACTGATTTTTTCAAGGGGTTTGGTAGTATTTTAACTCCATGCCAAACTGATGGATCCGAGGGAGGGGAGAGTTGTTATGAACATTAGATGTGAGCTCATGTGCTCAGAGCCCCAGAAAAACAGACAGATTAACTCTGGTGTCACGGCAATTGTTCAATTTCAGGCAATTATTCTCCATCTCCCTGAGGGCCGTGAGCACGGCAGTGAGCAGTGCTTCACCTCGTTCAGGCTTTGTGTTGGCAGTGTCCTCTCATATCACTGTTCCCTACTAGCAGTGTCACATGCTAGTTTACTTACTGACCACAATAACACACACACACACACACACACACACACACACACACAAATACACACACATATAACCTCATAGAGCGCTGCTGTACCCTTGGTCCTCAGCCGTGCACCTTGGCATCAGAGCACCTATAACTACAGTCCCTATTGTTGCATTTGCTTTTTTATGGTACTTACTTCACTTCAGTTCAACTCAACATTCAAAGCATCTGTGACATTTATTTTCCTATTCCTCTCATCCAGCTGTTGGAAAACACCATTCAGGCTGTAGCTCTGAGACTCTTAAAACAGCCAATTTGCAAAGGGAAAGCACTGGAGAGAGGGGTCTGCCGCAATCTACTAAAGACAGCCAGCGCTCGTAATTGAGAAGATGCTTCAGGGCATCGAACTCCAGAGTCTTCAAGATTAATTACCTGGAGATACAATAACAAAGTGGTTTGGTGCCTTTCCTTTGTGTGGAGGGCCCAGCCATTAACTCTGCCCCACTAGCATTTCCCCAATTACTGCACTTATTTTTATCCTCCTGTTGGCACGTCTCCATAGTGGCCAGGGTTGTTTTTTTCCTGCGGGAAGACTGAGTCTTACTTAAGAAAGTCTCACAGTTTTTCTTTGGGAGACGGTGGACCCCTCTCCCACATCTCTCTGACCCTCCTCCTCTTTCTTTCAGGAGATGGGCATCCATGCCTGGTCGTGGCTGTGGGCACTGTGTGTGTTTCACGGGGCGGTTTGTGGACAGGCAGAGTCTTCCTGCAGGCTGCTCGAGACGTTGCTGTCACAGATCATTTATAAGCCCGGAGATGTGGTAATTGGTGGACTGTTCCCTGTCCATTTGCAGGCTCCTGAACCTGATCTGTCCTTCACACAACGAGCAGCACCATCACAGTGTCAAGAGTGAGTGTCTAAGTCTTTCTTCATTTGAATATCTTTCTGTATCTGTGAACGCCTATCTCTGTGTGTGAATATCAGCCAGCATTTACTGATATTTGCCTGTGAACAACAATATCTCTATATGTCTACCTGTACTTGCCTGTGAATGAAATTTCACAGAATATTAGTTTGCTTATATATTTCGACAAACATTTTTCTGTATGTATGTACAAATATCTGCCCGTATTTAAAGGTGAATATCTATCTCAGTCCAGGATTCACTACATCATTGTGTGGACACCTAGTTGTATCCCTCTGTGTCACTAACTGTCACTCTCTGTAACTCTCCATCTCTTTCCAGTTTTGACTTGCGCTCGTACCGTTGGCTCCAAACCATGATCTTTGCCGTGGAGGAGATCAACAGAAGCCCCCAGCTGTTGCCCAACCTTACCCTGGGGTACGCGCTTGCCGACACCTGTCTCGCGGAAGGAACCACGCTGGGCGCAGCGCTGGCGCTGGTGACCGGGAGAGACAGCTCTGTGTCGGGCTCCGGGTGCGGCCGCACTCCCGAGGTGCCCGTCATCGTCGGCGATGCCCGCTCCTCAGCATCCATCGTGATCGCGCGCACACTGGGCGTCTTCAGCATTCCTATGGTGTGGACTTCAGTCACAGGCAATCACTTAGCATTAGAGGAAATCATAACTGTTGATCTCTCAATCTCTTCTAATACCAATACGTGCGCAGAGAGACTGGTAGGGACACAACTAAATATTTTCAATTATGCCATCGCTATGTGTACTTTATGGCTTTAAGCAAATTGCATTGGCTTTCAGGTTTATTTTGCCCTTCGTACAGGAGACAGCTGCACCTGTCAGAAGCATCTTTTGACTGAGTGGCTTGTGTAATCTGTTTGCTCCCCAGGTGAGTTATTTTGCCTCATGCGCGTGTCTCGGAGACCACAGGAAGTACCCCACTTTCTTCCGTACCGTGCCCA
The DNA here is from genome assembly GCA_019176425.1 of Megalops atlanticus. Classification (NCBI taxonomy): domain Eukaryota; kingdom Metazoa; phylum Chordata; class Actinopteri; order Elopiformes; family Megalopidae; genus Megalops; species Megalops atlanticus. The sequence continues at coordinate 21,570,750 of CM032883.1, read as the reverse complement.
GCGACACCTTCCAGGCCCGGGCCATGGCGCGTATGCTGCGGCACTTTGGCTGGACATGGGTGGGCGTGGTTGCAGGGGACGATGACTACGGCAAGTCTGGGATCCAGCAGCTCCTGGAGGAGCTGCAGAGCTCCGAGGTGTGCGTGGCCTTCTCCGAGATCATCCCCAAGGTGCATTCCGAGAGCAGGATTTCGCGCATCGTCGACACCATCAGGCGCTCCACGGCCAAGGTCATCGTCACGTTCGCCATCGCTCCAGACATGAGCGTCCTGCTGAGGGAGGTGGTGAGGCAGAACGTCACCGACAAGCAGTGGGTCGCCACTGAGGCTTGGATCACCTCCAGCATTCTGTCTGTCCCACAGAACCTAGCTTCCCTCTGGGGGACCATTGGCTTCGCTCTGCGCAAGGCCAACATAAACGGCCTCAGGTCCTTCCTCACCAGGCTTCGGCTCCAGGCGGCTCCCTCTGATCCCTTCCTGAGGGACTTCTGGGAAACCATATTTGGTTGCTCTCTGGGGTGTGACCCCCTCTCCTCTCCATCGCCCAGGCCCCCCTGCACGGGAAAAGAGAACCTGAACGATGCTGAGAGTCTTTACTCAGATGTCTCACAGCTGCGGGCTACCTACAATGTGTACAAGGCAGTATATGCCATTGCGTATGCTATCCACAATATGCAATCCTGCCAGATGGGTGAAGGTCCCTTTGAAAAAGGGGCATGTCCAGACGTCAAAAACCTCCAACCATGGCAGGTAAGAGCAGACACTGACACTTATTAGCTGTCAGAATCTAATTCACATTTTACAAAACTAAGAATTGAGTTAATGTTAGTATTTTACAACTAAATTATATTGTAACTGTATCAAATATTCATTACAATGTTTCCAGTATTTGTTCTGGTTTCCAGAATTTTGAACGCATTTTAAACATACAAACATTGACTAAATATTGAGTGTTGACTAAGTATTAAAACAATATTTTAGTGTATAATATGAATTAGTAAATAAATAAATAAAGTTTTAATTATTGAACATTTGCAATATTGTTTCCAGGATTAAGTAATAACTTCAAATGCTACAGTATTAAACATTCACTGTATTAAACATTCACTATATTATCTGCAATCCTTAGTATTCCTTTTAAAATTGGAGCATAAACATTCTGGCCCAAATTCTGAAGTGCTGAGCATTTACTTTCTGCTTTGTAATTGTGTTTGCTATTTACTTGCTCTGGAAGATTGTTCACTACCTCAGCCATGTAAATTTCACCACACCTGTGGGGGAGGCCTCACACTTTGATGAGAACGGTGATCCGGCGGCCTCTTATGACATTATCAACTGGAATGTGGGGGCAAAGGGGACAGTGGAATTTGTCAAAGTGGGACAGTTCGACTCTGCAGATGGATCTGACAGTGAATTTGACATCGATGTGAAGGCCATTGTCTGGGGTGGCGGCCATGACAAGGTAAGGCCCTGCAAGGGAACAGACTGAACAGAGAATTTAGTCCAGAGCTGCCTATATAATTTTCAGACAGGCGTACCCATCATTCACACATCCTAAATCTGGGTTATTTATACTCAGATTCTTAGCATTTTTATCCCCCTGAAAAGCCCACAGAGCTATGCTGCAGAGCAGAACCTTAAGCCCACTGACTGACAGCGCCCATAAAGATGCCATTGTTTGAGGACAAGTCTGAGTGACGGGCTGGCGCTGCTCTTGGTGGTTTAAAGGCCAGCTCGTTCATTACACTGTTGGGTCTCTGAGTGGAAGTTATCAGCACCGCTGTGTGACGTTAACATTCCCACTGGGAGGGAGCATTCTGGGAAAGTTCGGTATTGCATTGTGTGAAAACAGAGGAATGACTGAATAAATCACACACTTCTGTCCAGACTGGCTATATGATCCCTGCGCTGGCTGCCAGCACAAGTTATTAGCACGAGCCCGGCCAGAAATAACAACTGTGACAGCACAGAGCAGTTCCCTGTCGAACGCACACAGGCACTAGCGACAATGCGGTTCTAACACAGAGCACGGAGATAAAATGCTACTCAAGTGTTGTTGATATATTGTTTCTCTGTTGCTGAGAGGAAGTGCTGCATTCCCAAGATATTAATTAATTGTTTTTACAAGGTATTGTTAAGAGACGGTAATTATGTTGCTAAGATCTGATGGTGAACGTGTGGGATGATTTCATGGGGGAATTCTCACAGTTTCAGATGAGTTTCAGCTTGAGATGCAGCGTTGAGTGTGAGATCAGTTTGAAATTAAATGTTTGACATGCTGAGATATGATGATGAGGAGATGTCAAGTGTGCCAGATGTTTCTGAGGAGTGAAGCTGAGTGTGTGATATGTTTTTGAGAGATGATATCGAATGGGATTTTACTGAGAGACGAAACTGTGTGTGCGAGATGTTGCTGAGAGATGACGCTCAGTACATGAGACACTGCTGAGAGACGATATTGAGTATGAGATGTTGTTGAGAGATGATATTGAAAGTGTGATATGTTGCAGAGAGATAATATTGAGTGTGTGAGATGAAGTGCTAAGGTTTCGTGCATTGTGTTGCGTGCCCTGCAGGTGCCTGTATCCGTCTGCAGCACCCCCTGCCCCCCGGGCACACGGAAGGCCGTGCAGAAAGGGAAGCCCATCTGCTGTTTTGACTGCCTGCCCTGTGCAGATGGGGAGATCAGCAATACCACTGGTACTATCATCCATTCTCTCTTATCAATGCTTATCAGCCACCCTGGTTTAGTTGCAGCTTATTCAACACCTGCATAAAGTAAAAAAAAAGTGTGCTGAGAGGCATTACAGACACAACACAATAAATAAGTATGGCTAGTATTTTTACTGAACTAGAACAACATACAAACTGATTTATCTATGAGCTGCACAGAATTATGTGAGGCGTCTGAGGCATAAATGTACAAAGCCATTACTAGATCAAAGGTGAAATACCAAGGTGGTCATTTTCCACTCAGCAAGACGGGGTGCAAACACATGTGTTCCAACAAGGCATATAGTGGTCCAGACAATCCCAGAGGTGCTTTTTTGGGTTCTTAATGAGTGAATAGGGTGTCCAGTCTATCATGCATGTCTTGTTTCACCCCAGGGAAGTCAAGTCAGAACCGACTGATTCCTCAACGAGCATAACTTTCTGCTAATTTAAATATAATAAATACATTCTGTTGGAATGTTGATCCCCAAGTCATGCCAAGGCATAATCTATCACCCTATCCTGGTTATTTGTATACCTACTCTATGAGTTCTGTATATTTAAATTCATCAATCTTAATTATATGGATGTTGAACTGCTGTACCGGCAGAACTACTATCCAGGTGTCTCTTCAGCACCTGAAGAAACAAAAAGATGTAATGTTCATGACAGTGAAATTCCTCTTTGTATATTGTACATGTGTGAACTGCAGTGTGAACTGTGATGAGGTAAAGGCCTTATTGATTTGCTTTTTTACATGTTTTTTAAGGGTCAACAGAGTGTCAGAGATGTCCAGACCGGTTCTGGTCCAATGCCGCACGGACGATGTGCATCCCGAAAGCAGTGGAGTTCCTGTCCTTCCAAGACACCATGGGGATTATCCTGTCCGTGCTCTCGGTCTCTGGGGCGGGACTTACAGCCACTGTCATCGGGACCTTTTTCTGCCATCGAGACACACCCCTCGTCAGGGCCAACAATGCAGAGCTGAGTTTCCTCCTGCTGCTGTCTCTCTCGCTCTGCTTCCTGTGCGCGCTGGCCTTCATCGGTCGGCCTGCCCCGTGGTCCTGCATGCTGCGCCACACCCTGTTCGGGATCAGCTTCGTCTTCTGCATCTCCTGCGTCCTGAGCAGGACCGTGGTGGTTCTGGTGGCTTTCCGCGCCACGCTTCCCGGCAGCAACGTCATGCGGTACTTCGGCCCGCTCCAGCAGAGACTGGGTATCTCCCTCTGCACCGCGGTCCAGGTTCTCATTTGCGTGCTGTGGCTGGTTCTGGCACCGCCGACCCCGTCTGAGATTCAGGGCCGGAGTGCCAGCATCGTCCTCGAGTGCGGCGTGGGCTCAGTGGCCGGCTTCGCGTGCGTCCTGGGCTACATCAGCCTGCTGGCAGCCGTCTGCTTCCTGCTGGCCTTTTTAGCTCGGAAGCTCCCTGACAACTTCAACGAGGCCAAATTCATCACCTTCAGCATGCTCATCTTCTGCGCCGTATGGATCACCTTTGTCCCCGCCTACGTCAGCTCCCCGGGGAAATACACGGTCGCTGTGGAGGTATTTGCCATCCTGGCCTCCAGCTACGGGCTTCTTCTTTGTATCTTTGCTCCTAAGTGTTACATCATCCTTTTGAGACCAGACAAAAACACAAAGAAGAACATGATGGCCAAATAAAAGCAATAAATTATAGGTTACTTTTACTATGCCTGAGAAAAATTCCTGTTACTTCTGGAAAGGATATTTCTCTCCTTCCCTTGAAATGTTTGGATCAGATGTCCAGTCCCATCTTCAACAGGGAGGTCAGACAGGTCGATGTGAACTTTTCTTCCTCAGAACAGTGTCTAGAGTCCATTTTAATGCCAATACATTCCATTCCATACAGACAACTAATTGACAATTAATTGGTCATCATTGTGAAATTTTATATTTCTGAATCTAATCCCCCATAGTGCAATGTTCTGTATCTTATTGCTTTGATTCACAACTTGCTGTAGGCACTTGTATTGAAACTTGTTTGTAAAATAAAAACATACTTAAAAAAGGATTAAAATAAAAATGATAAAACATTTGTCCCATGCGGAGGTGTCGATCTGGATTTTCTGCTAAGTCTCAAGCTGCTGCTGCATCTTGTTTCCCATGTCACTCCTACCATCCTGTGTAGAAACAGCAGAGTCCCAGCTTTGTCTGCCTGGTGTGGGAACCCCTGTAATCTCTGCAGCACTCTGATTCCACCCCACAAAGGTCAGTTCAGTCACCATCAGGACACAACACATCCCCTTGTCTCCCTCTGTGGTTCCCACTTCTGTCTCTTAATGGACTTTATATGATAGAATTACCACTCTGTAGGCTCCAGAAAAAGAGAGTTTGAGTTATCAGCAGCCCTGAGCATTGTCCTGGGGCCTTGTTGACTTTCATCACAGTATCATCCCTGGAGGGGACACAATCGCTCCACTGAGCAGCCCTGAAATGCCCCATTGTCAGCCCCGGTTGCCCTGTCTGGTGAAGCTGCATAGACAGATAGAGAGCAGCGCCACTCCTCTGCCTGGGCTTTTTGAGATGAGGACATGAACAGAGGAAAGAAAGAAAACTGAGGAGGTGAGAAGCGAGGAAAGAACTGAGGGGAGAAAAGAGAGGTACTGGATATTATCATCAGGGTGATGTTTAAGCAGGGCGTGAGACAAACTAAAAAGTCCCCCCCTCCACGGGGTAATTATTCAATATATTAATGTTGTTAAGCCATTAATTATCCTAAAATAATTGAAAATAATTGTTAAAAATTTGGGATGTGATGTGGGAGCCCCACGGAGCACATAAACTCAATTTGTTTTATGTTGGAAAAAAAAATGAACAAGCTCCTGATTTTTAATATACCAATCCATAAGTTTGTTTCTGATCCAGAAGTTTTTAATTTGCATCTGAGAGGAAAAAAAGGAAATGTTGAAAGATTGTTTAATTGCTCTTGCTTGCGATAAGAAAGTTCTCTCAGGCAGTAAAATGATAAGGTTGCATTCTGGAGCAAAGTCTGAGAGAAGTAAGCCAAAACTTAATAAAAAGATTATCCTACAGCTATAGAGCACATCTGGGGAGAGACAGACTGGAACCCAGGTCATCCACACCTAACAGTACAGGAACCAGCTGCTGTGTGTACCATGTTATCAGACCATTGCGGACAATATTATAAGGTATAAATTGTGGAAGGACACAGGTGTATGAGTATGTGTGTGCTTGCGTGCATGTGTAGGTGAACGTTTGTGTGTGCCTATGTATATGTATGTGCGTGTATGAGTGTATGTGTGTTTGTGACTGTGTGGGTATTTGTGCACATATCTGTGTATGTATGTGTGAAGGTGTGTACATTGAGATGTGTGCGAGTGTGTGTTTCCACTGAGAAATTATACAAACTGTCAAGACTTTTTCTTCAGCGTCTTGTCTCAGTTTTGATAAACTCCGTTGAATGTTTGTTTTTTAATGTCACGTTTATGAGACACTAGCAGGCCAGGTCTATCTTTGCAACGTGGCATGGAGGAAGTCTCAGCCTGTGACTGGTGTCATCTGCCCTTTCCATAGGCCAATGCGCTGCTTTTGAGCAGGAAGTGGGAATGCCCCACACTAGGTGGTCAGGAGAAACCAGACCTTTTGTGATTCTTTCGTCTGAGGGAAAGAAGCACAAATCAAGTCTGACAGTCTGAGAAAAATGACCTTGACTTCCTTCACAACAACTGTGACGAACCCTGTCCTAAGCAACCGTAGTAAGGGGTGTTCAGCCCGGGGTCCTGGTCAAAATGTGAACTACCCATCTAATCATCCTGCCTACAGTTGATTGGCGACACAGTCACTTGCATTAATGAGTGAGCTTGATTACCTGGATCCCCACTGCGGAATAGAATTGAGCTCTAAGTTGACCTTCCTGGTTAAATGAATGCTGAAAAACTGAAAGTGTGATATAAAGATTTAACAAGGACAAAAAGTTAAAGGTCTATCAATGCCAGTATGTGAGATTTTTTCAGATAAAAAATATAAAATCATTTTGAGTTTGTCTTCTTTCTCCTACCACGTAAACATGTCATGTTGATCTTTAAGCCTTCCATGAAAATTTCAGTGACTGCCTGAACCCTCTCACACTCTATCAATAGACCGCACAAATGGAGTCCATTTATTACACACATCTGGTCAATGCTGGCACACGGTGACAAGAGTGGCAAACTCTCAAAACAACAGGCATATAAATAATGTATTACCACAATGAAGTAAAAGTGCAAGCATCAGAACTGTTTGTTTTTCCCCTGATGGCTTCCGCTCTGCTATGGTAAGCAGTAAGAACAGACATGTTCATGGAGGGTAATGAACATAAACTGAGTTATTGTGTCCCATTAGCTGAGAATTCATGAGCTGTATCCCCTCAGGCTATTTACAGTTTAACAGCAGTTACTCTGGTACATTACAAATGTGTAAAGGCTGTTGCTTTTCCTATTTTTTTAAATTAATACCAAGCCAGCATGTCACCACTGAAGACTTATTTCCATTATTACAATCCACAATCCATGGAGTCTGATACGTGACACCACCCACTCAGAAAAGGATTTGCGGAGTTGTAGTATGACATCATTCTGGTGGGCAGGGCCCAGTGTATGTTGTTGTGAGTTACTAAGAGACAGTGTCTTCTGCAGGTCTGGGCAAGGTCAGCCCGTGAAGCATTTTGAGAGTTTTAAGGATGAATGTACTGCTGGGGGACAGCTGTGACCATGCCTAGAGCCTCATGGGAGTGTTCTCATCCCAAAGCCAATGAATGGAGGGAAGTCCTCTCACTACAGATACTGCCAGTGAGTGGGCCTCAACTGGAAATATCTCCCTCCTACAGTACATCAGGAAGAGAAATGGGGTTTCAGGGGGGTACACCTCTACAGTCACATTCCTGAATGAGTCCTTTTTCCAGGGGGCATATATGATCCCCCTTTTCCTTTACCCTTGGAGTGACCCCAGTTACAAGCGTTGGCTGTCAGCTCCCTGCCAAATATCTGCCTCAGAAATACATTTGCTGCTAGGTGTTATCTTTGCCCTCAAAATCAAACAAAGAATATTATCAAAACAAGTCTGTCTATCCATCTAAGATGAAAACTGTGACACTAAGTTCATAAATGTATCATGAAACTTCAGGGGAAAAAGAAGTGCCAAGTCAATTCTGCTTGAATAAACAGTGGCCTCTTGAAGGAACAAAATGATGGATAACTTAGAGAGCAGAGAGTAGAGAGTAGAGAGTAGAGAGACAGCATAATCTGTAAAGGTCAAAAAGACATGTATTATTGGATGTTTAACTTTCTGTTTATTGGAGGTTCAGCTTTCAACTTTATGTTTATTGGAGGTCAAACTTTCTGCATTATGATCAGACAGCATGTCTGGATGCCATCTTGGTGAAGCATTGACATTTTGTTGAACTTGCAATCAAGCTTTTTCACAATACGTCACCTCAGAAAGAGCTAATGCACATTCTGAATTTCAAATTGAGATTGAACCCTTGCTTTAACAGTACCAATTGGAAAACATGCAAAGCCAGCGCACACAGCCAGTGGAAACAAACAACAATGAAAAAAAACCATTGAGTATGCTAGTCATTTCCCGATCATAAACCAGTCAGTAAGCCCATTTTTTTTCACTTTGCTCATGTGAGACAGCTAAACATGTCAAAAGGAATAGCGACATTATGGGGTCAACATTAGAAAGGACTGAATGGGACTGACAGCAGAAGCTACAGCCCTGGACAGAACAGGAACAACATGCATGCCTGATCCCATTCCTGGTGAGAAGCCAGCAAAATAATTTTCATAGATAACAGCTGGAACTAGCACACCAGCTTATCAAGGGTAGTTAGATAGGCTTGTTTCTGTTGCAGATGCAGACTGTTTTGTAAAGCTTGCTGGCTGGCAAGGAACTGCTAAATATTGAGAACTAGATAAGGGGTCTCAGATGTTATGCTGTCCTAGGGAGTAGAAAGCATAAAGGTTTCCTTATAATATCATTCAAATGTTACAAAATGTAAGTTTTTATGTGTTGTAAAGCAGCATTACATGGCTACCTATCACCTACCATTACAAATGTACCTATCCACTACATTTGTAATGGTAGAAGAGGTTGTCGTAACACAGATATACTTTATCATCTTTATTTATTGCACGTCATGGTACAGAAAGTAGTGAAAGGTTCAATAATTTCAGATCATCTTGACAGATATAGCCATGAATGGGAAGGGGAATTTACGCCTGGCCCAAAGTGGCAAAACGTATTGGGTCAACGGTTCTTCTTTCAATGATGGCTCACTGGTGCAACAGTACACCCTGGTGGTGAAACTGTATTAATGCATCTGTAGGCAAATCAGCCCACGTAGCATTGTTGAATTTTTATTTCACATCTCTGCATACAGCCTCAAATACAGTCAGACATGATGGTGAAAGTACAATAAAACCGTACAGAAAGTTTTAAACTAGCCCTAACTGCCATCTGTATGTGCATTGAAGTGAAAAGGGGACCCAAAATGAACACTAGTATTTATTAATGATCATAATATACATCCTTCCCTTCTATTCTTATACTTTATTGGCTTATTATCTGTACTCTCACTGACAATACAAAATCTTAGACTTGTGAATCACCTTGTCGGCCTTTGGGAGAGGAGGTGTTTTTTAGAATTCTTCTCAGGTTGGAAGATGATAATGTAACACTTTGGAGCGAATATACAGAGGAGGACACCAAAACTGGAAGCTAAAATTGCAAATATTTCCACAGCTACAGTGAACTTTCCAGGTGAGCTGACATAAGCTGGTATGAAGGTGATCCAGACTGCACAGAATATCAGCATGCTGAATGTGATGAATTTGGCCTCGTTGAAGTTATCGGGCAGTTTCCTGGCCAGGAAGGCGAGGAAAAAGCAGAAGCCGGCCAGGCAGCCGATGTACCCCAGCACGCAGCTGAACAGAACCACCGACCCCAGATGGCACTCCAGGATGATTCTGCCCCTGTACAGCCAGGTGTTCTTCACAGGGTAGGGCGGGGCCCTGGTGAGCCACACCGCGCAGACGCCCGCCTGCAGGGCCGCGCAGACGAACACGCCCAGCCGCTGCTGGGTGGGACCGAACCAGCGCGCCACGTTGTTGCCGGGCAGCGTGGCCCGGAAGGCCATCAGCACCACGAGGGTCTTGCTGAGCAGGCAGGAGAGGCAGAGGGCGAAGCTGATGCCGAAGGAGGTGCGGCGGAGCCGGCAGCTCCAGTGCGAGGGCCGGCCCAGGAAGGTGAGCGCGCACAGGAAGCAGAAGGCCAGGGACAGCAGCAGCAGGAAGCTCAGCTCCGAGTTGTTGGCGCGCACGATCGGGGTGTGCCTGTGCCGCAGGAAGACGCCTGCCACCGCTGCAGTGCTGAGCGCACCTAGGATCGCCATGGCAGCCAGCACCATTCCGAACGCCTCGGTGTAGGACAGGAACTCTATCTCCTTGATGATACAGGTGTCCCGTTTTGCATTTGACCAGAAGTCCTCTGGGCAGGGAATGCACTCCGGCTGGTCTAAGGACAGAGAAGACAGTGTAGGAAAGGCAGATTGACAGATTGACCTCTTAAAAGGCACCTTGTATAATTCTGTTGAATTAAAATTAACGCAAAGTGATTGGTTGGATATACCATACAGTTTAAAATCAGTCCTGTATGAGCAATACCCAGTAGGTGCGTGTCTGGTACAACCAAATATTTTCAATTAAGTAAACAATTATATTTTCAAATATCTCTTGGGTTTTTGCAGAAACTAAAATTAATCATCCCATCTACAGTGTGAGATGTTAAATAACTGTAAACTACTAATGATTTTTCAGTGAGCTCTTGGTGCCCTTTAAGGCAGCAAAAGTAATTCACCGATATATGTTACAGTCCAACATCCTTATGTCTGATTATGACAGTAACAGGAACAGATATAGGATGATATGTACTAGTACTCTTAGAGAGAACATTTCTGTACCTGTACTCTCAGTGGGTATGTGCGTGACTACATTTACCTGTGCTATTGCTGATGGTGCCCTCAGCACAGGGAACACAGTCATAGCAGCACACAGGCTGTCCTGGGCGGGACGCCTTCCTGTAGCCCGTGGGGCAACTATCTGAGCACACCGACACAGGAGCCTGCCAAAAACCAGGATAGTTGGACCACTGGTCAAAACAGCACAAGTATACCAATATGCAATGGACTGAAATTTGTGTTTCGTAGCTCTTAGAGCCCATTGATACAGTGCACCCCCTGTAGTTGGACCCTCATCCCCACATTATATCTCTTACCTCTCTGTGCCCCCCATGCCAGACGATGTCCTCCTGGCTGAACTCCAGCTGGTGAAGGGGTGGCAGGGAGGAATCAAAGCGCCCCACTGTCACATACTTCACTGACCCCTCTCCGTCCTTCTGCCAGTTGATTATGTCATAGGATCCAACCGGGTCACCATTCTCATCGAACTGAACCACGTCACCAAACGTATTGGTGTAGCTCACCTCCTTCAGGTACTGTACAATCTAGAAAAGTGACACAGAAGGTTTGCCACATCACAGCAAAAACCTGCCAGCTCTGCCAGCTTATACAATATTATTGCAATACATTGCAACAGTATCACAAAGCATGAGGTCAATTGTAATTGCTCATGTGTATATATGTATATGTGTGTGTAGTGTGTGTATACACACAGTCTCAGCATTCATTCCTATGCACAGTATGGCATTACCTGCCATGGCTGCAGGCTGTGTATGTCTGCACAGCTCCTGTTGGGGTGGGTCCCGTTTCCATGCTGGCAGGTCAGCAGGTTATGCAGGGCGTGGGCCACGGCGTACACAGCCTTGTGCATGTTGTAGGTGACCCTGAGCTGCGACACGTCATTATAGATGCTGACTGTGTCCTGGATCACCTCTGCTCCTGTGCAGCTCTTATTGTAAATGGTGAGCTCAGAGGTGGAGGCAGCCGGTGCCGTCGTGTTCAGGGAACACATAAATTGCAATTCCCAAAATTCTCTGGCAAAGGGGTTGTGGGGCTCGGCCAGCGGGTCGAGGCTTTCGAGGAAACGCTTCAGCTTGGGCATCTCCGCCCTGCGGATGGCAAAGCCGATGGTGCCATCCAGAAAGGGGAGGTTCTCCCGGGTGGAGATGAGGGTGGAGGTGACCCAGGCCTCGCTGGCCACCCACTGCTTCCCCGTCACGTTCTGACGCACAATCTCCTGGATGACAGGTTGAATGTCCTCCTCGATAGCAAAGGCGACAATCACGCGGGCAGTGGAGGAGCGTATGGTTTCCACAATCTCCCGCAGTCTGGCACTGGAGGGCAGCTTGGGGATGATCACCCGAAAAGCCACGCAGACCCCCAGTTTGATCACCTCAGCTGTGAACATGTCGATGCCCATGCGCCCGTAGTCATCGTCCGCCCCCACGGTGCCCACCCAGGTCCAGCCGAAGTGCCGCACCAGGCGGGCCAGGGCACCGGCCTGATTTACGTCACTCGGGATTGTGCGGAAGAAATACGGGAACTGCCGCTTGTCGCTCAGACAGGCGCAGGAAGCAAAATAACTCACCTGCAGCAGGAAGGACAGAAAGCAAATGCACTCCTACAAATCATTTTTGTGGTCAGACATTTTGTAGGTTTCAGAAGTATGACATAACATATAAATTTAACAATATTCAAAATGAACAAACCGAAAGAGAGAGAGAAACATGAATTGAAAACATATGCAGAAAAAAGGTGCCCACAAAGACAGTCAAAGCAGTACGAAAACTCCTGGAATTATAAATAATACATAGTACCACAAAAAGGTGTTGCACAGTTTTAGGAAAATAGTAATGGCAGGAAAAATTCACTCATAGCTGGAGAGATCCCCAGCTATGCCTGCACTGAAGAAGCTCAGCACATTTTAGAATCTTCAAAAAATGACCTGAAAATTAATGAGGTTAATATTTGCTGGAATATTTGGAGTTGATTTTTTTCCTTTGGGCAGCTGTTATGCAAGTTAGTAACAACCTTTTATGAAAACACACAAAACCTCGAGTCAGAAACATTTTTGTAGATATTTTACATGGATTTCATGTGAATAAAATCCATTAAATTTTTATATAAAAACTTCATGACTTCTCTGAGCAACTCATTTGATCTAAATAACTTGTTCAGCAAAAGAAAAAGAAAACAAATCTCATCAGCCATGAATGCCCACAAAGCCACAACACAGAGCCACAGGTACAGTCCAGATATTGCAGTGGGTGCGCTTTTATGTTTTGCCTGTGCCTGGGTATTGCACGTTCTCACCAGAGGGACTCTGTAGAGATTGAGCAGGCGGGAGATGGCCATAGACAGCGTGGAGCCAGAGTCCCCGATGATGAGAGGGATGCTGGGAGATACGCACCCCTCTCGGCCCCTCTTCAGGGGCTGAGAGACGACCGACAGGGCTGTCCTCACTGACAGCTGCTCAATCCCGCAGGTGTCGTACAGTCTGTAGCCCAGCGTGATGTTGGGGAGGAGGGTGGGGTTCCTGTTAATCTCCTCAATGAAGAATATCATAGCCTGGGACCACCGGAACACACGGAGGTTAAACCTGGAAAGAATTTACTTATTAATCTGACCATCATCATTATCATCATCACCATAAATCATCTCAGTTATCACCACCTTTATACTGGAATGCATTAGATACTGTTTTGTTTTTATCTTAGCAGCTTTTCATCATTTCCAGTTTAGCCATTCAAGACATCTGCACATTCATGTACACAGTACCAGTCAAAAGTTTGGACGTACTGAGCTTTTCTTTATTTTTACTACTTTCCACATTTTAGAATAATAGTAAAGACATAACTATGAAACAAAACCAATGGAATTACGCAGTGACCAAAAAATTGTTAAACAAATCAAAACCATCTTATACTTTAGATTCTTCAAAGCAGCCAAAATATTTTTAAGTTTTTTTTTTTTTTTGAAAAGAAATTCATAGGCATCAACTTCTCTATTTATATTTGTCTAAGAAACAAATTCCAAGCATTTAAGTAAAGTCTTTAGATCAAATTGTCTTTGAATGCATGTTCTCATTATCTTAATCAGCTCTGTCCAAACTTGCTGGCACTGTATATCTAGAGTTTTATAAAAACCAGGCTACCGCAGAATACCATCCAGAAGTTCTGTCCCATGCACCTCTGGCCACCATTCAGCGCCCAAAGCATTGTGCAACTCTCCACACCGCACTGGGCACGCTGAGACAGCTCTGTGTAAGTGATCTCTCCCCAGTACCATCAGTGGAAGAGATTGTATTACCCTCTGCACTTCCTTTCCCCGGGCCTCTGCTCGTATGTGTGCTGCTGCTCCACTCCTTTAGAGTGAATGGGGAACATCCCCGCCAAAACCACATGGCCGTCCTTGTGGAACACGGCGGTGTCCAGGTCATCCCAGCGCTCGCAGTCCTCCGTTGCGGCGGTCGCTGCCGGGAACGCTGCACACAAACCAAGCAGCAAGGCGACACCAGGAGGGAAATCCATCTAAACTGGCCCACCTCCCGACTCCAACTCCACATCGCGGTCTCATCAGCGGGACTTTATAGGGACTGATTAATGAGAATTCTACCTTAAGGGAAATTAAAACTTGAGGGTGCACGTCGCATACACACACTGCATTGCACATGCACACAGACACACGTGTACGCACATGCGCACAGGAACACATACACACATACACACATTCACTTCATTGCACTTGCACCTAGGCATAAGCACACTTGTGCACACACACACAGACACACACACACACACAGACACACACACACATGTGCACATGTGCACAGAAACACAGAGATCTTCAATGCCCAGAAAACAGATGGCAGAAAAAAGAGCAGGCTGAGAAAGATTGTTGTGTGCAAAATGGAGGTAGAATGCATGGCAGTGTGACTGACTGTGCAGTCTGATCAAAGGATCAGGTTCTGAAGGACAAAACAAGTGGATTTTAATACAATCCAGACAACGCTTATCACGTGGACTGTTTTCACTTACACATCATGCCATGATTTAGATTAATTTTATGAACAGATCAGCTGACCTTAATTAATGACAGTTTCATGTAGAGACCTTAACCTGTCAATACTGAGTGGTAAAATGCACTCCTTGGAACTTGGAACTTTAATTTTATTCCAATAGAATATAGAATGTAACACTAAAGTGGAAAATTAGTGACTCTTTTCCTTTTATCTGCTCAAAAAATTCAAATTCCTGAATATATAATTTGCAAACTAATTCCTTGTAAACAATCAAAAACAGTCTATCATTGTGTCAAACATTATTTGTTTTCCATGTATTCACACCTTCACACGCTGAAAGTCTGCAGGTCATTTTTTAATAAAGGCAGTGTTGGCCAGACAGTCACATATCCAGTTTCTCATTTCCTGGCCTCTTTTGGGTTTGTTGGGCAGGCAAACAAATCGTTAAAAACATAGGGCCAGTGGACGTGGGGCTGCAACGGCACCTTGCTTGGCGCTTTTACGAGTCCCTGCTATTTTCCAACACATTCACAAGGCCCTGGGCTTTCTTCACACTTGCCGAGCCTCACGTATTTTGCTCCAAGTCAGAGACAGCCACGGCTGTTTAGAGCTGTGCCATGTGTGGCATAATTAGGATATGCCATTATGTGTCATTACATGACATTAGCTCGCTGCTATTGGGCTCGGGCCCTCAGGCTATCCGTTTTTCACTCGACTCTCAGAGGCTCCCGAGGTGCGAAGCCATCACTTTTTTTTTTTCCTCTTTATACACAACCAACATTATGAGATGACAAACAACCACGAATAATTCGGCATCGGCTAATAAATCACAAGTGGCATGGGGAAAGGGTGGAAAAAGCTGCAGGGTTGTTTGTTGTTGTGGCTTTCTGCCGTGGGAAGGAAAGTGTGACACATTGTTTTCATGTGGCGAGACTCTTGGGGCTGAGGTTTTAATTAACGGACGACAGCTGGGCTTTCGGGCTAACCCGGGGGGACCCGATCCCTGCTCCCTCTTCCAGTGAAGGACTCCTGACTTCTGACAGGAGAGGCATCAGGGATTCACGGAGCGGGAGAGGACTGAGCCTGCCAAAAGGGGCTCTGCTACTGCTACTTTTTGAGCAGATAAGGAGAGCAATATTCATCATTTCATATCAATGCGCGTGAAACCACAATGCCAATGCCTCTCAGCTGCTGAGAGTGTGCTCACATGGGTGGGTGGTGGTGGGGACTGGGCACCCGTTTCAGCACAGTAGGATAGTGACCTGGTTATAAAATATTGAATAAAGTTTACAAACTGACAGATGCAAAAAGCCTTATGATATGAGCCAAATTTACAGCATATTAAATACCATACTGTAGGTTACAGCTGTAGTGCTTGACCTGGGACTTTCTGGCTGGAAATCCAGTATCATATCATATCACAGTTCTATCCAGAAATATCATAGTGGATGTGGCATCACTGCTATAAGCACTAGCTGCATAAGTTCTGTCAAGCCAGCAGTGACTCCCCATCGCTGGTCACTTTTCAAGGACTTCGCACCTTAGACTGTACCTCAGTCTGTCCTTTTTTTGTCATTTACTGGTTTGAAGTGCACATTTAGCTTGCACATATTAATATTATCAGCTGTTTATTTGCCGAGGCCATTATCACATTCTGTAAATCATCCATGCAGACAGCTGGATCATTATTGAAGCTAATCACAGTATTTATCTTGTTTAAGGGTTCAGCAGTTGTACCCGCAAAGCTCTTCAAACCCACAATCTCCCAGTCACATGGTCCAGCCCCCTACCGCTATGCCATACTGAAGCCACAGTCAAATTAATTACACTCTTCAAGCGATTAGGAAGTACAATTGCTACTGACTGGCAATTAGAAATATGTGCTGCACTTCATTAGTTTATGTGTTTTCTGCTCTAGATGTGGCCCTGGAAAGTGTCTGTCAAATAAATGTTAATGGAATTTGAAAAGAAAGTTCAGTGAAAGAGTTTTTTCTCATCCCACATAAAAACCAATCATATCTTCATCTTTCTGTGTATCCTCCTCCCTATCTCTGCTTACCGTTCCTTCAGTTTTCTAGACCATGAGATCCATGGGGAAATATGTTCCAGCTGTGACCCCTACTCCAGCCAAAGACATCAGTATGTTCAGCCCAGTGGCAGCTGATCAGCTACAAATATGAGAGGCAGAGAGATTACTCTCATTTCACGCTCATCTTGAACCTGTTTTCACTAGTGTTGCATGGACCTCATATTTGCAGCTCATTCCTTTTTCAATGCATATCGTCTAGCCCCGGCTTTGTGCATTTTAGTTACACCACACATTTTAATCTCTGTATTACACTTAAAATCATTCTTATTGTCTTATTATTAGTATGACCTGTCTCTATCATAATGAAATGCATTAAATGTGAAACACTCAGTGTTAACACTACCACAGACAAGACAAAAGTAAGGAAACATCTGATGATGGGAGGTCCTTGCTATACCAAGTAAGTTTGCTCAGGAGCTTCATAGTTTAAAGTTAAGAGGCACAATGAGGATTAAATAGCTAACTGTGTCTCCATGCAGTGCAATCTGTGTCTTATGCACTAATGGTAAGGCTCTCACCTCTTTACAAAAGATGTTCCTGAGATTCCCATTTGTGCCATTTTAACATCACGTCCCTCTTAACAATGTGTGGGCAGTATGTATATCATAAACAGACACAAAAAACATAATTCAGTAATGAATCGTTGTTATGTAAGTGCACAGTTTACAGAAAAGGGTCAGGGCTGAGCCTAGGGGAAGGTGGAAGGTAAGGTTTGATCAGATGACCTCAGTTATCACAGGTAGTTCCACATTAATTATAATGTAACAATATTTATTTATGTAATTGTAACACATAGTTCTGTCATTACAATATAATATAGCCTACTTCAGATAGAAGTGAGACAGTTTTTGTCTCTGTTTAATTGGTTTCAGGACAACTGTGCCCTCCTGTGGTCCAATGGTAGGAATGCAGGTTATGAGAGAACTATTGCTATTATCCTGCTCTAAATATATTCCCGCTTTCAAGGAAATCCAAAACTATAGCATCATTAAAGGATATGCATGCTTCTACGACATTTGACAGCATACTTGCTGAAAAATTATTCACCATGTTCAGAGAACCAAATGGTGTTGATGTGTAAGGAAAGATGTACGTTTGATAAGCGAGCACACAAGCAAGTATTCAGTATCCAGCCATCAAGGAAGTGTGTGCTATAGCATGTTGTATTAGCCACTTAGCCCCCTCAGGGGCAGTGACAGTCATTTACTAGAACAGACACTGAAATCTTGATAGCCATACCCCTGGCAGAGGCAGGAGTGGGGGTAGTGTGTACTGTGAGTCAAAGATATGTTTCCTCCAGAACAAATACAGGGCTGGTTGAAATTACACAATTTTGGGGAAAAATACTGATGAGAGCATTGAAATTGACTTAAAGAAAATCCTTTCAATGCTCTCATCAGTCAGTCTACAAATAAACATATGCATTTTGTCATCTATAGGTATTTCAGAGTACGTTTTATGTGTTTTTATTTTAATTATCTCCACAAAAAAAGAGTTTATAGATTAGGGTCAAATAACTTGAATCATCTTTGAGTCTCACCATCCCTGACAGGGACGATGCAACATTACAACAAATCTGTAATTATGAAAACACAACTGCCAAACAATGAAGATAGAAATGCAATGTTAATGAAAGGTATTTGTGAAGAGATGCAGACAGGAACATGCTGAAAACAACTCTTTATTCTGGAACCAAGATTCCACTTTACAGTTGAATACGAGCATTGGTATTGATATAAATCAGTCTGTAGTAAGAGAAAAATTGATAATCCACAGCCATGAAACGCCAGAGTTTAAGACTCACAGAATTACAACTTTAATGTCGCTTCTCTAACACAGATTTAGCCATTAGGTGCTTCCTGGTGTTTTTCTCTGGTTTGAGCAGTATAATGTAGCATTTTGGGAAAAACAGACAGACCAGGAGTCCAAAGCTGGACGCTAAGATGGCGAAGATCTCCGTGGCCGTGGTGTACTTCCCCGGCGAGCTGACGTAGGCGGGCACGAAGGCGATCCACACGGCGAAGAAGATGAGCATGCTGAAGGTGATGAGCTTGGCCTCGTTGAAGTTGCCCGGCAGCTTCCTGGCCAAGAAGGCCAGCAGGAAGCAGAGGCAGGAGAGCGTGCCGATGTAGCCCAGCACCAGGCAGAAGGCCAGGGCGGAGCCCACATTGCACAGGAGGATGATGCGGGCGCTGTCTCGCACCATCAGCCTCCGCGGGGACGGGGGCGCCAGCGCCAGCCACAGGCTGCAGATCAGAACCTGCACCGAGGTGCACAGGAAGATGATGGCCCTCTGCTGGCTCGGGCCGAACCATTTCATCACCCTGCTCCCGGGGAGGGTGGCCCTGAAGGCCATGAGCACCACGATGGTCTTGCCCAGGATGCAGGAGATGCAGAGGACGAAGGCGATGCCGAAGATGCTGTGGCGCAGCATGCAGGACCAGGCGGTGGGCTGGCCGATGAAGGTCAGCGCACACAGGAAGCAGAGCGCCAGCGAGCACAGGATCAGGAAGCTCAGCTCCGAGTTGTTGGCCCGGACGATGGGCGTGGTCCTGTAGCAGACGAAGATGACGGCCACGGCCACCGTGCAGCAGGCCCCCAGCAGGGCCACAGCCAGGAGGGTGACGCCCATCGTGTCCCCGTACGACAGGTACTCCACCTGCTTCGGAACGCATTTGTCCCTTTTCACGTTGGACCAGAACTCCGGCAGACATTTCAGACACTCTATGGCATCTGGAATTGGGGAAAAAAAAAACATTCAGAATACACCTCCCTTCAGACAGAACCTATTGTACCTGGCGTTTCAATGGTTTCCTCTTTCAGCCTGACCTCCACTGCGACTCTGTGCTGTAGATTCATGTGATGTTCAACAGGGGCACTAATTCAAAACAAAGCCTGCTAAGAAAACAAGTGCCTTCCTAGAACTGTCCGTGCATCTCACCTGTCTGATTGCTAATCTCCCCAGCTGCACAGACAACACAGTCAAAGCAGCAGACAGGGAACTGAGGCTTGATGGCCTTGCGGGTTCCAGGGGGGCAGCTGCTGCTGCAGACAGACTGGGGGACCTGCAGGAGAGAGCACACAGGGGCTGCGCCAGTCAGGGAGCAGGGCAGCAGACTAAACTCCACTGAGGACTGACAACCCCTTTTATAGTCAAATACTGTACACTCAACTCATATATTCACACATATACAATCATCCATGCAACAAAACTTTCAGTTAGATGAATTCATCTCTACTTTTATCAAAACTCACACACATACACTTTTTTCATACATAGCAAATCAAAGTCTTTTCTCCTCATATAAAATATTTTTTCATATTAAGTCTTTTATCACACATTCTAAATATCCATCCATTGTGACGTGAAAGCTTACCTTTTACTTACACAATATCATACATGCTCTTGCTCCAGATAAACAGATGAATATATTTGATCAAGAGATCAAAAATGAAAACAGCTATATATAGTCAATATAAACATACAAATAAAAAAGTAAAAATTAAATTAAGAATCACAAGACATTACATTGTATGGTGCAGATGATACAGGTGAAAGATCTCTTGAACCTCTGTTGAAACTTAATCTGTCTTAGAATATTTTACACAGTTTACAGTCACAATGATCCTCAGAGTGTATGACCCCAAAAAAGACAGAACTGAAAGAAGACTTGTTTATTTTTAAGGTACATCATAGGCTTACTTGTCTCTGCTGTCCATTCCAGATGATGGCTTTTTCATCAATCTCCAGTTTTTTGCTGAGGGATAGAGTGCCGTCAAATTTGCCCACAGTGACAAACTCCACTGTCCCGTTGCCTGTGATCTGCAGGTTTATCAGATCGTACATTGCAACAGGGTCCCCATTCTCATCAAACTTCGTCTCCTCTCCAAAACTGGTAAATTCCACCCGCCTTAAGTAATGCAGAAGCTGTTAGGGGAAGGCAGGTGGTTTATAGAGAATGGCTTTGTCATAACAACACATGTTAGGTCTGTGTTAAAATGTGTAAAAAATGAGAGAGACATTGTGTGTGTCTTCACCTGCCATGGCTGAATGCTGGAGGAGTCAAGGCAGGCCTGCCCAGGGTGAGGGCCTTTGCCCAGGTCACATTTAAGCATGGAACTCAGGGCATGAGCAATGGCGTACACCGCCTTGTACACATTGTAAGAAATCCTGAGTTGTGTCACATCTGAGTAGATATTCTTTGTGCTGGCTAGCTGCTCAGCACCAGTGCAAGGGGGCTTGCCACCCCCGGCCCCCTGCAAGGAGCAGCTGAATGTCTCCTCCCAGAACTCGGGCACGAAGGGGTCATCCCCGGCCGTGGAGGGGTGCAGGCGCAGCAGGAAGGGCTGCAGCCCCGGGATGTCCACCCTGCGGATGGCAAAGCCCACGGAGCCCTGCAGGATGGGGTGGAAGCGCGAGGCCGTGAGCACGGCCGCGGTGATCCAGGCCTCGCTGGCCAGCCACTGGATCCCCGTCAGGTTCTGCCTCAGCACCTCCCGGAACAGCGCCCCCGCGTCCTGCTCCAGGGCGAACACCAGCACCACCCGCGCCCCCGAGTGCCGGATCCTCTCCACGATGCGGGCCATCCTGCCCCCCTCGTGGTTTTTGGGGATGACCTCGTGGAACGCCACGCAGGCCCCCAGTTTGCTCACCTCCTCGTTGAATATCTGGACGCCCTGCCGGCCGTAGGCGTCGTCCCCGGCCACCGACCCCACCCAGGTCCAGCCGAAGTGACGCACTAGCAGGGCCAGGGCGTCCACCTGAAAGAAGTCACTCGGCATGGTCCTCAGGAAGGCAGGGAACTCATCCTTGTTACTCAGACACGCACAACTGGAGAAGTAGCTCACCTTGCAGGATGGGAGGGGAGAAGGTGAATTTAGAGAAGTCTTTCTGCTGTGCCATTACAACTGTTATTGCTATCAGTAACTCAACTACCTTCCCCACTTAAAGCATAATCACTGTAAATCATTTAATTCTCACATCTTAGATTCAACTAAATTGTTTTTTTTTTGGAAATATGGATAAATAGCCATACAAACAGTCTGAAACAATCCAGAGGAAAAGGACAGTAAATGTCATGGAGTGAAGAACAAACCTGTAAAAAAGCATCAGTACAGCTGTATGTATGCATGGGACTACCTACCTGTGGCACATGAAACACACCCAGGATGCGTGCCACGACCAGGGACAGAGTTGAACCACCATCACCGATGACAATGGGCACAGCAGGGCTGCAATTGGGCTCCACGCTCGCCTCGCCCTGCCCGCTCATCAGGGACATGGCTGCCCGCAGGGCATGAGCGGGGGTGCTGCACGAATCGTAGATTCTGTACCCCAGTGTCACGTTTGGGAGCAGGCGACCATCTTTGTTGATTTCCTCTATTGCGAAAATCATGGTCTGCAGCCATCTGAAGGTTCTGAAGTTAAACCTGAGAACAGGAGAGATCCCAGGGTGCACTGATCACCACAGGGTGCCAAACACCCAGAAACATCAATGAAATTGCACCCGAATGCATTCCACTCAAAAGCTCCACAGGTGAAAGAAAACTCGAAAAACCAAAGCACACGCCACACGCTGTGCCCAAGCGAGAGGGGCGAGCTTTGGCCGAGCAAAGCCGCGGCGGGGCGGAGACGCAACCTCTGACTCACTCCGTGCAGAGCATGCGGTCGGGCTCGGAGGTGAAGGACAGGTCGGGTTCCAGCATGGCGTCGTGGAGGGAGAAGAGCCCCCCCAGGATGACGTCCCCCTGCCTCTCCAGGGCCGGCAGGGGGGCTCGCCCGGAGATGGGCCGGCAGGCGGGCGGCTGCTGCTGCAGGGAGAGGGAGAGCAGCGCGGGGCAGAGCGCACACAGGATGCCACACCTCTGCATTCTCACAGAGCACGCATCACCACCGCCCTGCTCACTCGCCGGGGCCCTGCTGGCGGCCCTCTTTATATGGGATGCCCATCTCCCCCCCAGTCCTGCCGCACTTCAGCCTTTCTCCCTGAGGGATTTCCAGTGAAGGGAGGTGGAAGGGGGGGATACAGTGGAAAGGGAGAGGCTTGCCGTCTAACTGCACACGGCGAAAACAGAATCCACTCGCCACTGCACATTGGATCCTAATGGAGGGAGACACGTGCTATTTTTACTGCCAAAAGCTTCTGCCTGACTGCGCCAAAGTGGGGGCCTCGCTGAAGCTAAAAAAAGAGAAAGAAGCCACGTGACCTTTCATGTGCCTTCAGACTTGCAGCAGCCAGATGGCATGTGGCCCTCCATTTTCCAGAATGAAAGTATACTATGTTCCCGTTCACAGTATGTATGCAAACAGCGCTTCTCATGCAAAAAAAAGGAGGGGGGTGTTCAGTGTTGTAACTGAGGTGCACTAACACCTGTGCCGTCAGTCAGCCCGCAGCTCGTCACCTTCCCCTCCTGCCCGCTGAGCGTAGGGCAGAAACCGCTCTCAGTAGAGCAGACAAATCTGCGGATTAATGAGTCATTAAGGGCTGCATTGTGTGATAAACGGCGCTCCTGTTTGGGAACAGATCATTATGGCAGTGCTGCAGGCAATGTGAGACTGATGGAAGAGGCAGCCGGGAGAGCCACACCGCTGCACGGTGCTGAGTGACTCGTCTCCCCTAATGCCACCCAGAGACTGTGCCTGCCCCTCCCAGAGACCCACAGGAGCCCCCGCTGGAGAGCAAACAGTGCACAGTGCCAGCACCTCCAATTCCAGCCATACTTCTGTTCGTTAAGTGTTGTGTGGCGTGACAGCCCAGCACTGACAGTTGCACTCTGTGCATTCAGTACATAACATATGAATAACAGTCTGAAGTTTGAAATCTGTTAAAAGATTTATTGCTAGATTTGTTTTTAGATGTAGAAGTACTGCTGCCAAGTTACATTAATGTTACATTAATAAAACATAAAATTCATGCCCGTGCTTATTGACTCCCTCGCTGGAGTTCTTTCTCTGTGGCAATCCTTGGTAAAAGCCACTTCCATGAAAAGTTAAGGGCATGCTCTACATGCCTGCAATTACAAATGAATAACTGAATAGGTGATGTCTAGAAGTCTGTTATGACACCAGTCTGTTGAAGCCGACTGCTTATTTGTCTGAGTCATATTCATACTAACATACCCCCCCCCCCCCTTGCTGGGTGGTTGAGGCCTTTACAATATTCAGCATGGTCCTTTAGCTACACTGCCCTTCCTTATCTCCAAACCGTCTGTCTCAGCTCCCTTGTTCCTACCCTGGCCCCCTGTCAGAAAGCCACCTACTTGTCATGTCAGGGATGGAGTGCATAAATTTAGGCTAAATGGTTGACATCCCACATTCACAATGTAAAAAAGCCAACACACCACTAGTCACATATGCCTGTGTGGCATGTATGATGCTACACATACATTAAAAACACAAATGCACGCACACACACACTCACACACAAACGTTTTCCTAAACTGCACCTCCATAAGTGGTACCTCCTTACAGCAGGCTGCTTATTTCCAATACATCCAGTACATTGGTTGTGATCAGCTTCTGAAGGCCTTTCTCCATACACAGTACCTGGGTTTACATGACACTGAGACCCACATGTGTTCTAAACAGTGCTCTACATTTTAACCTCTGAAAATCTGATTTCCTGAAGATCTGAAGGGATTCTATCTCACAAGTAACGTTTTACATCCTTGACCTACAGTGCTATGCATTGATTCATTGTGATTTACAGTGCTACGTATTAATTTAAGCACTGTTTTTATGAACAAATGCATCATACGATTTGTTGTATTAATCATGGCACTTCATGTTGCTCTGAAAACCTGCACTTTTCCTGAACTCTACTTCACTCTAGCCGAGTATTTCTGCTGACTCAAACTCAGTCTGTTTTAACTCACAGAAAGCACCTTGCTTTTAACTCAAAAGAACTGTGCTTTCATTTTACATACAGCATTGTGTCTTTAAATCCCTGTTGGATTCATTGATATATTTTATTTCAGTTCGGTTTATCTGCAAATGATAATGAAACAAATCATAACCCACTGTGAGGCATATCATCATAAAAATGTTTTTTTTTTCATGCCATTTAATACTTC
This sequence comes from Megalops atlanticus, assembly GCA_019176425.1. Classification (NCBI taxonomy): domain Eukaryota; kingdom Metazoa; phylum Chordata; class Actinopteri; order Elopiformes; family Megalopidae; genus Megalops; species Megalops atlanticus. The sequence goes on along the minus strand of CM032883.1, from coordinate 21,545,878 downwards.
TTCATCAGAAATTGAAATCTCCCTGACCTTCTGGTGAGAAAAGAGAGACAGAGCAAAAGTTTAGTAAGTCTTTCCAGAGGAGTACATTATTTTTAAAATTGTTATTTAATTCATCAATGGCACAGCTGAGGGGCTCTACAGCTCTGGACAGAAAAAAAGAGATAAATTTCACAGGGTCATTTTTACCTCACCAACAACCTCTCTGTACCACTGATATCATACAAAACACTGGGACAGCAAGAAAGGATATTAAAATATTAAAAATGCATCATCTAAAAAAAACTCTCAAAATCATCTGAACTAACTAACAAATAAATAGTAGAACTGAATTGTGGCATTTATTCTTTTTATAACAATAACTCATAATCTCTACCACTTGTATCTTATTACTCCCCTGGAAGATTCATTCTTTTTATCCTGAGCTGCTTGCTTTTCTGGGGAAAATCTTTAATTTACTTTAACACATCAATGTTGTCCATGCTTATACCTTGAGATTAAGTAAATAATTCCATTTAACACTGTAATTTTAACATTAAGTTATTACATTGTAAGTTATTTTGTAGAATTTGTAGCAAAATCATATCTGAAAAAAGCGTGAAGTCGAGAGACGTGAACCAAAAGATTTTTCTTTTGTCGCTGTCTAAACGGGAAGTTAACACTACTGTTACAGCCAGGCGAAAAAAACAATTAGCCCAGGATCCCTATGGTGTGCTGTTTATGAATGTGACTTTAGGCAAAACCACCTGTGGGAAGCGCCTTAATTTGGACTTGCCTGGAGTGACATTTTAATCAACGTGAACCCAGCGAAGCGGGAAGACCTGGTACGGAGGGGGGGGGGGGGCGGAGTGGGAGCGCCACCCCAAAACGTCCAATTTAGTCGTGGCCTGGGGGAGGCAGGCTCAGGTGCAGCAGATCCAATTTGGCGTGCGGAGACAGGTAACTGTTTCTCTCTCAGGTAATGACTTCAGTGCCACGGGTGCGAGGAGGCACTTAACCTCAGCTGTGATGTTGCATCATAATTAATCTCCCGGACCGAAGGGGAGGGAGGCTGTCGGTTAGTCCCGGTTTGAGGCAGGTGCAGCTCTTCATTCATTAAAACCGTGCTGCATAGCCGCAGGGCCTCAGACACGGCAGCAGCATCTACGGCACACAGGTCCTGTCATGAAAACACAACGTTTCATACACTAAAGAGGAGGGAAATAGCTTTTATGACTTAATATCAATTCACTTTCCCTTCTTTTCAGGTTTTATGATTCTCACTTTAATTTGTTCCGTCAGCCCACATCTGTTGCAATGCTAGAGAAGTAAGTCTCAGACGGTCAGTTGTTCACATGTATGGCTTTCTAGCAGGGAAATGGGTCATCTGAGCAGACACACTAACTGGATAGACTGATAATAATTCTTGCATTACTTTAGCAGCTGAGAGACATAAACCGATTTCAGCAATTTCTTTTGGAAGATGTACTGTAAAGCTGACAATAGAAAGAGACAGTACTTAGTGGAACAATCTCATTATCAAATGATCTCCCACTTCATCTTTCAGCAGTGATTGATGAAGCATCAAATTTGGAGCAAAAAATAAGCAAAAACAACAGGACAGAATTTATAGCATCATTATTTTTATGCAGATGCATATTGTATATTGACAACATATGCTGAATGTTGTTAGAAACACTGAAGTCCTTAGCTGCAGTGTGAGCTCTGCACCACATGAGGGCTTAGTTAGTCCATATTTAGAAGGAGGAAGGAATTTAGCCAGGATTAAAAAAAAAATCACAAATATACTGTACTGCAGTGTGTGTGAATATGAATATGTGACTTCATTTGAATGCAACAGTTAACTTAAAGTGGACAGGTATGGCTAAAACCTCAATCCATCTGAGAGTTTGCTGAAGAACAACAAAACCAAGTGTCAACAGAGTCTCTCAAACCCGCTTTGTGACCCAACACTGTAAACAGTTGCCATAATCTTGTAATACAAATTACCATTATATTTTCTTCCGTGATACTCAAAAGACAAGCTGAAATTAAGAAGAATAAAGGCACAGTGTTTAGACTTAATGCAGGACACACTGGACACAAGTGCAGTAGGCCTGAGAAGGAGAAATGGCAGCAAAGAGCCTGTAGAGGGTGCTGGAGTCCAGGCATCAGGCATGGGGTCCCTGGAGACCCCTTGTCAGACAGGATCTCCACTCATTTTGCCAGTGTGGCAGACACAGAACAGAGCACCCTCAGTCCTTCAATATTATATACATATATACATATTATAAGTCTTTCTTCCAGACATTGCAGTTACAATGACTGATTCTGTTTTGGCTAGAAAGGTACATGAGAGTAAGGAAGTATCTGTATACTCATTCAACTTATTATCAGTTAACAATCCTCTATAAAAAGCCCAGACAGTAAATATACAAAGAAATAAATATTCCCTTGAAGAAACGTCTCAGACGTTGAGCATGTTGTGGGGTGGTGGTGGTTGTGTGTGTCAGGGGGGTCTCCTCCAAACCCCTGATGAACTTGATGGGATTTGGGGATTTGGGGGTTCTGTGGTTTGGGGGATGAGGATGAGGGGGCTGAGGGGGCTCAGAGACTTCGGGAGTCTGTGGAGACAGCCTGTAAGGATTTATTTCTGCTTGGTGAGAGAGCTTGTGGGCACCGCGACAAAGCACTCGCCCGGAACAAAATCTGACTGGCAGTCCCACACCTCCCAGTCACAGCACAAACACACAAACACCCCTTTAATTAATTTGAAAAAGCTCAGGGTTAAATTAAATTACTCAAGGATGTTACACTACTGCGGTATGAAGCTCTTAAAAACAACAGCAAAATTAAATAAATAATTAAATACTGCCCTGTGCAAACGGTTGTGAAATCAAGTGTGACGAATTAATTGTTTATTTTGGTAATGTCAAAAGTATGAGCTAATACCCATGTCCAGATGATGACAGGCCTGCAATACAGACACCAGAAATGGTTTTAAAATTAAGAGGAAATTCAGCACTTTAACTGAACATACCCAGCTGTCTAATGAATCATGTCAGTCTAGCCTGGAAAGGGCCATTTCAAGGATCTCAAGTCATTAAACAATGTGAATGGATTCAGGGTTTCCTCAACAAATTCATTACTTTGAGAAAATGAGATCAAATGAAATGGCACAAAAAAATAAAAACCTCTGAAGCCCCCAAGTTGTTCTTCTGTGTGAGTCCACACCCGGTGGGGACCTGTGACAGCAGTGAACGCCACGCTCCCTCCGATACGTACATCCAACAGAATGATAAAATAGGTGCGCGGTTCCTACTGGGACTGAGGTGGAGGCTGTCCCCATGCACAACCCTGTCGTGACCAGGGACGGAAAAAAAAACAACACTGGTCTGAGAGATAATGTACAAAGCGCGCAGGTCGGGTCTTTGGCCCAGTGTACTACAGACACCCTTTCCCACCATGGCTTTGTTCCTGCTGCTGACTCTGTCCTGTCCCGCATGCCCTAGTCCTCCTCACCCGGCCGGGTCCCCGCAGGGCCACCTCGAGCCAGGGTTCCAGGTTGATGGAGACCTCATCATCGGAGGAGTTTTCCCTCTGCACTACAGAGCGGAGCTGCTGGATCAGAATGGCACTTGTGAGCGGGAGTCTGCAGAATGTCGGGGGTGAGTTGTGTAAAAAGACGCAGGGGTGGGGGGGCTTTCAAAGCCACTGCGGTGGCCTTTTAAAAATCTCACGTTTTTGATTCAGCTGCACCTGTTCAGCCTTGAGTCATCCAGTACAGGCACACTTGGGCCTTTTGTGTTGAACAGGTTTAAGCATTACATCACTTGGATTCTTTTCCTGGGCTGGAAAGGCCTGTTTTCTTTACACATAAAGAAAAGCTTGTTGAGGACCTACTCTAGCAGTCACAGCACACCTGCTGTAGCTGGTCTCAGGTTTCCACAGGCAGGAGCTATAGTCAGAGTAGAAGGCAGGCAGCAAGCTCATTACAGAGCAGGCTTAACAACCCCCCCTCCCCCACTACACACACACACACATACACTCAGAACTTGCTGCTAATTAGGCAGCTTAGTAATTAGGGCTTCTGCCTGGGAGCAGTGCAGACTTGAGATTTGGACTCAGGCAGTTGTTAGGTGAGTGAAAGTGACATGTCCACATAAACACAACCTGCTAATGCTCCCTTTCAGAATGACACTCCCACACAGACTGTGAATACTAGGACACACACTATGCCCAACCTTTCAGAATGTCCAGCACTAAAGCTGCCTCCACTCAATTTCTAAGATTTGTCTCTAATTAGGTAATAATACATGTGATGTCCTGGAGGTTTTCATGCGGCTGTTTGCTAGGCAATATTTGACTTCTCTATTGGTGTGGTTTGCAGACTGGACCCTGGGTGTTCCCCCTGGGCCCTGATGTGCCCTCTCAGCAACGCCACTCTCTGCCACCTGAGCTGTTACCCAGCAGCCCTAAGGATCACTCCCACTGCTCCTGAACAGGGCCTCCTCGTCAATGAAAGCCTGCTTGTTGCTCTGACTCTCTACCACACACTGATGGCTAAACTGGTTTTCAGACAGGCAAGTGATTTTCTTATCAGGGTAGGCCTCAAGCCCAGGACCAACTCCATGTGAAGTTTCCCATCTTTTCAGTAAGAAAGAAGTTGTCACAAAGTTAATAGTTTCAGGCAAAACACAAATAAAATGAAAAACAAATGAATAATACCATTAGAAATGATTAATCCAAGCACAGCAATATGCAAATGAAAATATTTCACATCATAACACAATAATTGTTAATAAGAGTATTTATTTCTGATTAATATGTTGTATCTTTTGCAGGTTATATGAAGTGCAGTCACAAGCCGTGAAATCCAAAACATCAGTTCTCCTTCAATACACGGTGGGCCGAATCAACTTCAGACTTAGCTCACCTTAAAGGCTTACTGTAGCTGTGAAGATCTTCACAATTCTACCATTGTACACAACTGTTCTGACTACTACTGTGTTTGTTTGCTTAGAAATGTTACTTCATTTTATTGAACCACTGGATAACACTCATCATTAAAATATTAATAGGAAATGCTGACACAACTTAGAATAGATTATATAATTATAATTTATACTTGTTATTTCATATGTCAGAACATAAATGTATTTGTAAAAGTAAATAAATATTCAACCAGTGTTTCAGTGTTGGAGTCATTTTCAATATATGATATAAAGCTGTTTCTTGCCTCACCATAAATGTTCTGCCTTCAAGAAAATTATGTAAATATGAATTTATTTCAGAGACTAAATTCCATGACGTAAAGCCAAGGGCTACAGGTGTTCTCTGAAAACAAAAAATATATAGTTTGACAAAGTGGTCATTAATACAAAAGACATTTAAAGGCGGAAAGGAGCATGGACTCAACAAAACATTTCCCCATTTCATTTCCTGTCTTTAGGTTCCTCAGAGAAGTTATGCTGGAATGCACACCAAGAACAATATCTAAAGGCATTTAAGCAAAAAGTCACAAATCCATTACCAACACAAGACATTAAAGGCATCACAATGTACATTTATAATTCTGGCATTAGTTCTTACCCAGAGTGACTTAGAAAACAAGATATATTTGTGCACATAATGAGGCCATATAACAAACAGTACAGATCCAGAAAATATCATTAGAGCATTTAAACAAAAATGTCAAGGTTTAATACACTGCCACAATGACCACAGTGCCATTCTGACAAGTACAAAAAAAAACAGTTTTCAAAACATCAACAATGTGGTAAAAAGGCTCTTTTCTCAGGTTATATCAAGAGACAAACTCCAGGTCTGGTCATAAATTGTCTACTATTAATTATGATTTAGTTAAGGCTTTGCTTACTATTTACTTACTCCTTGGTTAAGGAGTTACTGCAATGTACTGGTTTTATTACAAACTCAGAAACTTTAACTGACACAGCTCTCAGTCAGTCAGAAGCCAAATGAGCTTTAATGAGTTCTCAATGCAAAAGCACACTGTTGCTGTGCAGGTATCAGCAGTTTACTCTGTAGCCCAAGCAGGAAATAACCTGATGAAGGCCCCCAAGACTTTCTTTGTCTGTCATCATTATTAAATACATTGTTCATTTGGGGGAATAACAATAGTGTGCAGGTACATTAATTTCTGCTGAAAGTTGTTTTTACTTGGATAAATCAGATGCTGTCCATACCCTGAAACAAACAGGAAGACCCCCGGGTCCATCAAAAAGTATGAAATATGATATTTCTGATAAATCTCAGTCTTTTTATTGCAGTATGCAGACATGTTAACTGTTATGTTGTTTTTCACTCTTCTAAGTACTTGGCTTTACACACCTGCAGAAACCTGCACACCTGCAGCGACTGACTGAAACTACTTTGCTTTGAAGTTATTTTTAATTTCTAGCATCTTTGGAAATGTATGTATGCATGTATGTATGTATTATCTAGTGATGTGGAACCACCATGAAGGCCCAAGGCTCCCTTCTAGAAAAGTGATGTAATATTTTCTCATGTAATGAAATGGAAAGTCTTATAATGCGGAGTAATGCTCCGTCAAGCAATAAAATGTAATGCCTTATAACATGGGCATAATTTATGGTAGGGACGGTGGGGATATGTCCCTACCACTTTTCTGATTACCTAAAATGCTGTGATTGTACTGATAATTTCTCACCTTTTATTATGTTCAAGAAATTTTCTGGGGTAGGACCCCCAAATTTATGTCCCCACCACTTTCTAAATCAAACCTAAACCCTTGCCTTATAACGTGATGTCATGTGATGTGATGAAACACTGAATTTAGCAGCGAGAAAGCTGAAGGAGTCCTGTTGGGACACTCTGGTAAAGGCTGTCACTGATTGGCTGAAGTTAAAACATCACGCCCTGGTTGCCTCTTTGTCTATAAAAAGCTCTGGATTCTTAAATGGTTTAATTTCACAAAGATTCTTTGCTGCCTTTTTAAAGTTTCTGCAATGTTGTTCTGTGCTGTAGCGTTAATCTCCACCATCAGAATAACTGGAGGGATGGATCTTTGTCAGATACTGGGTAGCCCAGAATACCCTCTACTTTCCAAGGATGGAGATGTGACTATTGGAGGAGCTTTTTCTATACACAGCAAAATCACAGAGCCAGTGTTTTCCTTTCAGACAGAACCAGAACCACCAGCCTGCACCAGGTATGCTCCGCTTCCTCTCTGCTCACTTGCACTTTGAAAGATATTCCTTCGGAATGAATCCCTTTTCATTATATTTTGATTTTTATTGTTTTATTAAGGGTAGAAATCATACAGTCATTTCAGTGCACAAAATAAATAAAAAATGCTTATCTGCTACCAAAAGACTTGAAAATGCAAATAAAAGTAAAAATATCAAATTGCATTCATTCAATGTTAAATAACAATTAAAAAATTACACAAAAATACAAAATTTTGTTTGTGCATCTGTGTGTATCTTATGCAGCATTAACCTAGTCAGTTGTAATTTTTCTCCAGCTTAAACCTCAGAGAATTCCGCTTTGCTCAGACGATGATTTTCGCCATTGAGGAGATTAACAACAGCAGCAGTTTACTGCCCAATGTGACCATTGGCTACAAGATCTACGACAGCTGCGGCTCCACCCTGTCCTCAATGAGGACAGCTATGGCACTGATGAATGGTCAGGAGGAGGTGGAGGAGAAGCCGTGCTCTAGCCATGCAGCCGTGCACGCAATTATAGGAGAATCCGAGTCCTCCACAACCATAGCAATGGCGAGGACTACAGGCCCTTTCCATATACCAGTGGTAACATATTTCTTCTCATATCAACTGAGAGCAAAGGAAGACATGAGACTCCATATGGCGTAAAATTATAATTAATTTTTTTTTCTTTCACTTACTGTTTACAGATCAGTCACTTTGCTACATGTGCATGTCTGAGTAACAGGAAAGAATTCCCCTCGTTCTTCAGAACCATTCCCAGTGACTATTACCAGAGCAGAGCGCTGGCTCAGCTAGTGAAGCACTTTGGCTGGACCTGGGTAGGAGCAGTGAGAAGTGACAATGACTATGGGAATAATGGGATGGCCACCTTTGTAGAGGCTGCACAACATGAAGGGGTGTGTATTGAATACTCAGAGGCTATTTTACGCACAAATCCTAGGGAGAAGATTGTCAGGGTTGTTGAGATCATTAAAAAGGCGACTTCAAAGGTTTTGGTGGCCTTCCTGGCCCAGGGTGAGATGGAGGTGCTGCTGGAAGAGGCTTTGAGTCAGAACTTATCAGGGCTACAGTGGGTGGGCAGTGAATCCTGGATCACAGCCAGACACCTAGCCTCACAGAGAGCCTCCTCAGTCATTAGCAGTGCCATCGGCTTCACCATCAAAAAGTCCAAAATACCAGGCCTCCGCGACTTCCTGGTCAAGGTCCATCCGTTTCAAAGTCCTGGGAATGCCCTCATTAGTGAGTTCTGGGAGACGGCATTTGGATGCCAGTTCAACCCTCAGACGGGAGATACCAAGGTCTGCTCAGGCTCAGAGAAACTAACTGAGCTCAGTAACCAGTACACAGATGTCTCAGAGCTGAGGATCTCCAACAATGTGTACAAGGCAGTGTATGCTGTGGCCCACTCTCTTCACAACCTGCTGACATGTGGAACTGCTGCAAATCAGACATGTGCCAGGAAGGAGACCATCGACCCAGGACAGGTGAGTGGATGCTCCAACGAGGGGAAAAAACACATCCGTACCCTCAGATAATTTTCACTTGACCCAGACTGAACTTGACATATAATTAATTTGTTGCAACTGATGCAGGTTGTGTATTATCTAAAAGGCGTTAATTTCACAACGAGTACTGGCGAGCATGTGTTCTTCAACTATGATGGAGATCCAACAGCAAAATATGAACTCGTCAACTGGCAGCAGAATGGTGGAAAGATTGAGTTTGTGACTGTGGGTTACTATGATGCATCGTTACCCAGCGGACAGCAGTTTTCAATGAATCTTGTCAACATCACTTGGGCCGGTGATCCATTTACTGTGAGTATGAAGTGAGGAAATCTGGGGCGAAATGGGAAATTTCATGTAAAGCTTGCAAATATCAATACCCATCAGTATAAAGTCTTTGTTTGGTAACATTTGGGAAGTATGAATTAGTGTATAAGCAAACAGGTGCAGAGCTGCATTTCAGAGGCCCAGGTGAGTGTGCTGTGATTGAAAGACTGCTAGGCTGTGCAGTTTTAGAAGCTCAGGTCAGTATGCTGTGAGTGACGGAATGAGAAGTGGTGGTGCTGTATTACAGAAGCCCAGGTCGGTGTGCAGTGAGAGCTGTCTTCCAGGTACTCGGCAGGCTGTGATTAAAGGGAAACCTGCCTGCTGCTTCTCCTGTGTCCCCTGTGCCGCTGGGGAAATCAGCAATGCCACTGGTGAGAGATTATTGAAAAACATAATCCTGGAACTGTTTAAATGTAAAAAAAAAACCTGACAAAACAAAACAGTTCCAGTATAATCTTTCATTTAACATCTGAATGATGTATCATACAGAGCTGAGCCTATTTGATTGTTCATCTGAAAACCTCTTTTGTCTCCCTTCAGATTCTGCTGAGTGCACTAAATGTCCACTGGAATATTGGTCAAATGAGGATCGCAGTCATTGTGTCCTAAAGAAAGTGGAGTTCCTTTCATTTGGAGAGACCATGGGCATTGTGTTGACAATATTTTCGTTGCTGGGTGCTTGCTTAACGACAGCAACAGCGCTAGTTTTCTTTCGCTTCAAAGACACTCCCATTGTGAAAGCCAACAACTCTGAGCTCAGCTTCCTGCTGCTCTTTTCATTGAAACTGTGTTTCCTTTGCTCCCTCACCTTCATTGGCCGGCCCTCTGAGTGGTCCTGTATGCTGCGCCACACAGCGTTTGGGATCACCTTTGCTCTTTGCATTTCCTGTGTCCTTGCAAAGACTATAGTGGTTGTGATGGCCTTTAAAGCTGCTGTTCCAGGAGGCAGTATTCCCCAATGCTCTGTGCCCTTGCAAAGGTTAAGCGTGTTCTGCTCCACACTCCCACAGGTGGTAATATGTACTCTGTGGTTAGCCCTTGCACCTCCAGTGCCACACTCAAACATTGCACACTCCACTGAGAGAATCATTCTGGAGTGTGATGTGGGATCAGCAGTGGGGTTCTGGGCCATATTGGGGTATATTGGACTCCTCTCTGTCTTGTGCTTTGTTCTGGCTTTTCTGGCTCGTAAGCTGCCTGATAACTTCAATGAAGCCAAATTCATCACATTCAGCATGCTGATATTCTGTGCAGTCTGGATCACCTTCATACCAGCTTATGTCAGCTCACCTGGAAAGTTCACTGTAGCTGTGGAAATATTTGCCATTTTAGCATCCAGCTTTGGTTTGATTTTCTGCATTTTTGCCCCTAAATGCTACATTATTTTATTAAAGCCAGAGCATAATACAAGAAAACACATAATGGGTAAGAGGCATGCAAAATCTCAGTAACCGTTAGTCTACTCCTAGAGTGGTGTACATATTATTCTAGCAATTATACAGTAAAAAACTAACCTATGTTCATTCATATGAAAGATTTTGATTTATAATTAGCACATGCTGATTTGTTTTTACAGTGAGCATTACAGTACTAAAATTAGTGCACTCAGAATTTAATCAGTAATGAGTGAACATGAATCACAATGCCCCACCTGAATGGAAATACTTGATATAAATCAGTCTTCGGTGGGTGGGTGAATGCCCAGTTGCACGTACAACACAGTACAGGAATTAGGACTGTGAAGTTTGGACAACTGTACATTAATATCCAAATGACGCAATATGTAAAAATGGAGGTTTAAAGTACAGCACCTACATGTTCACTCAAATTGAGACAGTGGGCAATATATGTAGCCATATTCTGAGTAAAAAGTTAAAAGAAGGAAAGGCTTGGATATTTGTTGAGGGGTAATTGCAAATACACACATAAGACACCAGAAACTGAACATTTTATAAGAAGCCTCTGTGACCTTTGCATTTTACGTTTTTACTTAAATATCAAGAGGGTTATGGGGAACGGTGTGTTGACCATTTCTGCTGTTTCATTAGAATCCAACTATAAGCCATGGTGATCATGACATTTTGACCTGGAAATCAGATTCTCTGGACATAGGATTTCAGGACACATTTAGGGAATATTCTTAAAACCAAATGTACATAAAAGGAAAAAACAGCATACGCCCCTTCAGTTCTGACACATTTAAAATTGTAAAGGTAGAAAAATATTGCAATTAAAACATCAGAGATCATCAGTGTTGTCTTTGAAGCTATGATTGTTGCCTGCTTAAAACACAGCACCCCCCCCCCCACCACCCCACACACCTCCACCCCTCAGTTCATTCAACTGAAATCAAAGTGCTTAGGGTGCTCCCCAAGATTGTATTTAATTTTGCCATTGCCTGTGCTGCCAATGCATTTTGCTCCGCCTTGCATTTCCTGGGACCCAGTCATGCCTTTGAGGATCATGGATGGATGGAGAATTAAAACTCTGCTGCATTTAAACTGGGCACATCACAGCACCGGATCAGAGACCTACGGCAGGATGGCACTGCAGACCATGCTGCTGGCTGTGACAGTCATCTGGACTGCAGCAGAGACGCCACCATGCAGAATACTGGGGAAGGCAGCCAAGCCGATTTTCTCAAAGCTGGGAGACATCAACATCGGTGGAGTTTTCTCCCTCCACAACAGTCCCTCAGAATTAACCATCCAATTCCAATCCACACCAGAACCTCTACAGTGTTCACGGTGAGGTAAACTACGAATGATCTTTTCAACAGCTCTTTGTAATAGTAGTTGTATAACAGTACGGTGCTGCTATGGTTACAACTTTTTGTTGAAATTTATGGTGATGTCAATGATTTGTAAAAATGTAATTATGTCAATCACCTTGCTTGTTCTTTACATGTTAGGCATATAAATACAGCTATTTACAAGAGTGGATCATTTGAATATTTACCATGAGGCTGAAATTGCATATATGACACTTTGAGATTAACATTTTTCTCACTTTAATCAATGACCAATATAATGTATCATTTCTAGAATCATTCTCAGGGAATTCTGGGTGGCCCAGACCATGATGTTCACCATTGAAGAAATAAACAATAGAACTGACATCCTGCCAGGTGTATCTCTGGGCTATAAGATATATGACACGTGTGTCTTTACAACGTTCTCTATACGAACAGCCATGGCTCTGATGAATGGCAATGACAAAACTCTGACTGACACATCGTGCTCCATACCAGCAACAGTACAGGCTGTCATTGGAGAGTCTGGGTCTACTAATACCATTGCACTTGCAGCAACTGTGGGACTATTTCAGATTCCTGTGGTGAGTTATTGTGTTACTCCTTTCTATATGCTCTAAGACACAGCTTTATTTGGGAATATTGTAGATGAAAACTGAAGGGGTGTGTAAAAAAATAATTATAATTTTATGTGATTTTTGGCTGTCCTAACCATATATTTTCCATTGTACTGCTGATATTATAAAAATACATGTGTACAATAAACAGATAAAATCTGAATGAAAAAATTGTCAAAAATTTCATTATTAGCAACAAACCCATTAATTAGTTCACAAATATATTTTGACTAGTAAAAATCATTCAATACATTTTATTTCCAACTGACACAACTAAATACTCTGTGCTGTTCTGCTGTAATTAAATATTTATGAAAAATTGTAAAGAACAGTTTTATGGGCAGATTGCTGTGCTGTGATAAAGTAACTTAATTACAATCAAATACTATGCCACTGAATTTGTCAATAACTGCTTTTCTATATCTGCTTTTCTAGTAAAATTTGAGAGCATTTTATGAACTGATATTTGTATCTAAGCAAGGAAGTTTGAAAGAGACTCACAGAGAGAAAGTGTTTACAGAGCCACAGAGAACACTTTCTCCGAGTATGTACATTCAGAGCAAACAAATATAGCAATCCACACAAACAACCATATATACATACATACATAAATACATGCATGCAGTGCATACACAAATACATAAACAGTAACCCCATCTACTAGCCACATGTAACAACTCTCATATACAATCTCAGTGATATTTTATTTTGACTTATTCGTCTCTTGTCATGTGAAGTTCTTATGTATTTCATATTTTTTCACAGATCAGTCACTTTGCTACATGTGCATGTCTGAGCAATAGGAACAAGTTCCCCTCGTTCTTCAGAACCATTCCCAGTGACTATTACCAGAGCAGAGCGCTGGCTCAGCTGGTGAAGCACTTTGGCTGGACCTGGGTGGGAGCAGTGAGAAGTGACAGTGACTATGGCAACAATGGAATGGCCACATTTATTGAAGCTGCCCAACAGGAAGGGATCTGCATCGAGTATTCTGAGAAATTCCACAGAACAGAACCAGACAAATTACTGAAGGTTGTAGATGTTATCAAAGAAGGTACGGCAAAAGTAATGGTTGCATTTCTTGGTCAGGGAGAGATGAGCAAGCTGTTCGAACAACTAACCATTCAGAACATTACAGGTCTTCAAATGATTGGCAGTGAGGGCTGGATAACTGCAAGCAATCTAGTGACACCAACCAGTTACAGAATACTGGGTGGGTCTATTGGCTTTGCTGTCAGCCAAGGCAAAATTGATGGCTTGAAAGAATTTGCGTTTAAACTTCACCCCTCCCAATACCCAGGAAATACTGATGTCATAGATTTTTGGGAAGCTGCTTTTCAGTGTTCTCTAACAAATGGCAACAATTCACCTTACAATACCCCATGCACTGGATCTGAAAGCTTAAATGGATTGAAAAACCAATACACTGATGTAGTAGAGCTGAGAGTATCCAACAATGTTTACAAAGCAGTTTATGCCATTGCGCATTCCCTACATGACCTGCTGGCTTGTACAGCCCATCAAGGCTGTGCAAACAGCCTGAACACAGAGCCCTGGCAGGTAATTAATGGGACCCTATTTACACGGTTCATAAACACACCACCATAAACCAGCTCAACATCTCTAATCTCTGCTGAAATATGTTTCTTACTCCACAGGTGCTTGAGGCTTTGAAAAAAGTAAATTTCACATTGGGAACAGGGGAGCAGGTCTACTTTGATAGTAATGGAGACCCAGCAGCTAGATATGAAGTGGTGAACTGGCAGCTTGGTCCTGATGGTGCAGTGCAATTCACAGTGGTTGGCTACTACGATGCCTCCTTACCAGCTGGTCAGCAGTTTGTATTGAGTCCTGATAGTATTGTTTGGGCAGGAGGCCTACAACAGGTAAGTGTTCCTGTACTACATTAAAATGTGAAAATTCTCAAAAATTGAACGTAAGTGTGTTCTCTCTGCACTCACTAGAGTATATTACAGTTACAGGTAAAAATATCAGACTTGTATGTGTATTACTGTATTCTGTTTTGAATTGTGGCAGTGCCTTAAATATCAGGAGTGCTGAAAAGGAGAGAAAGTAGCTTCACATAGTAAGCAAACAGAAAATGAAATGCAATGAAACATGAAATATACAGTAAACAACATGCAAAAGTGTATTCATAATTACATTTGAGTTTCAGGGGAAAACATAAATAAATAAATACATAAATGAGTCATACTTCCAGCATAGGTTACCAGTGCAAGAATGAGGCTATTTTAGAACAGTGACTTTTTATAAGCCTGACATCCATTATATCTGTATGTTTACATGCCTGACCTCAATCAAAAATGAAGGAATCCTTTCAGTAAATTCCTTCTAGACTCATTCCTTGATATCAATACTATTCATGAGTTAGAGATGACATCTCCATTCTCTGTCATACAGAAACCCAGGTCAGTGTGCAGTGAGAGCTGTCCCCCAGGCACTCGCAAAGCCGTGCAGAGAGGGAGGCCCGTCTGCTGCTATGACTGTGTGCCCTGCGCTGAGGGAGAAATCAGCAATACCACAGGTAATTCAGAGCCAGCACTAACAAGCCCACACAGAAGCGTGTTGCCTGTTGTGCTCTTTCTAATACGGTGCAGATGGCCTGTACACCACACTCATAGCTCTGCAATCTGAACAATGCTACATTATTGCTATGTGCATTTTCTAACTGTGTCAATCATCATTTTCTTACAGATGCTAATGGCTGTATTCAGTGTCCAGAAGAATACTGGTCGAATGCAAGAAGAGATCAATGCGTTTTAAAGGCTGTTGAATTTCTGTCTTATGAGGAAGTTATGGGAATAGTGCTTGTCATTTTTGCATTTTTTGGAGTGTGTGTAACTTTCCTTGTGGCTGTGCTGTTCTTTATACACAAAGACACTCCCATTGTGAAAGCCAACAACTCTGAGCTCAGCTTCCTGCTGCTCTTCTCATTGAAACTGTGTTTCCTTTGCTCCATCACCTTCATTGGCCGGCCCTCTGAGTGGTCCTGTATGCTGCGTCACACAGCGTTTGGGATCACCTTTGTCCTCTGCATCTCTTGTGTTCTGGGGAAAACAATAGTGGTGTTAATGGCCTTCAGGGCTACACTTCCAGGCAGTAATGTCATGAAGTGGTTTGGGCCTCTGCAGCAGCGACTCAGCATTTTTGCTTTCACTCTCATTCAGGTCCTTATTTGTATCCTTTGGTTAACAATATCCCCTCCTTTTCCCAACAAGAATATGAAGCACTACAAAGAAAAGATCATTCTGGAATGTGATGTAGGATCAGCAGTGGGGTTCTGGGCTGTGCTGGGTTATATTGGACTCCTCTCTGTCTTGTGTTTTGTTCTGGCTTTTCTGGCTCGTAAGCTGCCTGATAACTTCAATGAAGCCAAATTCATCACATTCAGCATGCTGATATTCTGTGCAGTCTGGATCACCTTTATACCAGCTTATGTCAGCTCACCTGGAAAGTTCACTGTAGCTGTGGAAATATTTGCAATTTTAGCATCCAGCTTTGGCTTACTCTTCTGTATTTTTCTTCCAAAATGTTATATAATATTATTCAAACCAGAACAAAACACAAGGAAACATATAATGGGAAAAACACATGCAAAATCTCAATGATTTGCTGCATTATGTTCTATTGAAGTGGTTAGGACACTCAACCCTTGACCAAACGATCATGAGATGTCGTCCCATGACAGACAATGCAACTGTAGCTACAATCAGGACTTTGCTGCCTAAACAGGTGCCAGAGCATGTCAAAGAAATAGGAACGTAAGAGCTTTAATAGGTTATGGAGGTTGCTTCAGGCCAAAATTAAATAAATAAATTCAACCTTAAAATGCTTCTTGAAATTAATCTTGAAATTAAAGAAAATTGAAAAACATTTAAGAATAACAAATGTGAAATAAAGTTGGTTGCTCTCACAATTATATCTGTTGCTACAATAACCACACAACCACTAGCTATTTAACTAACTCACTACGGGGTCCATGGATTGCAATTTAGCTAGATAGCTATCTGCCCAGCTACTTAATCTGATAATATGATGGCTATCAAAATTGATCCTTCATTATCTAGCTATACATACCCACACAATATATAATCTGTCATTTGCACAGAACCTATGATACGTTGTATAAACTGTATAAACATGCAGATCTGAAGTTGTGGGCATTGATTGAGGTTTACTTACGCACAGTGAGGACAATTAGAAGGTACAACCAGATTTCATTTGGCATTGCACCTAGCTATTGACTGTCCTGAAAAGGGGTCATAGCACAGTATGTCCTACAGCATCACATGTAATTACAACAGCCCTGTGGGAAATCTGTATCAGTAAATTTATGCATTATTAAAGTGTACGGGCCCAATTTTGCCTGAAAACAAGAGGTACAGTGGGATAACATGTGGTGCACTTGTTTTTAGTTATTTGATGGAAGCACAATCAACAAAAATGCCAACAGCACAGAGCAATTATGATCCCAATAGCACTACTGTTCTGACCAGTGTAGAAGGATGATCAATGATGCTCAAAAAATGCCTTGAGAACTTGAGAAGAATTTGGGATAGTGCTTTTTTTAGGCACAATGTATTACGTACTTACCCGAAAAATTGTACAGGGGTGTTTGATAAACTCCCTAGCTGTCAGTACAATAACTGCTACATTGTCCTTCTTTGCCACCCAGCCATCCCCATATATGTGGCCTAATTTCCCAATTGACCAGCAGCTCTGACCTCTGCAGAGTCACATCCCCCCCACCCATATGAAATTACAAGCACTACTGGTCATTCATGTCACAGTCAAGGGGTTCATTCATTCCACATCTCGGTATTTTCCAATGTCAACCGTACCATCACACGTGTGTTCACTAGCAATCATGGTTGAGCTCCGTCACCCTCACTACTAAACTGTGCCCACTACACAACAAAAGCATTCTATTTCCGGTCACTGACTCATGCAACTGAGCAAACAACTGAATGCTATAAACGTGTTTCTGTTACTAACTTTTCTAGCTCCTGTGCTAATTGTTAACATTGTCACTGGTCTTGCTGATAAGCATGAGTATTGCTTAATAAGAATATATGACACAGTGATAGCACACATGTTCAAATTGCAGGAAATGTCATTTTTTCTGCTGTCAACAATTATTTATGCAACCTTAAAAACAGCAGAAGCACTGAGCATAGACGCTCTGACAACACCAGGATGAGTAATACGCATTTTATGACACTCCACTATCAGTCCCACACAGGCAGAACATAAAATAGAGTTCACAATTCCAATAACAGCAGTACAATACAATATTTTATCAAATTTGATGAATCCATTGCACTCATATTGTGATTTTTTTCCATTCATTGCATTTATATTTTGTGATTTAAGTTGTGACATTGCTTTTTCTATGGGGGCTTTTGCACCTATCACTAGTATTTCAGTGTTTGTTAAGCTAGGGGAAATTTTGTGCCATCCGATCATTAATGCCACAGTCTATAGCAGCCTTCAGTTTGGTACATAAACTATTTATTAAGTTATCAAAAAAGCAAAGCAAGAAATGTGATGGGCTATCATTAAAAAGTGATGGGAATTTTTCAGCCACTTCAGAGTGAAGATTTGGACAGTATGTTCAGTATTGATCAGCACACTGCATTCCATTATAGTAAAACATACACAGTAATGATCAGAAAAAGAAATCTCATTCATGGAGGTGATATCTATGGAGAGTCCTCAAGTAATAACTAGGTCAAGCGTGTCTCCATGTTTATGAGTGAGACCTTTAACATGCTGTACAAAGTTCATAGACTTCAGAAGGCAAAAAGTCCAAAAATCTACACTCAGGAATGTCTATAGACATTTACATTCTATTGCATTTATATTCTTAAGAAAATCAGTTGTTCTCTCACTGCTCTGCAAGCTCCTGCTTATATCCAGATCACATTAGGTGAAATAATTTGGCATTGTCTTTTGCATGTCATCAATTTGGAATAGGGAAATCTTGGTCAGTGCTATTGTTTTATATTTAAAGTTGCCAGAAAACCTAACACATACTTTTTGTTCAAAACAACAGTATTTGCATTCCCTTTAGGCTTAGCATCCACCTCATTGTGTCTTACTCTGTGAAAACACGAATATAAAGAATAGTGAAAATATTGCATCAAAGCTGAGTTTTTAAAATAAAATGTATGAGGCGAAACAGACTCAAATGAAAATTAGGACTTAGCCCCTTGGTTCTGCCTCATTTCTTTAAAATTTGTCAGTTGAATAAATGTGCTTTGCAAAATTTGTGGAAATACGCAAGAGCAGAAAGTGGCTTCATCTAAGTAATATGGTAAAATATGAGTTTCAGAGCCCATGACAGAGATTTAAAACAGAGCATGGCACTATCTCCCCCCATATTAGTTAAGTGAACTGAAAACATACCAATAAGAGCAGATCTGAGAGCATTTACCTTTGTTGCTGCCTGTGCTGCCGATTCACTTTGCTCCGCCTTGCTTATCCTGGGACCAAGTCATGCCTTTGAGAATCATGGATGGATGGAGAATTAAAACTCTGCTGCATTTAAACTGGGCACACCACAGCACTGGATCAGAGACATACGGCAGGATGGCACTGCAGACCATGCTGCTGGCTGTGACAGTCATCTGGACTGCAGCAGAGACACCACCATGCAGAATACTGGGGAAGGCAGCCAAGCCGAGCTTCTTTCAGCTGGGAGACATCAACATTGGCGGGACATTCTCCCTGCACAGCCAACCCCAGCAAGCAAGCTTGCAATTCACAGGAGCACAGAAGTCCGTGGGCTGTATACGGTGAGGTGAACTAAGAACTAGCTTTCAACTGCAATGTGTAGTGTAATGGCTAGACACAAGACTTTAAAGCCAAAATGCTGCTAACAATATCATAGCAGACAGCTTTTGGTATTTTTAATTAATTTGAGTGTTAACTCCAGTATTAAAAAGAGGATTTGAGACATTTTGGAAAAATGTTGAAATAATACTTAAAAATAAATTTTTTGCACGATAACGTGTCATTTCTAGAGTTAATTTCAGAGAATATCGGCTGGCCCAGACAATGATCTTCACCATTGAAGAAATAAACAATAGAACTGACATCCTGCCAGGTGTATCTCTGGGCTATAAGATATATGACACGTGTGCCTCTACAACCATCTCTATACGATCAGCCATGGCTCTGATGAACGGCTATGAGGAAACTCTGAGTGACACATCATGCTCCATACCAGCAGCAGTGCAGGCTATCATTGGAGAAAGTGGGTCTACGAACACTATTGCAATTGCAGAATCTGTGGGACTATTTCAAATTCCACTGGTAAGAACTATTTTATTTTCTGCACACTGCCAAACTGGGAGAGTTACTTGGTGATATTTGTGAGTGAAATCCAAAAGCAGAGCTATATCCAGTGTTTTAGGGTGGCCTAGGCAGGTATATTGCAATAGTTAAATGCATGCAAGATAAATCTGTAAATATGAATCTGATAAAAAAGCATCAGTCTTAAAAATATAACGTTGACCATTAAAAGTTTCATTAATATAACCAACACACTTGCCCTTGTACTACTGTACTAAAAACTGAAATTTCTTAAGGGCAGTTTGTTTCACACTGGTATTATCTGACTGCACTCACCATATATGTTATTCAGTAACATGCCACTGAATGTACTATCCTCACTGCAAATGACCACATTTAAAAATACATTTAACATTTAGCTATGGTGACGCGGATGTTGCTAAGTGCACAGCAATACTGAACACACATTTTATTGCAAAAAAATTAAAAACTATGAGGAGCATAGATTAGTTGACTGTATTTCATCTTTTTAATATAATATGACAAAGGTTACCAGCCTCACACTTTTTACTTCCAAAATATACACTACCGGTGAAAGGTTTTGGAACACCTCCATTTTTCCAGTTTTATTTAAATTTGAGCAGTCCAGTAAGTGATTGACGTGAAATGGGACAAAAGGAAGCGGTAAACTGCCAGAGGTTTAAAAAGTTTGGCTTACCAAAAACTGAAAAATAATGTAAATTTTAGAGTTATAAAAAAGGCCTTTTTCAGGAAACAAGTAATGGGTTAACAACTTTTGCAACTTTTTCTGCAGAAATGGAAGTAAATTAAGCCTTGAAAGTTGATGCAAACAATTCTTACAGGTGTCCTGACTTTTGTTGATTACTTATAAACCCTCTGTCTGTATAAAAGCAGTGTTAGAACAAACTGTGTTACTACACCCTGTGAAGCATTATTTGGACAATATTGCACTGCAGGAAGTAGTATATTGCTATCATAATGGCGAGAAAATAGCCAATTAACAAAGGAAGACAGACAGAACATTATAACCCTTAAAAATGTAGGTCTTTCCTTTACTTAAAGATGGTCCTTAAAATCCATTTTGAATCTAGTTTAAATTACGGATCTATTTACCTGGCATTTTTCCATGTTTTTCACAGATCAGTCACTTTGCTACATGTGCATGCCTGAGCAATAGGAAAAGGTTCCCCTCGTTCTTCAGAACCATTCCCAGTGACTATTACCAGAGCAGAGCGCTGGCTCAGCTGGTGAAGCACTTTGGCTGGACCTGGGTAGGAGCAGTGAGAAGTGACAGTGACTATGGCAACAATGGAATGGCCACATTTGTTAAAGCCGCCCAAGAAGAAGGGATCTGCATCGAGTATTCTGAGAAATTCCACAGAGCAGAACCAGTCAAATTACTGAAGGTTGTAGACGTTATCAAAGGAGGTACAGCAAAGGTAGTGGTGGCATTTGTCGCTCAGGGAGAGATGAACTATTTATTAGAACAGCTAATCCTTCAGAACATTACTGGTCTCCAAATGATTGGCAGTGAGGCCTGGATAACTGCAAGCAATCTAGTGACACCAACCAGTTACAGAATACTGGGTGGGTCTATTGGCTTTGCTGTTAGCAAAGCCAAAATTGATGGCTTGAAAGAGTTTGTGTTGAAACTTCACCCTTCACAAAACCCAGAAAATACCGATGTTGTAGATTTCTGGGAAACTGCTTTTCAGTGTTCTCTAACAAATGGAAACAATTCACCTTACAATACCCCATGCACTGGATCTGAAAGCTTGAGTGAACTGAAAAACCAATACACTGATGTATCAGAGCTGAGAATCTCCAACAATGTTTACAAAGCAATTTACGCCATTGCGCATTCCCTACATGACCTGCTGGCTTGTACAGCCCATCAAGGCTGTGCAAACAGCCTGAAAACAGAACCCTGGCAGGTAATTAATGCCCCCTATTTACATGGTTCATAAACACACCACCATAAACCAGCTCAACATCTCTAATCTCTGCTGAAATCTGTTTCTTACTCCACAGGTGCTTGAGGCATTGAAAAAAGTGAATTTCACATTGGGAACAGGGGAGCAGGTCTTCTTTGATAGTAATGGAGACCCAGCAGCTAGATATGAAGTGGTGAACTGGCAGCTTGGTCCTGATGGTGCAGTGCAGTTCAAAGCGGTTGGCTACTACGATGCCTCCTTACCAGCTGGTCAGCAGTTTGTATTGAGTCCTGATAGTATGGTTTGGGCAGGAGGCCTACAACAGGTAAGTGTTCATGTATTACATTAAAACATGGCTTGGTGGTAATTCTCAAAACCTGTGTAGGAAAACCTTCTCTGTGCTCTCAATGGACTATATTCTACTTATGCGTACATATATCTGACTTTTATGTATATCATTTTGTATATTTAATAATGATTCTGAACTGTGGCACAAAAATGTCAATGTTAAATGTCAGATATTGATATGTACTAATAATTAATGCATTCATAATTCATATAAATCATAAGGGGGAGGACAGGAAGTAGTTAGCAAGTAACTTCATACACTAATCAAGTAGAAAATGAAAACATCACACACAATAAAACAATATACAAAAGTGTATCCACCACCAAATCAGAATATTTGTGTGTCACAACAATTATAAACTAATAATGTTGTACTTAAAGGACTTGTAGACTTAATCCAGCAACATTTCTATGTAATGTTTCTGCTGTGCATATAAACTTTCTCTTTTACCTCTAGATCAAGTTTACTGTATTTGGTGGTCGAGATTAATGCCATCATTCCAAACTATCCATACATAATATCATCCATTAGCACTCAGAGTTATAAATGACACATATCCATTCTCTGTCATACAGAAACCCAGGTCAGTGTGCAGTGAGAGCTGTCCCCCAGGCACTCGCAAAGCCGTGCAGAGAGGGAGGCCCGTCTGCTGCTATGACTGTGTGCCCTGCGCTGAGGGAGAAATCAGCAATACCACAGGTAATTCAGAGCCAGCACTAACAAGTCTATACAAAGACTTTGCCTGTTGTGCTCTTCCTATTAGGTAGCAAATGTTCAGTATACTTGATCCATAGAACTGCAATCTGAACAATGCTACATTATTGCTATGTGAGTTTTCTAACTGTGTCAATCATCATTTTCTTACAGATGCTAATGACTGTATTCAGTGTCCAGAAGAATATTGGTCTAATGCAAAAAGAGATCAATGTGTTTTAAAGGCTGTTGAATTCCTCTCTTATGAAGAAGTTATGGGAATAGTGCTTGTCATTTTTTCATTATTTGGAGCATGCGTGACTATACTTGTGGCTGTGCTGTTCTTCATACAAAAGGACACTCCCATTGTGAAAGCCAACAACTCTGAGCTCAGCTTCCTGCTGCTCTTTTCATTGAAATTGTGTTTCCTTTGCTCCCTCACCTTCATTGGACGGCCTTTGGATTGGTCCTGTATGCTGCGCCACACAGTGTTTGGGATCACCTTTGTCCTCTGCATCTCTTGTGTTCTGGGGAAAACAATAGTGGTGTTAATGGCCTTCAGGGCTACACTTCCAGGCAGTAATGTTATGAAGTGGTTTGGGCCTCTGCAGCAGCGACTGAGCGTACTTGCTTTCACTCTCATTCAGGTCCTTATTTGTATCCTTTGGTTAACAATATCCCCTCCTTTCCCCAATATGAACATGAAGCACTACAAAGAAAAGATCATTCTGGAGTGTGACGTAGGATCAGCAGTGGGGTTCTGGGCTGTACTGGGCTATATTGGACTCCTCTCTGTCTTGTGCTTTGTGCTGGCTTTTCTGGCTCGTAAGCTGCCTGATAACTTCAATGAAGCCAAATTCATCACATTCAGTATGCTGATATTCTGTGCAGTCTGGATCACCTTCATACCAGCTTATGTCAGCTCACCTGGAAAGTTCACTGTAGCTGTGGAAATATTTGCCATTTTAGCTTCAAGTTTTGGTTTACTATTCTGTATTTTTCTTCCAAAATGTTATATAATGTTATTCAAACCAGAACAAAATACAAGAAAACATGTAATGGGTAAAACGCATGCCAAGTCTCAATGATTTGCTGTATGATTATCTGAAGGTGCTAGGGCACTGGACTCATAAATTAGGACCAAAGGGTCACAAGATACCGTGCTATGACAGCTACTCTGCTTATGATGAAGACCTGGATGTCTAAATAGGTGATAAATGTCAAAGAAGAAGGAATGTAAGGAGTGCCATCTATGGTTAACTTAAGAAATAAACAACTAATGAAATCAATAAATCTGTGCTCATTGCTGTCTGCTAAGTCCATTGCAGCATACCAGTCAAATGAATCATCTATATTTGCCTCAAATTATTTCTATTGCTGGATGTTTGCTCTCTGTAAATGGGAAGCAAAAGGGAATACATTATTTATCGAGCTGTCACATTAGGGAGGTAACAGATAAGCATACAGTTATTAAAAATTCTATCAATACACCATGCACAAAGGGGAAAATGATTGACACTTTGAGCCAAGGAAGTATAGAAAGGGCTTCCTGCATACATCCTACAAACCACCAAATGTGATAGTTGTAGACCAACCTTCTGAAAACAAGCGGCCAATCTCACTCTTTGTCGATGCGCTGTTCTGCTACATGAAACCACATAAACACCAAAGCAAGATTTGCCTAATTCCCAAGAAGAATAGTGATTAAGAAAAAATAAGATTGAAAAGATTTAATTTAAAGTAAAAAATACTCTCAAAATGATTTTATTTCACATTCATTTTTGCTGTCGTTTTGATGAACAATGTTGTACTGCAAATATAATAAACATGCATGATCACATTGGGCACTCCTTCAATAGGTAAATTTACCTGTGAATGCTCTGGTAAATGAGCTTTACTGTAGCAATGGCATTAATTCCTAAAAATGAAGAGATCTGGAGTGCTGTCAAGTGTGGAACATTAGGCAGAAACTTTGTGGAAACCATTAAGTGTAACACGGTCAGGTTTTTTTGTGAATGGTGATCTAGAGAGATGTGCCTATGTGCCCCTGCATCGAACACCAATGTGGTAGCATGCACATATACATTTATTTGGCTAGCTTGGGAGCATTTTATTGTAAATTGTTTAACTGGATATTACAAGCTATCCAATATTCACTGTAAAAAATGAAATACCACTCCGATGTTAGGCACCTAGGTTTTGTCTGTGAGGCACTAATCAGTTATGTCCATATCATTATATGACTGATTACCTAAAAATACAGAACTCTCATATTGCAATGCAACTAGATAGCTAGCTTTGTTACATGGTTTTTCCCTCCTAAAAGGACCTGCCACATGTTAGATATGTAGCAGAGAAATTATGTTTCTCTGGAGAAACTCTGAGACCTTTGGAACTCTCAGTCCTGTGGAAAATGTTTCCAACTAACATACATAATTTTATTCAGTGGAGTGGGTGCTATTTTAAGATTCATGTCAGATTGAACGCAATTTGTTCAAGGCGGCTTGAATATCAACAAAAGAGCAGCATCATAAAACAACACAGCTAGCTAGCTACTTAGCTAGCTATATTGCCGTTTTGATATTTTTTCCTGTGCTGATTCACTGAGTTTGTAAAAAGTCAACTGCGATGTGAAAAGCTACATGGCAGGCATCATGCTAGATAGCTCTCACATGCAAGTCAGTCTACAGACTGTAAGTTACTGTAAGTTGTAAGCTGACAGTGTTTTTGAATTGTTAGCACATCAAAGGGTTTACAAAGCCCATATAATAAAACCATATAATAGAACAAACAGTCCTAACCTGACTTGTCAGAAATTAATTGAGATTCCTTGCTAGTTAGTTCATGAAAATGAATGCTTACATCTTGCTGTGCTTAGAGTAGCCAGAACAGCAGGCTTCACTTTATCTAGCAAAATGGAATGTGCTTGGAAATGCATCAAATAGCAAACAGCTGGTTTTAACATGGCCAGACTGTTTTCCTTCAGCACTCTCCTTCAGACTTGTTTCATGGCATCGCCTAGTAAATGTGCATTGCAGTAAGCATACTTATTTCCTTGAGTAAGTGCCTATAGTATTTCATAGCAATGAACCTTCAATTTAGCATGAATTTCAAAGGTAAGCCGTGGACCAATGTGCTTGGTTCAAACTCTTCTCCTGGTCACATATAACAGAAGGAATGTGACAAGGGCATCAGAGGAGGAGGGAAGCCAATAGTGGAAAAATGTACCCAAAAAAACATAGTCCCTTTAAATGTGGAATCTGGAATTGGCCCCTTGTCTTGGAGCATAGTAGCCTATGTTATCAAAAACCACATTTCACTGTGAAGAGAAAGCAAGGCAGATTGCTGTGAAGAAAGCATTTGCTACCCCTCCCTCACATGAGAAAAAGAATCACTGATTTATGTTTCAGTACAGACATTGTGAGCTATATGCATTATATTTAATAAATTGTTACAATAACTGTCTTTCACTCAGTTTTCTTCACAGTCAAGAGTATAAAATCTAATTGCTTAAAATGTTCAAATTAAAATCAACATCAGCCTGTATGACTTCATGTTGGGCTGCATAAATTGTATAAAGCATTAAATAAATGACAAATAGATGGTCACTCATTGCAATGATAGGACGGCTAAGCTCGTTTTCTAGGTAGCTATCGTCTCACTTTAATAAGGGGTAGTCCTGAGCATTGAAAATATTCAATTAGCATAGGAGATTACGTCATCATTTTGTGTTCATTACATTAATCCTGCAATGTTATGAGATATTACAAAGCACCCGATTTAATTTAGTTTGCAGTGAAAGGCCTCATTATTCTACGGCAGGAGAAATCTCAAGCGAACAACACAGTGTAATACAATGTTAATGACAGGTAATTGATGTTAGGATCATTTTATCTTAAGGAATAGGGCAGTCTGGTAATGTTAAAGGGAGGGACTGTCATGAATCATGAGATATTTACACCAAAATCTGGAAACCACACCCCATGACATAAATGATGATTTACGGTGGTACATCACGTGATCTAATTAAACTTTGATTGTGTTGTATTTGCGCCATTCATTAAAAGGTTTAAATATCACGACTGGAGTAGGTTCTGCCAGTGGCATGCAAGATGCAGTGAAGGGGGGCCCGAAGCAGTAAATACAGCCAAAGACAGATTAATTTATGAGGCACTCTGATGCAGCAACCCATCTTTGCTGCATGTGTTTAAATTGGAATGAACACGTCAAAAGAGTGTGTAGTTCACTAAGGGTCAATCAAAGTGGTTAGAAAAATTTAAAAAGTTCAACCAACTATTCAAGGGGGAGCACATGATTTGGCACTATGCCACTGGTTATACTTCAAATGAAACTTCAGATGGAATTTGTGCACATGTCATGAGGCTATTGTAAGGTTTAAGAGACCCCATACAGGGTCTCATCCCCTATCCCACAGATGCAGAGGTGCCGACACCCTAGGTGCCAGCACACACACACACACACACACACACACACACACACACACACACACACACACACACACACACGCACAAAGGACTGTTACCTGGCTAGGCCTCTGGCTGAGGGTGGAGGGTCAGACCCCGTGGACCAGCAAGAGGCAGGTAACAGAGGTGATGGTCAGAGATAAGAATGCCAGACACAAGAATGTAGCTAGAATACACATTTCTGTTTCCCGCCTCTGAGGACAAAGAACTCAGAGAAGGTATATATAAAGTGACTCAATGTATCAATCAGCGTTCAACTACTCCGCGAACCCAAAGAGACTGTTTTTCTGTGACGCTTTGCCGATCATTGTAAAACTTTCTCGTTGCAAATGCTCGAATGCCAATAAAACAACACCGACTTCCAAGCTACATTGGACTCGCGCCTCTTCAATTCTTACACTATTAAACACAACTAAAGGATAAAGGCAAATTCTACAATGAAGTAGAATGTTTTTTAAAGTCAGAAAGTATAGAGGTGGATAACATCAAATGCATAACAACATATATCACCCTTAGTTTTGGCATGATTCTTTAAAAATTATCACAGTCACAGAATACAACAGAGAATTTCAAAATCTGTGAATATAAGAAAGTGGTGCGTTTTGGTAGACTGAGAATACTGTCTCAGGACCCATGACAGAGATTTGAAAGACATAACTGACTGTTCCTCCATGTTAGTTTATTAAACTGACAACAGATAGCTGCAAGAGTAATTATGTTTACCTTTGTTGTTGCCTTTGCATCTAATGCATTTTTTTTCTCCATTTTCCTTTTCTGGGAGCTCAGTCATGCCTCTGAGAATCATGGATGGATGGAGAATTAAAACTCTGCTGCATTTAAACTGGGCACACCACAGCACTGGATCAGAGACGTACGGCAGGATGGCACTGCAGACCATGCTGCTGGCTGTGACAGTCATCTGGACTGCAGCAGAGACACCACCATGCAGAATACTGGGGAAGGCAGCCAAGCCAAGCTTCTCTCATCTGGGAGACATCAACATCGGTGGAGTTTTCTCCCCCCACAACAGTCCCTCAGAAAGAAAGATCCAATTTCGATCTATTCCAGAGCCCCTGCAATGTTCACGGTGAGGAAACATAATAATAACATTTTAATAGCTGTTTGGAGTGGTAGTCATTTGACAGTAAGATGCTGTTGTTGTTTAATCTTTATGTTTAAATATATGTTAATATTGAGGATACATAAAAATGTCATGAATGTAAATTGCCTTACATGTGGTTTGCTTACTGTGCAAATGTATGATAACAGCTTAATTTAAATGTTTACCATTTTACTGAAATGATAAATTTGAATGTTGAGCATGAAAGTTTCATTCATTTTTATCAATGTTCAACATCATGTGTCATTTCTAGAATCAATGTCAGGGAATTCTGGGTGGCCCAGACCATGATCTTTGCCATTGAAGAAATAAACAACAGAACTGACATCCTGCCAGGTATATCTCTGGGCTATAAGATATATGACTCCTGTACCACTACAATGTTAACAGTAGAATCAGCCATGGCTCTGATGAACGGCTATGAGGAAATGCTGACAGACACATCGTGCTCCATACCAGCAGCAGTGCAGGCTATCATTGGAGAATCTGCATCTACGAACACCATTGCACTTGCAGAAAGTGTGGGCCTGTTTCAAATTCCAGTGGTGCGTTATTCTAATAATTTTTGTACACTGCAAGACAGCAATTTCCTCAAGAATACTTGTGGACAAAATCTTGGTAGCGAGGCAAAATAATATTAGTAGTAATTTTGGAGTGTCCTAACAGGATATTTAACATTTTGTCAATGATATGAAAAAAATTAATGAGTAAAATGCGCATATAAAGCTTTCATTTAAAAATGTTTAAAAAGTAATCTTTTAGCAAACTCCACCAACTGGACCACTGCACCAATTCATTTAAAAATATACTTTGACCAGTAAAATATTGTCCAGAGATTGTTGCAAACTGCAGTAATAATTATTAAAAATTATCTCCTTATATTCAACACCAAGACATTGTATTTACCAGTGACTGCATCACCTAACAGCATCAAATGTGAGATAAGTGGTGGATTTTGTAAACTCTTCTAACTAATGTCACAGCAAGAATGTTTGTGAAAGATTGACAGAAAAAGGGTTTACAGAGCCAGAACACTTGCTCTAAGAATATGTATTTACACTAAATAAATACATAAATAAAGAGTAAGCCTTGAAACCCTTGTAACAAGTCAAAGGCATGATAATTCAACTCATTCTACTTTTTTCATTCAAAGTTCTGATGTATTTTGTATTTTTCCATGTTTTTCACAGATCAGTCACTTTGCTACATGTGCATGCCTGAGCAATAGGAAAAGGTTCCCCTCGTTCTTCAGAACCATTCCCAGTGACTTTTACCAGAGCAGGGCGCTGGCTCAGCTGGTGAAGCACTTTGGCTGGACCTGGGTAGGAGCAGTGAGAAGTGACAGTGACTATGGCAACAATGGAATGGCCACATTTATTGAAGCTGCCCAACAGGAAGGGATCTGCATTGAGTATTCTGAGAAATTCCACAGAACAGAACCAGACAAATTACTGAAGGTTGTTGATGTTATCAAAGGAGGTACAGCAAAAGTAGTGGTGGCATTTCTCGCTCAGGGAGAGATGACCAATTTACTAGAACAGCTAACCATTCAGAACATTACTGGTCTCCAAATGATTGGCAGTGAGGGCTGGATAACTGCAAGCAATCTAGTGACACCAACCAGTTACAGAATACTGGGCGGCTCTATTGGCTTTGCTGTCAGCAAAGTCGAAATTAATGGCTTGAAAGAGTTCTTGTTGAAAATTCACCCCTCACAGAATCCAGAAAATACTGATGTTGTAGATTTCTGGGAAACTGTTTTTCAATGTTCTCTAACGAATGGAAACAATTCACCTTACAATACCCCATGCACTGGATCTGAAAGCTTGAGTGAACTGAAAAACCAATACACTGATATATCAGAGCTGAGAGTATCCAACAATGTTTACAAAGCAGTTTACGCTGTTGCATATTCGCTGCATGACCTGCTGGCTTGTACAGCCCATCAAGGCTGTGCAAACAGCCTGAAAACAGAGCCCTGGCAGGTAATTAATGCCCCCTATTTACATGGTTCATAAACACACCACCATAAACCAGCTCAACATCTCTAATCTCTGCTGAAATATGTTTCTTACTCCACAGGTGCTTGAGGCATTGAAAAAGGTGAATTTCACTTTGGAAACTGGGGAGCAGGTCTCCTTTGATAGTAATGGAGACCCAACAGCCAAATATGAGGTGGTGAACTGGCAGCTTGGTCCTGATGGTGCAGTGCAGTTCAAAGCGGTTGGCTACTACGATGCCTCCTTACCAGCTGGTCAGCAGTTTGTATTGAGTCCTGATAGTATGGTTTGGGCAGGAGGCCTACAACAGGTAAGTGTTCATGTACTACATTAAAACATGGCTTGGTGACAAATCTCAAAACCTGTACAGGAGTACCTTTTCTCTGCTCCTAAAAATGGGGGGAGTATGTATAAAAATTGCTGCAATTCTTAATGGTTTGTATGATAATTTTGTTAAACCCCTTGAATTAAAGCTGAAAGTCTGCACTTAATTTCACATCTTGATTGCTTCATTTCAAATTCATTGTGGTGGAGTACAGAGCCAAATTCATGAAAATTGTGTCACTTTCCAAATACTTATGGACCTAACTGTATTTAGAAATGATTCTGAACCATGGCAGAGCCTTAAATACATATAAATAAAAATTAAAATAATGTTAAATACATCAGATATTAATACATGTTAGTTAAAAAATTCAAAATTCATATAAATCACAGGAAGGGAGACAGGATGTAGTTAGCAAGTAACTTCATACACTAATCAAGCAGAAAATTATACTATGACATACAAAAAAACACTATAAAAAAGTGTACCAACCACACAATCTGAATATTTGTGAGTTACAGCTATTATAAGCATAAGAATGTGGATATAATGTTTATAATGGATCTAATGTTTTAATGTGGATATAATGTATTATATGAAAATATAATATAATATACTTAATGTTGTTGTACTTACAGTGGAGATTGTTTAATCTGTATACCTGACATCAATTACACCTTTAAGTTTGCATGCCTCACAACAATAAAGGAATCCTTTCTGTATGCAGCTGGACCCAGTCCAGCAACATTCATGCTGTGCTTTTGTGCTGCCCACGTAATCTTTCCCTTTCACCTCTATTTCACATTTTCTATATTGGGTGGAAGATATTAATGACATAATATGGATCTATGCTCTATTTACAAAATCATCCATGAGCACTCAGAGTTATAAATGACACATCTCCATTCTCTGTCATACAGAAACCCAGGTCAGTGTGCAGTGAGAGCTGTCCCCCAGGCACTCGCAAAGCCGTGCAGAGAGGGAGGCCCGTCTGCTGCTATGACTGTGTGCCCTGCGCTGAGGGAGAAATCAGCAATACCACAGGTAATTCAGAGCCAGCACTAACAAGTCAACACATAGACTCTACACAAAGGCTCTGCCTGTTTGTTCCTATTAGGTAGCAAATGTTCAGTATACTCGAGCCATAGAACTGCAGTCTGAACAATAATGCTATGTGAGTTTTCTAACCGTGTCAATCATCATTTTCTTACAGATGCTAATGACTGTGTTCAGTGTCCGGAAGAATATTGGTCTAATGCAAAAAGAGATCAATGTGTATTAAAAGCTTTTGAATTCCTCTCTTATGAAGAAGTTATGGGAATAGTGCTTGTCATTTTTTCATTATTTGGAGCATGCGTGACTATACTTGTGGCTGTGCTGTTCTTCATACAAAAGGACACTCCCATTGTGAAAGCCAACAACTCTGAGCTCAGTTTCCTGCTGCTCTTTTCATTGAAACTGTGTTTCCTTTGCTCCCTCACCTTCATCGGCCGGCCCTCTGAATGGTCCTGTATGCTACGCCACACAGCGTTTGGGATCACCTTTGTCCTCTGCATCTCTTGTGTTCTGGGGAAAACAATAGTGGTGTTAATGGCCTTCAGAGCTACACTTCCAGGCAGTAATGTTATGAAGTGGTTTGGGCCTCTGCAGCAGCGACTCAGTGTTTTTGCTTTCACTCTCATTCAGGTCCTTATTTGTATCCTTTGGTTAACAATATCCCCTCCTTTCCCCAATATGAACATGAAGCACTACAAAGAAAAGATCATTCTGGAGTGTGATGTAGGATCAGCAGTGGGGTTCTGGGCTGTGCTGGGCTATATTGGACTCCTCTCTGTCTTGTGCTTTGTTCTGGCTTTTCTGGCTCGTAAGCTGCCTGATAACTTCAATGAAGCCAAATTCATCACATTCAGCATGCTGATATTCTGTGCAGTCTGGATCACCTTCATACCAGCTTATGTCAGCTCACCTGGAAAGTTCACTGTAGCTGTGGAAATATTTGCCATTTTAGCTTCAAGTTTTGGTTTACTATTCTGTATTTTTCTTCCAAAATGTTATATAATGTTATTCAAACCAGAACAAAACACAAGAAAACATGTAATGGGTAAAACGCATGCCAAGTCTCAATGATATGCTGTATGATTTTCTGCTGAAGGGGATAGGGCACTGGACTCATAAATTACGACTAAGAGGTCATGAGATACTGTCCTATGACAGACACTGCTACTCTGCTCATGATGAAGACCTGGATGTCTAAACAGGTGATATATGTCAAAGAAGAAGGAATGTAAGGAGTGCCATCTATGGTTAACTTAAGAAATAAATAAATAATGAAATCAATAAAGCTGTGTTCAGTTCTCACTACTAAGTACATGACAGCATATCAGTGAAATGAATCATCTAAATATTCCTTGAATTATTTCTATTGCTGGATATTTGCTGTCTGTAAATGGGAAGCAAAAGGGAATACATTATTTATAGAGCTGTCATGTGTTAGGGAGGTAACAGTTAAGCATACAGTTATTAAAGATTCTACCAAATACACCCTGCACAAAGGGGAAAATGATAGACACTTTGAGCTAAGGAAGTACAGAAAGGGCTTCCCTACACACATCCCACAAACCACTGAAAGTGACAGCTGTAAACCAGCATTCCGATCACAAGCAGCCAATCTCGTTCTTTATTGATATGCTGTTCTGTAACATGAAACTACACAAATACCAAACCAAGATGAGATATTGCTTGACTCCTCTTTACAGTGGTAATTAAAAGGTATGAATACCACAGCTGCAGTTTTTTTCTGCCTGGTGGCATGCAAGATACAGTGAAGGGGGGCCCGAAGCATTAAATACAGCCAAAGACAGACTCATTTATGAGGCACTCTGATGCAGCAACACAATCAAAGTGGTTAGAAAAACTAAAGGTTCAACCTGCAAAGGGCCCCCTCCCCAACTGTGCAAGGAGGCCCCAGGATTTTACAGTAGGCCACTGCTTCTACCTCACATGAAATGTCAAATGCAACTTCAGATGGAAGTTGTGAATATAGCATGAGGCTATTAAACACAACTAAAGGATAATGACAAATTCTGCAATGAAGCAGAATGTGTTCAAAGACAGAAAGTATAGAACTGGATAACATCAAATGCACAAAAACATACATCAGCTTTAGTTTTGGTGTGATTCTTTAAAATTTCTCACAGTCAAAGAATAAATAAAAGAATTTCAAAATCAGTGTATATACGAAGGCCCAAAAGTGGTGTGTTTTGGTAGAATAAGAATACTGTCTCAGAGCCCATGACAGAGATTTGAAACACATGACAGACTGTTCCTCCATGTTAGTTTATTAAGCTGACAACAGACAGCTACAAGACTAAGTATGTGCACTTTTACTGTTGCCTCTGCAGCTAATTCAATTCGCTCCACCTTCCTTTTCTGGGAGCTCAGTCATGCCTTTGAGGATCATGGATGGATGGAGAATTAAAACTCTGCTGCATTTAAACTGGGCACATCACAGCACTGGATCAGAGACGTACATCAGGATGGCACTGCAGACCATGCTGCTGGCTGTGACAGTCATCTGGACTGCAGCAGAGACACCACCATGCAGAATACTGGGGAAGGCAGCCAAGCCAAGCTTCTCTCAGCTGGGAGACATCAACATTGGTGGAGTTTTCTCCCTCTACAACAGTCCCTCAGAAAGAACCATCCAATTCCGATCTATGCCAGAGCCTCTACAGTGTTCACGGTGAGGAAAAATAAGAATAACATTTTTAATAGCTGTTTGTAGTTGTAGTCATTTGACACGTAACATCAATGATACGTAAAAAACTAATCATTGTAAATTGCTTTACATGTGATTTGGTTACTGTACAAATAAATAATAACAGCTTAATTTAAATATTTACCATTTTACTGAAATGATACATTTTAATATTGGGCATAAAAGTTTTATTAATTTTTATCAATGTTCAAAATCATGTGTCATTTCTAGAATCAATGTCAGGGAATTCTGGGTGGCCCAGACCATGATCTTTGCCATTGAAGAAATAAACAACAGAACTGACATCCTGCCAGGTATATCTCTGGGCTATAAGATATATGACTCCTGTACCACTACAATGTTAACAGTAGGATCAGCCATGGCTCTGATGAACGGCTATGAGGAAATGCTGACAGACACATCGTGCTCCATACCAGCAGCAGTGCAGGCTATCATTGGAGAATCTGACTCTACAGGCAGCATTGCACTTGCAGAAAGTGTGGGATTGTTTCAAATTCCAGTGGTGCGTTAATGTAATAATTATTATACACAGAAAATCAACATTTTATCCAGAAGCATTTGTGCATGAAATCTAGGCAGGCATATTTTGTCTCAGATGTAATAAAAACAAAACAGATGTGTAAAATTCATATGTAAAGTATTAATTTAAAAATGTTTTTTAAAAATCATCATTAGCAAACTCCACCAACCTATCAATTCATTTAAAGTATACTTCGACCAGTAAAATATTGTTCGATAGATTTTTCATTTTACTTCCAGCTAGGAAAAGTGAAATATCCCCTACACATGTAATGCTATATTAATTAGTGTGAAGACAGTTTTTTTGTGAAGATAGTAACTGAATGCAGTAATCTAATTAAATTCAATGCCAAGACATTGTATTTGCCTGTGACTGCATCTCATAATAGCGTCAAATCTGAGGTATGTTGTGGATTTTGTAAACTAATATCATATCTAATATCTCAACAAGGATGTTTGAGAAGGATTGAAAGAAAATGTCCATACAGAGGCAGAACGCTTCTACGAAGAATATATATAAAATAAATATATACATAAATAATAAGCCCATCTACACTCTTGTAATACCTCAGTGACATATAATTTAATTTATTCTATTCTATTAATTTATTCTTTTTTTCATTTGAAACTCTGACGTATTTTGTATTTTTCATGTTTTTCACAGATCAGTCACTTTGCTACATGTGCATGCCTGAGCAATAGGAAAAGGTTCCCCTCGTTCTTCAGAACCATTCCCAGTGACTTTTACCAGAGCAGAGCGCTGGCTCAGCTGGTGAAGCACTTTGGCTGGACCTGGGTAGGAGCAGTGAGAAGTGACAGTGACTATGGCAACAATGGAATGGCCACATTTATTGAAGCTGCCCAACAGGAAGGGATCTGCATCGAGTATTCTGAGAAATTCCACAGAGCAGAAACAGACAAATTACTGAAGGTTGTTGATGTTATCAAAGGAGGTACAGCAAAGGTAGTGGTGGCATTTCTCGCTCAGGGAGAGATGACCAATTTACTGGAACAGCTAATCCTTCAGAACATTACTGGTCTCCAAATGATTGGCAGTGAGGCCTGGATAACTGCAAGCAATCTAGTGACACCAACCAGTTACAGAATACTGGGCGGCTCTATTGGCTTTGCTGTCAACAAAGTCGAAATTAATGGCTTGAAAGAGTTTGTGTTGAAACTTCACCCCTCACAAAACCCAGAAAATACAGATGTTATAGATTTCTGGGAAACTGTTTTTCAATGTTCTCTAACGAATGGAAACAATTCACCTTACAATACCCCATGCACTGGATCTGAAAGCTTGAGTGAACTGAAAAACCAATACACTGATATATCAGAGCTGAGAATATCCAACAATGTTTACAAAGCAGTTTACGCTGTTGCATATTCGCTGCATGACCTGCTGGCTTGTACAGCCCATCAAGGCTGTGCAAACAGCCTGAAAACAGAGCCCTGGCAGGTAATTAATGCACCCCTATTTGCTAGGTTCATAAACACACCACCATAAACCAGCTCAACATCTCTAATCTCTGCTGAAATATGTTTCTTACTCCACAGGTGCTTGAGGCATTGACAAAATTGAATTTTACTTTGGAAACTG
Organism: Megalops atlanticus; assembly: GCA_019176425.1. Lineage (NCBI taxonomy): Eukaryota > Metazoa > Chordata > Actinopteri > Elopiformes > Megalopidae > Megalops > Megalops atlanticus. The sequence goes on along the minus strand of CM032883.1, from coordinate 21,509,347 downwards.
GGGAGCAGGTCTCCTTTGATAGTAATGGAGACCCAACAGCCAAATATGAGGTGGTGAACTGGCAGCTTGGTCTTGATGGTTCAGTACAGTTCAAAGCGGTTGGCTACTACGATGCCTCTTTACCGGCTGGTCAGCAGTTTGTATTGAGTCCTGATAGTATTGTTTGGGCAGGAGGCTTACAAGAGGTAAGTGTTCATGTACTACATTAAAGCCTGGCTTTGTGACAATTCTCAAAACCTGTAGGAACTTTTCTCTGCTCTCAATGGGGTATATTATAATTAAAGCTAGACATTTCTGGCATTTATCTGTATCATTTTGTATATTTAAAATTGATTCTGAACTGTGGCAGAACCTTAAACAAACATTTCAGTGCCAAATATGTCAGAAATTGATATGTGTTAGTTAATACATTCAATTCATATAAATCACAGGAGGGGAGACAGGGTGTAGTTAGCAAGGAACTTCACACACTACTCAAGCAGATAATGAAACCATGGCATTCAAAAAAAAAAAAAAACAATATCCAAAAGTATGCCTACCACACAATCAGAATATTTGTGAGTCACAACAATTATAAGCATAAGAATGTTGAAAAAATGTAATCTTGAAGGATGAGTTTCAGGGCAGGATTACATACAGTTGAGACTCTTTAATCTGTATGCCTGACATCAAATACACCTCTCAGTTTGCATGCCTCACATCAATGAAGACAACCTTTCTGTATACTGCTTGTGGACCCAAGCAACATTAATATCTTATGTTTCTGCTGTGCACATAAATGTTCTCTTTTACCTCTAGATCAAGTTTACTGTATTTGGTGGTAGAGATTAATGCCATCATTCCAAACTATCCATACATAATATCATCCATGAGCACTCAGAGTTATAAATGACACATCTCCATTCTCTGTCATACAGAAACCCAGGTCAGTGTGCAGTGAGAGCTGTCCCCCAGGCACTCGCAAAGCCGTGCAGAGAGGGAGGCCCGTCTGCTGCTATGACTGTGTGCCCTGCGCTGAGGGAGAAATCAGCAATACCACAGGTAATTCAGAGCCAGCACTAACAAGTCTACACGAAGGCTGCCTGTTCTGCTCCTTATATTAGAAAGCAAATGTTCTGTGTACCACATCCAGTGAACTGTATTCTGAACAATCTTGTTATGCTAGATTTCTAACCATGTCAATCATCATTTTCTCACAGATACTAATGACTGTATTCAGTGTCCGGGAGAATATTGGTCTAATGCAAAAAGAGATCAATGTGTATTGAAGGCTGTTGAATTCCTCTCTTATGAAGAAGTTATGGGAATAGTGCTTGTCATTTTTTCATTATTTGGAACAAGCGTGACTATACTTGTGGCTGTGCTGTTCTTCATACAAAAGGACACTCCCATTGTGAAAGCCAACAACTCTGAGCTCAGTTTCCTGTTGCTCTTCTCATTGAAACTGTGTTTCCTTTGCTCCCTCACCTTCATTGGACGGCCTTTGGATTGGTCCTGTATGCTGCGCCACACAGCGTTTGGGATCACCTTTGTCCTCTGCATCTCTTGTGTTCTGGGGAAAACAATAGTGGTGTTAATGGCCTTCAGGGCTACACTTCCAGGCAGTAATGTTATGAAGTGGTTTGGGCATCTGCAGCAGCGACTCAGTGTTTTTGCTTTCACTCTCATTCAGGTCCTTATTTGTATCCTTTGGTTAACAATATCCCCTCCTTTCCCCAATATGAACATGAAGCACTACAAAGAAAAGATCATTCTGGAGTGTGATGTGGGATCAGCAGTGGGGTTCTGGGCTGTGCTGGGCTATATTGGACTCCTCTCTGTCTTGTGCTTTGTGCTGGCTTTTCTGGCTCGTAAGCTGCCTGATAACTTCAATGAAGCCAAATTCATCACATTCAGCATGCTGATATTCTGTGCAGTCTGGATCACCTTCATACCAGCTTATGTCAGCTCACCTGGAAAGTTCACTGTAGCTGTGGAAATATTTGCCATTTTAGCTTCAAGTTTTGGTTTACTGTTCTGTATTTTTCTTCCAAAATGTTATATAATATTATTCAAACCAGAACAAAATACAAGAAAACATGTAATGGGTAAAACGCATGCCAAGTCTCAATAATTTGGTGTATGATTTTCTGCTGAAGGGGATAGGGCACTGGGCTCATAAATTAGGACCAAGGGGTCATGAGACACTGTCCTATGACAGACACTGCTACCCTGCTTATGATGCAGACCTGGATGTCTAAACAGGTGATATATGTCAACGAAGCAGGAATGTAAGGAGTGCCATCTATGGTTAACTTAAGAAATAAACAACTAATGAAATCAATAAAGCTGTGTTCAGTTCTCACTGCTAAGTACATGACAGCATATCAGTGAAACAAATCATCTAAATTTTCCTCAAATTGTTTCTATTGCTGGATATTTGCTGTCTGTAAATGGGAAGCAAAGGGGAATACATTATTTATGTAGGGGACCATGCCTACGAGTAGTCTTCCTTACATGGGGCACCAATTATGTAAGGAATAATTAAATTAAACACATGGAGGCGCCATACAGAATATGGCATCTACCATAGTGGTTAAAATAAAATATCAGTCTCAGTTTCGTATATCAGTCTCATAAAATATACTAAACTATTAATTTGGAACTTCAATTAATAATTAAATTAATAATCATAATCAAAATTACCACATCAACAGTTAATCTTAATCAAATCACAATATTATCTATTTAGCTAACTAAACAAATAACACTGATAATTCAACTAAGAGGTGGAGACATTTAGAATTCTGATCAGCAGAGGTTGGCGACATTCATTCCATGTGTAACATTACAACAGACAATGTTGGAAAAATAATGCATTTATTGAGACATAACATCAAAATAGTAAGGTGCACGTGTCATATGTACAATGAGTGAAACATGTGCACGTATTTACACTCATGTATAGATATGAGTGAATGTCTTGCGCTAGTGTGTGAGCATGTCAGGGTGTGTGTTCCTTTGCTCTGAGTCGCACGTGTGCTGCGCGTGCACGTGTGCTGCGCGTGCTGCGCGTGCACGTGTGCTTGCTGAACACACGTGTTCAAAGAGAACAAAGGAACATGCGTGTGGCGGCGAGTTTGAGTTGTCTATGTGCGTGTGTGAGCGAACATAACGTCTGTCTGGTACAGGATATGTTCGGACGATTGATAACGGTGGGGTTATTTTGTGCGGATTAAAAGCAGGTACCGGGGTTAGCAAGAGGATACGCATGCAAAGACCCTATGCCTCTGTGTGGTATCTTAACTAACGCGGTGCGGTGAATAGTGTGTGACAAATCAGTTCGGAACAACGAAACATAGCTAGTTACATTACACGTAATGATCTGAAACACACAAATGTACAACATTCATCAATGTAGCTAACAATCGGTTGTTTAGCTATGGAATGTCCTATGTCCAGAGTTAACAGCCTACTGTAGCTCATGAAATGAGGTCCAAATCTTGCTGTTCCGTGGGTGGTTTCACTGGCGGTTCCATTATCGGGGAGCCAGGGCTGGTCTGGATCGGTCCAGGTGCTGCTGAGGGTTTCTTTCTAGCTGGGAAACACATTGAGGTGGATCCGGTCGCACCTTCATTTCCGGTTGGTAACAGGTTTGCGCTGCTCTGATTGCTGGCGCTGAAACTCAGCTCTTGCTTTGTTTATCTCCGCTAGCAATTCATCGCTAGCTTGGAGAATCTAAGCCAGGACAGGGCCTTTGGCTCGGCTGTCCGTGTCCCGCCTGCGTGGTGCGGCCTCCGGGAACGAGAGAGGGATACGTCCGTCTTGTTCAGACGTCTGGCGCAAGAGAGATACGTCCGTCTCCTTCGGACGTATGGAGCAAGAGAGAAGAGGGGCATACGTCCGTCTTCTTCGGACGTGTGAAGCAAGAGAGATAGCAGAGGAATGCACCTGGTTTTTACTAGGATTGCTGTAGGGGGGCATTTCATGTTTACTATAGTGGTCCTTGGTTAGTTGAGAGGTCGTAAAACTGCAACATCACTTCCAGTGAGAGCATGTTTCACATTAAAATCGATTTGGGTGTCACTGTCCGTAAAGGTTGAACAAATAAAATGAACGAATCCATCTGTGGACAGCAATGTACCTACATTTATAGAGCTATCACGTTAGGGAGGTAACAGTTAAGCATACAGTTATGAACAATTCTATCAAATACACCCTGCACAAAGGGGAAAATGAGAGACACTTTGAGCTAAGGAAGTATAGAAAGGGCTTCCCTGCATACATCCCACAAACCACTCAAAGTGACATCCATAAATCAGCATTCCGATCACAAGCAGCCAAGCTCGATTTTTATTGATGTGCTGTTCTGTAACATGAAACTGCACAAATACCAAACCAAGATGAGATATTGCTTGACTCCTCTTTACAGCGGTCATTAAAAGGTATGAATACCACAGCTGCAGTTTTTTTCTACCTGGTGGCATGCAAGATGCAGTGAAGGGGGGCCCGAAGCATTAATTCAATTCGCTCCACCTTCCTTTTCTGGGAGCTTAGTCATGCCTTTGAGGATCATGGATGAATGGAGAATTAAAACTCTGCTGCATTTAAACTGGGCACATCACAGCACTGGATCAGAGACGTACAGCAGGATGGCACTGCAGATTATGCTGCTGGCTGTGACAGTCATCTGGACTGCAGCAGAGACGCCACCATGCAGAATACTGGGGAAGGCAGCCAAGCCAAGCTTCTCTCAGCTGGGAGACATCAACATCGGAGGAGTGTTCTCCCTCCACAACAGTCCCTCAGAACAAACCATCCAATTCCGATCTATGCCAGAGCCTCTACAGTGTTCACGGTGAGGAAAAATAAGAATAACATTTTTAATAGCTGTTTGTAGTTGTAATCATTTGACACGTAACATCAATGATACGTAAAAAACTGTAATCATTGTAAATTGCTTTACATGTGATTTGGTTACTGTACAAATAAATAATAACAGCTTAATTTAAATATTTACCATTTTACTGAAATGATACATTTTAATATTGGGCATAAAAGTTTTATTAATTTTTATCAATGTTCAAAATCACGTGTCATTTCTAGAATCAATGTCAGGGAATTCTGGGTGGCCCAGACCATGATCTTTGCCATTGAAGAAATAAACAACAGAACTGACATCCTGCCAGGTATATCTCTGGGCTATAAGATATATGACTCCTGTACCACTACAATGTTAACAGTAGGATCAGCCATGGCTCTGATGAACGGCTATGAGGAAATGCTGACAGACACATCGTGCTCCATACCAGCAGCAGTGCAGGCTATCATTGGAGAATCTGACTCTACAGACAGCATTGCACTTGCAGAAAGTGTGGGATTGTTTCAAATTCCAGTGGTGCGTTAATGTAATAATTATTATACACAGCAAGACAGCAATTTATCCAGGAGCATTTGTGCATGAAATTTAGGCAGGCATATTTTGTCTCTGATGTAATAAAAACAAAACAGATGTGTAAAATTCATATGTAAAGTATTAATTTAAGAACATTTTTAAAAAATCATCATTAGCAAACTCCACCAACCTATCAATTCATTTAAAGTATACTTCGACCAGTAAAATATTGTTCGATAGATTTTTCATTTTACTTCCAGCTAGGAAAAGTGAAATATCCCCTACACATGTAAAGGTATATTAATTAGTGTAAAGATAATTTTTTGTGAAGATAGTAACTGAATGCAGTAATCTAATTACATTCAAAACCAAAACATTGTATTTGCCTGTGACTGCATCTCATAATAGCATCAAATCTGAGATATGTTGTGGATTTTGTAAACTAATATCATATCTAATATCTCAACAAGGATATTTGAGAAGGATTGAAGGAACATGTCCATACACAGGCCGAACACGTCTTCGAAGAATATATATTTAGACTAAATAAATATATACATAAATAATAAGCCCATCTACACTGTTGTAATAACTCAGTGACATGATAATTTATTTCTTTCTATTCCATTCATTAATTTATTCTTTTTTTCATTTGAAACAGAGCCAGAACACTTGCTCTAAGAATATGTATTTACACTAAGTAAATACATAAATAAAGAGTAAGCCTTGTAACCCTTGTAACAGGTCAATGGCATGATAATTTATTTCATTCAACTTTTTTCATTTGAAACTCTGACATATTTTGTATTTTTCATGTTTTTCACAGATCAGTCACTTTGCTACATGTGCATGCCTGAGCAATAGGAAAAGGTTCCCCTCGTTCTTCAGAACCATTCCCAGTGACTATTACCAGAGCAGAGCGCTGGCTCAGCTGGTGAAGCACTTTGGCTGGACCTGGGTAGGAGCAGTGAGAAGTGACAGTGACTATGGCAACAATGGAATGGCCACATTTATTGAAGCTGCCCAACAGGAAGGGATCTGCATCGAGTATTCTGAGAAATTCCACAGAGCAGAAACAGACAAATTACTGAAGGTTGTTGATGTCATCAAGGCAGGTACAGCAAAGGTGGTGATTGCATTTCTTGGGATTGGAGAGATGAACAATTTACTGGAACAGCTAATCCTTCAGAACATTACTGGTCTCCAAATGATTGGCAGTGAGGCCTGGATAACTGCAAGCAATCTAGTGACACCAACCAGTTACAGAATACTGGGCGGCTCTATTGGCTTTGCTGTCAGCAAAGTCGAAATTAATGGCTTGAAAGAGTTCTTGTTTAAAATTCACCCCTCACAAAACCCAGAAAATACAGATGTTATAGATTTCTGGGAAACTGTTTTTCAATGTTCTCTAACGAATGGAAACAATTCACCTTACAATACCCCATGCACTGGATCTGAAAGCTTGAGTGAACTGAAAAACCAATACACTGATATATCAGAGCTGAGAGTATCCAACAATGTTTACAAAGCAGTTTACGCCATTGCGCATTCCCTACATGACCTGCTGGCTTGTACAGCCCATCAAGGCTGTGCAAACAGCCTGAACACAGAGCCCTGGCAGGTAATTAATGGGACCCTATTTACACGGGTCATAAACACACCACCATAAACCAGCTCAACATCTCTAATCTCTGCTGAAATATGTTTCTTACTCCACAGGTGCTTGAGGCATTGAAAAAAGTGAACTTTACTTTGGAAACTGGGGAGCAGGTCTTCTTTCATAGTAATGGAGACCCAACAGCCAAATATGAGGTGGTGAACTGGCAGCTTGGTCCTGATGGTTCAGTGCAGTTCAAAGCAGTTGGCTACTACGATGCCTCCTTACCGGCTGGTCAGCAGTTTGTATTGAGTCCTGCTAATATGGTTTGGGCAGGAGGCCTACAAGAGGTAAGTGTTCATGTACTACATTAAAGCCTGGCTTTGTGACAATTCTCAAAACCTGTAAAGTAGGACCTTTCTTCTGCTCTCAATGGGGTATATTATAATTAAACCTAGACATTTCTGACATTTAACTGTATCATTTTGTATATTTAAAATTGATTCTGAACTGTGGCAGAACCTTAAACAAAAATGTCAGTGCCAAATGTCAGAAATTGATATGTGTTAGTTAATAAATTCAATTCATATAAATCACAGGAGGGGAGACAGGGTGTAGTTAGCAAGGAACTTCACACACTACTCAAGCAGATTCACCTTTACTGTATTTGGTGGTAGAGATTAATGCCATCATTCCAAACTATCCATACATAATATCATCCATGAGCGCTCAGAGTTATAAATGACACATCTCCATTCTCTGTCATACAGAAACCCAGGTCAGTGTGCAGTGAGAGCTGTCCCCCAGGCACTCGCAAAGCCGTGCAGAGAGGGAGGCCCGTCTGCTGCTATGACTGTGTGCCCTGCGCTGAGGGAGAAATCAGCAATACCACAGGTAATTCAGAGCCAGCACTAACAAGCCTACACAGAAGGCTTTGCCTGTTCTGCTCCTTATATTAGAAAGCAAATGTTCTGTGTACCACATCCAGTGAACTGTATTCTGAACAATCTTGTTATGCTAGATTTCTAACCATGTCAATCATCATTTTCTCACAGATACTAATGACTGTATTCAGTGTCCGGAAGAATATTGGTCTAATGCAAAAAGAGATCAATGTGTATTGAAGGCTGTTGAATTCCTCTCTTATGAAGAAGTTATGGGAATAGTGCTTGTCATTTTTTCATTATTTGGAACAAGCGTGACTATACTTGTGGCTGTGCTGTTCTTCATACAAAAGGACACTCCCATTGTGAAAGCCAACAACTCTGAGCTCAGTTTCCTGTTGCTCTTTTCATTAAACTGTGTTTCCTTTGCTCCCTCACCTTCATCGGCCGGCCTTCTGATTGGTCCTGTATGCTGCGCCACACAGCGTTTGGGATCACCTTTGTCCTCTGCATCTCTTGTGTTCTGGGAAAACAATAGTGGTGTTAATGGCCTTCAGGGCTACACTTCCAGGCAGTAATGTTATGAAGTGGTTTGGGCCTCTGCAGCAGCGACTTAGTGTTTTTGCTTTCACTCTTATTCAGGTCCTTATTTGTATCCTTTGGTTAACAATATCCCCTCCTTTCCCCAATATGAACAAGCACTACAAAGAAAAGATCATTCTGGAGTGTGATGTAGGATCAGCAGTGGGGTTCTGGGCTGTGCTGGGCTATATTGGACTCCTCTCTGTCTTGTGCTTTGTGCTGGCTTTTCTGGCTCGTAAGCTGCCTGATAACTTCAATGAAGCCAAATTCATCACATTCAGCATGCTGATATTCTGTGCAGTCTGGATCACCTTCATACCAGCTTATGTCAGCTCACCTGGAAAGTTCACTGTAGCTGTGGAAATATTTGCCATTTTAGCTTCAAGTTTTGGTTTACTCTTCTGTATTTTTCTTCCAAAATGTTATATAATGTTATTCAAACCAGAACAAAACACAAGAAAACATGTAATGGGTAAAACGCATGCCAAGTCTCAATGATATGCTGTATGATTTTCTGCTGAAGGGGATAGGGCACTGGGCTCATAAATTAGGACCAAGGGTCATGAGACACTGTCCTTTGATAGACACTGCTACTCTGCTCATGATGAAGCCCTGGATGTCTAAACAGGTGATATATGTCAAAGAAGAAGGAATGTAAGGAGTGCCATCTATGGTTAACTTAAGAAATAAATAACCAATGAAATCAATAAAGCTGTGCTCAGTGCTCACTGCTGAGTGCACGGCAGCATACCAGTCAAATGAATCATGTAACAAATTATTTCTATCGATACATATTTGCTGTCTGTAAATGGGAAACAGAAGGGAATACTATATTCGTAGAGCTGTGAGATATTAGGGAAGTACCAGTTAAAATACAACATTTATTGTATCATATATATTGTGTATTATAACTGATCCCATCAAATACACCCTGTACAAAGGGGACAATGATAGAGAGTTTTAGCTAAGGAAGTACAGAAAGGGCTTCCCTGCGTACATCCCACAAGCCACCGAAAGTGATAGCTGACCACAGAAATACCACAGGAAGTTGAGACATTGCCTGATTCCCAGCAAGAACAGTGACTGAGAAAAAATAAGTTTTAAAAAAAAAAAAACCTGTCATGCCAGTTATTACCATACCATACCATTATCTTATTTCAGTTTTAGTGAGATTTTTATTTAAATTACATTCCCAGCTGGGTAACAGTGAAGCACAGTTTACGTATAGATATGTATATATACACACAAATAACAAATTTAATGAAGATCATGACAAACATTAGTGTACCTCTTGCTGGTTTAATGCATGGTCACTTCAATAGGCACAGTTATCTGTGAATGTTCTGGAAAATGTCCTTTACTGTAGCAATGGCATTTATTCCAAAAAGTGAAGAGGGCTAGTGTACTGTCAAGTGTGACACTTTTGTTAATGGTGATCTGGAGAGATGTGTCTATGTGTCCCTGCTTCAAACACCCCAATGATATCATGCACATTTATATTTCTTCTGCTAGCTCGCTGGAATTTTATTGTTAATTGTTTCACCTGATATGACAAGTTATGCAATATTCACTGCAAAGAATGAAACCAGATAGCTATCTGATGTTAGGCACTGAGGTTTTGTCTGTGAGGCACTGATAGCTGGAGCAGGATGTTTATGAAATTCGGTGTATCACTGACTTCTTAAAAATACAGAAGTCTAATATTGCAATTTAACTAGATACCTAGTCGTGTTATGTGGTGTTTGTTTACTGAAAAGACTGCCAAATGTTAGTTAGCCAGGAAAGTTACGTTGCTGTGGAGAAACTCTGACATTCTTCTAACACTCTTATGGAAAATGTTTCTAACAACCATACATACTTTTATTCAGTGGAGTGTGTGATGCTTGAGTAATGTCAGATTGAACATGGCTGTTCAAGGTGGCTTGAATATTAACAAATTGTAAAAGAACAGCGATGCTGTCAGGAAACAGCATAGGGGTTTATATAAAGCAGGGCTTCAAACCGGTTTGAGGAACGAAAATGAAAACCGAAAACAAACATTATTTTACGAGGAACAGAAACGGAAACGAAAACGCTGTTATAGTCATAGTTCCAGAACAGCAACGTTATTTTGAAATCTTTATTACCGGTTAATAATATTATTTTTTGTTCTTTATAATATAGGCTTATAAAACATTTGTCAAATGTATCAGCTAAACACTTTTGTATTTTAGAGAGCGCTTCATTCAATGCACGCTCTCGGTCTCTCCAAATAGGAAGTGCAAGCCTCCGTAGTAGCATCTCTCACTGTGATTTTTCCCTCACGTCTGTAGTGCATTTGAAGAAGCCATCACTGATGAACAGGTGGTAATTTTAGCTGAGTTATAACAGTTTTCCAAGTGTCAGACCACAGTTAATCATAAGATAGACTACAGATGAGTACTGTTAGTCAGCTAAACTTAACCACCTCCATCAGCGACCATTATTAAGCTAGCTAACAAACCATAACAAATATAGTTTAGCTGCATTAGCTAGCTAGTCAGCTAACCTACACAGTAGTAGGCTATTCAATGGCTGAAATTAGCTAACCTTGCATAGCTAGGTTGGACAATTTTCGAATAACTAGCTTACTTTGTGACAGCATGCGGTTTACAAACAAACCTGTTCCTTTTTCAGAATTTAGTATTCATTTCAATTGCGACGAGCAAGAAAAACTGGATCCAAACTTAAGCATTAAATGTTTTGACTGGAAATTGAAGTTTTAATACATCCGATACTTCTGTCTTATTCATTTAAATGTATTGTGCTCTTTCATGTGCTCAAATATCTGTTTTAGAGTTGATTTGGTTACTTTACCTAATCAATAAGGATTAACCATTGCGTTTTTGTAATTTACCACAATGTTCAGCTATTCTGAACTAAGCATCACACTATCCCATACTTTTAAATGTGTGCACGTGTCTAGGTTATTTACAACTCTTAAAGGTGCTCTAATCACTGTTAAACGTTAAACTGACTGATGTGAGCTAAGCAGTCATCTCAGAGGCGAACTGGTTACTGAGCAACCATTTTACTAGCAAATAGGTTAGGCTAAGCAAGCCGTAACAAGGCTAAGTTAACTGAGTATTAAATATTGATCTTGAATCAACATCCGAACATGTACAGTAATCACATATATTACAAACATATTGTCATTAACATTTTCTAATCATGGACACTTGCAGGCATTGCTACAAAGGAACTTTCAGAGTAGTTCGTAGCAGAGGATTTATCAGCCAGCTGAGTGAACTGTCATTTCTCATTACATGTCACTGCGCATGAAAACAACATTGGACTAGACAACAGATGGCAATATCACAGTGTAGATTTAACTATATCCAAAATCATAACATCAATAACAGTTATAGTAGTATCGACATAGGACATTTTATGGTAGAATCCATCTGTAAGTATAAGAACTATCCATGAGTATGCCCTCAACACGTCACTTAAATTGACATGAGTACACTGTATACATTTATGTGAAAATAATGTTGTTAACCAGTTTTTTTTTGGTTCGAACTGGTTCAGAAGCGTTATGTTTGGGGAGCAATGCAATAACGGAAACGTTAACACACTGTTTCCGTTCCGAATGGAACGTTTTGAAAGAAATTTTGGGTTCAAAGCCCTGATATAAAGACCATATAATAAAACCATAGAATATAAGAAAGTGCTAACCCGATTTGTCAGAAATGAATTTAGCTTGCTTGCTAGCTAGTTAATTGGAATTAATGCTTACATCTTACTATGCACAAAGTAGCTAGAGCAGCAGGCTATATTTATTTAGTAAAATAGAGTGTGTTTGGAAATGTAACCAGCAGCGAACTGTTGGTGTTAACACAGACAGATTGTTTTCATTCAGGGCGCTCCTTCAAATTTGTTTGATGAACTGAATTTCACGCTGAAAATGTCTGCTTCAATCACACAGCGACTCTTCACCTAGTCACGTTTAAAACGAGGAATGTGACAGGGGCATCAGAGAAGGAGAGAATAATGGCAGCCAACAGGTTCCTTTCTATTTTTTCTATGTGTGCCATTAAAAAATATGGATTTCATGACAAAAAAACGGTCCCTTTGAAGGTAGAATCTGGCCCCTTGTCTTGGAGAATGGTAGCATATGTTACCAAAACCACATTTCACTGTAAGGAGACAGCAGGGCTCATGACAGCAAATAAATGACAGACGTCAAGAGCTATATGTGTTTTATTCAATAAAATCTGACAATAGCTCTCTGTCCCTTGATTTTTTTCACTGTTAAGAGAATAAAATAAAACACATTTTATTAAATGTTCAACATCAAATTCAGCCAGTAGTACATCATGTTGGGTTGCATGATAAATTGAATGAAGCAATAAATAAATAAATACATGATCACTGATTGCAGTGAGCGACTGCCTGAACTTGCTTGCTAGGTAGCTATCTTCTCACTTTAATAAGGGGTAGTCCTGAGCATTGAAAATATTCAATTAGCATAGGAGGTTCCATTATATCATCATGTTGTGTTCATTACATTAATCCTGCAATATTATGAGATATTACAAAACACTACATTGCACCAAAATGTAGTTTGCAACCAGAGGCCTCATTATTCTATGGCAGGAAAAATCTCAAGAGAACAATACAATGCAATATAATGTTAATGACAGGTAATTGATGTTAGGGTCATTGTAACTGAAAGAATAGGGCAGTTTGGTAATGTTAAAGGGAGGGACTGTCATGAATATAAGATATGAAGATATTTACACCAAAATCCAGGAACCACAACCCATGACACAAATGATAATTTAGGGTGGTACATCATGTGATCAAATTAAACTTTGATTGTATTGTATTTGTGCCAATCATTAAAAGGTATAATTACAACAACTGCAGTAGTTTCTGCCCGATGGCAAGCAAGATTCAGTGAAGGGGGCCAAAAAGCAGTAAATAAGCCAAAGACAGACTCATTTATGAGGCAGTCTGATGCAGCAAGCCATCTTTGCTGGATGTGTTTAAATTGGAATGAACACGTCAAAAGAGTGTGTAGTTCACTAAGGGTCAATCAAAGTGGTTAGAAAAATTTAAAAAGTTCAACCATCTATGCAAGGGAGGCACATGATTTGGCACTATGCAACTGGCTATACTTCAAATGAAACTTCAGATGGAATTTGTGCACATGTCATGAGGCTATTGAACACAACTAAAGGATAATGACAAATTCTACAATGAAGTAGAATGTTTTTGTAGAGAAAATGTAGAGCTGGATAACATCCAATGCATAACAAGATACAGCACCTTTAGTTTTGGTGTAATTCTTAAAAAATTATCACAGCAACAGAATACATAAGAGAATTTCAAAATCTGTAAATATAGGAAAGTGGTGCGTTTTGGTAGACTGAGTATACTGTCTCAGAGCCCATAACAGAGATTTCAAAGACATGACTGTTCCTCCATGGTAGTTCATTAAATTGACAACAGACAGCTACGAGACTAAATATGTGTACCTTTACTGTTGCCTCTGGAGCTAATTCAATTCGCTCCACCTTCCTTTTCCGGGAGCTCAGTCATGCCTTCGAGGATCATGGATGGATGGAGAATTAAAACTCTGCTGCATTTAAACTGGGCACACCACAGCACTGGATCAGAGACGTACGGCAGGATGGCACTGCAGACCATGCTGCTGGCTGTGACAGTCATCTGGACTGCAGCAGAGACGCCACCATGCAGAATACTGGGGAAGGCAGCCAAGCCAAGCTTCTCTCATCTGGGAGACATCAACATCGGAGGAGTGTTCTCCTTCCACAAAAGTCCCACAGAAAGAAAGATCCAATTTCAATCCATGCCAGCGCCCCTGCAGTGTTCACAGTGAGTTAAACTAAGAATCAAATTTTTAATGACTGTTTGTAGTTGGAGTCATTTGACAGTAAGGTGTTATTGTTGTTTAATCTTTATGCTTAAAATTACCTTAACATCAATCAAATTGCTTTGTAACTTTGCAACTTAATTTAAATATTTGCCCTTTTACTGAAATGATAACTTTGAATGTTGGGCCTAAAAGTTTCATTCATTTTTATCAATGTTCAATATCATGTATCATTTCTAGAGTCAATGTCAGAGAATTCTGGGTGGCCCACACCATGATCTTTGCCATTGAAGAAATAAACAACAGAACTGACATCCTGCCAGGTATATCTCTGGGCTATAAGATATATGACTCCTGTAGCGCTACAATGTTAACAGTAGAATCAGCCATGGCTCTGATGAACGGCTATGAGGAAATGCTGACAGACACATCGTGCTCCATACCAGCAGCAGTGCAGGCTATCATTGGAGAATCTGGGTCTACGAACACCATTGCACTTGCAGAAAGTGTGGGACTGTTTCAAATTCCAGTGGTGCGTTATTCTAATAATTTTTATATACACCAAGACAGCAATTTTCTCAAGAGCACTTGTGGATGAAATCTTGGTAACGAGGCAAAATAATTTAATATTCTGTCACTGATGTAATAAAATACATGTGCAAAATACACATGTAAAGTTTTCATTTAAAAATGTTTAAAAAGTAATTTTTAGCAAACTCCACCAAATAGACCACTCCACCAATTCATTTAAAAATTTACTTTGAACAGTACAATATTGTTCAATACCCTCTGCACATGTAATACTATATTCCTTATTGTAAGGAGAGTTTTTTGTGAAGATTGTCCATAACTGCAGTAATAATGATTAAAAGTCATCTGCTTATATTCAACACCAAGACATTGTATTTACCAGTGACTGCATCACCGAATAGCATCAAATGTGAGATAAGTGGTGGATTTTGTAAACTTATAACTTATATCTAATGTCACAGCAAAAACGTGTGAGAAAGATTGACAGAAAAAGGGTTTACAGAGCCAGAACACTTGCTCTAAGAATATGCATTTACACTAAGTAAATACATAAATAAAGAGTAAGCCTTGTAACCCTTGTAACAGGTCAATGGCATGATAATTTATTTCATTCAACTTTTTTCATTTGAAACTCTGACGTATTTTGTATTTTTCATGTTTTTCACAGATCAGTCACTTTGCTACATGTGCATGCCTGAGCAATAGGAAAAGGTTCCCCTCGTTCTTCAGAACCATTCCCAGTGACTATTACCAGAGCAGAGCGCTGGCTCAGCTGGTGAAGCACTTTGGCTGGACCTGGGTAGGAGCAGTGAGAAGTGACAGTGACTATGGCAACAATGGAATGGCCACATTTATTGAAGCTGCCCAACAGGAAGGGATCTGCATCGAGTATTCTGAGAAATTCCACAGAGCAGAAACAGACAAATTACTGAAGGTTGTTGATGTTATCAAGGCAGGTACAGCAAAGGTGGTGATTGCATTTCTTGCGTTTGGAGAGATGAACAATTTACTGGAGCAGCTAATCCTTCAGAACATTACTGGTCTCCAAATGATTGGCAGTGAGGCCTGGATAACTGCAAGCAATCTAGTGACACCAACCAGTTACAGAATACTGGGTGGGTCTATTGGCTTTGCTGTTAGCAAAGTCGAAATTAATGGCTTGAAAGAGTTCTTGTTTAAAATTCACCCCTCACAGAATCCAGAAAATACTGATGTTGTAGATTTCTGGGAAACTGCTTTTCAGTGTTCTCTAACAAATGGAAACAATTCACCTTACAATACCCCATGCACTGGATCTGAAAACTTGAGTGAATTGAAAAACCAATACACTGATGTATCAGAGCTGAGAGTATCCAACAATGTTTACAAAGCAGTTTACGCCATTGCGCATTCCCTACATGACCTGCTGGCTTGTACAGCCCATCAAGGCTGTGCAAACAGCCTGAACACAGAGCCCTGGCAGGTAATTAATGGGACCCTATTTACACAGTTCATAAACACACCACCATAAACCAGCTCAACATCTCTAATCTCTGCTGAAATATGTTTCTTACTCCACAGGTGCTTGAGGCATTGAAAACAGTGAATTTTACTTTGAAAAGTGGGGAGCAGGTCTTCTTTGATAGTAATGGAGACCCAACAGCCAAATATGAGGTGGTGAACTGGCAGCTTGGTCCTGATGGTGCAGTGCAGTTCAAAGCGGTTGGCTACTACGATGCCTCCTTACCGGCTGGTCAGCAGGTTGTATTGAGTCCTGATAGTATGATTTGGGCAGGAGGCCTACAAGAGGTAAGTGTTCATGTACTACATTAAAGCCTGGCTTTGTGACAATTCTCAAAACCTGTAGGACCTTTCCTTTGCTCTCAGTGGGGTATATTATAATTAAAGCTAGACATTTCTGACATTTGTCTGTATCATTTTGTATATTTAAAATTGATTCTGAACTCTGGCAGAAGCTTAAAAAATGTCAGTGTTAAATATGTCAGATATTGATAAGTGTTAGTTAATGCATTCAATTCATATATATATCGCAGGAGGGGAGACAGGATGTAGTTAGCAAGTAACTTCACACCCTAATCAAGCAGGAAATGAAACCATGGCATTCAAAAAAATAAACAATATCCAAAAGTGTGCCTACCACACACTCAGAATATTTGTGAGTCACAACAATTATAAGCATAAGAATGCTGAAATAATGTTGTCATCTTGAAGGATGAGTTTCAGGGGAGGATTACTTACAGTTGAGAGTCTTTAATCTGTATGCCTGACATCAAATACACCTCTATGTTTGCATGCCTCACATCAATGAAGGAAACCTTTCTGTATACTACTTGTGGACCCAATCCAGCAACATCTCATGGTTCTGCTGTGCACATAAACTTTCTGTTTTACCTCTAGATCAAGTTTACTGTATTTGGTAGTAGAGATTAATGCCATCATTCCAAACTATCCATACATAATATCATCCATTAGCACTCAGAGTTATATATGACACATATCCATTCTCTGTCATACAGAAACCCAGGTCAGTGTGCAGTGAGAGCTGTCCCCCAGGCACTCGCAAAGCCATGCAGAGAGGGAGGCCCGTCTGCTGCTATGACTGTGTGCCCTGCGCTGAGGGAGAAATCAGCAATACCACAGGTAATTCAGAGCCAGCACTAACAAGTCTACAGAGAAGCTTGTTGCCTGTTGTGCTCTTTCTAATACGGTGCAGATGTTCTGTACACCACACTCATAGCTCTGCAATCTGAACAATGCTACATTATTGCTATGTGAGTTTTCTAACTGTGTCAATCATCATTTTCTTACAGATGCTAATGACTGTATTCAGTGTCCAGAAGAATATTGGTCTAATGCAAAAAGAGATCAATGTGTATTAAAGGCTGTTGAATTCCTCTCTTATGAAGAAGTTATGGGAATAGTGCTTGTCATTTTTTCATTATTTGGAACAAGCGTGACTATACTTGTGGCTGTGCTGTTCTTCATACAAAAGGACACTCCCATTGTGAAAGCCAACAACTCTGAGCTCAGTTTCCTGCTGCTCTTCTCATTGAAACTGTGTTTCCTTTGCTCCCTCACCTTCATCGGCCGGCCCTCTGAGTGGTCCTGTATGCTGCGCCACACAGCGTTTGGGATCACCTTTGTCCTCTGCATCTCTTGTGTTCTGGGGAAAACAATAGTGGTGTTAATGGCCTTCAGAGCTACTCTTCCAGGCAGTAATGTCATGAAGTGGTTTGGGCCTCCGCAGCAGAGACTCAGTGTTTTTGCTTTCACTCTCATTCAGGTCCTTATTTGTATCCTTTGGTTAACAATATCCCCTCCTTTCCCCAATATGAACATGAAGCACTACAAAGAAAAGATCATTCTGGAGTGTGACGTCGGATCAGCAGTGGGCTTTTGGGCTGTGCTGGGCTATATTGGACTCCTCTCTGTCTTGTGTTTTGTTCTGGCTTTTCTGGCTCGTAAGCTGCCTGATAACTTCAATGAAGCCAAATTCATCACATTCAGCATGCTGATATTCTGTGCAGTCTGGATCACCTTCATACCAGCTTATGTCAGCTCACCTGGAAAGTTCACTGTAGCTGTGGAAATATTTGCCATTTTAGCTTCAAGTTTTGGGTTATTATTCTGTATTTTTCTTCCAAAATGTTATATAATATTATTCAAACCAGAACAAAATACAAGAAAACATGTAATGGGTAAAATGCATGCCAAGTCTCAATAATTTGGTGTACGATTTTCTGCTGAAGGGGATAGGGCACTGGACTCATAAATTAGGACCAACGGGTCATGAGATACTGTCCTATGACAGACACTGTTACTCTGCTCATGATGAAGACCTGGATGTCTAAACAGGTGATATATGTCAAAGAAGAAGGAATGTAAGGAGTGCCATCTATGGTTACCTTAAGAAGTAAACAACTAATGAAATCAATAAATCTGTGCTCATTGCTCTCTGATCAGTTCATTGCAGCATAGCAGTCAAATGAGTTATCTAAATTTGCCTCAAATTATTTTTATTGCTGGATATTTGCTGTCTGTAAATGGGAAGCAAAAGGGTATACATTATTTATAGAGCTGTCATGTGTTAGGGAGGTAACAGTTAAGCATACAGTTACTAAAGATTCTACCAAATACACCCTGCACAAAGGGGAAAATGATAGACACTTTGAGCTAAGGAAGTACAGAAAGGGCTTCCCTACACACATCCCACAAACCACTGAAAGTGACAGCTGTAAACCAGCATTCTGATTACAAGCAGCCAATCAGTTTTTTCTGCCTGGTGGCATGCAACATACAGTGAAGGGGGCCCAAAGCAGTAAACACAGCCAAAGTCAGACTCATTTATGAGGCACTCTGATGCAGCAACCCATCTTTGCTGCATGTGTTTACACTGAACTCAACGTATCGTAAGAGTGTGTAGTTCACTAAGGGTCAATCAAAGTGGTTAGAAAAACTAAAGGTTCAACCTGCAAAGGGCCCCCTCCCCAACTGTGCATGGAGCCCCCAGGATTTTACAGTAGGCCACTGCTTCTACCTCAGATGAAATGTCAAATGCAACTTCTGATGGAAGTTGTGAATATAGCATGAGGCTATTAAACACAACTAAAGGATAATGAAAAATTCTGCAATGAAGTAGAATGTGTTCAAAGACAGAAAGTATAGACCTGAATAGCATCAAATGCAGGAAAAACACGTCAGCTTTAGTTTTGGCGTAATTCTTTAAAATTTCTCACAGTCACAGAATAAATAAAAGAATTTCAAAATATGTGTATATACGAAAGCCCAAAAGTGGTGTGTTTTGGTAGAATAAGAATACTGTCTCAGAGCCCATGACAGAGATTTGAAACACATGACTGACTGTTCCTCCATGGTAGTTCATTAAATTGACAACAGACAGCTACGAGACTAAATATGTGTACCTTTACTGTTGCCTCTGGAGCTAATTCAATTCGCTCCACCTTCCTTTTCCAGGAACTCAGTTATGCCTTTGAGGATCATGGATGGATGGAGAATTAAAACTCTGCTGCATTTAAACTGGGCACATCACAGCACTGGATCAGAGACGTATGGCAGGATGGCACTGCAGACCATGCTGCTGGCTGTGACAGTCATCTGGACTGCAGCAGAGACACCACCATGCAGAATACTGGGGAAGGCAGCCAAGCCGAGCTTCTCTCAGCTGGGAGACATCAACATCGGAGGAGTGTTCTCCCTCCACAACAGTCCCTCAGAAAGAACCATCCACTTTCGATCTATGCCAGAGGCCCTGCAGTGTTCACGGTGAGGAAAAATAAGAATAACATTTTTAATAGCTGTTTGTTGTGGTAGTCATTTGACGGTAAGGTGCTGCTGTTTAATCTTTATGTTTAATTTTATGGTAATATCAATAATAAGTAAAAAATGTCATGAATTAATAATAATGTCATGAATTAATAATAATGTAAGCACATGTAATACCTTACATGTGCTTTGCTTATTATGCAAATAAATGATAACATCTTAAGTTAAATGCTTACCCTGTTACTTAAATGATACATTTGTATATTGGGCCTAAATGTTTTATTTCTTTTATCAATGATCAACATAATGTATCATTTCTAGAATCAATTTCAGGGAATTCTGGCTTGCCCAGACCATGATGTTTGCCATTGAAGAAATAAACAACAGAACTGACATCCTGCCAGGTATATCTCTGGGCTATAAGATATATGACTCCTGTAGCGCTACAATGTTAACAGTAGAATCAGCCATGGCTCTGATGAACGGCTATGAGGAAATGCTGACAGACACATCGTGCTCCATACCAGCAGCAGTGCAGGCTATCATTGGAGAATCTGGGTCTACGAACACCATTGCACTTGCAGAAAGTGTGGGACTGTTTCAAATTCCAGTGGTGCGTTATTCTAATAATTTTTATATACACCAAGACAGCAATTTTCTCAAGAACACTTGTGGATGAAATCTTGGTAGCGAGGCAAAGTAATTTTCTAAAAGTTTTGGAAAGTCATAACTGGATATTTAACATTTTCTCATGGATGTAAAAAATACATGTGCAAAATACATGTGTTAAATGTTAATTTAAATGTTTAAAGAGTCATTATTAGCAAACTCCACCAACTGGACCACTCCACCAATTCATTTAAAAATTTACTTTGAACAGTACAATATTGTTCAATACCCCCTGCACATGTAATACTATATTCCTTATTGTAAGGAGAGTTTTTTGTGAAGATTGTCACTAACTGCAGTAATAATGATTAAAAGTCATCTGCTTATATTCAACACCAAGACATTGTATTTACCAGTGACTGCATCACTGAATAGCATCAAATGTGAGATAATTGGTGGATTTTGTAAACTTATATCTTATGTCTAATGTCACAGCAAGAACGTGTGAGAAAGATTGACAGAAAAAGGGTTTACAGAGCCAGAACACTTGCTCTAAGAATATGTATTTACACTAAATAAATACATAAATAAAGAGTAAGCCTTGTAACCCTTGTAACAGGTCAATGGCATGATAATTTAATTCATTCAACTTTTTTTATTTGAAGTTCTGATGTATTTTGTATTTTTCATGTTTTTCACAGATCAGTCACTTTGCTACATGTGCATGTCTGAGCAATAGGAAAAGGTTCCCCTCGTTCTTCAGAACCATTCCCAGTGACTTTTACCAGAGCAGAGCGCTGGCTCAGCTGGTGAAGCACTTTGGCTGGACCTGGGTAGGAGCAGTGAGAAGTGACAGTGACTATGGCAACAATGGAATGGCCACATTTATTGAAGCTGCCCAACAGGAAGGGATCTGCATCGAGTATTCTGAGAAATTCCACAGAACAGAAACAGAGAAATTACTGAAGGTTATAGATGTTATCAGGAGAGGTACAGCAAAAGTAGTGGTGGCATTTCTTGCTCAGGGAGAGATGAGCAAGCTGTTCGAACAACTAACCATTCAGAACATTACAGGTCTTCAAATGATAGGCAGTGAGGGCTGGATAACTGCAAGCAATCTAGTGACACCAACCAGTTACAGAATACTGGGTGGGTCTATTGGCTTTGCTGTCAGCCAAGGCAAAATTGATGGCTTGAAAGAATTTGCATTTAAACTTCACCTCTCACAATACCCAGGAAACATTGATGTTGTAGATTTTTGGGAAGCTGCTTTTCAGTGTTCTCTAACAAATGGAAACAATTCACCTTACAATACCCCCTGCACTGGATCTGAAAGCTTAAATGGATTGAAAAACCAATACACTGATGTATCAGAACTGAGAATCTCCAACAATGTTTACAAAGCAGTTTACGCTGTTGCATATTCGCTGCATGACCTTCTGGCTTGTACAGCCCATCAAGGCTGTGCAAACAGCCTGAACACAGAGCCCTGGCAGGTAATTAATGGGACCCTATTTACATGGTTCATAAACACACCACCATAAACCAGCTCAACATCTCTAATCTCTGCTGAAATATGTTTCTTACTCCACAGGTGCTTGAGGCATTGAAAAAAGTGAATTTTACTTTGAAAACTGGGGAGCAGGTCTCCTTTGATAGTAATGGAGACCCAACAGCCAAATATGAGGTGGTGAACTGGCAGCTTGGTCCTGATGGTGCAGTGCAGTTCAAAGCAGTTGGCTACTACGATGCCTCCTTACCAGCTGGTCAGCAGTTTGTATTGAGTCCTGATAGTATGGTTTGGGCAGGAGGCCTACAAGAGGTAAGTGTTCATGTACTACATTTAAACATGGCTTGGTGACAAATCTCAAAACCTGTATCGGAGGACCTTTTCTCTGCTCTCAGTGGGGTATATTTTTGTTATACCTACATATTTCTGACTTTTATCTGTATCAGTTTGTATATTTAAAAATGATTCTGAACTGTGGAAGAGCATTAAATAAATATAAATAAAAATTAAAACAATATCGAATAGATCAGATATTGATATGTGTTAGTTAAATAAATCATAATTCATATCAATCTTAGGAGTGGAGACATGATGTAGTGAGCAAGTAACATACACTGATCAAGCAGAAAATAAAACCATGACATACAAAAAAACACAATATACAAATGTCTACCCACCACAAAATCAGAATATTTATGAGTCACAAAAATTATAAGCATAAGAATGTTGTAATAATAATGTAATCTTGAAGGATGAGTTCCAGGGCAAGGCTACTTACAGTGGAGACTGTTTAATCTGTATGCCTCACATCAATTACACCTTTAAATTTGCATGCCTCACATCAATGAAGGAATCCTTTCTCTATGCTGCTTGTGGACCCAATCCAGCAACATTCATTTTTTGTTTTTCTGCTGTGCACATAATCCAAACTATCCATACATAATATCATCCATGAGCACTGAGTTATAAATGACACAAATCCATTCTCTGTCATACAGAAACCCAGGTCAGTGTGCAGTGAGAGCTGTCCCCCAGGCACTCGCAAAGCCGTGCAGAGAGGGAGGCCCGTCTGCTGCTATGACTGTGTGCCCTGCGCTGAGGGAGAAATCAGCAATACCACAGGTAATTCAGAGCCAGCACTAACAAGTCTACACAAAGGCTCTGCCTGTTGTGCTCTTCCTATTAGGTAGCAAACGTTCAGTGTACTCAATTCATAGAACTGCAGTCTGAACAATATTGCTATGCTAGTTTTCTAACCATGTCAATTATCATTTTCTTACAGATGCTAATGACTGTGTTCAGTGTCCGGAAGAATATTGGTCTAATGCAAAAAGAGATCAATGTGTATTAAAGGCTGTTGAATTCCTCTCTTATGAAGAAGTTATGGGAATAGTGCTTGTCATTTTTTCATTATTTGGAGCATGTGTGACTATACTTGTGGCTGTGCTGTTCTTCATACAAAAGGACACTCCCATTGTGAAAGCCAACAACTCTGAGCTCAGTTTCCTGCTGCTCTTTTCATTGAAACTGTGTTTCCTTTGCTCCCTCACCTTTATTGGACGGCCTTTGGACTGGTCCTGTATGCTGCGCCACACAGCGTTTGGGATCACCTTTGTCCTCTGCATCTCTTGTGTTCTGGGGAAAACAATAGTGGTGTTAATGGCCTTCAGGGCTACACTTCCAGGCAGTAATGTTATGAAGTGGTTTGGGCCTCCGCAGCAGCGACTGAGCGTACTTGTTTTCACTCTCATACAGGTTCTTATTTGTATCCTTTGGTTAACAATATCCCCTCCTTTCCCCAATATGAACATGAAGCACTACAAAGAAAAGATCATTCTGGAGTGTGATGTGGGATCAGCAGTGGGCTTTTGGGCTGTGCTGGGCTATATTGGACTCCTCTCTGTCTTGTGTTTTGTGCTGGCTTTTCTGGCTCGTAAGCTGCCTGATAACTTCAATGAAGCCAAATTCATCACATTCAGCATGCTGATATTCTGTGCAGTCTGGATCACCTTCATACCAGCTTATGTCAGCTCACCTGGAAAGTTCACAGTAGCTGTGGAAATATTTGCCATTTTAGCTTCAAGTTTTGGTTTACTGTTCTGTATTTTTCTTCCAAAATGTTATATAATATTATTCAAACCAGAACAAAATACAAGAAAACATGTAATGGGTAAAACGCATGCCAAGTCTCAATAATTTGGTGTACGATTTTCTGCTGAAGGGGATAGTGCACTGGACTCATAAATTAGGACCTACGGGTCATGAGATACTGTCCTATGACAGACACTGCTACTCTGCTTATGATGATGACCTGGATGTCAAAACAGGTGACATATGTCAAAGAAATAGGAATGTAAGGAGTGCCATCTATGGTTAAGTTAAGAAATAAATAACTAATGAAATCAATAAAGCTGTGCTCAGTGCTCACTGCTGAGTGCACGGCAACATACCAGTCAAATGAATCATGTAACAAATTATTTCTATCGGTACATATTTGCTGTCTGTAAATGGGAAACAGAAGGGAATACTATATTCGTAGAGCTGTGAGATATTAGGGAAGTACCAGTTAAAATACAACATTTATTGTATCATATATATTGTGTATTATAACTGATCCCATCAAATACACCCTGTACAAAGGGGAAAATGACAGAGACACTTTTAGCTAAGGAAGTACAGAAAGGGCTTCCCTGCGTACATCCCACAAGCCACTGAAAGCAATAGTTGACCACAGAAATACCACAGGAAGTTGAGATATGGCCTGACCCCCAGCAAGAACAGTGACTGAGAAAAAATAAGTTTTAAAATAAAAAGAAAAACCTGTCATGCCATGCCAGTTATTAGCATGCCATACCATTATCTTGTTTCAGTTATATCAGTTTTGGTGTTGTTTTCATTAACAAAGTTTTCCTGAGATATTTTTTTTTCAAATTACATTCCCAGCTGGGTAACAGTGAAGCACAGTTTACATATATTTATATATTTACACACACATACACACACACGCACACACACATTTAGCAAATTTAATGAAGATCATGACAAACATTAGTGTACCTCTTGCTGGTTTAATACATGGTTACTTCAATAGGCACAGTTATCTGTGAATGTTCTGGAAAATGTCCTTTACTGTAGCAATGGCATTCATTCCAAAAAGTGAAGAGGGCCAGTGTACTGTCAAGTGTGAAACTTTTGTTAATGGTGATCTGGAGAGATGTGTCTATGTGTCCCTGCTTCAAACACCCCGATGATATCATGCACATTTATATTTCTTCTGCTAGCTCGCTAGCATTTTATTGTTAATTGTTTCATCTGATATGACAAGCTATGCAATATTCACTGCAAAGAATGAAACTAGATAGCTATCTGATGTTAGGCACTGAGGTTTTGTCTGTGAGGTACTTATAGCTGGAACAGGATGTTTTTGAAATTTGGTATGTCACTGACTTCTTAAAAATACAGGACTCTCATATTGCAATTTAACTAGATACGTTGCCATGTTATGTGGTGTTCATTTACTGAAAAGACCTGCCAAATTTTAGTTAGCCAGGAAAGTTATGTTGCTGTGGGGAAAAACTGACATCCTTCTAACACTCTTATGGAAAGTGTTTCTAACAAACATATATATTTTTATTCAGTGCAGTGTGTGATGCTTTAATAATGTCAGATTAAACATGGCTGTTCAAGGTGGCTTGAATATCAACAAACTCCAAAAGAACAGCGATGCTGTCAGGAAACAACATAAAATATTTTTCTAATGCCGATTCACTCAGTTTGTAAAAAGGCAACTGCAATGCAAAAAGCTACATGGCAAGCATCATGCTAGCTAGCTATCACATACAATCTACAGCCAGTCTAGGCCTACACACTACAAGTTAGTTTGATAGCTGGCATAAGTTGAGTGTTTTAGCATTGTTTGCACATCAAGGGGTTTATATAAAGCAGGGCTTCGAAACGATGTGAGGAACGAAAACGAAAACGAAGATTATTTTACGAGGAACAGAAACGGAAATCAAAATGCTATTATATTTATTGTTCCAGTACATAAATGTCATTTTGAAATCTCTATTACCGGTTAATAATATTATTTTTTGTTCTTCATAATATAGGCCTATAAAGCATTTGTCAAATGTATCAGCTAAACACTTTGTTATTTTAGAGAGCGTTTCATTCAATGCACGCTCTCGGTCTCTCCAAACAGGAAGTGCACGCCTCCTCAGTAGCATCTCTCACTGTGATTTTTCCCTCACGTCTGTAGTGCATTTGAAGAAGCCATCACTGATGAACAGGTGGTAAATTGAGCTGAATTATATCAGTTTTCCAAGTGTCAGACCACAGTTAATCATAAGATGGACTACAGATGAGTACTGTTAGTCAGATAAACTTAATCAACTCCACCAGCTACCATTATTAAGCTAGCTAACGAACCATAATGAATATAGCTTAGTTACATTAGCTAGCTAGTCAGCTAGCCCAGTGTCTCTCAATCCTGCTTCTGGAGGCCCACTGTCCTGCATATCTTCTAAATATCCTTGCTCCAAACACACCTGATTAGTGTGATTAACATGCTCTTGATTAAATCAGGTGTGCTCAGCTAATCAAAAGTGCCACTGATGAGTTCAGTCAGGTAGGTATAGCAGGAAAAGATGGAAAACATGCAGGACAGTGGGCCTCCAGGAGCAGGATTGAGAAACACTGAGTTAGCCTACACAGTAGTAGTCTGTTTGATGGCTGAAATTAGCTAACCTTGCATAGCTAGCTTGAATCATTTTCGGATAACTAGCTTACTTTGTGACACCATGTGGTTTAGAAACAAACAGAATTCAGTATTCATTTCGTTTGTGATGAGCAAGAACAACTGGATCCAAACTTAAGCATTAAATGTTTTGACTGGAAATTGAAGTTTTAATACATCCGATACTTCTGTCTTATTCATTTAAATGTATTGTGCTCTTTCATGTGCTCAAATATCTGTTTTAGAGTTGATTTGGTTACTTTACCTTAACCATAAGGATTAACCATTGCATTTTTGTAATTTACCACAATGTTCAGATATTCTGAACTAAGCATCACACTATCCCATACTTTTAAATGTGTGCATGTGTGTCTAGGTTATTTTCAACTCTTAAAGGTGCTCTAATCACTGTTAAACGTTTCAGTACTAACTGATTGGTATGAGCTAAGCAGTGAGCTAAGCAGAGGCAAACTGGTTACTTAGCAACCATTCTAGTAGCAAATAGGTTAGCCTAATCTAGCCGTAACAAGGCTAAGTTAACTGAGTATTAAATATTGATCTTGAATCAACGTCCGAATATGTACAGTAGTCACATATATTACAAACATATTGTCATTAACACTTTCTAATCATGGACACTTGCAGGCATTGCTACGAAGGAACTTTCAGAGTAATTAGCAGAGGATTTATCAGCCAGCTGAGTGAACTGTCATTTCTCATTACATGTCACTGCGCATGAAAACAACATTGGACTAGGCAACAGATGCAATAACGGAAACGTTAACACACTGTTTCCGTTCTGAATGGAACGTTTTGAAAGACATTTTGGGTTCAAAGCCCTGATATAAAGACCATATAATAAAACCATAGAATATAAGAAAGTGCGGTAACACTTTATTTGAAGGGGTGTGCATAAGAGGACATTACACTGTCATAACTATGACATGACACCTGTCATGAACATGAAGGAGCCTTTATGAATGTTTATGACTGTTGTCATTAAGTGTCATTCGGTTTTTAATGTCATTTTCAATGTCAAGTTGACATTGTTTGGGATGCCTTTATTATGACAACTTGACATTAACCAAGACAGCATATCCTGTCAATGTCTTTGTTATGACAAGTGGACATAAACCAAGACAACACAACCTGTAAATTTAACAACCTGCCACAAACATACCATGCCAGGCCAGATTGTCTGGCCTGACTTATGCATTAAAATTACATGAAACTGTCATATGTGGCTATTTTGAACATAGGGCTGTCATGAGACTATTATAACCATATCATGAATACTTCCTTTGACCCCAACTACAGTGAACCATTCACACTTTTCATTAAAATGTCATTATACTGTCAAATGCCGTTGTGAATATCTTCACAATGAAAAGGACAAAGAAATAAAAAGGCCAAGTTAAGGAAATTTTTCTAACTTTATTACATTTGTACAACATGTTTTAAAATATTCACATATGAATGCTTTCAAAACATCCTCAAAAAATACCACAGCAGTTCGATTCTTAATGGTGGACAACACATTACCATTATTTTTTAACACTTACACTGAATTAAAACTGAAACACTGAATGAACACTAACATTGAACAGGTCTTACACAACTTGTTTTCTGATATCATGGAAAAGTCTCCCCAACACACCATTGTGATGACGAACACCTAGCCAGTGGTGCCACTCTGTCATTTTCAGGTGAGTTTTGAGAGACTCTGGGGTTCGATTTCCTCTGAGACGCCACTTGTTTGTACATCTGCCATGCACGCTCAATGCGCTGTGTATGAGCACCGGTGCCTGGATCCACAAAGTTTTGTTTCTGGCAGACTGTGTATTGCCCATGTCCATGCCGGGAAAGCTGGCCCTTGTAAGCATGCCATTCATCTGTTAGGATGGATGTGTTGGGTCTGACGTGTTTTCTGATTTGTCTTACAAGGGTTAGCCTCGAGCGGTCCCTGACAACTTTTAAAATGGGTCTTCTGGAATGGCTATCAACTTCCAGCATCCCGAAGACCCGTGGGCGCCAAGTGTTGCCACATCGGCCACGATGGTACTAAAAAGTAGAGGGGAAAAAGAGTGTATTAATTGGTGTACATAGAAGGAAACAGAATGTGAAGCAAGGTTGTGGGACAGCTGTATACACATGTACAACCTCCCTTTCATTTATGGGCAAATTTGCTTTCATCAATAACAACAAATCGATGACGATCACCAATTCTCATCCCCTTATTCCTTCGTCTTGTGAGGGCAGTCATGCAAACCTTTGAATGTAGAAGGAAAACATCAGCATATTGACTTGTACTACCATGACTATCATGCCTGTACAAATTTGGCAATGGATCATTTTCATTGCATTTTATTTTCAAAAACATTTTCAAGCCAGAGCCATCAGTGTGCATTCCCTGTCACTGAGTTTACCAAATATGTAAACTGTGCAGCCATGTTGAACCCAATTGTGGGCTGTGACTGATTAACACTGAAATTATTATTACAGACCGTGTGTCATGCAACAACCTTTCTGAGTACTTTTGTCATTCTTGTCAGTGTCTTGGAACTTGCTGCAATCCCCTCAGTGATCATGTCAAGTTGTTTCAACTGCAAACCTTGTGCAAACCTGAAGAAATGAAAAATTATTATTTGGAGACCTATTTAGAGTAGGCCTGCTAAAAAAATACAGACTAGGCTACTGTTATTTCAACTAAGGCATGGTCTGCATGATATGGCCTTATAGGAAATCATCTCAATCTCTCTGTATATATATTTTTAAGAAATGTATGAATAGGCCTACTGTAGCCTACCTGAGGATGAATTCCAGCCATTTCGCCAAAGGGGTGTGAGACTTTGTGAATATTGAGCTATTGCGCACAGACAGTGGGGTACCCTTGTGATGCTTACAGACCCTGAGGAAAATGAAAGCAAAATGCATTAAAATATCACAAATATAAAATATAGGCCTAAACTTAGATGAAACATATTGCTGTGATTGTCCATTTTAATAATAACAATGATGCTAATTTCAGGCTTCAGGCTCAAGTAGGCTATACAAGAGCAATGCACTGGTGAGATCAACCAAGGCCCAATAATCCACTCTGAACTTTTCCTTAATAAATACCAATACAGCTAGGTTAGATAGAGCAGAGCTTACCACCGTAATCCATCGCTGCGGTCATATTTTTCCAAATGCATGTTGCGATGGCATTTTGAACACTTCATCTTCCTCTTCAGGATTCCCCAGTTATGCATCCATTTAACTATTTTTCTTTTGTTTTCTGTAGTATTTGATCGCCTAATATTTTTTAGAAGTCCTTGTAATAATCATGTCATTGCATCAGTAGCCTGCCTAATACAACCTGAACCCGATCTACCGCCTGGCACCTTAAATTATTTTTTGAATTTAGGCGGTAAGTACCGTAAGTACACTAGTACTTCATAAGGCGCAAAAAAATTCAGAGTGACGATTGGCTGTAATGTTAGCCCACCACACATTAGTGCAGATCCAATGCACATACAGAATTCTCTATTTTTCTTTTGTTCTTCTTAGTATCTGAACGCATAATGTTTTTCAAAAGTTCTTATAATAATAATAAGAATAATAATAATAATAATAGTAATAATAATTGCATTGCATATCCCATCTACCTCCTGGCACCTTCTTTTGGCATGTACCGTACCGTAAGTACACTTCTTCCGTCAAGTGCAATAAAATTCAAACGACAACACTCGAGACTGGCTCTAACGTTAGGCTACCATCTTACTGCACATGGAGTAATGCAACAGAGATCTCCTACACTCAACTGATAAGGGAAACAGAAGAAACTAAGAATTAACTCACAAAGCTATTTCGAGGTAATGTTCAAGTAAGCATATTATCTTGATTTCCTGTGGGAATCTGCCATTTACAGCAGTCTTCCTTGTTGTAGGTTAAGTTAGCGTGCTGTTAACGTTAAGCTTAGTTAGCTTTAGCTAATGATAGGTAATT
This sequence comes from Megalops atlanticus, assembly GCA_019176425.1. Lineage (NCBI taxonomy): Eukaryota > Metazoa > Chordata > Actinopteri > Elopiformes > Megalopidae > Megalops > Megalops atlanticus. The sequence goes on along the minus strand of CM032883.1, from coordinate 21,478,395 downwards.
TAACTCTTAATCAGACTTTATCAGCAGGCTAAAGTATCCATGGCCCCAATTTGAATACAGCTAGTATAATAGTTTAGCTAGTATAATAGTTTTAAACAGTCTTATGAGTGTACTAGTGTAAGAAAATTTTAGTTGGTTTAACATGGTCTGTGTTTTCTTTGCTCTGCACAACTTTTGGCAAGATGGAAACTCGTCACAAGAGGAGATGTGGCAGGGAGGCCAAGATGGAAGAAAATGTTAATTTGGCATGTATCGTGGAAGAGGGGAATAAAGATCAGCGAAATGTGGAAGAAGTTCAACCAAAGACAAAGAAGACCAAAGTCCGATCTTCCCCGAAGAAATCATGTAAATAAAAACTTTCGCCAACACCCTAGCCCAGGGAAGGAAATCGCTAGCAGCTAGTCAGTTCAATATGTCAAATGATGTTAGCCACTTCGACCGCATATTTCTAACCTGCATTCAATCTTTGCTAACAGTCAAGACTGCCCTCTTTCATGCATTGAGCATGAGACTGACTCAATTGATACATATCTCACTCCCTTACACTGACATAAAACATGCAGGCAGCTTCAGTATGTGTGGACCATTATCTGATATATATGCACACACTGTTATTTTTATGTCAAATACTGTTACTCTTATTTCTGATCACTGTTACCCTGTTTCTACACAATTGTCTGCTCGCACCTTATGCAGTAATGATGCGTGCTTGAGACAACATGATTTTTAAAAAGTAGAGTACAGTACAGTGCTTACTCCCACAATGTGCAGGGTCACCAACAGGGGCATTGGAGGTGGCTAAACTGAAAGAACAAATAAAGTTGGACCAACAGAGGATTGAGCACCTGGAAGACCGCATAAAACACCTAGAGGAAGCCAACAGGGAGCTGAAATCGGACAAAGAATTCTTACTTACTCAAGTCAAGGGAGCCCGAGAAGAGCCAGCTTCCACTGGAAAGCCAGGTACATTTGGCAATTACATTTGCATTACCAACATACCAACACCAACTCTCTCAGAGATGAAAACATGAAACATAATATGAAAACATAATATTAATAACAAATGTCAGATTTTGTTGTAAGTCACTTTAATTGGTTTTCATGTGTGACATGTGCTTCCGCTGGTCTGACATATGGTATGCTCCTCCAATGGTGGTCAGCTCTGCTTTCAGAAACACTTTGTTAATGGAACTTGCCTTTTAATCATCAACTCCTCTAATAATGAATTACAGTGAGCATTGTAAAATTCATTATATGTATAAAAACAGATATAGTTTTGGACATGTTCTTCAGTGATAGAGCTGTGTTTACTTATACACCACTATGCCCCCTTGGTTTTTCCACAGGCTCCAGCGAGACTACTGAATTTCTTACTTTATCTTCTTCATCTTCTCCCGACCCATCTTCTTCTTCCTGTGGCCCATCCTCCTCAGAAGAAGAGGAGAAAAAGAAAAAGAAGAAGAGGAGCAAGAAGTTCCATAAGCACATAGATTCACACAGCCGTTCAAGAAGTAAGTAGAGGCATTGATCTTTCCTCATAATTAGCAAGTTTCTTACCCTAAATTTACCCATTTCTTAACTGTCTTCTGTGATTGAAAAATAGATACCAATTTGGGCTTAATAATAATAATAAAATCTGAGGCCTAAGACTTGAAATGTCTTTCTCACATTGTTTGTTGTATTTTAGTATTGACTGTAAAAATCAGTGACTCAGATCTATGCAGCTCATGTAATAGCTGCCTTGCTCTCCTGAAGTTATGCTGGCCTTTACTTTTTTATATATTTAGCATCATAAGTAGATATGAAGGGATTCTACTTACCTTGCTAGTACACTGTCCATACTTTATCCAGGTAGGTAATATTAATATAGCCGTCGAGCCAGTAAGGACACTAGTTGCTGTACTGGTTAATGACTCTTAATGACAACAGTCATAAACATTCATGAAGGCTCCTTCATGTTCATGACAGGTGTCATGTCATATGACAGTGTCATGTCCCTCTTATGCACACCCCTTCAAATAAAGTGTTACCGAAAGTGCTAACCCGTCTTGTCAGAAATGAACTTAATTAAAATTAATGCTTACCTCTTACTGTGCACACAGTAGCTAGAGCAGCAGGCTATATTTATTTAGTAAAATGGAATGTGCTTGGAAATGCATCCAGCAGCGAACTGCTGGTTTTACCACGGCCAGATTGTTTTCTTTCAGGGCGCTCCTTCAAATTTGTTTGATAAACTAAACTTCTTGCTGAAACTGTGTCTGCTTCAATCACACAGTGACTCTTCACCTAGTCACGTATAACACAAAGAATGTGACAGGGGCATCAGAGACGGAGAGAATAATGGCAGCCAACAGGGTAGAAATACAGCCCAAAAAACAGTAAATGACAGTTTCCTTTCTAGCTTTTCTATGTGTGCCATTAAAAAAGATGCATTTCAGAAAAAAACAGTCCCTTTGAAGGTAGAATCTAGAATTGGCCCCTTGTCTTGGAAAATAGTAGCATATGTTACCAAAACCACATTTCACTGTAAAGAGACAGCAGGGCTCATGACAGCAAATAAATGACAGACATCAAGAGCTATATGTGTTTTATTCAATAAAGTATGACAATAGCTCTCTGTCACTTGATTTTTTTCACTGTCGAGAGCATAAAATAAAATATATTTTTTTAAATGTTCACCATCAACTTCAGCCAGTAGTACATTATGTTGGGTTGCATGATAAATTGAATGAAGCATTAAATAAATGATAAATAGATGATCACACGTTGCAGTGATCAACTGCCTGAACTTGCTTCCTAGTTAATATAATATTCTAGTTAATATGATATCTGAGCCGATTCATATTGCTCTACCTTGCTTTTCCTGGGACCCAGTCATGCCTTTGAGGATCATGGATGGATGGAGAATTAAAACTCTGCTGCATTTAAACTGGGCACACCACAGCACTGGATCAGAGACGTACGGCAGGATGGCACTGCAGACCATGCTGCTGGCTGTGACAGTCATCTGGACTGCAGCAGAGACGCCACCATGCAGAATACTGGGGAAGGCAGCCAAGCCAAGCTTCTCTCAGCTGGGAGACATCAACATTGGTGGAGTTTTCTTCCTACACAACAGTCCCTCAGAACGAACCATCCAATTTCAATCTATGCCAGAGCCCCTGCAGTGTTCACGGTGAGGAAAAATAAGAATAACATTTTTAATAGCTGTTTGTAGTGGTAGTCATTTGACAGTAAGGTGCTGTTGTTGTTTAATCTTTATGTTTAAATTTATTGTAATATCAATGATACGGAAAAAAATGTCATGGATATAATTTACCATACATGTGGTTTGCTTATTATGCAAATAAATGATAACAGCTTAATTTAAATATTTACCCTGTTACTTAAATTACACATTTGAATATTGCTCTTAAACTTTTTATTTCTTTTATCAATGATCAACATAATGTATCATTTCTAGAATCAATTTCAGGCAATTCTGGCTTGCCCAGACCATGATGTTTGCCATTGAAGAAATAAATAACAAAACTGACATCCTGCCAGGTGTATCTCTGGGCTACAAGATATATGACTCCTGTAGCGCTACAATGTTAACAGTAGAATCAGCCATGGCTCTGATGAACGGCTATGAGGAAATGCTGACAGACACATCGTGCTCCATACCAGCAGCAGTGCAGGCTATCATTGGAGAGTCTGGGTCTACGAACACCATTGCACTTGCAGAAAGTGTGGGACTGTTTCAAATTCCAGTGGTGCGTTATTCTAATATTTTTATATACACCAAGACTGCAAATTTCTCAAGAACACTTGTGGATGAAATCTTGGTAGCGAGGCAAAATAATTTTCCAAAAGTTTTGGAAAGTCATAACTGGATATTTAACATTTTCTCATGAATGTAAAAAATACATGTGCAAAATACGCATGTTAAATGTTAATTTAAATGTTTAAAAAGTTATTATTAGCAAACTCCACCAACTGCACCACTCCCCAAATTCATTTAAAAATATACTTGACCAGTAAAATGTTGTTCAATACATTTAGCATTTTAGTTTCCACAAGCAAAAGTGAATACCCCTTGCACATGTAATACTACATTACTTACTATAAGGAGAGTTTTTTTGTGAAGATAGTCGTTAACTGCAGTAATAACAATGAATGAAAATGATTTCCTTTATTTACTGTAAACTTACATCTTATATCTAATATCTCAGCAAGAATGTTTGAGAAAAATTGAAAGAAAAAGTGTTTACAGAGCCAGAAAACGTTATCTATATTTAGAGTAAATAAATAGATACATAAGGAGTAACCCCGTCTACACTCTTGTAACACCTCAGTAGCATGATATTTTAATTCATTCTGCTTTTTTATTTTTTGAAGTTCTGATGTATTTTGTATTTTTCATGTTTTTCACAGATCAGTCACTTTGCTACATGTGCATGTCTGAGCAATAGGAAAAGGTTCCCCTCGTTCTTCAGAACCATTCCCAGTGACTTTTACCAGAGCAGAGCGCTGGCTCAGCTGGTGAAGCACTTTGGCTGGACCTGGGTAGGAGCAGTGAGAAGTGACAGTGACTATGGCAACAATGGAATGGCCACCTTTATTGAAGCTGCCCAACAGGAAGGGATCTGCATCGAGTATTCTGAGAAATTCTACAGAACAGAAGCAGACAAATTACTGAAGGTTGTTGATGTTATCAAAGGAGGTACAGCAAAAGTAGTGGTGGCATTTCTCGCTCAGGGAGAGATGACCAATTTACTAGAACAGCTAATTCTTCAGAACATTACTGGTCTCCAAATGATTGGCAGTGAGGGCTGGATAACTGCAAGCAATCTAGTGACACCAACCAGTTACAGAATACTGGGTGGGTCTATTGGCTTTGCTGTTAGCAAAGTCGAAATTAATGGCTTGAAAGAGTTCTTGTTGAAAATTCACCCCTCACAAAACCCAGAAAATACTGATGTTGTAGATTTCTGGGAAACTGTTTTTCAGTGTTTTCTAACAAATGGAAACAATTCACCTTACAATACCCCATGCACTGGATCTGAAAACTTGAGTGAACTGAAAAACCAGTATACTGATATATCAGAGCTGAGAGTATCCAACAATGTTTACAAAGCAGTTTACGCCATTGCGCATTCCCTAAATGACCTGCTGGCTTGTACAGCCCATCAAGGCTGTGCAAACAGCCTGAAAACAGAGCCCTGGCAGGTAATTAATGGGCCCCTATTTACACGGATCATAAACACACCACCATAAACCAGTTCAACATCTCTAATCTCTGCTGAAATCTGTTTCTTACTCCACAGGTGCTTGAGGCATTGAAAAAGGTGAATTTTACTTTGAAAACTGGGGAGCAGGTCTCTTTTGATAGTAATGGAGACCCAACAGCCAAATATGAGGTGGTGAACTGGCAGCTTGGTCCTGATGGTGCAGTGCAGTTCAAAGCGGTTGGCTACTACGATGCCTCCTTACCGGGTGGTCAGCAGTTTGTATTGAGTCCTGATAGTATGGTTTGGGCAGGAGGCCTACAAGAGGTAAGTGTTCATGTACTACATTTAAACATGGCTTGGAGACAAATCTCAAAACCTGTATCGGAGGACCTTTTCTCTGCTCTCAGTGGGGTATATTTTTGTTATACCTACATATTTCTGACTTTTATCTGTATCAATTTGTATATTTAAAAATGATTCTGAACTGTGAAAGAGCATTAAATAAATATGAATAAAAATTAAAATAATATTGAATAGATCAGATATTGATATGTGTTAGTTAAAAAAATCATAATTCATATCAATCTTAGGAGGGGAGACATGATGTAGTAAGCAAGTAACATACACTGATCAAGCAGAAAATAAAACCATGACATACAAAAAAACACAATATACAAATGTGTACCCACCACAAAATCAGAATATTTATGAGTCACAAAAATTATAAGCATAAGAATGTTGTAATAATATTGTAATCTTGAAGGATGAGTTCCAGGGCAAGGCTACTTACAGTGGAGACTGTTTAATCTGTATGCCTCACATCAATTACACCTTTAAATTTACATGCCTCACATCAATGAAGGAATCCTTTCTCTATGCTGCTTGTGGACCCAATCCAGCAACATTCATTTTTTGTTTTTCTGCTGTGCACATAATCCAAACTATCCAAACTATCCATACATAATATCATCCATGAGCATGAGTTATAAATGACACATCTCCATTCTCTGTCATACAGAAACCCAGGTCAGTGTGCAGTGAGAGCTGTCCCCCAGGCACTCGCAAAGCCGTGCAGAGAGGGAGGCCCGTCTGCTGCTATGACTGTGTGCCCTGCGCTGAGGGAGAAATCAGCAATACCACAGGTAATTCAGAGCCAGCACTAACAAGTCTACACGAAGGCTTTACACAAAGGCTCTGCCTGTTGTGCACTTCCTATTAGGTATTAAACGTTCAGTGTACTCAATTCATAGAACTGCAGTCTGAACAATATTGCTATGCTAGTTTTCTAACCATGTCAATCATCATTTTCTTACAGATGCTAATGACTGTGTTCAGTGTCCGGAAGAATATTGGTCTAATGCAAAAAGAGATCAATGTGTATTAAAGGCTGTTGAATTCCTCTCTTATGAAGAAGTTATGGGAATAGTGCTTGTCATTTTTTCATTATTTGGAGCATGCGTGACTATACTTGTGGCTGTGCTGTTCTTCATACAAAAGGACACTCCCATTGTGAAAGCCAACAACTCTGAGCTCAGTTTCCTGCTGCTCTTTTCATTGAAACTGTGTTTCCTTTGCTCCCTCACCTTCATTGGACGGCCTTTGGATTGGTCCTGTATGCTGCGCCACACAGTGTTTGGGATCACCTTTGTCCTCTGCATCTCTTGTGTTCTGGGGAAAACAATAGTGGTGTTAATGGCCTTCAGAGCTACACTTCCAGGCAGTAATGTTATGAAGTGGTTTGGGCCTCTGCAGCAGCGACTCAGTGTTCTTGCTTTCACTCTCATTCAGGTCCTCATTTGTATCCTTTGGTTAACAATATCCCCTCCTTTCCCCAATAAGAACATGAAGCACTACAAAGAAAAGATCATTCTGGAGTGTGATGTAGGATCAGCAGTGGGGTTCTGGGCTGTGCTGGGCTATATTGGACTCCTCTCTGTCTTGTGCTTTGTGCTGGCTTTTCTGGCTCGTAAGCTGCCTGATAACTTCAATGAAGCCAAATTCATCACATTCAGCATGCTGATATTCTGTGCAGTCTGGATCACCTTCATACCAGCTTATGTCAGCTCACCTGGAAAGTTCACTGTAGCTGTGGAAATATTTGCCATTCTAGCTTCCAGTTTTGGTTTACTATTCTGTATTTTTCTTCCAAAATGTTATATAATATTATTCAAACCAGAACAAAATACAAGAAAACATGTAATGGGTAAAATGCATGCCAAGTCTCAATGATTTGCTGTACATTTTTCTGCTGAAGGGGTAGGTCACTGGACTCATAAATTAGGACCCACGGGTCTTGAGATACTGTCCTATGACAGACACTGCTTGACAGACACTTCCTTGCCTGTTTTTCCTGACTTCGCTCCTCGTTCTTGCCCTGTGGTTTTGTCGCTGTATCTGCTCTGGTTTTTTGACTCTGCCTGCTTTGACTTCATTTTTGGATTGCCCCTTTTGGATTCAATAAACCCGAGTTCAGCAGTCTTTCTGTCTGCGCTTGAGTCCCTGCCTGAGTTCTGACAAACAGGTGATATATGTCAAAGAAGAAGGAATGTAAGGAGTGCCATCTATGGTTAACTTAAGAAATAAATAACTAATGAAATCAATAAAGCTGTGTTCAGTTCTCACTGCTAAGTACAAGTAAAATACAATATTTATTGTATCTTATATGTAGTGTATTATAACTGCTCCCATCAAATATGCCCTCAACAAAGAGGAAAATGATGATGAAAATTTTGTGCTAAGGAAGCACAGAAAGGGCTTCCCTGCATACATCCTACAAACTACCGAAAGTGAGAAGTTGCTGAACACAAGCGGCCAATCTCGCCCTTTGTTGATGTGCTGTTCTTTAACATGAAACCACAGAAGTACCATAGCAAGCTTTTTTTAAATTACATTCCCAGCTGGGTAACAGTGAAGCACAGTTTACAAGTGAAACACTCATGTATGTGTGTGTGTGTGTGTGTGTATATATATATATATATGTATTAGGGTTGTCAAAATAACACGTCAAAAAATTAATGGCAGATTATTCGCACTCTATGATGCTTCTGACCCCATACGTCACTGTGCATTTCAGCATTTATCATACCCAACTGCAGGCTAGGCAGGTTCATGTATATCATACACGAAACATATCTACATTTGCGCTGTCAGTAAAAACGAATTAAGTTTGCATTGGTGTAATCAACGATTCTATTGGAACATCTGTAAAGCAGAGTGATACATGTATAGTTAAAAGTGCCAGTGCTGTTATACTGAATATCAGCAATCATGGAATGCCTTTTGTCCAGTAAAATTACTTGGTCAGAACTAACTGTTGTATAAAGTACAATTTGAACATAAAATGCTTCTCATGCCAAATGTTGATATATGCAATTAATTTAGATTAATTAATTAATTACAAAGCATGTAATTAATTAGATTAATTTTTTAATCGCTTGGCAGCCCCAACATATACTGTATATATAGTGTCTCTATTGCTGGTTTAATGCATGGTCACATTGGGACTTCTTCAGTAGGAAAAGGTACCTGTGATTGCTCTGGAAAATGTGCTTTACTATAGCAATGGCAGTAATTCCAAAAAATGAAGACAGCCAGTGTACTGTCAACTTTGGGTAGAAACTTAGTGGGGACCATAAAGTGTAGCATGGTCATCTTTTTTGTTAATGGTGATCTGGAGAGATGTGTCTATATGTCCCTGTGTCAAACACCCCAATGATATCATGTACATTTATATTTATTTTGCTAGCTCGCTAGCATTTATTACAACCATGTATAAATCAAAAAGATGCAAAAAAAATTGATTCATGCATTTCAAGCCGACTCGATTACTGTAATGCGCTTTTTACTGGCCTCCCAAAAAAAACCACTGAGAGACTTCAGCTCATCCAAAACTCTGCAGCTTGGCTATTAACCAGAACCAAGAGGAGAGAGCACATTAGTCCAGTTTTAGCTGCTCTGCACTGGCTTCCTGTAACATTCAGAATTGATTTTAGGGTCCTCCTCCTTATATACAAAGCCCTTAATGGGCTAGGACCAAGCTACATTGCTAACTTCCTTGTCAGCTATTTGCCTTCAGGAACGCTGCAATCATCTGCTGCTGGTTTATTGAAAATTTTCAGCAAGAGCCGAAAGAAAATCAGGGATGCAGCCTTTGTCAATTACGTCCCAAAGCTATGGAAAACACCTATAGACATCAGGGAAGCCAGCTCGCTAAATATTTTTGAAACAAAGCTAAACACTTTTCTCTTCACTTTAGCCTTTAACTAGCTATACAGGCTTAAAATTCTAGCTATGACTTTCCTGATACAGGCCTGAAATTCTTTTTTGCAGTTTGCTTTGCACTGCTGTATTTTACTTGATTTTATGCATTCTATGTATTCTATTTTTTAACTTCATTTTTGTCAGTGCTCCGCCCCCCTGGCTGTGTGTTTGTGTTCTTCCCCTGTCCATGTGCTTTTGTTTTTCCTTGTGTTCCAGCCCTGCCCCACTCTCCGCCCTGTCTCCGCCCACCTGATCATCTCCACCTGCCTGCCTGCACACCTGCTTCCCATCACCTCATCAGCCCTACCCTATATTTACCCTGCTTTTCTCTGTCTTGTTGCCAGTTCGTCTCAGTATTCTGTTTCGTCCTTGCCTTCTGTTACTTGGTTTTTCTACGGTCTTCTGTCTCCCGCCCTGGGTCTCTGTGTTTGCCCGCTGTTCTGTCACGTGAGTTCGGTTAGTCTGTTTTCTGTTTCGTCCTGTCTTTGTGTTTCCCTGTTTGTGGTAGTCTGCTCCTGTCTCCTTGGCACCCGCCTGCCATTCCGCTCCGGCGGCCTGGGTTGCCCGCTGTACTGCCTCCGCTCCCTGTTGCCGGCCTGCCCGGTTCTGCCCCTGTCCGGACCCTGCTTCCTGCCTGCTCAGCCCTGGACCAGCCTGCCGTTCTGCTCCGGCTGCCTGGGTTGCCCGCTGTACTGCCCCAGCTCCCTGTTGCCGGTCTCCCCGGTTCTGCCCCTTCCCGGACTTCACTCCCCGCTTCCCGTCTGCTCTGCTCCGGACCTGCCTGCCCAGTTTATGAACCCTGCCTGGCCTTTGGATCTCGTCTCTGCCTGCCGCTCTGTTCTGGTTGCCCCGCTGCCTGCCTGCCCGTTGCCGACCCTCGCCTGTCCAGACCACGTGCCTTGCTCCTTGTTTGCTTTTTTGGACTGACTTCCCCGGTGTCGATTCCTGCCTGTTTGACTTCGCCTTTGTCTGCTCCTGTGGTGGTCTTCAATAAAGTCACTCCGCCACTCACCTCTGGGTCTGCGTGTGAGTCCTCACCCTGCATCCCTGACAATTTTATTTTATTATGCATTCTAATTTCACCTTTATCTTTATCATTTTTATTTTCCATCTTTTCCATTAATTATGGCATTCTATCCCTGTTTCTATGCTCATTCCATGTGAAGCATTTGGTGCATGTAATTTCTTTATTGTAAAGCACTTTGAGCTACATTTCTTGTATGAAAGGTGCTATATAAATAAAGTTTGTTATTATTTATTGTAAATTGTTTCACCTAATATGACAAGTCATGCAATATTCACTGCAAAGAATGAAACTGAATAGCTATCTGATGTTAGGTACCAAGTTTTTGTCTGTAAGGCACTGGTAGCTGGAACAGGATGTTTATGAAATTCATTATATCACCTATTTCTCTCTACCTCTCGTTCCAATCTGATGACTTCACCGTGTCAGCACGGATCTCTGCCTGTCTCTTAGACATCTCAGCCTGGATGAAGGAGTGCCAACTTCAACTCAACATATCTAAGACTGAGCTCCTAGTCATCCCAGCCAGCCCGTCGATCCAGCACAACATCATCATTCAGCTAGGCTCAACGATACTAACTTCATCCAGGTCTGCAAGGAACCTGGGGGTAGTGATTGCTTACCAGCTAAAATTTACTGACCACATTGCTACGAGTACCAGATCATGCAGATTCACGCTGTACAACATCAGGAAAATCAGGCCCTAACTATCTGAGTATGCTGTGCAGCTCCTTGTTCAAGCACTGGTCATCTCACGACTGGACTACTGCAATGTTCTCTTTGCTGGCCTACCTGCATGCACTATTAAGCTTCTGCAGTTGATACAGAATGCGGCTGCACATCTGGTTTTCAACCAAAAAGGGCTCACGTTACACCTCTCATGGTCTCACTGCACTGGCTCCCTGTAGCTGCCTGCATCATGTTCAAGACCTTGATGCTTTTGTATAGGATGACCTACAAAACTGGACCTACCTACCTGAACTCATTGCTGCAACCCTATGTTCCCTCCCAACCACTACGCACTGCCACCAAACGGCACTTGGTGGTCCTGTCGCATTGCGGCGTAAAATCACTGTCCAGGACTGTCTCCACCGTTGTCCCCCAATGGCGGGATGAACTTCAACACTTCATCCGTTCTGCCGAGATACTCTCTGTCTTCAAGAAACATCTGAAGACACAACTCTTCCGCTCTCACCTGAGTACCTGAAATAATACCTCCTAAAGGAACTTCTCATGTCTCAAACTGTCTTCTACTAAACTATAAAACAAAATTATAAAAAAAGTAATCTGATGGTTTAATGCACTCATTAGCTGTAGCTGCTAGATTGTAGCTTGCCTGACCAACCTTTGAAACCTCGTCATGCAGTGCTTCTAACATTGTTGACTCCGTATGGTTTTTCGCTTGTGTTGTATTGTCCCTCACTTGTAAGTTTTGGGTAAAAGTGACTGCCAACTGAATGAATGTAAATGTAACTTTTCAAAAATACAGAACTCTCATACTGCAATTTACTGAGATAACTAGCTGTGTACCATACATTTCGCTGTAAAGAGAAAGCAGGGCTCATGACAGCAACTAAATGACAGACATCATGTTGGGCTGCATGATAAATTGGATCAAGCATTAAAATAATGATGACTAGATTGACCGCTTGAACTTGCTTGCTGGGTAGCTATCGTCTCACTTTAATAAGGGGTAGTCCTGAGCATTGAAAATATTCAATTAGCAAAGAAGATCCCATTATATCATCATGTTGTGTTCATTACATTGATCCTGGGACCTGATATTACAAAGCATCAAATTGCAATTGATGTTAGCATCATTTTAACTTAAAGAATAGGGTAGTTTGGTAATGTTAAAGGGAGGGACTGTCATGAATCATCAGATATGTACACAAAAAAATCTGGGAACCACACCCCATGACATTAATAATAATAATAATAATTTAGGGTGTCACATCATGTTATCAAATTAAACTTTAATTGTGTTCTATCTGCATCAAATATTAAAAGGTATTAATACCACAACTGCTGTAGGTTCTGCCTGGTGGCATGCAAGAGTGAAGGGGGGCCCGAAGCAGTAAATATAGCCAAAGACAGACTAATTTATGAGGCACTTTGATGCAGCAACCCATCATTATTAAACTGAAAACAAACAGCTACAAGACTAAGTATGTGTACCTTTACTGTTGCCTCTGCAGCTAATTCAATTTGCTCCACCTTCCTTTTCCGGGAGCTCAGTCATGCCTTTGAGGATCATGGATGGATGGAGAATTAAAACTCTGCTGCATTTAAACTGGGCACACCACAGCGCTGGATCAGAGACGTACGGCAGGATGGCACTGCAGACCATGCTGCTGGCTGTGACAGTCATCTGGACTGCAGCAGAGACGCCACCATGCAGAATACTGGGGAAGGCAGCCAAGCCAAACTTCTCTCAGCTGGGAGACATCAACATTGGTGGAGTTTTCTTCCTACACAACAGTCCCTCAGAACGAACCATCCACTTTCGATCTATGCCAGAGCCTCTACAGTGTTCACGGTGAGGTAAACTAAGAATAACATTTTTAATAGCTGTTTGTAGTGGTAGTCATTTGACAGTAAGGTGCTGTTGTTGTTTAATCTTTATGTTTAAATTTATGGTAAAATGAATGATATGTAAAAAAATGTCATGGATGTAATCTACCTTACATGTGGTTTGCTTATTATAGAAGTAAATAACATCTTAATTTAAATATTTACCCTGTTACTTAAAAGATACATTTGAATATTGGGCCTAAATGTTTTATTTCTTTTATCAACGATCAACATAATGTGTCATTTCTAGAATCAATTTCAGGGAATTCTGGCTGGCCCAGACCATGATTTTTGCCATTGAAGAAATAAACAACAGAACTGACATCCTGCCAGGTGTATCTCTGGGCTACAAGATATATGACTCCTGTAGCTCTACAACATTATCAATACGATCAGCCATGGCTCTGATGAACGGCTATGAGGAAATGCTGACAGACACATCGTGCTCCATACCAGCAGCAGTGCAGGCTATCATTGGAGAATCTGGGTCTACGAACACCATTGCACTTGCAGAAAGTGTGGGACTGTTTCAAATTCCAGTGGTGCGTTATACTAACAATTTTTATACACAGCAAGACAGCAATTTCCTCAAGAATACTTGTGGATGAAATCTTGGTAGCGAGGCAAAGTAATTTTGCTAAAAGTTTTGGAATGTCCTAACTGGATATTTAACATTTTATCAGGGATGTAAAAAATACGCATGTAAAGTGTTAATTTGAATATGTTTAAAAAGTTATTAGCAAACTCCACCAGCCTATCAATTCATTTAAAAATATACTTTGACCAGTAAAATATTGTTCAATACATTTAGAATTTTAGTTCCAACAAGCAAAAGTGAATACCCCCTGCACAAGTAATACTACATTAGGCTACTTATTGCAAGGACAGTTTTGTGAAGATACTCGCTAACTGCAGTAAGAACAATGAATAAAAATTCTCAAGTTTTTCCCTCCAAATTTGAGATATGTCATGGTTTTTGTAAACTTACATCTTATATCTAATATCTCAGCAAGAATGTTTGAGAAAGATTGACAGAAAAAGTGTTTACAGAGGCAAAACAGTCCCTCTAAAAATATTTATCTAGAGAAAATAAATACATACATAGAGAGTAAGTCCATCTACACTCTTGTAACGCCTCAGTGGCTTGATAATGTAATTTATTCTACTTTTTCATTTCAAGTTCTGATGTATTTCATATTGTTCATGTTTTTCACAGATCAGTCACTTTGCTACATGTGCATGCCTGAGCAATAGGAACAAGTTCCCCTCGTTCTTCAGAACCATTCCCAGTGACTATTACCAGAGCAGGGCACTGGCTCAGCTGGTGAAGCACTTTGGCTGGACCTGGGTAGGAGCAGTGAGAAGTGACAGTGACTATGGCAACAATGGAATGGCCACATTTATTGAAGCTGCCCAACAGGAAGGGATCTGCATCGAGTATTCTGAGAAATTCCACAGAACAGAAACAGAGAAATTACTGAAGGTTGTTGATGTCATCAAGGCAGGTACAGCAAAGGTGGTGATTGCATTTCTTGGTCTTGGAGAGATGATCAATTTACTGGAACAGCTAATCCTTCAGAACATTACTGGTCTCCAAATGATTGGCAGTGAGGGCTGGATAACTGCAAGCAATCTAGTGACACCAACCAGTTACAGAATACTGGGTGGGTCTATTGGCTTTGCTGTTAGCAAAGTCGAAATTAATGGCTTGAAAGAGTTCCTGTTTAAAATTCACCCCTCACAAAACCCAGAAAATACTGATGTTGTAGATTTCTGGGAAACTGTTTTTCAGTGTTTTCTAACAAATGGAAACAATTCACCTTACAATACCCCATGCACTGGATCTGAAAGCTTGAGTGAACTGAAAAACCAGTATACTGATATATCAGAGCTGAGAGTATCCAACAATGTTTACAAAGCAGTTTACGCCATTGCGCATTCCCTACATGACCTGCTGGCTTGTACAGCCCATCAAGGCTGTGCAAACAGCCTGAAAACAGAACCCTGGCAGGTAATTAATGCCCCCTATTTACATGGTTCATAAACACACCACCATAAACCAGCTCAACATCTCTAATCTCCGCTGAAATCTGTTTTGTACTCCACAGGTGCTTGAGACTTTGAAAAAAGTAAATTTCACATTGGGAACAGGGGAGCAGGTCTACTTTGATAGTAATGGAGACCCAGCAGCCAGATATGAGGTGGTGAACTGGCAGCTTGGTCCTGATGGTGCAGTGCAGTTCACAGTGGTTGGCTACTACGATGCCTCCTTACCAGTTGGTCAGCAGTTTGTATTGAGTCCTGACAGTATGGTTTGGGCAGGAGGCCAACGACAAGTAAGTGTTCATGTACTACATTAAAGTCTGTCTTGATGGTAATTCTCAAAAACTGTATAGGAGTGCCTTTTCTCTGCTCTCAATGGGTATAATATAGACATACCTACACATATCTGAGTTTTATCTGTAACATTTTGTATATTTAAATTTGATTCTGACCTGTGGCAGAGCCTTAAAATGTCATGGATAATTTTGTCAGATAATAATATGTGTTAATTAATACATTCATAATTCATATCAATCATAGGGGGAGACAGGAAAGGAAAGGGAATCCTTTCTGTAAACTGCTTGTGGATCCAATCCAGCAACATTTATGTCTTGTGTTTCTGCTGTGCACATAAACTTTCCATTTCACCTCTAGTTCACCTTTACTGTATTTGGTGGTCGAGATTAATGCCATCATTCCAAACTATCCATACATAATATCATCCATGAGCGCTCAGAGTTATAAATGACACATCTCCATCCTCTGTCATACAGAAACCCAGGTCAGTGTGCAGTGAGAGCTGTCCCCCAGGCACTCGCAAAGCCGTGCAGAGAGGGAGACCCGTCTGCTGCTATGACTGTGTGCCCTGCGCTGAGGGAGAAATCAGCAATACCACAGGTAATTCAGAGCCAGCACTAACAAGTCTACACGAAGGCCTTGCCTGTTCTGCTCCTTATATTAAGAAGCAAATGTTCTGTGTACCACATCCAGAGAACTGTATTCTGAACAATATTTCTACGCTAGATTTCTAACCATGTCAATTATCATTTTCTTACAGATGCTAATGACTGTGTTCAGTGTCCGGAAGAATATTGGTCTAATGCAAAAAGAGACCAATGTATATTAAAAGCTGTTGAATTCCTTTCTTACGACGAAGTTATGGGAATAGTGCTTGTCATTTTTTCATTATTTGGAGCATGTGTGACTATACTTGTGGCTGTGCTGTTCTTCTTACAAAAGGACACTCCCATTGTGAAAGCCAACAACTCTGAGCTCAGTTTCCTGCTGCTCCTCGCACTGAAACTGTGTTTCCTTTGCTCCCTCACCTTCATCGGCCGGCCCTCTGAGTGGTCCTGTATGCTGCGCCACACAGCGTTTGGGATCACCTTTGTCCTCTGCATCTCTTGTGTTCTGGGGAAAACAATAGTGGTGTTAATGGCCTTCAGAGCTACACTTCCAGGCAGTAATGTCATGAAGTGGTTTGGGCCTCCGCAGCAGCGATTCAGCGTTCTTGCTTTCACTCTCATTCAGGTTCTTATTTGTATCCTTTGGTTGACAATATCCCCTCCTTTCCCCAACAAGAATATGAAGCACTACAAAGAAAAGATCATTCTGGAGTGTGATGTAGGATCAGCAGTGGGGTTCTGGGCTGTGCTGGGCTATATTGGACTCCTCTCTGTCTTGTGCTTTGTGCTGGCTTTTCTGGCTCGTAAGCTGCCTGATAACTTCAATGAAGCCAAATTCATCACATTCAGCATGCTGATATTCTGTGCAGTCTGGATCACCTTCATACCAGCTTATGTCAGCTCACCTGGAAAGTTCACTGTGGCTGTGGAAATATTTGCAATTTTAGCATCCAGTTTTGGGTTATTATTCTGTATTTTTCTTCCAAAATGTTACATAATTTTGTTCAAACCAGAACAAAACACAAGAAAACATATAATGGGTAAATCACATGCCAAGTCTCAATGATCAGTTGTATTATTTTCTGCTGAAGGGGCTAGGGCACTAGACTGAAGTCAGAAGGGTTAGGAGATGCTGTCCCATGCCAGACACTGCTACTGATGAAGACCTGGATGCCTTAAAAATTGGTAGAGTTTGTTACAGAATTTGCAATGTAATGTTTGTTATCTTCTTTTACCTTTTTAATTAAATAAATAATGAGGTCCATAAAACTGTGCTGAGTGCTCACTGCTCAGTTCAGGGTAGGATATCAGCCAAATTAATCATCAAACTATGCGTAAGGTTATCTCTATTGGTAGAGTTTTGTTTATTTTTAAGCACGGTACAATAGTCACAATGGTGTAAGACCTTATGGAGGTAACACAGCAAACACACCATTAATCAGATGTCCTCAAATAGCTCCAAGAGGGGAAGCTGATGGTCATTTTGAGCTAAGGAACGATAGAATGAACATCCCAGGAATCACTGCAAACATCCCACAAATCACCACAAATGATGATTGTGGATAGGCCTCCTAAACAAATGGTGGCAATCTTGCTTGTTGGTCTGCAGTTGATGTCCTGGTCTGCAACATGAAACAACAGAAACATTAAAGCAAGATGAGATATCGCCTGATTTCCCCCCGGTGCACACGCGCGCGTGCGCACACACACACACACAAGAAAAGACAGAAAGGAAAAAAAAAACATTTAATTTAAAATAAAATGGCTGTCAGCATGTACTCAGCTGTTAATTAATGACTATCTTACATTCAATATTGTTAAATATGGTTTTCAATGAGAATAACACAAAACACATCCCCAGGTTTTTTTTTTTGTTTTGTTTTTTGTTTTTTTTTTCATTTGTTTAAAACACCCTGCTGACAGCTCACAAACTGATATTTACTTAACTAGTTAGACAGTCTTTTGACTGGACCTAACAAGGTATATAATAGCCACTGATAACAATGAACAACTATAGACTCTTTTTGGTCTTTACAAATATTGCCGCGATTGGTGGATGCGTGTCCTTACTGGTTTCAAAAGTCACAGTTCATGTCAATGCGAAGACCGTGATTTCTTCGTGCTAGCAAACTTCGGGACTCTTATTTTCACTATTACGAATCTGTAGCTAAACTTTCAAAAATAGCCTTACAGATCGTCAGGACATCTACTCTGATTACGTTAATTCTTTATCTACACAAAACCGAGACTGCTAGGTGAACAAACTCACTCTCAGCAATGACATGATAAAGTTGCCATCCCCTTGCTCCCTGCCATCCTGTTAGTGGGTCGATGCGCCGAAGAAGTGGTTTAACCTTAAATGTCCTAACATCTGGTAAGGAAAACGACCGTGCATACCAGAGCAAAACTAAAAGCATTAGATGCCAACAACTACATTGTTTGTGACCATGTGCAGGATATTAAATTGGTTACCATGATCTTGTTGATAGCTCTGTATTCTGAAGTCGAAGGTGCTGTTCAGCCAGTGGCAAGGACACAAGACTAACAAGACATGGGTTGTCGTAAATAAGACCAACCATGATAGCGAACATTAGGGCTGGGTAAGTGTTGTCATGGTGCTGCCCAAAATTCTTCTGTGCTGCCAAAACATTGACTCGCTTTACTGAGACAACAAATATAACTGTTGCTATCATGGAAGAGAAGTTGTTTTAACCCCCAAAGTAACTTTACAGTGTATGGCATTCTGACGTGTCTGTATTGGAGCTGGCATCAAATTAACTTTTTGACAGATTATTTAAGGTAAGTTTATGGTGAATTAATTAACTTTACTTGTGACTACTTAGCCGTGTAAAACTACTTACAATTTCTTGTATTTCACTTCGATATTACCGTATTCCTTCAGAATAGGCCACTTCAAGATGCAGGTTGACAGGTAGGCAAACATGCGTTCTGTGCTATGTTGTTGTGCCACATAGTTATGTCATACAATGGGCTGCTGGCCATCTACATTTCTCTGCAAAGCAGCGTAAGGGCTCTCAAACATATTCACACTGTTCTGGTAAATGTTAGCAGCAGCTTTTTTTTTTTTGAAAGAGCATCCTTATTTACACGAATAAGTGCCTGTTCCATACCAATAAGCCATCAATTTGGTTCCAGTGCTTGCCCAAAAGCAAGCAGTGGAACTAAATGTTACCATGTAGAATCATTTTTTGCCACCAGGTAGTATGCAGTATGCTTGCCACATTTGCTCCTAGATTTTGTAACAATAAGCTGACCAAAACTTATATCTTGAAGAACCTTAATTGCTGAATAATACATGACAGGTTTCTTTTTTATTTCTACCAGTAAAGAAGATGAATTTCATGTTGAAAACTAATAGTCACTTTAAATAATGTCGAACTGGCCCCTGGTCTTGAACTGAAGTTGCATATATTAACAAGAAACCACATTTTACAATGAAAAGAAACAGGGGCAAATTGCTATGATAAAAATGTTCACTCCATACATGATTGCAGCTGGTCTGCCCCACTCTCACCTTAGGTGTTGCAGGCTCACATTCTTACTCTAATTTTAATGATTTAGTTGATGGTTTTAGATATTTTACTGTTCTCAACAGCAGAAAAAAATATGGGAGATTGTGAGCAATGTGTGTTTTATGCAACAAAGTATAACATCTCTGTTTTACTTGACTTCCTTTCATTTCTGAGAGCAGCAAATACATTTTTTAAAATTAAATTCTGCTTGTAGTACATCATGTTGGGTTGCATTATGCATGATATGTGATGTATTACGGTAGAATAAGCGCACTGTCTCAGAGTCCATGACGGAGGTTTGAAAGACAAGATTGTCTTTTTGCCAATATTAGTTCATGACACTGAAATCTGATGGCAGGTGGGACAGATCTGAGCATGTTTACCTGTGCTGTTGCCAAAGCCATTCCCTTAAAGCCTTCCCCTCAACCTTGCTTATCCTGGGACTCAGTCATGCCTTTGAGGATTATGGATGGATGGAGAATTAAAACTCTGCTGCATTTAAACTGGGCACACCACAGCACTGGATCAGAGACGTACGGCAGGATGGCACTGCAGACCATGCTGCTGGCTGTGACAGTCATCTGGACTGCAGCAGAGACACCACCATGCAGAATACTGGGGAAGGCAGCTAAGCCGAGCTTCTCTCGTCTGGGAAACATCAACATCGGCGGGGCTTTCTCCCTACATGGCAATCCCACCGAAATAACCATCCAATTCCAATCCAAACCGGAGACCCTGAAATGCGCACGGTGAGCTGAAATAAGAATTATTGTTCAACAGCAGTGTGTGGTGTAGTGGTTACAATTTGTGTCAAAGGAAGACCGCACAATCAGATGTAAACTGAACCTATACAGCTATACAAGCGGATGACAGGTATGCCTAAAAATCTTACCTTCGACAAGTTTGTCTGCTAAGAAGAAAATACAGCTTTTTTAATGCAATTTAAAGTGTCAATATAATAACATGTCATTTCTAGAATTAATTTCAGGGAGTTCCGGCTTGCCCAGACCATGATCTTTGCCATTGAAGAAATAAACAATAGAACTGACATCCTCCCAGGTGTATCTCTGGGCTATAAGATATATGACACCTGTGCCTCTACAACCATCTCCATACGATCAGCCATGGCTCTAATGAATGGCTATGAGGAAATGCTGACAGACACATCTTGCTCCATACCAGCAGCAGTGCAGGCTATCATTGGAGAATCTGGGTCTACGAACACTATTGCAATTGCAGCATCTGTTGGACTATTTCAAATTCCTGTGGTGAGGATAATTTTACTCCTTTCACCTGACTGAAAAACTTAGCAGCAATTCATGTGTTGAATCAAAGTAGCTTCATCATGCCAAACGATTGGAAGTGGTCTATGCAGTGATTTTCCATCATGACAAAGACAAGATGGAAAAATGAATATGTAAAATCTGAAAAGAAAATGCCCACAATTGCAGTGATATCTCTAAATCCATTATAAATCAGTTATTCTTAGTCAGAATAGAATTAACTCAAATTGAATTTTTCACATTAAAAAGTAATTGTTAGTTGTATATACTTTGTCTTAAAATCACCCTAATTGAATAGTCCCTGTCCCTTTTCTGCTACACTGAAAAACTGATTACTGATAGTAGTTGTATAGTAGATATGATGGTAGTTTTCTTCAGTTATTTGCATGAAGTGGGCTCATCTTCAATATGCTGATAAATATGCCAGAATTGACATTTTGAAAAATGTCCAGTCTGGTGGATCTAGTGAACTGACAGACTGTTTTCTTGCGTGTAACACATTTTAATTTCTCTGAGATTATATATATAGTATATAATATGCATATATTATACCCATCAACTCTTAAGCGACTCCTCACGAAAATTTTTAATTCCATTCTGTTTTTTAATTCCATCTTGTATATTTATTTTTAATGTCTCCACAGATCAGTCACTTTGCTACATGTGCATGTCTGAGCAACAGGAAAGAATTCCCCTCATTCTTCAGAACAATTCCCAGTGACTATTACCAGAGCAGAGCGCTGGCTCAGCTGGTGAAGCACTTTGGCTGGACCTGGATAGGAGCAGTGAGAAGTGACAGTGACTATGGGAATAATGGAATGGCCACGTTTGTTAAAGCCGCTCAACAGGAAGGGATCTGCATCGAGTATTCTGAGAAATTCCACAGAACAGAACCAGACAAATTACTGAAGGTTGTTGATGTTATCAAGAGAGGTACAGCAAAGGTAGTGGTAGCATTTGTCTCCCAACTAGATATGAACAGTTTATTAGAACAGCTAATCCTTCAGAACATTACTGGTCTCCAAATGATTGGCAGTGAGGGCTGGATAACTGCAAGCAATCTAGTGACACCAACCAGTTACAGAATACTGGGCGGCTCTATTGGCTTTGCTGTCAGCAAAGGCAGAATTAATGGCTTGAAAGATTTTGTGTTGAAACTTCACCCCTCACAGAACCCAGAAAATACTGATGTCATAGATTTCTGGGAAACTGCTTTTCAGTGTTCTCTAACAAATGGAAACAATTCACCTTACAATACCCCATGCACTGGATCTGAAAGCTTGAGTGAACTGAAAAACCAATACACTGATGTATCAGAGCTGAGAATCTCCAACAACGTTTACAAAGCAGTTTACGCTGTTGCATATTCGCTGCATGACCTGCTGACTTGTACAGCCCATCAAGGCTGTGCAAACAGCATAAAAACAGAACCCTGGCAGGTAATTAATGCCCCCTATTTACATGGTTCATAAACACACCACCATAAACCAGCTCAACATCTCTAATCTCTGCTGAAATCTGTTTTGTACTCCACAGGTGCTTGAGGCATTGAAAAAGGTCAATTTTACCTTGGAAACTGGGGAGCACGTCTACTTTGATAGTAATGGAGACCCAGCAGCTAGATATGAGGTGGTGAACTGGCAGCGTGGTCCTGATGGTGCAGTGCAGTTCACAGTAGTTGGCATCTATGATGCCTCTTTACCAACTGGTCAGCAGTTTATGATGAGTCCTGTTAGCATGGTTTGGGCTGGTGGACAACAACAGGTAAGTAAAAAGTATTTAACAAAATAGATAATAATAAAAAAGACTCTGTATATGCTTGGTATGAACTGAAACTTTAAGGAACTCAGAAAAAGGAAACATTTCTGTAAACTTCTCGTGGATTCAATCCAAATGTAACAGGTGGCAGCGTTGCTATGCGGCATCCATACAACAGTATTTCTGCTTACAGTATTTTGTTCCATATTAATGGCATCATTACTAACTATCTATACACTATATCATCCATGAGTGCTTGGAGATGACATATCCATTCTCTGTCATACAGAAACCCAGGTCAGTGTGCAGTGAGAGCTGTCCCCCAGGCACTCGCAAAGCCGTGCAGAGAGGGAGGCCCGTCTGCTGCTATGACTGTGTGCCCTGCGCTGAGGGAGAAATCAGCAATACCACAGGTAATTCAGAGCCAGCACTAACAAGCCCACACAGAAGCGTGTTGCCTGTTGTGCTCTTTCTAATACGGTGCAGATGTTCTGTACACCACACTCATAGCTCTGCAATCTGAACAATGCTACATTATTGTTATGTGAGTAATTCAGAGCCAGCACTAACAAGTCTCTATGAAGGCTTTGCCTGTTCTGCTCCTTGTATTAGGAAGCAAATGTTCTGTGTACCACACCCAGAGAACTGTATTCTGAACAACATTGTTATGCTAATTTTCTAACTGTGTCAATCATCATTTTCTTACAGATGCTAATGACTGTATTCAGTGTTTGGAAGAATACTGGTCAAATGCTAAAAGAGATCAGTGTGTCTTAAAGGTTGTTGAATTTCTGTCCTTTGAAGAAATAATGGGAATAGTTCTTGTCATTTTTTCATTATTTGGTGTGTTTGTAACTTTCCTTGTGGCTGTGCTGTTCTTCATACAAAAGGACACTCCCATTGTAAAAGCCAACAACTCTGAGCTCAGTTTCCTGCTGCTCTTCTCATTGAAACTGTGTTTCCTTTGCTCCCTCACCTTCATCGGCCGGCCCTCTGAGTGGTCCTGTATGCTGCGTCACACAGCGTTTGGGATCACCTTTGTCCTCTGCATCTCTTGCGTTCTGGGGAAAACAATAGTGGTGTTAATGGCCTTCAGAGCTACACTTCCAGGCAGTAATGTCATGAAGTGGTTTGGGCCTCCGCAGCAGCGACTCAGCGTTCTTGCTTTCACTCTCATTCAGGTCCTTATTTGTATCCTTTGGTTGACAATATCCCCTCCTTTCCCCCACAAGAATATGAAGCACTACAAGGAAAAGATCATCCTGGAGTGTGATGTAGGATCAGCAGTGGGGTTCTGGGCTGTGCTGGGTTATATTGGACTCCTCTCTGTCTTGTGCTTTGTTCTGGCTTTTCTGGCTCGTAAGCTGCCTGACAACTTCAATGAAGCCAAATTCATCACATTCAGCATGCTGATATTCTGTGCAGTCTGGATCACCTTTTTACCAGCTTATGTCAGCTCACCTGGAAAGTTCACTGTAGCTGTGGAAATATTTGCCATTTTAGCTTCCAGTTTTGGTTTGCTTTTTTGTATTTTTGCACCCAAGTGTTATATTATTCTTTTAAAGCCGGAATTAAATTCAAGAAAGCATGTGATGGGTAAGGTTCCCTCAAAATCACTTTGAATAATTACATACAAATATGAGAAATAAAGAGTCTCTTTAAGTATGCATTTCTTCAACTGAAGTACGTTTTCACATTTGATAGAATGTTGGATACATGTTCTTAGTTCACAAGTAATTGGAAAGGAAGCAGCTGAAGCACAGCTGTTCCTCAGAGATAGCTTGTGTTTCCTGTGTTGTTTGTGGGCCCTCTCCTGTCATCCCCATCTTCATGACATCTTCCCTCTAGTGCACAGTCTGTGGCACTTCCCATTTGTGCTTCACCATCTCTTGATAATTCTTATGGAATCTGTGTCTGAGAGGGACTGTCAACTTTGAATACATTTAACAGCTAATGGTATATTTTACACTATTCTCATAAAACACATTTAAAAAAACCACTGTTCTAGCAGGCATATTACATTAATGTTGGTTTTGTAGTATAAGAGTTAAAACATTATTGTTCTGACTCTGCAACTAAGCAATGCCTACCATCACAATAATGACTCTAATGTTGTAGCTTTTTAAACAGACCTATATACTCAATGTAATTTGGCTAATTGGCAGATTAGGTGGGGAGAGAGCAAGAGTGACTGTACAAGTAGCACTGTTTTGTCTTGACAAGGGGTTGGATCACTGCAGACTATTCTTATTCTAGTTTTGAGCAGTCATCGTGTCTCACTGTGGCATTAACTACAAGTAGGAAATTATTTCTCCTTATGTTTGCCATTTACCCTTTTGCTAAAGTGCAAACTGCAAAGTATATTTCATTATAATAAAATGTACAAGAAGGAATCACATGCCTGGATCTCAGACAAGCTCCAATAATTTTGACCCCCCTTCAACCCTTCAAAAGATGGTTGAAACTAGATCAGCTACACCTGTAAAAGGCACACATCATCTACGCCTAACTGCAAGTACATTAAAAAATGAGAGAAATGTATTTATTAAAAAAACATGGACAAAGAATAACACAAAGTGCATGTACTGTAGTCTTTGAGGCAGTTTGAGGGACATTGCTGCAAAATAAGAGGAATGGAAAAGACAAAGGGTTAGAAAACCTGTTTACAATGAAAAGGGCAAACAAGTCCACACAACCATCAGATCCCTGGAAGCGTGTCCCAAAGTATAATCTTTAAGCAAGTACATTACCGACTTGTAAACTGGTAGCTAGCTAACATTAACTAGCTATTGCCATCAGTGACAGAGGGGAACAGTGCTGGAGATGAAAACTGTAAACTGAAAATGAATGGAACAAAATCATTGCTTAAAAGTTAATGTAGTATTTGCTTTTCCAGTGACAGGAGATGTTCTCAATTACAGAGTGGACATAGAAAAACACAACCATTGGAATGCAGTTACTACCAATGAGAATTCTTCCCTAACTCTCACAGTCAATACTGGTTCAACTATGTTTAACCAGCAGAGCAGCATCTCTGACTTAGACTTCTTCAGGTCTCCTAGAAGGTTGCATTGAGCAAGATACCCTCCTACAGGCAGCAGAAAACAAATTGCCTTACCAAATTTATAATTAAAGTACACAATTACATGTATGCCATATTATTTTATATCTCCTTTATACCTTATTTATAAGTAACTACCTCTTAGTCAACTGCAATAAGCCTTACAGCAGACTGCATTAAAATCTGGATTCAGAAAAAATACATGAGTAATCTGTGTTTATTTACTAACTATGTTGAAATCATATTCAGTCAATACAGTCTGTGAATAAAAAACAATTCATTGTCATTAATGGGATAGTTTTATTTCCATGGAAACAGTCTCAACATATCTCTCTCAGCTGACTACCTATGACTTAGCAGTAGCTAGTTAGTACGGTTTTTATAAGTCAGAGATTATTAAGATATTATTAAAAATCTTTCAGAAAGCCATCAGGCTTTAATAAATTCACTTATCAATTAGTATTTATAAGCAAAAGTAACAGCAAAAGACACAACTTGGCATGGCAACAGTGCTGAATTACTTCTCTTGAAAGTAAGTTACCTATGGGATAGAGGGAATAAAGAAACCGATATATGTGTTCTTGTAAATATATATAATGAGTATAGCAACACAACAAATGTTAGTGTTTGTGCAAATAGCTATGCATAGGTATACAAACTTGGCCCTATATCTAAACCTTTAACATCTAAATATAGTAGTGAAGATTTATGTGTAGTCCATCAGCTAACATGCAGTACAATACCTTCATGATCAAATCATGACTGCAAAAATGCATTTAGATTAAGAACTGAGAAAAACTCACTCCCTAGTCTAGTTTAGAAGACAGCATTTAACGTTTAACATTATATTGCTACCAAAATTGAAGGCACAACACCAACTTCGAAGCAAATCACTGGTACTTGACTGCCAGTTGTCCCGCTTCATAATGGAATGTTGTAAAATACATAAAAATAAAAATAACATTGGACAACGTCCATAGTGAAGAACTTTCTCAGTACGACATAATGAAAACTATGTCTATTTCAGATTAACTCCAATTTGCAATGGAGACAGTTACCTAACCTGCCAAACCAAACGTGTCTGTTCAGTCCACTTGGATAAGCCTGGCCACAGACCGCCCAGTGAGGACAAGGCGTTAGTTTATTGGCCACATCAAGTCCCCTCTAGTATCACATGGACCACAGCAGAGGAAGAAATTAATCTAACTAGCAAAAGTTCCCTTTTTTGATAAGTAGGAAGGCACTTCAGTGGAGAGTGGCTCACTAAAAGGACATAAATTAGCTGTTGACAGATTCTGGTTTGGTACTCTGTTTGGAAAAAAATACAGTGTTTTCAATGTTTTTGTTTTCACTGCATGCTTATTTCTCACCCTTATCATCAATACCCCTGATGGCCAGTAATAAGCTATGAGTTCAAACAGTGAGGTGCAAGAGTTGCCAATTCATGGCAAGTTAAAAATGAAGTCATTAATTGATTAGGGTAAGAATATAACATATTTCATAGAGTATGTCATTACATGAAAGTTGACTCTAAAATTAGCTAAGACAAATTTGTTTTTATTGTTGTTTTTTTTCTGTTTGTAAAAACTTGGCTTGGAAAAATTCTACTCCCTGCTGACAAACCCCTACATACCTATTAAAAATGGCCCAGATTATCTGATGTTATTAATTTAAAACTTAACAGGGTGCACATGTACAACTGAGGAGAACACGAAAAAAATGGTGCATTTTAACCTTTAGCCAGATGGATGGTCAGCAAGATGGAGTTGCGAATCTAATGAGGGTTTGAAGGAGGAACGGATGTGAACGAACCCCGTGTGCATGAGGAGTTGGTGAGGTTGTCTCACATGTGACAGCAGCTGTGCTGTTGCTGATTGCTACTGGCAGGCAGAGGCTCTGACTCACCTCTGGGAGAAAGCGACACACAAAGGAGGCACTGCTCCGTGTCAGCCTCTGCTCAGGTGATCAGCGTGGTCCTATATAAGAGATATGGACTGCGCAGCGGTGGCACTGGACACTGTGAGGATCAGACCGTCACAGAGATGCTGCTGCTTGCAGACATCCTGTTGCTTGTCTTGTTTGCTGGAGCCGGGACGCCCATCTGTCGACCATATGGAACGCAAGAACTTTCACATTTTTCGAAAGAGGGCGACATCATAATAGGAGGCATTTTTTCATTTCACCAAAATCCAGTAAGTGTGGACCCAACACTTCAGGTCAACCCAGGAAATATTCAATGTGAAGGGTAAGCCAGAACTGAAATAATATGTGATATAATAGTGGACATTATCATTATATATATTACATATTTTTTCAGTAATTCCCATGGATCATCCATGCACCTTAGCAGAGATATGAAAATGTGACCATAAAGGGTTACACAATTTCCTATGTGCAGGAAACTCTGGAGGACACCATGTTAATATATAAAATAATATACCCTATATAACCTTATGTAACAGATCAACTAAATCATATGGCTATCTACTTTTTACTCAAAAGACTAATGTGATGAGTAATAACCAAATTAGACACCATATATAGATAAAGTTCCTATTTTTTTGAAGTAGTTCATTGTTTTGCTTCCTGGATTTTGAAAAGTAACTATCAGTTATAATATAACTAACAAAAATGAGATTCCAAATGTCTGAAATGAGATTTATTTATTTGTAGACTAAATTATTATGAAATGTGAACATTGTATTACATTTGCCTATGATTTTTGCGTTTTGCTTTCAGTTTTCATCGCAGGGGAGTTATCTGGGATCCTTGTTGTGATAACACTAAAAAAGGCTGGTCTGATCTGATTTTAGAATACCTTTTCCTTTGATTTTTTTCCTCTGCTTAGTTGCCACCGACAGAAAGCCTCTTTTTGTACATCAGATAACAAAAGTGACAGAATAAAGCCCATTTTCCCCTGGCAGGTTGGATCCAGGAGAACTGCAGTATGCTCAAACAATGATCTTCGCCATTGAAGAGATTAACAACCGCTCAGACATTCTCCCTGGCATTTTATTGGGCTACAGGATATATGACTCCTGTCCAAGCATTCCTCTTTCTGTAAGAGCATCCCTGGCTCTCATGAATGGGTATGAGAAGGGTTCAAAGAGCTGTGTCAAACCTTCAACCGTCCATGCCATAATAGGAGAGACAACGTCGACTTCAACCATAGGGATCGCAAGAACTGTGGGACCGTTCCACATACCTGTGGTGAGTGTGTGTATGCATGTGTGTGTCTGTTTGTGTACTGTATGTATGCGACTGAATGGATGTGCACGTGTTTGTGTGTATGCTTGGGTGTGGTGTGTGTAAGAGTGTGTATTTCTGTGCACCTGCATGATAGCTGCTTGAGATGGATCTGACAGATATTTTAGAATTTAGATGCGCCCCTCCTTTTGGGGAGCTCTTCCTGTGAACTTTCAATAAAAGTGAACACTGTCTTGTCTTTGTTGTTTCAGCTCAGTCATTCAGCCACCTGTGCATGTCTCAGTAACAGAAAGGAGTACCCCACTTTCTTCAGAACCATTCCTAGTGACTACTACCAGAGCAGAGCCCTAGCAAAGCTGGTCAAACACTTTGGCTGGACCTGGGTTGGTGCTATCAGAACCAACAGTGACTATGGCAACAACGGAATGGCTACATTTCTAAAAGCAGCCAAGAGTGAGGGTGTCTGTGTAGAGTACTCAGTGGCAATCTACAGAACAGATCCTCGAAATAAATTTCTGGAGGTGGTGGAGCTCATTAAGAAATCAACTTCAAAAGTGATCGTTGCTTTTACAGATGGCACAGACTTGGACATCCTCATCAAAGAACTCTTTCTGCAGAACGTGACAGGTTTTCAGTGGGTGGGCAGCGAAGGCTGGATCACATACAGGTACATTGCCTCTCCGGTAAGCTATGCTGTGGTGGGAGGGGCCATTGGCTTTGCTGTCCCAAACGCACACATACCGGGGCTGAAGGAGTTTATCATGAACACCCGTCCGTCGACTGTGCCTGGCAACGCGGGCTTGGTGGAGCTCTGGGAGAGTGTTTTCAGCTGTACTTTAACGCCTCACAAGGACACCAACATGAAGCCCTGCACTGGGGCAGAGTCTCTGCAGGGAACAAGCACCCGCTACACAGATGTAACAGATGCCAGCCTTCTGAACAATGTGTACAAGGCTGTGTATGCCGTGGCCCACTCGCTGCAAAGTCTCGTCAGGTGCAAGCCAGGGCAAGGACCATTCCTGAACAATACCTGTGCAGACAAAACCAATATAGAACCTTGGCAGGTTGTATGGCCCTGACATTACTTTGTCTAAAACTACAACTTTTAAATTGATAAAACTCAGTAATTATTAACGTAATTAGAGTATTATGTCCATACAATACAAATCATTGATGCACTGTTAACTGCTCATTGTTTTATTTTATTTTTTTTTCTAGGTGCTCCATTACTTGACCCAGGTCAACTTCACAACTAAACATGGGGAGATGATTCATTTTGATGAACAGGGGGACCCAGCAGCGAGGTACGCTCTGGTGAACTGGCAACTCAGTCCACAGGGTGAAATTTTGTTTGAGATGGTTGGACTTTATGACGCCTCTCTGCCAGAGGGGCAGCAGTTTGTGATGAATGAAGATGTTTCGGCTGTCTGGGCAGGAGGTCGGAGAGAGGTGAGCCGCTGTGCTGATGTGCTGTAGACTTTTACTGTAGTTGTCTACTAAAGTTAGTGACAGTGTAACATAGTGGTAAGGAGCAGGACTTGTAATCAAAAGGTTGCTGGTTTGATTCCCTACTGGGGCACAGCTACTGTACCCTTGGGCAATGTACTTAACGCAGAATTGCCTCAGTAAATATCCAGCTGTATAAATGGGTAACATAAAAAAATTGTAACCTATGTAAGTTGCTCTTATTATGAGTGGCAGCTAAATGGCAATAATGTAATGTAAACAGCAATGGAAATACAAAGAAAGCACTCAAGAACATAGCCTATCCTTTCTGCGTTCAAATGTTCCACCTGTGTAGATGTTCTTTAATTGGCTGCTTGTGTGGTGAAATCCTGCTCAGCAAGACTGTGTTACAGGTGCCTAAATCAATCTGCAGTGAAAGCTGTCTTCCGGGGACACGAAGGGCTTTCGTGAAAGGAAAACCCATTTGTTGTTTTGATTGCATTCTTTGTGCAGATGGCGAGTTCAGCAATACTACAAGTGAGCTTCTGAAAGTTTCACCTATACACAAATACTGACAATGCTTCTGTGCAGCAATGGAACATTTAAAAATAATTCTCTTTTCCAGATGCATTGACATGTGTTCCATGCCCTCCGGAATACAAGTCAAATGAAGAAAGAAATCATTGCAATTTGAAAAGCATTGAATTCCTGACCTATGATGAACTGATGGGGATACTGTTGGTGGCATTCTCTGTAATTGGAGGTTGTCTTACTATCACAATAGGCATAATATTCTTTGTACATAAAGACACACCCATTGTAAAAGCCAACAATTCTGAGCTCAGTTTCCTGCTGCTCTTCTCATTGAAACTGTGTTTCCTTTGTTCCCTCACCTTCATCGGCCGGCCCTCTGAGTGGTCCTGTATGCTGCGCCACACAGCGTTTGGGATCACCTTTGTCCTCTGCATCTCTTGCGTTCTGGGGAAAACAATAGTGGTGTTAATGGCCTTCAGGGCTACACTTCCAGGCAGTAATGTCATGAAGTGGTTTGGGCCTCTGCAGCAGCGACTCAGTGTTCTTGCTTTCACTCTCATTCAGGTCCTTATTTGTATCCTTTGGTTAACAATATCCCCTCCTTTCCCCAACAAGAATATGAAGCACTACAAAGAAAAAATCATTCTGGAGTGTGATGTAGGATCAGCAGTGGGGTTCTGGGCTGTGCTGGGTTATATTGGACTCCTCTCTGTCTTGTGCTTTGTGCTGGCTTTTCTGGCTCGTAAGCTGCCTGATAACTTCAATGAAGCCAAATTCATCACATTCAGCATGCTGATATTCTGTGCAGTCTGGATCACCTTCATACCAGCTTATGTCAGCTCACCTGGAAAGTTTACTGTAGCTGTGGAAATATTTGCAATTTTAGCATCCAGCTATGGAATGCTTTTTTGTATTTTCTTTCCAAAATGTTACATTATTTTACTGAAACCAGAGAAAAACACCAAAAAACATTTGATGGGCAAAACGAAATGAAATGTAGAGTACTTAGAATATAATATGATTTCCATTATTATAGATTTTATAAAAGACTTGGGGTTGTAGTCATGACAGGTGAAGTTTGAATCATTGAGCTCATAAACTTAAAAAAGCAGTCAGCTGTGAGAAAAAAAATGTCTTTGTGATGTCATTTTTTATTACTTCCCATCATACTTAATCACAATATGTAAAGTGATAATTAAAGGTTTTACAGCCATCTGTCTCTCACTTCCTTTTCCATTACATACTACGAAATCTTCATTTAAAAGAGGGTGAATTGATAAATATAACGGGGTGAATTACCCCAACATGGAGCACTCGCCCAAGCAGTCAGAGAATACAGTAAATAAACATGTTATCACATTGAACAACGGCAGGTCTTCGGGAGATTTAAAATCCACACTCTGTACTCATATGAATGCAGTCTTATTGTAATTCTAGAAAATCATGACCATTTGCTGTGTCAATATTTCATACATTCAGCAGTTTTTATGCTATACATTAGTCTGTATGCCTCCTCTCGCTGTACAGTCACTGTGCAGAATGAGAGCAGAAGCTGTGCTGAAATTAATTGGGGGAGCAGCAGCTCTCTGTTCTCAGGGGAGACCTGCTGTGTCTGATCTGGGACTCCAGCCTGACTGTAGCCTGAGAGACACACACTGCGGTGTACCACAGACTCACACTACACCAGTGCAGGGGGAGGAGATTCAGAAGGCATTGATAATTTTTTTGTATCATGTTTGCTCATTGCTCAATTATTCACTTGAGTCATTCAAGAAAAACCTACAGTTAAGACATTTAACAAGGTTTGCTGAAACCTGTCAGACAGCAGTTTTCCCTTAGGGGTTTGAGGGAAAACAAAACTCAACACTAACACTAATTAAACTGATTACAGTCTGCTACTTTCTATCCAGAAGTCTGCTTATCCTGAATGTATTAATGGCCTGTTGGTTGACTGTCCAAAACATATTTTGGGACTTTTTATTTTTCCAAGAAAAGTACAGTTTTCAAGTGTGTCTTCGCACCTCTTAAGGACAATACTCCTACCTTGTGCATTGGTAATATTCAATGCCTAAATAATGTGCACAGAAGCTCAATTTGGCGCTGAAATCTGAGAAACAAAGATTAGGATGACACATGGACTTCTTAAAAAATTTTAAAATGTAGAACAGTCACTCCTAAAAAAAAAAGAAAGTCATGTTACACTGACACAGCTTTAGTTGGGTGTTTTAGAGGAAGGGTACGTAAATATCCACACAACCTCAATTTCAGGTCTTCACAGGAGTGCTTCGGAACACTTAATATTACAAAGACCTGAATTAATACTGCTTGCTAATTATCTGTGATAATTAGCCTCTTTTCTCTCTCTGCCTACTACAGATGGGCAGGTGTACAGGGAAAACCAAGCTGTTGAGATTCTGAGGTGGGGAGAGCATCTTGGATGCCCCAGTCCCAAAGAGAAATCCCACTTGCTATAAAGAGAGCCCAAACCGTGGACTGGGAGATATTCTGTTTAGAGCTGGCTTCCCTTATTTGTTAGAGGATGGCACTGTGGATGGCATGGCTGCTTATGGCTGGCATTGCTGCAGTGGTGTCAACGCCAGCCTGCTGGCGGCATGGTCAGGCAGCTCCACCGCAGCTATCTGCAGATGCTGATATCGTCATCGGAGGGGTATTCTCCATCCACAGAAGCACCGAGGACAAGGTGCATCTATTCACCTCCAAACCTCTGCCTCCATCATGTGTCAGGTTTGTGATCCAAGGAAAAATGCATGTTCATAAATGTACATTCCAAAACTTTTTTGGATAAAATTTTTTTTGGAAATTAATTATTTTTGACTGTATGCTAGTGTGCACATTTAAAAGCTCTATTCATTCAAAATAAATTATTTGGCTTTTATCCTTTAGTGTAATGTCAGCTATGTTAGAAGCTCTAACTGTTTCGTCTTGACTGGCAGCTTATTTGAGTTTTTGTCTGTGATTTCAAATGTTTCACATGTTGTTTCCCAGATTGAACTTCAGAGAATTTCAGTTTGCTCAGACCATGATCTTTGCCATTGAAGAAATAAACAACAGAACAGACCTGCTCCCCGGTGTGTCCCTAGGATACAAGATATTTGATGCTTGTGGCTCCATACCTTTGGCTATACGGTCAGCCATGGCTCTAATGAATGGATACGAGGAAATGCTGACAGACACATCGTGCTCCACACCAGCAGCAGTACAGGCTATCATTGGAGAATCTGGCTCCTCGCCCACTATTGCTTTATCATCTGCAGTTGGACTTTTTCACATTCCTGTGGTGAGAAATCCTGACTTTGACCTATTCTTCCTATGTTACAGTTATTATGACAGGAATTACTGAATGCACAATTAAAATCAATGTAAGAAAAAACATAGTTCTACTTCAAAGTTTACAAGTTGATGTGATATTTGTTTTTTGCTTTTTCTCCCAATCTTACTGTGTAGATCAGTCACTTTGCTACATGTGCATGTCTGAGCAACAGGAACAGGTTTCCCACGTTCTTCAGAACCATTCCCAGTGACTATTACCAGAGCAGAGTGCTGGCTCAGCTGGTGAAGCACTTTGGCTGGACCTGGGTGGGAACAGTGAGAAGTGACAGTGACTATGGGAACAGTGGAATGGCCACATTTGTTGAAGCCGCTCAACAGGAAGGGATCTGCATCGAGTATTCCACGGCCTTCTACAGAACCGACCCCAGAGAGAAAATCCTTCAGGCCGTGGAAGTAATAAAAAAGGGCACTGCAAAAGTGCTCGTGGCCTTTCTGGCTCTAGGTGACATCATCCCTCTGCTGCAGGAGCTGGCTCTGCAGAATGTGACGGGGCTCCAGTGGGTGGGCAGTGAGTCCTGGATCACCTCCAGCAACCTGGCAGACAACCAGGATTACAGGTTCCTGACAGGGTCTGTGGGGTTTGCCATTGCTAAAACCAAACTGGATGGCCTGGAGGAGTTCCTGATCAATGTCCATCCATCTCGCGCCCAAGGTAACGCTCTAGTGAAGGAGTTCTGGGAAACAGCTTTTGGATGTTTGTTTGAGAAAAGCAGTAATTCTCCAGGAGGAACTCTGTGCACAGGATCCGAGAGCTTGAGTAAACTGAAAAACGACTACACTGATGTTTCAGAGCTGAGAATAACCAACAAAGTATATACAGCAGTATATGCTGTTGCCCACTCTCTACATAACCTTTTGGCAGACCGTTCAAAGTTTCACTCCTCGACTAACAGCAGCCACACCCAGGACATTAGTCCACAGCAGGTACAGTAAGCATTAACTTCTCATGTAAGAATGACAACACCTTCATTACCTAACATGGCAAATAAAACCTTTTTTTGTTTCACTTAACAGGTGCTTCAGTATCTAAGGAAGGCAAATTTCATGACAAAAACTGGTGAGCAGGTCTCCTTTGATTCTAATGGAGATCCTGTGGCAAGATATGAGCTGGTAAACTGGGGGCTCACTGACAGAGGAACGTTGCAGTTTAAGGCAGTGGGCCTCTATGATGCTTCCTTACCTCCTGAGCAGCGCTTTATAATGAACCAGGGCAGCATGGTTTGGGCTGGAGGTCAACCTCAGGTGGGGATAAACATATAATGCTTTTAAATAAAGCATAGTAATGTCAAATATTTATGCCTCATACAGAACATACACACCTATATATTAAAATGCTCTATCATTCTCATTTCAATGTTGTGTGCTGTATTCAAAGGAAAAAGAAACAGTGGTATATTTAAGTGTTCTCCATAAAAATCTGACATGAAAGTTATTTGCTTCCCAAAATAGTGATACTGTCTCTTGTGGAAGTTTTCCCTTCATCTTAGCAAAAGCAAGCTTTGCATGCCAGTATTATTACAAATTATGTGTTAATGAATAAGAAAATGCAGTTTGCAAAGTAAACTTCAGTCTTATCAGTCACATTTCTTTCACTATCAAATTTGAAGCCCTATGCCTCTGAAAAGACAAAAAAGTGTAACAGATATAACTTGCTGACTAATGATCCCAGGTGTAGATGATGTTCTTATTTGAATCTTCCAGTTTTTCTGTGGATTTATTGCCAGTTAAGTAGTGGTTTCCTTTACTTACAACATTCCAACTGTGCATTGATGACATTGAAATAAAGGGAGGCAAACACTTTTCAACTATTTTTCAATAGGGTGAATGCATATGCAGTATTAGTTTGTGTGCATGCACATGCACGTGTGGTGCACACATGTATTTGTGTGTGTGTGTGTGTGTCAGACTTGCTAGCTAAAACAGTTTGGTCCACTGCTAACTGCTCTCACTTGAAATTTGTTGGAGCCAAATAACCAGCTAGAATGAAAAATCTAACTAGTTTACTAGGTAGCATTGCTGTTTAATCATGAATAATCTCTTTCTCATAGATTTTTTGTTATTATTAAGTTGGGAATAAATTTAAGTTACAGTAACTAGGCAGCTAGCTAACTGTTTTCTGTAAAATCATAGCTAAAATGAGCTAGCCAGCTAGGTATATCAGACCAGCCAGGTATCTGGTCATTTTCAACAAGTAAAAGTCAACCATCTGCTGGCTGACTAGCAATTGACAGTGGCTGGTAGCACTGGTTACCGGTAGGCCAAAGAGCCAGTGGGGGTAAATTTGCTTGCAAAAATGTTGCAGAGGATCTGCAAAGCAGCTGGCACCACAGCATATATGAAACACTGCAGCGTGCCATAAGAGTTTAGAGGCAAGAAAAATTATGTCTGTGAGTGGGAATCGGAGAGCTCACTACAGAGATAGGGGAGGCCAAATTCATATTGACATAATCAATGCTCTACCAGCTAACAATCAAAGAAGAATGGTGTCTAGTATCACCACTGCCTTGGAGGAGAGTGAAATGGGACAGTTCTTTCATTATTGTACAATTACTGGAAATTTAATAATATATTACAAAACAAAACATGTGTCCCAGACATAAACATGATGTTGCATGACATCTTAGCCTGCTACCAGGACCTACACACACTCCCTTGCCTGTCTGATGCTTAAGGTGAAATCTCTCAAATGTATGGCCAAATTTTTATCCAATAAATATGCTAACTTCCCTGTCCTGGAATAAAAACCAGAGTATCATGAGACTGTGACCATTATAATGGGAAATGTAAAGGTTGGCTCGTTTATGACTTTTTTTTTCTCAATGATTAGTCTAGTCTTGGAAACAGAAGGCAAAAAAGAAGGTTGAGCATGGTTCTAACACTAACAAGTAGCTAGCAAATCTTTGACAGGTGTAGTTTTCAAGTAGTTA
The DNA here is from genome assembly GCA_019176425.1 of Megalops atlanticus. Lineage (NCBI taxonomy): Eukaryota > Metazoa > Chordata > Actinopteri > Elopiformes > Megalopidae > Megalops > Megalops atlanticus. Next base: position 21,441,276 of record CM032883.1, on the reverse strand, counting down.
GACAAACAATTTGTGTTTTAAAATCGACACAATTAGAAGTGAGAAGCAGAACATTCTTTTAGGCAGGTGTGAGGAAACAAAACTCACTCTCTCCACTAGTCAACTAATCACTACAGCCCTTATATATCATACATGTTCTAAGTATATTGTGTTGTCACAGCAAATGCCTTGTGTTTTTAGAATAAAGTTTCTCATAGAAGCAGACATATCCAGTTCAATGCTGTAGTTCAAAACCGTGACACTTGACAGTATTCTCTGTCATACAGAAACCCAGGTCAGTGTGCAGTGAGAGCTGTCCCCCAGGCACTCGCAAAGCCGTGCAGAGAGGGAGGCCCGTCTGCTGCTATGACTGTGTGCCCTGCGCTGAGGGAGAAATCAGCAACACCACAGGTAATGAAACTCTGGGGTTTGAATTTGAAGATAACCTTTCAAAATTTTCAATGTGCAATGACACAATGTGATAATGCCAGAAAAAACAATGTCTATAATTATGAAAGAATAATGTAATTATAATTTTCTTTCAGATTCTAATGACTGCATTCCTTGTGATGTGGAATATTGGTCAAATGAAGAAAGAGACACATGTGTATTAAAAAGAGTTGAATTCCTGTCTTATGAAGAAATTATGGGAATAGTGCTTGTCATTTTTTCATTATTTGGAGCATGTGTAACTGTGCTTGTGGCTGTGCTGTTCTTCAGATACAGACAGACACCCATTGTGAAAGCCAACAACTCTGAGCTCAGTTTCCTGCTGCTCTTTTCATTGAAACTGTGTTTCCTTTGCCCCTCACCTTCATCGGCCGGCCCTCTGAGTGGTCCTGTATGCTGCGCCACACAGTGTTTGGGATCACCTTTGTCCTCTGCATCTCTTGTGTTCTGGGGAAAACAATAGTGGTGTTAATGGCCTTCAGGGCTACACTTCCAGGCAGTAATGTCATGAAGTGGTTTGGGCCTCTGCAGCAGAGACTCAGTGTTTTTGCTTTCACTCTCATTCAGGTCCTTATTTGTATCCTTTGGTTAACAATATCCCCTCCTTTCCCTAACAAGAATATGAAGCACTACAAAGAAAAAATCATTCTGGAGTGTGATGTGGGATCAGCAGTGGGGTTCTGGGCTGTGCTGGGCTATATTGGACTCCTCTCTGCCTTGTGCTTTGTTCTGGCTTTTCTGGCTCGTGAGCTGCCTGATAACTTCAATGAAGCCAAATTCATCACATTCAGCATGCTGATATTCTGTGCAGTCTGGATCACCTTTATACCAGCTTATGTCAGCTCTCCTGGAAAGTTCACTGTAGCTGTGGAAATATTTGCCATTTTAGCTTCCAGTTTTGGCTTGCTGTTCTGTATTTTCATACCCAAGTGTTACATCATTGTACTAAAGCCTGAGCAAAATACAAAGAAAAACATGATGGGGAAAGTATCATCAAAGGCCCTCTAAATTCCCTTACCATATCGTCAAAGAATGGGTCAATAATTTGCCTCTTCACTCTATTTCCAATACAGAAAATAAAATGACAATTTTATATCAATTTTCTCTGATTTTTAACTTTGAGTCATTTCTTATTATTTCTAAATTAATTAATCTATTTATGTATTTATATGGAAGATAATATGCTAAAGCTTCTTTGAATATTCATGTCCACAGCAGAACAAATAATCTGTGAGGCAGGCCCAGGTCTGATTTCACCTTGCTCTTTTTCTAAACCTCCCTATTTTACTGCTCACCATAAAATGCAATATCACTGGAATAAATAATTATTTGCATTTGAAAGATTTCAGTCACACTTTATATTACGTGTATCTTTATAAGACCAATATGTAACATCCTCATGAGAATGACCACTCCATAAAGCATCCATGAACACCTGTAGTGCTTTATGACGGCTTACAGTATATACCACATTTTCATGCTCATGGTTTAATTTATTACATAACATGTTCTATACAGCATCACATTATTTCATGAAGAACTGCAGTAACTCATGAATACTATGCAAACTGTCATTCTCACGAAGGTTTAGGTTTACTTTATGAATTCCTAATGACCTTGCACTTCACAAAAAGCATGGGCAAGATTTCTTTTAAGAGGATGGCAACATATACTGCCAATATTACTTTCCCATGTTTCCCATATTACTCTCCAGTGTGTGTTTACTCATGTTCTCAATTAATAGTCTCTGACTCAGGGACACTAAACAGTCCCTGTCTCCAAAGGTGTGCATTCCATCCTGAGACAAATGCAATCCTTTCAGATGTATTTTTGGCAGCCCCACACCATCACACACTTATATCTTCACTCTGTTTCCCACAGGTCCTGCAGGGGGCTTCCTCCCCCATCTACTCAAGACCACACACATTGGACTGCCTCTGCCCTTGTCCTGCATGCTGTGGACATGCATTGTGTACTGTCTGTTTAAGAATAGCCTTGATTTCATTCATTTAACTACATTGGAAAAACATCAAAAACACTCTTGCCTCAGCCAATGACAACTGTGTAACTTTATACAATATGTACAAATGCAATTAAGTAATACTTATTACTTCAATTTCTGAAACTTATTGACAAAGTACAAGACAAATTTGTAACTATTGAGACATCCACGCTTGAAGTACATGTGACCAACTGAACTGTTTCTGAAGCAGATGCCAATGAAGTTTGTCACCACATCACAGACATGGTGTTCCTCATAATAAAGGCACTCGACAATCTACACTATTCTTGACCCCTCACCAGTAATTATTACTATTGTATAGCATGTGTCTTAATCCAGGGGAATTTACACTTGCACATCTTAAATTTTATGTTATTCTTTTGTGATGCTGGACACTAAAGCAGTTCAGGTTCAATGTCATGTACAAAGGTACAATGGCAGTGCACCACCTCTGAATTGCTCTAGTTAAAGGTTAAGTTTTCTGACTAATAATAAATACAGCAATACCACCATACTGTGTACAATAACAAAGTTTGATCTTTTGTAAACATTTAACAATTCTTTTCAAACCTGCATAGTGGAACTGTGTTTCTCACATATAGTCCCTTAATATTCATCCATACCCCTAATGATACAGGATCTAAATCCATGACATCCCCTGACATAACAGAAAAATATATATACAGTGAATATAATGTTGTGTAATATATGCTGTATTTTGACAGTAGCATTGCACAGAGAAATTTATATTGTTCACAAATAATTGATATTATCCAAGAAATATGAGGGTCACATTTAGTTATACAGTAATTTTCTTTAATACATTCTAAACAAATACAAACTAAATGAACATTCTCCTTTTTGGAAGTTCAGTAGAAGTCATGGAAACTATAAAAAGGCTTCCTGTTTCCCTGAGATATAAAAGGAGGCACTTTCTGAAGAGATTCCTTAGAAGCATGCATTATGGTAAGGGCCAGACAGCTCCTCAAAAACTGCAGTTACTGACCTCCTCAGGCTGGGAGAAGGGTGTAAGATAATTCACAAATAGAAGCTACATTTTTCCACTGTATTGTAAAGTATTAAGAAATTGAAGGATAATAGTTCAGTAGCAAGCCTGCCAAGAAGAGGCTGGAAGTATTTCTTGTTAGCACAGGCTATGAGACAAGTTATTCAAGAGATCATTGTAAAGGCAACTGTTGCAGATCTCTCAAAAACAGCTGGTATCTTCAGGACACAAAGTGTCAAAAAGTTCAAAATCACTTTGAATTTGGTATACTACATCTGAATAACAACTGGAAGCAAATGTCATGGTTAGACAAAATGGACATTAAGTTTTTTGGACAGGCTCATCAGCAAAATGTTTTGTATTAAGGGTGAAGGTTATGTTGAGAAAAAAATAACTCTGTAATGTCCATTGTGAAATATTGTGAAGAGAGAATATTATGTTTTGGGGCTGTTTTGTACCTTGGGGTCTGGTAGCCTATGTTAAGAATGAGTCATATGGACATTCTCTCTTCCATAATGCTCAAGCTCGGCTAAAAATGGTCATTTTAGCATGACAACTATCCAAAGTGTTCACTCAGGTCTAAAAGGAAATAGTGAACTGTGCGTACCTGTTCTCAACTGGCCATCTCAATCTACAGACCTCAGTCAAATTGAATATTTGTAGTTTGAACAACACAAAAATGAAAACAATAAATATGAAGAAGAAAGAGCTATTTTGCTATGAGAAATGGTCAAAAGCCCCAACTAAGAAGCACCATAAGTGCTATAGGTATATATTTGTATAATTCATACCAAAGGAGGATTTTAAAAATACTAACTACACTGTGTCTGGGTATGAATAAATGTGACCATATTTTCTTGAATAAAATTCATTATTTGTGAACATTATGATTTTGTTCTGTGTAATACCATCAATATTAAAGTATAATTTTTCAAACAATTTTAAGTGAAGAAACAATCCGATATATACACTTTTCTGTGATATCATGTACCTTGTTCCTATATATTCAGGGGTATGAATAAACATGGAGGGCAAGATCTTTATAAACAAACCAATGAGCATGGCATTTATAATAGCAATGTATAATCTCTGACAAAATTAAAAGGACATTTGCTGGTTAAGTGTAACTATAACTTCAAAAATAACTCCCACAAACATAACTCCTAATAACTGTTCAACAACAGTGTCAGCATTATAAGTGTGTAAAAATCACACTCAGAAATGGACAGGGAGCTCTACCTACAAGAATTAATTATCAGCGTACAACTTTCATTAAAGCACTGGTACTGCCACTTTAACGGAAATATGTGAGATTATGTCCCTAGGTTATATGATAAAATGCTTATTTTTTGTCTTTCCAGTTGGTCTCCTGTATGGAAGGAGACTCAAAACATCTGCCAGCTACACAACACATTTTACAGTAATCATGATCTTAATGGCACAGACCAGGAATCAATTTGGCACCTCCTTCATTTGAAGCCCGACCCTGCTCTAAGTTTACCGCTGAGGATTAGAGCTTTCGAGAGACACCCTGTATAAATATGAGGCAGTTATACAGCTGCCAGACTGAATGCAAGCAAATTCAGCACATTTGTGTTAGGCCAGGCATGCTGCATACACAGGAACATCGAGACAGGTGGCTGGGAGTTCTGCTCTTGTCATTGATGGCTGCATTGATCAGGGCAGAGGACCCTGTGTGTAAACTACTAGGGGAGCCTGAGCACCCACAGCTGTCAAAGGATGGAGATATCATGATCGGAGGCATTTTCCCATTTCACAGCAGCTGGGAAGACAGGCAGCTGTCCTATACAGGGGTCCCACAACCTCTACAATGTACCAGGTACGTTAACGCTATTTGTGTGAAGTTGTAATCATAATCAAAAGTGATTTACTTCTAAAGATGAAAGAACATTTAAAGGAAAGAAGCTTTATGATCTAACCCACACATTGTGTTTATCATGTTAATATAGTTTAAATCTCAGAGCATTCCAGTTTGCCCAGGCAATGATCTTTGCCATAGAGGAGATCAACAACAGCACAGATCTGCTGCCTGGCATCTCTCTCGGCTACAAGATTTATGACTCCTGCGGTTCTACTGCCACAGCTGTGAGAGCAGGACTTGCACTTGCTAACGGGTACCAGGACGCAACCTCCGCTGCACCCTGTTCTAGAACAGCTACAGTTCAGGCAATCATTGGGGAGACCTCCTCCTCTCCCACTGTCGCCATATCAACATCCATCGGACCTTTTCACATACCAGTGGTAGGCAAGTGTAATCACTCAACATAATGAAGTAACACTTTCAATTAAAGTAAGACTTTTAGCTAGTATCAGGAGTACATTACAGTTAGCAGTACTGTTTTTATAATGGGAAATGCAGTTTCATGCATGTGCTATTAGTTCATGATAATGTCAATAGTGTTCAGCAATTGTTTTTCTTTAATGAAGGAAATTGCATGTTCTATGAATGTTCTGGTTCATGATGCGTCGATCTTTTCCCAGATTAGTCACTTTGCGACTTGTGCATGTCTCAGTGACAAAACCAAACATCCGTCATTTCTTAGAACCATTCCCAGTGACTATTACCAGAGCAGAGCGCTTGCCAAACTGGTGAAGCACTTTGGCTGGACCTGGGTTGGCGCTTTATGCAGTGACAATGACTATGGAAGAAATGGGATTGCTGCCTTTCTGAAAGCTGCCCAACAGCAGGGAGTCTGTATTGAATATTCAGAGCCCGTTTTCAGAACTTATTCAAAAGAGAAATTTCTGAGATTGATTGAGATTATAAAGAAGTCCACCTCAAAAGTGATTGTGGCATTTCTCTCCCACCTGGACATGGATGTGCTGCTGCAGGAGTTAGCCCACCACAACGTCACGGGCTATCAGTGGATCGGCAGCGAATCCTGGATCTCTGACTCCTACATAGCCAAGGTGGAGGGTCATCATGTCCTCAGTGGAGCGATCGGCTTTTCCATTGCTAAAGCCACTGTGACGGGCCTGAAGGACTTCCTGCTGGATGTTCTACCGCTCAATTCATCTGGCAGTGTTATTTTCACAAAGTTCTGGGAAACGCTTTTTGGGTGCAAATTTCCCAGTGAGAGTTCAAACAATCACAAAGTGTGCACAGGCACTGAGGATTTGAATGGGGTTGATAACACATATACTGATTTATCTCTGATGCAAATCTTTAGCAATGTGTATAAAGGAGTGTATGCTGTGGCTCATGCACTCCATGAGATTTTCACGTGCAGCAAGGAGTATCATCTGTCCAACACAGAGACATGTGTCAACAATGGACTACCAGAACCATGGAAGGTAGGTTACAAGTATTCAAATATGTAATTAAATTAAATAATAGTTGTGTAAATATTTCATTTCTCAACATCATTACATGTATATATAATGAAAACTAATTTTTGCCTGGTTTGTGTGTAGCTCTTACAGCATTTGAAAAAAGTGCGCTTCAAAACCAAGGATGGTGAAGAGGTTTATTTTGATGAAAATGGAGACCCTGCAGCAAAGTATGAGTTAGTGAACTGGCAGGAAAACAGCAATGGCCAGATTGAGTTTGTCACAGTCGGACTCTATGATGCCTCCGTACCTGCCAATGAACGCTTAATGCTAAGTAATGTGTCCATTGTGTGGGCTCAAAACACAAAACAGGTGAGTTTAATAAAACTAATGAAAGCTTTGTCCAGAATAAAATTAGTTCAAACACACCCTCCAAGGATTCCTAAATTAGAATGTCACCATTCTTAGAATGGCAAGGGTTTGTGTAATCTAACAAAAATCATATGGCATATATCAAAAGTTAAAGCCTTGCGAAAGTTAGAAAACAATGTTCTATATGCAAAATTGTCTTTCTTGATTTATCGTATTCTGAAGAAATTTTACTAAAATGTACATTCATAGGATTTGTACACAAAGGTATCATAATGTCTGTGGAATAGCTGCACTGATTGGAACACACTGATGTAATCCAATGGCAAGTATGTTTCTGCTCCACCAAAGGTTCCTGTGTCAGTGTGCAGTGAGAGCTGTCCCCCAGGCACTCGCAAAGCCGTGCAGAGAGGAAAACCCATCTGCTGCTATGACTGTGTGCCCTGCGCTGAGGGAAAAATCAGCAATGACACAGGTAATGAAAAGCTTGTAAGCCTGTGGGGAAGTGCATGTAAAATGCATTCAAAAGCTGCTGAAATATGTATACTAATGTGATGGAACTGAAAACTATTTTACTCAGTAGTACAATAAAAATACATGATTAATTCATTACTAACAGTTTGTCACATCCTTGTTTTTTTATTCTAGACTCTATCCTGTGTGTGCAGTGTCATTCAGAATACTGGTCAAATAAGAACAGAGATGAATGCATCCTAAAGGAAACAGAATATTTGTCCTATGAGGAAATTATGGGAATATTGCTCACAGCCATCTCCTTACTTGGAACTTGCATAACCACTATTGTGGTGATAATTTTCTTCAGATACAGAAAGACCCCCATTGTGAAAGCCAACAACTCTGAGCTCAGCTTCCTGCTGCTCTTCTCATTGAAACTGTGTTTCCTTTGCTCTCTCACCTTCATCGGCCGGCCCTCTGAGTGGTCCTGTATGCTGCGCCACACAGCTTTTGGGATCACATTTGTCCTCTGCATCTCTTGTGTTCTGGGGAAAACAATAGTGGTCTTAATGGCCTTCAGAGCTACACTTCCAGGCAGTAATGTCATGAAGTGGTTTGGGCCTCTGCAGCAGCGACTCAGTGTTCTTGCTTTCACTTTCATTCAGGTCCTTATTTGTATCCTTTGGTTAACAATATCCCCTCCTTTTCCTAACAAGAATATGAAGCACTACAAAGAAAAGATCATTCTGGAATGTGATGTAGGATCAGCAGTGGGGTTCTGGGCTGTGCTGGGCTATATTGGACTCCTCTCTGTCTTGTGCTTTGTTCTGGCTTTTCTGGCTCGTAAGCTGCCTGATAACTTCAATGAAGCCAAATTCATTACATTCAGCATGCTGATATTCTGTGCAGTCTGGATCACCTTTTTACCAGCTTATGTCAGCTCACCTGGAAAGTTTACTGTAGCTGTGGAAATATTTGCCATTTTAGCTTCCAGTTTTGGTTTGCTCTTCTGTATCTTTATGCCAAAATGTTACATTATTTTACTGAAACCAGAGAAGAACACAAAAAAGAACTTGATGGGTAAAATGCCTTCAAAATCCCTTTGAAATCCATATCATATTTAATAGCTGCACAGGTAAGATTGAATACACTGCATAAAAATGTATGTTCCTGTTTAGTACTCAAACTTACCAAATACATTTTCAAATCTGCTATATTATGTCAGTTTAGATTAGTCTATAAATAAATACTATTAAGTCAAAGAGAAATATGCATAATAATTTTTCATAAATGTTATGTATGAAAAGACAAAGTGTAAAACTGACAACAGACAGATTTCAAATTAAATCTGTGTGATGGCATTTTTAACAGTATTCATGTGGCATTAAAACTATTGTGGACATAAATGTGTAGCTGAACAATCCTATACAACAATGCAGGTAGTATGATAAAAGCTCACAGCCAAGCATTAAAAGCCATTCTCTCTCCTTCTCTGGCCCTCCTTGGAGGGGCTAAGCCCTACCACACAAGCAATAATGAAAATGAAATACTGAAAAGGAAATCTAAATCATCTCAGAGTGTTCATGCTGTACCACACAGGTGAAATTTCTACAAATAAACTATTTAGTATATCAAGGTCAATTACCCAAGATACTTTCATAACTTGAGATTTTGCACATGCTCATCATTGCATACATTTAAGACAGGAGATTTTGATTCTAGTATGAATGCATATGTAGGTCATACATTCAATCTTGGTAAAATGGGTCAATAAAATGAAGCACAGTGTCCATTTCAGTGGTGATTTGGTCCACAACATTCAAAATACACATCTGGGGTTCAGTGGCTACTATGTGATAGTGTGGGGAATCAATGTGATTTTCTGGTTCTGACAAGATTTTCAAAGCTAAAAAGTGGTACCTTGATGACTACACTACACAGCCAGCTGACTTATAATGGCTGAAATAAAAAAAAATCAAACAATTCCCATAGACTGTTGATAAATACCTAAGCTTGCTTACTGGTAACATTTTCTACCCCATTGCCCTACTCTTCCCTTTCACACACAGGCATGGTAATGTTTCATTTGACCCCACTTGCAAGTTTGTCAACAATTAAAACAATGAAAATTGGAAAAAGGAATCTGCTGTTAGATCATGTCATGCACGGAAAACAGGTACTAAGGACAGACTATAGTATCATTATTTTTTTTCACTGGCAACCATAGGCAATGGATCTAGGTAGCGAGCTACATGTCTCTGAGAATTTGTTACAATAGCTACTCACTTCCCTTCAAAATCAAGACCAGCTAGCTAGCCAAAATTAAGGTACTTATAGCCATTGCATTACTTGTGGCTACGTAAGAGACTAATGTTATCTAATTTCCTAATGGTATCATCTGTGGGACAGCTATAGGTATGATTAACTAAAGCGGAGAAAGATCAAGCACACTGGAATGGTATTATGTTGCAGCAAAGGTGATCTTTGCAATGTCTTTGTCTGAGCTTCACCATTTCCCTCTTTGCACAACATTAAAGAGATAGAGAAATTCTCCTTCCCCTGCCTGTTTGTGTGCCAAAAACAGGGGGTCATAAAACTTTTCTGCAGGGTATGTTGCAGCTTTTCTGTTAAGCATATTACAGACTTACTGTAGGTTATTATGAGTTGCACTTATGTATCAGTGCATGTACATACTACTCATATCTGCACTGCCAGGGGTTAATATATGTTCACATGTGGTATCCTGTATTTACATTTACATTTACATTTATTCATTTGGCAGACGCTTTTATCCAAAGCGACGTACAAAAGTGCAAATAGTGAGCAAACAACAGGCACAAGAGCAAGATGTGTAAAGGTCATACAATGCAAATAGTGCTGAAGCTGAGCGCAAGGTCAGTGACGCGAGCCAACTAATCTGAACTAGGATTGCATCTCAAATACAATTACAGAAAAAATGGAGTACCGCTATACTACCTAGGTAAGTGAGCAACAAGTACAAGGCAGGAGTCAGATTCTCAACATCAAAGTTACAAGGTCGAAGAGGGAGGTATCAGTCCAGGTAGAGTCTGAAGAGGTGTGTCTTCAGCGCACGTCTGAAGGGTTGGATTGATGGAGTTGTTCTTAGGGGGGTGGGGAGTTCGTTCCACCACTGGGGGGCGATGATGGAGAAGCGTCGTTGTGAGGAGCGTGGGCCTTTCGTTCTATTGGTGGGTGGAGCGAGGCGTCCGGATGTAGCAGAGCGGAGTTGACGAGCGGGTGCGTAGGGTAGGATGAGGTCCTGGAGGTAGGTCGGGGCAGTCTTTCTTGCATTTGTATTTACAGTCATCCATACCCTTTATTAGATGCACTTTGTACTTGCACTTTATAAGTCACTCTAAATGAGAGCATCTGCTAATTGATGAGCTCCCATGTTAGCTGCAAAGTGTAGCTTCATTGGTCTCTAGCTAGCTAACTAGGGTAGCTACCTGTTAGCTACAAAGCTGGCTTAGAAAAAGATTGAATCTGAACAACAGATTGCAAGTTAGCTAGCCGGTGCATTTATTTGGCTCATGTTTTGTATTATTATTTCTCAGAGATATTACGATTGGAAAATCATCAAGTGCATGTTCCTAGACCTTCTTCAGATTCTTGCACTGAATTATTGTGAGAGCTTTTCTGTCAACTCTGACTAATATACACATAGAATAACAACAGCCTCAAAAAACCTATCCTACAGTGGAATGAAATAAAGAAAACTGCATCAAACACAAAGCTTCAATCTTTTATTTCACAAATCTGGCACTGTACAATAAACAACTCCTTAGAAAAGTCATGTAAATCAATGTTTTGTTTAAACTACAGTAGCGTCTGCTGTCTGATGCAACAGACTCTTTCTCTTTCGTACACTAAATATCTCTTCACAATGTACTTATATATGATATTTTTAAAATACTAATGTATGCTGTCTTTATTACATTACTTAGCAGACACTCTTACCCAGAGTGACTTACATAGGGTTACAATTCTTTACAATGTTATCCATTTATACAGCTGGATATTTACTGAGGCAATTGTGGGTTAAGCACCTTGCCCAAGGGCACAGCAGCAGTGTCCCAGCGGGGGATCGAACCTGCAACCTCTCAGTTACAAGGCCTGCTCCTGAATTGCTATGCTACACTGTTGCCCCTGTCCTTATAACCTGCATGTAGCAGTTTGTATGACTGCTATCTATCCAGACTGCATTTTCTCAGATTGCTGTTAATCTCTATTCTGTTAATGTCTGCTGTTAATGTCTATTTGCTTGCATACAACATAATAATTACTATACAAAATATGTTTAAAATACCTCACCAAAAGCCCTCCCCAGCCAGGATTTTCATTTCTGCCCATTTAGTAAAAATCAGAATAAAGATGTTTTAAACCATCAAAAACAACCAACATTTTGTTTTTCAACTTTAAATACTAGTAAAATCACTACCCTTTTCAGTTTCAAAACACAACACAAAAACAGATGAGTGAGATATCCTGTTCTCAGATACACCACCTCCTGCACCTATCCTGTTCCCCCTATCGAGGCTCCACAACCTTGGCCTTCTCAGAACTGAGGGAGAACCATGTTGAGAGCTGATTTCACCAGATACATATCACTGGGCTGTTGTGAAAGATGAGTCTTCCTGCCACTGAATATATTCCATGCTTCCATTCAACAAAAGCAATTATTTTGTGATTTTTTATTTTTTATATAATTCCAGTAATGTAATATTTTACTGTGCAATAAACAATGGGATGAAATTTAAACCTCAAAAACAACCCTCTGCCTTTTTCATATGTGCTGACACGTTCTCTATAGTGTTGGTCAAAAAACAAAGCAAAGAAAAACCTGAATTTAAATGCAAAGTTGCAGTATTACCTCACCTAGTACTGAAACCATGGGTTTACAAGTTGTATTCCCTAACTATTATACCATACTCACATATTATCCCACAATTTCGTTGCACCCCACCGTGCAATGACAATAAAGCCTATTCTATTCTATTCTATTCTATACTCCTTTCCCAGGACTGGCCCCAACATAAACATAAACCTATCTTTATCAACACATATTGACAATTAAATCAGAAAATTGAGAGGATAAAGCACAAAACTAAACACACTGCTGTGTTACTTTAGAGTGCATCATGCACATACAGACATAATCTGATCCATTTGTAAAAATGATTATATTCCCCTAAAACAACTACTACAGTACCCTCCCTGCACAGTGTCCGCATTAAGATCAGTCACAGATAGGAGTCCCTTGAACAGGGCCCTGTATCATCAAGGCATCAGGTACATACATTCTGTATTACAGCACTAGAATTTATCTGAACAATGAGCACATGCAAAGAACAATGTGAGTTTTTTTATCATGATAAAAGACAGGAAAGCATTTTCACCAGTGACTTTTTATGTTTTTGGTTGGTGGAGGAGGAGGCAGGCATACACATGTAGTATACAAAGATTTTACAGTGCTCATGTTCTCATGACCAGGATGCAAATTGGCACCTCCTTCATTTGCCCAACGGTGCTCTGAGTTTACCGTTGAGGATTACATCTTTTGTGAGACACAATATATAAATGCCAGTCAATTATACAGTATGCCAGATATTAGGCCAGGCATGCTGCATACACAGGAACATCGAGAGAGGTGGCTGGGAGTTCTGCTCTTGCCGTTGATGGCTGTTTTGATCAGGGCAGAGGACCCCGTGTGTAAACTCCTAGGGAAGCCTGAGCACCCACAGCTGTCGAAAGATGGAGATATCATGATCGGAGGTATTTTCTCCTTCTACAGCAGCTGGGAAGACAGGGAGCTGTCGTACACAGAGGTCCCACAATCTCTACAATGTACCAAGTAAGTTAATCTTATTTCTGTGAAGAAATCATAACCTAAATGATTTTACTTCTAAAGTTGTAAGTACGCTTAAAAGAAAGAAGCTTCATGATCTAACCCACACATTGTGTTTATCATGTGAATGTGAAGTTTAAATCTCAGAGCATTCCAGTATGCCCAGACAATGATCTTTGCCATAGAGGAGATCAACAACAGCACAGATCTGCTGCCTGGCATCTCTCTCGGCTACAAGATTTATGACTCCTGCGGTTCTATTGCCACAGCTGTGAGAGCAGGACTTGCACTTGCTAACGGGTACCAGGACACAACCTCTGCTGCACAATGTTCTAGAACAGCTACAGTTCAGGCAATCATTGGGGAGACCTCCTCCTCTCCCACTGTCGCCATATCAACATCCATCGGACCTTTCCACATACCAGTGGTAGGCAAGTGTAATCACTCAGTAGGATTAATAATAATGACAAGTAATACTTACAGCAAAAATTACGAATGTATTCTTGTAATCAGTACTGTTTTTTGTGTAATGGGAAATGTGAGTTTCATGTATGTACTAGTTCATGGTGTATCAATCTTTTTTTTCCAGATCAGTCACTTTGCTACCTGTGCATGTCTCAGTGACAAAATCAAATATCCATCATTTCTTAGAACCATTCCCAGTGATTATTACCAGAGCAAAGCACTGGCTCAGCTGGTGAAGCACTTTGGCTGGACCTGGGTCGGGGCAATCAGAACTGATGATGATTATGGAAACAATGGGATGGCTGCCTTTCTGAAGGCTGCCCAACAGCAGGGAGTCTGTATTGAGTATTCAGAGCCCGTTTTCAGAACTTATTCAAAAGAGAAATTTCTGAGATTGATTGAGATTATAAAGAAGTCCACCTCAAAAGTGATTGTGGCATTTCTCTCCCACATGGACATGGATGTGCTGCTGCAGAAGTTAGCCCACCACAACGTCACGGGCTATCAGTGGATCGGCAGTGAATCCTGGATCTCTGACTCCTACATAGCCAAGGTGGAGGGTCATCATGTCCTCAGTGGAGCGATCGGCTTTTCCATTGCTAAAGCCACTGTGACGGGCCTGAAGGACTTCCTGCTGGATGTTCTACCGCTCAATTCATCTGGCAGTGTTATTTTCACAAAGTTCTGGGAAACGCTTTTTGGGTGCAAATTTCCCAGTGAGAGTTCAAACAATCACAAAGTGTGTACAGGCACTGAGGATTTGAATGGGGTTGATAACACATATACTGATTTATCTCTGATGCAAATCTTTAACAATGTCTATAAAGGAGTGTATGCTGTGGCTCACACACTCCATGATATTTCCAACTGCAGTAATGCCAATGTGTCCAATGGAGAAACATGCGTCAAGGAGCTACCAGAACCACAGAAGGTAGGCTAGAACTATTCAAATACTGTATATAATGCACAATTATCATGCAAGTTATTCAATGTTTGATAAAAAAGCCCTGAAACAATTATATTGGTCAAGCTGCTCTAATCATGAACTGGCAGTTTAAAGGCATCTGTCTTTTGTTCTCTTACACTATGTGTTATTTTTGCACAATTTGTGTCTAGTTTCTGCAGCATTTGAAAAAGGTGCGCTTCAAAACCAAGGAAGGTGAAGAGGTTTATTTTGATGAAAATGGAGACCCTGCAGCAAAGTATGAGTTAGTGAACTGGCAGGAAAACAGCAATGGCCAGACTGAGTTTGTCACAGTCGGACTCTATGATGCTTCTTTACCTGAAGAGGAACACCTAACCCTGAACAATGTGTCCATTGTGTGGGCACACAAGGCCCAACAGGTAAGCATAAGAACAATACTTGCATATGTTTTCACAGCTAATTGAAATAAAGAATTATGATTAAGGAGGTCCAAAAATAACTATAGTTGGTCCAATCAATATTATAGCATCAAACTCCCTCCTCCTTTTAGAATTCACATGGTTTTATAGAATCTAATATCTAACCAATACAACTTGATTCTTATGACATTTTAGAAGTTTTCACCTGTAAAGCTGAAAAACTTGTAAAGTACTTGTAAAGCAATTTTCACACAGCTGTTCAATATGAAAAAAAAAAATCTTTGATAAACATGAGGACTGGGCACAATTTGCTCAGATCATTTTAAGATTGTAATCATTTTTGACAGTAAAATCACAGTAAAATTTACAGCTGCAATGACTGGAATGAAATAAAAAATTCCATGTATATTTCTGCCACATGGAAGGTTCCAGTGTCAGTGTGCAGTGAGAGCTGTCCCCCAGGAACAAGGAAGGCAGAGCAGAGAGGAAAGCCCATCTGCTGCTATGACTGTGTGCCCTGCGCTGAGGGAGAAATCAGCAATGACACAGGTATTTATGTATTGAACATCTTGTGAACTCATCTGGCGGTTTATGTGAAATACCTTTAAAAATCTAATTGTATAAGAAAAGTCTGTAAGAACCTATACAAGGTTAATTACACAATTATAATTCTTTTCTTTATTTCTATTGTAGATTCTACCCTGTGTGTGAAGTGTCCTTCAGACTACTGGTCAAACAAAAAGAGAGATGAATGCATACTGAAGGAAACAGAATATTTGTCCTATGAGGAAATTATGGGAATATTGCTCACAGCCATCTCCTTACTTGGAACTTGCATAACCACTATTGTGGTAATTATTTTCTTCAGATACAGAAAGACCCCCATTGTGAAAGCCAACAACTCTGAGCTCAGTTTCCTGCTGCTCTTTGCATTGAAACTGTGTTTCCTTTGCTCCCTCACCTTCATCGGCCGGCCCTCTGAGTGGTCCTGTATGCTGCGCCACACAGCGTTTGGGATCACCTTTGTCCTCTGCATCTCTTGTGTTCTGGGGAAAACAATAGTGGTCTTAATGGCCTTCAGAGCTACTCTTCCAGGCAGTAATGTCATGAAATGGTTTGGGCCTCTGCAGCAAAGACTCAGTGTTTTTGCTTTCACTCTCATTCAGGTCCTTATTTGTATCCTTTGGTTAACAATATCCCCTCCTTTCCCCCACAAGAATATGAAGCACTACAAAGAAAAGATCATTCTGGAGTGTGATGTAGGATCAGCAGTGGGGTTCTGGGCTGTGCTGGGCTATATTGGTCTCCTCTCTGTCTTGTGCTTTGTGCTGGCTTTTCTAGCTCGTAAGCTGCCTGATAACTTCAATGAAGCCAAATTCATCACATTCAGCATGCTGATATTCTGTGCAGTCTGGATCACCTTCATACCAGCTTATGTCAGCTCACCTGGAAAGTTCACAGTAGCTGTGGAAATATTTGCCATTTTAGCTTCCAGCTTTGGCTTACTCTTCTGTATTTTTTTTCCAAAATGTTATATTATTTTACTGAAACCAGAGAAAAACAACAAAAAGAACTTAATGGGTAAAATGCCATCAAAATCTCTGTGAAAGAATATAGTCCAATGTCAACTGCAGATTTGTTGATCAGTTTTGATTGTAAATGATTGATGAAACATTGCTATTGTTTACTACCTGTATATGCGTAATGTGTTCATAGATGCATATTAATATATTATATTCACAATCATCTTCCTATTTAGTATTAGGGTTTGCACAATACAATGTGTAAATCATAATACATAAAGATTTGTATACAGTGTATAGTCACTATATTTTAAAAAAACAATATTAACAAAGGAAATTCAGTAAGCTATGTACCTATATTTGCAGAAAGAAATGGAAGACCTATTGGGTCTCTGCCAAAGAGAACCACTGATGTTCCAATCAACATAAAATAATGCTTTACACAAATCTCACACACAAATACCATATCTTTTTTGCTGACCAAAGCACAGAATATAAAGCTGCCTTGCAAAAGTGTTCAGACTTTTGATGAATTTTCACGCTTTACTGAATCTCAAATGATACATTAAAATTTATTTCTGTGTGATATTTTATTCAAAAACACCAAAACTCAAAATTAATTATTTTAAGATGACATTAGATTTATGTTAGGAAAATATGTTTAAGAAAAATTAAAAAGAAAACTAAAATATGCTGTTTGCATAAGTATTTAACTCCCACACATTAATAGTTAGTAGAACCACCTTTTGCTCCAATAAAAGCTTTAAGTCATTGACAGTAAATATCTGCTAGTTCTGCACACTGTTTGGGAGTGGTGTTTGCCCATGCTTTCTGGCAGATTTGCTCCAGGTTGTTCTGGTTGGATGGATGACAATAGTGGACTGTAAGTTTCAAATAGTACCACAGATTCTCAGTGGGACTGAGCTCAGGACTTTGACTGAGCCACTGTAGGACATTCACCTTTTTGTTCTTGAGAAGAAGCATCCCCCCAGCATGAAGCTGTCACCACCATACTTTACTGTAGGGTTGGTGTTTCTTGAGGCAGGGTCAGTATTAGGTTTGTGCTACAGATAGAGTTTTTGAGCTCTTGATGTTGTTGACTCATGCACCTTTACTCCACTGAACTTTGTAGCTCTTTCACAGTGATTGCTGGCCTCTCCACGGCTTATCTCACAAGTCTACTTTTTTCTTGGACACTGAGGTTTGAGGGACAGCCATTGCTAAGTGGTGCCTGGGTGGTGTAATGCAGCTTCCACTTCCTGATTATTGATCCCACGATGCTCACTGGGATATCCAAACTCTTGGATATTATTTTGTACCCTTGTCCTAATTTATAATTTGTATTACTTCCCTAGAAGGTACTAACTTCCCTAGAGTGCCCCTTAAACTTCATTTTCACACCTTTCCATCAGAATCTCATCCTGACTAATGAACAGAGTGGGGTTTTTTATCCAGAAAATGTGGCAGACACTTGAATAGTTCAAAGGTAGAGGTCAAAGGTAATGCAACTATGTCTTTGTTAGGGCAAGTTTTTTTGTGTAAACTTGGAGCTTCCAGAGCACGGGAGTTGAATTTATAAATGAATTTGAATTTATAAATATTTTCCAACATAACACCAACAATAATTAATTTTGAGCTTTAATGTTTTTAAATAAAATATCACACAGAACGGTATTTCAATATATTGTTTGTAATTCAGTAAAACGTGAGAATTGGTCAAGGGTGGAACCCTTTTGCAAGGCAGTGTACATAAAACATGGGAAACCATATGGAGAAACAGAAGACAGCCCAATGTTTATAGTATTGCATCTTTTCTGACCTGTCGTTTTAAGGACACAGCACACATGCACCCCTCTATTATAATGATAATTAACATAAGGTGTCTTTCATGTTATATTAACTAAACAACTAATAACTAAATGGCTCCTACTTTTTAGAAGGAAATGGTAGCCAAGCTAGCTGTCAGATGTAGGTGTCTGTACATGATATTTATCAAATCATAATGTGCCAACTGCTTTACAAATACTTGAGAATACTGTAGTTTGGAAGAATGACAAGAACATTTATGCTAAGGTCACCTTTACATCATTTATATTTTTTTTTAACAATTTTTATAAGTGAATGCTACTCTTAGATACAATTTGCAAATTAAGAAGGTCAATGTCTGTACAACGCACATAACACTGATAGAATGTGTTCAAAATATGCGTCAACAGGCAAAAAAACCCTTCTTCATCGAGCTAAACTGATAGTGTCTTCTGATTTGTCCACGGTAATCCTCATTATTGCCTGGCACAACACCTAAATTGGGAAACTGAATAATGATTTTTGAGGCATCTTCCACATTTAGGATAGATTATTGTGCCATTCACTACAAGTGGCTCGTTATCACCCTTGAGGCTGTCTGCAGTTTCTCTTTTGCTAACTATTAAAGATGCCTCATTCTTAGAGTGAATATAAGGAGACACCAAGCCAGAAGCTGATATCAATAACATAAACACCCGAAAACCAGCTGAAAGAATTGTGGTCATCCTCAGTGACTATTACATTTTTCTGCCAACCTGACACAGCCATAAAATTTGTAACCTTAGAGTGGAGAGAAGACATTCGCAAATTTGAACCAACAACTAGTAAGCAAGATAGATTAGGTTGTTGTCAATCACAAACTTTATTCATTTTAAAACATATCTATATTCAGCAAAAGTCTTGCCAGATAAACAGCAGCACATATTCAGCTGTATAAGTGGATAATATAAAATTGTAGGCTATGTAAGCTACTCTGGATAAGAGCTAAAAAATGCTACGTAAAATACTAGCTAGCTATTATTGAGGATTTATTGCCTTATTAAGTTGGATTGTCCTAAATGAAGTGAACTGTGTTAGCTAGCAAACAAGTCTGAAAATACTAAGAGGTTCAAAGTTAGCTAGCCACATTTGTATGATCCATGCCCACTGAGAAATGGGTCAACAATAAGGCAGTGATATTGGGGAATTTGAAAAGCCAATGTGGCTTCATTTCTGATAAACAGGTTTGTGTAATATGAACTGCTGATAAGTAGCTAGCTAGCTACCAGTCTCCTCTATTTGCCAAAGAGCCAGCCTTCAATCACCACTCATTACAGGCTCTCACAGTTGTAACATGATACAATTGAGAGCCCATGGGAATGAATTTCCTTGAAGAATGAGAACACACTTTGTGAGAAAGGCAGGTAGGAGGCATTGTAGGAAGGCAGGTTGCTAATGGCAACTTGCTAGGAGACCTGAATGGCTATAACGCCGTACAACTGCTTTACTAGTTCAAGACATTGATATAATCCTCATGCTAGTGGGCTATAGAAAGCTAGTTATTTGTTCACTCTATAAATGTGAAACTTCTTTGGAATAAAAACAAAAACTTTAAGAAGGAAGAAAATATTTATATAATGTTGTTTGTTTGTTCTGTTCTTCATGAATGCTGAAATTCCTGACGGATGTAATTCCTTTTGTATTTGTCTTTTGGTTCTACCACAATGAACATTTTGTTCATTTCAGGTTTTTTTCATAACCTAAGTTCCTTGCTTAGCAGACAATGTGAGTTTAAGAAGTAGAAGAAGTAGAATGTAAAACACACAACAGATAGCAATTACAAATACATATATTACATACACTATATACTACATTACATATAGTACTACTGCAAAATGGTGGACAACTAAATACTTTCTTGCAAAAAATTTAAATTATTAAAAGAACATAAATTAGAGAACAAAGGTATCAGAGAATAGATTCATTTCATAAAGTAATTTACAAACATTGTTAATTCATAAGATAATTCAACTAATAACAACACAGAGGACCGTCAATGGTGTTATTTTAGCTGATGTGTCTTTCTGAAACACTTAAAAACAACACCTATTGAATAGAAAGATCGCTTGAGACTAAGTGGAAATTGTCTAATTTAGTTCCATTGGCTATTGTGTTCTCTGTATATTTCAGTTTTAAGTTTTCGGTTAACTTCATTCAGTGGCTAACCTGACTTATTTACTGAGCTTTTAATTCTGAAAGAATTTTGTGAGCATTGTGAGGTGCATGAGCCTGAATATACAAACATAATCACAACCTCAGATTTGCACAGTCAACCAACACCCAACCCACAATGATCAAAGACCTCCAAACAGCCCCATACAAACACAAAAACAAGATAAAGAGAATAGCATCTGATGTAAAACAATATGCACCAAAAACAGCATATCGGAGATAATTAATAGCCATGTGCCTCCTGCATGGTTCAAAGCCTCAGTTGGCTGTTGCTTGGCATTGTGTGTGTCTCTCTGGAGGCATCACCACTGACAGCCACCCCCCGCTGGAGAATCACCAAAAAGTGGCCTGATCTCATCAGCTGCTATGCTGCTGAACGTATATAAAGGCAGCCATATGCTCCGTGCTGTGACTGTATGTGAGGAAGCCCCATGATGCTTCTCCCGCTGTGGCTGCTGCTGGAGCTGGCCCTGAGCGCGCAGCTAGTGCGGGCGGAGCAGCCCGTCTGCAGACTTCTGGGCGTAGCGGAGCAGCCAGAGTTAGCCAGGGATGGGGACCTCGTCATCGGGGGAATCTTCTCCTTTCGCACCGGGCAGGATTTTTACATAGACACCTTCCAAACACCACCAACACCACGGCCGTGCAAAGAGTACGTACAGTACAGCTGAATTTCAAAATATTATTTTGAACATAAAATTGAAATGATGTTGTGGCACACTACGCATTCACATACATTTATATTTTAAAGTTCACAAAGTTAACAATTGCTGACTCGTGTAAGTAAACTGTTGTAATTAGTACAATGTTTTCAGTCTGAATTTCAGAGAATTCAAATTTGCTTATGCAATGATCTTTGCAATAGAGGAAATAAACAGAAACACTGAGATTCTGCCAGATGTCACCCTGGGATACAAGATCTACAACGACTGCGGTTCTATGGACATACTGAGAGCTTCAATGGCTTTGGTTAATGGCCAAGCAGAAATAATCAACACAAAAGGCTGCACTAAGCCAGACACAGTCCAAGCCATAATAGGACACTCTGGATCAACTCCCACTTTGGGATTTGCAAGGATAATTGGAAGGTTTCATATACCAGTGGTAAGATGTCCTATTTTATGTACGTTTTTAGTGTAAGACATTTAATTTGTGAAGGCTGTTCATTTAGAAATTACACTACAGAATGCAACAGATCTCACACCTGTCTGCTTATGTATTTTAATCTTTTTAAATTCTTTTGTTGTTAATACAGATCAGCCACTTTGCCACATGTGACTGTCTGAGCAACAGGAAAGAGTTCCCCTCATTCTTCAGAACCATTCCCAGTGACTATTACCAGAGCAGAGCGCTGGCTCAGCTGGTGAAGCACTTTGGCTGGACCTGGGTTGGGGCCATTAGCAGTGACAACGACTATGGGAATAATGGGATGGCCACCTTTGTGCAGGCAGCCCAGGAGGAGGGAGTGTGTATTGAGTATTCAGAGGCCTTTTTGAAATCAGGGCCACGCAATGTGCTGCTCAGGGTAGTTGATGTTATAAAACACTCCACCTCCAAGGTGATCATGGCCTTCATGACACACAGGGAGATCAAGGCGCTGGTGGAGGAGCTGCACAGACAGAATATTGCAGGCCTGCAATGGATCGGCAGTGATGCCTGGATCACTGACAACTCCCTCACTGACAGCGAGGGCCACACGGCTCTCATTGGGGCCTTGGGCTTTGTTGTCAGAAGGGCACGGATCCCCGGGCTGGGGCAGTTTCTACAGGAGGTCCATCCCTCTCAATATCCTCAAAGCTCATTTCTCAGGGAATTCTGGCAAACTGTGTTCAATTGTACTCTGACCCCACACAGCATCAGTGATACAGGGAGACTCTGCACTGGGACTGAGCATTTGAGAGATGTACAGAATGAGTTCACAGATGTTTCAGAACTGAGATTCACCAACAACGTGTATAAAGCTGTGTATGCAGTGGCCCACGCCCTGCACAATCTACACACATGTGAGCACAGTCAGGGCCCCTTTCCCAATAACAGCTGTGCAGATGGCATCAACACACAGCCATGGCAGGTGAGGAATACACATTCACAGTCACAATCTCACCCGCTAACTGACATAATCAGACTGAGAAACTGACTGGCATGTTATTACTTACATTACCATTTCACATTAACAGGTCTTGCACTATCTACAAACAGTGAATTTTATGACTAAAGAGGGAGAGAGAGTGTATTTTGACAGCAATGGAGACTCACCAGCCACATATGAACTCATTAATTTACAAAGGGCAGAAGGAACCTTGATGGAGATTGCCACAATTGGTTACTATGATGCATCACGACCTAAAGGACAGCAGTTCACTATGAACAATGTCAGCATCATCTGGGGGGGAGGCTATGAGAAGGTAATACTTCCAGAGTACTATTTCCTTTTAGTGAATAATAGTCTTCCTTTAACAAAAAAGTATACATCTGATAGGTAGTACTTCTAATAAAAAAATTGTACTTGATACTCATAGCACAAAAAGCTGAGTGCTGACGTATTGGTTCATTTATGTTTGTGTGGGTTTTCTAGGTTCCTGTGTCAGTGTGCAGTGAGAGCTGTCCCCCAGGGACTCGCAAAGCCGTGCAGAGAGGGAGGCCCGTCTGCTGCTATGACTGTGTGCCCTGCGCTGAGGGAGAAATCAGCAATACCACAGGTGCGTCAAACAGATCTATTTAAAGGCAACTAGGGTTGTTCTCTCAATACGTATCAGCATTTGTCATAATATTATTTACTCTACATATCCAATGAAATACTGCTTTATTTTAAAACTGACTGAATTTATTTGATGCCCTTCAGGAAAAGTGGAAAAAGTGAAGTATTTGAAAATGTGTTCCAGGTCCTTATGATACAAACTGATTAATGCTTGGCATAAATGCTTTCATGTAATTGCCTTAATGTACATGTGTCCTCAACAGAACATTCAAACTCCATCATTCAAGAGCTTCGATAAATTTCTAGGGCTTACATCTTACATCTTAATGAATAAACCATGACTGCCTGTGTGTACTGAAAAGAGTCACATTAGGTGCAGCCATTTACTTTTTTTAGCTTGCTAATGCTCATGTCCACAATTTTTATGTTATGTTACCCATTAATACAGCTGGATATTTATTGTGTCCTAAGAGGGAATCAAACCAGCAAATATTTAAGTTAGGAATCCTGCTCCTTAACCCCTATGCCACACTGCTGCTAAGCTATCCCCCTATTTAGTTAGCCTAAGCTTTATTGTAATTGCAGTGCAATTGTGCTGCAAATGCATATCTCATATAATTGAAATTCAAAACTGTGACTTACCTAAACATATATACTAACAACCTGTTATGTTTTTTTTATGTAGATGCAGTTGATTGTGTGAAGTGCCCACTTGAATACTGGTCCAACAGAAGAAGAGATACATGTGTTTTAAAGGAAATTGAATTCTTATCATATGGAGAAATCATGGGAATACTATTAGTGTTATTCTCCTTGATTGGAGTCCTTTTCACCGCATTGACAGCATTGATTTTCTACATGTATAGGGACACTCCCATTGTCAGGGCCAACAACTCTGAGCTCAGTTTCCTGCTGCTCTTTGCATTGAAACTGTGTTTCCTTTGCTCCCTCACCTTCATCGGCCGGCCCTCTGAGTGGTCCTGTATGCTGCGCCACACAGCGTTTGGGATCACCTTTGTCCTCTGCATCTCTTGTGTTCTGGGGAAAACAATAGTGGTCTTAATGGCCTTCAGGGCTACACTTCCAGGCAGTAATGTCATGAAGTGGTTTGGGCCTCTGCAGCAGAGACTCAGTGTTTTTGCTTTCACTCTCATTCAGGTCCTCATTTGTATCCTGTGGTTAATAATATCCCCTCCTTTCCCCAAACAAAATATGCAGTACTACAAAGAAAAGATCATTCTGGAGTGTGATGTAGGATCAGCAGTGGGGTTCTGGGCTGTGCTGGGCTATATTGGTCTCCTCTCTGTGTTGTGCTTTGTTCTGGCTTTTCTGGCTCGTAAGCTGCCTGATAACTTCAATGAAGCCAAATTCATCACATTCAGCATGCTGATATTCTGTGCAGTCTGGATCACCTTCATACCAGCTTATGTCAGCTCACCTGGAAAGTTCACTGTAGCTGTGGAAATATTTGCCATTTTAGCCTCTAGTTCTGGTTTACTATTCTGTATCTTCATACCAAAATGTTACCTCATATTATTTAAACCTGAAAAGAATACCAAAAAACATTTAATGGGAAAAACATCACATTAAAGATATCTTTATGTGGGTAATTTTAAAGATATGCTATAGTGTGAAAACAGCAATGTGTATTCAAAGATGCAAAATAAAGCAGTTTGGGAAAATATATTATTTTCACTGAATAAATCAAAGCTAAACAAAGGAAGCAGTACACTGTAATTTCATGACACCATTTTTTTGCATGGATGAAAACACATAATTGTCTTTTTTATCTACAATTTTTACAATTAGTTGCATATAAAAAAAAATATTAAATAAATTCCCATACAAATATTGTGGTTTGGTGGTATATATTATGAATTTGATTTAATAAAAAAAAAACATTTGAATGTGTTTAGGCTACAGAAACCATGAACAAGAGGAAAAACTGAAAAGCATGTTTTAAGAACAAGAACACATAACCCCCAGTCTGAGACCATAAAAACATAAAAACAGCTAGTGCATTTATAAGGTTAAATGGCCTCCTGATACGCTAATGATTAATGCTGTTCTGATAATGACATTACTATATATATTATGCGGACCAGGGATTATGAGGTGTACTCCTTTTGGAGATACAGACTGTTCACCAACAAAATAAACTACACCACCATAACACTAAATAACCAATTTTTGACATCATAGCGATTCCAAAATCACCATGCCATTTGAATATGCTTCTGTACAGTTTAGGAGGGGAATATGACATTCTAAATAGTTTACAATACAGATTGTTACTTGTGTCAGGCATATATTTAAAGACACTTGCTGTATATTGCATTCCCTTACTTTCTAATATGAACCAACCTTTTCTAATATTTTAGTAATGACCATAGTGACAATTTTTTAAACATTTCTCAACGGAAAGAAAAGGAGAAATATGGAGGCACTCCATGAAGCAAGTTAACCTCACTGTGAACACAGGTAAAAAGAGTGCACAAGGTTACTCTCTCCCAAACATACTTCAGTTTGACAACGACAGACAATTTAACAGTCATCTATAAACATAAAACGAGGCAGCCCTTCACATGGTCACAAGAACATGGTAAATCTTATTCCCTCATTTATGCAGCATTTCATTTCACTCATCTTATGCACTGAAGTGAGAGATATTCACTGTTGTGTATAAAATTTACATTACATTACGGTCATTTAGCAGATGCTCTTATCCAGAGCGACCTACATAAGTTACCGAATCTACATGTTATCCACTTATACAGCTATATATTTACTGAGGTAGTTTTGGTTTAGGTACCGCACTCATGGATACAACAGCAGTGCCCCAGCAGGGAATTGAACTGGTTACAAGCCCTGCTTCTTACCATTATATCACACTGCCACACCAATTTAAAAATGAAAAAAAAATAACACAAGCTAAAAAGCAGTTCAAAAGCAGTTAATTTTGTATATTTTTCAGTGCACACACATTTTTATGATGTGTTATTGTTAATGTTGATATCATGTTGATATAGTGTGATATAGTATGTTGACGTGAATTAAGCAGTGCTCGCTGCCTCTGTTGTTGTATTGCAAGAAATGCTGTGTATGCACTGAGAGGCTGGTATAAGCCAGTCTGCAGGCTCACCTCTGCTCAGTTTCACACCTGGGGCCATGTCCCACAGCAACATCTACAGCTGCATGCCTCACCTGCAGGAAACAAGGCTGTCTATGGCAGCAGACTCCTCACCAATACACCAACAGCAAAATAAATACATAAAGTACATATTTCAGCAGAATGCCTGTATCTCAAAAAAAATAAATAAATAAAATGAATAAATGTAACAAATAAACACCATAATAACACTATGTAAAGTATCAAATAAATGAAATGAATTTGTTAACAAATGCATGAAATAAAGCACAAAACACATGTTCAATTATTTTTAAATTTGATTCATCTTTCCCTGTGTTGTCCTTCAACATGGATGGGCATGCTTCAGTGCCACTCCTGGGTGGCATTTCTGCTGCTTCCCTTTGAATGGCTTTGGGACAGCTAAAGACTCCAGTTCCTGTATTTACATGTGACCCTTCTCCTGCTGGAGTTTTGTTTTTATATTATTTTTCAGACAGCCAGGCATAATAATGGTGTTTACAGAGTCTAAATTTTATTTATATAGCACAAT
This sequence comes from Megalops atlanticus, assembly GCA_019176425.1. NCBI lineage: Eukaryota > Metazoa > Chordata > Actinopteri > Elopiformes > Megalopidae > Megalops > Megalops atlanticus. Next base: position 21,414,133 of record CM032883.1, on the reverse strand, counting down.
TATATTGAAAGCATAATTATTTTGCAAAAAGGGCTCTGCCCTCTTCCCCCAAAGTATAAAGACATTTTGCTGTCCTTTTCTGCATCAAAGTTGCACAATGTCAATTGTTTTGTCCTTTTTACAGCAGTAGCCCCTGTGCAAAGGTATTACTGTGCACGGGCCATACAATGAACCATGCTCTCCCCATTTAGGTAATTCCAGCTCACTAGGGGTGCCATAGCACTCCTGTATCATTGTGGATTAATAAAGTTACGTATCATGTGTCTCTGATTTCAGCCCTGAGAGGTCCCACCCATAGCTCTATAAATGGCCCAGCCAGAGAACAGGTGATTGTGAATTGGCCATGCTGCTTTTACAGATGTGGCTGCTGGCCCTGCTGGCGCGGGCAGAAGACGACTCCTGCAGACTGCGCGGGAGGCCCGAATACCCACAGCTCCAAAAGGATGGAGACATCGTCATTGGAGGGATCTTTTCCTTCCACAACACCTGGGTCGAGAGTGAACCCACTTTCTCCAAGGAGCCAGAGCCACCGCAATGCAAGAGGTACGTCAAGCTTTTTTCACAGTTGGGATTACACTAAACTCATTATGTACTGTAGGAAAGCCAAGAAAATAACAGTCCTGCATGCATGTTTTTTTAAAAATGATGTAATCTACAAATAGGAATGACAGGACAGCCTACAGAACAGAATAGAACTCTAAATTGCTTAGAAATTCTGTCTTTCCATTGAAGGTTGATTGTAGTAAACCTCCATCTTGTATCTAATGATACACAGCCCTTGCAGATATACATCTATTCAGTGCAGTGTTAAAACAAACTTGCCTACTTGCTTCTTGTTTATGTCCAGTCCTTACAAGTTGTTTTTTCCATCTAGCTTAAGCCTCAGAGAATTTCAAAATGCTCAGACTATGGTTTTTGCCATTGAAGAGATCAATAACAACAGTCAAATCCTCCCTGGCATCTCCCTGGGTTATAAGATTTATGACTCCTGTGGTTCTATAGCGCTGGCTGTAAGGTCCGCGATGTCTTTGATAAATGGCCATGAAGGATCTACTCAAAACACTACGTGCTCCAGACCGGAGATAGTCCAAGCTATCATAGCAGAAACATCTTCGACACCAACTATAGCAATTTCTGCTTCCATCGGGCCATTAAACATACCAGTGGTAAGTTAATGTCAACTTTTACAATGCATGGTCCAGACTTAAAACACCATTTCCCTGATAGAGTGGGCTACAGACATAATTCTGTGGTGTGACTGAGGGACCAGATTCCAAGTGGGAGAACAGCATTCACTGTCTACCTATGCTTATTTTTTTTATTTCCCTTCCTTTGTAGATTAGTCACTTTGCTACCTGTGCATGTCTCAGTGACAAAATCAAATATCCATCATTTCTCAGAACCATTCCCAGTGATTATTATCAGAGCAGAGCACTGGCCAGGCTAGTGAAGCACTTTGGCTGGACCTGGGTTGGTGCTTTATGCAGTGACAATGACTATGGGAATAACGGGATGGCCACCTTTGTGAAAGCTGCCAAAGAGGAGGGAATCTGTATGGAGTACTCTGAGGCTTTCTTCAGAACTGATCCCAGAGAGCGTATTGTCAGAATAGCTGACATTATAAAAAGGTCCACCTCCAAGGTTATTGTGGCCTTTGTCTCCTACTCTGACATGGAGGTTTTGCTAAGGGAGCTATCTCAGCAGAACGCGACTGGCTTGCAGTGGATTGGCAGTGAATCCTGGATTTCAGACTCCAACATCGCCACTGGCGAATGGCAGCACATTCTGAGAGGTTCAATGGGGTTTGCGATCCCTAAAGCTAAAATCAGAGGCCTGAGAGAATTTCTGCTCAATGTCCATCCATCTGCCAGCATACCCATTTACAACATGCTATGGGAGACTATATTTGAGTGTACACTGCCCACAGTGGACAATGCAGAAAGTACAAATCTGTGCACTGGAACAGAAAATTTGAGCGATGTACAAAACCAGTACACCGATGTCTCTGAACTGCAAATTGCCAATAACGTCTACAAAGCAGTGTATGCTGTAGCTCACGCACTGCATAACATTTATGCTTGTAGAGACAGTCAGCTTAACGACACATGTGTGAAAGAGACTGAGGACATTGAGCCTTGGAAGGTAAGCCACTGTGAGCCACAAATAAGCATTTAGTACAAAAATTCTGTACAACATAGCCTGTGACTTTATTTTTGGTTGGTGACAAAATTTAAGTAGTTTTATATTTAACTTTAGGTTCTTAATTACTTGAAGAGAGTTCATTTTTCTACTATTCATGGTGAAGAAGTTTTCTTTGATGAGCATGGAGACCCTGCAGCAAAGTACGAGCTGCTGAACTGGCAGCAGAATGAAGAGGGAAAGACAGAGTTTACGGCTGTGGGTCTCTATGATGCATCTCTACCATCAGGCCACCAGCTCTCACTCAACAATGTCTCCATTGTCTGGGGGAATAATCAGGACCAGGTAAGACTGGGATTTATGGTAGTTGTGTAATAACATGAAACTTATTTGTATAATTGTGTAATATTAGGGATGTTAATTGTCATATAGCTAAGGATGCTACAAATCAAGGTCTCTCATTTGTCTGGATACTTCAGATTTTCTGAGAAATTAGGGTTCAGTGATCATTGGTGTGAGCCCTATAGGCAGGTGTATTTTCTTTTTTTCTGCCACAATAAATTATGTCATGGAAAAAAAAATAGCGTGGAAATAATTTGGATGGTGATTTAAGTAAAGAAATATCCATTAGATACATTACATATAGTGGTGGAAAGTTCTTCACTTGATCTGAACTTTTGTGTCTGAAACAAAAAAATATATAGTTGAAAGTGACACTTGTTTCACCAGTGAGACATCCATTACCTTAGCAATAGCAGTTGCCATAATGCCACAGAAGTCAGAGACAAAGAAGAGAAATGCAACTTCAAGCAATAATCTTTGAATTGGCAGCCCAAAACCACAATATACTTCAAACAATACTCATGGTAAAACAATTCATGCAACTTTCTGTTATTCTTAGTGCAGATGTTTTTTCACTTTGTGTTTGATGTTTACAATTATAAAATATCTCGACATTTTGTATTGTGTGATTATGTGAGGTTTTGTGCTCAGTATTTGGTAAAATACCTGCTGGAATTGCTATTCAGTCAAAAAGAAAAAAATATGGACTTAGTGCTTCCCAACTTCAAGTATTATCAAAAGGCAAAACTTCTCATTTGTAGGTTCCTGTGTCAGTGTGCAGTGAGAGCTGTCCCCCAGGCACTCGCAAAGCCGTGCAGAGAGGGAGGCCCGTCTGCTGCTATGACTGTGTGCCCTGCGCTGAGGGAGAAATCAGTAACATAACTGGTATGGAAATGGTTCTGAATCATGCATATGTGCCAAAAATTGTGTCATCATTATTGTTTAATTGGAATTCTAAAGTATACTAAGTGCACATGTTATATTTTTGTCTGTCAATTTCTAAATTATATTTTAAAAAGTATGTTACCTACACTGTCAGCGCCTTGTCTCAAGATGTAAATGTAGCTTAATGTGCTTAACAAGGTGACATAAAACAGGAAGGATAATTCAGAAAATAATGTTTTTGTCTTACAATTACAACTGAAAAAAAAAAAGTTTAATTTGGATTTCATGTCAGATTAATTCATATTACAATTCATATTACCCTTTTCAATGTCCTTGAAAGCACTGCTTTGGTTCACATTGTATAAAATAACATGCCAGCTAATGACTTGAATTTTGTAAATCACATAAATCTAGTGTAGGAAAAATGCCTTTTGAAGCTGCCCTACATAAACTAATCTATTCTCAATTTTCTTTCCATATAGATGCATTTGACTGCACCAAATGTCCAAAGGAATTTTGGTCAAATAAAAACCGGGATAAGTGCATTTTAAAAATCACAGAATTTCTGAACTATGGAGAAATCATGGGAATACTGCTAGTGATCTTTTCATTACTTGGGGCTTCTTTAACCATGGTTGTGGCTGTAATTTTTTTCATACACAAAGACACTCCCATTGTGAAAGCCAACAACTCAGAGCTCAGCTTCCTGCTGCTCTTCTCATTGAAACTGTGTTTCCTTTGCTCCCTCACCTTCATCGGCCGGCCCTCTGAGTGGTCCTGTATGCTGCGCCACACAGCGTTTGGGATCACCTTTGTCCTCTGCATCTCTTGTGTTCTGGGGAAAACAATAGTGGTGTTAATGGCCTTCAGGGCTACACTTCCAGGCAGTAATGTTATGAAGTGGTTTGGGCCTCTGCAGCAGCGACTCAGTGTTCTTGCTTTCACTCTCATTCAGGTCCTTATTTGTATCCTTTGGTTAACAATATCCCCTCCTTTCCCCAGTCAGAATATGCAGTACTACAAAGAAAAGATCATTCTGGAGTGTGATGTAGGATCAGCAGTGGGGTTCTGGGCTGTGCTGGGATATATTGGACTCCTCTCTGTCTTGTGTTTTGTGCTGGCTTTTCTAGCTCGTAAGCTGCCTGATAACTTCAATGAAGCCAAATTCATCACATTCAGCATGCTGATATTCTGTGCAGTCTGGATCACCTTCATACCAGCTTATGTCAGCTCACCTGGAAAGTTCACTGTAGCTGTGGAAATATTTGCCATTTTAGCTTCCAGCTACGGCATGCTTTTTTGTATTTTCGCTCCAAAATGCTTTATCATTCTGGTGACACCAGAGAAGAACACAAAAAAGCATTTGATGGGCAAAATGCCATCAAAGTCCCTTTAAAATCAACATGCTAGAACCTCATGAATACAACATGTTAATCTATGTAGTTTTTAAGTGCATTTGATAAGTGTAATAATGCTTCTAAACTCATTAACAGTACTGATACGAATTCATCAACCTGTCAAAATACACTAGTTAACTGTGCTTTCACATAGAGTACATTGAGATACATAATTTATTTTGTAAAATCCAAACAATACGAACATGTTTTAATATGCATGTGCATTAACTGCAATTTAATAATGATAAGGGACAGCAGGGGCCAGTTTGTGAGCATGTGGGGGGCATCCACAATGACACAGCAACACCCATCAGTAAAAGAGTGGATCCACAGTGGGGCAGGCCCCCACAGGGTGCCCTGTGGCTTTCACATCTCCTGGGGCAGCTCAGTGACTCCGCTTTCTGCAGAGGACAGACGCCAGCGCAAGCAGGACCTCCACAGCTCCGCAAGATGTGCCAATATAAAGGGGTGAGGGAAGGGAGGTTTTTCAGGACTGCGCAGCTGAAGTTGTCGTCTGCAATGCTGTGGCTGCTGCTGGAGCTGGCCCTGAGTGCGCAGCTGGTGCGGGCGGAGGAGCGCGTCTGCAGACTGCTGGGCGTAGAGGAGCAGCCAGAGTTAGCCAGGGATGGGGACCTCGTCATCGGGGGAATCTTCACGTTTGTCACTGGGCCTAATGGACAAATACACACCTTCCAGAGCTTTCCAGAGGACCCAAAGTGCAATAAGTGAGTACACTTGTCGTCTTAAATACTGACAAGATACATTTATTTTGTCAGGGTTCGTACAGTTTCCATAACATCCAAGACACAACTTTTAAGGATATGATTTTCAAGATTTTGTTTTTTTTTTTAGATTCTGGCAAATTTAAATGCAATTTTTCAATGAGAGTAGAATATTTGACCACCTCTCATGAGTTTTTCAACATTGACATTCTTTTCAATAATTTTCAAGGATCACGGGAACTCCATTTTGGTTATCTTTTGAAATTTTGTGAAATCATATTCTATTCAGTGTTTAAAATGAGGGCACTTTAATACTAACTGATGGTTTCCTAAAGCCAGACTGGCTAATGCATGGCACAACTACTTTGGAATAACCAATAGCGTATCTGACAGAGATATGTTACATATACTCTACAATACAGGAGAAATGTTGAGCCTAAATGGGAGCCATAAGACATTACAGAAAGGTTGTTCAAAACATGAGTATAAATGGGTATAAATCCTTATTAGAACTTTTTGAAAAATATTTTTGTGCATTTTTACCTCATTTGATTTTAATGAAACATAGCTCACATGTATGAAGAATGGTCTGTTACACTGCTAATAAAACAAATATTTTGTCTCCACAGTTTAAATTTAAGAGAATTCAAATTTGCTCAGACTATGATCTTTGCAATAGAAGAAATAAATCAGAACCCTGATATTCTCCCAAATTTTACCCTGGGATACAAAATCTACAATGCCTGTGGCTATTCAAACATTCTGAAATCTGCTATGGCTTTAGTGAATGGGCAGGAGGACATGACATTGCACTGAGCCAGAAACCGTACAAGCCATAATAGGACACTCTGCATCAACAACCACTATGGGATTTGCGAGGATAATTGGAAGGTTTCATATACCAGTGGTAAAATGTCCTATTTTATGTACTTTCTTTTTTAGTGTAATGCATTTAATTTGTGAAGGCTGTTCATTTAGAAATTTCAAGCCTAAAAAACAATAACGATTTGTGAAATGTTACACTACAGAGTGCAACAGATCTCACACCTGTCTGCTTATGTATTTTGGTCTTTTTTATAATTCTTTTGTTGTTAATACAGATCAGCCACTTTGCCACATGTGATTGTCTGAGCAACAGGAAAGAGTTCCCCTCATTCTTCAGAACCATTCCCAGTGACTATTACCAGAGCAGAGCACTGGCTCAGCTGGTGAAGCACTTTGGCTGGACCTGGTTAGGAGCAGTAAGAAGTGACAACGACTATGGGAATAATGGGATGGCCACCTTTGTGCAGGCAGCCCAGGAGGAGGGAGTGTGCATTGAGTATTCAGAGGCCTTTTTGAAATCAGGGCCACGCAATGTGCTGCTCAGGGTAGTTGATGTTATAAAACACTCCACCTCCAAGGTGATCATGGCCTTCATGACACACAGGGAGGTCAAGGTGCTGGTGGAGGAGCTGCACAGACAGAATATTACAGGCCTGCAATGGATCGGCAGTGATGCCTGGATCACTGACAACTCCCTCACTGACAGCGAGGGCCACACGGCTCTCATTGGGGCCTTGGGCTTTGTTGTCAGAAGGGCACGGATCCCCGGGCTGGGGCAGTTTCTACAGGAGGTCCATCCCTCTCAATATCCTCAAAGCTCATTTCTCAGGGAATTCTGGCAAACTGTGTTCAATTGTACTCTAACCCAACAGAGCATCAGTGATACAGGGAGACTCTGCACTGGGACTGAGCATTTGAGAGATGTACAGAATGAGTTCACAGATGTTTCAGAACTGAGATTCACCAACAACGTGTATAAAGCTGTGTATGCAGTGGCCCACGCCCTGCACAATCTACACACATGTGAGCACAGCCAGGGCCCCTTTCCCAATAACAGCTGTGCAGATGGCATCAACACACAGCCATGGCAGGTGAGGAATACACATTCACAGTCACAATCTCAAAAGATGTCTATGATCACTTCAATAAATGATCTTAGAACAGAATGGCATTTCTCTTCCTTAGATATGTAAATATATGCTTACATCAGAGGGTTTATATCAGATCTGTATCAAACTACTTCCACATCATTTTCATTTTCATATGAATAAATGTTCAGTTTGTTCTTGACTTATTGAAGATTTAGTATGATCTTGTAATATAACTGTCATTTCTTGCAAGTCAGTCTTAATAAAGGTACCTGCTAACTGACATAATCAGACTGACAGATTGACTGGCACGTTTTTACAAATATATTACCATTTCACATTAACAGGTCTTGCACTATCTACAGACAGTGAATTTCACAACTAAAGAAGGAGAAAGAGTCAATTTTGACAGCAATGGAGACTCACCAGCCACATATGAACTCATTAATTTACAAAGGGTAAAAGGAACCTTGATGGAGATTGCCACAATTGGTTACTATGATGCATCACTACCTAATGGACAACAGTTCACTATGAACAATGTCAGCATCATCTGGGGGGGAGACAGTAAGAAGGTACATTTGTTCATTTTCTCTAAGGTCTATACTGCCATGCTTTCCCTGCCCTTACTTGATGCAGTAAAATTATAAATATATGTAATGTATGTGTTGTAATTGCAAGATTAACTAAAATTGGTTTCATCTCCTCTGTGTTTTCTCCTTAGAAAGTAATTTATTTGGCTTCAAGATCCTTTTTATGAAAAAAAAAAAAAAAAAAATCTCATAATGGTGAAAAACTAAAGCAACTTTTTTACTATCAAGAGAGGAAAGCACTCAGTTATCCATGCCATGAATTGAAATAATTTCATAAAATGTAAAAATGAAACAAAAAGGAATTACTTTAATCAGCATTTAATCAGCATTTTTACAGATGTAGTGTAGAAATGCCTTGTTTACAGACACAAGGTGTTTCTACACTGCATCTGTATAAAGCATCAACTCTGCTCCTCATGTTTTCTAGGTTCCTGTGTCAGTGTGCAGTGAGAGCTGTCCCCCAGGCACTCGCAAAGCCGTGCAGAGAGGGAGGCCCGTCTGCTGCTATGACTGTGTGCCCTGCGCTGAGGGAGAAATCAGCAATACCACAGGTAAACACACCTGGTGGCAAATATACTAAACCTGTATAATTTCAACATTCGCTGTCACACTAATCATTTTGTTTTCTTCAAATTCAGATGCTATTGAATGCTTGAAGTGCCCACCTGATCACTGGTCCAACGAGGGACGACATGCATGTGTCATCAAAGAGGTTGAATTCCTGTCATACAGAGAAATAATGGGGATACTTTTGACTTTGTTTTGCTTATTAGGAGTCTGTCTAACAATGACTGTAGCTGCAGTTTTATTCTATTACAGACAGATCTCCCAATAGTGGTCTTTGTCAGGGCCATGTCAATGAAGTGGTTTGGGCCTCTGCAGCAGAGACTCAGTTTTTTTTGACTCTCATTCAGGAAACTGTTTTTCCTTTGTTAACAATATCCCCTCCTTTCCCTAACAACAACATGAAGCACTACAAAGAAAAAGATCATTCTGGAGTGTGATGTGGGATCAGCAGTGGGCTTTTGGGCTGTGCTCATTGATAACTTCAATGAAGCCAAATTCATCACATTCAGCATGCTGATATTCTGTGCAGTCTGGATTGTTCTGGAAAGTTCTGTGGAAATATTTGCCATTTTACTATTCTGTATTTTCTGTATTTTCATACCAAAGTGCTACATAATACTATGTAAACCAGAACAAAACACCAAAAAACATTTATTAGGCAAACAAACATTCAGCAATACAAGTAGTAAAATTTATCTGCAATGATATTTATATGTTTTTCCTTTTCCAATTAGTGCCTTTAATCTGTATACTGTACTTTAATCTGTCTTCTCACTGTAAATTTCTATTTCTCCCATTCTTAGACTCAAAATGCAGCATTTACATGAAACATAGCTTATTTAAATGCCCCCCTGCACCTTTTAGCTGCTTGGCTTATTGCATTAGTATTGCATGCAGTACTGTAAAGCAGTGAAAGTGAGCATCTGATGAAGAGGAAACAGGTCTGAGGCCTATAGCACATGGCAGTGGGTGAGGTGTAAAAATAAAACAAAGAACAGATCCCCCTCTAGTGGATAGAAACAGCACTGCAAGCTTAGAAAGGACTTGTGAAGCATGATTCCCTCCTGCTGTAATAAAAGCACCACAGGTTAAAGTAAACACAACCACAGCCTACTGACAGGACTTCCACAAATGCACGCATATACTCAGTCCAAAGTAGCCACCTTTTATCAAAATAAATGTAATTCTTTCAAGAACAATACAAATAATTAAAATTACACCCTGAAGCTGACAAATGTAATGAGTGGGCCCAACATTTTCAGGTAATCCAAAACTACCACAGAAATATGAAATTATCATATCAATCACTCATAAACTTAAGGATTACTTAGTGCTGAATAACTTATGTGGTGAACCAGTTTGAATTCAATATGATAAGATGTATAATTTCTTTCCTTTCATAGGAAGTTGTATATGTTGTTTTAACAAAATTATAGCTTCTGTTCATTAAACTGGAGGCCCTATAGCATTGCCCCATTAATAAATGTTTTGTTGTCAAATTCTGCTTATTTTATGGCTTTTTCACCTTTCACCTTCATGAAAATCAAATGACAAAGAGAATACCACAAAGCAGTACTTGGATGACAAGCTGTTAAAAAGAAATGTAAACACAAGTGGGATATATATGCTCTCATTTTACAAATTTTGCAATGATTTAACATTGATTAAATGTTAAAACTGAGTTAAAATAAGAAGATCATGAATTAATACATATAAATAATATACTGTACTTAAAGGTTAATGGAGTTTTATTCCCAAAAGGTCCTGCAAAACAGAGACAGTTTGAACTCCCTTCAGATGATTTGGGAGAAAGTTCCAATGGCAGGGGCCTACAGCACAGAAAGCATTGTCATCTGCAGTGCATGAGGGGCTGCAGCTGGAGCAGGTCTTCATGATAAAAGGGCCTGCATTCATGCTCTGCATGTACCTTTCTGTAAAACAGTAATACAAACCTGAACCCAAACTTAACCAGAAGTCAACAGAGAGAGGACAATACAGGTGTAATGTGGTCATGTTGACAAATTTTCAGAATTTTCAGGAAAATCACCTGGAGCCTAGAGGGCTGGCTAAGACAGAGAGAATTGGGATTTTATTTCTACATTTATTTTGCTGTTGTATAAATGTGTGTGTGAGACAACTATGACAATGATGTATATTTTATACAATGAAAAAGGTTCCTCAGTAGACCTTGACCAGCATAAAAATAAATTCAGTTTCATTTAAATATATGATTGACCATCTCTCAGGGGAACTATTCATTCATACACAATTCAGCATAGAGCCTATTTGTGTTATTGGTTTGACTGAATGAATTTTTAAACAAATCTCCTCACAAAAAACTGTACATGTTTTGAGCTTTCAGATGTCATGCATATCCATAAATGTGTGTTTCTTTGGCTGTGAATCACACATTAACATATTCTGTTCAAGTGTAAAGCTTTGCGTCATCAGTACAGAAAGCTGAGTGGGGTTTGCCTTTGCTTGAATATTCACTCTGGTGCATTGTTAAGCCTGCTGTTCGACTGGGTGCCGAACCTCCCCCAACCTCCAGCGGGGCGCCAGCGGTTGTATCCCCCAGTCCCTCTCACTGCTCACTCCTGGCCCACATGACTAATCCACTCAGTGCTCCTCTTCCAAGAACATTTCCCTGTATTTAATCTCAATCTACATGGTATGTGTCTTTAATGTGTGTAAAATTTTCATGTGTTCATCACTGTTAGAATCTGAACACTTCAACCATTCTGAATTTTTCAGAATTTATGTTCTGCATAGCACATGCCTGGACTGTCTTTTTAATTATGTATAGTAAGGGTTGCTCCCAACCAATTAATGAAGGCCTAACCACCCCAGTATTTTTAAAATAATGTTTATCAGTAGTTTTTGGTTGTGTGGCAATATATCCTTCAGTGACAAATAAATGTATCTTTGTCACCATTTCTGACAATGTGGAATGCACACTGACAATTAGAAGCAAACAAGAATGAAAACAGATATGCAAAAAGGTGACCCTCCCACAGACCACTTTCACACTTTCAGCAGGTGATGATGTTGTTTGTTTTTCTACACTTGAGGCCTTGTGAAAGAATCAGATTACCTTTGAGATTCGGTCACTCTACAGGAAATTCAGTGTCCCTTACACCTGTGCTACAAAGGAGAGGCTATAAAAAGAAGTGTACTTCCTAGGACTGTGATTGTGAGAGGGATAAGACTCTGAGATGAGACTACTCAGAGTTGTCCTGCTCGTTCTCTTGACAAGGGCACAGTTTCCTTCCCTTAGCTTGCTGGGCAGCAGAAGAAATAGTGAAATACTGAAACATGGAGGGACTACAGAAAGAAAAATCTTCACTTTCAACAACTTTTTCCAAGCTGCCATATATCAATACATGATGAATCCATCTAAGACAGAATCCAATGGGTGAGTAACACTTCAAGATTAAAATGCAAAAATATGACTTTCATGATACACTGTTGATCAGTTCATACAATTTCATTTGGCACAGTATTTCTTCACAAGGAAATAATAAATGCAAAAAACTCCTTTGAAAGACGAAATGTGCAAAAGAACATAAATGCTATAATCCAAAACGTCTTTGTTTTGGGAAGGTAATAAATTCAATATTAAAGTAATTTCTAATGTAAAATATAATTTAATTGGTGAAAAATGAAATAAATCTATAAAATACTATGCAGAGGAGACAACACCTCCTTTATTTATATGCAGTAGCATCAGGTTATCATGAGCATTATCTATTTTTGTGTTTATCGTTTCATTGTCTTCCTCCATTTTGTTTAGATTTCTAGCTACAAAGACACTATTGCTGAATAACTAAAAGCCAATAAAACAAGTCCCTTCACAACAAATCTCATCAAATACTTGGAAAGTGCATTTTTTGTGAAAAGCTGTTGGAAAATTTCAAAAATCTCTTCTTGAACCTGATCATGTTCAAATTAAAATATGACATTCATGTGTGTATTCTTTTATGCAATAACACCTGGTTACTTTTTGTTCCAATTTTTAAAAATTTTGGCAAAATATTTTATTCACTGTTTATGTTTGATTCACAAGAAACTGAAAAGAAAATGAAATTTCACTCCTTTGTGTCCTGTGTATTTACCTGGTCATATTGCAGAGAGTTCAAGTTTGCCCAGACAGTGATCTTCACTGTTCAGGAGATCAACAGAAAATCAGATCTGCTCCCAGCCATCACACTGGGCTACAGGATCTATAATGGCTGTGGAACCCTGAACCTGCTAAGAGCAGCAATGGCAGCTGTGACAGGGCATGCGGAGCAGCAAGGCGAGAGCTGCGCCATGCCCAGAGTAAAAGCTCTCATCGGGCATTCCTCATCTGGACCCAGCTGTGTCATAAGCAATATTCTCACCTCCTTCTGCATTCCAATGGTGAGAAGCTATTTTGAATGAGTGCACTAATGATTCAGGTGAAATCTTTGCAATATACCCTTCAAAAATATATCACCAATACAACATTCTGCAGCTAAAGTCCCTGTGAGCACACTACATTTTTAATATTAAATCTGAATATTTACAAAAGCCAAAATGTAAAAAAATGAATGTCATATTTAGCTGCTTTATATACAGTATCTATGCAAGTTCCATCATGGGTGTTCACAATGACTAACTTTGCTTTTCCTTTTTTCTGCATAGATCAGTCACCTTGCCACCTGTGAATGTCTGAGCAACAGGCAGCTATACCCCACCTTTTTCAGAACAGTGCCCAGTGACTACTTCCAGATCATAGCCCTGGTGCAACTCATGAAACACTATGGATGGACCTGGGTGGGACTTGTTTACGGTGTGGGGACATATGCTGAAGAGGGATCAGCTGAATTTATCAGAGAAGCAAAGAAAGAGGACATCTGCATCGAATACATACAGTGTTTCAGCAGAACTTACACACAGAATAAAACTAACGAAGTTGCGCAGGCAATAAAAAGAGCTACTTCCAAAGATGCTTTAGCCTTCATGTCCATGTCCTACTTTAAAAGTTTCTTAGAAAAAATGGAGGGGATGAACCTCACAGGCATACAGTGGATTGGCAGCGAATCCTGGATCACTAGTGGAGATTTATTAACAGACAGGAGAGTGGAGCTCCTGCAGGGAGCCATGGGCTTTGCCATCACAGAGTCTCAAATCCCAGGCCTCCCTGAGTTCCTACTGAGTCTGAAGCCATCTGATGCCCCTGACAGCACCTTCCTCAGATCTTTCTGGGAGACAGTGTTTGAGTACAGCTTCTCTGTCTCTCAGAGAACTGGTACTGCTCTGTGCTGTAAATGCACCGCACTGTCTCAGTACCAAGCCCTGAACAATGTCTTCAGTGCAGTGCTTGCCATGGTGCATGTGGTTCACACCTTTTTGCAGAGCCACAACAGACAAAGTGTTCACACTAACCATATGTGTCCAAGCCAAAATGAATGCCATCTGTTGCAGGTAAGAATACTGTGTTCTTGTTTAAATTGGTAAATATACTATACTTGTGTAATATACAAAAAATGATTTGATTAAATGTGTTGAATGTGCACGTTTTTTCTATAAATCGGTACACTGTATAACTCCTCCTGTCAAGTACATATATAAGGACTGCCCATGCAGGAAATTAAATGCAAAAAGCAAAAGAAAACGTTTACTATATCCACTGGTACATATATATGTGAGTGTGTTTATTTTTGAACACAGGAGCACTGCATCTGATCCAGCTCTATAGCAGTTGGTACCTTTACAACATACATAAAAATGAGAAATTAAAACCTTTACCTTGCTAATTTAAAAGCAAGAGAATATTGTACTTTTTTTTTTTGATGTCTAATATAAAAATACTTTTTAATCCTTTTGAGTTTAAATGAAGGAAAGTTTGGGGCTCTGTGTTAACATCAAAAGAAGGGGGTTTCTCCATTCTAAGCTTACAATGTTGCAATAGTTTTACAATTTCTTATAATGAATAATTTTTTAATCATTCTTATAATGTGGTAGTATTGTATGTTGTAATTAAAGCATTGCATTATTGATAGGTGCCAAGGTCCGTTTGCACAGACAGCTGCAAAAGAAAATCTCTGTGCTGTTCTGACTGTATTGAAATGTATTTGGATGTGGGAGTGAATAACCACACAGGTGAGTTCAAGCATTTTGCAAATTGCAAAAGCATTTTGTTAATCATGCTTTTTAACAACACTCTATGATGGAGTATTGCTTTTTGCTGAATTTTTAAAATAAACTTACTATTACATATAACACTGAAATATTTTACATGCAAAAAGTAGCAAAAATGTGTTGTAAAAATGAAAAAATAATGCAATGCAACAATAATTAAAAAATGTAATAAGACATGAATCATTTTTATTCTATTGGTTGTTTATAATTGTTCCAATATTTGTTGATAATTGGAATTTATTTTGTTTAGTTGTCTGTAGATATGTCCCATGCCCTTTGAACAGCTGGCTAAAAGAAGATGGTCACAAGAGCATCTTTAATGGAAGGATTCTGGGATTTTTGCTTCTTGCATTTTCCATATTTGGGGTTTCCCTGACGATAACAGTGGGAATAATTTCATTTTGGCACAGAAACACCCCCATCGTCAGGGCCAACAACTCTGAGCTCAGTTTCCTGTTGCTCTTCTCATTGAAACTGTGTCTCCTTTGCTCCCTCACCTTCATCGGCCGGCCCTCTGAGTGGTCCTGTATGCTGCGCCACACAGCGTTTGGGATCACTTTTGTCCTCTGCATCTCTTGTGTTCTGGGGAAAACAATAGTTGTGTTAATGGCCTTCAGGGCTACACTTCCAGGCAGTAATGTCATGAAATGGTTTGGGTCTCTGCAGCAGAGACTCAGTGTTCTTGCTTTCACTCTCATTCAAGTTCTTATTTGTATCCTTTGGTTAACAATATCCCCTCCTTTCCTCAATATGAACATGAAGCACTACAAAGAAAAGATCATTCTGGAGTGTGATGTAGGATCAGCAGTGGGGTTCTGGGCTGTGCTGGGCTATATTGGACTCCTCTCTGTCTTGTGTTTTGCGCTGGCTTTTCTGGCCTATAAGGTGCCTTTAGGTGAAGCCAGGTTCCTTTCAGTATAACAAGATAAGAAAACAACAAATTTAATGATAATAAGTAACCAACTGAGCTCATAATTTTTCAAATAATTTACAGTGCATCTAGCACTGTGTAAAGCCCTGGTCTTACTCTAAGGGACTGTTTCCACTATTATTGCAATTATTCCATGCAATAAAACTCTCTTGAGAGGAAAAACATAATTCACAGTGCCAGTGTGAAAATTACCTTTAACTAATTTCTACCTGTCAGAACTCAGATAAAACTTGTTCACTTTAAATGACAATATATATGATTGAATTATTGCACCATATATGACTAATTATAGGGCTTTCATTTGGTGCAAGTTAAACTAACCAGAATGCAGTTCACTTCTTTCTTATACAGTATATACTGGTATCATAATGCCTTACTCCTCTTTCAAGAGGTCAATAAATAATCTCAGTAAGTCAGAGTAGTACTTTAACTACTCTTAGATATGTGCCAGTTTTCCCCCATTTGTCCAGTCCTTTACTGTTCCTTTTCAATATTAACCATCATGTCCTTGGTGTCAGATGCAACTATAACAGACTAACACTGTCACACATTTTACAAAATGCAAACTTATTGTCTGAACTGTCATTTCTACATATTTTGTATTATATATATCATGTATGTTTATATGCCATGCTGCCTAAATGCCACTCACTGAAATGCATCACCATAAAAAGTATACATCATTGAAATAGTTAAAATTTGGTATATCAGTGTACAATAATGCAGGCAAATGAATACTCTGTGTGTAACATATCTACAGTTTTCGTTTTGAAAAGGTTCATACAACCAATGATTTTTTTTTTTTTTAAGAACAAGGACAGCATCAGTCTTGCCAGTTAGATATAGGTTGCTGGTGTGAATAAAAAATGATGAAATGTTGTAATTTTTATTAAGTACTATTATTAATTGGCACAGATATAAGCCACAAGTTTATTCCCTTTAAAAACTGGACTGCAAAAGAATTTATGTTGTGTTTGTATTTAACTGTCTGTGTGCAAGATATTAGAAGTAAGGGGGCATGTTTAGATTAAACTTGGTGAACTGCAGACATTTCCTCTTGTTTGTGTTGCCACTCTAGTTAGCCTAGTATGAGATAACATCCATGTATATCATGTGAAGAGTAAAGAGATGTAGATTAAAAATACTGATTCTTTTGCTAGAAGAGGTAGACTGAAAACAAGATTACGTTGTTGGGTCTAAATCATGTGCTACCTCATTGCCACTATAGTATGTGTTGGTAATATCCCATGCAAATATTTAGCCTATTTTACTGAGTAAATCTATTACCTTGTGTGCATTTCAGCCTCTCTGCCTCTTCTGGCCTATACATCTGGTACAGCATGCTTTTATGACATTTTAACAGCTTAATAAACAAGAACAAAAAACATAAAAATATCACTAATGAATCAACAGCCCTTTCCCTATTCACCAAAGGGGTTTTTTTTAGATGTGTTTACTGTCACTGGAATAAATGTGTTATGGTTTGCTCAAATACATGAACTCATTTGAAACTTTATCCAGGATACAGGATATAGTAATGTGGTACAGTATATCAGTTTTTTTTAAACAAAGATGAAACTAACTAAAAACACGAAAAAGACCACACAAACTCATGATTACATAATAAAGAAATGAAGTTACTATGAGAAATTCAACACCCATGGAATTGTCCACATTTAGATGAAGAAAATATGTCTCAATGAATGTGACATTTAGCAACAAGTTACTCTATTTTTGACTACGTTAAGTGTGGAATGTGAAAAACTTAGTTTGCTATCAACACTTACTGTAGAAATAGTTATGTAAATTAAGTCGCCAATCTCTTTAAGTTAGTAACTTAGTTATTACTAATAACTTTAATAACTTTATTTATTTTTACAAATGTTACAGCTATGTTTGTTTCAACAGGATTCTTACTCAAATTGTACTGCACTTTGCATTTTTTTCTTTACAAACTATCACTTCCATTAAAAAAGCAAGAACAGCAGAACAAAAGCTTTTGTAAGCTAATTAAATATTGGCAATATTTAAATGTTGGTAATTCATTTGACATTACATTTTCATAGATTGCTTGGTGTTTGCATCATTTATCCCCTATACCCTTTCAGTCTGAGTCTGAGCAGTCAGTAAGTGCTGACACCCAGGAGTCCTGACTCAGCATTTCTATTTGTATCCCTCTGTACATTAACATACATGAGTAAGGCCTAGCACACATACTGTATTGCCCATCTTCCTTCCTTCAGGGTGCATTCATAGCTGAAGACTACTCCAAATTCCAAAAAGAGAAAAAACATTGTGACAAGTTCTTTAAAGAGATTTAATTTATAGAATTTATTTATTTATTTAATAGATTATTTTTTGTGAAATGCACTCTACAAAATGGAAAACTTGCACCGTATTGTAATTCATACAAAACTTTATTAACAATAAATATTTTGGAAAACAAATGCTAATAAAACAATATCTACACACTGTAAAAATATGCAGTCACATAAAATCTCCTACTGCCTCCATGGACATGACTGACACAAAAAAAAAAAACAGTCCACTCAAAAAGATGGAGAAGATTGGGACGAAGTGTTGATATATTCATAGCACACTCAGTTTATTGGACTGTGCCACTACATTACTGATGTGCCTTCAGGGAAAATAAATTGCACTTGTTTTCCAGTAGTTACAACCCCAGCTAAATTAGCCACTAGTGTCCCGAGGCCTGAATCAACATGTATAAATTGGAGACGATACTCTCGAAAAAGCAGAGGGGCATTCATGATGGCTGGCCTAATCACAGGCTTATTGTGCATCATGTTATTCCTCACACTGCAGGTTAAGGGTGATGTTTCCTGCAAGCTGCTGGGCAATTTTGGAATGCCAAGTTTATTCAAGGAGGGGGACATCATGCTGGGAGGGACTTTTCCAATATTCAACAAAGAAGAGAGTCGCAACGTTTCATTTCAAACAGAACCACCTAGAGTGAAGTGCATTGGGTAAGTTATGACCTAATCAAATTTTAACCATCAAAGGAAATACATTCCGTGGGTCTGTGATAACTTTTTGCTGAGCCTTGAATAGAAGTAATATTTCTACAGATTCGACCTTCGGTCCTACAGATGGGCACAGGCGATGCTGTTTGCAATAAAAGAAATTAACGAGGACCACAGCCTGCTCCCAAACATCACCTTGGGATACGCAGTCTTTGACTCCTGTGCCTCCCCTACCAACACTTTACGAGCTGCACTCACCTTGATGAACAGGCAAGAGATAAAACCCGCTGCTCCATGTCACCCTCCCATGCCTGCGGTTATAGCGGAAGCAGGATCTTCCCCGTCCCTGGCAGCAGCTGGAACACTTGGACCCTTTGGCGTACCAATGGTAAAGATTTGCAGCTAAAAGTGTTGAATGAAAAAAAAAAAACTGGTGAAAAATATTTTATCTTAATTTCAAAGCCAACTGCTATTACCTCTGAGCATACATATAAAATGGCAAAACTGATAATAGATGGATTATAATGACTTAACCATATTAATGACTGTGTTGAATTTTTTTAATCCCTTGATGTTTTAAAATGTTTAAACAAGTGATATTTTTTATATACATATTTTGTTTGTTTGTTTTCAATATTCCATCAGGTCAGTTATTTTGCAACATGTGCTTGCTTGAGTGATAGGACAAAGTATCCCACGTTTTTTCGCACAGTTCCAAGTGATTACTATCAAGCCAAAGCTTTGGCATCTCTTGTCAAATACTTTGGATGGTCATGGATAGGTGCTATTCAAGCTGACAATGATTATGGACGAAATGGGATGCTTGCATTTACTGAGGAAGTGAAAAAATTTGGAGTTTGTATTGCATTTATTGGAACAATTTTAAGGACCTACCCTAGGAATAAAATACTTGAAGTGGTTGAGACAATTAAACATTCAACAGCAAGAGTCATTCTAGCATTCACTCCTGAAAATGACATGTATCCTCTGATGAAAGAGGTAGTGATGCAGAACATCACAGGAATCCAGTGGATAGCAAGTGAGGCTTGGATAACTGCAGTAAGACTATCCACACCTGAAATATTCCACTCTTTTGGTGGGGCGATTGGATTTGTGATTCGCAAAATGGCAATGCCAAAACTAAAAGACTTCCTTCTGAGCATAAACCCCTTTGCTGATACAAGGGACCCTTTTGTGAAAGATTTCTGGAAAACCATGGTGGGCTGTGACCCAAGTACAGTAAAAGAGTCGGCCTACTCCACTGAACCCCAATCCAGCATAAAAGTATGTACAGGACATGAGACACTGGATCAGACACACATTTTTTTCAATGTCACACAAATTCGAGTGGCATATAATGTATACAAAGCAGTGTATGCCATTGCACATGCTCTTCACCAGTTGATCTTCTGCACAGATGACAATAAGGAAAATCACAGGAAACTCTGCATCAACATTTCACAAATTGAGCCTAAAAAGGTCAGTCCATGCAAAATGCTGTGTTAATTGAGAATTCAATGTTAAAGAAGGCATGTATGGTAAAATTTTAAATTCACTGTTTCATGAAAAAGAGCATAGATTTGCAGGGATTAAAATATGTCTGATCGGTGTCATTTTGTAATAGATTTACCACACATACAGAGAATGTCATTCTTTGTATGTTTCTTAATGGCAGTTTGCCTCTACTTTCACACTGTCAAGGTCAGTAATCAGCTACAGAGGGTGAACTTTGTAAACAGCTTTGGGGAGGCTGTGTTCTTTGATAAAAATGGAGATCCCCCTCCTTCATATGAAATCATTAACTGGCAGCTGCGAGAAGGAGAGGTACAGCATGTGACAGTGGGTCACTTTGGCACATCGGCAAAGGCCAGCTATGAGCTGGTCATTGAAGAGGACAGCATCATCTGGAGTACTGGAAGAGAGGTAACCACCTTTACCTCAGTTATTTTAAACAGGCCTTCAGGGCAGGTCCCTGACTAAAGCCAGCACTGGTATTTGAATGTATTGTTCATATTGGTTGCGTTTATTCTACTGATTGCAGACCTTACAGTCTTATGAAAACAAACAGAAATCTATGCTTCTATCAGCAGCATTTATGATTACTTCATTTTTAAAAATATTTATTTATTAATAAGGTACAGTGTGCAGATGTATTCCAAAGTTAGTTTTCATATAATACCTTAAATTGCATGAAGCTTTAAATTTCCTTCTCTATCAGATTCCAATAGGAGTATGCTCAGAGATGTGTCCTCTTGGCACAAGAAAAGCAGAAATTAAAGGAAAACCCATCTGCTGCTTTGACTGCATTCCATGTGCAGATGGGACGATAGCCAATACAACAGGTACAGTAAGAATTACCTGCTGACTAAAAACACGATTTTGACAGTGAAGTTACTTTTACCAAAAAGGGACATTTCTTTATCAAATTGGGAATACAACATTTTACTCTTATGGCAAGTCATATGCATGATACAAACTGTAGCTCTGAACTTTTTCACATATCATTCATAATATGTGTTTAAAGGAAAGCAACTGTATCTTTGTTATTGGAGTTACTGCAACCAGTTCACAGACAAGTAACAAAAGCAATTTTACATACAGCAGGAAATACATGAATGTAGCATTGTATAGAAGTTAACAATATGGAAGCTAAGAAAACATAGTACCTGTCTGTCTAATATATGAGCACTATTAAACTATGCCACATGCTTACAATGTGAAAAGCTGGTGTTGTTGCAATATATGCTACATGCTAATAATATCTGTCCCTATGTAATGTCCCAATCCAATGTAAACTACCAGCATCACATTCTGTGTTGTGTGTGCAGGTGCAGCAGACTGCATTCCATGTCCACGGGAGTACTGGTCAAACGAGGGAAATGACAGATGCATACCTAAAGAAATTGAGTTTCTGTCTTATTATGATGCCATGGGAATTGCATTGACTGTGGTATCACTATTTGGAGTATGCTTGACGACTGCAGCCGTGGTAGTCTTCTCTTACTTTAGAAACACACCCATTGTGAAGGCTAACAACTCAGAGCTGAGCTCCCTGCTGCTGCTCTCTCTGCTCCTGTGCTTCCTGTGCCCACTCACCTTCATCGGGGAGCCCACAGTCTGGTCCTGTATGCTGCGACATACTGCCTTCGGGGTCACGTTTGCGCTCTGCATCTCCTGTGTGCTGGGAAAAACAATAGTTGTGGTAACTGCCTTTAAAGCAACACTTCCAAACAGCAACCTAGCCAAGAAATTTGGTCCAGTGCAGCAGCGCATCATAGTGTGTTCATGCACCACTGTGCAAATCTTTATCTGTGTGCTCTGGCTCAGTCTAAATCCCCCTTTTCCAGACAAAACATTCAAGCACAGTGATAAAAAGATTATTCTAGAATGCAACACAGGATCAGAAACAGCATTTTACACAGTCCTGGGTTATATAGGGCTTCTCTCAGCAATATGTTTAGTGATGGCCTTTTTAGCCAGGAAATTGCCAGACAATTTCAATGAAGCAAAGTTTATTACATTTAGCATGCTCATTTTCTGTGCTGTATGGCTGACATTTATACCAGCTTATGTCAGTTCACCAGGAAAATACACGGTTGCAGTTGAAATATTTGCTATTTTATCCTCAGCATTTGGTTTACTGTTTTGCATATTTGCTCCAAAATGTTACATCATTTTGATAAAACCAGAGCAAAACACAAGACAACATGTTATGGGGAAATTGCCCAAAAAACGAGTATAATTTATTCACTTATTAAAAACAGTACACAGTGGAGATTTGCCTGAACAATTGAAAACCTGGTATACAACAGTCCAAGTAAAAATTAAATGATGTTTACTTTGTATGTGCTTGAGTATGTGTGTGTATTCAGCTGAAATTCAACAACCAGAGGCTAACATCCTGCTACACAATATCACTTATCACTCAGTTGAATTGATAGAAATAAGCCAATATTGTCAGGTGCATGGTCAGTGAAAAGACAAAAAGAAAATACTGAACTGTACAATGAAGCAGGGCCTCTCATTTTCTGATGTCTCAGTGAGCTGCCTTTTCCTGGACTCAATGAGCTCTTGTCTCCATAGCTGTGTGGAAAGAGGCCTCTGTTATTACATTCACACACTGCGCACCACCTGCCCTCTTTCGCCTCAGGAGATGAGCCCCCCTGGAACATGCTACCTGAACCAAACACACACATGCACACATGCCCCATCCACATGTTAACCTTGATAGTCTGTCCATCTTCCACCTACCAAATTTTTTCACAAGCAAAAATCACCCAAATATTGTAATTACACAACATGACTCCTTCCTAGTCCTAGTCCACTTCTTTTCCTGTGTGTTATTTGTGGACACTATACTCTCTCTGGAGGCAAAATAATTTCTACAAACATGCACACAGGCACCCATACACACCCACACACACCCACACACACACACACATTACCATTTGATTCTACGACACAACGACCCCCATAGACACTATGACCATATAGAGAGGCGCACTCTCACTCTCATCAGATTAAACTGTTTAATTAAGTGAAAATTTGAGATTCATGGTCTGATTTCAGTTGAGATTTTCCTTTTATATCATGTAAATTCTTCATGTACCAAGTATTCATTGTTTCATTTTTTTGTTTTGTTTATCCATTAACTGACAGCACAATTAATCATTTTTAAGAATAAATAACTAAAATTACTCACTTTCTCACTGAGAGCATATTTTTTCCTCTTACAAAAGCCTTCTTCACCCCTTGAAAAATGTGGGAGAAAACCACTTTGCCACTGATTCCAGATTTTTTTTCCTTCTTTTTTACTGTTTTGATTTAATTATCTGAACATTTTATGAGCATGTCTACACAATAAATCAAATGGAAAGAAATGAGAACAACTCAAAGAGCAGTCTCTTTCCTGTTTGGCTGATAAAAGCAGTATCAGTCCTGAATTATCAACAGCAGTGATCGAAATAATGGCTCTTTGAAGGGAGCCGGATCTTTTGGCTCCGGTCCTTTCTGAGAGTTGTTCAAAAGAACGGCTCATCATTCTTTTTTATTTCTCTGATTCAATGCTTTGTTCTCGCTAACGCAGAGAATGTCTCTTTCTTTCTTTCTTTCTTTCTTTTCTTTCTTTCTCTCTCTCTCTCTCTCTCTCTCTCTCTCTCTCTCTCTCTCAGCCGGGTGGATCAGGCAGTGAAAGAATGGCTCTCAAGTACGACTCGGATCCCTTTGCTCGTACCAAAGACTCGTTGAAAAGACTCGGATCGGTCGTGAACGTAAGATCATCACTAATCAACAGGTGACCATGTATGACTGTTTGGGGCCTAGACAGCAGCTGATTCTCCCTTTTCTCATTGCCATCTCTGTTCACTGCAGAAATGAATATAAAATATTTGCGCTATTCACTTTTCAACAATAGTATCACTTTTCCTATATTACTATACAAGGCTCCTTTTTGTGGTTTTTTGTTGTTTTTTTTTTTTTTTTTTTTGTGGGGTCCGTGTGTCACATGCAAGATTCTACTCAAATGTGCCTGTGTATGTCTCAGAAAGAGGAATAGCCCTTTCTGAGACATATGTCTTATTTTCTCTATTTTAACATAGTTGGCATTTAAAGTCCCATTAAAACAAAATCACTACAACAATATTACTGCAGTTACATTTGCGATAAGCTCGACCACAAAAAAACACCTTTCCCTTCGAGAATTAGTTAGCATATATCCAACAACATTTTCACAGTGAAAAATAACTAGACTGAGCAGGTGCAAACTGACATCAGCTGACAAGTTGTTTGTTACTGGAATATGTGCCAGATCATGAGGAAACTGTTAATGTGCCTTTGAGAATTAGATGGTGACCTGCAGTACATTTTCATATACATATATATCCAACGTGAATCTATAAAAGCTGAGTATGCTTCCAGCACTGTTACTCAGACAGAACAAAAACACTCTGAGATGAGACTACTAAGCCTTCTCCTGTTCACTTTCTTGACAAGGGCACAGAATCCCTCTTGCAAATTTCTGGGGACCATTGAAAAGCCTGAACTATCACAACATGGAGACATGATACTAGGAGCCATTTTCTCACTTGATAATTTAAACGAGCTAAAAAAATTTGATTTTGATATTCAGCCAACAAAGCTGGGATGTAGGAGGTAAGTACAAGGCATGTGCATCAAAAAATTAAAAAAATTTAAGATTTTGGTTGAGATGTGTAACTTAAAATGAAATAAAAATATTTAAGATTTTATATATGAGATGTGTAACTTAAAATGAAATATATATATTTATATATATATATATATGCATTTGTGCAGATGTGTGTGTGTGTATGTGTGTAGGCACATGTGTTTGTGTCTGTGCGTGAGTATATTTGTGTGTATGGATGTGAATGTGATTTCTTGTTGCAGTAATGTCTCAGCTTCTCTTTCTGATTTACATGTCAGCTATACTGTCAGATCAGTGTAGGTAGGTTTCAATAATTAATACACCAATAAAAAGATGATAAAATGAACTGTATATTAATTCATATGTAAACTGTTTTACTGCTTAACATGTGTGAAATGAGCTATTTTTCTCCAGTATGAATTACAGAGAGTTCAAGTTTGCCCAGACAGTGATTTTCACTGTTCAGGAGATCAACAGAAAATCAGATCTGCTTCCAGGCATCACACTGGGCTACAGGATCTACAATGGCTGTGGAACCCTGAACCTGCTAAGAGCAGCAATGGCAGCTGTGACAGGGCATGCGGAGCAGCAAGGCGAGAGCTGCGCCATGCCCAGAGTAAAAGCTCTCATCGGCCATTCCTCATCTGGACCCAGCCAGACGATAAGCAATATTCTCACCCCCTTCCGCGTTCCAATGGTGAGCTATTCGAAACGTGTGTATTTATGATTCATGGGAAATATTTGGTAGGCCTATACACGCTTGAAAAATACTTCATCAATACAAAATTCTGCAGCTTGAGTCCCCGGGCTTCATTCATCAAAATGTCCGTGGAAACGATATTTTTTCCTTAGGAAAAGTGAGTACGAAAACGTCAGATGCACAAATCGTGCGACAACGCCCCATTTCATTCTTGCCCCCGTTCGATTGATGATGAAACCGAGCTGGTCTTATTTAGAATTAGCACGACCTTGAAACGACTTAAGTATCCAAATCAATTTTTAGATCAGGTCTTTACACATCAATTTGTATCACCACCAAGAAGATAGGCGGGAGTACAATTCACATGTTAAGCCGGGGGTATAAGGCGCACGGCTACATATAATTCATACTTTGACTCAAAAATGCTCGTCAATTCCATGAGTCGTAACCCTGTTCTCGGGCGATTCGGGCAAAGGGTAATCTTGTTGCCGTTAATCTCATGTTTTGCGATTACCCTGTTTCATTATCATATTGTGGAGGACATAGCGGACCAACGTCGTTTTGCACATCCTCTCTGCTGTGTCCAAACACATCCACCAGCCTGTTAGCACACTAATAACGCTCCCCATTACCGAGCGAGTGCGCGTATGTGGGTGTAATCAACCTTCTGTGGTGGCTGTGGGTTGACCAGTCGTGTCAGCAGTCAGGGTGATGACAGCGAGGTAATATATTTTAAAGAGAATATATAGATCGTTTGACTGAAACATTTACTGATTTGCTCTTCACCTGCGTTTACCGTATTTGTTTTGGTGGAATTTTTTAGTCCTTAATAATAACCGTTTGCGGGGTTTACTTGGGAATCAATGTTATTTATTTTGCCTAAACCTACGCAACGGAGCTAAGCGCTTAGCTCAATGTTTTCTTGCAGGTGCAGAATCAAATACATTTCAGCATGTAACCTCTGTCACCCACAGCACAGACAAATTGGCAATTATAATTTGGCAAGTGAGTTAATTACAATATAAGCCTGTAACTACGTCTGATCGCTTAATATTATATATTCCTGGTTATTGGAAAGTGAACCGCGTTTTATGAATTTCAACGTCAAAGGCTATTTTGTTCACATATAGGCTACCTGTCATGGTTGTTATAATTTTATCGGAATGGCAAAAAACGTAGACTGGCTGAAATCTGTGTTCTCCCATATGTAGTATGAGTGATCTGGAACAAATTCCAGGTAAGAATTCAGAATTCCAAAATGTTCGTCATTGTGATTGTAGGCACACTATACGCACAAAAACGTTTTTCTGCATGAATAGTGAGTCTGGGCCGTGGGCAACGCATTTTTAAAATAAAAGTTAAAATTGTTTACCAATTCCAAAAGTAAAAGAATATGCCCTATACGACTCTAGAGTTTATATGCAAGTCCTATTAGGGGTGTTCACAACAATTTACTTTTTTCTGCACAGATCAGTCACCTTGCCACCTGTGAATGTCTGAGCAACAGGCAGCTATACCCCACCTTTTTCAGAACAGTACCCAGTGACTACTTCCAGATCATAGCCCTGGTGCAACTCATGAAACACTATGGATGGACCTGGGTGGGACTTGTTTACGGTGTGGGGACATATGCTGAAGAGGGATCAGCTGCATTTATCAGAGAAGCAAAGAAAGAGGACATCTGCATCGAATACATACAGCGTTTCAGCAGAACTTACACACAGAATAAAACTAACGAAGTTGCGCAGGCAATAAAAAGTGCTACTTCCAAAGTTGCTTTAGCCTTCATGTCCAAGTCCTACTTTCAAAGTTTCTTAGAAAAAATGGAGGGGATGAACCTCACAGGCATACAGTGGATTGGCAGCGAATCCTGGATCACTAGTGGAGATTTATTAACAGACAGGAGAGTGGAGCTCCTGCAGGGAGCCATGGGCTTTGCCATCACAGAGTCTCAAATCCCAGGCCTCCCTGAGTTCCTACTGAGTCTGAAGCCATCTGATGCCCCTGACAGCACCTTCCTCAGATCTTTCTGGGAGAGAGTGTTTGACTGCAGCTTCTCTGTCTCTGACAGCTCTGGTCAGTCTAAACTGTGCACTGGCTCTGAGGATTTAAAGGCCGTCACTAATGACTACACTGACATGTCAGAGTCTAGAACCGTCAACAATGTTTACAAAGCAGTGTATGCTGTAGCACATGCCTTTCACAATCTTTTGCAATGCCACAATGGAACAAACCCCAGCACTGGTGAGACCTGCCTCAAAAAGACTGAAATTCAACCCTGGCAGGTGAGATTTACATAGTAACGAACCAGTTCCCTGTTTGCACAAAACAGCAATGCAATGAATAAACGTGGCAACATCAGCTAAAATCAGATGTTATCTTCTTGCCTGTGTGGGTCTTAAACGTTTTTCTAAAAGACTTTTGTAAAAGTGCTCAAAGATCAGGTTCACTGAAATGTGCTGAATCTAACTTTTCACAGGTACTCCAGCAGCTGAAGACAGTAAATTTTACCACCCACTCTGGAGACAAGGTCTACTTCAATGAAAATGGAGACTCAGTGGCAACATATGATTTGGTGAACTGGCAGATAGATGCAACAGGCTCCCTCAAAATTGTTAATGTCGGTCGTTATGACGCATCTTTACCAGCTGGACAGATGTTTAAAATGAAGCAAAATGTCAGCATTGTGTGGGCTGGAAAACAAGACAAGGTAACAAATAATACCTCAAATATTTAATATATGTAAAATTATGTCAGTGAGAAAAATAATACATTTTAACAATGTACTTTTCCGTAAATCTATTTCACAGCAATTATTTTGTTCATTGGGGAGCCTGGGAGACCCTGTCTGATTTATATTTTCATGTGTAACTGCATTATTATACATTAGTATGATCATTCAAAAACTGACAGATATTAAAATGGAGAAAGATTTCAGGGTTATATGAAGAGGAAAGATCACACTTTAGTATCGTTGATGTAGGTGTCCTGTTTAGCCATGAGGACTGGTAGCAATGCCAAGACCACTTGTTTTAAATGTAAACAATACCATACAATTATATCTCCTTCATGAACTGTTTCAAACATGCCAGTGAAAACAGGAAAATATCCTTAAAGCAAAACACTGATGGTGTACCCATTGATTTCAATCCGCTATATTATTAAACACACAGATGACGAGATAATTAAATCTTCCTGAACACAGTGATATATTGTCATATTCTGAAGTTAATGATTAAAGCATTGCATCATTTAAAGGTTCCCAGGTCAGTCTGCACAGAGAGCTGCCCGCCCGGAACTCGAAAGGCCATAAACAAAAGAAAGCCTGTGTGCTGCTTTGACTGTGTAGAATGTCCCAATGGAGAAATAAGTAACCAAACAGGTGAGCGGATCCCCCCTCACATTATTATTATTATTATTATTAGTAGTAGTAGTAGTAGTAGTAGTAGTAGTAGTAGTATAAGTTGTAGTAGTATTAGTATTATTATGGAATTCCTGTGTGCCAGTCAATATATTGTCATACTGCATCAACTTGCCATAATGTTCTACTTTTTGTACATTTTTAATAAATTCTTTTTTTTACATTTTGCAGACTCTATTGACTGTACGAAATGTCCTGCTGAGTACTGGTCCAATGAAAAGAAAGACAGATGTGTTTTAAAAGCCATTGAGTACCTGTCATATGAGGAAATCATGGGAATATTGCTTGTTGTGTTTGCTTGCCTGGGTGCTCTTTCAGCATTTGTTGTATCAACCATTTTCCTACTATTCAAGGACACTCCCATTGTGAAAGCCAACAACTCTGAGCTCAGCTTCCTGCTGCTCTTCTCATTGAAACTGTGTTTCCTTTGCTCCCTCACCTTCATTGGCCGGCCCTCTGAGTGGTCCTGTATGCTGCGCCACACAGCGTTTGGGATCACCTTTGTCCTCTGCATCTCTTGTGTTCTGGGGAAAACAATAGTGGTGTTAATGGCCTTCAGAGCTACACTTCCAGGCAGTAATGTCATGAAATGGTTTGGGCCTCTGCAGCAAAGACTCAGTGTTTTTGCTTTCACTCTCATTCAGGTCCTTATTTGTATCCTTTGGTTAACAATATCCCCTCCTTTCCCCAACAAGAATATGAAGCACTACAAAGAAAAAATCATTCTGGAGTGTGATGTAGGATCAGCAGTGGGGTTCTGGGCTGTGCTGGGTTATATTGGACTCCTCTCTGTTTTGTGCTTTGTGCTGGCTTTTCTAGCTCGTAAGCTGCCTGACAACTTCAATGAAGCCAAATTCATCACATTCAGCATGCTGATATTCTGTGCAGTCTGGATCACCTTCATACCAGCTTATGTCAGCTCACCTGGAAAGTTCACAGTAGCTGTGGAAATATTTGCCATTTTAGCTTCAAGTTTTGGTTTACTCTGCTGTATTTTTATGCCTAAGTGTTATATTATCATATTCAAACCTGAACTTAACTCAAAAAAGCATCTGATGGGTAAGGTGCCATCAAAATCCCTCTAGCCTTAAATAAGAATGCCCTTTTGACTTTTTAAAAGGTGTTCAAATGTTTTTGAATAGAAATGATAAGTAAATCTAGAATAAAGAAATGTTTCAATAAAGGATAACTCCAATTTTATAAATGTGTGTGTTGTTTCTCACGTTAAATAAAGAAGAGATCCACAGAAAAGCCTTTATTCATTTATTTATACATTGAAATCAAATTAGCTTATTTTAAATTGGGTGCTTCAATTAAAAAAAAAATTGGATTGAATGATCTTACTGTGTGTGCTGGGAACTAGAGGCAGAAAAGAGTAATGCTGAGGGGATCATTGAGCCATCCCATGAGTGCATGTTACAATGAGTACTCTGCATAAGCTGAATCAATGCTAATCCTGTCAGAAAACTTGTTCAAAAATCCTGAACTGTGTTTAATCTGTTTCAACTGTGGTATAGATGAATTCTCTATTTTACTACGCTAATGTCAATGTTTACCTTGAAATAAAGTCACATGTCAGCCCAAATGTCAGTCTCTAAGGAATATCAGTTTTTTAAAGGTGAGGATAATCACTAATTTTAAGTGAAAATGAAAATATGGAAAAACATGGCATGTCTGCCTTGGCAGGCCATGGCTACCACACACAGTTGTTAGCTGGCTAGATAATAAGTCCAGTCCAGGTTGTAAATCAGGGTAATAATGTCAATAAATTGCCTTAATGCAGAGAGCTGGCTACTGTTTCTGACAACCAAGAACAGCAGGAAACAGCATATCATTTTGTCTGTCCAAAACTAAATTTGTGCACCCTCTGTAGCAAAAACAATGGCAGACTTACTCTTACCTCAGTAATGTTAATTGTACCTTGAATGGAAATGTAATGATAAATGCTTACAAGAAATATATGGACAGAGTTCTTGTATTAAGACAGCAATTTTACAAAACGGCAGCTTGTTAGCTAGCTTGTTCACTGGCGAACTGGGTAGTGAATCCAGCAGCATCATGAGATAATGTTAGGAATATTACTATAGCAACAGTATTGTAAAAAGCTAGGTAACTATTTTTATTGGTGGAGTCAATAATATTCATGTAATCAATAATACCTGTTATTAAATTCTTACTTTATTTAGCTAAGTAGCTAACCTTAAGTTTGCCAATCTATGGATTCATTTTATAAAGTGATATGGCACTCAGTGGATCATGTAGATTCTTAATCCAGGGCAGATAAAACCACAGGCTTCCAAATGGCTCAGTCAGAAAGGTGCATAAGTTGCTTGTGTGACATCATCTGAGTAGTGTTTAACCTCCAGTTTGCCCCCTCCCACTTCACTGTGGAGTACTGTGGGACTTGTGGGGAAAAAAAAAACAGATTTTGGCTGTGTTCAAGTGTATCAGAGGATTGCATTCATCTTGCTTTTGTGCTACAGCAAGGCTGTTGTTGTGGCGAGATGAGCCTACTAGAGATACAAAAAGGCTGTTGTTGCATGAAAGAAAAATAAAATAAAATAAAAATGAAATTTAGAGGATGCCTGGGCAACTAGTTTAGTATCCTTTCACCAAAAATGCAGTGACAGCAGCCTCCACCACACTGAACATGAGTGGGCCAAATCTGCTCCTTATAGATATTTGTTACTTAAAAATAAAATTGTTTTAATTAAGAAAATGTTTTGCGATTAATTGTTCATACTAAATTATCAGGTTATACTAGTCACAACATAAAAATATCAGTTTAAATGGACCACCTCATGGCAAAACAAATGGCCCTGTTGACCAATGGTGCTTGCAACTGCATGAGGGTGCAGTTAACTGTAACTGAAGGGACAATAAAACAGACAGCCAGTTTGGGAATACGACACAGAGCTCTGGAGTAACCCATGGGTATAGAAGGACAAGGCAGCAGTCACCTTTACATCAACAGGCAGGGAGAACGGACAGTTTGAATGGATTAAACCTTGAGCACATGACAGAGAATGGCCACTGCAGCTGTTTTAGGTTTGTGAAATGTCAAGAAACAGGCAATGTAACCCAAAACTTGCCAGTTCAATTCCCCTGTGGGATACAGCTGTTGCACCCTTGGGTAAAGGACTTAATCTGACCTTCTACAGTGAATATGCAGCTGTACACATGGATAATGTGTAAAAATGTAAAAAATGTAGAAAAGCTGAGTAGGTCACCCCAGATAAAAGCATCCACTAAGCAAATATAATGGCACTGCTCCTGACACTGATTTGGAAGCATATCATTCTGAGCTTTCAGCAGTTGCTGGCACACAATGTATTTATGGGGAAAGGCTGCGGTCGGTACTGACAATTTGATTAGTGTCGGGGAAAATAAATGTGGAGATCGGAGAGTGCCAATATTGCCAAAATTGTATTTGAAGTTATAGTATCAAATAACACTACCATTTACAGCCTTAGATATAGCTGATATGAACTAAAAAACAGAACAGAGTGTTGGCAGAAGGTGTCGGTATATTCATAGCACATTCATTTTTCTGGACTGTGGCACTGCAAGACTGCCATGCCCTCAGGGAGACACCTTAGGCATATTTTCCAGCAGATGCACCTTCTCCTACAATTACACTCAGCATCCTAAGGACCAAATCACCATATATATAAACCAGAGACAACACTCTCATTCATCAAAAAAGCAGAGGGGCATTCACGATGGCAAGCCTAATCACAGGCTTCTTGTGCATGCTATTCCTCACACTGCAGGTTAAGGGTGATGTTTCCTGCAAGCTGCTGGGCAATTTTGGAATGCCAGGTTTATTCAAGGAGGGGGACATCATGCTGGGAGGGATTTTTCCAGTGTTCAACAAGGAAGAGAATCGCAATGCTTCATTTAAAACAGAGCCACCTGGAGCAAACTGCATTGGGTAAGTTATGACCTAAGCAAAGTTTAAACATTGAAGGAAATACATTTTGTGAGTCTGTGATTACTTTTTGCTGAACTTAAATACACATACTATTTCTACAGATTCGACCTGCGGGCCTACAGATGGGCACAGGTGATGATGTTTGCAATAAAAGAAATTAATGAGGACCACAGCCTGCTCCCAAACATCACCTTGGGATACGGAATCTTTGACTCCTGCGCCTCCCCTACCAACACTTTGCGAGCCGTCTTCACTTTGTTAAACAAACAAGAGATAAAGCCTGCTTCTCCTTGTCATCCCCCCATGTCTGCAGTTATAGCGGAATCAGGATCATCTCAGTCAGTGGCAGCTGCAGGAACACTCGGACCCTTCAGTGTGCCAATGGTAAAGATTTACAATTAAATGCGTATTGTATGAGTGTCAGTCTGATCCAACTGCAATTCTCTTCATAGTAATTTATGCAAGTGTTTAATTTCTGTCATTATGAAGTTGTAAGTAATACTCATTTTTTATTATTTCAATAATGGCTTAAATTATTAAGGCAAAACTAATTACTTTTTGATTGAATCTGGACACAAATGTGTAAATGGTTAGTGTAAAAAACTATGTCCAGCACTTAGTGAAGTAGAAGTTGTATAAAAGGGTATTGATTCACCTTTTTCATACTCTTTGAATGTTTTCTATATTCCCTCAGGTCAGTTACTTCTCAACATGTGCTTGCTTGAGTGATAGAACAAAGTATCCCACATTTTTCCGCACAATTCCGAGTGATTACTACCAAGCCAAAGCTTTGGCATCTCTTGTCAAACACTTTGGATGGTCATGGATAGGTGTTATTCAATCTGATAATGATTATGGACGAAATGGGGTCCTGTCTTTTACTGAGGAAGTGAAAAAATATGAAGTTTGCATTGCATTTATTGGAACAGTCTTAAGGACCTATCCAAGGAGTAAAATACTTGAAGTGGTTGAGACAATTAAACATTCAACAGCAAGAGTCATTCTAGCTTTCGTTCCTGAAGGGGATCTTTATCCTCTAATGAAAGAGGTGGTGATGCAGAACATCACAGGAATCCAATGGATAGCAAGTGAGGCCTGGATAACTGCAGCACGACCATCCACGCCTGAAATATTCCACTCTTTTGGTGGGGCGATTGGATTTGCAACCCGCAAAATGGCCATTCCAAAAGTAAAAGACTTCCTTCTGAGCATAAACCCCTTTGCTGATACAAGGGACCCTTTTGTGAAAGATTTCTGGAAAATCATGGTGGGCTGTGACCCAAGTACGGTAAAAGAGTCCCCCAGCTCCACTGACTCGCTATCCAGCACAAAACTATGTACAGGACATGAGACACTGGATCAGACACACGTTTTTTTCAATGTCACACAACTTCGAGTGTCATATAATGTATATAAAGCAGTGTATGCCATTGCACATGCTCTTCACCAGTTGATCTTCTGCACAGATGACAATGAGGAAAATCACAGGAAACTCTGCATCAACAGTGTGCAAATTGAACCCAAGGAAGTAAGTCCATGCAAAATGCTGTGTTAATTGAGAATTCAGTGTTAAAGAAGGCATGTATGGTAAAATTTAAAATTCGCTGTTTCATGAAAAAGAGCATAGATTTGCAGGGATTTAAAATATGTCTGAATGATGTGATTTTGTAATAGATTTACCACACATACAGAGAATGTCATTCTTTGTATGTTTCTTAATGGCAGTTTGCCTCTACTTTCACATTGTCAAGGTCAGTGATCAGCTACAAAGGGTGAACTTTGTAAACAGCTTTGGGGAGACTGTGTTCTTTGATAAAAATGGAGATCCCCCTCCTTCATATGAAATCATTAACTGGCAGCTGCGAGAAGGAGAGGTACAGCATGTGACAGTGGGTCACTTTGGCACATCGGCAAAGGCCAGCTATGAGCTAGTCATTGAAGAAGACAGCATCATCTGGAGTACTGGAAGAGAGGTAACCACCTTTACATCAGTTATTTTAAACAGGCCTTCAGGGCAGGTCCCTGACTAAAGCCAGCACTGGTATTTGAATGTATTGTTCATATTGTTTGCGTTCATTCTACAGATTGCAGACCTTCTATTCTCATAAAATAAACTGATTCTATTTTTAGTAGCTTTCATGATGTTTTGTTTTATCTTTTGACTGTTTTATTGTAACTTGATATAAAACTCTTCAATTCCTTCTGCGAGATTCCAATAGGAGTATGCTCAGAGATGTGTTCTCTTGGCACAAGAAAAGCAGAAATTAAAGGAAAACCCATCTGCTGCTTTGACTGCATTCCATGTGCAGATGGGACGATAGCCAATACAACAGGTATGGTTTGAATCGCATGTTTATTAATGATGATTAGGAAAAAATGTTTTAATTTTTGGACATATAAATGCCATGAAATTTGTATTTTTATCCTTAAGCACAAATGCTATTAAAAATATACAAAAATTTTCAGCCAGCAAATTCAATTAGTTTACAGTGAAGCAGAAAAATTGACTGGTCATGTATAGACTCCCACATTTTAATGTCTGTAGTGTGATTAAGGTGTCTGAAAAGCTGGGGTTGGGGCAAAAATGATAACTTTTTCTCTTTAACCTGAACACTGGAACACAGAGGCCATCAAATCAGTTGCATAGGCTAATCTGAGGCTCATAGGGGCTTAACAGCACTGTGAGCTAATGCTTCTAACAATTTAAAGGAAGTTAAAGTTATATAAAAAATAACTCCATAACAAATCAACATCCAGTTACATGTAGCTAAAGAGGGGAAAATATGTCTTTTATTGGTTCTTTCAAGAACACTTGCAGCAGAATTGTGAATAAGCTGCAATAATGCTTAGCCAGCAAGATCTGAGAAGAGTGAATTTCAGCTAGAAAATCTGGATAATACAAAGACATGTATAACTCTCACTATAAAGTGTTGAAAATGTACTTTGTACAGAGTTCGACCATTACAGAGAGCTGTCCCTATGCAATGTCATAACTATCCTTAATGCCCTTAACTACCAGCATCAAATTCTGTGTTGTGTGTGCAGGTGCAGCAGACTGCATTCCATGTCCACAGGAGTACTGGTCAAACGAGGCAAAAGACAGATGCATACCTAAAGAAATTGAGTTTCTGTCTTATTATGATGCCATGGGAATTGCACTGACTGTGACTTCACTGTTCGGAGTCTGTTTGGCATCTGCAGCCATGGTAGTCTTCTCTTACTTTAGAAACACACCCATTGTGAAGGCTAACAACTCAGAGCTGAGCTCCCTGCTGCTGCTCTCTCTGCTCCTGTGCTTCCTGTGCCCACTCACCTTCATCGGGAAGCCCACAGTCTGGTCCTGTATGCTGCGACATACTGCCTTCGGGGTCACGTTTGCGCTCTGCATCTCCTGTGTGCTGGGAAAAACAATAGTTGTGGTAACTGCCTTTAAAGCAACATTTCCAAACAACAACCTAGCCAGGAAGTTTGGTCCAGTGCAGCAGCGCATCATAGTGTGTTCATGCACCACTGTGCAAATCTTTATCTGTGTGCTCTGGCTCAGTCTAAATCCCCCTTTTCCAGACAAAACATTCAAGCACAGTGATAAAAAGATTATTCTAGAATGCAACACAGGATCAGAAACGGCATTTTACACAGTCCTGGGTTATATAGGGCTTCTCTCAGCAATATGTTTAGTGATGGCCTTCTTAGCCAGGAAATTGCCAGACAATTTCAATGAAGCAAAGTTTATTACATTTAGCATGCTCATTTTCTGTGCTGTATGGCTGACATTTATACCAGCTTATGTCAGTTCACCAGGAAAATACACGGTTGCAGTTGAAATATTTGCTATTTTATCCTCAGCATTTGGCTTACTGTTTTGCTTATTTGCTCCAAAATGTTATATCATTTTGATAAAACCAGAAAAAAATACAAAGAATCATGTTATGGGGAAATTACCTAAAAAGCGATTATAAACGTTCCTTATTCATTCTGATGTAAATAAAGTACATGGGTGAACATATGTATTAAGGCATTTTATGTCTACCATTAGGTTTCAGCTAATGTAGCAAAGTTATACCAAATGTTGTTTGAAAGGGTATGAGTTAAATTAAGAAGTACAACCAGCTTCATTACAATGCAATACAATGCCCTTGGTATTGAAAAAAAAATGTTACACAATAGAACATCTGCATGCCTAACAAATTTAAGATAAAAATCAGACAAGCAGACAGAGAGACAAACAGACATGACAACAAAACACCCCACTATCTTTTGTGGCCCAGGGGGTGATTATTCCAGATACATTTAACATTTGAAGACCAGCAGGGTGAATGTACAGTTAAACAAGCACTATGTGAATATTAGGTACATAGTGAAGAGTGGAAAAAGAATACTGTTTAAACCTACAATGAAGTAGGGCCATTTACTTCCTGATTTCTCAATGAGCTGCCTCTGCCTGGATGCAATGAGCTCTTGTCTCCATAGGTGTGTGGAAAGAGCCTCTGTTATTACATTCACACACTGCACACCACCTGCCCTCTCATGCCTCAGGAGCTGAGCCCCCCGGGTGCATGCTCCCTGAACCCACACACATACACACCTTGTCGGTTACACACTCCCATATGGACACACAAAAATAAATGTTATGTTTCTGCTCTTATTTCGTAACCCATAATGCTTTCACAACATAGAAATCACATGCTCATATTCACATCCTTTTGGTTTAATACGGTATCCTTCTTATGTTCTGGATGTCACTGGTATGTGTAGGGTGAGTCCGAAAGAAACATAAACTGCAAACAAACCGGACTTTCCGAGGTATTGTAGGTTTTTAATTTGCTAGCAGCAATATTTAAGGTCATATTATGTCAAATATGTTAAATCACAAATTCCCCAAAGTAACATCTGTCAGTTCATAGTTATTTTATTTGTGTGTGATTATGCTTTTTATATTGTGCTGGATTGAGGTGCCAAGTATTATGTTACAGAAAATTGAACATGAAACCCTCCTGGCCCGTTTCCATCTTGTTCAGTTTTTGTTAGTTTGGCCACTTCTGACTTGGGGTCTCATTCCTCTATCAGTTGCTTAGACCTGGAAACTTATGCAGCAGACACATGTTTTATGATGGCACTTCTCCCTAGCTAGCTATTTTACATGTGAGCAGAGCAAAGTTGTCACTTGGGAAGTTTAGTTTCTCGAATGTACTGTCACTCAAAAAATTTGTACACAAACAGTATCCCCCATCTTCTGTAGGTGACCTTGCCTTTGCCAGTCCTGTATGGTAGCCCCTTCCCTTTTTGTTTTTTCTCCTTATTAAAATGTTCTACAATAATAAAGAATGCTGTTCTGTAAAGCATACACCGTTATCTGTGCCTCCTTTTACTGAGTCTAATATCATAGTTTAATAGTTCACTGCTTATTTCGGGATTGCCTGATAGTTGTCAGTACCTTTCATGCTTTCAAAAATCCCCCCACTGTTTCCACAGACTTTCTGCATGCTTCCACTCACCCCAAAAGGAAGTATGACACATTTGCTGCACATTTCACTAAATAACCTAGTGATGAAGCATTTTATTTATATATTCATCCCAAGAATCATCCAGACAGGGGCCACAAGGGCACTGCTGCAGTGGTGTGTTCAAGTTTTACTATTTTGATTCAGCCTTTTTGACATCCTTTGCATCTTGCAAAGCCAGGGGACAGTGCCATGTCACTCAGAAATGACTCAGTGCACTAAAGGAAACTAGGAAGCAGGCAAAATTGATTATTTCCAATGTCAGTTCAGTTGGAGAGAAGGCAGTCATCTGCAATCTCATTTGTAAATGTCACACTTTGTTTTAAGTAAGGGAATTTGGTGGGAGGACGCAGTGTGCTTTGTAATATCTACAGATTTCACAGTTCGGCTGATTTTTCAGCATTCATGCACATACTCAGATGAGCAGTTCTCACAGACAGAAAGATGAACCAGATGCTGTTTTATTCACCACTTTTCACTTTTAAGTTGCGGAGTAATATGTCACCAATATGTCACAAATTGTTAGCGTTATTAGGGTGACCATACGTCCTCTTCTTCCCTGACATCTCTTTTTCTGGACGCATTTTTTAGGTCCCAAAAAGAGGACATGTCCGGGAAATAGTCAACAGAGTCCTAAAATTCAAGCTATCTGTGCATGTGCATTTTTTGTACTTGCATTTTTTAAATTCATTTTTAAAATGATTCCCTTAAAACTACTTCCTTAAAACTTTAGGTGCTAGAGAAGAAGCGTGTAGCGTTGAGACTGCAGACTTGTCAGTACTGGCACATTGGTGTTTTGCGTGCGACAGTATCCACCCTCCTCTCCCCAAGTTAAATTATCAGCTGCTGCTTTGTGACGATGGTTAGCAGGCCTATCAGACAATAGCTCGTTAACAAAGCACTCATGGGCTGCTCTCAGTATAATGTCATTACACCCTTGGCTGCCGTTACCTGCATCTTTCGCTGCTTGGTGATCTGCTGCCTCTCCCACTTAGAGCCAGCCCAATCCTGAAGCAAGTTCGTGACCTAAGACTGTCTCCAACTGAGTGATGTCGACAGTCGTGACCCCGGCATGTCCCCCTTGGACTTCATGACCTAATTCTAACATCCTGTCACAGTATTTAACGTGAGTTTTTCAAAATGATAATTTAATGGTTTAATGATAATTAAAATTTGAAACAGTAATACTAGGGATGAAACAGTTACCGGTTTCACGGTAAACCGTGGTAAAATTCCCGACGGTTAGTATTACCGTGCCCTCTTCAACAATACCGCGGTAATACTGATAACCGTGATAATTTTGGTCACTATAATCGTGATATTAAATTTTCATACCTTTCATCTCTACAACAGAGCACATGGGAATTTGTGAACCTGTTTCTGTTAAACTTTCTGGTTGTGGGTTTTAGGGTTTTAGTGGGTTTTAGGACAGTCAGCCTCAAAAAGAAATGTGAATTGAACTTTACATGTTGTCAATACATTTAAGGAAATACCCTTCAGTTGTCAAATGTTTTGACAACGTACACTGTACACTTCTTGTGATGCAAAGTTTTTTTTATGGCTAAGCACATCACTGTATAACAAAAATAAGTACTACTAAAATTACCCCCCCCCAGGAACAAATCTCACTTCAAGCTGAACTCAAAAGTTGGCAGCCCTGAATACACCTAGCTAAGTTAATTTAGCTAGCTTTTTGAAGTTTAGTGGTAACGTTGTGTGACTGTCTAATGACCTGTTATGTTTTACAAAAATGAATACCTTTGAGTTTTGTGGTTGGGTCTAGCAGGTAAGGCGGGAGTAGCGTAGACGTCCGTAGGTCACGTACAACCGTGTGTGCCAGCTAATCAGCTAGAAAGCTAAAGTGATGTTATCTTTCTTGCAGCTACGTAATGACAGATCTGGCTCGCAAGCTCACTAGTAAAGATGCACAATCACAAACAACGATAATGTTTTGGCTAACATATATTTTCTCACAATAGAAAAAACAATTGAACTTGGTCTGCTTACAAGGAATCAAATTGCATAATCACAAACATCAGTAACGTCAGCTATTATCTCAATATTATGGCAGCCTTTATCATTTGGATTAAGGGATTAACTGGTTTCCAGCTTGCTAACAGCCCACAGATTTTAAATGACTGAAAAGACCCTAAGCAGAACGCATCTGTCTTTTCTGGGCCATA
The DNA here is from genome assembly GCA_019176425.1 of Megalops atlanticus. NCBI lineage: Eukaryota > Metazoa > Chordata > Actinopteri > Elopiformes > Megalopidae > Megalops > Megalops atlanticus. The sequence continues at coordinate 21,373,593 of CM032883.1, read as the reverse complement.
GGAGGAAGGCTGGCAGGGAGTTGGAATTTTACTGTTTTCTACACATAGCATAAGCAGAACAGGCCTGCACATGGGAATTCTAAAAGATTCTTTCTCCTCAGAACAGTGTAAAATCTGGCAATGGGTTAATGTAAAATTTCAGTCAAACATTCAACATTAAAATTTTAAAAAAAAAAAAAAAACTAGCATCTGGGTTTCTCTCTGGGTTCCTTAAAGATGAAAATCTGTTGTGGCACTCAGAATGTTATATTATGGTGACATTATCAAAAAATGGCTCTTTCAGTCATTTGGGTTGCCAACCCCAGGGGAAAGTCTGTCTGGCTAACAAGCTAGCTTTATATGTGCAAGTGCCTTCCGTCAAACATTTATAGTACTTAGCAAGCTGAAAGGCTGCTGCCTCATGTTATGATTTTAATGAACTTGAAGTTATTGAGTTAGTCTGCCACATCCCATAGCGTTTGACAGAGGTCATTTGCCATTTCTTGGCAAGTTAGATTCCCTGGTGTCTTGGGTGTCACTCACATGTTGTTATGTGCATCATTGGGTAACAGGATCAATTATATTTATTTGAATTGGAAGGGGCTCCACTAAATTAATGTTCAGGTGGTTTGTGATATATTTTTCACAATCTTGCCATAAATGTCACTTTGTCCTCCTAGGGCCAGTTGTTTAAAGTGTTGACACTGCACCTCAGGACCACCAGCTCCCTCTGCATTATGTCCAACATGGCCTGCTAGATTTCTAGAAGAGGAATGTTGTCCCCTCTCGGTGCCTGAAAAATCCCAGCCCTCGCAGCTGGAGTTGCCAGTGTACAACACTCTGGGGCTGTGGTCACAGAAATAGGAAAAATATGAAAAATTATGTACATACTTCTGTCACACAATATTTGCTAGTGTAGTCAAAGTTTTTATCGGTATGCAAGTGTGTGTGTGTGTGTGTGTGTGTGTGTGTGTGTGTGTGTGTGTGTGTGTGTGTGTGGGGGTGGTCCTAGAAACAAGCAGAGAGAAATGATGTACAATTTACATACTAGTAGTGGTGCTTTAATATGCAAATGGCACTACTTTTTCAAACAGGGGCTGATGGTGGTGTTGGCATTAGTGGTCGTGTTGGCGGTGGTGTTGCCTGCTCACCCTCTTCCCCACCCACTCTCTTCTGCTGGATTGCCTGATTCCTGATCACTCATAATACCAGGCATGTCAAATGACTAAACTTTAGAGTTTTCCACCTCCATGTCAGTCATAGCATTAAAGTTTGTTGGCAGTATAAAAAATCTGCAGTATTCTTATCAGTGGTATAGGTGTACGTCTGTATTTTATCCCTGTGTGCAGCCATTTACAGCACAACAGCTAATGGCAGTAGTAGCAAATAACTATAGGAGATGCAGATGCCCCTGGCAAAAAAGAACTTTAGAAGGCAAGAATTATGGTGATGGGGATGGGGATGGAGATGGTGGGGGGAAATAGGTACATTTAACTTTGAGATGCCTTAACTGCAAGATTAATGCACATGCACATTAATGCATATCTTTCAAAAATGACTTCAATTTACCTTACAGAATGATGCCTTTTTATCACTGGGCTTTAAATACATGTGAATGCAGTCAGGGGGTGTAATAACTTTACTTATCATGTGTGTGGCAGGTCTGCTTCAGAGACACATTGCTGGTAGGCAGGTCTTGGAGTGTATGCTTGTGCAAGGACAGGGCAACTGTTGAATTACATCTTTACTCAAGGCTCACATCCTGTCCTTATTTCCTCCCTGGACTGAGTGTGCTGTATCAGTTTAAGATATTGCTGTTTACTTTGCTTGTCATTGTAACAGCTGAATAATAAAATGAGTCTGCAAAAAAATCAACATGCATACATACATATGTACACACATGCACAAATAATTTATTGTGGTATATAAGAAACCACACCAATTTCAGACACCTTTGATAAAAAACAACAAAAGTAAATTTGATCAATTTTGTGTTTATTAAACAATTCTTACTTTTTCAGCATCATTTGTTTTCTGGTGTTTTTCTCAGGTTTAAGCAAGACAATATAGCACTTTGGTGCGAAAATACAGAGGAGGAGTCCAAAAGCAGAGGCCAGAATGGCAAATATGTGTACAGCCACAGTGTACTTTCCTGATGTGCTCACATACACAGGGATGAAGGTGATCCACACAGCAAAAAATATGAGCATGCTGAAAGTAATGAACTTGGCTTCATTGAAATTATCAGGCAGTTTCCTGGCCAGAAAGGCCATCATGAAGCATAAGCAAGCCAAGAACCCTATGTAACCCAGCACACACCAGAATCCCACCTCTGACCCCACAGCACATTCCACAATAATTTTGGCAGTTTGATACCTGGTGTTGTGGGCAGCATAGGGTGGTTTAGTTGTCAGCCAGACCAGGCAGATCACAACCTGCACAGAGGTGCACAAGAAAACACTGGCCCTCTGCCGGGCCGGACCGAACCATCTCATGACATTGTTGCCAGGCAGTGTAGCCCTGAAGGCCATCAAGACGACAAGAGTCTTGGCCAGAATGCAGGAAATGCAAAGGGCAAAACTTATCCCGAAAGCAGTGTATCTGATCCTACAGAACCAGTCTGTGGGCTCTCCAATAAATGCCATTCCTATCAGGAAGCAAATCCCCAGGAAAAGAAGCAGAAGGAAGCTTAGCTCCATATTGTTGCCACGGACAACTGGCGTGTTTCTGTGTACAAAGAGCACTCCTGAGGCTGCCGCAGTGGCACAGGCTCCAACAACAGAGACAGCACAGAGAATAACTCCCATTAAATCATGATAGGACAGGAACTCCATGGCTTTGGGGATGCACAAGTCTCTGTCTTGGTTGGGCCATGTCTCCACTGCACATTTCCTGCAGTCCACAGAGTCTGTTGAAGGGAGGCAGAAAAAACATCTAGTAATGGGTATTGTCAAGGGAATGTGTACTTGAGGTTTTAAATTAAATTAGCCTTTTTGTGTTCCCGTTTTGAAAGCACTGTGAATGGGAATGCTTTTATGACAAAGGTCCAAGGGTCAGCTATGCTTCTACCTGTTTCATTGCTGATCTCCCCTTCAGCACAAGGTATGCAGTCATAGCAGCAGATAGGCTGTCCCTTGCGAGTGGCCTTTCTGGAACCTGGTGGGCAGTGTTCACTGCACAATGACTGGGGTGCCTAAGGAGGAATCCCGTCCGCACACATATGGTTACACATGGGCAACACATGCAGCCTGCACTGCAGCCAGCACACAAACTGCCAAGTTAATGAGATGGGTTTAAACACAGACCAACATAATGTTATTAAACAGAGAATAACTGCATAAATACACAATCCCAAAACAGAGCTGATAAATGATGTATGAACATCACAAAAGAGTGTTGATACAATGAATACACAACACAAAAGAGAATCAGTATACAGTAAATGCACTGAAAAAAAGAATGTCAAGTTGCATAAATGGCAGTGTTGAATAAGTTTTAAGTTATGTTTAGCATAAGCATTGCATAATAAGCTAAGCAACACATGCAATGATAGTTTTTGTTTAAATAAAATCACTTTAGTCAGTGAACAACCTTGCATATGTCTTTGTAAGACTGCCTCTTGAAAACAGTAAAAAGAAATACTGTTTTGCCCCTATATCTCAAACAATAATAGCATATTTATTCCTTATGGACAGAGGAGTTCATCAATCTTAATTTTTCTGATGTTACACATGATGTTATATGGAAAAGACTTTGTGAAAATGCTAGACTGCCATTCTTATATCTGTGAAATGGACAACCTGTTGCATTCCAGCATTGACCCAATGCAGATTTCCCAATATAGTTACCCAAGGAGTGAGGGACAGGATGAGCAGATAGAATGCAGAGCACCTCGAGAGCAGGGAAAAAGGACAAACCTGCGGGCCTCCATGAAACCAAATAGCTGACTCGTTTATGATAAGGTCCTTCTCTCCACCCTTAGAGGCATCATAGTACCCAACCTTCACCAGCTGGAGGGAGCCATCATCCCCCTCGTGCCAATTCAAGAGGTCGTATGATGCAATGGGATCCCCATTCTCATTGAAGCTGAGCTCTTCTCCCAGAATGTTGAACCTGACATGTTTCATGTATTGAAAAAGCTGCAAGACAATATCAAGGCAAACACACTGCAAAGATGAGGGATAATATTGATACATCCTGCCTTTGAGAATCATCTGTTTATTTCTTCACAGTAGTGATAACAATAAGTACAGAGAAAATAGTAATTAAATTTATGCAGAGTAGGTATTTTTTGCCAGACCTGAAAGTATTTTTACAGAGGAAAATCCTCAGCTTAGTTACCACTGACAAGTAGCACCCATATTGGCAGTCAGTTAACCTGTCCAAATACTCACTAAAACAAATCAGTTGTTGTGGACAGATAGGATGGTTAAGCCACCTGAGTGATCTAGTGACAAACATTTTATATGTCAAAAGAATCAGTTTATCAAAGGGCTCCCAAAAACCTTTAATGGAGCTATATTTTATTTTATATAGTTTGATATAGTTTTAAATGAAAAGAAATTGATGGAAATACCAGTGCAAGACATACCATAAATATACATTTATGTTGGATTGATAATTTAAATTGGATTTTTTTTGTTTCATGATAGGGGTATTGAAAATCTTCCTCTTCTGAATAGTTCTAGCTTGTGGGTTCACAAGATTTCTGAAACTATGTCCCCTCGAGGCATGCACAAGTATGGATAATGAGGTAAAACGCAGACCCACCTGCCAAGGAACAACACGTTTAAGGTCAGCACAGCTCCCATTGGGGAAGGGGCCTTTGCCTGTAATACAGGTGCTCATATTGTGCAGCGCATGTGCAATAAGGTAGACAGCTTTGTAGACATTGTAAGACACTCTGAGCTGGGAAATGTCTGCGTACACTGAGTGCACCTGCTCCAGGCTTTCCAGTCCAGTGCAAGGCTTCCTGCGAAGGGTAGTATTGCTATTGCCATGTATATGGGTGTTCAGGGACCCATTCAGCCTGCAGTCAAATGTTTCCTCCCAGAACTCTGAGAGCACAGGAGAACTGAGGGCATGGGAGGGTCTGAATCTGGTTAGAAAATTCTTCAGACCTGGAATTTCGGCCCTGCGAATCCCGAACCCCAGCGTTCCACTCAACAGGTCTCGGAATTCACCCCACAGGGAATTGCCTGTGGACCAAGCTTCACTAGCAATCCACTGCATGTCTGTGATGTTTTGACGTTTACACTCCTGCAAAATATAGTGCAGCTCTGGCTCCCCAGAAAAACACAAGATGACTTTGGCCGAAGATCTCTTGATTATCTGTGCCAGCTTGAAAACAGATTCCTTTGATAGGTGCAGGGGATAGTAGTGAATATAAGCAGCACACACACCAAACACAGCAGACTCCTCCAAGAACAGCTGTATGGCGAAGCGAGCATAGTCAGAATCTCCTCCTATCACGCCTAACCATGTCCAGCCAAAGTGACTGACAAGCTTAGCGATTGCCTTTACCTGAAAAACATCACTTGGCATTGTCCTCATGAAAGTAGGAAACTCTTTACGGTCACTGAGGCAATTGCAAGAGGCAAAGTAGCTCACCTAGACAGTAAGAGTTAAGAGAACGGCAGTAAATGTTATGCAGTTTAATTAAAAATGTCTTCATATGACCTTTGTTTTAACAATCCCACCATAAACTAATAAAGCAAAAAAAGAGGAAAATAATAACTAATTGCAGAGACTGTTAAAAGATCTCACCATGGGGATTTGAAAGGACCCCAAAGTTCTGAGAACAGCCATTGTCACTCCTGAAGATGCATCTCCAATTATTACAGGGGACACAGATCTACGCAGTCCTGCACAGCTGAAGCTTATGTTCTGTTCAGGTTGCCCATTCACAAGGATGAGGGAACTTTTCAATGAAGCTGGAATGTCATCACAGCTGTCCTGCATGTGGTATCCCAGCTTCAGATGGGGAAGTAGATCCTGATTTTGGTTTATCTCCTCCACAGCAAAAGCCATTGTTTGCATCCATTGTAGGGCTCTGGCACTAAAACTGAAGCGAAGAACAGTCATGTAATAGGAGCAATAGGAATAAAATGCATTCTATTCTCAGTGAAGGTTTTTCTGATAGAAAGAATATTTTTATCATTTATGCTGTCAAATTGAATGCACAGTAGCAGTAAAGATTGAATGCAGATGAGAAGAATAACATCAGAGTAATATATTTGCAATAAAGCATGTTGTATTACTTACTACATGAAACTGGGTGGCTGTGGTCTTCTCTGATATGATGTTGAAACTGATATTTGATTAGAGTGCAGTGGAAAGAGACCACCCAGAACAACATCTCCTTCCTCATAGAAACCATGAAGGTCTGCTTCTCCTTGAAAGATACACTCAGCTTGAACTATGGTTATGTTGTTTGCAGCAGCCAGAAAGATCAGCAACATATAGAGGACCTGAATAGAGAAGAGTGCCATCGCTACTTGAGGTTGGAGGGCAGTGAGGTTTCTGTTATTTATAAGCCCATGAGAATGAGGAGGCAGGTTGTGAAATCAGGTTGTGACGAATTCCATTCCACCTGGGGCTGGAATGGTTTATTGGATGGCATGGTTATGTTCCACAAAATGAATCGAAACACTGCACCAATCAGTTGTACAATCCTTATTTTAAATGGTGAAGTACTGCTTAAATAATATAGTAAACTGACTAACTTAATGATATAAAAGATTATGGTTACCCCTGGGTGATTCCTCCAGACAGGTTTCTGTTTTTAACAATAAATGTAAGTGAACAAAAAAGGAAAAATGAGTGATTATGTTGTTCCTTGTAGATGGACTTGTGCATACCAATTCTCTGCCTCACAAAGTACCCCGTGCATCTGTTGGCTCTATTTTCTGAACTAAAAAATGATCAATTTAAATTTATGACATCATTATGCCCCTTGTATGTGACATGGTTAATTTTAACATATGTGGAACTAAATGGAAATTCATTAGTCTAGCACTGCTTTCTGATATGTTATACAAACAAATCAGAAACAGCAATGGGTGTGACAATAAATACGTCTCCCTGATGAGGTTATGATTTGCAGATGACTGTGCCTTTAGTTTTGGGTCAGACAAGCATGTATATTCACAGTAAACCTGTCCCACACTAGGTGGCAGTCAAACCACAAACAAACTTGTTTTACTGTCAACGCTGCTGGAGTATTATGGGCTTTGGGGAATGGGCAGGGTTTATTTCAAAGACTGGTTAGTTTATCTCTACCCCCTCCTGGGCAGTTAAGCACAGGCAATATGATCCCTCAGGATAAGGAACATGGAGGAAAAGCCCAGGGTACCTCCTAAATGGTTTGCTTTTACCTCTCTCTCTCTCTCTCTCCCGCCCTCTCTCTCCCTCTCTCTCTCTCTTTCTCTCTCCCTCACAGACACAGATTCACATAATTGTATCTCTAGTCTGTGCATACATGAATGAAGATCACTCTACCACTGTGCTGGGCTGTCCTTAACATACATGAACAGACTGTTGCAATGCTTGAAGTTATGATAAACGCAATGCAGGATCTATACAGCTCTTTGTTGTTGTTTATTTTAATTTTATCTTTAAATCCCTCTCTACATAAGAAGGCACCAGTGTGTTGCTAAATCATTCCTCACCTTGAAAATGAAGGAAAGTGAATCAAAATCTTTTTATCCACTTGCTTAGCTATTGATTGTCTTTTTGTAGGGGTGTCTTACAGCAGGTTACAAATCAGCATTGAATAAAGAACTCCCTGCTTACAGACTCTGTAGAACATCACAAAAATGAAATAAAAAAGGAATTTAGAACATACTACTGATATTTACCCATATTTCCCTACTGATAGATTTCCAACAAACCCTATAGACCAGAAATTTTAATGTAACATCAATACTGTGGCCACAACATCTGCAAAGCAGTTTGCAATGTTATAACGAAGCCTATACTGCTAGAAAAATGTTAAAAGAGAACATACTTCAAAAAGCATATCAGAAATGATCTAAGAGGAAAACTTGACATTTTTTCTTTGTAGTTACATGCATACTTCAAGAGGATCCTTTGTCATTTTTAACAGAGTAGCCCATGTGTGGATTTGAATGATTTAGTGTAAAACATGTTAAATTAATCTATGAATGATTGCAAAGATAACAAATATTCTCTTTTCTCCTAGTCCCACATGGGCCCTCTCATACCTGGGCTCTGTGCCTCTGTGTTTTGTCTAAGGGGAATGCGGTGACGATGAAGTCCAATGAGATACACAACATAATGAGATGCATAGAGGAAAGGCTGGTGTATAAAACGACACTCTTCTCTCTGCACCTCTCTGTGTGGGACCAGTCTGGCTGAAGATGACTCCTCTCTTTGTGTGGTCCCTGTTATACACATTTTCTGTCCTCACTGCTGCCAGCACAGCCCCTGTTCCATCCTGTTCACTGCTGGGCCGCTTTGAGCCAGGGTTCCAGGCTGATGGAGACTTCATGATTGGAGGGCTTATCCCCATGCATTATCGAGTGGAGCCACCAGACCAGAACTTCACTTACAAACCAGCAACTTCAGAATGTCGAGAGTGAGTTCAGACTGTTTCTCATATGGTGGTTGAATAACTGTCTTCCGCTTGAAAGAGCCATGTAAAACCCTGTTGGTGGTCTCTGTTTAGATTTGATCCCAGATCTTTCCGCTGGGCTCAGACCATGAGGCTGGCTGTTGAGGAGATTAACCAGAGTCCAAACCTGCTGCCAAACCACACACTGGGATATAAAATCTATGACTCGTGTGCAACCCATGTGGCAGCACAACGGGCAGTTCTGGGAATTCTGAATGGACCAGCTGAAGCCCACAATTCTGTGTGTTCTGGTGCATCTCCAGTTTTGGCTGTAGTTGGAGATTCAGGATCATCTCAGTCCATTGTTGTCTCTAGAACACTGCAGCCCTTCAGAATACCAATGGTGAGTATATTTTGTCAGAAGATCTCTTCTGCTCTAATTTTCATTATTAAACGAAATGGATTTTTGAATTAAATGCATGGGTTTTCTAACAATGAATCTGTTTTCATGTTTTCATGGTAAACACCTTCTCTTCTACTAGCTCTTTCCTGCTGTGTATATCCCAGTTATAACAGGCAAAGAGTGTTCATACCTTACATATTATAAGCTTTTAGATTTACAATATTTGAGATTTACTAGATTTAATATGATGATGAGCTGTAAGGAGAATAAAAAAATATACTGCCAAGAAATGCTTTTCAGTGCTTCTTAGTTGTAAACTGTTGGAAGAATCAATTAAAATTGAGTGCTTTGCATGCTGTATAGGTATTATATTTTGAAAATGTATTTTAATAATGGTTTATCTAAAAATAATCAGAAGAAGAAGTTGCAAAATAAAATTTAAGACCAGATTAGATTTTTTTCAGATATAACATAGATGACAACTTCATGATGTCAAACATGAAAATGAAACAGAACACCATCCCAACACCTGAATTATACGTATAACAGATGACAACTTCATGATTTCAAATAATATAAAATTTAAAAAAATGAAAATAAAAAAGAATCACAACACCAAGAGTTTTTTTTTTCTTTTGGAGCAAGACCTCAATACTTTTTGTGAAAGACATTATTACTAAAACACAGACAGACATTGTATAATAAGTACAAAACTGTTTTACTAGTATTTTAACTTTTTCCCACTTCTTTGTAGATCAGTTATTTTTCAACTTGTGCCTGCCTCAGCAATAGAAAAGCATTCCCAACATTTTTTAGAGTGATTCCAAATGATGACTACCAGGTTAAAGCCATTGCTCATCTCCTGCGACGATTTGGTTGGACATGGATAGGTGTCGTCACTGAAGATGACGAATATGGGAGATCGGCTGTACAGGGTCTGCTGAAGGAAATCAAAAACACGGGTGTGTGTTTGGCTTACCAGAGAATGATCCCCAAAGTGTACAGTCGGGAGAAGATTCTTGAAATTCTCGAAGTGATGAAACGCTCCACTGCAAGGGTGGTTATCAGCTTTGCTGCTGAAGGTGAGCTGTACCCCTTCCTGAAAGAGTACATGGATCAGAACATCACTGGGATTCAGTGGATCGCCAGTGAAGCCTGGGTAACAGCATCTGTGTTCACAGGCAGTGAGTTCTACCCATTTCTGGGTGGTACCATTGGGTTTGCAGTCCGGCAAGGGCAGATTCCCGGACTCAGAAACTACCTGATGAGTGTGGACCCACTGAGGTACCCAAATAACCCACTGGTGCATGAGCTATGGGGTGCTTTGTATGGTTGCTCTCTCTACCCCTCCAACAGCACGGCCCAGGCCTCCTCCCAGCTACCTCCCTGTTCAGGGCAAGAGCCCCTGCAAGAGAAGCACTCTGCCTACCTGAACACCTCCAGCCCTCGCATATCATATACTGTGTACAAAGCTGTATATGCCATTGCTCACGCCCTGCACAACCTGGTCATCTGTGAGCCTGGGAAAGGACCCTTCCAAAACTCCACATGTGCTGATGCCACAAACATTCACCCATGGCAGGTAAGAGCTCACCCCATTAATTGTATAAAAGATTTGTGGTTGCTTTTTTCCCATATTTTGTCTGAATTTGTATTTTGTATGTGTGTGTTGTGCAAATACCTTTAATTTCTGACAGACCAGTCTTCTTTTTTTGGACTGTCAGTCTACACTCTGTGGGGCAACTTGAGGTAATTAGTACTTCGCATTTTACTGTGTTATAACTGCATGTATTTCAAGCTGCATATTGCATTGTATCTGCATTTGAAAATAGATATATAATGCAATACAATTACAATAAATGCATTTTACAAAGGCTTCTGTAGGGATTTATGTAGTGTGTCTGGAGGATTCCTTACGGATTCCTTACCTTAATTTCATTAAATGTATGACGACTGCTTTATCATGTAAAAGCTTCAGCAGTATCTTCAAGACGTTTCCTTCACAATTTCTGGGGAAGAGGTTGACTTTGATGAAAACGGAGATTCAATTCCATCTTATGATCTGATCAATTGGCAAAGAGGGGCAGCTGGAAAGATTGAGTTTGTCAATGTGGGACTGTATGATGGAGCAAAGGAGGCTGGGAAAGAGCTCTTCATCCAGGAAGATGCGATCATATGGGCAGGCCACAAGAGAGAGGCAAGCTGCACACAGTGTGTACAATATATCTGTACTATGTTTTGTTAACACATAATAGTGTTTTTAGATATATTATTTGAATACTTTTCCTGCATCAGACTATTTTCAATATTGTAAGAGGTGACTGCATTTGTTAAGTGAACAGTGAATTTAAAATTTATACAAAATAAGTTGGTTTCACTTGGTATACGACAGTGTTTGTTTTCTACCAGGGCAATGATGTAAGGTCTCAGAAAGAATTCTCACAGTAACTGAGTTAAACACAATAATGAAGAATTCTGTTCCTTTCAGCCCAATGCATTGTATACTTAAAATCAAACTGAGTTAAATTAAATCTGGTCGTAGGAATATATAGTTTTATACTGTGAGTTTCACTACATAATATTTTGTGCTTTTTTAAATTAATACATGTTTGTTAAATCTTATTTTACACATTTTCTGATGTACAGTATGATACAATACACTTGGATGTGTTTTCTCACAGACAGGTAAAAGTCCGTATTTGGAGTTTCTCAGGGAGGTTAAGGAGTTCAGGATTATTCTCATCAATGGGTAAAGGTGTTTGCAGTAACATCAGGTTATGCTCCCTCATGGACAGGTGTTGGTGTCTGTATGTAGTGACAGCTGTGCTCCAGGAAGCAGGAAGGCTGTCCGTCGTGGGGAGCCTCTGTGCTGCTTTGATTGTGTACCATGTGACGATGGCAAGATTAGTAATGAGAGAGGTAGGGAACTTAATTTTTTACTCAAAGTCTGTCTCTGCAGTTTTCGTTTTCAAAAATGTTATTGTCAATTACTTTCCCTCTTTAGATTCAATAGATTGCTCACCTTGTCCTGAAGATTACTGGTCCAATGTGGCCAGAACAGAATGCATACCTAAAGCAGTTGAGTACCTCACCTATGATGCAATGGGGCTGACCTTGACTGTTGTAGCTGTGGTAGGAGCCTGCCTCACTGTTGCTGTTCTGGCAGTGTTCCTCTACCACAGAAACACTCCAATTGTCAGAGTCAATAACTCAGAGCTGAGCTTCTTCATCCTGCTCTCTCTGACCCTGTGCTTCCTGTGTGCGCTGGTGTTCATTGGAGAGCCCACACCATGGTCCTGCATGCTGCGCCATACTGCCTTCAGCATCACTTTCTCCCTCTGCATCTCCTGCATCCTGGGGAAGACTCTGGTGGTTCTGGCTGCGTTCACAGCCACCAGGCCAGGGAACAACATCATGAAGTGGCTGGGACCCAAACAGCAGAGGGTCATCATCTCTGCCTGCACCTTTGTACAAGTGATAATCTGTGCAGTGTGGCTGATCACTGCCCCTCCATTCCCCTACAAAAACACCCAGTATCAACGGTCCAAAATAATCCTAGAGTGCAGTGTGGGTTCTGACCAAGCCTTCTGGTGCGTTCTTGGATATATTGGGCTCCTGGCCGCCCTGTGTTTTATCTTGGCCTTTCTTGCCAGGAAGCTTCCAGGCAATTTTAACGAGGCCAAATACATCACCTTCAGTATGCTGATCTTCTGTGCTGTGTGGCTGGCATTCATACCAGCTTATGTCAGCTCACCTGGAAAGTTCACAGTAGCTGTGGAGATCTTTGCAATTCTGGCATCTAGTTTTGGTCTGTTACTGTGTTTATTTGCTCCAAAATGTTATATCATTTTATTGAAGCCGCAGAAAAATACAAAACAACATCTGATGGGAAAGAAATAAATGAATGTTGTTTTGGAATAGTAACTATTGCTCTGTGTACAGCAAATAACAGTTTTGCGTAAAAGAGTAGAAGGGTTTCTCAATTACGATCTATTTAGCTAGCTATGTTACCACACTGCTGAATGTTCCAGGAGGTAAACTTATCTGATGATAAGAGCATGTGGCAATGAGGCAAGCTTAATGGCAGTGCAACTAAATAAGTAGCATAGCATGGGGCAGCAGTGTGGTATACTGGCAAGGAGAAGGGCTCATAAACCCAAATGGTGTCAATGTGATGCCCAGGTAGGCCACATGTATTATACTCAATACATTACATTACATTACATCATCGACATCTAGCAGACGCTCTCATCCAGAGCGACTTACATCAGTTTTTTACCATTTTTTTTTACAATGTTATCCATATATACAACTAGATATTTACTGAGACAATTGTGGATTAAGTACCTTGCCCAAGGGTCCAACACGATGAGTCCTACTCCTTAACCACTACAGTACACTGCCGCCCAATGTACTCTTGGGTAACATAAAAAGGAAGCTATAATGGAGAGAATTTGTTAAGCTAAGGTAATTTAAAAACAATATAGATCTGTTTAATAAAAATCGGAGGATAAAATGTATTAACATATGTTTTCATTCATTTACTGACACACCATTTGTACACACACACACACAAAAACACATATGCCCACTGTGCCACACATCACAAAAAATGAAAACTAAACATTGGTTAATTGGTTGAATTGATTGAAAAAAAAGTTATATAATAATACTGCTTTGCACAGAGCAAACTCTTATCTTTAATAAGTAATACATTTTTATTCCAGAAAACACAAGGGTCACATTTGTTGACACCTTTATGTTATGAAATGAAAGGAAATATGTAATTTAAGAAGACTCTAACAAAGGAAGACCATGAAAAGAGGTTAATTTGTAAAAACTGTATATGAATGACAATGGAAAACGTCTTCTGATTAGATGTATCTACATGCAAAACTACATGTAACTTTGGACATGTTAATTAACATTTTGTTTGGTTTATGTGCTTCTGTTAAAAATACTAATGCTAAGTGTGACATTTGAAGGAGCAGTCTGTAGTTTTTTTGGCTGTTTTGCATATGCTGTAGGCCTACATGTTCTGGAGTCCTTTTTAAGACAGAGGGAGTCATGAGCTCCAATACTTACCAGGACACACTGGCCAAAACCCTGAGTGCAATAATAACAGTATCATTTCTCCAGATGGTATCTCATTAGCTTCTCAGACTGGTGCCACATTTGTCATCAAGGTCCAAGCCAACCTATTGTTTGATAACAAACCAAACACTTATGTCATTCAAATACTAAAGCACACTGCAAATCAATTATCATTAAAATAGAGGGGAGGTGAGACTATCCATGTCAGGTTTGTAAGGTTTTGAATTATAGAAAGTGTAATGTGCAAAGACCATTTCCGTTAACAGTCCCGAGATTATGTCACTCACAGCTGTGTCTCCAATTACCTCTGCAATACGATCATCAGCAGGTGTGGGGTGGAGCTCACTTAGTCTGCATCCACTGACAGTTTGGCAATGCTTTGTCACAGCAATACGCTGTGTAGTTTTACATTGTAAGCCAAGCAATTTCTTTTTCACTTGTGCAATGATATGCATTTCTGAACTGGTGGAAATCCCACCATTGTGATTTGTTATGAAATTGTATTTCATTTTTTCTTTCTGTTGTCCCTTTTTTCCCAGAAGAAAATGCTTCAAGTCATTTTCATATGCAAAATACGGAGGTATGGTATATTTTGAACTCAAATAAATAGGCATTCATGTCCACAAAATGAAAGGGCATTTGAAATGTATCAAAATTGATTGTAAAAGCCTCGTAATCAAGTCCTACACATAAATACAGCCTCTGTTCACATGAACAATTTCAAGATCAGCAGAGATTGACAAATGAGGCCTATAAGTCCCTCTGCCAAGATTCGTTGATCCAAAGCATTAATTCACATCTACACAGAAATGGTCAACTGCCCACTTCCTTACACAGTTTCACTCCTGTACAGGACATTACTGTGCATCAGGAGATGTTTCCCATACTTCATATCTTACTCTCTCCGCTAAACAAGTCAGGCTGGAAAATTGCCTATCATTAATTAAACTTTTATAATAAAAAATAAGTGCAGTAACACACAAATCTTCCTTAGAGAACTTTGGGAGGGTGGTCAGTTAAATGTTTCAATGATAAGCCAGCATACTGTAAGAGGACATGATGCACATTACAGGAGGACTACTGCAGAATGGAGTTGGGGGTGACACATTGTATGAATTTTGAAATCTTACTGTGTGTCCCCACCTCTAGACTCATTACTGATTTCGTGGACAAATAGTGGCACTCACCAGTCACTGATACTGCTCAATTAACTTCTAAAACATGTAGGATAACTCCATGACACACAAAAAAGAGTGATTGAAAAAACATTATCCAGAACTCACCAATTGTTTCTATTCAGCTGCCCAGTAATTTCTTTCAACTAATCTTGCTTACTATTGTTTGTAGTGGTAACAATGGATTGTGCAAGATCAGGTCATGCTTTTGTCACAAGTCAGCAATTTCCTTATCTTCAGCCTCTGTCAAGCATACGTTTTCTGTTGTCAACTTTTCTGATGTAATAATAAGAATAAGAATAAGAATGTAATATTAATAATATTAATATTATTATTATTATTATTGTTATTATTATTATTATTATTATTATTATTATTATTATTAATATTAATATTAATTATTATTATACAAATATTATTTTAGACAATCCTGCCAAGGGTCCCTAAAAGCGTGAATATTGTAGCTGTAACATAGTGCAAAACTATGCTTCATAAAAATGATGTAATGTTAAACTCACTTGTCTGTTATTTAATATGGGCTCTATGCCTCTGTGCTTTGTCAACTCTCTTGCTGATGATGAAATCCAATGAGATGCAGAGCATAATGAGATGCATAGATAAAAGGCTGGTGTATAAAACGGCACACTTCTCTCTGCACCTCTCTGTGTGGGACCAGTCTGGCTGAAGATGACTCCTCTCTTTGTGTGGTCCCTGTTATACACAGTCTCTGTCCTCACTCCTGCCAGCACAGCCCCTGTTCCATCCTGTTCGCTGCTGGGTCACTTTGAGCCAGGGTTCCAGGCTGATGGAGACTTCATCATTGGAGGGCTTTTCCCCATGCACTATCGAGTGGAGCCACCAGACCAGAACTTTACTTCCAAACCAGCTGCCTCAGAATGTTGGGGGTGAGTTCAGAGGGTTTGTGATGCTGGTGGGTAACTGCTGGTGGATGCCTGCCCTCTCTTCCAACTGACTATTTTACACTCCTCTGTTGGTCCCTGTGCTCTCAGGATTGACTCCAGATCTTTCCGCTGGGCTCAGACCATGAGGCTGGCTGTTGAGGAGATTAACCAGAGTCCAAACCTGCTGCCAAACCACACACTGGGATATAAAATCTATGACTCGTGTGCAACCCATGTGGCAGCACAACGGGCAGTTCTGGGAATTCTGAATGGACCAGCTGAAGCCCACAATTCTGTGTGTTCTGGTGCATCTCCAGTTTTGGCTGTAGTTGGAGATTCAGGATCATCTCAGTCCATTGTTGTCTCTAGAACACTGCAGCCCTTCAGGATACCAATGGTGAGCATATTTTGTCAGAAGATCTCTTCTGCTCTAATTTTCATTATTAAACGAAATGGATTTCTGAATTAAATGCATAGGCTTTGTAACAATGCATCTGTTTTCATGTTTTCATGGGAAACACCTTCTCTTCTACTACCTCTTTCCAGCTGTGTATATTCCAGTTATAGCAGGCATACCAGTGTTCATATCTTACATATTATAAGCTTTTAGATTTACAATATTTGAGATTTACTAGATTTAATATGATGATGCGCTGTAAGGAGATGAAAAATATACTGCCAAGAAACGCTTTTCAGTGCTTCTTAGTTGTAAACTGTTGGAAGAATCAATTAAAATTGAGTGCTTTGCATGATTTTTATTATAATTTGAAAATGTATTTTTAATAATGGTTTATCTAAAAATAATCTGATTCCTTTATGGAGTGAAAAAATTCAAAACAGGAAGGGCAGAAAACACACAGGTACCTTGATGCCTGTGAAGCTACAACTGTTCAGTTATTTCCACATACACACATCAGCAGAGAACAAGACTATAGTGTTCCAGTTCAGCTGATAATAATACCTACGATGCAGGTCAGCACACCATATCTAAGCCAGAGGCAAACTTAGCAGTTATTTCACTTGGTGGCCAGAATTGATACAAATGCAGTTCAAACTAATTTTTGACCTCCCAAAGCATCATTGAGTATACTATTGAGAATATCTGGCAACAAACATGAAATATGTAAGTGATATCCAGTGATATTTGTGGAATTTAAAAGTGTGGAAGTTTTAAATCCTGTTAAAATTAGATTCTAAGAAATACCAAGTTAAAAATGAAATGACATTTGCTCTTCCATAAAAATCCCATAAATAATATGATTCCATGAACAGATTTTATATCCTGTTTCTGGTCTTATGAAATTCAATGTTTCATCCTTTGATAAATTTATTGCTCATGTGTTAAATTTATTGCTCATGCCCCAAATACTGTACTGGAACAACAGGTCAGTTTGCACATTCACTTAAAGAATGTCAGTTACTTTATATTGCATGAGAAGTTGCAAAATAAAATTTAAGACCAGATTAGATTTTTTCAGATATAACATAGATGACAACTTCATGATGTCAAACATGAAAATGAAACAGAACACCATCCCAACACCTGAATTATACATTATTATAGTGACGTGTGGCAGTGTTTTTTTTTTTTTGGAGCATGACTTTTTGTGCAAGACATTATTACTAAAACACAGACAGACATTGTATAATAAGTACAAAACTGTTTTACTAGTATTTTAACTTTTTCCCATTTCTTTGTAGATCAGTTATTTTTCAACTTGTGCCTGCCTCAGCAATAGAAAAGCATTCCCGACATTTTTTAGAGTGATTCCAAATGATGACTTCCAGGTTAAAGCCATTGCTCATCTCCTGCGACGATTTGGCTGGACATGGATAGGTGTCATCACTGAAGATGACGAATATGGGAGATCTGCTGTACAGGGTCTGCTGAAGGAAATCAAAAACACGGGTGTGTGTTTGGCTTACCAGAGAATGATCCCCAAAGTGTACAGTCGGGAGAAGATTCTTGAAATTCTCGAAGTGATGAAACGCTCCACTGCAAGGGTGGTTATCAGCTTTGCTGCTGAAGGTGAGCTGTACCCCTTCCTGAAAGAGTACATGGATCAGAACATCACTGGGATTCAGTGGATCGCCAGTGAAGCCTGGGTAACAGCATCTGTGTTCACAGGCAGTGAGTTCTACCCATTTCTGGGTGGTACCATTGGGTTTGCAGTCCGGCAAGGGCAGATTCCTAGACTTAGAAACTACCTGATGAGTGTGGACCCACTGAGGTACCCAAATAACCCACTGGTGCATGAGCTATGGGGTGCTTTGTATGGTTGCTCTCTCTACCCCTCCAACAGCACGGCCCAAGCCTCCTCCCAGCTACCTCCCTGTTCAGGGCAAGAGCCCCTGCAAGAGAAGCACTCTGCCTACCTGAACACCTCCAGCCCTCGCATATCATATACTGTGTACAAAGCTGTATACGCCATTGCTCACGCCCTGCACAACCTGGTCATCTGTGAACCTGGGAAAGGACCCTTCCAAAACTCCTCATGTGCTGATGCCACAAACATTCACTCATGGCAGGTAAGTTAATTGTATAAAACTGTATATAAAATTAATTGTATAAAAGATTTGTGGTTGCTTTTTCCCATATTTTGTCTGAATTTGTATTTTGTATGTGTGTGTTGTGCAAATACCTTTAATATCTGACAGACCAGTCTTCTTTTTTTTGGACTGTCAATCTACACTCTGTGGGTCAATTTCAGGTAATTAGAACTTTGTGTTTTAAGCACATGTATTTAAAGCTGCATATTGCATTGTATCTTCATTTGAAAATAGACAGATATTGCAACATAATTACAATGAATGCATTTTTACAAAGTCTTCTGTAGGGATTTATATAGTGTCTCTGGAGGATTTCTTACTGGGTTTCATTCAATGTATAATGACTGCTTTATCATGTAAAAGCTTCAGCAGTATCTTCAAGACGTTTCCTTCACAATTTCTGGGGAAGAGGTTGACTTTGATGAAAACGGAGATTCAATTCCATCTTATGATCTGATCAATTGGCAAAGAGGGGCAGCTGGAAAGATTGAGTTTGTCAATGTGGGACTGTATGATGGAGCAAAGGAGGCTGGGAAAGAGCTCTTCATCCAGGAAGATGCGATCATATGGGCAGGCCACAAGAGAGAGGCAAGCTGCACACAGTGTGTACAATATATCTGTACTATGTTTTGTTAATACATAATAGTGTTTTTAGGTATATTATTTGAATACTTTTCCTGCATCAGACTATTTTCCATATTGTAAGAGGTGACTGCATTTGTTAAGTGAACAGTGAATTTAAAATTTATACAAAATAAGTTGGTTTCACTTGGTATATGACAGTGTTTGTTTTCTACCAGGGCAATGATGTAAGGTCTCAAAAAGAATACTCACAGTAACTGAGTTAAACACAATAATGAGGAATTCTGTTCCTTTTAGCCCAATGCATTGTATAAGTTAAGTTAAATCTGGTTGTAGGAATATATAGTTTTATACTGTGAGTTTCACTACATAATATTTTGTGCTTTTTTAAATTAATAAATGTTTGTTAAATCTTATTTTACACATTTCCTGATGTACAGTATGATATAATACACTTGGATGTGTTTTCTCACAGACAGGTAAAAGTCTGTATTTGGAGTTTCTCAGGGAGGTTAAGGAGTTCAGGATTATTCTCATCAATGGGTAAAGGTGTTTGCAGTAACATCAGGTTATGCTCCCCCATGGACAGGTGTTGGTGTCTGTGTGCAGTGACAGCTGTGCTCCAGGAAGCAGGAAGGCAGTCCGTCATGGGGAGCCTCTGTGCTGCTTTGATTGTGTACCATGTGACGATGGCAAGATTAGTAATGAGAGAGGTAGGGAACTTAATTTTTTACTCAAAGTCTGTCTCTGCAGTTTTCCTTGTCAAAAATATTATTGTGTTAATTACTTTCCCTCTTTAGATTCAATGCATTGCTCACCTTGTCCTGAAGATTACTGGTCCAATGTGGCCAGAACAGAATGCATACCTAAAGCAGTTGAGTACCTCACCTATGATGCAATGGGGCTGACTGTTATAGCTGTGGTGGGAGCCTGCCTCACTGTTGCTGTTCTGGCAGTGTTCCTCTACCACAGAAACACTCCAATTGTCAGAGTCAATAACTCAGAGCTGAGCTTCTTCATCCTGCTCTCTCTGACCCTGTGCTTCCTGTGTGCGCTGGTGTTCATTGGAGAACCCACACCATGGTCCTGCATGCTGCGCCATACTGCCTTCAGCATCACTTTCTCCCTCTGCATCTCCTGCATCCTGGGGAAGACTCTGGTGGTTCTGGCTGCCTTTACAACCACCAGGCCAGGAAACAACATCATAAGGTGGCTGGGACCCAAACAGCAGAGGGTCATCATCTCTGCCTGTACCTTTGTACAAGTGATAATCTGTGCAGTGTGGCTGATCACTGCCCCTCCATTCCCCTACAAAAATACACAGTATCAACAGTCCAAAATAATCCTGGAGTGCAGTGTAGGTTCTGACCAAGCCTTCTGGTGCGTTCTTGGATATATTGGGCTCCTGGCCGCCCTGTGTTTTATCTTGGCCTTTCTTGCCAGGAAGCTCCCAGGCAATTTTAACGAGGCCAAATACATCACCTTCAGTATGCTGATCTTCTGTGCTGTGTGGCTGGCATTCATACCAGCTTATGTCAGCTCACCTGGAAAGTTCACAGTAGCTGTGGAGATCTTTGCAATTCTAGCATCTAGTTTTGGTCTGTTACTGTGTTTATTTGCTCCAAAATGTTATGTAATTTTGCTGAAACCACAGAAAAATACAAAACAACATCTGATGGGAAGGAAATAAATGAATGTGGTGTTGGAGTAGTAACTACTGCTCTGTGTACAGCAAATAAATTCTCAATTGCAATCTAACTAGCTTGCTATGTTACCACACTGCTGAATGTTCCAGGAGATAAACTTATCTGATGATAAGAGCATGGTGCAATGAGACAAGCTTAATGGCAGTGCAACTAAATAAGTAGCATAGCATGGGGCAGCAGTGTGGTATACTGGCGAAGGGCTCATAGGAGAAGGGCACAGAGCAAACTCTTCTGGAATAAAAGTTCTTACTTATTAACAATAAAACACAAGGGTCACATTTGTTGACACCTTTATGTCATCGTTGAAATAAAAGGAAGTATGTCATTTAAGAAGACTCTTATGATGGTAGACCATGAAAAGAGGTTAATTTGCCAAACAGCATATGAATGACAATGGAAATAAGGTCTTTTGAATCTATTTTCTGTATCTACATGCAAAACTAAATGTAAAAATGTAACTCTGGACCTGTTAATTAACATTTTGTTTGGTTTATGTGCTTCTGTTAAAAATACTCATGCTAAGTGTGAAATTTGAAGGAGCAGTCTGTAGTTTTTTTGGCTGTTTTGCATATGCTGTAGGCCTACATGTTCTGGAGTACTTTTTAAGACAGAGGGAGTCATGAGCTCCAATACTTACCAGGACACACTGGCCAAAACCCTGAGTGCAATAATAACAGTATCATTTCTCCAGATGGTATCTCATTAGCTTCTCGGACTGGTGCCACATTTGTCATCAAGGTCCAAGCCAACCTATTGTTTGATAACAAACTAAAAGCTTCTGTCATTCAAATAGTAAGGGACACTGCAAATCACTTATCATTAAAATAGAGGGGAGATGGGACTGTCCATGCCAGTAAGGTTTTGAATTATAGAAAGTACATGAATTTGGCATCAGATTGTAATGTGCAAAGGCCATTTCTGTTAACAATCCCGAGATTATGTCACCCACAGCTGTGTCTCCAATTACCTCTGCAATACAATCATCAGCAGGTGTGGAGTGGAGCTCACTTAGTCTGCATCCACTGACAGTTTGGCAATGCTTTGTCACGATGCTGTGCAGTTTTACATTGTAAGCCAAGCAATTTCTTTTTCACTTGTGCAATGATATGCATTTCTGAACTGGCGGAAATCCCACCATTGTGATTTGTTATGAAATTGCATTTCTTTTTTTCTTTCTGTTCTCTATTTTCCCAGAAGAAAATGTTTCAAGTCATTTTTAAATGCAAAATATTAATATGGAGGCATGGTAGATTTTGAACTCAAATAAATGGGCATTCATGTCCAAAAAATGAAAGGGCAGTTTTAAATTTATCAAAATTGATTATAAAAGCCTCGTAATCAAGGCTTATATATGAATACAGCCTCTGTGCGCATGAACAATTTTAGGATCAGCAGAGATTGACAATGGAGGCCCATGAGTCCCTCTGCCAAGATTACTTGATCCAAAGCATTAATTCACATCTACACAGAAATGGTCAACTGAGAACAAAATAAATGTTCTCACTTGGCCATGTGGTTCAAACCCAGTGGTACTGAGATTAGAATACTGTGCAATAATATTGAGATTAGACATTTGAAGACATTTTAAACGTAAATGGTCCAGTACATATTTTTCTGTTAAATCATGATTCTTTTTCTTATTCAGCCAGGACTATGAATAAATATGGAAACAAATGCATTCAATGAAGGCATCTCCTAAATGGCAATGGATGATAAAGATTTTGATGATATACACGTGTGATCAAAATGGAAAGAATTATAAAGGAAAAGATCTGCACCATGTCTCAGTTTTGTCCAGTGTGTGATTATACTGTATCTGCCCGCTTCCTTACACAGTTTCACTCCTGTACAGACCATTACTGCAAATCAAGAGATGATTCCCCTTAGGGCTGCAACAATAACCGCATCACCGCCATACCGCGGTATTAGGAAGTGTACCGCGGTGTTGAGCCCGTCACCGCCATTACCGTCATAACAGCTTTTTTTCCCTAATCTGAGAGTGCTGCCATCCTCATGTAGCTTTTGGCTTGGTCTGTGGCCTTGTCTACACATATCCGGATATTTTCGAAAACTCAGTTTTTTCCATCAATTTTGAAAAGGATCAAGTCCACAGTACAAGCATTTTTTTTTTTTTTTTTAATCTCTCTACACGAGAACGAGAAAACGCCCAGACCTCTGCACGGAGCATACACATAACATTTATCAAACGCATCACGTCATTGTAACCCTCTGGTCAACTGACCAATCAAATCAATCGAGAGGACTGGTGAAAACTATGAGAAGCTTCATAACACTATTGAAAACATAACAAACCATATAACGTAACACGTGCTACAGAGCATAAAATAAGTTACGTGCGAAAGGGTTAAATGCATGTAATAACTATTTCTTTAGTTTTAAGTTAATCAACCAAATATTTAATATTTTATATGGTGTTTGAAATGCACATCATGAATACACTAGTACAATTAGCGTAGGCGATGGCCGAGAACTCAATCGATGGATATTTGTCTTTTGAAAACGATAAAACAGTAGAAATGATTAGGGCTGTCAAGCGATTAAAATTAATCTAATTAATTACATGCTTTGTAATTAGTTAATCTAAATTAATCTCATATATCAGTTTTTCCATGAGAAGCATTTTATGTTCAAACTGTACTTTATACAACAGTTAGTTCTGATCAAGTAATTTTACTGACCAAGAGGCATTCCATGAGGGCTGATATTCAGTATAACAGCACTGGCACTTTTAACTATACGTGTATCACTCCGCTTTACAGATGTTCCGATGCAAGCGTTGATTACACCAATGCGAACTTAATACGCATTTACCGACAGCGCAAATGTGGATACGTTTTGTGTATGATATACATGAACCTGGCTAGCCTGCAGTTGGGTATGATAAATGCTTAAATGCACAGTGATGTATGGGGTCAAGGGGCATCATAGAGTGCGAATAATCTGCGTTAATTTTTTGACACGTTGTTTTTCTATAATTAATTAATCGAAATTAACGCGTTATTTTGACAACCCTAGAAATGGTGTTTGCGATATTAAGGGGCAAGTAGCGTCAAATGAGTGAATAATTAAACACAGGGGGGTTTGGTGTGGTATTATCGCAAACCGCAAGGTGGCATTCTTCAAATACCGCGGTAAGGAAATTTCTATACCGCTGCAGCCCTAATTCCCCTCCTTCATATCCTACTCTTCCTGCTAAACAAGTCAGGCTGGAAAATTGCTTGTCCCCACTTCTAGACTCATTACTGATTTCATAGACAAATAGTGGCACTCACCAGTCACTAATACTGCTCTATTACCTTCTTTATAAAAAGATGATTTTAGACAATCCTGCCTAGGGTCCCTGAAAGCATAAATATCTTAACTGTAACATGCAACAATGTGCTTCATAAAAATCATGTCATGTTAAACTTACTTGTCTGTTATTTAATATGGGCTCTATGTCTCTATGGCTTTATCTAAGGGGAGGGCAGAGGAGATGATGTCATGTGCTCTCCTGCTGACAGCGAAGTCCAGTGAGATATAGAGCATAATGAGATGCATAGAGGAAAGGCTGGTGTATAAAACGACACTCTTCTCTCTGCACTCCTCTGTGTGGGACCAGTCTGGCTGAAGATGACTCCTCTCTTTGTGTGGTCCCTGTTATACACAGTCTCTGTCCTCACTCCTGCCAGCACAGCCCCTGTTCCATCCTGTTCGCTGCTGGGCCACTTTGAGCCAGGGTTCCAGGCTGATGGAGACTTCATCATTGGAGGGCTTTTCCCCATGCACTATCGAGTGGAGCCACCAGACCAGAACTTTACTTCCAAACCAGCTGCCTCAGAATGTTGGGGGTGAGTTCAGAGGGTTTGTGATGCTGGTGGGTAACTGCTGGTGGATGCCTGCCCTCTCTTCCAACTGAGTATTTTACACTCCTCTGTTGGTCCCTGTGCTCTCAGGTTTGACTCCAGATCTTTCCGCTGGGCTCAGACCATGAGGCTGGCTGTTGAGGAGATTAACCAGAGTCCAAACCTGCTGCCAAACCACACACTGGGATACAAGATCTATGACTCGTGTGCAACCCATGTGGCAGCACAACGGGCAGTTCTGGGAATTCTGAATGGACCAGCTGAAGCCCACAGTTCTGTGTGTTCTGGTGCATCTCCCCTTTTGGCTGTGGTTGGAGACTCAGGATCATCTCAGTCCATTGTTGTCTCTAGAACACTGCAGCCCTTCAGAATTCCAATGGTGAGAATTTTCTGTTGGGGATGCTGTAATTTCATTTGTAGATCAAAGGGATTGTTTAATTAAATGAATGTGCTCTGTAAAGATGAATCATTCACCAGATCTGGTCCTGACTTCATGTTCTGACTCTTCTGCTACCTCTTTCCTAGTGTGTATAATCTCTGAAAGGCATAAAAATTGTTAGTATTAGACCTACATTTAAATATAATACTGTTCTTTTTTAAGGAATGAAAGGCATTTGAGTGCTGTTTGGGAAAATAAATCAAATGCCTTGACAAGATCCAATTTAAATTGATAATTGTTAGTAAGCCATAAAGTTACAGAAAACCTACAAAGCAATGTACATTTATATTGAGTCCCTTGACTAAGCAGTCCTAGTTCTACACGGAGTAAAAGAAAAATCATGGCTTGAGCCATTTATTGGTTCAGTTTCTGCAGTCTAGCAGATCACACACATGCACCTGACATGTACATGTGCACAGAGAACTTGTTCTACACTATGCAATCTAGCATTGAAACAAAGAATGCAGCATTCCATTTTCAATATAAGCAGAGGGCAAGACTCAACATTTCACTTGCAATATTGATGAATACACTTTAAACACCTTTTCAGCTTCCCAGCACTGTAATGATATGTTTTCAAATAGTAACAAACATATAAGGAAACACAAGAGATATAATGATGTCTAGTTATATATGTAGAACTTCTGTGTACCAAAGATGTATGTTACCGTAAATGTATATTACTTTATTTTACTACGCACATTATTATTAGAGAAACATGTTATCCACTGATTAAGGTAATGACTTGTGCATAAAAAATGGTATTCAGTTCTTTTTGGAATTTGGAATAGCTCTTCCATAAATATCATTTATCTATTATCCATCAAACATCTATTATCCTGTTTCAGTTTTTACTCACATCCAGGTTTTATACTTTTCTAAATTCATCACCACTGTGGTAATTTTGTAAAATGAAATAACTACTTATTGCTGATTTAGGTAAAGCCTTATAGAATGCCATGTTGAATTTAATAATGAAACATACAGTCAAATTGTTTGCCAGTATACCATTTTCCACAAAAACACATCAGAGGGCTGGTGAGAAACAAAAAAATGCTTCTGCTGTATGAAACGGGTATATGAATGATAATTGCATGCCAACAATAAAAAACAAAATGACAACACAATTAAAGCTATCAATTTCTGCATAGGCATTGGACATTAAGGCAAAATCAAGGATAACAGTAGCCATTACAGGTTAAGCCATAAGCAGTTTTAATTCAGATAAAATATATTGATAACTTTGATAACTTTATTCCATTTCTCAGATCAGTTATTTCTCAACGTGTTCCTGCTTCAGCAACAGAAAAGAATTCCCAACATTTTTCAGAGTTGTTCCCAGTGATGACTACCAAGTGAAAGCCATTGCTGACCTCCTGCACAGATTCAGCTGGACGTGGGTAGGGGTGGTCACCGAAGATGATGACTATGCGAGATTTGCTCTTCAGGGATTGCTAAGGGAGTTCAAAAGCACAGGTGTGTGCTTAGCCTACCACGAAATAATCCCCAAAGTGTACAATCGAGAGAGAATCCTTGAAATCCTTGATGTGATGAAGCGCTCCTCTGCAAGGGTGGTTATCAGCTTTGCTGGGGAAGGTGAGCTGTACCCCTTCCTGAGAGAGTACATGGGTCAGAACATCACTGGGATCCAGTGGATCGCCAGTGAAGCCTGGGTCACAGCCAACCTGTTCACAGGAAGTGAGTTCTACCCATTTCTAGGTGGCACCATAGGATTTGCTATCCGGCAGGGGAAGGTTACAGGTCTTAGAAACTATCTGATGAGTGTGGACCCACTGAGGTACCCCAATAACTCACTTGTGCATGAGCTGTGGGGTGCTTTGTACGGTTGTTCTCTTTACCCCTCCAGCAGTAGGACCCAGGCCTCCTCCCAGCTGCCCCCCTGCTCAGGGCAAGAGCCCCTAAAGGAGCAACACTCTGCTTACCTGAACACCTCCAGCCCTCGTGTATCCTACAATGTGTACAAAGCTGTGTACGCCATTGCTCATGCCCTGCACAGCCTCATCAGCTGTGAGCCTGGGAAAGGACCCTTCCAAAACTCCTCATGTGCTGATGCCACAAACATTCATCCATGGCAGGTAAATGTTTGCATTGCAAACTGTATGAAATATTTTGTATTTACTATTACATATATTGTCCAGAGGCTGCTCATGACCTTGAAGTAGAGGAGGCAGAAATATTAGCCTTAAATTATCATGTAATTTGCTGCAGTTTTCTTTTTCTGCACTATGTATCACAAAATGATGTAGAATTTTCTTTTTTCATGCTCACTGTTTTTTTTTATTTTGATTCTCAGTGCCCACAGCCAGAGCATGTTAATCTGTGCAGATAATTTCAATGACTATGAAAGTGCAATGAGTTTCAAAATTGAGTTTGTTTGTTAACCTTCATTGTGCTTTTCACTCAAGGATTGTGTGGTAATAAAATGCTTAACTGACATGAGGAAAACAAACAGGGAATTACCTACCAATGCATACAGGTTCTTTGATGAATTTTTCACATTTGTTAATCAAAGTAAACTAATGAGAACAGGCAGTGCCCCTGCTGATTCTGTCTGAATTTCTATTTAGCTTGTGTATAATAGGTACTCCAAAATTCTATAGAATTTATTGTATCACTTAATTAGTTTGCATGTAATGTCATGATATCTATTTTTCTTTATCATGAACATGAACATATTGCTTGTTAGAGGCACCTATTACTCCTATTTCCTAGAAGTTATTATTTCTTTGTAGCTTGCTAACAGCTGGTCAATGTTGTTTGTCAGGGACCAGTGAAACCACACTTTGTGGGAAACTGGCTGCTAAGAAGCAAAATATGTGATTATTTAGCTGTCAGATTGAAACTAATGTATTTGCTGCATGCCCATGGTGCATTAGTCATTTTTCAACTGTTCAACTGCATATTGTTATATGGGGTTGTATGGATTATTATTGCAACCATATTATAACTTTACAAGTTATACTTTTAGTATTGCAATACTGCATGAATGCAATATTTCTTTTCACATGCCTTTAAGTGTGCACTGTTTTGTGTAAAAGTCAAAATAATCTAATCAAAATAATCAGTAATTTTTAGCTTGTGGGAGTTTATGTGTAAAGCTCAAAACATGTGTCTGGAATTCCAGGTAATTGCAAGTTAATATTTCAAAGTTAACCACCTTGAAATTTCATATTGTATTTTAGTTTCTTTGATAAATGAATGAGGTATACCACGAATGTAATGATAAATATTTAAAAAAACATTAGCTTCACTGCAGAGTTTTCCCATAGTGATGTGATTAATTCATTGTTATATGAATAACACTGCTTTATCATGTGAAAGCTGCAACAGTACCTTCAAGAAGTTTCCTTCACCATTTCGGAAGAAGCGGTTGACTTTGATATAAATGGAGATTCGATTCCATCTTATGATCTGATCAATTGGCAAAGAGGGGCAGCTGGAAAGATTGAGTTTGCCACTGTGGGACTGTATGATGGAGCAAAGGAGGCTGGGAAAGAGCTCTTCATCCAGGAGGATGCAATGATATGGGCAGGCCACCAGAGACAGGCAAGCAGCACACAGTGTGTACCATATCATTATACATACAAAAAATATCATTTTGTAACACAATGTCAATTTTAGGAGCAAAGTCAGAGCATAGTATCTCTAAATGAAGTATATGCATATGCATTTTGTTCATAATATAACATTTCATACACATCAATGTGTTGTTTTGTGATCTTATATTTTTTACATTATATTTGTTCACATCAGACAAATTTTTGCTGTGTTTGAAGTAGGTGAAGATTATGCTGCCATCACACGAAACTGAAACTGACAAATGGGCTTCAGTGTGTACATTTACCTATGCATTTTCAACCAGATCTGATCTAATTTTGCAAAAAGAAAACTTGCAGTGGATAGGTGTGTGTGTGTGTGTGTGTGTGTGTGTGTGTGTGTGTGTGTGTGTGTGTGTGTGGTGGGGTTGGGTACAGGTTGGGGGAGAAAAGTAATGAACAAGCCTAAACCTTTTTGCCTAGCACGGTATACATCTTCAGTATCTTAATTTTATCCTTTATGGAACCCACTTTTGGAATTGCCAAGTGTATATACTAGCCTCACTGTCACAATCTCTGCACGGTCACAAGAGCACTGAGGTGAGACAATTGCAACCCTCTGATATACTCGCACCTAGCCAATGGCTATTTTTACCACTGCATTTCACACAGTGTACCACAGTGGAGTGGGCACCCATTGGGGGAGTAGTGCTACTCCACTGATGTCATGCAAGAACCTTGCAGGTGCCTGACAAGTTACAGCACAAGTTAAAGTGGTTAGACAAGCATGACCTGTGCAACCAATCCACCCTTGTCTCCAGCAGAATGAAATTGATTTGGGATTCCGGTCAATGTCAGCAAATGACACAGGAAT
The DNA here is from genome assembly GCA_019176425.1 of Megalops atlanticus. Lineage (NCBI taxonomy): Eukaryota > Metazoa > Chordata > Actinopteri > Elopiformes > Megalopidae > Megalops > Megalops atlanticus. The sequence continues at coordinate 21,343,891 of CM032883.1, read as the reverse complement.
ACCTGGTTATGTTCTTTGTTAGACAAAGACATATGTGTACTGAACCATAGCTGTATCATCTCATCTCAGCTGTACAGTGACAGACTGTTGGATAAGTAAAGGTGTTCAGGGGCAGGCTTTTACACAGGCAAAGGGGAGGATTGACAGTATCATAGACACATAAGGTTATTTGCAGTGACAAATGGTTTATCTTCTCTTGTGCACAGGTGTCTGTGTGCAGTGACAGCTGTGCTCCAGGAAGCAGGAAGGCAGTCCGTCGTGGGGAGCCTCTGTGCTGCTTTGATTGTGTACCATGTGATGATGGCAAGATTAGTAATGAGACAGGTGAGGAAGGTACTCTGCACACTACATCTATCTCTGTGGTTTTCATTTATAACTAATATTGTGTCCATTACTCTCCCTCCTTAGATTCAATAGATTGCACTTCTTGTCCTGAGGATTACTGGTCTAATCAGGCCAGAACCAAATGCATACCTAAAGCAGTTGAGTACCTCACCCATGATGCAATGGGGCTGACCCTGACTGTTATAGCTGTGGTGGGAGCCTGCCTGACTATCGCTGTTCTGGCAGTGTTCCTCTACCACAGAAACACTCCAATTGTCAGAGTCAATAACTCAGAGCTGAGCTTCTTCATCCTGCTCTCTCTGACCCTGTGCTTCCTGTGTGCGCTGGTGTTCATTGGAGAGCCCACACCATGGTCCTGCATGCTGCGCCATACTGCCTTCAGCATCACTTTCTCCCTCTGCATCTCCTGCATCCTGGGGAAGACTCTGGTGGTTCTGGCTGCCTTTACAGCCACCAGGCCAGGAAACAACATCATGAAGTGGTTGGGACCCAAACAGCAGAGGGTCATCATCTTTGCCTGCACCTTTGTGCAAGTGATAATCTGTGCAGTGTGGCTGATCACTGCCCCTCCATTCCCCTACAAAAACACCCAGTACCAACGGTCCAAAATAATCCTAGAGTGCAGTGTAGGTTCTGACCGGGCTTTCTGGTGTGTTCTGGGATACATTGGGCTCCTGGCTGCTCTGTGTTTTGTCTTGGCCTTTCTTGCCAGGAAGCTTCCAGGCAATTTTAACGAGGCCAAATACATCACCTTCAGTATGCTGATCTTCTGTGCTGTGTGGCTGGCTTTTATACCAGCTTATGTCAGCTCACCTGGAAAGTTCACAGTAGCTGTGGAGATCTTTGCAATTCTAGCATCTAGTTTTGGGCTACTAATGTGTTTATTTGCTCCAAAATGTTATATCATTTTATTGAAACCACAGAAAAATACCAAACAACATCTGATGGGAAGAATAAATATCAAATAAAATAATGCAATTTCATGTTTCCTGTAATGAATTAGCTCTATTCCCAGTATGTAGGGATAAGTGGTATACTTGAAGTGTTATCAGAGTACTTTTTACCTCCCTTATTGGTAGCATTTTTACCCTAATAGAGCTTCAATAGAGCAATCCTCAAAACTCATAATATAAATACATTAATTCCTGTGTATTTATAGTGCATTTAGAGCATCTCAAGAGCTTTACATTTCACATTTAGCCTAAATGTGAAGCTTGCCTAAAATAATATTGGCATAATAAGAATAAAAGCTTTGTATTTTTAAAATTTTCTCTCATTTGTCTTCATTTGTAAGCCTTGAATTTTCAATTCAACTCATGCACGCCAGTGCGAGACAATCACTGGCCAATCTGTCCTTGATTTTGAGATGTTCTAGGTCCTCTAATTAATCAGACATTTTGCTTCAAGCAGTCAGGCAGCTGCCTCAGCATACTCACCAACGCAGTTCAACACTTCATTACACAGAGCTACATTTTTGTTATTGTTTTTAACATTCAATGTAAAAAATGATAATTAGGTAGTACCATTTTATATATTATTTTCTGATTTTCAGACATGGAGCAAGTAATACTGATTTTTCCATTCCATTTTTACCATTTAGATATCAAGCTGTTTTAGAATTTCTTAGAACAAAGAGCAAAGATGCCCAGATCAGTTTTAGTTTTGTTATATATTCTATATGCTATAGAAGTATTTCAAAAGATACACTCAAGGCAAGTATTGTGACGTGAAATACCAAAAATTCATTACACCAGTAATTTCACAGTGACAAAATAATGTACCATAATTCTGCACCATGCCCCAATTCTAGACTATACATACCAATTAGATTAATCATGTTTACTTTGCATTATAGGTCATGCTGGATGTGGCCATCCTTGAAATTGAAATATTTGATAATAATTCAACATGCAATCCTATTTACTAAAAATGACAAGATTGACAAAGAATAAAAAAAGACCAAAAATTCTGCACCCTGTGTCTGTAGCAGTGTTCTGAAAAAAGGCATGAATTTCATGAAATGGAAAGCTCCCTTGTCTGTTATTTCACATGAGCTCTGTGCCTCAGCTTTGTCTATGGGGAGTGCAGAGCAGGTGATGTCATATGCTCTCCTGTTGACGATGAAGTCCAGTGAGATACACAACATAATGAGATGCATAGAGGAAAGGCTGGTGAATAAAACAGCTCTCTTCACTCTGCACCCCTCTGTGTGGGACCAGTCTGGCTGAAGATGACTCCGCTGTTTGTGTGGTCCCTGTTTTTTCCATTCTCTGCCCTCACTCCTGCCAGCACAGCCATCACTCCTTCTTGTTCTCTGCTGGGCCACTTTGAGCCAGGGTTCCAGGCTGATGGAGATCTCATCGTTGGGGGTATTTTCCCTTTGCACTACAGAATGGAAGCGCCAGACCAGAACTTCACTCACAAACCTGCTGCTGCAAAATGTTGGGGGTGAGTTCAGAGAGTTTGTGACACGGGTGGATAACTGTCCTCTGCTCCCATCGACCATGTTACACTCCACAATTGGTCTCTGCACAGATTTGACTCCAGATCTTTCCGCTGGGCCCAGACCATGAGGCTGGCTGTTGAGGAGATCAACCAGAGTCATAACCTACTGCCAAACTTCACATTGGGATACAAGATCTACGATTCCTGCACAACCCCTCTCACAGCACAGGGGGCGGTTATGGCAGTTCTGAATGGGCCAGGGGAAGCCCATGATAGTGGGTGTTCTGGCACATCTCCAGTTTTGGCTGTGGTTGGAGAATCTGGATCTGCACAGTCCATTGTTCTCTCCAGATCTCTGCAGCCCTTCAGAATTCCAATGGTGTGTATATTGTGTGAGAACTGTATTTCTACATTAATAGATTAAAGGGATTAGTGAATGATATACATGCTCTCTGCAAAAATGAATTGGCAAATGAATCATTTACTATTTACTGCCTGTATTCATAAGTGGTAGTATTTCCCCTATTTTTTATAGGCACAAATAGAAAGTGTAATAATAAAGACATATTAGTGTAAACTATCAATTCCAATATCAATTGTGAAAATGTGAAGCAGGGCTCCAATTTCTGCTTTTAATGCTCTGTTGGGAAATTTGATGTTCTGCCATTTATTTACTAACTAGTCTGCTGTATGTTATTCAGATATTGAAATTGAAGTGCTTTAACTTTCACTATAAATGTATTATATAATTTCATACTTTCATAATTATTTAAATACAATATTTTATCATGATGTGATGTCCTCAGTTATTAAATATCACTTTTTAGAATGTATTTTATCAGTTATTTTGTTAATAATCCATTGTGTTAATATTATATAAAGAAACAATCATTTCAATTTCAATGCCATAATTCCAACAGTCCAAAAATATAAGTCTACACAATAATTATGCAGTTGGGACTAGTTGATAATTATTAGCATACTCACAATCTCTAAACTTTATCCTAAAGCATATTTCCACAATGTTATTTATGTATGTATTGTTTTACATCGTTATTCATGTAAAAATCTATGCTCAGGAACCCTAAGTGATTAAAAAAAAATTATAAAATTATCAGACTCGAAATCCTTATGTGATTCTGTATCCAGCTCCATGGTAAGTGAAGTCTGCAGAATGCATTTCTCTTTTGACCATAGAGAAGGGTCATAAAATACTGTGCTGTGCATGGTCAGGGAAACAGAGAGGAGCAATGATGAAACACTGAATACTGACATTTTATGAAATATCACACGTAAATGACTTAATTGGTGATGCTTTGGCGGGAATTGTTTTACAAATACAGAATTGTTGAAGAGAAGTAATTTCTCCTTTCAGTAATTTACTGGAGAAGGGAAATTAGTAAAAACTAAGACATGAAAGTAATATTTCTCTTCCCTGAGATGGTTTTGTGCACTTCATTTGGACATCCACTAAATTGTAACGTAAGGAACAACTTAAAAATACTGTTTTTTTGGTTGTTGATTGCAAAATACTGTACAAGAGTAAGGGCAATTTTATCATAGTTTTCATAATGATGAAACAATAATCCAGACGAAATTCACATTATACCCTACTGATATGTTCATAGGACTTAAAAGGATGTATGAAAAGAACATTTCTGTATTGATGTGCCAAACATGTACTATACTCTATGGTTAAATATTTTGAGTTTTGTGTGTTTCTAATCAGTTAGTATTCAGAATTTTCCCAGAATATTCTACAATGAAAAATTACCTTTTGTTTTGATGCCTGCACATTGTGGCTTTTGTGTTTTTCAGATCAGCTATTTTTCAACATGTTCTTGTCTCAGCGACAGGAAGAAATTCCCAACATTTTTCAGAGTTATTCCAAATGATGACTACCAGGTTAAAGCCATCGCTCGCCTCCTGCAGAAATTTGGTTGGACGTGGGTTGGTGTGATCCTCGAGGATCATGACTATGGCAGATTCGCTCTTCAGGGTCTCATGAGGGAAATCAAAAACACAGGTGTGTGCTTGGCCTATCATGAAATGATCCCCAAAGTGTACAACCGTGACAGAGTACTTGAAATCCTGGATGTGATGAAACGCTCCACTGCAAGGGTTGTGGTGGTTTTTTCTGGAGAGGGGGAGCTGTACCCGTTACTGAAAGAGTACATGGATCATAACATCACTGGGATCCAGTGGATTGCCAGTGAAGCCTGGGTGACAGCCTCCCTGTTTGCAGGAAGTGAGTTTTACCCATTTCTGGGTGGTACCCTTGGGTTTTCCATCCGTAAAGGGCAGATTCCTGGACTCAGAAACTACCTGATGAGTGTGGACCCACTGAGGTACCCAAATAACCCCCTGGTGCATGAGCTGTGGGGTGCTTTGTATGGTTGCTCTCTCTATCCACCTGGCAGTGTAGCCCAGGTCTCCTCCCAGCCTCCCCCCTGTTCAGGGCAAGAACCCCTAAAGGAGCAACACTCTGCTTACCTGAACACCTCCAGCCCTCGTGTATCCTACAATGTGTACAAAGCTGTGTACGCAATTGCTCATGCCCTGCACAGCCTGGTCAGCTGTGAGCCTGGGAAAGGACCCTTCCAAAACTCCTCATGTGCTGATGCCACAAACATTCATCCATGGCAGGTAAATGTTTACATCGCAAACTGTATGAAACTTTTTGAGTTTAGCCATAAGGTAGGTATGTGCATATTCTACTGTGTGTAAAAAAATTCTTGCATGACAAGTAAATTACAATGTTGACCAAAGAATTTTGACATATCTTGGAAATAGTGTTATAATTTCAGTTATACTGTATTATTTTATTGTACCTGGTTTAAGATTTAATCAATCATTGAACTTGAATTTTAGTTCAGATGACAACGTTTATTCAGTTTCAGTTATAGGTACATGCAGAAACTGATAAACACAAAGAGATATTTATTTTCTGAGTCATTCTTTTTATTGTGGGGTGTTACAGAATTATAGTAAATAATTTTTCTCATGCCAAAAATTGTACAATTTTTTTCCCCCAACATTTTATTTCATTGTTATTTTTTATATTTAATGTAAGAAGTTTTTTCATAAACATTGTAATTTTTTACATAAACATTTACATTAAAAAAATGTATGGTCTTATGATGAGAAAATGTATTTAGTAATAAACTAAAAATAAACTTGTTGCATAAAAGACAATTTTTAAAAGAGCAATTTATTAACTTAATTTCCTTTCAAAGCTTCAGCACTATCTACAGGAGGTCTCCTTCACCATGTCTGGAGAAGAGGTTAACTTTGACGAAAACGGGGATGTTGTTCCGTCATATGATGTAATCAACTGGCAAAGGGGTTCAGCTGGAAATATTGAGTTTGTCACTGTTGGAATGTTTGATGGTGCAAAGGAGGCTGGGAAGGAGCTCTTCATCCAGGAGGATGTGATCGTGTGGACGGGCCATCAGAGTGAGGCAAGCTGCAAACACTGTGTATTTCAGTACATGCGATGCCATCTGTTGAAGTTCTGTAGGGTGAAGTGGAGGTAAGTGTTACTCTGTGGTCAATGCAACAACTCCACATTCATCAGCAAACACTCAGCTGGGACAACCTCAATGAGAGGTGGACATAAAACCTGCAGTCTGTCATTCAAATATATTCCTGTCCAAGAAAAAAAAACAAATACATCCCAATAAACACCACCACAGATTATTTTATGACCCATAATGAATGTGCATTTTTTATACAGTGCTGTAGCCTCTGTGGTTTCACTATGGATTTGAAAAGTTAGAGGTGTGCGATGGGTCTCATGAATGCGTATAGCTGTGTAGTGACATCTGGCTTTATTTTTTCATTTTCAGGTAATATCTAGGTATAGTCTGATGTGCAGCAAAAGGTGTGCACTGGAAGTCACATGAACATGTACAGGTGTGCCATGACTGTCTCACTGATGGTAGTTTTTAGTGACAGATGGCTGTGTTCTGTCTCACACAGATGGTGGTGTCTGTGTGCAGTGACAGCTGTGCTCCAGGAAGCAGGAAGGCAGTCCGTCGTGGGGAGCCTCTGTGCTGCTTTGATTGTGCACCATGTGACAACGGCAAGATTAGTAATGAGACAGGTAAGGCCTCCTCTTTTGAAAAAACATCTTTCTCTGTGGTTTACTTTTAAATCATTTTTCATTCAATGTTTCTTTCTCTTTAGATTCAATAGATTGCACACCTTGTCCTGAGGATTACTGGTCCAATCAGGCCAGAACCAAATGCATACCTAAAGCAGTTGAGTATCTCACCCATGATGCAATGGGGCTGACCCTGACTGTTATAGCTGTAGTGGGAGCCTGCCTGACTATCGCTGTTCTGGCAGTGTTCCTCTACCACAGAAACACTCCAATTGTCAGAGTCAATAACTCAGAGCTGAGCTTCTTCATCCTGCTCTCTCTGACCCTGTGCTTCCTGTGTGCGCTGGTGTTCATTGGAGAGCCCACACCATGGTCCTGCATGCTGCGCCATACTGCCTTCAGCATCACTTTCTCCCTCTGCATCTCCTGCATCCTGGGGAAGACTCTGGTGGTTCTGGCTGCCTTTACAGCCACCAGGCCAGGAAACAACATCATGAAGTGGCTGGGACCCAAACAGCAGAGGGTCATCATCTCTGCCTGCACCTTTGTACAAGTGATAATCTGTGCAGTGTGGCTGATCACTGCCCCTCCATTCCCCTACAAAAACACCCAGTACCAAAGGTCCAGAATAATCCTAGAGTGCAGTGTGGGTTCTGACCGAGCCTTCTGGTGTGTTCTGGGATACATTGGACTCCTGGCTGCTCTGTGTTTTGTCTTGGCCTTTCTTGCCAGGAAGCTTCCAGGCAATTTTAACGAGGCCAAATACATCACCTTCAGCATGCTGATCTTCTGTGCCGTGTGGCTGGCGTTCATACCATCTTATGTCAGCTCACCTGGAAAGTTCACAGTAGCTGTGGAGATCTTTGCAATTCTGGCATCTAGTTTTGGTCTGTTACTGTGTTTATTTGCTCCAAAATGTTATATCATTTTATTGAAACCACAGAAAAATACCAAACAGCATCTGATGGGAAGAACAGGTATCAAATAAAATATTGCAATTTCATGTTTTGTGTTATGAACTGCTTACTACATACATATAGGATTAGTCAATGTTAATTTTATTTATGGAAATATAAAAGCATTTTTGCCCTGTTTTTCCTAGAAAGCACGATAGTAAACCAAAGTGTCTTGACAAATGAATGTGTTAACTAAACTGTCAAAGATTTTATTTTAGAAAAGGTTTGCTTTCATGTCAGAATACTTTTAGAATGATATGCTATTTATCATGAATACTGACACTAATATATAATAATTGTAAAAGTAAACTTGAAAAATTCTGTACAAACATCTCCAATAATCCCCACTAAATTATGGTTGTAAAATTTCATTTTTAACCACTTTACCATAATTACTAATGTTGCAGCTTATTAAGATACAATATTAGCACAATTTCCACAGCCACATTTCCTGTAATATATGTAAAATAAAACAAATAACTACAATTTAGCTTGCAGTCGATGAGCATGAAGTCATAGCATCCACTTCTTCTCAGAAGGTTAAGCCAGTAGTATCTTGTGATTTTCCATCCACTTCTTAAAAGTTCCAATCAAAATCCAACACAAATATGGTAATTGCATCAGTGCTGAGGTGGCTTAGTTAAAATCAACTCCTGCATAGTGTAACTAAGTATTTGTAAATATGTTCATCTCTCTCCCTTTGAATTGGTTAAAACAATTAGACAATATGAAAAGGAATATCATATTTGTTTCCATGCAGTAAAGTATGTGGCCATGACAACTGTTTGATTCTATTTAGATATTGGCAATTTCCTTTATAAAATGCCTTATTTAGTTTCAAATTCCATTGGATAATATCACAGATGTATTCAAAGAAGGGTAAATCCTGTCCTCACTTGTGTCATATAAGATCACCTTGTGACTTCATAAAAGGTGCAAACGAGCAATGTTAAAATTCTTGCAGGGTATAGCATGGCGAGACACACATCAGTATGAAAGTTTTGTGGACCACAAAGGCCATCATAAGTCAGAAATTGCTGACACATGTCATATCTGTAAATTCTGCCTGCCGTTCCCTTAGGACCACACTGTGTAATGCAGGAAGCATGGTAATTTGTTCTTGTAGAACATTATATTAAAGGGGGCATTATTTGAGGTTTGTCAGACCACATATGAGCACATATGAGCATTGAGTACATGTTATCAAAGCCAAATGAGCCGATCGCATTGGTTGAAGTTTGGGCTTTCTTGGGATGTAAGGGTTGTATCTCATCAGTGCATTTCACCTGTTATATACACCTACACATTTCAGACCTCACAGGAAATATGATGCTATGTTTAAATAAAAGCTGAGTTAAGTGTGCTGTCAGAATACACATACCTTGGAAATAAATGAGACTCACCTTCATTCCAGACATACATCACTGCAAATGCAAATTTCTCAAAGAGCAGTTTAAGTTTAAGTTCCCATGAATTTGAGTAATGGTAATAGACAGCCCCACAAAGATTTTTTGTTCTGTTTTGTTGTTTGTGTGGTGTCTGTGATGTAAAAAAAAATAGCAGAGACAATTATTAAATTATGCAAAACATTCAGCAGTTTTATTTTTCAATAAAAATGGCAAATCTTCTTATCAAAAGTAAGATTTGTTTTATCAAAACAACCACAATAGTGATGAGACAGTCAGATACAAATTTACAAGTAGCCCTTCTTACAACATCTTCATTTGGTAAAGTAGCTATTGAACCGAGGAATCCTGGAGGGACTGAAAAGAGCCACAGATCTTTTCTGAGAAGCTTTAGTGGAGTTGTTGCTTATGTTAGAATAGCCATAGTCATCAGCACATTGGGACAGAGTCATTTGTATACTAAAGCTTTTTAAAAAGCGTGTAATAATCAAGCACTTAGCTCATAGGAATTGTTTTGTGCTCATATACAACATTTAATATGGTATCCAATGGAGTGCATAATTAATTTGTAAAAAGCTGTGAGAATCTGAATACAGTTTTGTGTTACGTTATATATTTGGCTAAAATCAAAGCACCTAGTGCTTACATCTCCAATAATCCCCACTAAATTATGGTTGTAAAATTTCATTTTTAACCACTTTACCATAATTACTAATGCTGCAGCTTATTAAGATACAATATTAGCACAATTTCCACAGCCACATTTCCTGTAATATATGTAAAATAAAACAAATAACTACAATTTAGCTTGTAGTCGATGAGCATGAAGTCATAGCATCCACTTCTTCTCTCAGGTTAAGCCAATCAGAAAAAGTCCAACACAATTTCAAATATGGTAATTGCATCAGTGCTGAGGTGGCTTAGTTAAAATCAACTCCTGCATAGTGTAACTAAGTATTTGTAAATATGTTCATCTCTCTCCCTTTGAATTGGTTAAAACAATTAGACAATATGAAAAGGAATATCATATTTGTTTCCATGCAGTAAAGTATGTGGCCATGACAACTGTTTGATTCTATTTAGATATTGGCAATTTCCTTTATAAAATGCCTTATTTAGTTTCAAATTCCATTGGATAATGTCACAGATGTATTCAAAGAAGGGTAAATCCTGTCCTCACTTGTGTCATATAAGATCACCTTGTGACTTCATAAAAGGTGCAAACGAGCAATGTTAAAATTCTTGCAGGGTATAGCATGGCGAGACACACATCAGTATGAAAGTTTTGTGGACCACAAAGGCCATCATAAGTCAGAAATTGCTGACACATGTCATATCTGTAAATTCTGCCTGCCGTTCCCTTAGGACCACACTGTGTAATGCAGGAAGCATGGTAATTTGTTCTTGTAGAACATTATATTAAAGGGGGCATTATTTGAGGTTTGTCAGACCACATATGAGCACATATGAGCATTGAGTACATGTTATCAAAGCCAAATGAGCCGATCGCATTGGTTGAAGTTTGGGCTTTCTTGGGATGTAAGGGTTGTATCTCATCAGTGCATTTCACCTGTTATATACACCTACACATTTCAGACCTCACAGGAAATATGATGCTATGTTTAAATAAAAAGCTGAGTTAAGTGTGCTGTCAGAATACACATACCTTGGAAATAAATGAGACTCACCTTCATTCCAGACATACATCACTGCAAATGCAAATTTCTCAAAGAGCAGTTTAAGTTTAAGTTCCCATGAATTTGAGTAATGGTAATAGACAGCCCCACAAAGATTTTTTTGTTCTGTTTTGTTGTTTGTGTGGTGTCTGTGATGTAAAAAAAAATAGCAGAGACAATTATTAAATTATGCAAAACATTCAGCAGTTTTATTTTTCAATAAAAATGGCAAATCTTCTTATCAAAAGTAAGATTTGATTTATCAAAACAACCACAATAGTAATGAGACAGTCAGCTACAAATTTACAAGTAGCCCTGCTTACAACATCTTCATTTGGTAAAGTAGCTATTGAACCGAGGAATCCTGGAGGGACTGAAAAGAGCCACAGATCTTTTCTGAGAAGCTTTAGTGGAGTTGTTGCTTATGTTAGAATAGCCATAGTCATCAGCACATTGGGACAGAGTCATTTGTATACTAAAGCTTTTTAATAAGCATGTAATAATCAAGCACTTAGCTCATAGGAATTGTTTTGTGCTCAAATACAACATTTAATATGGTATCCAATGGAGTGCATAATTAATTTGTAAAAAGCTGTGAGAATCTGAATACAGTTTTGTGTTACGTTATATATTTGGCTAAAATCAAAGCACCTAGTGCTTAAAACAATTGAGAAAAGAGTTGTAAACAAAGAGTTGAGAAAGGAGTTGTACAATGCAGGATTAAGAAAGAGACTTTTTGCATATCAAAAAATGCTGCCTTCTGTCTGACCACAGTTGTATCTGGAAAGAAATGCATCTGAAAAATTGGATATTCGAAATTCTTCACTATGAATAAAAGGAGGCAAGACATCATGATTTGGAATGCAGAACCATGACAATTTCCATTCACACAATCAACATAATTAATATGAATCAAATCCTCATTCTATGATTTAATTCAATTAAGGACATTGTCTATGCTAAGGCATTATAGCTCACATAATGCTGGTGATTCCAAAGTTGTTCTATTGTGTTGTGTTATTTTTATTTTATTTAATAATGGATAGTATAAAATACCAAACATTTTGAATGCTCTATGTATTTTTTCTCATGACTGTAAAAATTAGCTAAGGACATTTTTCAATTGATTATGAAAAAATGTTAAAGTGTACACATTCATTTCACCTCTTGATTTATAAGTCCTTCTTTAATAATCAACTGCTTATGAGAGTCAAATTGTCCTGGTGAAATGGGATTCTTATAATCACAGTGCACCATACCTTATATTAAGCCATGTCTTGGCAATTATGGAAATTTCACTTGTCTGTTATTTCACATGAGCTCTGTGTCTCAGCTTTACCTGTGGGGAATACAGAACAGGTGATGTCATGTGCCCTCCTGCTGATGATGAAGTCCAGTGAGATACAGAGCATAAGGCTGGTGAATAAAACAGCACTCTTCACTCTGTACCCCTCTGTGTAGGACCAGTGTGGCTGAAGATGACTCCTCTGTTTGTGTGGTCCCTGTTATACCCTGTGTCTAGCCTCGCTAATGCTACCCCGGTTCCGGCCTGTTCTGTGCTGGGCCAGTTTGCGCCAGGGTTCCATGCTGATGGAGATCTCATCATTGGGGGGATTTTCCCAATGCACTACAGAGTGGAGCCACCAAACCAGAACTTCACTCACAAACCAGCTATTGTACAATGTCATGGGTGAGTTCAGAATATTTCTGATACTGGTGCTTAACCTTCCTGTTCCTTAACAGAGCTATGTCACGCTCCTTTGGTGATCTCTGTGCAGATTTGACCCCAGATCTTTCCGCTGGGCCCAGACCATGAGGCTGGCTGTTGAGGAGATCAACCAGAGTCAGAACCTGCTGCCGAACCACACTGTGGGATATAAGATCTATGATTCCTGCACAACTCCTGTGACGGCACAGGGGGCGGTTCTGGCAGTTTTGAATGGACCTGGTAAAATCAATGAATCTCTGTGTTCTGATGCATCTCCTCTTTTGGCTGTGGTTGGAGAATCTGGTTCTGCACAGTCCATTGTTCTCTCCAGATCTCTGCAGCCCTTCAGTATTCCAATGGTGAGTATATTCTGTAATGTATTTTTGACCATTCAGAAGACTTAAAGATGCAGGTCTTGCAGGATGATTTTTGTTTCATCAAACAACATTTATACATGTATAACATTTAACATTTACACTACATTAAATTCACATTAGTAAACATAAACAATGATAAATTGTTGTAAAGTGAGTACAGATATAAAGTGCAATACTGTAATAGCTGATGATTGATCAAGAAAACAACACAATATTGTATAAATGTATTTTACAATGCACCCTTATGTGTACAATTGTGTGCAATATTTCCATTATTTATGCGAAAACTTTGTTTTGGCTGTTATTTCTTGACATGTCTGCTGTTTATTATTTATTAATTGAAATAGGAGTCTTTTTTAGGGCTGCACCTGGTTTGGTAATCATTGTTTTCCTATAATTTAATTTAATTTATGTAATTTACTGCGTTCATAAATACAATATTATACCACAATTATATTTTGTATAGTCAAAAAGACAGTTGTTTCTTTAAATGTATTAGACAGTAGCAGTGATTTGGCTACATTTGGCTACTTTGTGTTAAAAATAAATTGAAAAAGTGATTTCTTGCTTTCATCCCTTGAGACTTATGTGGCAGTCCAAAAGATCATTGATGCATTAGTATTTACAGATAAAAAATTCAATTTTATATAAACCTTGGACTGAAATTACATTTGTAGTAGTAATATTTATTTTATTTCAGAGATAACTGATAACTGTGAACCAACTGTATTGGTGAACTGGAAGGTGAGCAAAATTTGTCTCTTCTGTTTTGCAGATCAGCTATTTTTCAACATGCTCTTGTCTCAGCGACAAGAAAAAATTCCCAACATTTTTCAGAGTTGTTCCTAATGATGACTACCAGGTGAAAGCCATCGCTCGCCTCCTGCAGCAGTTTGGATGGACGTGGGTTGGTGTGGTCCTCGAGGATCATGACTACGGCAAGTTTGCCCTCCAGGGTCTCATGAAAGAAATCAAAAACACAGGTGTGTGCTTGGCCTATCATGAAATGATCCCCAAAGTGTACAACCGTGACAGAGTACTTGAAATCCTTGATGTGATGAAACGCTCCACTGCAAGGGTTGTGGTGGTTTTTTCTGTTGAGGGGGAGCTGTACCCGTTATTGAGAGAGTACATGGATCAGAACATCACTGGGATTCAGTGGATTGCCAGTGAAGCCTGGGTGACAGCCTCCCTGTTCACAGGAAGTGAGTTCTACCCATTTTTGGGTGGCACCATAGGATTCGCCATCCGTCAAGGGCAGATTCCTGGACTCAGAAACTACCTGATGAGTGTGGACCCTTTCGGGTACCCCAGGAACCCACTGGTGCACGAGCTGTGGGGTGCTTTGTATGGTTGCTCTCTCTATCCACCTGGCAGTGTAGCCCAGGTCTCCTCCCAGCTTCCCCCCTGCTCAGGGCAAGAGCCCCTGCAAGAGAAGCACTCTGCCTACCTAAACACCTCCAGCCCTCGTGTATCCTACAATGTGTACAAAGCTGTGTACGCCATTGCTCACGCCCTGCACAACCTGGTCAGCTGTGAGCCTGGGAAAGGACCCTTCCAAAACTCTTCATGCGCTGATACCACAAACATTCATCCATGGCAGGTAAATGTTTACATTGTAAACTGTATGAAATATTCTGTGTTTACTATTACATGTATTGTCCAGTGAATATCTATCTACACTCTATTGTACGTTAATGATGTAAGTATGATAGAATTTGTTGCATTTTACATTTAAAATGATTTAAATTAAAATTATGTTTAGAACCCACAGCCTACAGCAGCAGAATAAATTGGTATCTTTCCACTGGAGATGGCATGTGTAGTTCTTCTTCTTACTGCTCTCAGGTACCTTGTGATTAATCAGGTACCTGCAAGTTCCTTGGATGTTATCAGGGAAGTAATGCCTGTTTTCCAATGATTTCCCACTTCCTACAGTATGCTGTGACTTTCACTGACAGCAAGTGTATTGGACCCCATTCGTCTCGCCTCAGCACTCAGGAGCAAATGCAATTGTTTTCACTGTGATATGAGTCTAACATATAATTGCTGATTCCAAAATTAGGGTTGCTAAAAGGGGAAAAAGGCAAAAAATAACACTTGTCTTAATTTGGGGCAGTTTATTTTTCCCCAAATGAAAGGAATAGTTTAATACTAATCTTGAAATTATACGTTTTTGTAATATCTTGTATGTTTAATATGATGACAGTAAGAAAAAATGCTTTACTGTCCAAAACTTAGATGTGTGTTTGTGTGTATATATTATCAATCTTTCTTAATTTTCATCTCAAAGCTTCAGCACTATCTTCAGGAGGTCTCCTTCACCATTTCTGGAGAAGAGGTTAACTTTGATGAAAATGGGGATATTGTCCCATCTTATGATCTGATCAACTGGCAAAGGGGTTCAGCTGGAAATATTGAGTTTGTCACTGTCGGAATGTTTGATGGTGCAAAGGAGGCTGGGAAGGAGCTCTTCATCCAGGAGGATGCGATCGTGTGGGCGGGCCATCAGAGTGAGGCAAGCTGCAAACACTGTGTATTTCAGTACATGCGATGCCATCTGTTGAAGTTCTGTAGGGTGAAGTGGAGGTAAGTGTTACTCTGACGTCAGTGAAACAACGCCAAATTGATCTACAAGTACACTTCTGAGACCACCTCTATGAGAGCTGGACAATTTATCTCTTATGCATTCAGCTGCATCAATATCCCTGAGGAAAATGAAATATCTGTCAATATACACCATCATGGATAGGTTTTATGACATATTTCACCATTGCTGTTAATGTATATTTTGTGTGCAGTGCTGCTAAATCATCTGTGTTTAAACATTTGGCATGGACAGATAGAATTGTGCAGCAACATCTGGCTATATCAACCCAAAGGCAGGTAAAAGTCCATGATGTCCTATGAACAGTGCAAAGTGTTTTCAGTAACACCCGGCTGTGTTCTGTCCTATACAGGTGTTGGTGTCTGTGTGCACTAACAGCTGTGCTCCAGGAAGCAGGAAGGCTGTCCGTCGTGGGGAGCCTCTTTGCTGCTTTGATTGTGTACCATGTGACAGCGGGAAGATTAGTAATGAGACAGGTAAAGACTCCATCTTATACACCTACAACAGTGTGAAAGCAGACTTGTTGATTCCATTTAGTCCTAGCACTGTACTTGTGCATTTTAAGTCATATGTTTATGGTTCCCCTGTCCTTGAGAGTTATTTTTATTGTTGTCTTGTCTTTGACAAACTGATTTTCCTCATGGTGATAATAAAGAATATAGAATCTATCTTATTACAAGATAACTTAGTATGATATTTTTATCTAAAACTGTCTTGAAAATGGAAATAGTGACAGTTATTATGGTGATATTTCCATTATCAATTTAATACATTATTACTATGTTTATTGTGGTGTGACCTTACCTTGAAGACTGCATATCTACAGGGCTAAAAGGTGCATGGTGGTTAGATTACATGGCCCTTTACATCTGTTCTTTGTAGTAACTGTTGAATCTATGCCTCTTTCTCTTTAGATTCAATAGATTGCACACCTTGTCCTGAAGATTACTGGTCCAATGAGGCCAGAACCAAATGCATACCTAAAGCAGTTGAGTACCTCACCCATGATGCAATGGGGCTGACCCTGACTGTTATAGCTGTAGTGGGAGCCTGCCTCACTATCACTGTTCTGGCAGTGTTCCTCTACCACAGAAACACTCCAATTGTCAGAGTCAATAACTCAGAGCTGAGCTTCTTCATCCTGCTCTCTCTGACCCTGTGCTTCCTGTGTGCGCTGGTGTTCATTGGAGAGCCCACACCATGGTCCTGCATGCTGCGCCATACTGCCTTCAGCATCACTTTCTCCCTCTGCATCTCCTGCATCCTGGGGAAGACTCTGGTGGTTCTGGCTGCCTTCACAGCCACCAGGCCAGGAAACAACATCATGAAGTGGCTGGGACCCAAACAGCAGAGGGTCATCATCTCTGCCTGCACCTTTGTACAAGTGATAATCTGTGCAGTGTGGCTGATCACTGCCCCTCCATTCCCCTACAAAAACACACAGTATCAACGGTCCAAAATAATCCTAGAGTGCAATGTGGGTTCTGACCGAGCCTTCTGGTGTGTTCTGGGATACATTGGGTTCCTGGCTGCTCTGTGTTTTGTCCTGGCATTTTTGGCTAGGAGGCTTCCAGGCAATTTTAATGAGGCCAAGTACATCACCTTCAGTATGCTGATCTTCTGTGCTGTATGGCTGGCTTTTATACCAGCTTATGTCAGCTCACCTGGAAAGTTCACAGTAGCTGTGGAAATCTTTGCAATTCTAGCATCTAGTTTTGGTCTGCTTCTGTGTTTATTTGCTCCAAAATGTTATATAATTTTACTGAAACCCCAGAAAAACACCAAACAACATCTCATGGGAAAAGTGGTTACCAAATAAAACAATGCAGGTTCTCATTTCTTGAATGAAATTATGATTTTTCCCCCAAACCAAGTCAGTTGTGGATATCAGTGACAAGGGGGCATAAACTATGAACTAAGCTTAAAATTTAACCTTAGGACAGAAGTCAGTTAGTCAAGTGCAGATCATACTGTCAAAACAGTAACATGTGTTTTCATCATAAGTACAAATAAAGAAGAAACCTCTTGTATTTTTACATCTGTATAATCAACTCCAAGTTTTCAGGTTGTGGGTTATTTATATTTTATCTGTGCTGATGACTGAAAATGCCATACATGGTTTGCATTTATTTACATTACCTTTTTTATAATTATATAATTGAGGGAGTGATATAATACATAACACACATAAAATGTACAACAAAACAGCAAATACACACAAACTATAGAAGATGGAACAGAAGAGGAAAGAGACTGAAGGAGGTGAGCAGATAACATAAACTGAGGGCAGTTGTGCAAGGTGTCAAAGGAAAATTAAGTATTGCAGTAGACACGGGTCAGATTGTAAATAAGCTGTGCTGATATATGTAGTTTATTGATGGACATTCTGCCTAGTTAGTCAAAGTGGTAAGCTGTTCAATATTTTCAATCTTCAATATTTTTGAGTAGCAGTGCGAGACTTAGTGAGAGTGAATCATTTAGCATAGCTGTTATGTTTGTACAGATATTTTATTTTATATGAGGTTTTAGTGGTCTAGATGGGGATTTAAAACAGTATTGAAGTCATCACCAATGACTTTTTAAAGTTGAAGGATGCAAAGGGTACCTGATTAATCCAGTCAATTTTACATTTCTTGTGGTCTGTGTTTGAGAAATTAGTTTGTTGGAATAAGCAATTGTCAGTCCACACTGTCTTTAATTAATCTTGAATTTTCTTCCTTCTAATTGGAGACTTGATTCTGCAAATATTCTCTGAGGACGTGCAGGAGAGGAGGAGAGCAATAAACTCAAATTATATGAGGGCAGTCAAACATTACTAAGGATCAATTTTTACATGGATACATACACATATTTTGACATATATATCACTTTTTTCCATTACTTGTAAATGTAAAAGGTTAATAAAAAAAGAATTTTCATATTCCCATATTACCAGTGTTTTGACTATCCTCCTCTCCATTTGTCCATTAATGTTTTTGGGCTAATTTGTTTGCTAGTCTTTTGTCACAATAGAGCTAACAGTGCGAGAACATCATCACACTATTCACAGTAGAGCTAAATAATCATTTTCCTTTGGCTGTTGTCTACAGGGCATAGTTCACTTTCTGTGCATTGTCTATGTTCAAATGAACTTTTTCAGTCAGGTTTACTTAATTTGTGAACAAATTCATGTTTGTTTGTTTGTTTGTTAAGCCCATTTGCTGCAATGTGTGGACCAGAATTCTGTTGGTGTCACATTGTGACACCGCCTCCACTTGGTTTGCACTCCATGTACATACAGCAGCAGAAGTTCACCAGAAGATATGCAGGTGTGAGGGAGACCTCTGACAGTACATGTGTGCTGTTCTCTTGCTTTTACTGTGTGTTGTTTGGTGCTCCCAATAATTAACTTTAGTAGAAAGGGAGCTCTATTAAGGAGTGTAGCATTGATGTGTGGAAGACACTGTCCTTATGGAAAAGATTCACATGGAAATGTTCTTACTGAACAAAACTGTAAACGCAGCTACTTCAGTTTGAAATGGCCCGCCTTTGTAGTGAGCAAATCTTGGAGCAATTATGTCTGTCAGGAGTTTCACATATTACTGTAAATTAAATAAATTATTATAATTTCCCTGTTTGCTAAAAAAATGTAAGCTTTGCTCTTATCATCCTCTCACTCTGTGCATTTCTCACAGAATCTGGCTTCACCTAAACATCCAGTGGTAGACCAAGTCTACCATATATTAATTACTCTTCCTGCTATACCAATCAAACAGGAAAATAGCTTATTGTCCAAATATATTGATGTATTTACTAGCAGACAACCCTCTAAAGGATACCTTAAAGTAAAATTACTGTAGCTTTAAAGTAATGCAGACACAAGACTCAGATTACACTCAAGACAAATTGTTTACTTTTACTGTTTCACATAAGATGTTTACCACAGCCTTGTCAGTGGGGAGTGCAGACTATGTGATGTCATTTGTTCTCCTGCTGCCAATGAAGTCCAGTGAGATATAGAGCATAATGAGATGCATAGAGGAAAGGCTGGTGAATAAAACAGCTCTCTTCACTCTGCACCCCTCTGTGTGGGACCAGTCTGGCTGAAGATGACTCCGCTGTTTGTGTGGTCCCTGTTTTTTCCATTCTCTGCCCTCACTGCTGCCAGCACAGCCACCACTCCTTCTTGTTCTCTGCTGGGCCACTTTGAGCCAGGGTTCCAGGCTGATGGAGACCTCATCATCGGAGGAATTTTCCCTTTGCACTACAGAGTGGAGCCACCAGACTATGATTTAAGTCACAAACCAACAACTGCAGAATGTCAGGGGTGAGTTCAGAGTGCTTCTGATGCAAGTGGATAACAGTTCTGTTCCCCCCCAGAAAGCCATGTCACACTTCACTATTGGTCTCTATGCAGGTTCGATCCCAGGTCTTTCCGCTGGGCCCAGTCTATGAGGCTGGCTGTTGAGGAGATTAATAAGAGTCTGCACCTGCTGCCAAACCTCACACTGGGATACAAGATCTATGACTCTTGTGCAACCCCTCTGACAGCACAACGGGCAGCTCTAGCAGTCATGAATGGACCAGGGGAAGCTCACAGTCCTGTATGTTCTGGTGCATCTCCGGTTTTGGCTGTGATTGGAGAATCTGGATCTGCACAGTCCGTTGTTGTCTCTAGAACTCTGCAGCCCTTCAGAATTCCAATGGTGTGTATATTTATTCAAGCTGCTATAAATGTCATTAATTGATGAAATGGACTACTGAATCAAATGCAAGGACTCTTAAAAGATGATTCAGCCATCTGATATGGAAATCAGTCTTCTTCTGTACTGACAGATAAATACGATCTCTTCTGCTATTTCTTTATTTCAGTTTTATTTTGTTAGTGATGCCCTATGCCTTTAATCCTTTAGTCTTAATGCAGTGATGATTGACAGTTGAGTTTGTTTTTCCAACAATGATAATTATTATATACACTGTGAATTTTTATCTCGTAGGTTGGTTTTTAATTTTTGTAATAAAGCCACTTTTGGTTGGGAAATTTCAGATCATGATTTGTTTATCTGTAAATTTTTCTGGGTTGATTCCAGCTGTGGACTTTTGATTAACTCACCAGAAAGGTTGGTGGTAATAATTTTTATGAAGTCTGTTTATTTAAATTGAACTGAGTTAAAGTGACAATAATGGCAGCATTTACAAATGCTTGTAACACCCTAAATTTGATTAAGCCTGTCCTCATTATAGTACTTCGTTAAGAAACCCAAATCCTACAGTTATAGCATGGTAGTATAAAACAAACCTTTAGTCAGTACAAGATATTTTTGAAGCCAATCAACTCAAGAAAATAAACCATTGCAATGCCAGTACAGATTGTAGTCATATTATAAATATTGGTCAAAATAAGGATTGAATGTGTTGTATATTCTTGTTCATATTGTGCACTTTTATGTTATACAGTTGTTTCTACTCTGTTTTGATTTCATAGGCATTATTTGCTTACAGTTCTGCTCTTTGTAGTTTAAGTATTGGAAGTATTTTGCAGTGTGGCATATATTTAGACATAGTTTTATGGCTATAAACAGAAGAGGATATTTTATTTCTTCAAACATTAAATCCTATTATTTTATTTTCTTTCTTATTTGAGCATAACAGCTGTTTTTGTAGCCTACTTTTCCGATTGTTAAAACTACATTGAGAATGGTGCTTTGCTGTCTGGGGAGCTTCCTGTATGCATTTGGCTATCCAGACATGTAAAATTCTCTTATGTAAAAACAAACAAACAAAAAAATTAATTGACACATCAACATTTATTGCAAGACATTCTACACCAGGATTTACCCCTGGGTTTGATGTATGCACATTGTGCCTTTTGTGTTTTTCAGATCAGTTATTTTTCAACATGTTCTTGTCTCAGCAATAGGAAGGAATTCCCAACATTTTTCAGAGTTGTTCCTAATGATGACTACCAGGTGAAAGCCATCGCTCGCCTCCTGCAAAGATTTGGATGGACGTGGGTTGGTGTGATCCTCGAGGATCATGACTATGGCAGATTCGCTCTTCAGGGTCTCATGAGGGAAATCAAAAACACAGGTGTGTGCTTGGCCTATTATGAAATGATCCCCAAAGTGTACAACCGTGACAGAGTACTTGAAATCCTGGATGTGATGAAGAGCTCAACTGCAAAGGTTGTGGTGGTTTTTTCTGGAGAAGGGGAATTCAACCCCTTTCTGAAAGAGTACATGGATCAGAATATCACTGGGATCCAGTGGATTGCCAGTGAAGCCTGGGTCACAGCTTCACTGTTCACAGGAAGTGAGTTTTACCCATTTCTGGGTGGCACCATAGGATTTGCTGTCCGGCAGGGGAAGGTTCCA
The DNA here is from genome assembly GCA_019176425.1 of Megalops atlanticus. Classification (NCBI taxonomy): domain Eukaryota; kingdom Metazoa; phylum Chordata; class Actinopteri; order Elopiformes; family Megalopidae; genus Megalops; species Megalops atlanticus. The sequence goes on along the minus strand of CM032883.1, from coordinate 21,321,912 downwards.
GGACTTAGAAACTACCTGATGAGTGTGGACCCACTGAGGTACCCAAATAACCCCCTGGTGCATGAGCTGTGGGGTGCTTTGTATGGTTGCTCTCTCTATCCACCTGGCAGTGTAGCCCAGGTCTCCTCCCAGCTTCCCCCCTGCTCAGGGCAAGAGCCCCTGCAAGAGCAACACTCTGCCTACCTAAACACCTCCAGCCCTCGTGTATCCTACAATGTGTACAAAGCTGTGTACGCAATTGCTCATGCCCTGCACAACCTGGTCAGCTGTGAGCCTGGGAAAGGACCCTTCCAAAACTCTTCATGTGCTGATGCCACAAACATTCATCCATGGGAGGTAAAAGTTCTTTTTTTCTTTTTTAGAGGATTTTTTAAATTGTAGATACGACCTGTGTGTATTCTACTATATTAAATAAATCATGTGTGACAAAACATTGAAGTGTATTGCAGAATGTTGATCTATAGATGTTCACTTATCTTTGTAATATATGTAAAATACATTTAATTTAATCAGTAATTTAATTTATAGTTGGACTATAGTTGGAAAGTAAATTTCATATTAGTTTTTCAATATTATCAGTTCCATTATGTTTATGTGTATATATTTATGCTTTTAAACTTTCTCCTTATTGTCTGTGGTTTCTCACAGATATTTGTATGAAATTACTGCACTTTGCCCATTTTAAGAAATACTCTCACATGATTATTTTAACGCATTATTAGACTGAATATTTTGAAAACATTTTTATGTAGCAACAAAAATAATGTAAAATGTGAAAATGTGGCAATGTTTTTGGCAATTTCTACATTTTACTGTATACTTTATTTCTACATCATCTTCCTGTGAGGACATTTTCAGTTAAATATAAGAAAAATAATAGAACTGTTGTGTAAGCATTCTTTCTCATCAGTCATTTTCATCAGTCTTTCCTATAGTCATCAATCTTTCCAAATTTCCAAAGCTGCAGCACTATCTTCAGGAGGTCTCCTTCACCATTTCTGGAGAAGAGGTGAACTTTGATGCACAAGGGGATTCTATTCCATCATATGATCTGATCAACTGGCAAAGAGGTGCAGCTGGAAATATTGAGTTTGTCACTGTCGGAATGTTTGATGGAGCAAAGGAGGCTGGGAAGGAGCTCTTCATCCAGGAGGATGCGATCGTGTGGGCAGGCCATCAGAGTGAGGCAAGCTGCAAACACTGTGTATTTCAGTACATGCGATGCCATCTGTTGAAGCTCTGTAGGGTGAAGTGGAGGTAAGTGTTACTCTGAGGTCAGTGAAACCACCTATGTGGGAGCTGGATATAATGCATTCTTTCACTCCAATGTATTCAGCTGTTGCAGTCCCCAAAGAAGAATAAATACATGTCAATACACAACATCAATAACACATTTTATCTTATATTAGTGTCCAGAATGAATTTTAATTTTGCACACCACCTGTACATTAAGTGTAGATGAACAATGACAGTCTCGTGGACATGTACAGGTATGTAGTTACAGTCCAGTCAACAGGTAGCAAGGGTCAGGATCAGTCTCACAGACAGTTGAAGGTGTTCACATTAGCATCAGGTTATGCTCCCCCGTGGACAGGTGCTGGTGTCTGTGTGCACTAACAGCTGTGCTCCAGGAAGCAGGAAGGCAGTCCGTCGTGGGGAGCCTCTGTGCTGCTTTGATTGTGTGCCATGTGACAACGGCAAGATTAGTAATAAAACCGGTGAGATCTCTACTTTTCAAACAATATGTTTTCTTTAACGAATGTGTATAGTTTCCTTTTAATAATTTTCATTTCCATCCCTATTTCTCTGTAGATTCAATAGATTGCTCACCTTGTCCTGAAGATTACTGGTCCAACGCAGCTAAAACAGAATGCATACCCAAAGCAGTTGAATACCTCACCTATGATGCAATGGGGCTGACCCTGACTATTATAGCTGTAGTAGGAGCCTGCCTCACTGTTGCTGTTCTGGCAGTGTTCCTCTACCACAGAAACACTCCAATTGTCAGAGTCAATAACTCAGAGCTGAGCTTCTTCATCCTGCTCTCTCTGACCCTGTGCTTCCTGTGTGCGCTGGTGTTCATTGGAGAACCCACACCATGGTCCTGCATGCTGCGCCATACTGCCTTCAGCATCACTTTCTCCCTCTGCATCTCCTGCATCCTGGGGAAGACTCTGGTGGTTCTGGCTGCCTTTACAGCCACCAGGCCAGGAAACAACATCATGAAGTGGCTGGGACCCAAACAGCAGAGGGTCATCATCTCTGCCTGCACCTTTGTACAAGTGATAATCTGTGCAGTGTGGCTGATCACTGCCCCTCCATTCCCCTACAAAAACACATGGTATCAAAGGTCCAGAATAATCCTGGAGTGCAGTGTAGGTTCTGACCGAGCCTTCTGGTGTGTTCTGGGATACATTGGGCTCCTGGCTGCTCTGTGTTTTGTCTTGGCCTTTCTTGCCAGGAAGCTCCCAGGCAATTTTAATGAGGCCAAGTACATCACCTTCAGTATGCTGATCTTCTGTGCTGTATGGCTGGCATTCATACCAGCTTATGTCAGTTCACCTGGAAAGTTCACAGTAGCTGTGGAGATCTTTGCAATTCTAGCATCTAGTTTTGGTCTGCTTCTGTGTTTATTTGCTCCAAAATGTTATATAATTTTACTGAAACCACAGAAAAATACCAAACAACATCTCATGGGAAGAGTAGTTACCAAATAAAATTTCCAGGTTCATAATGAAAATTTGAATTTTATTCCCGATATTAAAGGCAGGACTGGCATGATATGATGTATTATCAGGGACATTTTAATATATTGATTTGATAGTATATTTATTATACTTTCATCAGTTTGGACTTTCATATTTCATATTCAGGAAAACACCTTTTTATAACAACGTTTTACTAATATACTGTCATTGTACAGTATATTGCGTATATAATACGTGAGAATGAATAAGATCAAATTTGGGTGCTGACACTGGATACAGTGCAAATAGAAATGCATTCAATAATTTATGTCTGAAAATAGTGTATATATTCAGCTGCAGAGTATTTAAAAAACTGGTAACCTCTTTTTACTAATACATATACAAACCTGCATATGATTCAGTGATACTGTGCGTTCATTCATATTTGCATAAATGCTTCTAAATTGATATTACAGTATACATGTATAGCTGAGCAACTTGAGTGATTTTATTTATTTATTTATTTATTTATTTATTTATTTATTTATGTCCATTTATTCCAACTAGCAACTTTGTCCTCACAGCGGTGGTTCCTGAGGGGGTATAACTCTTTAATTATCTAACATGTTCTGAACATATTGAAATATGAATACTAATCACATAATAGCAATGACATTAATTACATGTGATAAAAAACTGAGTACTTTTGCAGTTATCAAATGTAAATTGATGTAACAAAATATTATTGATAAGCCTCTTCATATGAGTCACACAGCATCTTGTTTTCTACTTTGTTCATGTAGCCAAAAACAGTACATATACTCTAATGCATGACGGTGGGAACTTTTGTATGACATTTTTGAGAAAGACGCTATTAAATCTCTAAGATAAACTTATGTGTAAAATGGATTGGAACATCATTGAAATGCAAGTGAATTCAGGAAATTAATTGAAACACATTTCATGAACTGAAAAATCCTCACAGAAAATAATGGCTGTATTCCAATTCATTAATTGAACTTCAATTCATGTCCTGACATACACACACACATATATAATTGATGTAGTGTGTTTAATATCACATCTTTACCTAATAGATATTGCATCTGTTTAGCTAGTTATTTGGGCAATAACACAGCACAAGCATTGCTTCTATTTCTTGTTGGTAGCTTCTATGGCAAGGTTAGGCAATCTGTTTACCATGTGGGGTAAAATGGGTTGTGAGCCTGTCAACTCAAGGGCCACCTACATCACAAGCTAACTAGTTAGCTAATTCTGTTTTCAGCCAGTTGACTTAATAGTTAAATTCACTGTCATTTGATAACAAGCCAATGAAATGCAGTTAGCATTGGCAAAAACAAGTATTACGAAAGTATAGGAAATTTTATTTTTATGTACAGTGCCTGTTTGCTCATGAAATGGACAGGGTTAGCCACCTGGTTGGTCATTGACAGATATTTACAGAAGACACCTGGCAATAATAGTTTAATAGTTAAACTGACTTGATAACAATTATTTTGTTTTCAGCCTGTTTGTCTAGCCACCTGGCTGGTCAACTTACAAGACACCTGTTTTATAGATGTCTTCAGCCAGTTGTTAGCCAGCAAATTTTATGTTCAGCCAGTTGGCTAACAGGCGAGTTAAATTATGGCTAGCCACGTCGTTAGTTAAATCAATAGCCCACTACAAGATATGTTTAACTGGCCTGTTCATATGCGGAACAGGCAAGTTATATTATATATGTCGTGTATATTATATATGTTGTGTATATTATATATGAGGGACCAAACAGGAAATATATAAATATAAAGCTGAATATATAAATGTAACAGGAAATATATAAATATAAAGCTGAATATATAAATGTAACTCTGAACATATAAATTCAATTCCTGAATATATAAATATAAGCCTGAATATATAAATATAAAGCTGAATATATAAATATAATTCTGAACATATAAATGTGACTCTGAATATATAAACATAATTCCTGAATATATAAATATAAAGCTGAATATATAAATGTAACTCTGAATATATAAATATAAAGGTGAATATATAAATGTAAGTCTGAATATATAAATTCAATTCCTGAATATATAAATGTAACTCCTGAATATATAAATGTAACTCTGAAGATATAAAAGTTAGTTTATACTCAGGCATATCACAAGACAGTCATTTTTCATTTTTGAATAATTTCTTTTTTTTCTTCATAGGCTACTGAGTGAGCAAAACAGTTTAACATTAGCATCAGTAAAATTTTACAGTACAATCAAAGATAATCAAACAAAAACATTAAACAATTTAAATTTGAATGAGGCAATAATTTGGACTTCATTAAGGGGTCCTCATTTTCTTGGTATTAGGACCTTTCAAGTAGCGGAGCCAAATTTCACAGGGGCTGTTTATCAATCCGCGGCTGTTTATCAATACCAAGAAGGCTAAGAACGCACTTGTGTTCTTGAGAAAAATGTTCTTGCCAAGCGTCCTTGACGAGAACGGTCTTGCAAGATCGCAAGGACGGAGAACGCACCTATCAGAGATTGAGATGCTGTGTGTATTTGCGCAGTACCCTGGGCGCAGTTCATTTAAGCAGTGATATGACAACACTGGCATTAGCAGCACAACATTTGATAAACTTTTGTTTTATTGTGTTTGTGTATTACATTCATGTTTTGCCATAGTATAGGATATATATATATAGATATATATATATATATATATATATATATACATACACACACACACGCATATTTGGTCATCTGAATAGTGATCCAAATCATTCAGTACCATAGATTACCAATATTTATAAACCCTGTGTACAGTATGTAGGCCTCTACAGTCCCCAGAAGTTTCACACCAGTATACATTATTTTATGCAAGGAGGTGGTCTTGCATGTCCTGTTATAAAAGTCAAACTGAGTTCATCAGTCTTCAAAATCCAGAGTGGTTTTATTCATGATATCTGGAGAGTGAAGATTAGTTCATTGTCTGTATATTTTCTGTGTCCCTGCTGTTCTGTGGAGTGTTCTAGAATGTATGTTTTCTTGCAGAGTGTCTTATCAAGAGCACTCTTAAGCATTATTGCTATAGCTTTTCAGTAATGAGGGCTCAAAAGCCAGGTAACGGAAAACTCACTTGTCTGTTATTTCACATGAGCTAAGTGCCTCAGCTTTGTCTATGGGGAATGCAGAGCAGATGATGTCATGTGCTCTCCGGCTGACGATGAAGTCCATTGAGATACAGAACATAATGAGATGCACAGAGGAAAGGTTGGTAAATAAAAAGGCACTCTTCTCTCTGCACCTCTCTATGTGGGACCAGTCCAGGTGAAGATGACTCCTCTGTTTGTGTGGTCCCTGTTTTTTCTAGTCTCTGCCCTCACTCCTTCAAGCCCAGCTCCTGCCCCAACCTGTTCTCTGCTGGGCCACTTTGAGCCAGGGTTCCAGGCTGATGGAGACTTCATCATTGGAGGGATCTTCCCCCTGCATTACAACATGGAGATGCCAGACCGGAACTATACTTACAAACCTGGCGCTGTACAGTGTAATGGGTAAGTTTGGTGTGACTGATACTTATTTCTATTCTTTTGTTTGCCTGTTTTTCCAGGACAACAATCACTGCTTACGTTTCATATCCCACTGAATGCAATTTGATGTCAGAGTGCAACAGCAAAGTCTGTATCCCCAAGAGCTCCAAGTCCAAACTGCTACCACAGCTGTCCTCTAGTCTCCAAGAGAGATCCATGTCAACCTCTGCTGTCGGTCTCTGTGTAGATTTGATCCCAGATCTTTCCGCTGGACTCAGACCATGAGGCTGGCTGTTGAGGAGGTCAACCAGAGTCCAAACCTGCTGCCAAACCTCACACTGGGATACAAGATCTATGACTCCTGCGCATACCCCTTGACAGGGCAGCGGGCTGCTCTGGCAGTTTTGAATGGACCAGGTGAAGCCTACAGTGCTATGTGTGCAGGTGCTTCTCCTCTTTTAGCCATAGTTGGGGAATCTGGGTCTGCACAATCCATTGTCGTCTCCAGAACTCTTCAGCCCTTCAGAATTCCAATGGTATGTGTTCTCTGAACTGCATGAATGTTTGTTTGGATTAGTATTTAAAATAGATGGACATTTCTGTTGATTTTCTGCTTTAAAGTATTTGCACTTAAAATTCATACATTTTACGTGACAGACGTATTGATGAGTATGCAGGGAATAGTTAGGACAAAACAACCAATATTACATGGACATTAATACATGGAAAATGGTATGATTTATTGATAGAAAAAGTGCATTGGCAATCCATTTCAAAGGAAAAGTAATCTGAAAAGTTTAAAATCTGAAATGTTATTTTGCTGTTATTATTTTACCTATTTTACCTTTTTCCAAGCATGCCCTCAACAAATTCTCTTGTCTGTGTTTTCAAACTTAACAAATTACCAAACTGATTATTTAATATTAGAATTGACAGGCTTGTTAAGGAGAACAAAAGCTTAATACTTCACAATATATTCTGAGTAGGATTCTATTTCAAAAATGCCTAATGATTTTCCAAGGTTAGAGAGTGTTTTATTTTGTATTTGTATTTTCTGATATTTCAATATTTGATCTGTGCTATGCATTTGAGCTACTGAATGCTTTGCATAAATTTGGTAACAATAAAATCAAGTACTTATGTGTATGTGTATATAAAAAACACATATTGACAATTTAAGAATGCAGAGACTCTAATGTATTGAGTAGTTGTGGATATATGCATTTCTTTGCTAACAATGGCTTTGACAGAAGGCAAACTAGAAATTGAGATATTTCAATGTTTTTATTTTTCTGAATGAACTGAAGCCTATTGTTGAGAGCATGTGTTTTTGATAGATTGAAGATTAATTTAAAACTTGTTTTTCAGATCAGCTATTTTTCATCCTGCGCCTGTTTCAGCAACAGGAAAGAATATCCAACATTCTTCCGTGTAATTCCTAGTGATGACTACCAAGTGAAAGCCATTGCTCAACTTTTGCAGCATTTTGGCTGGACATGGATTGGAGTAATCAATGGGGACCATGAATACGGAAGATTTGCTTTACAGGGTCTCCTGAGAGAAATCAAAAACACTAGTGTGTGCTTGGCCTACCACCAAATGATCCCCTTGCTCTATAACCGCAAGAGAGCGCTTGAAATTATTGACGTAATGAGGCACTCAACAGCAAGGGTGGTGGTTGTCTTTTCTGCTGAGGGAGAAATGACCCCCTTTCTGAAAGACTACATGGAACAGAATGTCACTGGGATCCAATGGATTGCCAGTGAAGCCTGGGTAACAGCATCTGTGTTCACAGGCAGTGAGTTCTACCCAATTTTGGGTGGCACCATTGGGTTTGGCATCCGTCAAGGGCAGATTCCTGGACTCAGAAACTACCTGATGAGTGTGGACCCACTGAGGTACCCCAGTAACCCCCTGGTGCATGAGCTGTGGGGTGCTTTGTATGGTTGCTCACTCTACGCCTCCAATAGCACGGCCCAGACTTTCCCCCAGCTGCCCCGCTGCTCAGGGCATGAGTCCCTGCAACAGAAGCACTCTGCTTACCTGAACACCTCCAGCCCTCGCATATCCTACAATGTGTACAAAGCTGTGTACGCCATTGCTCACGCCCTGCACAAACTGGTCATCTGTGAGCCTGGGAAAGGACCCTTCCAAAACTCCACATGTGCGGATACCACAAACGTTTATCCATGGCAGGTAAAAGTTCACACTGAAAACTGTTGAACAGACTTTGTGCTAACATTAAGATCAACTCTTCTATGTTTATTGCACTTTTTTTCTTTTAAGAACAGATATTAAAGATAATGTTCAAATGTCTTGTAATGTCATATTGAGTGTATTAGGTTAACTAGGCTATATTTTAGAAAATATCATAAATTTTAGTTTCACATCCAATGATTTCATCTTACCCCGAATATGAGGTGGTCATGATTTTAAGGTAAGAAGAATATTAAATATTTTTGAAAAAATAAAAAATGCATTTTCCCAGGCAAAATTTTTCTTTAACTACCATGACTTTAAGCATTGTCCCTCTTTACCTCCAGTCCCCACCATGGATAGCAAGGTTGTTCTGTTCTGAGACAGCAAAATTAATTCTTGGATTTGTATGAGAGTTAGATTGCTGTGGATAATGAAGCAACTGTGTGAAGGAATTTCAGATTAGCTCCTATAAATGCTTTGTAAAAAAAGACTCTTTTTGTAGATTACTACTTTACTAAAGGCTAGGAAAACTTGTTTTTAACCACTTTCATGCACAACTCCTTTTGGATTCGCCAATTGGACGTTGTCATCCCTTATCTCAGTGACCACTGTCACCTTGTGACTTAATCACTGCAAATGAGCTAAGTGCTTATTGGAGCATTGCAGCTTCATGACTTCACTAACATCATCTGCACAACCTGCAGGTGCCTGCGAAGAGCAGCCCCTGCCAACATACCCGCTCTTACCCCCAGCGGAATAAAGGCATTTTGTTCCACCACTGTGAGCTCCTAGTCATCAGCTGATGACAGTTGTGAGCGAACCCCTGACCAAACAGCTCACCTTTCACTCAAAGCATGCACCTAACTACTGAAATGCTCAGAATTGCAGAATATTATCTAAATTTGGCATCACAGCAGGCTCTCAATACCTTATAATTGTCCTTCGCTTTTGGTATTTTCTATGTGGTAACTGAAAGGGGGGTTATCTGTTTTCCTACCCCTATGCAAGTTATCACCACAACTCCTGAATGTGCATGTCCACTGGTGTCCATTCAGCCTATGGCCCAAGTCTTTGTTGCTTAGCATTACCATTTTTTCAGTGAATATAGTGCAAAGTAAAGAAAGAGGTGTTCCTATTTGACATTCCATTTGTTGATTTTGTCATTTTAAAAAATGTTTAAACTTTTTTCTTATTTCTTATTTTTTATTATTTTCACATTACCTGTCAAAATGCCTGAAGCAATAAATGATTAAATCTATGAAATTTATAAATGTTTTCTTCAACTAATCAGTAGTAATAACGGTGATAAATGTATTAACCATGTAATACTGCATTCTTGTTTATTGGCTTTGTTAATAAAAGGGTAAAACACTTATAATTTGTAATCGTGTACAGCATAAATATTTATCTTGAGATGATATAAGACAAAACTGTCTTCAAAGAAAACATGACATGACTAATATCCTTTACTTTAAAAAGTGTGCAGGTATGTTTTTACTGCTTTTGATTCTCATTTCAAAGCTTCAGCATTATCTTCAGGAAGTCTCCTTCACTATTTCTGGAGAAGTGGTGAACTTTGATGCACAAGGGGATTCTATTCCATCTTATGATCTGATCAACTGGCAAAGAGGTGCAGGTGGAAATATTGAGTTTGTCAATGTCGGAAGGTTTGATGGTGCAAAGGAGGCTGGGAAGGAGCTCTTCATCCAGGAAGATGCGATTGTGTGGGCGGGCCATCAGAGTGAGGCAAGCTGCAAACACTGTGTATTTCAGTACATGCGATGCCATCTGTTGAAGTTCTGTAGGGTGAAGTGGCGGTAAGTGTTACTCTGAAGTCAATGAAAACAACTCTGCATTGATCAACAGACACCCAACTGGGACGACCTCTGTGAGAGCTTGTAACAATATTTAACCGCTGCAGTGTCTGTGAAGACAAATATAGCATATATTATCAATATAATACATTTAGTTCTAGTGAATTTAATGGTTGAAATTATTTCGATTTTGCATCAGTAAAACCAATTTTGTTGCTGCTGCTTCTCACTGAGAACTTAAAAACATTTGAAATGTGAGCAGGATAATTGAGAGTCATGTATTTACAAATGAACAACAGTTTATTTCTTTCAACACATTTATTCATTTATGTGTGGTAAAGGAAGTTTAATGTAACCTTAAAGGGACTCATATCTGTGGCAGTTCTGGAGTCAGGTTACTCATTCTTATTCTAATTAATTTTGAATTTATTTTCCAGAGTCCAGTAGTCCCAAAGCTTGGCTTTACATTTTGGTATTTGTAAAAATAATGGATAAAATAATAACAGAAAGCAGTAACCAAAGCAAGGCTTTTAAGCAGTTGCTGCTCTAAATCAATGAGATATAAGAAGATATTACCATTTTAGGACAGCTGAAGCATGTTTATCAATTGATAAAATTTATTATTCATATGTTCTCTTTATATTGTAAATTAATACAAAGTTTCAAATGTATTATTATGCAATTTTATTTTTCTGATATACAAATATTATTATAATTACCACTGTGTACTACCATTGCTACTATATAATCCTTCCACAATAAGAGACAAAAAAAGCCATAAGCAATCCTCTGTGAACTGAATTGTATGAAATTTTGTTATCATTTAATGTCTAATTGAAATGATTCAGCTGTTAAAATGGGAATATGATGATTTAACAGGTAGAGGAGTTCATTAGAGGGCTGTATAGGCATCTTATGACTGAACACAGACAGACTGTGAAAAATGCAGAACTATACCTTTATTTCAACAGCAGTTATAGCCAGTTGTTAATGTGGCCTATAATGTTGTTCCACAAACATGTTGATTATATATCAAACTGGAACGGTGCATTATGATGTATGATGTACGTGTGTCTCTGCACAGTACAGAATCAATATACTTAATGTGATTAATATATTATAGAGACAAAATATATTTTATAATTTAGCTATAAACTGTAATCATTTTTATGGATACCCCCATAGTTTCCATGTAATTAATCGCATGAAATGTATTTACTACATTTCTTATATTTATATTTCTTACATATTAATGAGTGATGGTCTTAGGCATATAGTTACATCCAGTTTTGTGTGAGATGTGGTTATGTTCTCTCACAAGCAGGTATAGGAGTGTAGCGGCAGTCTACATTAATACCTGGCTGTGGTCTGTCCCATACAGGTGCTGGTGTCTGTGTGCAGTGACAGCTGTGCTCCAGGAAGCAGGAAGGCAGTCCGTCGTGGGGAGCCTCTGTGCTGCTTTGATTGTGTGCCATGTGACAACGGCAAGATTAGTAATGAGACAGGTGAGATCTGCACTTTTTTACTAAAGCTTTCTCTATACTTTTATGTTTGTAATTTTTGTTTCTGTGCCTCTCCTTTAGATTCAATAGATTGCACACCTTGTCCTGAAGATTACTGGTCCAACGCAGCTAAAACAGAATGCATACCCAAAGCAGTTGAATACCTCACCCATGATGCAATGGGGCTGACCCTGACTATTATAGCTGTAGTGGGAGCCTGCCTCACTGTTGCTGTTCTGGCAGTGTTCCTCTACCACAGAAACACTCCAATTGTCAGAGTCAATAACTCAGAGCTGAGCTTCTTCATCCTGCTCTCTCTGACCCTGTGCTTCCTGTGTGCGCTGGTGTTCATTGGAGAGCCCACACCATGGTCCTGCATGCTGCGCCATACTGCCTTCAGCATCACTTTCTCCCTCTGCATCTCCTGCATCCTGGGGAAGACTCTGGTGGTTCTGGCTGCCTTTACAGCCACCAGGCCAGGAAACAACATCATGAAGTGGCTGGGACCCAAACAGCAGAGGGTCATCATCTCTGCCTGCACCTTTGTACAAGTGATAATCTGTGCAGTGTGGCTGATCACTGCCCCTCCATTCCCCTACAAAAACACCCAGTACCAAAGGTCCAAAATAATCCTAGAGTGCAGTGTAGGTTCTGACCAGGCCTTCTGGTGTGTTCTGGGATACATTGGGCTCCTGGCTGCTCTGTGTTTTGTCTTGGCCTTTCTTGCCAGGAAGCTTCCAGGCAATTTTAATGAGGCCAAGTACATCACCTTTAGCATGCTGATCTTCTGTGCTGTATGGCTGGCTTTTATACCAGCTTATGTCAGCTCACCTGGAAAGTTCACAGTAGCTGTGGAGATCTTTGCAATTCTAGCATCTAGTTTTGGGCTGCTTCTGTGTTTATTTGCTCCAAAATGTTATATAATTTTGCTGAAACCACATAAAAATACCAAACAACATCTCATGGGAAAGGACAGGTAGTTTCTAAGAGAATAATTATTATTTTTTCATTTCAAATAAATTTGAGTTTTCACACAGATGTCAATAACATCCAGTACTGTAGATGAAGATCACCTCTTTACTGTCATGTAAACAGATGTGCAGATTTCAGTGAATACAGAATACATTTCTCGTTCCTTTAATTAAATTTGTTTCAGTCTGTCTAGCAGTTCATAGAAATATGTCACCATTAAAATATGAACATTGATGCAAAATGTGTATTTTTGTCTTGTATTTAAACTTCAGAAAGTTTAAAATGTATGTAGTATGAAGTGTGAAAAAATGAAATAAAAGAAAACCAGCAATCATTCACAATTAAACAAAGGGTGTTCTAAAAAATATCTATTAATTTACTGTTCTGCAGTATAGTTCAAATACATTATTCCTTTAAAAGAGTTTTGCTTTACATGTTGTTTAGTCTTTAGGACAACATAGCAACATTAGTTACAGACATTGGACAAACATGTACGAACATGCTCCTGATGAGCACTAGGGTAAAGAAAGAATAACACATTTTCTTGGAGAGTAACAGGAGGACCCTGGTACATGAGAATTGATCTGAGGATCTGATTATTCCACATGGCAAGGCTGGGTGCTGACACTGGCACAGAGAGACTGATTTCATACAGATGCCATGGAGAACAATGCCCCCTGCCAGTTATTGTTGCTGGAGGGCAGTCGGAGTCAGTCTGTCTCTTGGGGGAGCCGCAAAGGGGAAATGGCTATGGGAAAATTTACTTCAGTTTTCTGCCTTACAGTACACATCATAGCCTTGTTGCTGCTGGTGAACATCATGTTTTGTTTTCAGCGCTGCAAGGGTAAAGGGAATTTGTCTTGTTTTTTTTGGTTGTTTGGGGGATTGTTGTTGTTCAGTGATCAGTCGTTTGTAAAGCCCAGTTTCCCAGTGTGAATAAGACTGTATGTGTGGGACATCCCACATGTTAAGAATATTTGTTTATTCACCAGTGGTACTCTTTCAAACATGCAAAGGGAGGTAGTTTTTATTTCAGGTCTTAACATCATGCAAACTCAATTACATATAAATGACTTGGGAATTATATGAAACAGTGCTATCATCAACTGTAAACCCCTTTACTATCTGTCAGAATTCATGCACCATGTACTAGACTAAACACACAATAATCAGTAACACAGTATTTGGCATATAACCACATGTAGCATTCTTCAGTACAACAGGAATCTAAGGGATCACAAGTGGAGGGTTTGCGCCCCTGAATTGATATCAGGGTCTATTTCTTGAACAGCCATAGAAAAAAAAATAATAAGAATGCTGATGTGATGGACAATTTCATTTTTATTTTTTAAAATTTATTTTTAGTCTTTAATTATTTAGTTTTGTTTGTTATTTATGTGTACTTAAAATTATGTCATAGCAGTATATCTGTGGGAATTTTACTTTTTACAATTATTTTGCATGTTGTGTTCTTAAACTGTCTTCACACAAAATGCAAAAATGTGAAGTCCAAGCCAATATTATATAAGGGAGCCAAGCAAGTTGTGCTGTGGCTACAATCCTGCAGTGCACAGAACCATTTAAAATGGAACATGAAGTTCAAATTATTTCAACTTCTGTGGTTGCAGTATAAGACCTAGTTGTATACAGTCAATGACAATGGTACTGAGAGGTAACCATTTACTTTAACTTTTAGACATATACTGCTACACTGGTGCATCCATTGTTCAGTGGAACCCAGGGAGTACATTCCCCTTTTTTGATTAGCAGACACCCTTATCCAGAGCTACTTACAAAGCATATATATTGTCCATTTATAGAGGTGATTATTTACTGCAGCAATTTGAGTTAAGCGCCTGGCTCAAGAGTGCAACAGTAGTGCCCCATTTGGAAATCAAACTTCATGTGTGATGTCTGGGATATCACCAATCAGCAATAGCTGTCTTTCTCCATGACTCAACATGGATTATAGTTAGCTAGATATCAACTTGACATAAATAGATAGCTAAAAATAGATAGCTAAAAATACACACATTTATTTTTTCAACCAAGAACACATATAAAATAAATTCAGATTTAAAAACATTTAGTCGGGGTGTTCAGTGCTGCTTCGTTAAATGAAAAGGATTAGCTTGTTGAATATTATAGACAGAGCCCACTTCACTGTGGGCAGAGTACAGCACTTGTCGTTTGCCTTCTTTAGCACTCTTTCATCAGTGAAGAGGTTGTTGTGGTGAGGCGAGCCTAATATACAATTGCAATTCCAAAACAGACGGTGAATGATGGGGAAATAGCATGGAAAAACACATGACAATTGTCCCCACTATCCTCAAACCCAGGTTTAATGGGATCTCTTTCAAGGTTATGTCAACTTTTCTGAAAGCAGGATATCTGATTTCATTGGTCGGGATGATGTGATGTTATACACACAGTCAGACTACCTTTTAATTAGACCGCTCTGGAGCATGTTTAAGTCCTTCCATATGTTGCCATTGTAATATACCTGGTCACATGTGAGTTTGGTTTCCTGAAATGGGAAAGCCAGAATTTTTATAAAGTATGTACAATATTTAACAAGATAATTTGTTAACCCTAATTCGTGAAATACACTCCAGGTCTCCAAATTAAAAACATGCTGTCATTTCTGTAGAGACAGTCTTGACAGATTCCACTCACTCATATTTTCCAAAGCACATTTTTATCACAGATTTACTGATGATATAAAATTGAACCAATAAGTAGACAGTTGTGACTTGTAAATAACCATGAGCATGTAGGCTTTAGATACAGTTATGATTTAGTTGTTAGCATACCTTACTGAATGAATAATGCATAGGTGGTTCAGAGTCAGAGAAAGTTGCAAGTGCATGCCTATTGACTGGTTCACTAACAATGCGAGTGGAAAATTTATCAAGATGCAACATTTATATGAAGAACAGCCATGGCCCTGTAGCTTGATGATTTTAATTGCAATGGAATAATAGTAAGTTTTTGCCAAGATACTATGCTGTAATGACATTATCAAAAAGTAATAACAATGTCATGTTTTGAATATGTTGTATAAATGTGAACATTTTGACAGACCATTGACATCCTTACATTGTTTCAGGACAAGGTTGTGGTGACAAAAAAAATAACATCCTAACATTATTTCGAGAAACATTTTGTTATCTGGGAATAATCAAGAAAATTAGAGGTATAGCAGCGTGTGTAGACATTTACATTTAGCATGTAATAATCTAGCAAGCAGCAACTGTATGAGTTACACAGTATTCAGCATCCAGAAATTTAGCGATTCGCCATGTAGCTTGGTGTGCTAGTCATTAATATTTTAACAAAGCATACATAAACATAGACTTCAAACATCAATACAATGGTAAATTCTAATAAATGCACCCGTCTAGCTAGCTAAAATAAGTCTTGGCCCTAGTTTTAATACTAATGGTTCAAACTAAATTCATTTTGTTTTAATTTAAAAAAAGACCTTGCTCAAATTCACTGGTGGCCATGAAAGTTGGGCTGATAGGCAGCACTACTTCCCAGACATGTCTTGTCTTTCCATAATCTTTGGCATGCCAGAATATTATCAACATTATCAACATAATATTTTCAATCAAGCCAGTTTTTTGCTTTTGAAAAAGTTTGCAGTTTTACAACAATATCATATGAAGGAGACCATAGGCTGAGACTGTAAAACTGCAAGCTGTTGGGGAATAGGGCTGAACGAATGGCTGTCAGTCTAGGTAATGTAGAATTTGATAGTCGATATTAGGGTGGAATTGGCCCCTGGTTTAATTAGTTAGAGCAACGTGAATTTATTCAGCCAGGCTAACCGCTAACTTTGCCTGCTGTGTAGCAGAGGTAGAGAAAGTCTTTACTGAAAGTTTTTACTGAGTCTACCAGGGCATGAACTTGGCTTTCAAAAAACCTGAAAGCTGTAGTTTTTCTTATTAGTTGCACAAGTTTGCTGGATCACAGAGCAGACCCAATGTGGACCAACACAGAAATGCTGACCGATAATTTACAATTGTTAGAAACAGCAACTGATAAAATCAAAATACAGATGAAAAGCATGGCACGCTGGCCTAGTAGTGGCGTTTGCTGAGGGACATTGTGTGTGAGCAAGCATTGTTAAGCTGGCATCTGCCTTTGACTTCAGAAAGAATTCTTGATTAATGTGTCAGTGGCTACATTACACTCTCAGTACAGTTTTTGCCCTTTCGCCTGTACCTATGCAGTCAGGAGAGATCTTTTATTGAATAATCTTTATTAAAAATGAATAAATCTATTTTATCATGAGAGGCAAGGGGGATCATTGCAGTTGCCTGTTTTGACAGAGACATGTAGTCACTCCCCTGCGTGTGCTTCTCCATTAAGGAAACGCCTTTTGCTCTACACATGCTCAGAGGGGTGCCCACGGAGGGTATTTAAAGCTGAGAGAGAGAGCTGCGTCCCGTCCTGAAAGCGTGGAGGTGATGTGGACCGTGCTGGTTCTGGCACTGGCGGCCGGCGGTCTCGCTCTGGCACAGGCAACGTCAGGGGCGGAGTGCGTGTTGCAGGGGACCCCCAGGCCTGCCTCATTCTCCCAGCCTGGGGATTTTGTGATCGGAGGCGTCTTCTCTATTCACTACTACATGCACACCACTGAGCGCAACTACACCAGCATCCCCGAGCCGCTGCAGTGCACGGGGAGGTCAGTAAGGGGAGGAGGAGTACAGTGAGAGTGAGGAGCACTGTGTGGAGGGAGATGCATGTGAGACACAGCCTGGAGATCCCAGTGTAGAGGGAGATATGTGTGAGACAGTCTAACAGGCACTGAGTGCAGGGAAATGCATGTGAGACAGACTGTACAACATTATGCAGAGATGTGCGTGAAACAGTTTATAGAGGCATATGTGGAGGTGGATTTGTGTGAAGACTGGTGAGCACTAGGCTGAGAAAGATGTGTGCGAGACAGTCTGTTGAGAAGTGTGTTTCTGAGTGAGACAGAGCCTGGTGTGCATTCAGGTGAGCACTTTATTAAGAGACATGTACAGCACCCGTGTGTGTGTGATAAAGAAAGTGGTAAAGAGCTCTTTGCTGGAGAAGATTAAGAGTTGTGTGTCCATCCACATGACCGACACATGTACTGTTCTTTGGTGCTTTTTAATCCATTGAAGCATGAATGTTTTTGCATGTATTTTCTTATTATTATTATTTCCCTTTTAATCTGAAAGGTTCATTGCAGATTCCTGAACATGCGCATTCATCTCTGAATTCCATTCTTAATTCAGTTCCTTTTCAACTGCTACTGCTTTTAACTTAGGTTTTAGAGTGAAGCGAAGACATTTTATGTTAAAAACACAATTTTCTTTCATTATTTTAGCTAATTTCTAAAATGTTTTCATCAGTCTAGCTTCTGGCTTTACCAGTTGGAAACATGTCCTTACAGCAAGTCTTTCTTTCCTTTACAGTTGAAGACAGCAACTCATGTTAAGAATCTAAAGAAATGTTCGAACCTTCTGTAATTTAACAATAAAAAAATTATTGTAATTAAAAGTGGAAAAGGTAAAACCATCTCTAACATGTAAAATGCTTTATAAAATGAAATGTATTGTCAATGTACACCATGTTGTTATGTTTTATGTTATGTAGAGTCAGGGTCAATTCCATGACAATTTAATCATTTCAGGAAATAAACAGGAAATGTTGAATTCAATAATTGAAAACTCTTCCTAGAAAATGATGGGCAATTTGCAATTCATTAACTGAATTTCAGGGTGTCATCTTCATATCTCATGTGATGTTAATATTGTTGTGTGTTATTTCATGTTCATATTGCTGTGTATGATGTTAATGTTATCATGTGTACTGTCACATTCATGTTGCTATGTGTGCTGTCATGCTCATGTTGTTATGAATTCTGTCATGTTGATGTTGTTATTTCTGTCATGTTTATGCTGTAAGGAGTCATGTTCATGTCCTTGTGTGTTAATGTCATTCTGTCATGTTGTTCTGTTCACATAATTGTGCATTCAGTGATGCTTAGTTTGTTGTTAACAGTCTGGACTTCCGGGAGCTGCGCTTTGCTCGTGCAATGGTCTTTGCCATCAAGGAGATCAACAACAGCTCAGAGCTCCTGCCTGGTGTAACATTGGGTTACCAGATCCACGACTCCTGTTCTTCTGTGCCAGTGGCTGTAAAGGTTGCCTTCCAGCTAGCCAATGACATGGATCCAGTCTTCTTTCCCAACGAATCCTGCTCCAAGTCTGCCACGGTCCACGCTGTCGTGGCTGAGTCTGGCTCCACACCCTCCATCGCCATGTCCCGAATCCTTGGACCCTTCAGCATTCCGCAGGTGAGCTCCTTTTGTCTGGTCCTCCACTGTCCATTTCAGATATATCATTTTAAAAATAATTCATGCATTTAAAAATCTTAAAAAGACTATATTTTGTGCCTTGAAATATATGTTACCATGGGTCTTCAGACAAACAATAAATATTTTTGAATGAAAAAGAATGTGTCACTTTCATGATAAGTTGTCCTTACTGCTGCTGTTTGAAACAGAAATCTCTGTGTATAAAAGTCGGCGCACCTGTCAGCCCTGAGGATTGTTTCTGCAGCTGTGTTGAAAGTCTGCAGCCCAGGTTCGTAGCACTGAATGTGACTTAATGTTCTCATTCTCTCCCTGCTTGTGGAGCTACAGGTGAGCCACTATGCTACCTGCGCTTGCCTCAGTGACAAGCAACAGTACCCAAACTTCTTCAGGACCATTCCCAGCGACTACTTCCAGGCGGCTGCCCTGGCCCGGCTGGTGAAGCATTTCGGCTGGACGTGGATCGGGGCGGTGCGGAGCGACTCCGACTACGGCAACAACGGGATGGCTGCCTTCCTGCAGGCGGCGCAGGCGGAGGGCATCTGCGTGGAGTACTCCGAGGCCTTCTACCGGACCAACCCCCGCGCCAAGATACAGCGCGTGGCCGAGGTCATCCGCCGGTCCACGGCCCGCGTCGTCGTGGCGTTCGCCGCCCCGGGCGACATGCTGGTCCTCCTGCCGGAGCTGGAGCGCCAGGCGCCACCCCCCCTGCAGTGGATCGGGAGCGAGGCGTGGGTCACCGACCCGGAGCTGCTGCGGTACCGCCTGTGCGCCGGCGCCGTCGGCTTCGGGATCCGCCGCTCAGTCATCCCGGGGCTGCGGGACTTCCTGGTGGACCTCAGCCCGGCACAGGTGTCCGCCTCGCCCCTCCTGACGGAGTTCTGGGAGACGGCTTTCGGCTGCAGCCTGGGGAAAGGCCCAGTGGAAGCGGGCCAGAAAGTGTGTGACGGACAAGAGGATCTGCACCAGCTTCAGAACGCCTACACAGACACATCCCAGCTGCGCATCACCAACATGGTGTACAAGGCTGTGTATGCAATAGCTCATGCCATGCACAGCCTCATCTGCACAGAACAACCAAACGCTCCACCTCACTGTGACAAAAACATCCACATCGAGCCACGGCAGGTAAATACTCCATATAATAGTAATACAGAATATTATTTCGCCAAAGCCCTTATCCAATGTGAGTTGCAGAGAAACAGTGCAGAATACAAATAGTAATCCCTAGTTGTAGAAATCCCAATTAGAGATTAGAGAGTTATCACAAAAATCATACCAGATGTCCTGGTGAGGAAAACTAAGTGGCTGGCTGGGACCAAAATATAATTAATCTATACATTATTTGAATACGACAATCTTAGGACAGCTATCTTCTTATGTATGCACTTTCTTATCTAAACAAAATTGTAACAACTACAGTCTATCATCCCAGAATGTCATATTGTTCAGTATTCCAGAAATTAAAACTGTGTATGTATAACTGTGTAATTGAATATGACAAAAATGTATGCTTAAGCTATGCTGCTCCACCATCATGGAATGTGCTGCAGAAAGAAATAAAACTGGATCATCTCATCTTATTAGATGAATTTAAAGTCAAGATATGGGAGCTGCCCTACATCAAAAAGGGTTCCGAACTTAAACGTTTATGCTTTTTTGTCAGCTTATGCTAATGTTTTTTTTCTTTCTTTTTTCTGTTTTTGTTCATTGTCTATTATACTGTACCATTGTAAATTGTACGTGCTGCCTCTTGGCCAGGACTCTTGGAAAAGAGATTCTAAATCTCAGTTATAATATTTCCTGGCTAAATAAGGTATAATAAATATGCTAAAGACCAGGGGCATTTTTCAGCACTCTGATCTCTTCCCACCAGGTCCTGGAGCACCTGAGAATGGTAAATTTCACAAGAAATGGATACAAGGTCTCCTTCGATGCCAATGGGGACCCTGTGGCTACCTACGAGCTGGTGAACTGGCAGGTGATGAGGGACGGAGGCGTGGAGCTTGTGACTGTCGGTCACTACGACGCGTCTGCACCTGAGGGGCAGGTGTTCAGCATGCACAGAAACATCACCTGGGCAGGCGGCCAGACACAGGTGTGCTTCCACCCTAGTCTTCATTGTTAACCTTTTTTTTCTACCTCATTTTCTAAGTTGAAATATTACATTGCATTACGACAGGGAGAGGTGGGCAAGGGGGATTTGCTGGCTTTGTGTCTACCACTGTGATTATTTCAAAAGGTTCCTGTGTCAGTGTGCAGTGAGAGCTGTCCCCCAGGCACTCGCAAAGCCGTGCAGAGAGGGAGGCCCGTCTGCTGCTATGACTGTGTGCCCTGCGCTGAGGGAGAAATCAGCAATACCACAGGTACTGATAAGCAAGGGGTGTGCAGCCTGCGTGACAGATTAAATGTTACAGTATTGCATCAAGGACATAGTAAATCAACACTACAGTGATCTACTATGTTACAGTACTAAGCACAAATAGCACAAATATATTCTGCTTATGTATAATTTTTATCAGTTTGTTTTGCAGAACCTAATATGCAGGGACACACACGTGCAGCCTGTGAATACAAGATCATATTGATAAGTGTCATTTTCAAGAGGCTTTGCTCAAAAGCAGAACAGTAATGTCCCATCCATGTTTCAATCCCACAATCCCCATGTCTTTCTTCCAGTGCTTCTCCACTTCTCCACGCACATGCCTGATTTGGTGTTTTCTCTCTTTCAGATTCCCTAGATTGTGTCACCTGTCCAGCAGAATACTGGTCAAACGCTCAGAATGATGAGTGTGTCCCTAAGCCCATTGAGTTCCTGTCTTTCCATGAGGTTCTGGGGATCATCCTGACAGCATGTTCAGTGATTGGAGCTAGCACAGCTATTGCAGTGGCCATGGTGTTCTACAGACACAGGGACACTCCCATTGTCAGGGCCAACAACTCTGAGCTCAGTTTCCTGCTGCTCTTCTCATTGAAACTGTGTTTCCTTTGCTCCCTCACCTTCATCGGCCGGCCCTCTGAGTGGTCCTGTATGCTGCGCCACACAGCGTTTGGGATCACCTTTGTCCTCTGCATCTCTTGTGTTCTGGGGAAAACAATAGTTGTGTTAATGGCCTTCAGGGCTACACTTCCAGGCAGTAATGTCATGAAGTGGTTTGGGCCTCCGCAGCAGCGACTGAGCGTTGTATCCTTTACACTTGTGCAAGCTGTGATATGTACCCTGTGGCTGGTTCTGTCACCTCCTTTCCCCATCAGAAACATGAAACATTACAAGGAGAAAATCATCCTTGAATGTGACCTGGGATCAGCTAGTGCTTTCTGGGCTGTACTGGGCTATATCGGCCTCCTATCAGTCTTGTGCTTTGTGCTGGCTTTTCTGGCTCGTAAGCTGCCTGATAACTTCAATGAAGCCAAATTCATCACATTCAGCATGCTGATATTCTGTGCAGTCTGGATCACCTTTATACCAGCTTATGTCAGCTCACCTGGAAAGTTCACTGTAGCTGTGGAAATATTTGCAATTTTAGCTTCCAGCTTTGGCCTGATCTTTTGCATTTTCACTCCTAAATGTTTTATTATATTATTTAGACCTGAGCAAAATAACAAGAAGCACATGATGGGGAAAGTGCCATCAAAATCCCTCTGATACAAACTCCCTCTTGCTCTAGCAGGCCAGTCTGGTTCTACAGCATCACATTTCCTCACAATGTTGATGAACTGTATTATGTATGTGTATTATGTATGCAGATTTCTTTGAGTGAAGAAATATATATTGTAAATATAATATATTTCTTCTTGACCAGTTTTTCCTGCTGATACTGATATTGGCATTGTACTGGAGCAATAAGGCCTCAGGACCCCTGAGACTCTGCACATCTTGAATTAAAATTTATGAATAAGTGTGGTTGTGGTTTGTGGTGTTTGCATAATGTGTGAATTGTTCATTCCTCGCTCAATATGCATCAAGCAAAGTATGAATTGCACAAGCATTGTTGAGTCTGCATAAAAATCCTTTATATAAGAAATAGTTAAAATATACATTTCAATATATTGTTACATGTGTATGCATTACATGCATCATTACATGCATCATTTGTTTTTACCATATTTGACAGAAATAATGAGTAAAAGTATACATTTTTTACAATAAAGCAATGCTTCCCTACCTGCGGACCTCTGACCTATTTTTACAGTCGGAGTTACAGTTGGAGCCAGCCAGATTTCATTACTATAACCACCAAGCAGGCCTTTTTTGTGATAAGGTTTTCAGTTACATTTCAAAAGCCATAGCATATACTCAACACATTCCCTTTGCCCTCGAGGAAGAATATCATCCAGCAGGGGGCAATCTCTCCAAATAAATAGAACCTATTCGCAAATTAGAGTGAATTGAGCTGTACAGCAAAGCCCATCACATCCTATTCACACAACTAACTGACGAGACTTTTTAAATTAATTTTACCTTTTAAACCAGGAGAATCACCTGACAACCAAATAAACCTTTACAGTGACAACCAGGGGAAACAATGTCTGTAGGAAATGCAAAGATTGCATTGATAATCAAAATCGGGGGTATGATTGGGTGGCCAGTTTGTGACTCTGGAAAACCAAGATTATCACTTCCTTCCTTATGAGAGTGCCAAGTGCCATGGGATCATTCATGGCCACAGGGAGTCAGGACTTCACCTCTTCTAAAAGACAGTTTTGAGAATGTGAAAAACAGCAACAGAAATAAATGTCTATCTCCAGTTGATAGAGAGTGTTGTTGGTTTGGTCACCAAGTTCTTTTTAGTGTTCCTCTCTGGTCTCAATAAGATGATGTAACACTTGGGCAGGAAGATGCAGAGCAAGAGGCCGAAGCTGGAGGCCAGAATGGCAAAGATCTCCACGGCAACTGTGTACTTTCCTGGGGAGGTGTGGTAAGCTGGGATAAAGGAGATCCACACAGCGAAGAAGATGAGCATGCTGAAGGTGATGAGCTTGGCCTCGTTGAAGGTGTCCGGCAGCTTCCTTCCCAGGAAGGCGAGGGCAAAGCAGGAGCAGGAGAGCAGGCCGATGTAGCCCAGCACCAGGTAAAACCCCAGCGTAGACCCCACCTTGCACTCCAGTATGATCTTTCCACCCTCATAGAAGGTGTTCTTGAAGGGGTATGGGGGAGTCCATGCCAGCCAGCCCGCGCACATTATCACCTGTACCGTGGTACAGATCAGGATGACCGCCCTCTGCTGCGCTGGCCCGAACAGACGGACAGCGCTGGAACCGGGCAGAGTGGACCGGAAAGCCACCAGAACCACTATGGTCTTGACCAGTATGCAGGAGATGCAGAGCACGAAGCTGACCCCGAACGCCGCCTGCCGCAGCCAGCAAGACCACTCCGAGGGTCGGCCCACAAACACCAGCGCACACAGGAAGCAGAGTGTGAGCGACAGCAGCAGCAGGAAGCTCAGCTCAGAGTTGTTGGCCTTCACAATGGGCGTGGCCCGGAAGCGATAGAAGATCACAGTGATAACCAGTGTCATGACCACGCCCAGTAAAGACAGGGTCACTAGAATGATGCCCATAGAGTCCTGGAAGGACAGGAACTCTTCCACTGAAGCCACACAGGTCACCCTCTGTTTGTCTGACCAGTAATATAGAGGGCACTTTGTACACTCTGTGGAGCCTGCAAACGAAAACAGACATAAATAAACCCAATATGTTTGATGTTGTTATTGATTTTAGTGGTTCTGAATGACACACGCACACACAATGCAAATGTCATTAATTTATTGTCATTTATATTCTACCTCGTAGGAAAAATAAATTAGTTAAGAAAGTGCAGATTCCTAAGCATTGATTAGGACTGATTATTACTGGTATTAATACTAGGACTGGTAGAATGCTTTGAGTAGAGTATTTAGAATGATACAGACACAACTGTAGCACCTGGACAACACCACTCTGTATCTGCATGCCCTTACTGAGTGGCAGAGTCAGGGTGAGGTGTTAGCTGTGTTTGGGTTTACCTGTCCTGTTGCTGATCTCTCCGTCTGCACAGGGGAGGCAGTCGAAGCAGCAGACGGGCTCCCCTGGGCGTGTAGCCTGCCGAGTGCCTGGCGGACAGCTCTCAGTGCACACAGAGACTGGCGCCTGCAGCACAAAGTGAGATTAATGTTACACCCTTCAACCTCTAAACCCCATATCACTATACATCTGTTCCCCTACGCTCTAAAACCCTATATCCCTACACCCCTGTGCCTGAAAAAAAAATTCCTGGACATCCTATCTCTCTGTATGCACACATCACAACAACCCAATACATACACCTTTGTACCCTACTTCTATACTGCCTCTAAAGCATGTGTCACTTGAGTCCTGTCCCCTAATTAAAAGAAAAAAAAACATTTATTGCTGTGTGTGTTATATGTACATGATAGTGGACCTTACAAAGCAGAGGAAGAGGTAGTTGTGAGAATCAGTCAGTCACCGTCTCAGCTGGATTGATATTGTAATTGTCTTTTTGAGAGAGCCTGTCATGTCTGTCACCAATCTGTCATGCTAGCCCTACAGCATGATTGACTGTAAATGGATTTTATAATTCTCTAGACACAAGAGAAGACATGTGTGAGCAAATATCAATGAGCCTTGGGCCTAATTTACCTGAAGCGGCGGGTGCTTCAGTATACAATGCCCTGTTTCTTTTTCTTTTTTCTTTTTCCTTTTTCTTTGTACATGGCAGGAAAATGCTTTTATATACCCCACAATGCTATTTCAGTGCTAATTCAACAATGTGAAGATAATTCACAACATTTCCAACAAGGAAAGGCTGTGTTTCACCAAGCACAATAGACCATGCAAAGAAAAGACATTTTTTTATATCAAATTTGGACCTTTGGCATGAGTTACAGCCCGGCTGTGATCCACAAGACCACAGTCCAGGCCCAGATACCAGTCAACCATGTGGAGGCCAGATAGGCCAACAGAACAACAGTGTAGGTCATTTGGCCAGAACAACACATCCTGTAGGACTGTGCTGCAAGCAGATGGTGTGTTTGCATATTTGAGTGTTTGTGTTTCTCTGGGTGTGTGTCTCTGTACTTGCATGTGAGGCCCCTAAGACACTCAATGTCCTATAACACATAGACTGGATGCCCCTTTTCCTTATCATTCTGTGTTTACTGCCAGGCACCCTTTCATCTTTCACATATTTTGAACCCACGTTTACAGCTCTACATGATAACATTTGCTTCAGGGTACCACCAAGTCACACCAAGGACTGAATTGCACAGCTCTCTGTTACAGTTCTCAAACCACTGCATAACACTGCAGCCTTTTGGATAGATAGAAGATAAATGATACAGAGACTGATTCTGTAGCAAAATCATTGTGGTGCAGTATTATTATTATTATTTTTTAATATATCTTTGAAGAGATGCTTTCCATCACACTCACAAGTCTGTTACATGAAAAGTCGCTCTCATATTTCCACTCAGGCTCATCTATTTTGCAGCTGACACATGGACTCACCTGCATCTGCCCACCTGTCCACATAATCAGATCCTCGTTCATCTGGAGCTGCAGCCCCTCTGGGGCAGAGGCATCAAAACTGCCCACCTTCTTGAACCTGATTCCCCCGCTGGCATCATTCTGCCAGTTGATTATATCGTACAGAGGCACAGGTTCTCCATTTGTGTCAAAATATACCTTTTCTCCCAGCTGGTTTGTAAAGTTCACCCTCCTCAAGTAGGATAACAGCTATAAAGGTGTTTAGGGAAAAAAAAGCATGTATATCTCTGTAGTCACATATATTCACACTCTTTAATACAGAATGTTATATACATGTTATATACATTGCAGGACATTACCTCTCTGGCTTCAAACTGGGTGCCGGTCTTACAAGCCCTGTTTCCTGTAGCTTCTCCCATATGATCACACTGTAGAAGCTGATGCAGGGCATGAGCGATGGCATACACTGCCTTGTACACATTGTAGGAGACCCTCAGCTGGGACACATCGGTGTAGATGCTGTTTCTGCCCCTCAGGTCCTCAGCACCAGTGCACACTGGAGGCGCAGGGCCCGGGCCAGCCGGCAGCTCGCCACGGAAACCCAGCCTGCAGGAGAACATCTCCTCCCAGAACATGTTGACGAAGACGGACTCCGGTCTGGGAGAGGGCCGGATCTGCAGCAGGAAGTCTCCCAGCCCGAGGATGCTAGCGCTGCGGAAGGCAAAGCCCAGGGTCCCTGTGAGCACGGAGTGGAACCGCGGGGCGGAGAGCAGCGTGGCAGTCACCCAGGCCTCGCTGGCCACCCACTGCCACCCGGTCAGGTTCCGGCGGGCAACCTCAGCCAGAAGGTCATACAGCTGGCCCTCGGTGGAGAAGGCGATGACGACGCGGGCACTGGAGGCCTCCAGGGTGTCGGCGATCTGGCGGAGTCGCTCCGGGGAGGGGACCTTGGGGAGGGTGCTGTAGAAGGCCAGGCAACCCCCGCGTTCCCGCAGCTGCTCGGCGAAGGCCTGGATCCCGTACCGACTATAGTCATCCTCGGTCCCCACCGCGCCCACCCAGCGCCACCCGAAGTGGGTGACCAGGCGGACCAGCCCACGCACCTGGAAAAGATCACTGGGCACCGTCCGCAGGAAGGAGGGGAAGGCTTGCTTGTCGTTCAGACATGCACAGGTGGCAAAGTAACTCACCTGGGCGACAAACAGAAGGATACCATAATCACACAGGTCTTACACAACATCTGCATAGCTGTTAAAAGACTTTTAGGCTTTTTATAGGTATTTAACTGTACTATCTTCACTAAATAAGCATATCTACAACAAATATAATTGTAATCAAGTTATCAAGCGAAACCTCATGCATATTTGGTGATTAAGCACAGAAAATGTTTAGTTGGATATACAAGACATCAATATGGTTGCATCAGCACAGTTGTTTTACATACTATCTACAGTACCATCACAGACACTACCTGTGGAAGAGTTAAAATACCCAACTTGTGGAAACATGCAAAATAACATTGAGATAACCCGTATGAAAAACACAAAAAACAGTGCAATCCCTTGTAAAAACACAGAGTAGCACTGAGCACCTACCACTTACCAATTGTTTACACACTTGAACTGATACTACTATCCAAAAGATAAAAAGTAAGAAGGTGACACTAAATAATCTGCAAAACTGCTATAAACTGTAAAACATAACTGTTGTAACCACTGTAAAACTGCAACACATGCTGCTTCTTCTCATTCAAGTCACAATTCTAAAACCCTGTATTGAAAAACACTAAATATAAATTCCTTCAACACTGAATATACACATCTCCAGATAACCCAGCTTCAGAGCAGTTGATTAACAATGGGTAGGTGACACCTGTAGCTGTGCTCCGTTCATCCTAAGAAAACAGTATAACTCATACTTTTTATCAAAGTCTATCGCAGGCTGTCATCGATGTCATGCATTGTATGGTTTAATAGGTCATCTGAACAAAATCTGGAAGAGCTCCAACATAAGAGAAACTAAAATAACTGACATAAATGTGGTCTGTCCGTGGATAATGCCAGGTCAGCATGAATGATCCCAGCAGGAAATGTACAGATTAAAGCAGATTTGCATCTCTCCCAAACGAACTACACATTTTTCATTAAAGGAATATGAGATAGGGGTATTTTGTCATATCATGCAGGACTTGGGCTACTTTATTCTTAAAAATGTATGTTATTCTAGTAGGTTATCTACATGTATCTTTTAAGGCATATATTTGAATATGCCGTACAATTGTTAGGTTTAGCTATAACCACTATAAAAGGATTTGTTTTACTTCTTCACACAATTTTTGTCTGTTGGTTGTTTTGCAATGTACCAATACAACCTCTATTTGTGTTGTACATCTATAATGCAATAGTAATGTTCCCTAAAATGACTCTGTCAATCAACTGAAAGGGTGAAATCAGGGTGAAAGGAGTCCACTGCTCCAATTAGTGTCTGGTAGTCAGTCAGAGCAGTATTCACAATGGCACAGCAGGTCTTGACTCACTTGAAAGTAAGAGAGAGGGACTGGGGGAAAGAAAGGAGGAAAGCTTCTCTTTAATGCCTATCTCTCCAACCCAGGTTTTTTATGCCTTACTGAACAATTATGAGTTCACTGTCTGACTCCTGCTTGCTGAGAAGAACAATCATCCTATTTTTACACACATAGTGAAGTCACTTGTCCCTTTGTACCCATACTAGTAATTGAACTACACATTTTTGTTATTACATTTTCATTCCTGATATGGACTGAGTGAAGTTACCAACAGAATAAACTGGCTATTGCATTTGCATTTGCAACAATTGCATTGTTACGCTCATGTAAAATCCTGATCCTGCCTCCAGTGTCCTGAGCTCCTCAAATATGCTGTAAAATATGCCTTACTCTATCAACAATAAGTTCTAGCTATTCAAAGCTATCAAGACTTACATTGTATATGCACACACACAAACACACACACACAAACACACACACACACATGCATGTACTGTCTGTCTGTATTTCAGTAAAACTTACCAGTGGGATCCCAAAGGGCCCCAGTGTGTGGGCGACGGCCCGGGTGGGTGAAGAGGATGCCAGACCAATCACGGCAGACACGGGGGCACCAGTGAGGCACCGAGGAGCCGCACCTGTCTGGCCTGACGAGTCATTGACGAGCAAGAGTGCCCCTCGGAGGCCAGTGTGGATGTGGTCACAGCTGTCCAGGATCCTGTAACCCAGCCGTACCCCAGGCAGCAGGCTGGTGTTGTTGTTGATCTCCTCAATGGCAAACACCATGGTCTGGACCCAGCGGAAAGCCCTGTAGTCAAACCTGGGGACACAGGTCACAAAGCATTACATTAAACATTAAATATTCATTAAGCAACACTCCCAGACCAGTGAGTGTAAGCATAATTCCATAGTTCCACAACTCATGAAATACACTCTACTGCAAAGAAGAACAATGAGGGGTAGACTGACAGGGGGGGCATGATATGCCTCTGTGTGGCTAAATATGCTCTGCATCCGAGGACTGGGAGAGACGAGTGGATACAAGAATGATGATGGCTTTCCAGGAGCTGTCTGTAGTCTGAAGTAGAGGAGCGCTGTGAAGGACTGCAAAGGATGCAACAGTGATGCTCAAACTGCACCATCAATTCAAGAGCAGCGTTTGCATCTGTGACATTCAGAGGCTCTGTCACCACATTAAGATCTGCATCAGAAAAGCCTGCAGGGTGCATTGCAGATTATGTCCAATCGAAGACCTCCAAGTACTCTATGCTTTTGTAGCTGATCTTAGGAGGAAGGTCTATTTTTTGAAAAAGAAGGATTTTTAGAGTGCAACACAGTAGTACTTACCCATGGCACTGATCGTGGTGTGGCTTGAACACATACGAGAGGTTGGGTTCCGGGGCAGTGAAGTGCAGGGGGAACAGTCCCCCGATGACAACATCCCCACTCTTTTCCAGCATGGGAAGATCAAAGTCACCCAACCGCCGGCACAACTGCTCTGTCTCCGAGCCTCCAACAGATACAGCCAAAAGGAGCATCAATGGAAACTGAAGACCTATCACGGTGGCACTGAGAGTTGGCATCCCAGAGACTTGAGACTGGCACATGGGCAGAGACACATCACACTGAATGCAACACAATCTCATTGTACCTGCCCTATAAACCACATTACTCCCACCCATGTGATTTTGCCATATGACTGACAGTGGCCCTCATGGGACAAATAGGCAAAGAAAAAACGGCAAGAGGGAAGGTATTGCATGAAGGGTCCACACACGTTGTACTGGGAGAATCAGTTAGCCATGTCACTTTCACCACAGCGACAGCACTGAGTTTCTCTGAACAAACACCAGAAAGCCAGCTTTCAACAAGGACTAATTTATTTCAACATTGCTTTTATTCTCTGAGCAATGGCTTTATTACACATCGATCTGAAGATCAAGAGACTGACAGTATCAAATTGCTCGGAAGAATAAAGTGAAAAACAATCAATCAATGATATATCAATAATTGATTGTGGCATTTATTAAGTTAGCTTTGATATAAAAAGATACACAGAACAAGAGGAAAATGAAAGAGACAAAAAGAGTGACATTATCCTACATCATAATAAATACACCCAAACAAATTTTTGAAAAAACAATAACATGAGTTGTTGCCATAGGAAAAGAGCAACCATTTCAGGCTATGCCTGCATATATTAATACCCACAAATCAGCTGTCTGCTGTGCTTTGGCAACACTGTCATGTGTCTTGTCAATAAAAGCACCTTATAACAAATTGAAATTGAAAGAGAGAGATGGAGACAGAGCAGGAACTGTGACAGACAAATTGCATTCAGACTGCACAGGGCTGTAAATTGGAGCCTATTTGCAGACTAGCAAGAGCAGCGATCAAGAAGACAGGAAGAGGCTTGTAAGAGATGTTGATGGTTGATGGATATATCATATAATCTGGGCCACAGAGTTGGACAGTGAGAGATGTCTTTGTAATAAAATTGCTATCAGATCTGCGATGACAGTGAGTCTACTTTGAGGCAGTCTGACCAATGACACTGGCAGAGAGAAAGAGAGCAAGAGAGAGAGAGCAAGAAGGGAGGGGGGGTTGTTCCTTTGTGCTCCACAGGTGAATGCAGAAGTGCACACTCCCTGGAGTTCAGGTATGCCTTTCAGCTGAAAAAAAGAGCAGCAGTACTGTGACCTGCTGCATATGAGTGCCACCTATAGGCCACTCTGTGTAAGAGGATTGCATCCCAGATTCAGCTTCCCTGATGCATGGAGACATGGCTGAAGGTGTGCCCCCCTTTCCGCTCACTGAGACCTAGCTGCGGTTCCCATATCGACCCAGCAGGGGGCTACACGTTCTATCTCCACTGCTTTGGAGCCCACTGGGACCAGCAGTCTACATGACATCAGTAGACAGCTGTACTCAGAGACTGGCTAAGCCTTACACTGTGGTGCCTATAGTTTTGTTTAATCCATGAAACATTAAAATCAAGACTAAAAAATAGTTTATGAGTCTTTCTTGATGATCTCCCTGTGACTCAATTTCCCCTTCAAATACAAAACAGAGTATTTTAAAGGCACATGATAAAAAATACATAGTAGAGAAATACATAGTAGATCAGAGCAATGAAACCTTTTTTATTTATTTTAATGCCACAACTTTAGAATACACATGAGAGCAGTGATCCCATTATGCAAGCAAATCAGTCACAAAACACAACTGCCATACAACTTTAATCTTTGGGCCTTTGCTGAGGAGGTCAGAGCAGGGAAATATCCTCAAGGCACCTGTCAGGAAGGGTTAAGCTGTGGTGTGCCACTGAGGGCACCAGTCTCCACAGAGGGCAGGGCTGCGTGCTCTATAAAGCCGTGTGGCATGTATGCGAGGCAGTGAAGTGCTGGACGCGCACGCTGCCGCTGCTGCAGAGATGAGGGTCTCTCTGTCTCTGTGCCTGAACCTGGCCCTCATCTGCGCCACCGCTGCTGCGGGACCAGGCTGCCGACTCCGAGAGAGGTTCCGTCTGAACGGGATGTACCGGCACGGGGACGTGGTTTTCGGGGGCCTGTTTGAGGTGCACTTTCTAACGGTGTTCCCTGAGCTGCCCTTCACATCTGAGCCAGACCAGCCGACCTGTGAACAGTAAGTAAGTCGTTCTACTCCTCGGAGAAAAACAGACAGACTCATGCACTCAGACACACAGGCACGCACACACACACACACACACACACACACACACGCACACACACTTGCTCCCAGACTGAAAAACAATATCTGCAATGACCCTTCAACAGTACATAACAGAGTCAGATTAAAAAATCAGGCAAAGGTGTCTCCTTTAATATTACTGTGATCATTGATTTAATCCATTTCTCAATTACATTTCTTTTACTTTTCATGATTTGATTCTTTGATATTTGCTTCCACACTGCACATGGTGTATTATTTTTCAGCCACACAGCTTATTCCATGGTTGAAAGAACTAACTTTGAAGACAGAGCAGAGGAAATGACTGTCTTTATCTTCTTTTCTCCCCCAGCTTCGACTTGGCAGGGTTCCAGGCAGCACAGACCATGGCCTTTGCCATTGAGGAGATAAACAGAGACCCCAATCTGCTGCCCAATGTCACCCTCGGTTTCCATCTCTATGACAACTGTGTGAAGCTGGCCGTGGCATTCCGGGCGGCCACAGCCCTGGTCAGCGGGACAGAGGAGTCATTTTCTGACATGGAGTGCACAGGGTCACCCCCGGTTCTGGGCATTGTGGGTGATCCAGGGTCAACCCACTCCATCGCCATCTCCAGAGTGCTGGGCCTGTTTCGCGTCCCCTTGGTACGGAGAGAGCGCTTACCAGGCCACTGGGGTCCAGTCCTCGTCCTGAAGGGCAACAGCCTGGCTGTTCTGGCAGCTTTCTCTGAATTACAGCGAGAGAGCATTAAATATAATCACTGTT
This sequence comes from Megalops atlanticus, assembly GCA_019176425.1. NCBI lineage: Eukaryota > Metazoa > Chordata > Actinopteri > Elopiformes > Megalopidae > Megalops > Megalops atlanticus. The sequence goes on along the minus strand of CM032883.1, from coordinate 21,288,387 downwards.
GCACTCTGTCTTTGACTTTGTCTGTGCCTCAAAAACGAATGAAGTAGAACAGTCTAGGCTTTGATCCCCATATTACAGACATCTTCTTGGTAAAACTGGATCAGTTTTAAATGACTGGGATCATCACTTTTCAAATGAATTTCAATTGCCCCCCTTGGATCAATACTACCTAAATTAACAGGCAAAAGAGAACTTGTTCCAAAGAGTGTTTTTGTTCCGATGGATACATTATTCAGTACAGGAAGGATTAACATATCTGCTGTCTGTCTGTGGCATAAATTCAACCTCCCATATCATATATGTCCTAATTCTTTTATTCATCCACTTGGATTTATTAATTGCACTTTTATTAAATTTAAATTTGAGCCAAGCAGCCACTAGAGGCATTAGCATGGACATGCTTTTCAGGATTTGATGTGTTTGCAGTTTTAATGCAATGTATCTGCTTTTGTGTAAAATTTTGTTTTAATCAGCAACAAAACGGTTTGCCTGTTGAGAGCAAAAAAGTTCAATCTAATTGAATAGAACTGAATGAAGTGAGTATCAAATTCAAGTACAAACCGTTGGTGACACAGTGTGTATTCTGGACTTGCGGTAAGTGTCTCATAACCCTATAGGACAGCATTAATGTGTGGCACACTGAAAACTCAATTGTGATGTGTGTCATGTTCAAATGCAGTACACTTGTTTGTTGTTTTCAAGACTCTTGCACACTAGGTTTAAGGCAGCGAAATGTTCATGTTGAATCGTTGGAAAAAGGGGGACTGACACTGGGCTGACTTACCTGGTCAACATTGGAATAATGTGCACTTCATTTCTCTGGTCATTGTGTGTGAGGGCCAGTTTGTGCTCCGCTGCTCTGTTCTGTACACACTTTTACTGTAAATAATTTTCCCTTGAGTTATTAGCTGATGATTTGCTCCCTACAAATGTCTGTTATGAACTCCTGCATCTTCCTCTTCTACCAGGTGAGTTACTTTGCCACCTGCTCTTGCCTGAGCGACAGACGACAGTATCCCTCATTCTTCAGAACCATTCCCAGTGACGCCTTCCAGGTCAGAGCCATGGTCCAGATTCTGCAGCGCTACAACTGGAAATGGGTCGGGCTTATCGTCAGTAATGATGACTACGGGCTCCACGCCGCCCGCTCCTTCCACCTGGACGTCAGCAGTTTCGGCTGCGTGGCCTTCTCCGAGATCCTGCCCCGGGACAACGACCGCACGGAGATCTCGCGAATCGTGGGGGTCATCCGGCGCTCCACAGCACGGGTCGTCGTGGTCTTCTCCACGGAGGCATACCTGCTGCCCCTCACCGACGAGATAGTCGTGCAGAACCTGACCGGGCGGCAGTGGATTGCCAGCGAGGCCTGGGCCACCTCGCCTGTCTTCCACACGCGCCAGCTCCTCCCCTTCCTCGGAGGCACCCTGGGCATCGCTATCCGCCGAGGGGAGATCCCAGGGCTCCGGGACTTCCTGCTCAGCGTTCGCCCTGACTTCGATCCTGCCAACAACATGGTCAACATGTTCTGGGAGGAGGTGTTTGGCTGCAGTTTCCAGCCGGGGTCCCCTGGCAGGATCTGCACCGGGCAGGAAAGCCTGGAGGGCAAGGAGACGGCGTACTCTGATGTGTCAAATCTCAGGCACTCCTACAATGTGTACAAAGCAGTGTATGCTCTGGCACATGCCCTGAACGACCTTTTGAGCTGTGAGCCTGGGAAAGGGCCCTTCCCAGGGCACACCTGTGCTGAACTCCGCACCCTGCAGCCCTGGCAGGTGAGAGGCAGGTGAAGGAGAATATTCCCTGCACACGGAGGAGCATAAAGCAATCAAAAAACAAATACATTCAGGACAAAGAAGCAACTGAGCAGATTTCATATTCAAAAACAAGGCAGGGACATACACCTTTAGATGGAGAGTATGCTCTCTGTCATCTGGTCACTTTCAATGTGAGACAGTACACTCCACAAGAGTACACATGGCATACAGTACACATATGCACAAACTGAATGGTAGAGAATTACTGTAGTCACATGACAACTGTATAATACTTTTTCTTTTTCATTATTTCAGTTTCATGATTTTCCTTAAATAAATCCATAATCAAATTTAATGTTATCTACAGCAACACACAATGGGTAGTGGTTAAGCCTTTCTTAAATAGCTGTGTTTTGCTCCTCACTGTTGTACTCTTGGAATATTTAACTACCCTTCCTGTCTGTCTTCTCCCTATATTTTTCCCCTTTGTTCACCCCCTGAGCAGCTGGTGCACTACCTGGAAAGGGTTAACTTCACCACCAGTTTTGGTGACCATGTGTCCTTCGATGAGAATGGAGATGCTCTGGCCATCTACGATGTGATGAACTGGCAGAGGGCCCCAGATGGGACTGTGAGAACTGTGACTGTTGGAGTCTTTGACGAATCTGCTGCTACCGGGAATGAGCTCCAACTGGACGAGGGAAACATCTTTTGGAACTTTGAGTCCAATAAAGTGAGCCCTCCCTCAGCCTCCCTCATTCTTCTGAATCACACTGTGAGCATATCAGAGGTTGTCTGTCATTTTTAGCCCCATGGTGTTTACTTTTCAAGGACTGGCTCATTATCGAGGTTGTATTTTCTTCCTCTGTGTGAGCTTTTTTTTTAAATTTAATTACCCAGGCATGTCAGGTATATGTCAGCCTGCTCAGTTACTGTGCTCACAGGTGCTGGGTGTATAAGTACACTACCACTGTTTGGGCAGCTCATACACTTGCTGTCACATGACCATTATGACTCCAAGTTAGCACTAATTGCGGGGTGTAACTCGAGCAGTAGAATGTATAATGTTTTTCAATGATCTGTCAACTGTTATGAATCTAAAGAAAATTAGGAGCTGTTTGTTCTAACATCTGCTGCTCTGATGGCAACCCCCTCCAGCCCCCCCGCTCCATCTGCAGTGACCCCTGCCCCCCTGGCACCAGGCGGGCAAGGAGGAAGGGTGAGCCAGTCTGCTGCTTCGACTGCCTTCCCTGCGCAGAAGGAGAGATCAGCAACAAGACAGGTTAGTGAAAAAGCAGGACAGAGAATAAGACCTGGGAGCCTACCACTCAATGAGCTGGGACACATTCCCAGTTAAAACTGGGAACAAGGTGGAATGAGGAGCCCTGGTGATTTGGATAGCTTCCACTGCATGGAACCTTTCTGAAAACCTAAAGAGAAAGGACCTCACCTGATTTGATCTGAAATCTCACAGTGGGGGCATAAAATAGACTTCAATTGGTTTCGGTGATTGCTTTTTTTCTATACAAGCCTCTTGAAATTCCAAGTTAAACTCTTTTGTCTAAGGCTGTCTACCTGAGGTTTTCATCACAAGATACAGATCAATATCCTCCCTTCTTCTCCTTTGATAGGACACTTATTCCCCCATGCTGTCCTGGAGAGATTACGTTGAGCTTGTTTCCTATGAGTATTGTGGTGGTTGAGTTTAAGGGCTGCTGCTGCTGGTATGGCACTGTGTTCAGCTGACAGGTCTGTTATCATTGTCATCCTCTCTTCCAGACTCCAGCGAGTGCTTCAAGTGCCCGCCAGATTTCTGGTCAAATCCACTCAGAGACCGCTGCGTGCCCAAGCAAATTGAATTCCTCTCCTTCCAGGAGCCCCTGGGGATCTCCCTCACGACCATCTCACTGCTGGGGGCCTGCATCTGCACGGGCGTCCTATCTGTCTTTGTACGTCACAGGAACACACCCGTGGTGAAGGCCAACAACTCGGAGCTGAGCTTCCTGCTGCTGCTGTCACTCACCTTCTGCTTCCTGTGCTCACTGCTGTTCATTGGCCGGCCACAGCTGTGGACCTGCCAGCTGAGGCATGCGGCGTTCGGGATCAGCTTCGTCCTATGCATCTCCTGCATCTTGGTCAAGACAATCGTGGTGGTGATGGCCTTCAAGGCTGCGCGTCCGGACGGGAACGTGATGAAGTGGTTTGGAGCAGCGCAGCAGAGGGGCACTGTGCTGGCCTTCACTGTCATCCAGGCAGTGATCTGCGCAGTGTGGCTGACCACCGCGTCCCCAGCGCCCTACAAAAACACCCGCTACCAGAACTCTAAAATTATCTATGAGTGCGCGGTGGGCTCCATCGCCGGGTTCAGCGCTTTGCTCGGCTACATCGGCCTACTGGCGGCCATCAGCTTCCTGTTGGCCTTCCTGGCAAGGAATCTGCCAGATAACTTCAATGAAGCCAAGTTCATCACCTTCAGCATGCTCATCTTCTCTGCCGTATGGATCACCTTCGTCCCCGCCTACGTCAGCTCTCCAGGGAAGTACTCTGATGCGGTAGAAATCTTTGCCATCTTGGCCTCAAGCTTTGGGCTCCTGGTAGCAATATTCGCACCAAAATGCTACATCATTCTGCTTCATCCAGAGAAAAACACTAAGAAAGCGCTAATGGGTCGTGGTGCTCCAAAAAAGTAGTGCTTGTTTTGACTTATTTTCCCCCAGAAAGATTATTAAAAATTCAATAAACCAGACAAATCAAAGAAATAAACATATTCATCTTTTTCTCTGCAGACTGTGGCTTTATAAAGTGACAAAAATTCAAATACATGTTGTATTTCATGTTCATATTGAAGTAAAATAATAATAATAATCACAGAGTGTCTGTGTGTTTCTTTGTTGATGTGATTGAAAGTTTTTTGAGTGTAGGATAAAGTCAATTCTAAAGTTTTAACATTCTACAGTATTTTGTCAGCTCTGCTACCTGTGCTGAGGGACTGATGGCATCATTCATCAACAGTAGAAACCGGTGTATTTTGGTCCAGGGAAATGTTTGCATAAAAAAGTCTTGTCAGATTCATGAAATGCCCAGTCATGTTCTTATTATGATGATGAATCCCAACTTTTCTTAAATTAGATGTTTGTGTGCATTATCTGTAATTAACCTGGCAATCCCATATACAGACATCCTGAATTCTGGGTTGCAGCGCTAGCTGCCAAAAGGGAAAAAGAAAGATATTTTCTCTGATTCAGAGATGTAAACAATCCTGCCAGAGGTTGATCCAAGATAAAAAATTATATATAACTTGTAGTCTGACCGATGGAGTGTTTGGGACATTGGATGCAAGTGCATGTATGCAGTTGTACATAATCTTCTATGGTGCCTGTGGATTGACCAGCAGTGTCATCTGCTGGGGATTCTGCACATAACTATGTAGGCTACTACAAAGGTTGCTTGACTGAAATATTTCTAATTTTTGCTCTTCACGTAGATACTTCACATGCATTGACCTTATTTCTTTTGTTGGGATTTTTTAGTTCCAGATTGTTTCCCTTACAAAACATACCTGTGGTTTGCAGCACGGTCACTATTTGTTTATACAGAATAAATACTTCTCAGCAAAAAACATCCTAGGCCCCTGCAAAATAGACTATATAGATATAGATAGAGTATCAGCAATTATAATTTGGTAAATTACTCATAAGGTTTACCTACTTAGCTACTTATTGTATTTATTTGTTTATAGACATAAAATTTGCTTGTGAATTTTAAGTAAGAACAACTTGATGACTTACAAAATATTTGTCAGTTTGATTGTACCCACAATATACATATAAAATTTTTCTTACATGTGAATAGGGAAGGGTTTACTCTGTACCACAGAATGGATTAGATTAGTCATTGACTTATTGTATTTATTTGTTTATTTTGCTCATTTAAAACACAAAGATTGATTCCCGACAATCTACTTTCCAAGGTCAAACACAGACAGGTGTACAAACCTACACACAAACACTCACTCACTCACACACATGCATTGCAAGGTTTGTCTCAAGAAGATAAACAGGAATTCCAATGAATAATTACACATATTTAGCATGTTGTAGCAAAACCTTTATTTCTGAACAAATCCAGAAATAAAATACGAACTATTCTCTTATCATATTATTCATTTATTAAAACAAAAATTCTCCAAAGACACTGTTGCAACTCTTTTTTTCTTGATTTAAATCACAAAGACATTTCATTAAAAGTAGGCAGCACAGGGAAGCGATATGAAAATTACATTACACACTTCTTAAAGCATAAAAAGAATCAAGCAAACAATTTTGTTAACTACTGAATTTTATTTAATTGCTTTATTCTTATAGAATTGCCATTCAGGAGGGAAGAATGTAACCCACTGAATGTAACCTACTGATTTATATAACAAAGAGAACTGGGTGGTGAGTGATTAACCAGTAACAAACACAGCTAATAAAAAGCTTTTGGTGGGGTCCTATTTCCAAAGGAGTAGATGGCTCCGTTATTGGGCAGGTGTTTTCCCCATTAGGAACTTCCGGGTGTTGTTTTCCGGCCTCAGGAGGATGATGTAACACTTTGGAGCGAAAATGCAGAGCAGAAGCCCAAAACTGGAGGCCAGGATAGCAAATATCTCCACGGCGACAGTGTACTTTCCCGGGGAGCTGACGTAGGCGGGGACAAAGGCGATCCATACGGCGCAGAAGATGAGCATGCTGAAGGTGATGAATTTGGCCTCGTTGAAGTTGTCAGGGAGCTTCCGAGCTAAAAAGGCCAGCAGGAAGCAAATGGCTGCCAGCAGGCCGATGTAGCCCAGGATGCAGCCAAACCCGACTGCCGACCCCACCACACACTCCAGAACGACCTTTGACCGCTGGAGCTCGGTGTTGCGGTGTGGGTGGGGGGGGCTGACGGAAAGCCACACGATGCAAATGAGCACCTGGACACAGGTGAAGAGGAGCACGCTGCCTCGTTGCTGGCCCAGCCCAAACCACTTCATCACGTTGGCTCCAGGCCTGGCTGACCGAAACGCCACCAGAACCACAATGGTTTTGACCAGAATACAAGACAAGCAGAGCACAAAGCTGATCCCAAAGACCAGATGCTGGGCTTTGCAGGACCACTCTGAGGGCTGACCTATGAACACCAGCGCACACAGGAAGCAGAGCGTCAGTGACAGCAGCAGCAGGAAGCTCAGCTCAGAGTTATTGGCCTTCACAAGGGGTGTGTGCCTGTGGTACACAAAGACCACACCAACTGCCACTGTCACACAGGTGCCAGAGAGCGCCACAGTTGTCAAGGTGATGCCCATTGTGTCCCCAAAAGAGAGAAACTCTACATCCCGGGGAACACACTCATTCCTGTGACTGTTGGACCAGAACTCTGTTGGACACCGTTCACATTCCACTGAGCCTGGGGACAAAATCATTCAATATACATGACATATTCATTATACTCATTATATTCATTACACGGTTCTCATCATAATCATCACATGTAAAATATGCATACATTCATGAGGTTTCACAGGTGAGGAGTGCAATCTCAATCTCCAGAAGAAGACCTTAATACAAAGTGACCTGACACAGCCACCTAGGAACATTATAATAGTTAGTGGGTTTACTTTTTAATGGATTATTTTGTGAAATGATCATATAGTCTTCTAAAATGTCCTGTTACATATGTCCCTATATTTTGCTGTAGCATTGCTACATACCTTTTTTGGTGGTATAGGGAATATGCATACACACTGGTCACAATTCACCACCAGTGCATACTGTCTAAGCCAAATTGATATTATCCATATATGTGCCCTGGAAAAGATAACCTCTTACAGAAGGTATGTACAGAAAAAATAAATAGAGATTTCATTATATCTGAAGTGACACGCACCTCAATGACATGACAGTTTTTACTTAACACAACGCCATAACACATTTCAAAGATTTCCTAAATTACAAGAGTATTTGAACTTGAAATACATTTAATAAACCACACAGAACTCATTACCTGTCCTGTTGCTGATCTCGCCATCTGCACAGGGGATGCAGTCGAAGCAGCAGACGGGCTCTCCCTTCCTCATGGCCTTGCGTGTTCCAGGGGGACATGCCTCAGTGCATACAGATTTTGGTACCTGTAAACGCCACCAAATGACACAGAGAAAGAGGCAGGAAGAGGAAGATGTTCAGATCACTACATCAGTAGGTATGCAGTCACAAGTGTCTCCATTTTTGGTTGAAATGGAAGAAACCATCTTTGAAACAGTCTCTCTTACACAATGACTCACTGACTGAGTGGCTGCTGCAGTAGTGATGTTTACCAAGACAGCAGCTGTTGAGAAGTGCCTGTTCAGATTTATCACTAGACACTGCACTCACCAGCTCTGCAGTTTAATTGGCCAGAATCAAGAGAAATGGACTGAATTACAGTCCCTCTAAATAGGACAATACTGCAACATGGTGAAAGGACAAAAGGGAGAGAAGGAGGCCTAAGTGGGATGAGAAAGCAAAACTCTTCTTGTTTTGTCAAGGTCTCGAGTCAAATAAAATGCATTATAGCCTTCCTATTACAACAATATTGATTTTCTCAGCAGGCAGCTAATATCCAAGGCAATCTACAACATGTTCAATTTTACACTGTCTAACACATTTTGTGCCAATTTTACACAGCTTGGTACATTGAAGCAATTGTGCTGGTTTTCCTTGCTCAGGGTGGTACACCACCATCTCTAAATTTGGAGAGTCACTCTTACCATCTTGGAACCTGTTGTCCACATGATAGTTGAGTCATTGATGTTGAGCTCAGAGCCCTCCATTTGCCCAATCTTGACATACTGTAACAAGCCATCAGGGGAATCCTGCCAGTTCACAATGTCGTACACTGCCCTAATATCCCCGCCCTCAAAGCAAAACTCTTCCCCCAGCTGGGTGGTAAAGTGCACCTGGTTCAGGTGATGTAGCAGCTGGAGAAAACAAAAATTGTAATTAATTCATAGGGCTGCAAATGTCAGGTGGAATCTACTAGAAAATAGCTAGTGAAGGACTGTTGTGAGTCCAGGATTTTAAGGTATGGGGCACTATCGTTCAATTTGCTTTGTAGTATTGCTTTGTTCACCACGTTTTATTCATGTCTGATAAACTTTTCATTACTTTCATTACTACTTCATGTCTCTATCAGGGCATCTCCTTTGAGGATATAGCACTTTAACCCTTCATATTCAACTTAAAAATGCCTCGCTTAATTACAACATAACTCTGAGTCGGCTGTTGCGAAAAATATGCCGTATTACTATTACATTCAATTAAATTCATTTGGAAGACGTTCTTGCCCAGAACGACTTCCAGCGGATATAAACGTAAGACGTCAAATGCTTATTAAATAAAACTGTTTTTTGTTTGTTTTCATGAATCTATAAGAGCAGGCATTTTATTAATCGGGGCTAATAAGATTAATAACCCTTAAGTCAATTCGATGTTAGCAATGTTGCTGTGCATTAACATATTATTTAGGGAGATATATTTAATCAGGTTAACGTTATCGTGCATGACCAACATGTAAGGATTGTAAATCAATGGTGCTGTAGAAACACACAGTTCTATTTAAATGTTTCACGTGATAAATTCCCTAAGCCCTTACACCTGACTCCGACAGTTAGTTTCATTTCTGTCTCAAAAAGCCCTGTTTTTTTTTTTTTTTCTCAGACTAAAATATTAATGTAACGCGAAACTGCCAAATGTTTGGACAACGGTGCATAAGATAATACTGACATACACAAAAAGTTGGTTGTTCATAAATTTCAAATTTTTTTCTTTATTAATAAAGCACATTTATCATGTTGTAGCCCACTGAAAAGCAGTATATGCGTAATACTAATGTATTAAATGCAACTACTCCGACGGTCTTCGGCAGATAAATAGGCTACGTTTTTTTTTTTTTTTTTAACACTTTAGCATCGTCGTTTTATTTGATCGCATTGTGTGTGAAGCCTTTTAAAAAACAGCAAACATAAGTTAATTCTGCTAACTAAAATACAGTCTTCGTATATGTGTGACAAGCCCCAATTTTACTAATCTCTTATTGTTCCTCTGGTGCTCTAAGGGAATCAGGAAAAATAACGCGCTATTGATTTCAATCTGTGTATAAGTGCAGGGAGCGCCGCGTAGATGCCCTCTTTATTATTGGATAGGCTAATAACGGACGCAAATCATTAGATCTAAGGCATCGATAAATTATAGCTTACTCAATTTAGCAAAGCAATTGCTCGAAATGGTTGGGCATGATCAATTGAATTAGTTCAATCTAATGATTGGCTGAAGGGAGAGTGAGACTTCACAAACACCATGATGGAAGTAGTCAGCATTAGTGCTTTCAGTAGAATAGTGAACTGAACCAGCAGTGTGATCTCCATCTGAGAGCAAAGTGTTTCTATCTCGCCATTATATTATAGCATCCCTCATAATGGTTCTCATATGGCCTCACTTTCTCATCGCTCATCTGTTTAATGCTATAATTCTATTCAATATTTAGGACAGAGCATCATGAAACTGCAAACGTAAGTGTACCTGTCGGGGCTGGAGATTGTCTGTAGAGGCGCAGTATGGGCTCCTGTTGGTGGTGTTCCCCTGAGAGCAGGACAGCTGGCTATGGAGAGCATGGGCCACAGCATAAACAGCCAGGTACACGTTGTAAGTAACCCTCAGCTGAGATGTGTCTGTGAAGACATTCTGAACTGTCTGCAGCGTCTCAGTCCCTCCACAAGGAGTCAGGCTCTGTGAGGCAGAGCCGTTTTGCCCCCCCAGGCTGCACCCGAACACTTGCTCCCACAGCTCCTTCAGCACGGGGTTCCCAGGGCTCCAGGAAGGGTGCACACCACGCAGATGTGCCTCCAGCCCCGGGACGGGCGCGCCGCGGATGGCCACACCCAGGACACCCCGGCTAACGGCGAAAATCGCTGCGTTTTGCAGGAGGCTGACACTGGTGCTCCAAGCCTCGCTGGCCAGAAACTGCCTGTCTGTCACGTTGCGCCTGGCCAGCTCCAGAAACACCACCTCCACATCCGTGTACCAGGCGAACACCAGGATGACGCGGGCGGAGGATCTCTGCACCGTCACCGCCGCTCGGGCTGCGTCTTGCTCCAGATTCTCCCGTGACACCGTCTCGAAGAATGCTAGGCACACCCCTGCTTCCTTCACCTCCTCAGAGAAGGCCTGGATTGCCAAGCGACCATAGTCATTGTCGGCGCCAATAGCCCCCACCCAGGTCCAGCCAAAACGCTTCGCCAGCTGTGCCATGGCCCGTGCCTGGTAGAAATCGCTGGGAATTGTCCGGAAGAAGTTCGGATAGGCACTCCTGTCACTCAGACAAGCACAGCTAGCCTGGTAACTGACCTGAACCACATGAAGTACAAATAACCAACATTTGCAATGTACAAGAAATATGTATGATCTACAAAAATATCAAAAAGTTAGCAGTACAATAATTAGAATAAATAAATAATATATGTTAGACACATGTAAATAGTCATATGTAAATATACTTTTTGTATGTGCAGTGTGTCTACATGGATATATATATGATTTGTTATTATACTGTAAAAGAACTTCTAATAAATAAAACAAAAAATGTAACTTAAAAAGAATGAAGAATGATATAGTCCTTAAATTAATGGAACATTTAATCAGAGGCAATACTATTTATATATTATGATGCACAACATTTGTCTGAATGAATAACAACTAACTAGAGTCTGCATATGCAACTATATTTAACTAGACTACAACTAAAATATATATATATATAACTAGAATCATTTAATACTACAACAACTATATATAACTATAATTATATAACATAATATAACTGTACAGCTAACTATAATACATAGATTGGCTAGATCTATATATTATAGCTATTGTACAGAAGATTATTTTGCTCATTTTTGTTTGGATTCTCTGCATTATAGTAGTGGACAGCACTGCAAAAATGTCAGTGCTTACATGTCTTTAGTTAATAATCTATTGACATTATAGGACATACTGTATAGTTTTCATTCATATCTGACCTATACATGAAAAAACTCCTCCAGATTCAAATACACATTCACAAAAAGACCTTTAGTCTCTTGAAACACAGTCTTTGTAAGTTTGAAAGGGCACCCTCAATTCACTGAGGTATTCTGTTAAATTATTCACACAAATCATTGTGAATTTGATAGTTTTCCTCACCAAAATGCCATTTTTTTTTCTGTACTGTTTCAGCTTTTTTCCTGTTATTTGAATTGTAAAGAATATAAAGCACTAAATTTAAGTTGCCTGATTATTATTAGAACTGTAATTAAAGTATAACGTCATGCACAAGGATAAGCAATTATCACACAGTTTTCAAACCTGTAACCCTGAGACTGAAAGTCTAAACTCCCACCCACACCCAGTGCAGCTGCCCTGTGACTGACCAGTGGAATGTCCAGTGGGCCCAGCGTTCTGGACAAGATCATGGACTGTGTGGAGGAAGCCTCCCCAATGATAACCGGGACGGAATGGGCTGAGCTGCAACTCTTGTTCCCGCCGCTGACCATCAATAGCGCCCCCCTCAGGGCCCAGGGGTGCTTCCCACAGCTGTCCAGGATCCTGTACCCCAGTCTGACCCCTGGAAGCAAGGAGGGGTTCCGGTTAATCTCCTCCACTGCAAAGACCATCGCCTGCGCCCAGCGCAGTGGGCGCATCTGGAAACTGACAGAGTGAATCCACATCCCACATGTCAGTGTCACAGACCAGCACAATTCATCTTTCAGAAACACATTCAGAAAAGCAAGTGTGAATTCTTAGCAAATGTATAAGAAATCAGCAAGATTTTCTCCTTTAAAATATTACTGCTACTACCACTGCGGCTGCTGATAATAATAATAATAATAATAATAATAATAATGTACTGATAAAACAGATTTGGTAAACAAAAGTGTGAACTGAAAACAATTCTGAGACTAAAAAGCACAGAAAAGTGTTTTTTTCTGAACTTACCCCTCAGATCTGAGAAAGAATATGAACCTTTTATCTGTTACAGAAAGCAGGGACTCACCCCTGGCAGTGCATCAGCTCCGGTGAGGCACTGTAGGACAAGTCCTGCATGACTGGCATGTTGTACAAGGGGAAGAGTCCTCCCAGAACCACATCTCCATCCTGGAAGAGGCCGAGCTCATCCAGGCTGTTGGAACTGTCCCACTGCTTGCAGGCCGTCTGTTGCGCCCGGATTGTCACCCAGGTCTGGAGCGGCAGCAACAGTGCCATCCACTGTGCAAAGCTGAGCGGGGACATGAGCAGAGCTGAGGTAAGTGGCCTGTCCCTGTGCCCTGGCTTCTATGTCCCTCCTGTGAAGATGAGGAGAATATTTGTAATGGACACTATGTCCCGTGGGAACCTGGAGAGCAGTCTGTGATGAGCAGTAAACAGAGACCAGGAGAGAGACATGAGCTGTCCTTCCCTTGAGCCTTAGTTAACAATAATTGCTTAACAGATAATTGTCAGCATGCAGGTCAGTGGGTATGAAGCGATAGGGGACGAGAGGGGGAAGATGTGCCAGGGGAGGGACAGAAAAGAGTGCAGAGAAACAAAGGTTTATTTTTGTTTGACACGGAGTATGTGTATGTATGCATGTATGTACGTACATATATGTGTGTGTGTGTGTGTGCATACAACTTCACGTATGTAATGGAAATAGAAAAAAGGGTTTATATCAATTCAGTGTACCAAGGGGTAAAAATCATTTGATAAAAACAATCTTTGCTTTCAGCCATCAGAGCAGCCCATGAGGAAATGGGCGTTGTTAACAGCCTCACAATGTCAGAACAGCAACAGAGGGCAGGGATGCTCTGCTACACACAAACAAGAACTTCAGAGACAAGGACTGGGGCAGTGGTCTGATAGGGGAAGGATAAAGCTCACATCGACAAGCATTTCCGTGATAGGGACAGGGGCAGTTGGGCCAAAAGGCCTCAGGTGCGCTCTGTGTCTGTGACAGTGCTGCGCATTTCACGAGCAATTAGGCCCCATTTTCAGAGGAACGGGAGTGTGAACGCATAAAGTGGAGGGGGAGTATGCCCTGGCCGGGTTCAAATCACTTTCACCTGACTGCCAGCAGCTTAGGTAAACACGTGAGAGAGAGGGGGAGAGAGAGAGAGACAAATTGGAGTGGGGGGCGGGTGGAAGACTCAGGTGGAGCCTTGGAGAGGAGACATGGTGAAAGCAGACCACTTACCTGGGCCCACAGCTTTCAGGTGTTGACATCCAGGCTTCATGCATTTTTATTTTGAAGGAGCTGTTTACGTCTACGGCCGAAAGGACTGAGATTCAACACAAGGCAACACAGCAATGACAGGATTTTGGTCTTTTTCATGTTTTAAATGTTTTATTGCATTGGCAAGGAAAATGCCATTACTTTTTGAGCAGACCAGACAAAGAACAATTCATTCTGACTGCATTCAATACAGAAACTAAAAACTGCAGCTTTGTGACGTTTTGAACCAACATCTACCAGTTTCATATTGTGTCTTGTGTTCTGGCCCTCTAAAACCACAATAAAATCTATACCCCACACAAAATTATTGTGCTGTCCGTATCAAAGTAATTACAAAAATAAAAGCATTTAACTCCATGGTTTCAAAATATGCAGTAGTGTTTAAAATTGTATGAATTAACTAACAGAGAGCAAGCAAATTTACGTATTGCATCAAATGCACTACAGTTGAGTTGTGTGCAAACGCAGAGCACTGAAACGTGTAGAGTTCTGCATAGTCATGCTGGCCATGTCAACATGCACTTTCCTTGACATTTAGTCACAGTTTTTTATCTATAACTTAGACTTACAACCTTATATATGTACAACACAGACAAACACATAACACATACAGATGAAGGAAGACTTATTAAGGATCTCTATTAAAATATAACATAAGAGAGTCTGCTTTTTATGCTACATTATTTGTGAGCGACCCTCCCTTTCACAAAGTCCATCTGCTTTTGCTTCACAGTTGATGTACAGTCTGAAGAGGAAGTAGATTTACAATCTGAGAAAGAAGTAGATTTACTGGCTGAACAGGAAGTAGATTTACAATCTGAGCAGGAAGTAGATTTAAAGTTTGAGCAGAAAGTAAATTTACTAGCTGAACAGGAATTAAATGTGGAGTCTGAACAGGAAGTACATTTACAGCCTAAGCAGAGTGTAGATTTACTTGCTGAGCAGGAAGTACATTTACAGTCTTAGAAGGAAGTACACCTCAGGCTCTGAGGGGGAGCCAGAGTCCGTGGGCAGCACAGAGTCGTCATTGTAGCAGTAATCTCTGTAGCTGTAGTGCAGTGTAGTACAGGCACCCTCAGGCAGACCCCGGTCCTCCAGTTGGTCCAGATAGCCGGCAATGTAGGAACCTGTAGAGTGCCTATTCGCGGGGGGGTTCTGTGCAGCAGGTTTATTACGGAGCACCACTCCAGTTGTGCTGCAGGGGGCGCCGGTCAGACGGGGCTTACCAGCCTCCTGCTGCCTCTCTCGAGCGCGGTTGGCTATGTGACGCACACGGCTCTGACTGCGGGACGACAGCTTGCGAGACAGGACACGCGTGGAGTCCTCATCACCGCCTACGGGATGCGTGGAAAAGGGCATGGCCAGAGGGAGGGGCTGGGGGCAGTCGTCCTGCTCGAACGACACCAGCTTGCGCAGCTGCTCGGTAAGGGGGTCGGCGGAGAGCGGCCGATTGGTCAGGCTGGCCATCAGCTTCCTGTCTCTCATGGTCGGCGTGACAAAGCTGCGACTGATGAACTTGTATTTGCTTTCAAAGTTGCAGGATATGTCCTCCGAGGTCAGGTCGCCCAGACTTTTAGACTTGCAGGGGGTGGAGACGGGAAGCGGGGTGAAGGCGGGGTCCGTATGATCATGCAAGGGGGGGATGGGAGGCCTTCCAGTGTGGGAGTGGGAGGTAGGGTGGTGATTTGAGGTCTGTTGAGGGGGCCGGACACTCCTGGGAGCACTGATACAGTCTGAGGATGCGTACTCACCATGGTGTCTGTCCATTCTCTCTGCCGGTGGCCATCTGTAACCTGACCCCTGGTATCTACCATGGTGGGAGTTACTATATTGCTGGGTCCCAACAAGTGGGCCCACATTATTGGTGTGGTGGAATTCAGTTCTGGTGCTGGTGATGGGGAAGTTCTGTTGACGCTGGGTATTGTGGTTTGGGAGTCTGTGGCGGGGGGAAGGGGTTTGACCAGTCCCGGTCCACAAAGGGCCGTGGCGGGGAGAGGTCAGCTGGGCGTCTGGCGGGTCCTCATCCACGTTGATCTCGACCTCCATGAGGCTGCTGCCCACGGAGTTGTGGCAGAGAAGGAAGCGATCGGAGGCCGTGCTGTTGATGGTGGTGCTGCCTTGCTCTAGGTCCCGCTCGCCCTCTACCCCTGCAGGGTCATATGAGAGCATCCAGCTGTCCTCACCCTCCACCCCTGCTGGGTGATACCAGGGTTCCCTGCTACCCTCACCCTCAAAACCCAAAGTGCAATATGAGGGTGTCCTGATGTCCTCATCCTTTATCTCCACAAAGGAATGTGACAGCACTCTGCTACTCTTGTCCTGTCTGCCCACACTAGAATATAAGTCTACCCTCCGACCCTTGTCCTCAATGCCCAGTGTACGTTGTAAGTGTAGCCTGCTACCCTCATCCCCCATGCCCACAGTGCAATATGAGGGTAACCTGCTACCCTCATCTTCAATGCCCGCAGAGTACTTCAGGGGACCCCAGCTGGGCTCCTCCTCTGGGAACCTGGGGTGAGGGATTTTGACGGGGGAGGGCCCGAGGCTGCCCACTGGGGTGCTCTCCTCAGATTCCACCCTTAGGCTCTGAATGCTCTGCTCTCGTAGGTTATAGACAGTGACGGGCGACAGCACCTCCTCGTCCAGAATGGTGTAGATGGACTGGTCAGTGGTTTCCGGGCTGGAGAGGAGAGCGGGGTCAGAGGAATTGAGGGGTGGGGCCTTGCAAGGCATCAATGTATCAGAGATATGGGGCTGGGTTTCCTGCATGCTGGACACCACAGTCTGGTTGCTCTGATCGCCGCTAATATCAAACTGACCAATCAGCGCAGATATAGACCCACAGGTGTCGTTCTCGTTGTCCAGGGAGACAGCGTCAATGAGGCGAGAAATGGTACTATCCTGAAGGGAGATTTCACTCTGCAAGTCAGACTGGTTCACAGGCAGGGTGCCGGGCACGTCCACGCCAGCAGAGCAAGATGTCACTGTAGAGTTGGGTGCACCAGTGTCGGCCATGTTGGGTTTTGATATTTCACATTTGCCCTCTTCCACTTGAACGCTGGAGGACTGTGATCTTGAATAGTCAGCTGCCGTCTCAGGGAAGCTGGTTTGGTGCCCAGCTGTTTTGTTGGGAGAAGCACAGTACTCCTCTTCATCGGAGAGATGGTTTTGATCTTTGGGGCAGTCATCGCAGTATTCGTCTGTGCAGGCTCCCCCGATGACCAAGTAAGCAGTCTCCTGTGCCTCAGCAGACTTCCTGGTGCTGTCCTGGGAGGGCTCACGGTTTTCGGGGGAAGAGGAGGTTTCAATGAGGAGATCCACAGAGGCAGACCTGGCCCTCTCCACGGCAACCATATCTGTGGGAAACAGAAATCCAAGCCTTGAGTCAGCAAACTGACTGCTGTAGATTTGAAGGTCGAAACACCAAGTCACACAGTCTGTCCCAACACAGGCTAATCGCAACACAAAGACAAATGGGATGTGATACCAAGTACAACTGTGAGAGGGGGGGTTTGAGAATGAGTCTGTGCAGGTAAGAACATCAATTCTGGAGGATATGATCAAATGTGACAAAGTTGGTCATTTGGAGATTTATTACAGTTTTTTATATAGCTCTTGTAATCATAATTACATCAGTGGAATAATGTAATTCTGATAAAGGATGTTTCTGGATGAGGCAACCTTAACAAGCTGTTTGGATTACCTGCAGGGGTATCCTAGTCAGTTTTCTACTACAGAGAAGCACAACAATAAAGACAGAACAAGACAAAGGCGTGTTAAAGTATTCAGGAAGAAAAGAGTGTGAGTGTGTAAAAGAACATCACTTTTTTTGCTGCTCTCATTTCAGTTTGAAAAAACAAAAAGCCTACTG
Organism: Megalops atlanticus; assembly: GCA_019176425.1. Lineage (NCBI taxonomy): Eukaryota > Metazoa > Chordata > Actinopteri > Elopiformes > Megalopidae > Megalops > Megalops atlanticus. The sequence goes on along the minus strand of CM032883.1, from coordinate 21,270,459 downwards.
TTCAATCATTTACAATTTCCCACATAATTTGCCAACGCACTGATGCATTCTTTATAGGAACATTATAAAATAAGCGAGGACAAACAATAAACATCGACAAAAAATTCTTAAAGAGTAAAAACCTTTAACAAAAGGCAGTAAGAAAATTCTGCACTGTTGCCTAAAATGGAAAGCATGGCCAGATAAAAATGAAGCAGTGCATATACAATTAGTTTTTGAACACGTTGCACAATGCAAAACAACCCACGGCTTTTGACGCATGCAGTTAACAGATCTCTTATGATAAAGCAGGAAACAACACAACCCAAGACACAGCTCCAAAGCATCATGTCAAAATCTCAGCTGCAGCTGCCTGGATCATGCCTAATCTGTGGCTGGATTGAACCAGACGGAAGGGCACGCTCAGTCAGAACTCGGAATTGCTAACACTGCTCAGAAACTGACAACCCCATAGGCCTATGGAGGGGAGGATGAATCCTGTGTCTTCCCAACTGTTCTAGGATCAGTGCCTTCATACCGCACGTAATCATTTAATGATGTGGCAGTGAACGGCCTGCTCTGTGAGGCCGACGGGTCCGAGTTGGGCTGAGCCGACGGGTCCGAGTTCTGATGCCACGGCCCACTTCCGTAGGAGAACTGACAGCGGCGGACTCACCTATGTGGGTGTCAGAGCCCGGATTGGGTTGGTCCTGGCTCGGGGAAGACAGCGCCAGCGCCCCCTGCAGGAACTTCTCCAGCGGCATGGAGACGGGGCGGTGCTGGAGGGAGGGGCGGGGGGCGACGCGCCTCTCCACAGCCTCTTTGGATGTCTGGGGGGGCTGGGGGTCCGTGCTGCTGCCCTTCTTATCGGACGCAGCCTCTGAGTGGGCCATCTTGATCTTCCTGCGGCCCTTGGCGGGGGCGCTGGCGGTGCGGCGCAGCAGGTGGTCGCTGATGGATCGCTTACGCAGCGGGACTCCAGTGTGGGTATCAACTGAGCTCTTACTGCCTTTACTGAACAGGCCTTTAATACCCCTGAGCTGACGACCCTGAGAGAAAGGGAGGGAGAAGGAGAGCAAGAGAGAGAGAGAGATGGGGGGACAGGGCAGAAAAGGAGGAGGTAATGGTAAAGGTGAGGAGACCAGAGGGAAGAGACAGCCAGAGAGAGTAAGAGGGAGACAAAAAAAGAGATACAGATGCTTATTATTTCTAATCCTTTCATGTGGTTGGAAATGAGTGAACACTCAAAGCTGTCACGCTACTCAAACACAATACCAACACATCATGATGCAGAAGTGCCTGAAATTGAAAAATGATTTAAGACACACAATTAAAAAAAAAAAAAAATTACTCTATACTGAACACACTGTGAATCCACCATCCACAAAGAGCATGAAACAGAACATAAGACAGAAACAAAACTTTCTACGTTGAAAAAAATGTGATGAATATACACCTGTATCATTTTGTCTCCTCACACGACTATGACATGAGCGAAACCAAGCTTGACTCCCAGACAGCAGCAAGCATACAATGGTAGCTGTAACTGGGGAAGGCCCGTAGATGGTGCTATCACCTTCTCATTCATTACAGTCACAAACAAATATGTCAATATTTCCACATGTCCACAGAAATGGCACAAAAAATTGAACCCCAAAATGAATAAACAATCCTAATATAAATACAAACTCATGAAAGTGCAAAGGAACCAGCAACAGATGTCAGAGCAGATCTCACATTCACATCAGTAAGTGGCATGCAAACACCATGCAGCACACAGAATACCTTATTAGCTCCTAGAAAGTGCATTATGGTATAGCTGGGGTTGAGGATTAAGGGACTCCACTAGAAGGCAAAAAGGACGCAGCAGTTTGATATGCTTTACCAGCCGAGCATTCAGGCAAAAAATAAGAAAACTCTTTACAGTAATAAATCTTAGCATAACTTTACATTTCATCTGACATTCACTGTTACAACAGTGATATTGGAAAAATTAAATTGATACAGGTAAATTCATGATGTGTGACTGAAGCAAGCTGTAGACAAGGCAGTATTTAGACCATAAGATAAATACTGTCAGGATCTGACCAGAGGATCTAGTTAACTATATGATTCTAAAGTGAAGCAAAATCTCTACCATGTCAACGGTCTCGGCCCTGTGAACTTTGACCCCTCAAACTGTGGCAGCACTTGTTCGTTTGAGCTCTGGAATTACAGGAAGAGACATGTACACACCTTCCCATAGATGTCATGCACCGTGACATGGATGAAGATGGAAGCCTCAGTCAACCCTTCCAGATAAACATGTCTATAACCTGCAGAGTGACAGAGGAGGAGAGAAAGAGAATGAGTAGAGGACGAAAGAGGTAGAAAAAGAGAGTGAGGGAGAGCAAAAGTGAGAGAATGAGAAAGAAAGAGAGGGAGGAAGAGAGAGATGTAAGAGAGGGAGGGAAGGAGGGATAGAGAGGTGTTTATGAATGCAGACAACAGAATCAACATTACCAGATTTATATCTCCAATAAAAACACCTACAGTTCACTGACTTTTTGTTCTGAAAGAAAAGTTCCCGAATAAGATATGTGATTGTGCTCTCAGTTCTATAACCTTGAGAAGATATGAGGTAAAGCTGAGATGCTCCAGCTTGTTTGAATTGGACAATCATCATAGATGGTCTGCTAGCAGAAATATATAGAATAATCCTAACAGGGCTGATGTGTGAACCTCTGGAGATTTATTCTTTCGCTCTAAAGAGTTGGAACAGCTGTAATGCCATCCTGATACAACCACACTGAGCACCAGAAAGTGAGCACTAACACATGACAGGTCAACCCAGATCTTCCTTCCAGGTGCACCATTTATTGGGTCACTCTCATCACCAGTATAGTGATGCCATGGTAGAGATATCCTAACCTGACGTGTGTTAAGAATGTTTACAGGCTCGGACATCTGTATCTTTAAGCACAGCAGGTTTTAAAAGGAGAGCAGTGTTGTATAGTGGGTCATCCATTCATTCAAAATAAGACTACTCTAGAAACACACTGGAATACATCAAATTTGGCAGCAGGCACCAACCTGATATCATACAAACATACTCTGATCCGGAGTCATCAAAAGACAGAAACTGACCTGAGATCAGCAAAGTCACTGATATACACTGACCTGGCATCAGGCTGCTAAAGGCCACTGTCTTCTGGCCAACAAAGTCTCGTCCTATTGGGTCATGGTCCCAGACCAGGAAGCGCACGAGTGCCAGCTCCGCCATGTGCAGGGTGAAGGAGAGAGTCTCCTCCCACACGGGGTTAAACCCTGAGAAACAGAGACACACATGCGCACACACATTCACATACACATGCACACATACACCCACACCACAGAATCACATACACACAGGAACACATACACAGAATCACAACATGCACAAATACACCACACGCACATGCACCCACCGACCCACACACACACACACACACACACACACACACACACACACACACACACACACACACACACACACACACACAATGGGTTAATGACAATAAAGATAATAATAACAATAGAAACAAACCAACACACATCCACAAGGTGCTAACATAACAAATACAGCAAAGCTCCAAATAGACAATAACACAAACTGCAATAGGGTCCAGGCCAGAGCGTATAAAACCAACGAAAGAGATTGAATCTACTACAGATGAGCACACAGGGTCAGCTGAGTGAAAGCATGGTGCTTCCAGCTGAACTGCAAGTTACAGTTGACTGCCTGTCCACACCAGTGCACAAACATTATTCAACATATTCATAAACAACACAAGCATTTCTTTAAAGATGCCCAGAGCGCCAGGTCTGCTGGGCACAGAACCACGTAAATGATGAATCTGAACAGTCTGTATCTCATCTCCGGCCAGTGTCCCTTCATCCGTTCCAACAGCAATGCCTCTGATGTGTGTGCAACACAGCAAAGAGCAGCATTTCAGACCATGCAACAACAACGTGCAACACGACATAGCTGAGTACACCGTATGATAAAGCAGCGACACAGCACGAGCCAGCAAAATGCACGCCATGACACAGCAAAACAAAGTGCACAAACCACATCACAACACACTGCACAACTCTTTATAACCATGAGGTGAGCAAAGACATTACTGATGGCAGATCATAATGTCATATTAACGTACATATTTCCTCAGCAAATTCCACCATTAAAGTAAACAAAAAAAAACATTTTGGTAGAGAAAACACAACCCTCAGGGCATACATTTATTGCCATTGGAAATAAACTGCTGCCTTCATAATAACTCAGTAACACTGCATCACTGCAATTGGCATCATGGTTAAATAATCTTTTCCCTGGTGTAGATCATACAAAACATGAATATGTAAAATGAGATGTGTGGATATGTAGTGATGTATCTATAGATATATGCACAGATGTAAGGAAATGCACATATGTACAGATTGAGTACTGATATATGGAAGGACATATTCACAGATCACCCAAAAGAAGTACCAAAAACAGCATAATCTGTACACTCTTTTTGACGTCTTATGATTTTAGTGCATTTATGACAGCCAGGTTTCACCTTCGATATCTCCTAACTGTAGCACTTCTCATCTTGATTGCCTCAATACTTTACAGCTGCACTGCTCACTTCACTATCACAGGTAGAAACTCTTCCATACGAGTGACATATCAGTTTAGGAGAGAGGCAAAAGTTGGGACATACTAAAAATGTAAAAATGTGCAGAATGTAAGAATATGCAGAGGCATATTTGTAGATTTGTATGGCAGTTTACAGACACATATAAGTACAAATGTATATTTAAACTGATGGCAATATGTACATATGTATTATAATACAGATGAATATGATCAGATCTAAGCATTAATGTATTTTGGGGTATGCTTGCATGGATGTAGAGTAAATAATTATGTAGAATGATGTGTGTATAGACAAATACATAGAGACTGATATAAACAGCTCACCGTTGTCATCTACCACTCTGGTCTGTTCTTTGCAGCAATCTACCGGCAGACCGATGATCTCCACCTCCACAAAAGGATCAATGATCTGAGGGAAAGAAGGATTTTCCCACAGTCCAATCAACACAATTCCATCACTGCAGTCAATAAGGGCAGTCAGTATGCATATTGTGTACCGAACAGAAATCTCCCACACAAAATCCAAATCATACTTTTGCAAAAATGACAGTTCCTTTCCTACAGCACTGCTATTTATTTATTTGTTCATTTATTTTCCACAGCAGATTCTCTGGGAAAACAGATGGGGCTGTGATGCATTCTGGGTAACAGATGGGTTGCCTGGTGGAAATGAGGTAGCAGAGGGTGCCAGTGGTGCATGCCGGGCCTCCTTGGTGGATGCTGGGTAATTTTGCACCCACCTCTCCCCGGTCACCCAGCATTGAGTCTGGGGGCTTGGGTAACTGCTGACCGCTGATTATCTTCAGCACCAGCTGCTTCTTGGGGTAAGCTGGGAAGGGGTCATCACAGAATGGGTTGAATGAACCTGAAAAAAGGATGATTGACAAGGTCCTGTGTTTCTTGGCACAATAAAACCATGCACACACTTGGATCTTGATGATGGTGTCACATTACACAACCGGGACATTAAAAACAAAGCGCTGCAGGCTTCTACAACATTTTAAGTACAACTTTGGACTTTTTGGTTCTCAAACACTTGCTGCATCAAAATTAAAATTAAGGTTTAAAGCAGTACAGTAAAGCTGCCCTGACTTTAGTTTGCCTCATTGTAATTGTTACGTTATATGAAAAAGCTCTATAAGATGCAAGATTCGGCCTTTGGTTGGTCACACCAAACAATCAGACAACATCATACCACCTAATACATGATTGGCGTGTCCAAACAAAGTCTATTTGTGGGTTTTAATTATCTTTTAACGATTTTACGCTCAAATAGCAGATGACTGCATTTTTAGGATGCTTTCAGATTATTAATCATTTCAAGTTCACAATCCAAGGTTTGGAGCTTCACAATCACATCAAACCCAGACTGTGGTGCAGCAATCTGCTTAGACCAGACAGGGCATAACCAGCTTAGCGGACACATCAAGGTCAGGAAGTATTTTAAGATTTTAATAACTGTATCGTAGCTGCTATCTGGGTTTATGACTAATGTGCACTAATGGTGTCTCCAGACAAGGTTTTGCAGTTGGGGTGGGGAAGGGAAGTGGCAAATAATCATAATGAGGGCCAGAGACTTACAAGGTGATCAGCCTTATCTATCCCATGAATAGACATACGTGCTGTGTATGCATGACACCCAAAATATGAGGAATATTCTGATAATAGATTGAAATAACAGAAAAATATGCATTCATATACCCATGCAAACAAGCAATGATAAATGGATGAATATATATGATAACTGAATGTGATTGCGAATGAAAGGTGCTGTTAGACTTTCTTTGTGAATGGATTTCAGGAGCTCAACAGGTCTTGGTACCTTTACACATGGGCTGGGGCTTCAGAACATATCCACAGCTCCCGTTCACCATGAACTTGGCCCTGTTCAGCTGCATCATGCGGCCCTCGGTCTGGTAGTTCAGAGCCACTGAGAAAGAAAATTTAAAAAAAAGAAAAGATCACAAATCAGTCCTGTTGTTTAATGTACACCCGGTTGAACCCCAGAAATGATTTGCACAATTATTTGTTACAGCTGAGTCATGGAGCAAAGAGAGATAGTGTTATGTCCATCACATCTCTTCTCAATAGCACCCCCCACCTTCTCAATCCTCCCCCACCCCCTGCCCCCGATTCTTGTCAAAACCAGGGAAACCATGGGAGCTGGGCTAATATCATGTCAAGTAGCCAAGTCAACTCTGAACCAATCACCATGTTCTTTTTTTGCAGGTGTAGCTCCCCCATGTGTCCAGATGGTGTTGGTGTAATGGACCATATGGAAGGGACATGACAAAGGCACTAAAAGGTCACCTAGTCAGAAATCCAGAAGAGCCAGCTGCCAGAGTGAGACTGGGGAGCGTCACACTTTGATTACAGTATTACGCAGGGTAAGAGGAGCTCTAATGGAGCTAAAGGGGTCACCGTGACTGTGGTCTGATAACAGATAACCAGATAACAGGCAGGCTTATTTACATCCCTCTCCAAATCCTGTTAAAGTCCAACTGCAGAGCAAAAATCCTCTGGGCATTTAACAGGATTTCAAGGTCTGCGGTCAAACTAGCCTGCTGGAGTAGGTGCATAAACACCACCTCCTTGCTGAACCGATAGGCTGGATCATGTCTGACAGCAATTTTAGAAGCTCATCATTGGCTGTGAGGAGTAAAAGCAGTGTATGTGTGACACACTGAATGTTGATAGAAGATGTCATTACGTGAATGTATTGGTGCACATGCATGTGCGTGGCTGTGTTTGTGTGTCTGTTGGCTTGTACCTACGCGCATACGCAAGAGTGTGAGTGCGCGTGCATTTGTATCCACTTGTACGCGCGTGTGTGTATGTGTGTGTGTAATTGCATGAATAAGCGGATGTGTGTTTGCGCATCTGTTTTTAGGGGAGGCTCACCCAGCTGGCAGCCCACGTTCCAGTAGACCTGAGGGTTGAAGTTGCTGGAGTCGATGCGGTAGGCAGAGGGGTAGATACGGGAGAGCTGGCGCTGATTGAAGGAGATGAGGCGCTCTGCTCTTTGGTGAACCAGCTGCTGAGCCCGAGTTTCACTGAACGACAGGACATTCCCAGGAGTGCCTGACAGACGAGAACAGAAAGATCAGTGGGAAGGAGAGCAAGGGGGAGAAGGGGAGGGAAGGAGGCAGAGGAAGGGGGGGTAGGAAGAGAGGGAGAGGGGAGAGGGGTAGGGATAAGGAAAGATAGATGGAATGAGAGATGAGGACAGTGAAAGAGTGTGACAGATGACAGAAGACTCTCTTACTTTCTTCCAGGCAAGCCTGGGAGGCCACTGAGTTGGTGAACACCACCAGGTCTGAGAGATCCCTGCTCAACTTTATGGTTTTCCTCCGTTTGCCACCCCTACAGAGAGAGACACAAACACATTCAAATGATTAGTTAAAATGTAAACCATTTTCAATCTCACTTCAGCACCAGTCCAATACTAGTATCATTCAGCCTCTATATGATTTCAACACCAATAACACAATTTAATATGCAATTTCAATAGCCCTTCTATTCTAACTGAGCTCTTAATTAAGTAAGTTAGGTAACCCCAATTGAGCTCCTCATTATAGAGGCAACAACTATTCGATCTTAATTATGATGGGTTCTATACTAAAAACACTCCTCTGTCACAGTCCTACAACCAACAGCTTTCAAGAGACACAGTTCAGGACTTGCTGTTGACCTGTAATACTGATTCCCTGCTCAATCAAACATTATTAATCAAGAACTTCCACAGCAAGCCCCCTGAACCAGACTGAGAAACACTTCCTTTTCCCATCATATTTCACACTTTCATTGACTGTTTGGGAGTTTTCATTTATCATCAAAACCCTGTGGTCCTGAAAGCCATCAGGACGCTTCAAAGCATGTAGCTCCAGCGGGAGACTTTCCTTCTGAGTGGCTATTGAATTTGATTTATCTCACAGCAGGCTCTGTAAGGTTCTCCAGCAAAGGCTAACTGTGTTTGAAGTCAGAGATGTGCGTGAGGAGTTGAAAGAGAGGCTTAATATTGTTCACTTAGCATACGGACAACAGCCCTCCGAAGGCGGTCTTTGAATTCACCCATTAGTATGACTACCATTGCTATTCATTTGCTTCTACAAAGCAACCAGGAGGCAGAACTAACAAAAAGGAGTAAATGTTTAAAACACAGTAAAATGTTACTTTTAGTGAATTCAATCCTGCAGCTAGTATAGGGTGCTTTATACTGGTTACATAAAAAACATACAAAAAGTCAAGGCTAACAAATCTCCACACAAATACACAGAGCCGCCACATATGCACTCACGAGTGATTCATACACACACAATACATAATTCATAAAAATTCATATATAATTCATAAATAGAGTACATATCACATACACAAGGGTCATTCACTAACACATACACACACACACACACATACATACACACAAATCAGATGATGTTTGTAATCCCACAATGCCAAGGTACTGTGTATTCAGAGCTTTAGTTGAAAACACGCAGTGCAGAGAGCCTACTGTCTGCCAGCTTTGGCAAAAATACCCCCACACTGGTCCCCAAGCAGTCACAACTACTAACCACAGTCATTGCCATAATTCCTTCTCTTAAACCACGCAACCCCAATCCTAACCACAGTCACTGACATAATTCACAAATGTTCTCTGTTTTTATATACATACCTAAAATTTGCATCATCCTTTGCCCCAGCATCACTTCCCCACTCTTCTTTACTTTAATGATCTCTAAACTGGGTTACATGGTGGTTCTGGGAGGTATTTTCCTGTCATATTTCATTTGAGTGTGCTTGCTTTGTTCTTTCACCAAAGTCTGATCTAAAAGCTCCAGAGGGCCATTTCCAGCTGCCGCCTGCTCGCTGACAGCTCTCAGCACACTGACCCATTTCCTGTCTCTATGCCACAGTGTCCTCATGAACAAGGGCTGGAGACCATCACAGAGGGGCGCAGGGCTGAGGATTGGGGATTGGACCACACAGCCCTGAAAACTAGCCAACGAGCCAACTAGCTGAGCCAGTGGGAACTTGTCATCACAACAAAGATGGGTCAATAGAGAGGGGGACAAACTCACCATCTAAATCCAGGTTAAAAATGAAACTCTTTCTCACCTACTGTCCTATACACTAGAGCTACACTGCCACATTTCAGCTACTGCCAAGTTTCCTACAGTGCATGTCAGCTTGGTGTAGGCTGAGACATGGCACTGTGAAGCTATCACATCACATCCTATCAAGCACTTTACTGCATTTTGGCTCCCTCTCTTTTTGTTTTGCCTCTCCATTTCACAAGCTATTGAGTGCCCACGCCCACTTTGACACCTATTTTACCCTGGAACACAACGCAACTGCACTACTGATCAGCTCAAAGGCTGAACCTGAGGTCCTTTTCATCTGTTTCAGCTGTTAATAAGTGATAACACCTGCATCAATAGCAGCTTTATAAGGTAACCTTAATTTTTTGGTGTATCAAAATGGCAATGGAGATTTGCACTTAAATGTTATCCTTGGGTGCCATTAGGCGAGGGATAATTCTCCACATGTTTATATGAGGGAGAACTGTTTTTTTCATCCAAGCAAAACATTGATATGACACCCTACTATATTTATCCACATACCTTCTTAGTGTGAACACCTGCCGTTGGTTTTTAATACTATCATGCTTGCTGATTTGTCCTTGGTTGTTCTCTTTCAATGTGTAATTACGTAACTGCTCTTCCTTTTCATTTTCTGTGCAGTGCAAAGCAGAGCTGTCATCCTTTCTTCATATAGACCGTTATAATAAATAAACCTGATTTGACTTCTGACTGGAAACAGCCTATGGGAATGGATCCAAATGAGCCAATGAGCATGCACCTGTTGTACTGTCCCATGTCTTTCCCAGATGCCTCCTGCAGTCCATCCTCCTCCGTGTCTGAGCTTTGAGACTTGCATCTGGATTTGGAGTGTCTCTGCCAAGAAAACATACAAACATAAGACACATACCCCTGACACAAGCACAGAATGGTACCTTTGATGCAGATTTGCCATACCACAAGACAACCTGTCTGCTAAGAATGTGCTCTGACTCTAAAAAATGCAATGACAATGGCCAGCAAAGGAATCAGGGGGGCGCAAGATCTCTGACAAGATTACATAATCTTTCACAAGTTCCCGAGACAGCTACGGTACATCTTTGTTTCTTTTTTCCCCCTGGGAGGTAGCTTCCGGCTTCCCTGTATTTGCCTGTGACAATTCTTGTGTTGTCAACATGAATGAACCCACACAGTCATATGCACTACACACGGTACCACCCACACACAGGCTGGCTTGGAATACAAAACACAAGAAAATGGAGGACAACAGCGGATAATAAGAAGAACCAGGGAGAACAGAGGAGAGGGAAACAGAGGAGAGCACTGGAAAAATGAAGGTACTCAGGACGAGAAACCTCCGTATAGCAGTAGCTCCACTGGGATGGTCTTTAAAGATAAGCTTGATGAGACTCTGTATTGATGTGCAAGAGAGCTGACCACAGAGGCCAGCTGTTTAAATAAGTCATGGGGTCTACTGCAAACAAATACACCTCTGATAAAAGGGGGAATTGAAATCAAGAAGTGAAATCAATGTTGGGAAAAATGCAATTAAAAATAAGTCCACCAGTTCCGAGAGGAAGGGACTTTTGACCCATAAAGAGACTGCTTATTAAGTCACACTAATCTGAGAAATTTCAATATTGATTTGTTCTCATACACTGTGAAAATATAACAAAACAAAAATTAAGTTACAGGAGGGATTAACTATGTTAGAGAAAGAGTCAGGGGAGGGGAAAAGCAAGACTAGCCAGTACAGAAAATGAAGAGGAAAAGGCTGACAAACTTGCTCCATTGATGTTTGTATGGAGTACAAGTATATCTTTGAAGAGCAGAATTCCAGCAACAGAATAAGGAGCAGTCCCACAAGGAATTGTCAGCCTTGTGTGTGTAATCATCACATGTCAATGGGTATGGATTTAAGACTTTGACGCTCATGTGGGTAAACAGGTAACCTGGTGACACTCACCTTGTGCTTCAGGTTGCTGAGGAAGGAACGGCTTTGGGACTTCTTTAGCCCTTCTTTGAGATTGGAGTTCTGTGGAGGAAACAGACAGGCACAGTATGTAAGGCAGACATTACATACCCTAACACCCTCGACCCCTCCCCCTCCCCGACAGCCACCATAGGGCAGTGTCTGCATCAGGCCGTGCAGCTGTGCTGTGGTTGTGCCTGCTCCCTAGCGGGCACAGCATGTGCCTCATCCAGGTCAAAAATAACCTATTATCTTTTGCAGGATGCCAGCAGACACCATATGGGACATGCTGAAGCAATGCCTGAGAATAAACCATGTCAAAATGAGAGCTCAGGGGTAAATTCAAAAAAAAAAAAAAAGATCACGTGACGAGACAGAGGGCGCCAGCAAACCCAAAGAGTCTCATCCACCAAGTACCTGAGAAGAATTTAAGAAATTTATATGTTTTGTCTATGCCCCTTGATGAATGTATTTTGTGTAGCAGATGTGGTATGTGTATTCAATCAAATTAAAGATTTAAATCAATAAATAAACTGAAATATGCCTGTCACAAACATTTCTGACATGCAGAAACCAGATAAAAGATTTCTGGATTTCCAGATAAAAGATTTCTGGATTACTGGATTTTCAGATACTATTAACTATGATCATGTTGATGCTCCCCTTTAGTTACAGCCACTTAATTTTATTTGGACATTATCAAGAACAGCCATAGTCCTACAGGAGCTTGTCTGCTTTTTTGTATCCCCCCAACATCACCTTGCACTTAAGCAAGGCACTTAAACTGGATAGCTTCAGTAAATATTCAGATGTGTAAATGATAGCATGTATGTACACTACGTAACTAACCCTGGACAGGAGCATACACAGGGCACATGTTTATGAATAAGCAGTCAGGTCACAGAGCGGGATCACAGCAGCAGAATGCAGCAGATACAATCGGCTATTTTGCGCTCTGGTGTAGTGTCTGTGACATGGCAATATGTGCTGGAATGAGGCGGATTCTGACATGGTGTCCCCGTACCAACCAACCCCCCTGCGGTTTCTTTAGACGTGCACCATCTAATGACAACCTGCACCAGCCACAGACAGTCCCTAGGGACCTGTGCCCTGAATGACAATGTTGTTCCCTGGATGGAGCCTTCCTTTCACATCACTGAAAGAGGGAAGATGGTGCTCTCAAAGCGAGGGAGTGTCACTCGCTTGACGGGGCTTTAATTTGAACACTAGCCTTCCAGGCAGACTTGATTTGGCACAGATATTATTTAAGAAAAGGGCAAAAATATCCTCTGCACATAATAGATGCTGCATTTCCAACAGTAAAACAAAACAAAGGATGAGGAATATGAAATGTTTATGAACTACCGCTGAAGTTATCCTCCTCAGATTCAATCCACTCTGAAAACCTGACTTCAAAAAATAAATGTGCTAGATGAAAATGACTGGCAACTAAGACAGTATTTTCTTATAACAACAAAGTATGACAGCTCATCTTTTACTTTCAAAATGTAAAAAGAAAATAAGCCATGACTGCACTTGTACCTGTTTGAGGTTTGTATGCAAGCCCTCATGAGTGGCCCGTAGCAGAGCTCGTATGGAGAAGCTGTCTGTGTCCTCCTTGTCTCCGATCTGAGACTCCTTCACCAGAGAGTCCAGTTTCTTCCTGATGTAGGACTCCACCTGGTGCTGGTTAGGCCCATTGCTCTGAGGATCAAAAAAGACAATGGCCACATGGTTAATAAGAGAAAGAACCCAAATGGTTCAGGGACTGTGATTATAAGTTGATCCTCATATTGGGAACATTTCAAGATTTAAAGGTACTGCTGTCACTTTTGGGATCAAATCTGTTACAGACAGTGAGTAATTGAGTGAGTGAATGAGGGAGGAAATGAGTGAGGGAATGACTGAGGAAGGAACACTAATGTTCCCTGTGCTGCCTGGTTGTTTACAAAATCCTGTATCTACTGACAACTGGGAGGCAATTACTATAACAAGCATAGGGTTGTTAATCTCAGCCTACTGGCCAAATGCCCAATCTGTCTCTCACATATACATTTTGTCATTTAGTGGACCGTCTTATGCAAAGTGACTCACAAATAAAGACAAAAAAGTGCATCAAATTAAGTTGCATGGAAGATGGTGCTTAGAGGACATATCAAAAATACATATTTTTTCTTCATCTATTTATAAAATGGCATTTTCACATTATAGTAACTATCCTTTTCACATTTCATGTCACGTCTTAGTAAATTGTGTGTCAAGGTGAAACATAAACCTGTAATTGCCATTTACTAATGGATGTTCTGTGATGATTGCTGAATATTAATTATAACAAACAACACATAACAATTGTGCTTGTTCAGTGGGTTAAGCATGAATACTGAATTCTAATTAGTGAAACCATATCTGATAACAAGCATACTGCTGACATCCCTTGAACAGCCTACAGCTGCTGGGAAAAGATCACTGGTATCCAGCATGGAACTAGTGTAGCAGCTGATTTAAGAAAATGATATCCCTTGGTTAGTGTTTCTGAGGAAATTACAGAAATCATATGGGGGATGAACAATCTGAACAATGCTGGCTGAATCTTTCCAGTAATGAGCAATGCTGCTCTTGATGTTGGGATTAGCATATATTAAATTGAGCAGTAAATTGGGGTTTCAAAATACAGTACATCCAGATCTCTGCCATTTGTTCTAGAGAGGGAGGAAAACAAAGGGGCAAGACAAAAAAGTCTGTTATCCTTTCAGCCACTGAAAATATGCTCTACTTAATGAGCCTAAATGAGTAGAAATTCCACAGACTGTCTTAAACAAAGCTATGGAGAATTCGAATGGGTAGGAAATTGTGAAGGGATATTTCAAACAGGGTAAAGATTAAGGATAGGAATGGAGGATATCAGAATTTACAAGGGATTGTTCAAAGTCAAGATGGAGGGCCGGAGTGGTGTTTTCGGAGACAGCTGAGCAGGTAGGCAATATGCAGTTGTCTCAATTCCACAACATCAAACAAAAGCAAGTGGTCACATATGTTTGAAAAGCATTTAACAAGTAAAATGTATTCCATTATGATCATTATTAGAAGTATTGGTAGTAGTGAGAGGCAAAGGAAGAGCAGAATTAGGAGTATGAATAGTAGTATTAATATTACAATTAATAAAACTACTTTTTTATTAATTGTAACACAACTGTTTTCCATGTGGTATTTATGTGTTACCATAACTACATAAATATCAAGGGAATAAATTGCGCATGAAGACATTAGCAGACACTGCAACCTGCTCTGTGCCTAGAAAGAAACTTCTGCCTAGTGAATCCTCCCTTGCTTGTTCTGAGGTCAGTCAACGGTACCTAAATTTATCCATAAGCATCAATTCTCCAGTTCCATCCTTTTACAGACAACCCACCAGCCCGTAAAGTAGCAACAGTTAAGCATTCCTCTGTCAAGTGCCATCTCCTCTGTTATGACAAATAACTTGGGAAGGCAATTGATCCATGGTTCCCCTGGGTTTGCACTGCCTATGTACTATGCACATGTCTGGAGTATAGAGGTGACAAAAACTCAATATTCTGACACTGTACAACTCAAGCCATAGGAGACAGGGACTGAGAGAGGAAGAGAGGAGATGAGTCAAACCAGAACAGAGGGGAAGAGATGGGCCAGCATATATAGAGACTGAAAGAGACAGGTCAGTATGAGATAACAGTGGGGAAGCCTGAGAGAGAGAAGGGAAAGGAAGCAAAGGGAAAGTGAGAGACAGCCAAAATAATGTTTTGGGGCGAGAGGCTTTTCTCCTGGCTGAAACTGACATTTGCACATCCAGTGCATCGGCCAGCGGCCTGGCAGCTGCTGTCCTGACTTACACTGCTGCTCTTCAGCTTGAAGTCGTCCTCGATCTCATCAGCGCTGTCGTCGTCCGACACTTCTCCCTCCTCCGCATCAGCCGACAGGTACGGAGGCAGGCGCTTGCCCTGAAGAGAGAGCCCCACAAAAACACATCAGACATGTCTCACTCAGTCACACACACAGACACACAGACACACACACACACTCTCATACACACAAGTAGACACACACATACTCTAACATACAAACATACAATCTGATGTATACATCTGGTTGCATGTGTATCTTTAAACACGCAGAGTGTAATTTGCATCACAAAACTGTATTTTCATTTCCAATAATTTAATAAGTTAATTCAACTTTTGACTTTGAATGTTCCATGTCCACTTCTAGTATGTTGTCATTGACATGTTCTCCTGGACAGGTTTGTTTGTGGAAGTAAAAGCTCCATGGGTCCACAACATTACAGACAGGTTACAGACAGAGTCATTCTGTAACCTGACTAATGGAGACAAGAAATAGGAGATGACTCTTGTTATACATTACTAAAGAGGGTTCCTGGTATAGTGAAAACATGAGCATAGCTTTGCTCCATCACTTATGACCTTGCTTGTTAGTTAAACCTCTCGTGGAGAGAAATCTGCCATGGGGTCATTTCCCGTTCTGCAGAATGTGTCTGCTTTTCATTCTTCATCCCACTTCCACAAAATAAACACACCACTTTCACCTTGAGCAGCTGTGATAAGGGCAATGTTAACAAACTTATGGGGTGAAGCAGTCTCTCGTGATTTGCATGAGGTGTGCGTAAGCACACATTGGTATAGACAAAGAGAAATGCAATTCAGTTCAAATGGACTCCATTGCGGCCGAGAACAGCTAACAGGTGCTCCCAGCAGGGGGGGGGGGCTTTGGGTTTGAGCCATTAGACAGGGAACGGCTCCTTTGTGCCAAGAGGACCTGTGGAGCACCAATCTGCTACAGCGATCTGTCTTAACCTACTTCTCTCCCATCCAGCACCCCGCCAGCTCCACCCTGCTGCGTCCCTCTTTCTCCTCCCTCCAGTCCTGTGACACACCCCACCCCATGCTTCACTCATCTATCTGATTCTGCACTCTTTCCCCTCTCTCTCTCTCGCTCCCTCCTTCCCCCCCCCCTTTCTCTGTCCCTAGACATCTTGATGGTGATTTCTTTAAACACGCAAGTTTGGAGAGATGCTTAAATATCATGTCAGTACTGTAATGTTTACCAGAATAATTTTGTAAAATCTCTTCCTGTCTCCAGGCTGTTCATCATTTATCTGTTTATCATTTGTCTGTGTCCTGTTGTGGAGGTTTCTCATACAAATGTACACACACTCACATGTATATACATATATATATATATATATATATATATATATATATATATATATACACACACACACGTGTGGATAAGCACACATATATGTGTGTATATACTAATATAATTAAATGGTATAAAACCAAACCCCAACACACAACCATAAACACAAGTATTATCTCATAATAAACTAATAACATCTAATAATAACATAAAAGATATGTAAACAGTTCATTTTTAATCCAGGCGAGGCAATCTGGCTGCTCACTTCTAATCATGGGGGGGGGAGGCTGCCAAAGCACCAGAAGGACACTCCCCCCCCCTCCACTCCACACACACAGACACACACAAACGCACACTCGTGTGGGGGGCCTCAAGCCTGTGGCTGACACCAGGCCTAGCAGCCAGGGTCGCCCTTTAATCAATGTGACATTAATGGCGTCTTAATCCAGCCTAGAGGCCTCAGTGGGAGGTGAATGCTGCCACCCCCCCTTCCTATGACTACCATTACTGTGGAACATTGAGGCTGCACTGCTTCTATCATCTCTTTCCCTCCCTCATGAAATCCAAATATTTTCACATTCCTCCCTTTAAAGCTTCCGAGTATCACTGCAGCTCAGGACCTTAAAGCGGGGACAAGAAGTGGTGACGGATTCGGGGTTACTGTATGCTGTCAGCAGATAAGAGTATTCAGTGATGCTTGGTAAGTGTCCATTTCTCTCTCCACTTACCAGGAGAATTCTGACATTACAGCAGAAACTCACTTCACACTCACTTCTCTTCTCACCCAACATTCAAATATTGTTTTCCACTACAAAACAAAAATAAAAATTCTCGTCTAATTCTTTTTCTCTTCATGTCAATGTCAGTCTCTTTCATCGAACCTAACACCCACACACTCTTTCTCCCCATCCAGGGCACAACATAGCACAGACACTGCTAAATAATAGAGATATATGTCACTTGGATTCAAGTCTTTCATTCATGCATTAGCAGTCTGAGTCAGAACTGGAAGTAGTTCTGTGGTTTTGCATCAGCTGTGTATACTTGAAACACAGAAGTGCTAGCAACAGTCTACAGACAATGTATTTGTACTATAGCAATGGCGACTGAGGAGACTGTGAGAACTGTGTTTGGTTGTGGACCCAATTGGTTCTTTGGTCTTCTCGCTGATCACACACGCTGTTATAAATGGGTACGCAACAGGAAAAGCTGCATCTGTGTTCAAATGGCTTTGATGGCTGTGGTTACGAGTCTTAGCCTCAGTCAGGGTCTGGGTTCTGCATCAGGGTTTGATTCCAGGCCAGCTGCGTTCTGAAGAGTTGGATTTGGGAGACAGAGGAAAAGGAAGAGGAAAGGAGGAAAGTGGAGAATGTCCCATACCTTTATGAGTATCTTGCCCCTGAGGCAGTTGGGGCTGGGCAGCTCTTTGGAATCCTTGTTGAGTGCGTCACCAACATCCAGCTTGTCCCCGAATATGTCCCTCAAATGCTGGGCAATCTTCTTCTGCTGCTGGATGCTGCAGTGGTTCTCAATGGAAAGGATCACGGGGTACCTGAGAGAGTGGGATCATTGCTCTCTGTTAAATCACAACAATATAAATTATATCATCTGCTGCCATGTCGGACCTGAACTCCAAGGTTTTCTCCAGGGCTTTGTGTGATCTGTCATGCCACTGACAGTCATTTAGTCTGTAAAATTGGGCATTTGAGAATCAAAAGGATTCTCTTTTTGTTGCTTGGGTGATGGCTGACAACCAGTGCAGAAGACTGTCTCAAGAACACTTATCCAGAGTGAAGCAGAGTAGGCCTAATAAATGGCAGTATCTTCAAACAATGAATTGAAAAGAAAGGAGTTGTGGACTTCTGTCAGAAGAGTAGTGTATCATAGACGTATAAGGATTATATTCTCTTCTTTGCGCTCTAGGTCCCTTGTACTGAGCAGTGTGCTGTGGAGAGAGGTCTCACCCAAATAATATCAGACACAGGTAGATTTATAGTGCTGTACAGGCTGTATCCGGGGTGTCACAAAACTCCTGTGGGGATGTGTGTCTATGGCTCTGTATTGTAACTGTCTGCATCACTGTGTCTGTGACTGGAGAACACAGACCTAGAAACAGTGTCCTTTTCTCAATGTCTAACTAGCTCCCTAGGCAGTGAACAACAGTAATGGTGTTTTACCAGTGGGCGAAAAGGCCAGCAAAGTAGTCTCAGCAGTGCTTATTAAGTGGTAAATTTTTCTAAATATACACAAAAGGTAGGAGACTAAATATTCTTGTATTAACAACTTAGAATGTACAAGTGTTATTCTATAACACAAAAATGATTCTCTGTTGTGTTTCTCATTTTGCACAATTTAATACCTTTGAAAGTTCAGAAAATATGACTTCCTGTATATTATGAAGTGATTCAGATGTAAATAATGAAGTCAAATGTGATGTGAAAACATAATTTCAACTACATACTTAGTCCATAATTCCATGATCATGGAGCATGTTTCTGCTGTGGAGACTGTGAACTGAAGTAAATGAAAAGAATATATTTCATTTAAAAATGGAGAAAGGATTCATGTCCAGACAACAGTATAGCTCAAACGTCAGTCTACTTGATTGAAGGATGCCCCCTGAGGCTCAGAACAGAGCTTTGTGAAACTCACACATGCACACACACACAAACACAGACACACACACACACACACACACACACACACACACACACACACACATACAAGCAGCCAGTGAAGATGGTCGATGACTCGTTCTCTCAGCTGAAGTGGCAAATGATGGGTGTAATTTGCATGTGATGTGTGACTGAGTGTTGCCTCATTTCACTCCTTATGGAGACCCATTAGCTCAAACAGGTGGGAATAATAAACAAGGTTAAAAAAAAGAAGAGAAAAATTGATTCTGCTACTGCAGCTGTCCTTTTACAAAGCACTCCCATCTTGAAAGTCCCTGCCAATATCCATAAAAGAGTAGTACCTTACTAGAGGTAGAGGCAGCTACTTACAAAACAGTCTACTCAAGACCTGCATGGGCAAGTCTATTTCCATCAGCATTTTTTTATTTAGTAATTTAGTTTGAAGACATTTCCTCTTTCAGTAAGTACATTATCTTTCTTCAGTTATGTCTGCACATGTACTGTACAGATCTCAATGTCTCTGAAGAACTTATGCCTCACAGATTATGTTATTGTGCAGATGATTTGCTTAAGCTTTACCAGCTTTAATCTTATATATAACAATATAAGAAAAATACATTACACTTTTGTCCATTAATAATAATAATAAATAACATTGATTGATTACTTTGAGAAAATCAATTCTCACATTGAGAAAATCCTCATAAATAATAATGTATGCTATAGTCATTACTGAGATATACAGAAGGATGCTGGATGCATTACATGGTACACAGAGGAGGGTACAGTTTATACTCTGTATACTCTGCATAAGAGAAACTGTATAAGAGGGCTAGTACATAGTTGTCCCTGAATAACAAACACAGAGATGTAGTACATACTTATTACAGGACAACAGAGACTTAGGTATTGTGCATACTCATTACTACAGCGTAAAACAGAATAAGTCATTATTGAATGACACAGAGATGCTGTACTTGTTACAGAGTAACACAGAAGGAGGTATGGTACATACTCATTGTTGACGAAGGCGTGCTTGTTGATGGTCTCAATGACAGACTTGAAGGTGATCTTGGAGGTAAGAGTATAGCCATGCTGCACCATGGGTTCCCCATCAGGGCCATCCCAGCAGTCCACTGATGAAACAAGGACAGGGAGTCCTTCATTAAGCAGCCACAGACAGCACACGCAGGATCAGTATTAAAGGCAATGCTTTGCACTGCCCCATGGTCACTCCGGAGCTGCCCACCTTCCACACAGCGGCAGCCGGACTGCAAAACCCAGGTGTACATGTCGGTCTTGGAGTGAGAGAGGAGCTGGTCTCCGGTCAGGTAGGTGTTGTGGGAAGAGGCAATGTAGTAGTTACAGAGGGGCTGGTCCATGTCCTGGTTCACCTCGTGGTGCAGGGGGTTGAAGATGTCACAGGCGGGGCTGCGCATGAAGTTGGTGAAGCCTAGAGGAGAGACAGGGCTCAGTCACCGTGAGGATTAAAATACCGACGGTTGTTACACATCACATAGCTGCTGCCTAACACATGCACATGTATACACACACATACACAAACTCATGTATACACACATGTACACACGTACACAGATAGACGCATGTGAAAATGCTTGTGTACACAAATGTTGAAGAGGACAGCCTTTCAAAGGAAAAAAAACAGCGATCCAGTTTCACTGGATCATGTACAAAGTGCAAGGAAGATGTCTTCACACTTGAAAACAGATCTGAACAAATGATCACTTAATATTAACACATGCACATTAAAAATTTTTGAAAGTGTTCTGAAAGTGCATAGTGAAGATATCAGCATAACAAGATAAAATTCAGCGCACGCTATTTGATTTATGGAAATGCTTTTTTAATGCTGCACACAATTTACAGTTAATTGATATAGCTGGGATGTTGAGAGGAAACCATGGGACTAATTAGACAATAGAGACGTGTTTGATAATGCTTGATAGTATATGATACTGGTAATATGAGGTTCCAGCTGGGGAGACGAGAGGGGGCTGAGGAAGACACTGACAGATGGCTTCACACCAACCCCAGTCAGGCACTGACCTGCTGTCACAATAGAACAAACCACAGAGGGGTCCCTTGGGCCATTTCAGCCATCACAGCACCGCCATCACACACCAACACATGCCCACATACGTGCACACACACACACACACACACACACACACACACACACACCACAGACACACACATACTCACTACTTCCTTCATGGTTCACATCAAGCATGGTAAATTCAAGAAAGTAGATGATGAGCACAATGTACAAGTACACTGAGTGCTGCAAGACAGGGCAAATACCAAGAAATGTTTCAGAGTATGTGCCTTCATGCTTTACACGGACAACCCTGATGGTCCTCAGATAAGACGCATCAAAGACAATCACTCTCTTGTCAGCCTAACAGAGATTACTGTTCTGAGTATATACCAAATGGTCATCTATAAACTCAATGCCCTACTGAGATGTGAATGAGCCTTTGTGAGACACCATGCTCCACTGTCAGTGAACCAGCTCAACTGACAATAATTAAAACAACCTCACTTACCAAGTTTGAATATATGCCTGGTGTCATCGGTTCTCACGATTATTCAGGTACAACCACCATTTGTTTGAGAAGACTTGCTAATTACCTACTTGTCAGTCATTCTTCTACGGAATCATTTGATCGAATGGTTTCAGTTCAAGGCAATGATTCACGCAGGAATGATGCAGTGGTATTCCAAGTAAATAAATGTAGTGACCCATGCAAAGATCACCACCTTCATTAACATGGTTGGTAAGATAGGCCGCATTTAAGGAGACTTAGTAAATCATGTTTAATATTCCCTACACATGCACAAACTCACCCACAATCAGACACACACACACACACACACACACACACACACACACAACCACAAACAAGCCCATGTACACACATGCACACACACACACACAAACTGAGTACTTGGTTCGAGCCAGCTGTTTACTCTCCTATCTGCCTGGTCTGAAGCAACATTTGCATTTTTCAAAATGACTACATTTCCTCTAAACTGTAATCATCGCTGTGAACAGAGACACATGTCTGCGTCACACACAGGATTTCTTCCAAGCCTTCTCAAAGGATTGCATTTCATCCTGGAATTAAGGCATATCCCAAAGTTTGACTCATAGAGCAATCCCACAGAGCGAACATACAAATAGCAGCTTTCAGCATCAGATGGCTTCTGATATGACAACTGCAACCACCCCTTCATCGTTTCATTCTGGGCAAAAAAAAACAAGGAAATAATGCATTTCTGCTACAGGCTTCTGCTACTCCTCAGACATTATGCCTGATAACATATCTGAGAATTGCATGCAAGCATGCTATCAAACATATCAACTATCCACCAGAACAGGAACTACTAAAACACCTAAAATGAGTATACAAATCAGTGGAGAAAAAAAATGCACAGCCTCCAGCTGCTTAAGGGATTTTGAGCTCTCTTATAACACACACAAGCACTGAGACACAGACAAAAACACACACACACACACACACACACACACACATACACACACAGTTCAACTGCATTCTCCCCCTGAGAAGAAGCAGCAAACAGCCAACATCAGTTTCTCCCACCACTGTCCCCATGCCAATGTGATAGGATTAGCCTGAAGTCCTCCTCAGGCAGACTAAGGAACCTACTTTTATACAATAAGGTTCTGCTCTGACCCAATACAGGTTACAACAATATCGTCAGGTTCACGGTTGAACTAACCTTCCTTAAAACCAAATCAGCCAAACAGACAATGCTGACACAGGACCCATATCATCCTTAAACTTAATCACATGACTCTGACTTCTGTCCTCTTTATTTTATCTGCAACCAAAAATAAGAGGCTTTGCTCAAAATGAACATGCCAGATGCTTCAGCAGAAGGGCCAGATCAAATCAGAACACTGATCCACCTGGTAAGGTGAGATAACAATGCCCAAGGGGCAGCCTTCACTCTACGGCAGACCAGTAAATGCCCGCAAACCAGCATATATGTGCCACTCTCAAAGCCAGCTTTATACTCCAGCCGCTCTTCTGCAAACAGCATGGCAATAAACAGCCGGCAAACTTCTCGTTAAAATTTTATGAGCCCCTGCTGCTAACAGGACATTTCAACAAAGAGAATTGTCTAAGTCATAAAAAAAGAGTTAGATTGTAGACTCCCATAGATTCTCACAGTCTTTGAAGGGTTTTGGAATTGCTACTACAGATAGAACAGGCAAAGCATTTTGACAATATTCACCCTGCCTTAACAAGTTCAACCAAAATATTTTTGCCATATAAGAATGGTATTGTGCTTTACCGATAAGACCTTTTCAGTACGACATTACTGTAATTAGAATAATATCCTCATTTGGTTAAGCGAGAGTGGAAGGGCAAGGAACAACAAAGCCACTCATGGCACTGTATATTTCAGTTTGTTATAGTCTGAGGGATAATGAATATCTGGCTAACACTGATTGTTAAAAAAAATACATGAACAGCTACAAGATTTAATTGTGTGATTCCAGTTGACAGTCTTGGTTTAATATTTCATTATTACAGCTATCATTGGTATGATGACAGCATTTATCTTGTGTTATCTTGTGTTAATCGTATGTATTCACTGAATTAAATGTATATTTATATTTCATGTATCTCGTATGCCATGCTTTGGCCATATTCACAGAATGAGTTTCACACCGATGAAGCATAATGAACTGGAATTGAAAGAGGTAAATAGAGCCAAAGAGAGAAAGACAGACGCTCACCTTCAATACCCAGGATGCCTTTCTGTTTGTTTTCCTCAGAGACCTCAAACTTATCAATGACATCCAGGCAGTACTCTGTGGTCACATTGGCCATCTGTTGGGACACAGAGGAGGAAACAGGGGTTTGATTCTGGTCTGGACGCCATCTTTCAGGATCGATAAGAGGATTCATCTGCAACCTGCCAGCTAGAGGCAGCCCCATTCAGTCAGCTCCACAAAGCCTCTTTTTTGACAGGAACCTCTCTCTCTGTCTCTCCCTCTCTCCTTCAGGTATCCCACTTTGACCCCATATGGGTTCATGCAGCCAATAGAAACATATCAGACTGAGTCAATGATGGGAGACTGAGGCTTCACAAACCAAAATAAGCCTGCATGTGTTATCAGTCACTCAATGATTTAAACAAATCAGTGCTAAGAATAGCAAAATAATTTTGACTGTATTATTTAAGCCAGGCATTTCATAGGTAGTTCCATACATTAAAGGGTTCATGAAGCTTCACTCTTCCATCACTACTGGAAGCCGATTTCATTGCTACATAGGGTCGCTTTTAGTCTGTGTAATAAAATGGATTTTCTCTAGAAACTCTCTGAGCCTGGAGCCTGAGGGCACTCTCATTTGGGCAAATAGAGCCCCAGAGACAACGCCTGCCAGTTCAGAGAAGGGATTACAGAGTGCCTCTGAGCAGACACTAATGGGAATTACTCTTAAAATACCGAATGAAACAGCGAGAGCTACCGAGAAATAATCCGTAATAACAACGAGTTACTCCACAAACTTGGGCTGAACACCAAGTACATAAAAGGAAAGAAACAGGTAGAAAGTACAGATAAAACGACAAGCAAATCAATCAAAAGGAAATATTTTTCATTGTAGTATGTATGTGCATTTTGAGCTTCTTTATCCAGCAACAAGCAGTGCTTCATTTCTGCCTGTGCTTGATATGGAACCTGTAGTTCTACAGTAATAACCACCTTAGCACCAGCCTTCATTCAAATTAATCACCAGCAATTACCTTATAATGTATTTCATGTCACAGGGTTATGTATATATATTTCAGATGCCAGAGCGAGCGATGGTCATGTCTCATGACACTGCTGTCACATGACCAGCACTGACCTTCTGCTCACTGCGCAAGAAGTTCCCCAGTTCTTCGGCAGTCAGGTAGTCTTTCTTGTCGCTGAAGCACATAAGCAATAGGAAGAGATCCCTGCGTATGGACATCATCCTGTAGAAGACACTGAATTCCTCGTATGTCAGGGTGCCCTGCTGGTCATCTGTGTCCGCTTCCTGCAGGAACCAATGGTCAGTGAGATGCAGAGGAATACAATGGATTGGGGGTGACAAATACCCAGAGACTAGACAATGCATTATGTCTAGATTCTCTGTTTGTATGTATAACTGAGATATGTATGACTGAGAGCTGTCGTGGAATTGTGTTGTTCCACGATAATTTATGATGGTGCCTACTGTTCCATCATGGCAAGCTATGGAATTTCTAACTATTTCAAACAAACTTATGTCTTGACTTCTGGAATTTCTGACTGTTCCCATAGAATTTATGACTTGACCTATGGAATTTCTGACTGCTCCAATATAATTTATGGCTTGACCTATGGAATTATTACTGTTCCAACAGACTTTTTGGTCGTACATGTCCAATACTGTCTCATAAAACAATAATACTTTACTACTACTGGTTATGAATCTCAGCCATGAAGAAATCATGACTGTAATTAGAGTTGCAGAAATTAAGAGATAAATCAGGTAAATCAATTTGCTAACAACAAAATGGTGATTAAGTTTTTTTTTAATGAAAATCATTGACCATTTTACAAATAAAAGACATATTAATTATGACAATTAAATAAGAATAAATAATCACATTACAATGAAATGTTAATTGAAAAGCCACATAAGAATAATAAACACATAATGTGTTGCCCATTTTAGAATCATCCCTGAGAAAGACCATTGCAATATACAGTGCACAATACAGCAAAGCAAAATAATGCTGTGTCCCTTTGGCACATTTCCAACAAAGTGGGACTAATGAAGATGATAAATGATGAGGATGATTATTATGATCTGATGTATGATAAACAAACACATTGCACAGTGCCAAGAAAGTATTCATTATCATTAAAACACACATTAGAAATGTTTTAATGATGACAAATTAATTATTAAAAGTCAACAAATTCATCATAAACTAAAAAAATGTCAACTTGACAGCTCCATCAATATTAGATATTAGACGTTTCTGTTTTTGCAGGTCTCCATAGCAAAATACAACTCTATCTATCCTTGCACTGCACTGACCTGTCTTTATGGTATTGGCGGATGTGATTTGACAGTGAAAGCCTTGCTATCTTCCCTGTAGGACAGAAGCTTTACACTGGAAATCCTTTTACTGCTCTACTTTGTTACCTCTCTTACTTTCTTAAGTACCTCCCAAGGATATGTAGAGGCGCTCAATACCAGCTATTTAATTCATGCTCCTTACTCCCTAAATCCCTGGGATTACTGAAGCCTCAACAAAGATTCAATTCCCCGTCTTACTAATGACATCTGAGATCAACAGGATACCATTAGTACACAATAAGAGGACTGTAATCCACAAATGTAACAAAGTTATGGATTTTTTCATATAATGAAACTGATGTTTGCTCAGGCATTTTATTCCTCATTGACCTGAAGCACAGTAGAATGGATATCTGCATGTTGATTTATTGTAAAAGCTGAAAATTGAAAAATAATGATCACCATAGATGGCATTTTGTTTTGCTGCTAGAGGGGGCAAGTGGCAGTAATTGTTTTGTTCTCTGTCATAGATGCCCAGAACATGCTCTTTGCCATACTTTCTTAAAAGCAATCTGCACTAACCTTGAACATCCCCCAGCTGACAGGGAAAATGTGGCACACAGTACTGATTTGACACTCTAAACTCAGGTCACCCACAACTTTTTTGACACAGTGATACCAGGTCAGAGGCACAAGTGGTGCAAGACAGTTTGTGACAATACATGTTATACTAGCTGTCCTTATAAAAGAGTCAACTTCTATCCTGTTCAGAACACCTGCTGCAAAATGTGGTTATAGTATTGCATTCATGGGTAATTTTACAACTTGTTCTGCAGGAACACATTGTCATAAAAGTAAGAACCACCTCTATTGATCTAACACAATCATTGGTCCCAAGCAAACCGCACTGATCCAATACACTCCAATTGGCTCCAAATCAGCCATAGTGATTGAAACATTCATTTTCCCCTAATCACCCAGAGTGATCTGACACACTCATTCGTTCCAAGTCAGCAGTTGTGATGCAACGCATTCATTGGTTCCAGGTCAGCAGTCGTGATCTGAGACAAGTGTTGGCAGCAGAACTCACCTGGAACATCTGCTTGACCTTCCTCCTGGGTAGGTTCACATTCATCTTGTGCAGCAGCTGGTAGATCTCCTCAATATTCAGGAGACCATCCCCATTCTTGTCTGCCTCCTCAAAGGTCTGTTTCATCCACTTGGTACATGTTAAGGAATGGTGTTGTGGGAATTGTGGGTCAGGGATTATGGTCAGTTCCTACGGCATGGTCGGTCATTGCCTTACTTCATGCTGCAGGGTCAGTCATGCCCCTGATGAATTATGGGCATTTCTTAGTGAAGGATTGGTAATGGCTACTGATGCATTATGGGTAGTTTATGCTCCAGGGGTCAGTCAGGAAGAGTGCAGCTGAGCGTAATGCATGAAACCACAGGACATTAGAGTGGATATCATTTGTCCCTTTCTAATATATAATTCATACTCAAGTAATATGACAGAGCATTCACATAGAAAATTCTTAACGGAGACTAAAATCTTTCTGGAAATGATGGCAGTAATGTTCAAAAGTTTGGGTGCTAGCAAGACTGACTGGTATGCAATAAAAGTAAACAAAGATCCTAAACTCAGCCATCAGCATTAACTGGATCACAATGTGATGTACAGGGGGATGTGTTTTGTAACAGTGTGCAGAAACTGTCTTGAAAGTCATCCAGCCTTCACTGAAGGACCGTGTGCAAGACTGCGGACTGCGGTTGGCACGGTGACCTGGTGGCTGATGGGATGACACCTCACAGCTCTTGCCTTGTGTCTTTAATTGCAGAAAACATCTGCAGGACAATCCCGTCTACCTAGCATTGGCCATAAACACAGGGCTTTATTTGTTTCTTTTCGTTGGTTTATTTGTGAGTTATTTTTATCCAACAGCCAGAATCTGTCCAAGCATACATCAGGTTCCATCAAATGTCAAACCTGGAGTTGGGCCATGTCCCTGTGGGCCAGAATTACTATGGTGACATTGCTGTGACCACAAAGTGGGTCATGAACAGTTTTGTTTGGACAGCACATAGGCAGCACAAATGTAGACAGAAGGGGGAAAACCCAGGTGTTGTCGAGTGAGAGCACAGTCAGGTTTTACCATGCATTTTTTAAATCCAAGCATTTGCTTCTCAAATTCAACATGTCAGTGGACAGGAACTTCATCAGTAAGGCTAAAAACACTCAAAAAAGGAAAACTGTTCCCTCTACTGAAGCATATACTTCTAACATCCTGTAGGGAAAAAAGAGAGAACACTCCTCCAAATTCAAATTTCCTACTCCATAAGGTGAACCTGACCAGAAGACAACCGGCAACATAGAAACTGAAATCAAGGACAGAAATGTTTTCAGGATTTAGGCAGACATAATTCTGTTGATGGTGTAATAAAATGATTGGCAGGGCAAGTGACTGAGTGGTTTTGGGACTGTCTAACATGTAGGCCCTACCTCATTTGAAGGCAGAGTGAAGGGAACTGGAGTAGGAGACCTGAGACAGTGGAACAGCACTATTTTAAGTGTCTGTTTTTGTAGTCTCAGACAGAAAGGATATTGGTCATGGGTACGTTGCCGCTTGGCCAACGAGTCCTCATCACTGATCCCAGCCATCAGGTACTTCAGTCCTGTCACCCAGGTCCGTGCCTCCTCAGGGTTGGAGGTCACCAGGTCCAGGGACTCCATGTGGTTGCCATGGTAAATGGTGAAGCAGCAAGCAGGATCAAAGTTCCCATCCGTGTGTCGATGGAAGATGTCTGACTGCCGGCCCTCTGACACCTTGTATAGTGAATCAATGGTGACTGCAAAGGCAGGGAGGCAAGGCACAAGGAGAGGAGAGGAAAAGAGAAGAACAGTCCAATTTACTGCACACTTGCAGTGCATTCTGGGTTCAGAGAGCCAGTGATTGTCTATTTTTATTGCAAAAATAATATTATCATGGGAAACACATCAAATTGCTGAAAATTTGGTTACATAGAAAAGCTGAAACATGGAACTCCAGAAATAAAGACAAACAAATGGATCAAATAATGAACAGACCAACACTGTGTCTTAGCAAAACTCCCTCAGGCTTCGATTCCTTCCATTCAGCTAAAGCTGTTCAACACAAATCATGATAATGACATTTAGATTTATTTTGGTTTGCATTTCAATTTCCTTTGCGCAAACAGCTCTATCAGTGGCTATTGCTGTAGTTTACCTTCAGTCCAACCTGCAGCCCCAGTAATCCATTACGTATGGTTCACAGTTAATCTTTTTCCCACTCAGGTCTCACACACCTGTCTCACACAGGTGTACTTCCCATGAATCCCTGGGGCTTGCCTGCTGAACTCTAGACCATTCTATATGTTTATGTATCAAGTGCAAAAATGCACATATTTCAGGACTGAAACTGTCCTGTCCTAAGGCAGCCCTTAATAACAAGGAGAGTGCCTTTTTTACATGCTCAAATATAGAAAAAAATCATACAAGAATAACAATGTGGTCTGTGCATTGTTTAGATATTTTTAAAAGTCTTTAAGAGAAATGGTCCAAAGCTATGCAAGACGTGGATAGCTGTTACGGATAGATTCAGATCAGGCATGATTATACATCACTGAATTCCTATTCCGGACTGCATCCATTCAGGGTGCTATATTTACTGCTAAGCAATCAGCTCTGAGTGGCGATTCACTTACTGGGTTGCATAATGGGCCCTGAGACTGAGATTGTCCTTATGATGTCCTAATTTATCTTAAATATACAATGCATGTGAAAGATGAGCTGATATTAAACAGAGGTGATTATACTGAAATTATACTTTTTTTGGCTGTAATGACAGTTTTCTAGTTTTTCATTGTTATACTTAAGTAGAAAAAAGAAATCGGAAATACCAAATTGGGATTTCACACTTTCAATTCTAAAACCTAATCTTATTTACAGACTTCTCATATGTCTCCAAAAACAACAACAGCAACACCATCAGTAACAATGCCAGCAGTGGCCTAATTTTGATTCTAAACTAGACAATGAACAGGAGTATTCGGTATTTTTTAATTATGCAAATGGAGATATTCTAAGAGGCTTATCTTCAGATTTGAACAATGTACAATTACATTAGTACCTAATCTAAAAAAAAAGGAAAAATCCCAACAACAGCGAGAAAATAAATAAATAAATGAAATAAAAAATACAATGCCGCTTTGGCTTTTACTAAGTGGTAATCCACCATTAAGACAAGGTCAGGTCTGTAGAAGAACAAAAGGTTTAACAATAGATCCAGGGAGGAGGGGGAAAAAAAGGATTAAACTCTGACAGAACAAGACCTTTGCACCTGAGGTGACCATCAATAGAACAATCTATGGTTCACTGTCCATCTGGCTCTTTAGTGTCTTTTACCAGGACATGATATTTCACAGAGATGCACAATACCTCTGAACGTTATGAAATTCTGGACTTGTTGTTATAACCTCAAGTTTATTAGCGTCAATTCAATTACGAGCAGAATTCTAAATACTGTGGGAAAGGTTGTTTCTGTGGAGATCGTGGTTCTCTTCCTCACAAGCTCCTGTGGAATGGGAAAAGAGAGGTTACGCAGTGACCTTGCTTACTTACTTTTTGCCTTCTCACTCTTCCTGGATGGCCGCCAGCGGATGCAGGACCTGTGCTCGTCCAGGTAGAAAAGTCGCACCAGCCCCTTGGACCCATTCTTCAGCTTGACCATCTGGGTCCCAGACTGCATGACACTCATGCATCGCTCAACTGCAACACACAGAATCATGGGGATACACATTTGAAATTAATTCAGACATGCCCCCATTTCCACTGCAGAGCTGAAGCCAGGCCAGCTTGCTTAGTTCAGGCACCAGGCAGGGAGTCTAGTTTCTTCAGGGAAAACCTCTGCCTTGGATGGGTGAAATAAGCCTGACAGTTGTTTTGATCTGAGAAGACGGCTGCATTCAGCATCCTGTCATGTGTCGCGGCACTAGTTGCTCATAATGCATTCAAAAATCACTCCCACTGTACTGGGGTCAGCCAGCTTTGGCTACAGCTTTCTCCAACACAGCTGTACTGTGGAAAAGGGATAAAGCACTAAAGGACCAGATGACTGAGACACAGAGGTGACTGGCTAAGGCTGGCTCTTTGGGAACCCCTCACTGGGGGGAGAAACAAGTACAGAACTGTTGGACAGATGCTACCATCCTAGTCACTTAGAAGTAGATACCCTTATCCACTTACCACTGTGCTTGCATCTTAAATCACATTCATTTAAACAGGTTTATCTTTTACTGAAACTAAAGCTTTAGGTAAAATACCTTCAAGTGTTCAAGGGTGTGGTGCAACAGCAGTGCCCAACCCAGAACTCACACGGTTGACCCTCATTTTTCTCCAAACAATGCCACACTGGTGCACATTTTTCAAGAGCTTGCACCAGTCTGCACTTATCTGATGCAACTTCTCTGAACCATGGTGCAATACACACACGTCTGCACACATGCAGACATAGAGAGGTGAGTGGAGGAGTTTCATCCACTTCTTCCCTTGTTTCCACCGATGAAAACATGTATGTAATATAGCTGTAATGACGGTATTATTCATACTGGTCAAGACTATTGATTAAACAAAACAATACAGTGGCTATTTGTCCCAATGTCACCACCTGTAGACAGCAGCATCTTTCTCTCAGTTTCAGGAGGGGAGGGTCAGGGGCTGGGGAAGAGAGCCTCATTTCTGACCCCACCCCTCTCACTTTGAATCGCACAGCCAAGACCCACAGACCTAAAATGGAGCGGAGCTTCTGAGACCATTTGGAAGAGTGTGAGGAGTGTCAAGTACAACCGCTGAGAAACCGTATGTTGGATATTCACACCAGTCTATGTCTCTTCACGAGGAAAATACACAGCTGAAGTTGAAAAATTCTTAATTTAGCCCTCAACATTTAGACTAGTATTTTGAATACCTGAGCAGAGCTAGTAAATATTAAATAAATAAACAGTGTCTGTGAAAATTAAATATGAATATTTACCTTGTATATACTTAAGTACGTGTGTTTATTCAGCAAAGATTTGGGGATGAATTAAATAGAAACACATGCTTTGTTTTAATAAATGTATTAAGAGTATTATGAAAATGTTACACTAGAACAAACATGTAGACATTATACATTTATGCATGCTTAATAAATTTAAAATATGAATAATGTACAGATGTAATTTAATGTACAGAGGTAACAGTAATATCTAAACATTGTCAGGTACATGGTCAGTGAAGAGAATAAAAGAAAATACTAAACTGTACAACGAAGTAGGACTACTCATCTCCTGGTTTCTCACTAAGTTGCCTCTGCCTGGACTCAATGAGCTCTCCATCATCTCCATAACATGTGTGGAGAGAGGCCTCTGTACTACACATCACCTGCTCTCTCTCGCCTCAGGAGATGAGCCCCCCAAGGAACATGCTATCTGAACCAAAAACACACGCATGTATACACACAAACACTCACACACGCACAGGGACACACATGCACTTGACACGTGCCTCTGTATGCCAAAGGGGCCGTCATACAGCATCACCAAACGAAGGTGAAGGTGTGCATGCGGCATTGCCACTACATCTGAACATGCCAGGCAGGACAGCTGTGTGACCTCAGAAACATCAGCACAGAAATGTTCCCCATTCGACAGCCCTTCTATGTGTTCACTTAGCAGAAACCATACCACCCACCCATAGTCTGGAAGTTCACAGGTTAAGAAGCCTGGTGGAGTAAAATGAGGTTTTCCTTCAGTGAGGGTGTGGTGCCTATGAAGCTATATTTTTCACAGTATGTTTGTCTTGAATTTAGTTACAACATTTTCCAGCTGGCACTTCTGCATCAGCTAAATAGGTAAGAACCTACAGGGTAAGAACCTGCACTGCACTAAATAAGCAGTGAATGAGTGGAGCATCACAAAGGGGGTTGTTACTGCAATTAGCTCAATGCTTCCTAAACTGGCTGCCATCTACACTGCTGCCCTGACCACTGCTCCACACTGCCGCCCTGACCACTGCTCCACACTGCTGCTTTGACCACTGCTCCACACTGCTGCTCTGACTACTGCTCCACACTGCTACTTTAATAGTGCTACTGTGATGCTCGAAGTATATCTTCAGGATGAAAAAAAAAATGCCAATGACACCAGGCTATGAAAAAATCATGAGAACCTCTTATCCTGGTTGAGCTCTAGATGCTCCAGTTCTGACGGAGGCAGTGATAGCCCGAGGGATTTATCGGGAAGCAGGATTGTGCTTTTTAACCGCCAATTTCTGTGTTACAGCTTCATTCATGTTTACAGTCCCCTCACCACTGATTTTTGATCAGTATTACGAATGCTGTGATGCCTGGTATGACGTCTTAGAGAGGGGAGGTTGCGGGGGTTGTGCCAAATCAGGTGGTGAAAAACTCATCAAATGACCCCCCAATCTATCCCTGAATTCCGGCAGGAATAACAGGGATAACAATAATGCCGGGTAGAGAGGATTAACATCCAGGGAGTTGAAGGCGGATTTGCCGGGAGTAACAATAACGATCTGTGAGGATTTCCGCACTCCGCCAAACCTCTAGTCAGATGTGTGTCAAAAGGAACCTAAAGGATTGTCATCAGAAA
Organism: Megalops atlanticus; assembly: GCA_019176425.1. Taxonomy (NCBI): domain Eukaryota; kingdom Metazoa; phylum Chordata; class Actinopteri; order Elopiformes; family Megalopidae; genus Megalops; species Megalops atlanticus. The sequence goes on along the minus strand of CM032883.1, from coordinate 21,236,176 downwards.
CACAGAGATTGCATCTGCCGCATTGTGGGCGTTTCTGTTACTGGTCTAACAGGGACAGAGGGGCTGGGGTGAAGTGTTCCTGTGCTCCTGTGCTTGCTGCTGTATGTAATGTTTTCAAGGGGTCAAGGACACTAATTTAGAGGGACATTATCAAAGTACTTTTTAAATATAACAATGAACTGGCTGTCGTACGTTAGTTTAAGTTCTGAAAGTAAATTAATAATTCATGCTCCCTATTCCCTTTGTCTGCGGGCCAATCCAGCACCCTCCATCCATAGCTCTAGCTCCTGCACAGCCTGGCCCGATTCTGCTATCTTCAATTCACAGATTGGGGGAAATCCCATTAAAACAAATACATGCATGAAAGAGGAGGATTTTCTCCATCACACTTCATTTCTAGAGGGGTAGAGTGGACATATAAAGGAAAACGATCAAATGAAGTACAGTTGCTTTATTTTGAGGCAAAAAAAAACTGGGTGAATATCAAGATACAAATAATTCTGGTTGATGAAACCAGAGAGAGAATGAATCAAAAGAGAACTGAGAAATAATGGAAACAGACCACTACTCCACATTTCACAGTCACTCTGCAGACACAGCAGTAGTGCAAGTGCTGGACAGACAATTCCTTTAACAACATCCTCTAGATATTGCGCACAGTTCAGACAATGTCTTTCATCTGTCCAATCAGAGTGGAGAGTTCCTGTGGGATCCCTCCCCCCAGCTCAGCAGCAGACCTCATTTAATGTTCATTAAGAGGGAGTCTTTTTCTGAAATATTCAGGAAATCTTTTTCTTCTGCCGCACACTTACTAGAACTAAATAAAATATACGCTGTGATCTTTAAAATGCTTATTGGATTCTTCAAGCTTACTCGTCCATTTTTGTTCCACATCCTGTTGGTTAGGAGAGCTGGTACGTCATCACTTGCTTCCCCATAGGAATGTTAGATTTTTCTCTCAGATCTTTCATATGGTGCCATTTATAGAGCAGGGATTTCACTGGCTTAGAGGAAGGATAGGTAGGCTGGTTAGGTGGCAGCTCAGGCATCTGCTGTTTGTTTTGCAACCTGCAGCTGTGATGGTACAGACAGTTATCAACTCCAGCCTCAGATTTGAACATTAATTACAGAAATCCACACTCACCTCTACACTACCCTTCTTCTACAATTTTACAACCTCACACTTCCAGTCACAAATATATACCACCACCCCTCCTGACACACACACACACTCACACACACACACGCACACACACACACAGTACTACTATGCCACCCCTCCCCTCCATTACTTTACATACCCTCTTAGCAGTCACACATCTCTTATCTTTATTGTGCTTCAGCTTCACACACCTAAACATATCTCTTCTCCTCTCGCATACACACCTCTCTTACCTCTACTGCCCTGCAATATTGCAACCCATACCCTACTGATGCAGCCCTGTGTGTGACTGTGTATTGCAACCCGTACCTTGCAGCCCTCCAAAATACACTACTCCACACTTACACCATACAATGCTCCACCCCTGCCCCAATACACCTCCGCACCCCTTTCTCTATAAACCTCTTCAAGCCTACACTATAACAGCCCTTCACCCCAATCCTCTCCACCACTACACCGCTACACTATACCCCACGCCACCCCTACTGTATACACCACTCAACCCCTACATTATACAATAATCAACCCCTACACTATACACCCTTATACCATACAATACTCAATGCCTGACCTCAATGACCTCACTCCACATTGCCCTTTCCATGAATACCAAATCTACAGTTCTTATTCCCATTTTACCACTCTGTACAAACAGGCAAAAAGGATGCTCGCATGTCTGTCAACTACATCTTCCTCTCCAGACAAACACGCCTCAGGTGTGGATCCTTGCTGTGTGCAATTCAGGCCGTGATATGAATGTAGAGACGTGTGGCATCCCTGACCTCTGAAAAGAAAACATGCGGACACCTTAAATTAGTCTCTAACATAAGGGGTTGTGATAAGTGGTGGCAGCGTGTGCATCTCCACAGCACTCAAGAGCCCTTTTCACACGCCTCGTTACAATCTCGTCTGCAGCACACCGTAATGAAAAGCCATTTGGAGCAAGCAAGTCACACGCAATCCACTTAAGCAAGTGGCACGCAACAGCTTATCATTTACCAGTCAACCCCCTGTATCAGAGTGCCTCCTAATGTGGGCCAATAATTTCAATATTCAAACAATGATTAATTAATTACTTGGATCATTATTCAAATCCATGTTAATTAATAAAAAAAGAAGGGAAAAAGAATTTTATTCTTTCTCATCAACATTCATGAAGGGAGCCTACAAACCCTGCATAACATAACAGAAAATTCATTATGATCCATTATTCTTCCTGAAAGCATGAATGAGCGCAGACCTCTTTGCAGCATAAACAAAACCAGAATTTCATATAGCGATGCGGAGAAAAATAAGGAGGGTTTGACTATTTGAATAATTAATGTTAGCAGTCACAGAATATTCAAATATCAGATGAATCAAAATGCACATGGCAGCCGCAAACCTGGGCCACAGAGCCGAGCTTGTCATGGAGCTACCTGCCAAGCACACCACAGTGCCCTCTGGGACAGCTGACAGCCCTATGAGTGACAAGGGTCACCGAGCCTGAGAGGGGGGTGTTCCCTTTCCACCTTATCTAGGAAGATCATTTCAGATGTCAAGGCACTGCTTTTCCCACACATGACAGGACAGAGAAAATGAAACGTTTACTTTACGTCTAGTTTGCAAGGAGAGACAAAATATTTACATTATCCCCTGGTGTCATAGTGACATACCACCTCCAAGAGTCTTGCCAGTCCCTGCAAAAAAAAATTAGACTGTGTCCCTTGTAGTCATCAAAATTCTAAAAAGGCACCACATGTGAAAAGACAGTGACCTCTACCAACTCTTTTAGGTAGGACCATAGTAACATTCTTAAAATAATCAAAGAGATAAAAAAAGCTCTTGAATACACGGCAGATGTGCATGTAAAAATCACTCTTGTCGCTTAATTAAAATAACAAAAACTAAATATTTAACAAAAATCCAGTTTAATTAGGGTGAAAATATATACAAGCAAATAGATAGATAAAGATAACCCATACTGCTCTGGGGCCGTTGAACGGACCTGGATTCCCATCTGACCCATCATCCCCCCCATCCCCTCTCATTACCCCATCTCTTTTCACCTCATTTAAACTCAATTAGCTCAGTGGGGAGTAAATGTTCACGGCCGATTACTGCTCTCCCTGCCCTGGGACGTGAGCAAGGAGCGCCAGAGGAGCATCCTGGCTGATTAAAACACAGACCAGAGGGAACAGACTAGCGCAGGTGAGAGAGGCACTGTGCTTTGCTGCGTCTGAGTCTGTGTGTGTGTGTCCACGAGTGTACATGTCGGGAGTGACTTCTCATGCCAGGGTTGAGTCTTACCATACCTCTCCACCTCTATATTGCTAGCCTATCCACCTCCAACCCCCATATGTGTGACTAAGCACACGTGTGTGTGTACGTGTGTCTGTGTGTGTGTGGGGGTGGTGAATGTGATGGGTACGCATGCATGTGTACATGGCGGTTGGTGAAAAAATTGGAACAAACATTGGAACAAAAAAACGTATGATAAACTTGCTTTGTTGGCTTTCTGCTCTCACCTGCGTCGACCCTTAAATTACGCTCTATGTTTGTGTGCTTTGCTTTGGAGGTTGGGGGGCTGTGGAGGTGGGGAGATGGGTGCGCGCAGGGGCATTAAACGCACTTATCAACCGAAACAGCTACAGACGTAGCGCAGATCAAAGCGCGGCGTGCCGTGGAAGCACAGAGGAAATCAAACACAGGATAATTGGGTCATGGAGCTCATTTCTGTGATACCCGTATCAACAAAGAGCCCCGCGCCTAAATACTGTCCCGCACACAATGACCAGAGAACAAGGCAGGCATAATGCAGCGTGCACCTGCCCCCAGACTCATCTCCATCATCATCATCATCAGCAGCAGCAGCAACCAGCGAGCAACGCCAGAGCAACAAAGTCACCACGTCAGCACCAGAACAAGAACAGCTACTTTGAAGATTCATTTTCATAAGGGATTATGAAATAGTACTATTCTAAAGCACAGCATTTACACATAAACACACATTACTGGGGTTTAACAATTATCATAACAGCAACACAGACGTTACACCCCAAGGACCTAGTTTATAAATAACTCAGTATTATATTCCCAGCCAATTGCTCTGGTATCACATGATGCAGCACCTGAATACAGCGCTATTGTCTGATTTACATTTTTCATCCAGATTCAAGGAGCATGTTGCCACAGAACTGAGATACCCTGCATCATTCCCAGCACAGATAGGAGTTAATTAAATCCCATTATGCAAACACTTACTAATAGACAAAAACACAACACAAACAAACTCATGCAGACACATATGCAATACATAAACACACACAGACAAATGCATACAAATGCATGCAATGCAGACATGCATACAAACACACACAAATACACAGCACACACACACACACAAAATCAATTCACATACATCTACATAATTGCAAATACACAATGTACAAATAAAGGTATATATAAAACACACAAACATACTTTACAGCACACCAACACAATCACAAAGGCATACAACACACACACACACACACACACACACACACGCAAGCACATATGCATGATCGTGGATGCTTTCTTCCCCTTGTATCTGAAGAAGCTACAGTACTTTGCTGCCGTAGTCTGAACTGCACTGTCTCAGGAGAAATTGGCAGAGTGGCTTCATAACCACTGCTCACAGTTCTAAAAATAGCTCAGACACTATGTTGGATTTATGCTGTGTTTAGCACCATCTGTTATATATGGCTACTATGAATTTCTTGTAGCATTTTTACACTGAAATAAACAAAGAAAATAAAAAACAACAATACAGTAAACATATTCCTATTCACTTGAAACGTGTGACTGACACCCGAGTCTGTCCGTGGGCTACTACAGCGCCTCCTTTCGCCCAGAGAGCTCCCTGCAGGCTGTCACCTGATTGAGCTTTCATCAGATGATGGGTCAGAGCATTGGAGCAAAGATCCACACACACACACACACACACACACACACACACACACGCATACGCACTCACACACACACTCACACAAACACCAACAAACACACATAACTGCCACATGCAAACACTACACATATACATAAACACACACACACATAAACACGCACACACACACACACACACACACGCACACACAAATACCAACACAAATACCAACAAACACACGCAACTACCATGTGCAAAGACTACACATATACACACGCACACAGACAGACACACAAACATAAACACACACACTCACACACAACCACCACATTCAAACACCACACATACATACACAGACATACACACAAACTTGTACACACACTCATCACACACATGCATGTAAGACATAAGCCAATATACATCCTTATCATAAAACCATACACATCCGTAAGTGAAATAACACAAAAAGACACATCTCAAAAATCCAAGCACTCATACAGATTTTCTAACTCACAATCTGTCTTTCACACACACACACTCACACACACACAGACAATCTCTGACACACAGACACACTCATACTTGCACTCGTACAGACTCACTCACCTATGTGTACCAGTCTACATTTCTGTGGCACTGCCACGCTTCCCCCCAAATGGTAGATCCTGCGGGCAAGGAGCGAGGCTGCTGCCACCACTGTTGAGCGCTCTACAGTGGAGTGATGGAACATGTCCAAGATGTCCAAGTCCTGCAAAGAGGCTCCACACTGCCTGCCCGTTCGAGCCCGCATCCCATCCCTGAATAAATCTCTCTCCTGAATCCTCTGAAACTCCCTGACACCGTCTGCCTCCTTGCCTAAGTGCCCCCCACCCCGCGCCGGCTCCCTCTGCCTTCTGGTCATCTGCCTGCCCCCCCCCACCACTCTGCAGCTACATTCAGCAGGCCCTTTGAACCTTTGCAGCTGGGCAGCACATGTGCTGCTGGAGGGATTTCGTAGAGAGGATCCCATTTAATGCATTGTTTTAGGAGAAAAAATATATATGGAATGGAAACGGGTAATGCAGTGACCAGATGTGCCTCAGTGGTCAATCCGGTTTCAGCTATAATCTAAGTGGCAATGACATAACATGCACAGCGGGACCCTGGTGATCTTCACCATGGTTTCACCTCACAGATGTGGCTGGTGCCAACACCATTACTAGTAGTGGGACATTACGGGACTCTAGGAAGCAAGCAGTTGGTGTTTATGTTAATTTACTGTACAGATGATCATCTGATAATTATCAGCAACTGAATCTGATAATTCAGTTACTTTTTCTCAAACGTCAAACAGGGGTTTAAGCAGTTTTGTTTGCCAGTCCTCTCTGCATTCCACAGTTGACATTAACATATACTGAAGTGCTTTCTGTGAGTGAAAGCGTGGTCTTTCTAACTAGAGAAATGAGTCTCCCTCTACAGCTGCAAACCTGACCCAGTTGCTCTGCTCTCTCTGCCACTGTAGAGATTGCAGATGTGATGAAATAAATGCAGCCAGTTATGAAATTGAATTAGCCCACTGCAGCTTGCTAACCACTAGGTTTTGACTGCCAGTTATGTAGTTTAAAAGATCAATCTTAGGTGCAATGGGTGAAAGACTGCTAATCTAGCTTGTAACATTTCATCTTGATCTTTGGCACCACATACATACATCTTAAATTATTATTAAAATCACATACACAGGGTACAGAAACATACTGTGCAATACATCTATGTAAATATCCACAACTTTCCCTATGAGACTGTATACATATAAACTGATAGGTAAAAAGAGTGCACATATGAAACAGAAATGTACTCTACATTAAAAAACAAACAAGGCAAACCATGAAAACAGACATGATTGACATGCAAAGAGTAATTCTATATTCACTAGTACCTTAACTCGAATTGTTTATGTCACTAGCACACTGCACCAAAGTCCTCATCTTTTCTGCTAAGTTTGAAATGCCTTTCAATGCTGACCGTGCAATATGAACTAATGTGTTCAATTTATCAGTAATACTGTCCTTATGCTCTCATCTTAGTACCAAAATAATTTTATTCACACATCATATATTTCCCAAGATGGCCACTCATTGTTGCATTAAATGGCCATTTGGATTCCACACTCCAGTTTCCAAAAAATGTTAGAGGGAGAAACAAGACAGCGATTACTGGGTTAAAATGTTTAGAAGACAAAATCACAAACCTCACTGTTTGACATCTGATAATGTAAACACATATTTTCTTTACTTTTAAGTGCATTTGTGCTGTTTTGAATTACTTCTTGTTACTTTCATTATTTTAACAAACATAACATTGTACTGATTAAAAAACACACATTAACTTAGTTATAAAGAAGCTTCATTCTTAGAGGCTCCTTCAGCCATGGTATGCCTCCATCAGGTAGTTGTCTATTGCATTATTATATTGTTTCTAAACTGAACATATGGTTATTTTGTGTCAGGAACAAGTAGCCTTTTTGTATGCTTCTTTATTATTGGACCAGTACAATATTTGTTTCCCCATTTGTGGGATCTCAAAAATGTATGCCCTGCATTTTCAGAGGGCCTCCTGTAACTCCACTGAAGGGTAAAATGAATATGGTGAGTATAAATATCAGAGGGGCTGGGGTCGGAAAACTGGTGCACACTTACAGCCAGCACTCACTAACAGTTCTCCCCAAACAACTGCGTGAAGCCCACAGGGAACCAACCTCACGATTCACACATGGAGTGAAGCACTGGAAAAGCCCACTTACAGCATGCTCGGCTATTTAATCAAGAGTGATGGTTATGGTGCAGTACAAATGTATTCTCCAGCCTGGGGCTATGAAATGCAATAGAAATAAGACTGCTGTATTTAACATATTCATGATAGGAGTGAGATTTCTCTCTCGGGCTTCCTGCTTTTACATCAAAGGAACACTGAGAAGAGGTCCTGTACTTCCCACACTATTTCTGTGGCTGAGTAGGAGGTATATCAAAATAGTTGTCTTCTCTGTCTTAGGTGTCCACCTGCTTCAGTTAATCTCCCAACTTTAGAGTGAACAGACAGATATTTATTATCACTGTACTACAGGACATTTTCATAACTGAGCTGCATTAATACCTGCTATTTGACCCAAAATATGATGTCCAACACCAGGCATTCTGGCATGGCATTAAAAGGAAGCTTTGTGGGATCTAGCCTGGTGACTAGAGGGAGGGGGATTTTAATTTTGATTGTTGTCCCCTTTTTTTCCTAAAAAGGTAAGAGTGAAAATTTTACAAACACAGATGGCCTGTAGTGAGGGCATCTGTTAAGCACTTAAATAATTATATCAGTGACAAACCACTGTTAGACTTATGCAAGCATGACACACTAATTCCAACTTGGCTACTGACAATATTGTTAGTGTCAATAAACAAAACATTGCATATTCTATATATTCTACAAGAGAGGTACAAAAGCACCTCAGATATTATGAGATTTATGACCATCATTACCATAAAAAAGATAATATGTTGAACTAGAGAATGTAATTCCAGGGAATTACGAGTGCATGAAAATGCAAACAGTCTAATTTTACATAGATAAAAGTATATAGGCCTACATCAAACAGATGTAGGTGGTCAGAACAGCTGCCACAAGATTCTAAGTGCTTAATGGCTCTATTGTGATGTCATAAAGGCCAATGTTAAGTCTATGGGGAAAATTTTGATAGTTTTTAATTAATAGTTTAAAAAGTATAAATGTTACAAAAATAAAAAATACATAGCATAAGTGTCCTTTGTAAGACCTACGCAACACAGTTTGAATGAAGTTTCTACGTTAAACGGTTGAAGCTGTATTAAACGCACAAAATTGGTTAGAAGAAGAAAAAGAAGAATAAGAAAAAAAAATTCGGATAACAATAGAGTGCATTTTCATGCACTCTAATAAGAAAAATTCAGATAACAATAGAGTGCATTTTCATGCACTCTAAATATCCAACAGAAAAAATAAGGAATATAAAAAGGCTTTTATATTTTTTCAGTGAATATCCAGCATTATCCATCTGGCAAAAGACATATACAAAGCAACATTATTATTATTATTATTATTATTAACCATAATTATAATTATGACAAATATTATACTCTTGGTATATGTTAAGAATATGTTCCTTAGGAACATTAGTTCATATTTAAATGCATTCAAAACATTTCATTATCACCAATTTTTCATCCTGCTCTAGCATTTCTGTCTCCCACAAAACTAGAGACATCAGAGTAATTACACAAAGAACAACAATCCAAACTCATGTGATAGGCTTGTGTTCTACAGCCATTATCACCATACAGAGGAAGAATGATTAGAATTCTGTATTACTAAAGAAATTATTGTCATTGCTGAAGCAATTGCAGAAATGAAATCTATTTTGTGCTGAAATAAAGTGAAGAGGCCACACCGTAAATTTTCTTTAATGTCCATGAACCGAGACAGCAGTCAGTGCATGAAGTGAAGGAAGCCGTTCATTGACTAGCAGTTCTCTCTGGGCTTCCATGCCCTAAAGCAAGGAAATCTACAAGCAACATAGCTCAGATTCGTCATTATGAGAGGGGAACACATTTACATGAAAAAGCATTTCCCTCCTGGTGCGGCCGCTGCATATCTTCTTGAAAGCACACACACATGCACACACAAATACAGGCGTGCAGGAATGACAACAGACTGGCACGATGCCTTAACTACCGATGTTGATTGCTTTCCAGAAGCAGAGAACTTACCAAGCTGTTGACAATGTGTTTGACATATAAAGGCAAAGGGGACAGGGATAAGGACACCTGGGAATTCTCCCTAAATGGTAACCAAAGATATGGCCAGTATTTACAGTGTTTTCATGTAGTCTGGTGCATACATGCATGGTTTGGCCCTCTATAAGACTTTGATCTAGCCCCCACCTTCGGAGCTAATGAAGCAATATGCCACTGAACACAAACCACCTTATTCACACTCACTTGACACAAGAAGGGGGCCAGAGAACACATACTTTTTTGTAAATCAAATTGCTTTGTCTGGTTTATGGTAAAGAGAGATATATATACACTGGGATCTCAGATATTCTGACCAAATTGTATTGCATGACATTTAATAATGATTTACCTTAAGTATCTGTCATTTTAAACAATATTTTTAAATCTATGACTCATTATATAAGCAGCCTTAGTAAAGGGTTGTAGGATCCATGTATCAATTCATATATATTCCATTTAGGTACTATAGTTTGTGACAGTATTACTAATAAAGAAACCTGCCTTTTCCGCTGGTGAGTTTTAGGCTGTGTCCTATTCTCTGCTAATTGTGCACATATTAAGCAAACAGTACACAGCAGTCTCAATGAAATCTGTCTCTCATTTAGGGAGCTTGCAACACCACAGGAGACATAAGTCACTATCACAGTAGCTACATGCATGGCAACATATTACTCCCACTCCAAGCACTAGCAATTTGAACTTGTTTTAAACATGCAGTAAATGTAGATTTTAAAATCACATTCCACGCACAAGGGGCTGTATCTCACCACCAAGATAAATAAATGACAGGGCCATTCAGTGCTGGAAGCTTTGTAAATAAATCACACTTTCACAAATCACCATCTATTCAAGACATCTGGCGCTTGTCAGCCACGTCAATAGGAATCCCGCGCGTCAAGAGGACCGGGGCAACAGGCTGATCCCCCTGACCGACTTCTGCAATAACAAGTCCCACCCAAACGGCCGTAAACCATTCTTACTCATTACATAACTGATTATCATTTGAGATGTCAATGAATAGTAAGAGCCGTGCAATTAAAATGTTTTCATCCAATAAATACATCATTGTACAGGCATTTACTTAATCCAGTTATCACCAGATGTTAATTTCATTAAAACGATGGCGCAGCCTAAATTTTATCCTTTTTCCAGTTTATGACAAGTACACGTGCAAGGCCGGGCTTGTTTAAAAAGTCATGTTAATTTGTTTTTATTCGAATTTATTTCAAAATTAGAATCCAAGAAAATCTGTGCTGGTAATAATTTGCTTTGGGTCATTAACGCAGTTACATTAACAACCTGATATCTTTTTTACTGAACTATATTGCATCTACGAGCAAGCAGGTAACTTTGCCTCACAGCTGAGAAAAAGGTCTCATTCGGTATCACCACATGATTGAACAGCCAGCATTGCATTGCAGCACCACGGACAGCTCCGACTCCTAACCTTGAATTCTCTCGCTGCTCTAGGCAGAAGCAGTGGGCGTCTGCTCTGACTCTTGTGACAAGCACTTTATTCCAAAAACATCAAAAACCAGTTTCACGTTTCTGACAGCTCACATAACCCCCCCCCCCGGCCCCCTTTAAGCACAGGAACAAAGAGAATTTTCGTTACTGTAAAAATGATCACTGGATTTCACAAACATATAAAATGTCTGACTTGCATTATAAACGTCCAACCATGAAAACAGCAGGACCATGACACACTACTTTCCAGAACCTATATAAAGGCTCTGCCATTTCATTTTGAACTAATAAAGGCGAATCGATGTTTTGCACTTCTCCACGAAACCCTATTTAGCATATGGTCTAAAACATATTCGCTATGAATCTGCAGCTGTCTGTACCATCTTCACCAGAATGGCTTTAATTTTACACAAAGTCACCATCGGAGTAAACAACATAAGACTACATGGAAACACAGATCTGAAAAGTGAAATGAAGCCTGCCAAATTAGAAATATCTTTGAACTTCTCGACAGCGCATGGAATGATATCAAGGGAATACTCACCCTTCTCAAAACTCAGATTTTTGAAAACTTCAATGTCTGCCATGAAAGTGGTTTTGTGCATGCATAGCTTGAGGAATTCCTCTCCAAAATCAGATCGAAGAAAAGGGTGGGTGCGTCAAAGCCAGAGAAGAGATTTTGTTGCGCCCTACGGTTTGGTTTGAACATCCTCTACAAAAATGTCATTGTCAATGTGCAAAAAATATGGCAAAGCACTGACAACTATGAAATGCCATTTAGTTCCCATGTTGTCTTTTCAAATTTAATCCACGGCTCTTTATTGCCCAGTGTGGTCTAAGAAGCGAAGTGGCGTCCCAGCGTTCTGTAACGTCTATCTGTGCGAGCCTTCACTGGACTCGTCCAGTGCGAACAAGGCGTTCGCTGCTCTTTCAGCAGAGACAGTGACAATCCTCACACCGAGTGAAAGCTACTAAGCCGATTTTCAGAAAAAAAATGCGAGAAAGCTAAGCCAACGGAGTGGGTTTCGGGAGGAGATGTTGTAGAGATAGGGTCTCTGAATGAACAGAAGAGGTGTGCAAGTATGTAGAGCAAGCGCGTAAGGTAGTCGGGAAAAGCGAAAAGTATCCATTCCAAAGAGGATGCATTTGTAAAAACCAAACAAGTCAGAATGAGTGTTGGTGGAATCATTGGGTTTGGCCTTGAAACAATACTCGATCAAATGAACTTACCCTTATGCGACCCAGCTAACATAGTTTTTAAATCCCTATATATCGTGTCCTCGTTCCTTTAAAGTTAAGCAAATCATGATAGAGAGCGCGGAAAGTTTCACATGTCTGTAAATGATCCAATCTGATAGGTTTAGGACTGACCTACTTAAGCGTTACACTCTGTAATGCAAAGGCGTTTATATAATGTGATGTTATACGACCAAAGAGTTATTGTGGCACTATCTCACAGACCCATGCGAACAATAAGGACTCAGTTGACCTATAAAGTAGGTAGGCATATATGATAATGACTTGGTTTCCTAATTCCCACTGTCTCATTAACAGAAGCGAGTTATTATGCCTAAATCAACAAACATAGTCACGGTAACAAGGCACATGCCAGGTAATGGCGTAACACGTGTATGCATGCGTGCGTGCGTGCGTGAGCGCGCTTTCTTCAATTTTTCAATGACCACCCAGGCACGGTGATAGCAGCATAATAAAGCGGCAAGCGACGGAGCTTGTAAAGCATAGGATGTCTGTTCGATTCCCCGATGGGGCAGTGTTGTTGGACCCTTGGGCAAGGCATTTATTTTAATAACTGTGTAAACAGATAACGTAAAATCTGTAAGATACGTAAGTCGTTCTTTGGAACATTCTGACAAACATACATAGAAATAATAGAGTTTTCACATACGTTAAATTCTGCCGCCAGTCGTGTACCATTTGTCAACTACTGAGTCTGTTTCTCATCATCCTACCTATTGAACGTTCAACTACTATCGACAGTCATACTTAACACGTTCCATTAGTATTCATGAAATGGACCAGGGTATCAAAAAGGCACACTTAAGAGTATTTACGTGGATATATATCAATATCAGTGTATAAATATCAACATATTTGGTGAAATCTTACTTCGAAGTATATTTAATTGTTAACACACACAGACGCGCGCGCGCACATTATATCATTTCAACATTTATTCAAATACAGCGTGCAAGCATGTCAAGGGGGTCGCTGTTATTCCATCTCACACAGTTCCTCAAGTTTAATTAAAACCAGTTAAGATGAATGCATCCAGATTGTCAACCCAACACAAGGCAAACAAAAAGGGAATTAGTTAATGAATGTAAAGGACGTAAGGTGCTACTAGCACGTGTATAGATATGGCTGTGGCAAGACGAAGTTCACTCCTATCAACTCCAACAATATTCATCAACCATCTCTGAAAGAGATACACGTTATTCGCAGCAAAAACATATCTGTTGCACGTTTGTTTCCCTGTGGAGGGTATTTCCTTGAGTGGGTGAAATTTTCACTCAATAACATGCGCAACAAAAATGACTTGTCCGACATATTGTGCAGCAAGGAGTCAGACTGTCTAGACTGTTTTCTCGGAACTCAAGAGCCCTGTGTGATTTTCTGTGAATTACCCTTATCTGTCACAAAATGCTCAGACAACAGATCGATATTTTGCTCAACAACAAACAATGAGCCACATATTTTTATAAAAGTCACATCACAAAACCGTGCTCCTGAATGTCAATTAATAATCAGCATCTTGAGGCTGAAGGACCTACTCTTGTGGCTCAACAGAGCCACAAACCTATGCCCTCATTTTTTCCCTCCATGAAACGTGCACATCTAAAGAGAAGTGTTTCAAAATAAGGTTTTGTTCTTCACAGCAGCATTGATTGGCGGCACTCTCCCGAATCATCCATAATTCAGACATTCATAAAATCTTTAGCGACACTAAAGGAAATAAAGCCTCATGAAAAATGACTTTGCATCTGCTTCCTGCATCCCTATTCTCAGCATATAAATAAGATGAAATCTTCCTTTTATCTGCAGAGAGAGAGAAAAAGGTTGTGCGTGCATTTGTGTGTTTATGTGTGTCTGTTAGTGTGCCTGCTACCTCTTCCAGTAATATCACTGACTGGAAAAGGGGCTCCATGTGTGCCAATGACATGATTCTGAGAGCCTGCTAGAGAATCAAAGCCTGTCCTTAAGACTTAATTCATGATAGGGTTGGAATGAAGGTGAAAAACAATTCATCAAGTCACTACAGGTCTGAACAGAGCAACAGGAGTGGCAGAGCACTCAATGAGTAAATGTGGTCAATGTTATGGAAGTCTTCCCACAACCATTAAAACACAGTAGGGTATGAATACTAGAACCATAAACATAAGCTTCTGACTCTTTTGGACTCAGAACAACAGGTATGGTTTAGTTCCAACCGAAATATAGCAGTTGTTCTGACAGGACAATTTTTTAAAACTAATTTTCATAGCTGACATGGCTAAAAGCATTCATAAAATCACACTTTTTGATAAGAACAAGACTGCAATATTACCTTTTAGTGTTGATGTTCATGATTTATTTATATATTCAAAATCGATTATAATTAGTGTTTTTATTTAAATCGGAGGTTAATTTATTCTTTGCACTTCCCATCAGCAGCCCAGCAGGTGTCCACTGGGGCAGCAGTGTGGTGTAGAGGAAAAGAAAAGCGCTCATAACCCAGAAAGTGCTGGTTCAGTGCCCTGCTGGGGCCCTGCTGTTGGACCCTTGGGCAAGGTACCTAACCCAGAATTGGCCCAGCAAATTTCCATCTGTATAAATGGGTAACACATAAAAATTACAGCCTGTGTAATTTGCTCTGGGTAAGAGCATCTACTAAACACAACAGCTGACCTTTCCAGGGCTCCATCATATTTTGGTCAATTTATGATGATATGGGTGAGCCCATTGAAAACTTTCTAATCCCTAAAGAGCGTGGATAGGGATAAGGATTGTCTCTTACATTCATTAGCTTTTCACCACTCACATCCTGACCTGCCTTTGAAGATGTTCAGGCAACGGGAAACTCCCTTCCGCTCCCACATACACAACATGAAGGGCAGGGTTATCTATTCTGCTGCTCGCCACCTGTGGAGCTCCTCACCCTTTTACACTGGACTGCAGATTCAGTAACAGTTTTTTTATATCTTTTAGACCAATACATCTTATAACATGTCTTGGCACATATATTGTGTAAAATGCATTGCTGAATGCCTCCTAGCCACAAGCTCAGATGCTGCAATTTCTCTCCTGTTGAAAAATTGCCCAACATCACCTTTACTGACAGAAGTAATTTTTACGCATGAGTAATCCCTGTGTCAGGTAGACTTGTTCATCTACTTGTATGAAGTTCTCTCATTTTCTGCCTGTTACTGATGACACTGCATTGGAAGCATTGGTCAGATGTTATTACGTGCTGCCCATCGTAAGAGATATCATTATAGTGTATGTTGTATTCCTACAAACCAGAGAACGAGTGATGGACAAGAATACAATCTAAAAGCTGGGAGGGCATATACACCCCCACCCGCTGCAGCCCCAACTACAGACCAGTTATTCCATTACAACTAGAGAACGGAGGGGTCTCAGCCACGGCAGTCAGGCAATGACTATTGTCAGGTGGTTGAGTGTCTTGCTGCCCCATCCCCATGACCACAACTGAGTGGCCAAATAGAGGAACGATGAACTTGCAACACCCTGTATATAATCACTGCATAAGCCCACCTCACCAAAAACACCCCAAATACCCTCAGTTTATTACACTGCAGGAGTCTGATCTCCATTTCTCACAGCTCCTCCCCATTTGCACACAGTAACATGGTTGTCAGATTCATTCGTCCTTATGACAGCTTAGCAGCAGTTTTCTCCTTTCCCTCATTTTACCACTCTCCTGTAATTTGTATCTTCCCCACCAGAAAAGACTCATCACAAATTCTCTAAGCTGCAACAAGGAGAGCGGGGAAGAGCAGAGAGGAAAGAGAGAGAGAAAGGAGAGAGAGAGAGACGGGGGAGGGGGCGATGGGCTTTGAGTATCTCGCTTGTCTCCTGTTCTCTGATCCGTCTGAAAGAGCAGAGCGGTAAAGCGTTTAAGTCTGGGGGGGATTGCACCGACGCTCATCCACAGCCAGTGTTGAACACACACTATCTGACGGGGGCTCCAGCCCTGACTGACGGTAGCAATAGATCACCTCTCCCACCGGGTCCAATGCCAGAGACAGCTCATTCAACACAGGCAATATCTCTTCCAGGTGCACCATCGTCTGAGTCTGTGACAGGTTTATTACACCTGGAACATACAGCAAAAGAAAGCCTTCCACACATGGCCTTTTCACACCCGCCAATGAGGAAATAATTAACAATCTCCCAGGCCAGTATGTTTTGCTATAAGGTCATTTCTGTGTTTTCCAACAGCCATTTTCACATTGTCGAAACCACACAGAAATGTATTACTTCCTCTGCCTATTTCCTCTCCACTCACCGGTATCATTTTCTGTCCATGAAGAAAAAATAAACAAATCTCACATCCAATAATAATTTTGTTCTGACGACCACCTGGGGCAATCTGTAATTACAGTACTATCTAAGACAACCAGGTCTCCAGAACCTGTGCAGGTCTTTCATCTTAACCATCTAAATAATGGCACATAGTTACAAGCAGGTGATTATCATTAGACACTCAATAGTTTGCTTTTAAAATGATCTTACATGGCTCAAGGCAGTGATTTGTGCAACACAACAAAAATGTGGGACACATAAATTGACATAGGATATAAAACACTGCCCCCTGGTGTTTAGTGTCACAAACACATCTTATTTTCAGCATCACAGGTGTCAAGCCAGCTAAATTACAAAATCCAAGACCTGAAATGTCAAATGCTCAGTGACAGCACTGCAATCCATCAAAAGTCAAGCATAGTCAAATGTTATACTGTTTCATAATGGATCCACCGCTGTAAAATGAGAATTTATCAATCATTTGACAGTTTTCATTAAGTCTTAACTGATGGGAATCATGAGACAGAGGTATATAGCAGCAGCAGCAGATCAGGCTCTGGCCCATGTTCCTGAATATTATTTTCAAATAGTCTGTTTTTCAGACTATTCTGTGATAAGTATTAACAAAACTCACAGGAAATAGAAAATTATGCTGCAAGACAGCCAAGAGTATGTGTCACCACATGGCATGGAAGGCAGAACACAGCACTATGATGTCATAAGCTCAATGGTGGGAAGAAGATGCATTCACACCGCCAACTTTGTCATTCCATCATTATGTGTGTCAAACCCATTGCACTTTAATGTTTTCACAGGTCTTGGATGGGAAAGCAAGCTTGCCAGCTTGAGACAGGCATGTTACAGGAGATTTAGACAGGAAGAATGAACAGGGACCCACCATGAAAGATGCTGTTGTCTGCCAGGAAATGGCGGCAGTACTGCACGTTGCCCTGCTGGTCTGCCAGTCGGGAGCTCATGACGCTGGGAGGGGGGTGGGTGTGAGTGGGGGAGACCTGTGGAGAAAAGAAGAAGAAGAGAAGCTGTGAGTATCTGTGCACATCACATACCAATTTGAGCATTCTGCCTGAGGGTGATTATTTGCTATTGGTGAGCATTGAGTTCTGTGTGGTACAAGTTAGTGTTACATATATACTGCATATAAAATGTATTACATGACAGACCATGTGGGAGCAAGGCTGGGGGAGGTCTCGATGGAGAGAGTGGCATCCACTCCCATGCAAACACAGCACACCCCACACTTCACATGTGGAATCCTGGCTACACACCTGGCTGTGCTACAGGTTTGACAAGATGTGTGGCATAGGTTTGAACATATACAACCAGACTGCATTGTCCCTCACCTACTTTGGTGAGGATGAGTCCCTCAGTAATATTTCAAGCACTATTTTCATGAGAAAGGTCAAAAAGTTTAACAAAATAACAGAACATCACAAAATGACAATCCCTGCCAAGACAACAGTCTAGGTTACAGTTTTGACTGCAGTCTATGAGCAACGCACTATGGCAATTAAATGAAACAAAGACTCCTGATTGAAATTGGCATCTGTAGGCTTTCAGATGTACACCCCTGATTGGGATGGTGATGAGATTACAAGGGAAGCGATAGAGAAGAGAGGCAGTGACACCCTGATTGCATGGCAAAAGGTTTGACTTCTAATGAATGTCCTTTCTGTGAGACACACTAACCCATCAGGGCTGATGCTGGAGGGTGTATGTCATAAACTAGGATGAACAGAGACAGGCGCAGAGGCACAGAGGTTGGCAAAATACATGCCCTTCTTAGGATTTACAATTACAAAACACATTCTTACACACCGTATGCACCTAAACTACATCACCTTTTGGTTTCTTTTCTTCTTTCTGTTCTTTTGTCACTGGCTCCATCCCACCTATAGGGGTAGTCTCACTTCCCTGTAGCACAGGATAAAAGGATGTGTCCTCACCTAGGTAAGGGGATTGTAACTAACTGTTGATATTGGAACACATTGCACCAACCACTCTTTGTGGACGGATAGAGTAGTTAGTATTGTTTTGTTACCAAACTCATAGTTTGTCCTTTTGACCACAGGAATTTTGTACATATTTATTTACTATTTTTCTTGACACAGGGAGTTTCTTGACACAGGGGGAGCTTAACTGAATGAAAAATCAATGAATCGGCAACAGCACAAGGGGCTAGACAGAGCTTCCCCCCTTCATCAGGTTGCCAGCAACTGGCACTCTAAGTCTCCAGACTCCAGACTCACTTCTAAGGTGAGTCCCTTGTTATCCTGTTGAATCACTTGTGAATTGTATGCTGTCTACCTTGGAGAAGTGCCTTTTATTTTCGTTTTGTTTCTTTTGAATCTCATTTTTCACATTCACAAATACACCACACCTTGTTAGGATGTATATCAAGTGTGGGTGAGGCCAGATTAGGTGGGCGGGATGGGTGTAATTCATAACACTATTAACTCTCAACAAATACTATCATCCAAACAAGAGAGTTACTTTAAAGGAGTCCTGAGGGGCTCAGTCAGCAAGGTGTTGAGTTTCAACACCTTGAGTTCAAAATCCACCATGTCATTTTTCCAGCTACGATCCACTGGGGATTGGTGTGTGCAGGTCGGCCTAGGTCCACTTGTCACACCTCTCTCTTAGAACCCTGCAACTCTTCTAGTGTCTGCAAGCTGCTCAGATGATGTCAATGGAATAGTGCCTATCCTCCAACGGGTGCCAACTTGACTGCAGTGCAATAGGATGATTGCATTCACTTTGCCCTGAACTTTTGCACAAGTGCGGAGGTTGGCATGATGAGGCAAACCTAATTTAGATTTGGTGATTATAAAAACAGGGCTGGATAAAGGATGGATAAAAAATAATTACGGTAGACTTAAATAGATATGTCTGTGCTCTTGAATGTTTATCCTGTGTAGAATCTATTGTTTTTAATAGGATCCTTCTGTTTTTGTCATTGTTTCATTCTCTCTCTTCATTTATGTAATGTGCTCTGTGAATTGGGAATTACTTTTTAAAATGCCAATATTGACTGAAGCTCAGTATTGCTGATTGTTTTCTAACACACAACTGAGTATGCACAAGAGCAACTGCATATTTAGTATTCAACTCAACTCCACACTGCTGCCACATGCAGTCTTGCATAGACTCTACACCACATACTCTATACCACACTGACCAAACACATAAAATAAAAGCAAATACATTACATTAACAACATGAATCCCACTAACGCACACCAAAAGACAACAAACATATCCCCCTTTGTGTAACCAAACCATATGACCCCCTAAACATACTTGAATTTACTAAATAGGGTTTTGAATTCTAGGTATGTTATTATTAAAGACCATATAAATTTTAAATGTTATGGTAGAATTTCCAGGAGGCACTGACTCTTTGGTGATGAAGAAAACAACATTCATAAAAGAGATTATTTTCACTATTTATTCTTCTGTTCTTAAAAGCTGTAAATTTAGCCAAAGTACAAGACCACAGCCACAGTCTACAAGGGCTGTAAATCTCCCCTCTCATTCTCATTCAGTTTTTAATGACTGTGAAAACGTAAGACTGCTATACATTCACATTTACAGAAGCCTGATAAGTGTTCACAAACCCACAGTAGTTATGCATGCACCTGGAAAACCTCCCAGGAAAGAGAAACAGCTTCACTACCCAAAGGAATACTGGATGAACTCAGAGGGAGGCCCTCACTCTGTAAATCATTCCAGAAGTATTAGACAAGGTTAAAGCGCAGTCACGGGTAAGACAGTCTGGCTCGCTAGAGGTCTTCACCAGAGGGTCTCCAACTTGAATCATTCTGGTTAAGACCAGCCCCTATGGACTGCACTTAAACCATGCAATCTTGACTAATATTTAGAATAACCTTTTTCAAATAAAATCTAACATATCAATATGGTAAAAAATGAATTAAAAACTACTTCATACAACTTAAGATACAAGATAATGTAATAATTGACTTATGTGTAGGCAACATTCTGACATATATTCAAATATATTCTTTTTTTTTTAAGTTTTTATAATATATCATTTATATTTTAACATACATTACCCTTCCAAAGGGATCTCTGACTTTATGTAACTCATTTGACTTATTTCTCTCTCCATCAAATATTTGTTTGATTCTTATCAAGGCCATCTTAAACTGCTTAATTTTTACAAACAATATATTGCTTTGATAAAGAGCAGTACAGCAGTACCCAATCTTCTGGTCACATGTCTTGGCCAGCAGTTACTGCCCCAATGATGACACCCAATCAGACTTATCTAACCGCCAAGGTTACCCAATCAAAAAATCTGACCACTGAGATCACCAATAAAGATTTTCTGATTTCTCACAGAAACACAGAAGAGGTAAAACTGATCACTGACAGCCAGTAATGTGTCCTGCCTTGTGGTACAAAACCAGAAGTCATGAGGTTTTGATTGGTGAAGTCTGGCAGGAAGTGAGAAAGAAGACACCACCAAGCACAGCATGAGGGAAAAGTACCTAATAACTGTCATGTCTGACCCCTAACCCTTCATCCTACGGAAACCTGAGTCAGCTACACCGCCTCGGACAAGCAGGTCCAACTTAAGTGGTGTCTTTACAGTAACAAGACACTACAGGCTATCAGGGGTGGTGCCACTTTTCCAGAACTCACTCCCCAAGAATTTGTCTATAAATCATTCAGAGGAGGAAAAAGTAGTCATGGGTCATAGACAGGGAGGAGGAGGAGGGGTGGGGTGTAGATGGAAAGAAGAGTAAAGAGGAGGAGAGGGAGATGGGAGGTGAGAAAGACCAGGAAAGGGAGGCATACGAAAAATTAGACAGGGAGGCACGATGAATGGGGAGGAGAGTGACGTGAACAACTTTAGTAAAATGCCCAATTGATGAGTAGTAAAAGTCACTGCATGTCTGTTAAGCAAATGAATACAAAATAAAGAAGAACAAAGAGTTCAGCTGGTTAGAAGTAAGAAGTGAGGGGTGACAGAGCACTGTCCCGCTAAAGTGCTGTTTCACTGGAGCACAACTCTGAACACTATCACTGAACAGCTACATGCATTCAGACTCCCTATGGTGATCTGCATTGTGATGTATGCCTAATGTACACACAATACAGCTCAAATCAGAGTAAGCTCCAATGCTAGAACCATGAAAAACCAAAAAAGTAGAAAGAGGCTGTGGAATGGCTCAGACAGTAAAAGCACTTGTTTCAAGTGCAGGCTGAGCCTTATTGCCTCAGTTCAAAGCTGGCTGTGATTGGCTGATATCAGCAGGAACAAATTTGCTTTATTCCCCCAGGGATGGGGTGAGTAGGTATGATTAAAAATAGCTGAAAAGGAAACATCAGGAGAAAATTATGTGATGAAATTACTGTCAGTGTTGCTTTTCCCCTTTAGCATGTTTGGTACAATTATTAATCCCATCTATAAGATGAATTCAACTTCTCAGCAGTTTATCAACATTTACCACCTTAACAGGTTTTGAAATATCCCTTTAACCATAACATAAATATTGCATACATTAGTATAATAAATTCAGATCCAACAGGGAAGACTAAGACTGAATATTTTCTGTGAATGTGAACCTCCTCCTGGTGAAGCTGTTGTCCTCATCGCTAATGGGATCTTTCATTTGTCAGAGAGAACCTATCCGCTCGTCTCCAATGGTACCACATCATCAATGCACAGATGTGTGTGAGTGTGTGCGTGTGTGTGTTCGTGTGTAGGCTCTTTCCACTTTGCAGTCAGTACAAGATGTGATTTCTCCTCCACTCCTCACCCACTATGCTCCCCTTGTGTGGTGACTCTGTGGGTGCTCTCATGCCTATGGGCCACAGACAAGAGAACAAGAGGTCCCCGCAGTGGGCACGACGTCAATAGCTTCTGCATCTCACAGAGAGACGGGTGACAAAGGCTACAGGGAAGGAGATGAGCGTCATCTAGAACGGTAGGCATTCCTGCCCCAGGGGCATCAGCATGTAACATCCTATGGGCAGGAATCTAGAGCGGAGAGAGCGGGCTAATATGAGACACGCTGAATGGTTAAACAGGAACTGTGCCTCAGGTTCAGAGACCTCATGTGAGCACTCAATGCAGAGCCCCTGTCAAGCGGAACAGTGTAATCCTGCCAAATAGAGGCACCTTGATTTTTCATCCTGGGGTTACAACTGAACTTGCGACTTGCTTTCCCACTGACTGCAGGTATTTAATCCCCAAATACAAATGGAGTTTGCATTTAAAAAGGGCTTTTTACATTTCTAGAAACAAAACAGTGACTATACCATGAATATGCAATTAACTTCACCAGGGCACAGTGGAGACTTTTCTGATGGTAATACTATCCCATTTGGCATAACGCTGAGTTAAATACTATCTTCAGTACTAACCATCAAGGCAGGCTCTATGAGTGGAGCATATTTCTTAGAATGCACTCACATACACATACAAACTCACATCAACACAAAGGGAAACACACACATCCACGCACACTGATACACTATTGGATGAGCACAGCTGTTCGCTTCACTTTCCCTATAACCAAGCCACACCGTCTGAATAGATAATCCAATAAGTCAAAAGAGATCAATGGCTTTTAAAACCCTCAATCCATGCTATTTAAATTGGAATTGGCATCAAGTACAGACAAAGAGACACACACATCTGTGTCACACGTGTTTCTCCTCCTTCTCAAAGCCTTCTCAAAGGACTGCATTTTATCCTGGATAAACCCCACAGAGCAAATGTACAAACAGCAGCTTCTAGGATCAGACGGCTTCTGATATGACAATTTCAGCAAAGCTCCGCCTCCCCATTCCCTAAGGTTTCATTCCTAGTTATGACAGAGAAATGATGCATTTTTGTTAATGAGAGACATTCCACAGACATTATGCCCAACAAAATTCAGAGGTTGTATTTAAACATTTCTTTTGAAACCTTGTTTTTTGAACAATGTCAGTCTAACTGAAATCATACATTGCTTGTCTTTTATCTAATTTGGTGTGCTACAGGGCATAAGAAACTGAGAAGCCCAGCTTTAGAAAGCTTCCTCTTGATCTGGTGCTGAAACTTCATGCTCTGACCTCAATTATTCCAATACTCACCTTCAATTCCACACAACGCCACCGGGGATTCTCCCTCACATCATAACTAAATAAGAGTGTGTTCACACAGGCACATAGAATTAAAATTACTATCGCATTTTCAAATTCTTTTGGTTTACACGACCATCAAATGTTGGTTTGAATGGGGCCATAAGACGATTTTGGTTAAAAAGATGGTTTTCTATTCAGATTCTGGTCTCCAGATTCTGGCAGGAGGGGCCTCCCTTTAATTGTATGTGCAAGACTCTGATGGCCCTGTGAACAGATTCCTTGAGCGTCAGTTTAGAGCAGGTAGCATACAGGCCCACTAGTCACAAACTGATCCTGACTGTAAAAGGAAGAACTGTACTCAATATGACTATGAAAGACACAGCAGCGGTCATGTGGAGCAAATGCACCCCGGCAGCAACCCACCCCACCCCCCCGTCCCCACTTTGAGGTCCTCCCTCAGTCCCCACTGCTGGAGCCGACTCTCCTACTGGGACTAACAAGACAACAGGGTCCCAGGGGGAATTCAGCTTCGCTGTTCCATATGTCCTCACCTCACTAATAAGTATAAATGTTATACAGGCCAAATGCTTTTCCTAAGACAGTGACTTTAACTCATGCTCTGACCCCACCAACCCACCCTCCCCCCACCCAAACCCAACAGCTGTCACCCTTGTGCACAGATTATCCTGGGCTGCACCTCCAATTCGGAATTCTACAGGTTAAGCCATAATTTTGAAGGGATTGTCATTTTACACAAATAACTCTAACAAGGTTTAGCAGAAATTATGTTTATCACATGATGGAAACATTTTCAATCCTTCATATCTAGAAATTCCTTTCAACACTTTATAACAGTTGTTATAACGTGTTATTTTTGATTTTAGTCATTCACTTGCCAGACTGGTGTAGGCTTGCCTGACCAGCCTATCATAATATTGAGTGCCCAGAGGGGCAATCTTCAGCATGTTCAGATAAACTGTGGTTACACTGAAGTAAATTACAAGCAGCCAAAAAAACAAAACTCTCCCTACAGGACACAGAGTGGAAGGACAAACACAAACACTGTTAATCCACTGCTGTTTAGCTGATGGACACAGCAAACACAGGCCATAGGAACAAACAGAGTGGAATAGTGTTCTGGACCATGAAAACAAACATGTCAGTATTGCAAGTGGACAAAGGAAGGGTACAGCACAAAGAATGTTCAAGTGGGTGGGACAAAAATGAAAGAAAAAAAAAACAAAAAAAAAAACAAAAACAGATGGAAACATAGGCAAACCTAGGATGAGCCTTCTGGTATTCAAACAGAAGGTGCTCTCCACATATGCTTCCACATATAGTAGCACTGCAGCTTAAGCAGAGCCTGTAGGAAGCTCTGAAGCAGGGCAGGTTTGAATAATGGATGTCCTCTGCTCCTATTCCTGATATATCCGACACTGAATAATTCCAGCCCTCAGCACAGGATCTCTGCAGAATCTGCAGAAAGTGTGTTTATGTGTATGTGTATGTTTTAGCGTATCCAATAAAAAGAAAACAGTAACTGGATAACGTAAACCCTGAAAGTGGAGGTGGAGAGAGAGTGGCATGACTTGAAATAGATCAGTAGAATGACCTCGTGACCCTGCTCTTCTGCCCCTGCCCCCAAGTGCACTGCTTCAGTAAGTGTCCAGATTTGAACATCTCCCTACACATGTTCCCTCTCCCCAAAGTCCATAGGAGTACATATCACTAAGTCCTTTAGGGAGTGGTAGTAATGTGGTTTCCTTGTATTCCTTCACTACACTACCTTGTATGTTGACCCTTCTCATGCTACCCAATCTGACAGTTTGCATTTTAACTGATTGAGTCTCACTAACTGCTCAAGTTCTGCTGATGTCAAAGATCTTAAAAGTTTTTTTTTGCAAACAACTGAATGAGTGCTACCTACCTGCGAGTAAGCATTATTAAGAACACTTTCTACCTAAAATATTTTACAGTGGATAAGCATGCCTTTTTACACTTGACTCACCCGGGCTCATACTGAACACTGTAATGTATTTTGGACCGGCCAACTTAGTGTCGTCACAGGTAAATTCAGTGGGGGTATGCCTCTGGCTGACCAACAGCCAAAGCAGTATGGAAACACCGAAAAAGAGGAAGCAAAGATTGCAGCATTATCTTTGGCTATAGTTTACTCTGAACAGAAATGTTAAATAAAAGTTGCCTAGAATTTAGAATACGAGCAAGCATAATGCCACAGACCATGACTGGTCACAAAATAAAGACTGACCTTCTTTCACACTTCCTTCACAGAAACAGTACTGTTGTGAGACCAAGATTGAAGAGTTGAATTGAAGAGACACATCCTCTATTCCCCCTGCAGAGAATAGGGTTAAATAATTCATCAGCCCACTGCGACAACAAAGGGGTTTGTTTCCAATACAATTCTACACCACTGCACTGGGGCAAGCTGATACACTCCCATATCGCTCCACTCCAACAACACAGGAATCATTTTACCCCCCTGCACACTTAGGGAAGAAGGGAATGTATCACAGTCACAAAGACAAGGTTGTTCACTTACAGACTTTCCATCCCTCAAAGAGAAGGCACATAGCTTTTAGTGTGTAACTAACCACACAACTTTAAGTTTGCCTCGAATTCCTTGCAAAGACGACTTTAAAAAAATTCAGTGCGGTTGTCAAGACGCAGGAATCTCGTGTGCGTCTTACGTTACCGTTTCTACACCGACACCACTTCTACTCTGTCTTTCACTCTAGAGAAAACGGATGTCCTTGAATCTCACTTATCAGCGAGGTGATATAAAAGTAAGCGTGACTATCATCACTCTACTGTCAGAGTGGGAGAAGTAAACAGTGCGAGAGCTGAGAAGCCCAGAAGACACCATGTGCATTGCCTAGAGGAAAGGAAGGACACTGGGAGCTTTATCGTATTAACTTAATGAGCTTTTTATTGCGCCGTCTCTTTATTACTATACAGTCCATGGGCAGGGGCGATATGACTGACTTGGTCGGATAGACTAGGATACGTTAACTGCTGTAGCAAGTTAAAAGCACCTTTAACGGCTCGAACTTTTAAAATCTTGAAAATCAATAGCCAACCTACCACCGTGGCGTTGAAAACGCCCGTATCGGTTTACCGACACGCACCTCCAGTACACTCCCCAAAGGCCTCTGTTGAGGTGACTGCGGTTACTGAACACAATGTTATATGTCAGAAGGGTGGAAGAGGGGTGCACTATTGGTCTTTGTCCGGGACCCGTCATTTATCAAAGGACAAGCCCCAGTGGAGTAAAACCGCAAGACGAATAGTGTTTTTTAAAGCTACGGACACATAATGATAAAATCCATTTTTAATCCAAACATTACAGTTGTGAGACCCAAAGAACATAGCCCATTTAAAAGGAAATATACCAAGATTACTACCAAGCAATGAAATATTTGCCTAATCTTAAGCCTTTGATTAAGTCAACTGCATAGTCAAACGATTAAAAACACGTCAAGAAGTGTAAAATGCAATTATGTTGCAAGATATTACCAGAAATAAAAAAATCTATGTAGCAAAAACGAGCTCAAATCTTGGCTAACTTAAATATGTTTTTTTTTTCAACAGTATCTTTACATATACTCCTAGCTAATTTTGTTTAGCTTTGTTTGTAAACATTGCTTAACTCTCAATGGACTTCCTCTGAGATACACTAATGAGTGTTTCTTTGTACTTTGTTTTGTATTTGCGATTTGACATGAATTCACGCCAGCTTCCATGAACAAAGTCGCTGTAAACAGGTGCAGAGTTTATGTTTCTTAATAAAAACAAATCCAAGACACTATTTCTCGTCAAAATATTATTCCAGGTACTTAAACTAAAGGCAATGGCAACACGCGCACTGCACACATTTACTAACAATATGGACTATACTGCATTTATATACAAGAACATATGTTACAAGTCGTTTCATAAAATACACCTGCTGTTACTAGTTAATATAGGTACTAACAAAAGGTCACACTTACTTGTTTGCCCTTTCTTTGCTTTTGTGTCCAGCAGCTTTTCCCCTTTCAACGGATTATTTTCTCATGTATGTATTTGTATAGGTCTTCTTGCCGTGTGACATTATACATAAACTACTTTTAACATTTCCAGCAGCCGGAGAGTTTGTGGGAAATCGTGCTTACTTGTCGCTACTGTTACGGAGCAAGTCACTACCCTGCCGCCACTAACTTCACCAAGCTCTTATTCAAATACTGACGGGTGGCACTGACCGGTGGTTCGAGGAAAGACACGGCTGGATTTTTGGGAGTGGAGTTCTCCTGAGCCTGCCAGCCCCGGGGCTATACGTGAGTCACTACTGTTAACAACACATGCTACGACATGATATGAAAACCAGCGTTTTTACATTAATCGATCATTCATCCATTCATTTATATTTTCATCCATTTAGCCTAATTTTCCTTCGGAAAATATCGTGTCTTTCTTTGGCTATTACTGTGCATGGGGCAAGATATTCTCATTTTACAGTCTAACGCTCTTGGATTGCATGCTTCAAAAGTCCTGATTACAACTTATGTAGTACAGGAGCTTTTGTACAAACGTACAAACAGCTCTCTCTCTCTCTCTTTCTCTCTTTCTCAGTCCTCACAGTGCCTACATTTCTCCAGAGTTTCCTTCCCACTGTTCCCTGCTTCTAACCGCCCTCTGTTTGGATTGTCAGTTCAAAGTCTCTCAGGGCCAGTAATCAGCTTTTAATTCACCTTTCAATTCGAATACTCATCCAATGGGAAGCTACAACGACTGCATCGACTGCCGGTTACATTTGCACAACAAAGGCAAACGGGGCTTTTTCCCCTCTCTGTTCTTCTACTGCCTCTTAAACCCCCTTGCACCAACTCAGGCAGACAGATTCAGTCTGTGAGCTCTGTGCTCCATACAACGTTATTCCCTAGTGCCATTTGTCATATTGTATTTCCTGAATTTTGTTCTGGAAAAATGTATTAATTAATTTTTATGAGGACACACGTTATTAATCTAATCATCGTGTAGGCCTGATTCTGAAGATCTTCACAACAAGGTTTCATTGTGTAATCTGTGAAGTATATTTGTGTCAAATGCATAAAAAGACTGAAAAGGTCTAATGATTCTGGTCTATTGTTCTAATCTAATATGTAAATATGGATTATGTGTCTAAAACTGGAAAAAAAAATCAGAGTAATAAATGACCTCATGTCTTTCAACATTATGCATGTTAAAATATTTATGATTTATTCTAATCATGTACTCCTGACATATACAAGATTAAATAGCTTTCTATCTGAACCAGTATTGCATGTGATGTTGTTAATAATGCATTGTTGCAATACTGAAAAGCAAGGATTTCCATTTAAGATGATTATAATAATAATTTAAGATGATTTCATTTAAGATAATTGTAATAATTTTGCCTTGGCCTGTGAAAAATCTTTTAACATTTGTGTGATTTGCTCAGTCTACTATCTGACTCACATCTGATTTGAAGCATCTCTGTTAGACCTCCCCCATCTTAAATGTATGTCCTTCCTGTGGTCTTGGGGCCTCTCCAACCCATCTAGGCTTTCACCTTTTGATACGCTTTGTCTTTTGGAGTTGTGCTGCCATGACAACCATGATCTCTGTTCTCTCACTCAGTAGGGGCACTCCTAGACCCGCATTGCCCTGTTGCCACGACAATGCATGGCCCCTTCCAAGGAGGAAGGGGAACAGGGAATTTTTAAGGGATTTAAATTTGAAAGGAAACTAAGAGCACTGCAAGCATTAATAGGGGCTATTAAGCTTATGAAGACATGATTCTAGAGGTACTTCAGTCTGTCACAGCCATCAGAATATACCTTGGGAATATCACATTGATTACAAAATAAAAAGCAAAATGTTTATAATGTGTGTGATACAGTTAAACAGCATACAGATGTCTTGGAGGAAAAAAGCCTCCTCACACACCCAAAAGTTCCTTTCTGGTGCTGGCAAGTAAAACTTCAAGTCAAAAAGAAATTGGAAAAAAACAGTGTATCTCCTAGTCTGATGTACAATATTTTACTTGTTTGAAAGAAAAACACAGTCATTATGAAAAAAAAGTATCCTTTTCAACTGAAGTCATGCATCTCCAAAGGCTTCACAGACAAATGATTTATCCAGGTAACAGGTGCATTCTTTATTCCACCAAATACAGGTCAGTCAATATTTTTGGTCCAAAAGTTTGCATCTTGACCTTGTTTGTGTATCGAAGAATAAAAACACGATGTGAATGACTTGCTATGCCATCACCTCCTCTCCATAGTACTTCATTCTCACAGCTTTTTAAACTACCTGGACACAGGTCATTAACCTTTGGTTCTATGTCCATTTGAAAAGTTTCCTCAAAAGCATTACAATTGCATTGTTGCTGATGGCATCCACTGCTCTCTCTCGTAAGCTCTTCTCCTTCCACAGTCCTTTCCCTTTCCTCTCTGCTCGAACCTCAGCTTTCAGCAGCCGTTTGTGGAGCCTCCAGTAAAGTCGGGACTGGTGGTGAAGGCCCAGGATGGGCACTGTCTTTGCAAGGCCAAGCCACAGCAGCTCCTCATTCACACATGTGTTAGACACAATGCCCTGAGGAGAAAACCAGAGAATCATCAGAATTGCTTTTAAAAAGGATTTCCGCTATCACCTGTTTGCAACGGGGAACATTCAATCCAACTGCCGTACAGCTCTGTACGTAACTTTGAGTAACAAATTGCACCTAAGATGACCTTTTTCAATTTTAACACATCATCACAAATTCAGAAGTCACAAAAGAACTTAGTAAATAAAAAGTGTAAGATCTGCTGAAATTCCTTCCCTTAAGGTAAGGGCAAAATGGTATGATGTTTACATTTAATCTTCCCATCAATCTTCTAGCATTACACTGCTTACAGTTCACAAAAAAATTTGCAGACAGTAAAGCACCTCACAAAGTGAAGCACCATGCAAAGAGTCTAATCTAGGCCGGTCTGTTGCTCTTACCCGGCTCACTGACACCATGCAGTCAAGGACTTCAGTCTCTCGTCTGATGAGTCTGAACCACACTGTCTCTGTGGGTCTCAGCTGCTGCCTCAGCCACGTCCATCCCTCCTCCGTCAGCTCCACTCCGGCCAAGCGCACATCCAACAGGGCATCCGACTGCCCTGGGAAAAGGAACATCAACCAGTTACTGTATTCACTGCATGATCCTTCACTATTAACAACCTAAGGGTACTGCTGAGAAGAAACAGATTCCAGTAACTGTTATGTGAATACATTATAGTGGGAACAATGCACAGGAAAGAGAAGAGCATTTAAATACTGAAATATTTTCTGCAGATGCAGCATTGTAATGGTTTCATGGCTGGGAGGGTGCAGGATCCTAACACAAACTACAGACAGTGAGACAGATAGACAGCTGGACCATTATCACACCAAAAGAATCAATGCCAGGAATAAAAAACATAACTAGAGGGTATATAATCCCTTTACTGAATTAAGGAAAGTCTTGGATGATGACATTTTGAGATGGAGCTGAGCAAAGCACATTCTACAAGGTTCCTACTGCAAACCTACTTCAGCTTCATTTAATGGTTACATCATAATCTAATAGTAAATGGCATCTTCCAACTAACAAGCTTACTCATTTATTTAAAACACTAAAGGGATAAAACAAAATCTTGTTAAGTCGCAATGTTTGAAATGACTCAGTTATGATTCAATTCTAAAAAATCAGATAAGACCATTTCATTTGGTCATACTGAAATATATAACAACAGCACAGCAGGAGGGAAAATTTCTCCAGCTCAATTAGGAGAAAACAATAGTGAAGAAAAGACTTGGTGGACAAGAATTCAAGGTAACATAAAAGACATCTTTTTGGAAAAGAAAAACAGAAGTGAAAGGCAGATTTTTTGCAGCTGTTTTTGACACAGTTGGCATGATCCAATTAATGGGACAGGGTATGTCTACTTTACTGTTTCCAAAAGACTCGGATCTACGAAGTTTAAATTATAATTGGAAACATGTATCAGAAAGGATGTGGTGCTCCACTATAATGTGAGACTGTGAAAACCAGGCATTTAAGGCCCATTAATAAGACATATTGCGGCTTTTAATGAAACTTGTAAAAAAATCAGAAATTAAAAAGAGAAATATGAATGGAGGGCATAGAATATGCTGCTTTTATCAGAGGGAAACTAAGCCAATGGGAGTTTTCACACTAGGGGAAGGCACAAATGGGGGCGGGTGGATGGGACCCCTTACGTTTCTTCAGCAGGGGGGAGAGCAGGGGGACATTAATTGGAACATGCTCCACTTCCAACCCCCTCTCCGTGACTCTGTGCACTCTTCCTCTCAGGCTCACGTGCCTCTCAATAAACCTGGCTGGGATTTCAGACGCAGCTCCAAACTTTGTGGTCTGCCAGGAGGAGGGAACAAAAAGGGAACAACATAATGCTCACTGTAAAGTTAAGCAACACTCGGGATGTTTCAGAAAAAAAATTATCATTTTCACAGCTATGAACAAAAGAGCACAATCTGTCCCAGTGACCCAGTAATCTGTCGATTCAACATCTGTCATCTGTCTCTTAATTGAATAAGAGCAATGTGGTCATTTCTGTCAGCACAATCTCCAAAGCAAATCTGGAAATGTCATCTGGCAAATGCCTATTGGGTGGGGTGGGACATAATTAATACAGCGGGAATGTTTTTGTGCCCTTCCTTCTTTGACAGTGTCTTCTGTTTAGTTCTGGCCATGTGCTTTTTAACATTGTCCGATTATCGTTAAGTATACGAGCAATACACACAATTACCAGCTTAATACTCCTTGCCAGTAATATTACTCCGGCTACTGCAAGTCCAGTGCTGATGTTCTGTGGATTACAAAAAATATAAAATTAATGTAAATTTGTACGAAGAGATTTTGCATTACGTATTACTAATACAGTTTTCCACGTCAAAGAAAAGAACACACGACGTGACTCGCTAACATGTAACATGTTTTACATTCATAAGTACGAATCCATTCACAAGAACGAGCAGTGTATTTCGGTGAAATATCACATGTCCATGCGAACTAAAACCCTCGCCGCAAACGTGACAATAAGCAGAGCAACATAACCTTGATCTGCAGTTACTTCTGCATTCATAGGTTAGCCGTATGAACAAACAGCATCTTAACTCGTTACGTAGCTACGTAGCCAGTTCAAATACTTTATATTTTCATAAGTAGGTTCCAATGATTTTTTATTCACCATACACGTTAGACAGCTCGTTTACAACATTTCGAAACTAGATGATTTGGAAATTGGTTTACGCCTTCATAGAAAGAAATGCCTTACGCAGGCTTCTTTGCTGACACCAATTTGTGAGCACAGTGGGCTATCTAACTCATACCCTTATAACGCTAAGATGGTCATCCGCAATCTGCGATATCAATGAGATAATATTAGTGGTAGGTTCATCCTTTTCCTCTCTCGTATTCAAAGGATTCTCAGTTGAAGTTCGCGATTCCGGCATTTTGTTTACAGTTGTAAAAACTACAAACGTCATCCCGTTGGTGTAGTAGTGTGCGGTAAGTGGATCAAAATACTTGTTCTCGAAACACGCGTTTTTATATTTGTGAGCCCTTGTCAAACGCGCAAACTTCACCTCTCCAATACTGTATTTGATAAGAACGAAACAGTCAACTGACTAAAAATTAGAGTAGATAAAATGAAGACGCCCTATGAGAACTGTCTACGGTTATTTACATACATACAACTAAATATCAACACAAAACAGATTGCTGGTCAAATTAATCTTCAGCGGATGTGATGTTCATATCTTTCTTGGTAAGAGCAAAATATTCATGTCAAGACAGAGCATATTAAACATATTCCTAGAAGCACCATGCCCATTAAAACGATAAAACATAATCAGAGTAAAGTTGTGATTGCTGCATTTTTATTACATATAAGATATGTATTACACATCTGTAATACTACATCTTGGAAATGTTGGTATAAAATTTCCTCAGAACTGTGTACAGCATACAGCTTATGTACAAATCACATTTACAGTAGGTCACCCTGTAACTTCTGTTGTTCTGATCATACAGAACCAACACTAACACATTAAAACAAAACCTTGGTAAACACTGCCTGGAAGGGCAAAAGAAGTGCAATGGGGCCTCAGACTGACAAAACGCAATCAGGAATGAATATGAACTTGAGATACTGGGATTTTGGTGCACGTTTTGCAGTCAAAAAAGCAAGCAGTTATTGTGGACCTCAACACATCTCAGTTCTTACATAGATTCCATGACATAGTGACAGTATGAAAATGTTGCTGAAAGTCTACCCCTCTGTAAGGATGGACTCTCTGCAACTGAATCATATTTTTATCAAAATTTACAAATTTCACAGTTTTCTTTTGTGTGCATGTGTGTTCCAGTCAATCTTCAGAAAATATTTTTAATATTTTTTTTTGCTGTTGTAAATTGCAGGGCATATGTTCCAGAACACATTCCAGAATTCAACAACACTGCACTGCCTGCCTCGCAGGATGCTAACCTTTGACCACCACTACACCCGCCTCACCCCTGCATATAAGTTTATTTTGGTCCTTCATGTTTTACAAATCCAGTTCAAACCAGAACTGGATTATGCTGTTGGTACCTGCTCACTGAAGGAAAATCAGTATGATGTCAAACAACAGAAGATTTATAAAACAATTAACATAATAACAATAACAATAGTAAACAAACAAGTATCACACTAAAAACGAAATCTGAATATTTGGTAAATATTTGGTAAAATTTAAAAACAGACTGCCCACTGTTATACAGTACAGTAAAAATTATATTTCCATATTGTATTGACATTTTCTGAAACGTAAATGCTTGAAAGCATTTCCCTTCAACGCCACACATACAACACATAAAAAAAGAGACCAAAACATGTTCATATAAATCTTTGCAGTATAGCTTCTGAACATTCAATATAGCTTCTCAACACATTTAGAGAGAGCAGTGCACACTCCAGATATATCCTCCTTGGAATTTAAGGCCCATTATATGACTGACATGAGAAACACTGGAAAAAAGTGATCCGATTTTACATTTTGTCAGAAAAGTTGACCATAACCACCTGAAAACATAAACCAAAGAACAAACTAAACCTGAAACTAAACCTCTAGTATTCCAGTGTTGATTTTAAGCCCTTTCCCTTTTTATCTACATCTAAAATGCACTGTTACAGTTGATATTAGACTGGCAGATATCTGACAGATATTTGTACTTTCAAAAATTTCTGAGTTTTGCATTGCAACAGAATATACTGAATTTTTCGAATAAAGTAAATTTTAGGATAGTCAATCATTAGGTAACAGTATCTTATAATAGTAACATTTTTTTTCCAAGAGGAATTTGTAAAAAGGCCCATGTACATCTTCTGGAGTGTGTTATATGTAGTTGAAGAGACAAGCTCTTAAGCCAAGTAGTTGGGAAATATCAACCAAACAAGACTACCAATCAGTTGTTTACTGGCACATTCATATTCAGCCTGATGAGAGTCACCCCTTCCAACATTTCAAAAGAAACACTTGGGGCAGTAGTGCGTTACACAGAGGTGAAAAGCAGTGAGCACAAGGCAGATTTAACCCTTTGTCTTCCAAAGGGGCCACAGTATTGTAGTGGTTTAACCACTATTAAAGCCTGAACAAGGAGCTCAAAAACAGACAGAGGAATGAGAGAGACAGAAAAAGATGGACGACCAGAGAGAGAGAGATAAAAAAAACCGAAAGGAAACATACTGAGACAGACTAACAGGGCAGGAATATCAAGAAGGTTTGAGTCTTGACTGAAGCCTGAACCGAGACAAAATACAGTAGAACAGGAATGTATGCGTGCGTGTGTGTACAGGGTCATTTGGCTGCTTTGCACTGCCAGGCAGAGGGACTCTCCTCTTGCAAATGCTTCATCCTCTTCCCCAACCAGTACCACCAGCCAAAACCGATCAGAACACACACCACCGACTCAACGTAGTACCCATCCAGCGAAGTTACACAGGTACCTCCTTGCTGAGAGCAGAGCTGGGGGGGCAGAGGGGCACATTTCACAGATCAGTTCAGAAATAGTTTAGAATCTGATACACATGGTACAGCATAGATGCAACAGTTTCACATGAGTCTTTCTCATACTTATTTAATTAAACAGAAGCACTCAACCAGTACACTTCTGAAAATTGCCCAGTTATGACCAGAACAGCTTTGTGTATGGACCTGCAAATTTTAGAGGTTGTGTTTATCTCAAATTCCTGTAAAACAGTAAGACAGTAAGACACAGACACACATTTATGTGTATCTACTCACCCCTGCCTCTTCAGGGGAGCCACAGCTTTGCCCAGCTGCTCCCTGGCACTCCTTAACCGTCAGAGGGTCTACCAGCCACAGTGCCAGTGTGGAGGGCCAGTTCCCTCCCAGGTTGGTCACTGTGTTCAAGAGTGTCATGTAGGTCCCCCCAATGACAGGGTCACTGACCTTGGCATGGAAAGCCATTGTGGCTACATACATGCTGTACAGCGCCACCTGTTGGAATAATAAGGGGTAGATAACTGTGGCAAAGGGGTTTTCCCCTTTTTTAAAACCAACAATACTGATTTAGCCAGGCAGTTTGTATAGACTTGAGCAATGTAATGGACTGAATACAATGGTCTACAAAACAGTAATTACTATGCATATACAATATGAAAAATCCCTTGCATCATCATAACCCTGCACAAATAATCACAGTCCTCAAGTACTTCAAGATACTTGAACTTCAGACACTCGAGCCATGCTTCCAGTGCTTGAAGGCTGCAGCAGCTTCATAAATATTCTAGATTCTATTTAGAATTCTCTCAACAGCCTGAGGACTCTTCACACCCATGTGCATGTGAGAGAGAAGGAGCAAGCAAATAGGACCCCATTTCACTAATATAAAATATTGATTGTGTTTCAGATGGCATCTAGTCCATCT
Organism: Megalops atlanticus; assembly: GCA_019176425.1. NCBI lineage: Eukaryota > Metazoa > Chordata > Actinopteri > Elopiformes > Megalopidae > Megalops > Megalops atlanticus. The sequence continues at coordinate 21,199,176 of CM032883.1, read as the reverse complement.
GCCAAAATTCGACAAAAGCTGTCTGTCTGGGACAACTCTGATCTCCACTGGCAAATATACATTTAAATACTGTTATGAAGTGAGAGAAGCCAACAATGTTGATTTGAGTTCTCACAACTACCTATTATTAAAGAGCTTTACAGTGGGTCTCCAGAAGGAATAAAAAAACATATAAGGGAAAATAGTGGGGTACTACAAATATTTATCATGTTAACATAATGATATAATGGCACTAAAAGCAAAAGAAGGAGAAAAATATTGGTGGTCTCTAAAATGATTGAAGAAAATACCTGAAAAAAAATCTAGATCCATACCACGTTTACACTCTGATCCACTGGGTAATCAAAAAGACAGCCTGATGCAATCGGTATTCAATATTTTCTGTTCAGAATTTTGTTTGGAATTGTGCCAGGTCTACAAACTCTGATGGGTCATGATCTACTCCAAAATTCTGATACACATTTAAAACACTATCTCTATTACTTTTGCCTCTCTAGATCAGCTTGCCAGCCACCCACCCTAAATCTCATCCACTGAATGTAAAATTTAGATTGTAATCCAGGATGAGCATTGCTGAGGACAAAATTTATATATAACGCACCTGAAAGCCACTGAAGGGTATGTAGTTGTGTAACAGTAAAAATATACAAGAAGCAAAACGCACAATGGGAAAAATTCCCCAAGGTTAAGAGGAAGATGCCATCTGTTGGTACGGGCCTGATACTACACAATTCACATGGCAGACCAGTGTGGTCAGGGCATATCCTCTCAATGGAACAGCTGTACCTTAGAAAGCCTTGACTGAATAATTAACTTTTTACAAGAGCAAATCTTTTTTAGAGGTCAAAGAGTGAAAGTGGACATGGAACAGCAGTCACTGTAGTGGAAAAGCTGAGGAGATGGAGTCAGGGTCATGGCTTACCTGGTGCACAGCGTAGCTAAGCAGCACAACAACATAGTAGTACACAGGAAACCCGCCCTCCTGTCTCACACTGGGTGTCCACCACACAAGCAGAGCATACCCTAGGCCAATCAGTAACCTGCAGAGGTGACACATACACATGAACATACACACATACACATACTCATCACACTGAGCAGCAACTTATTCCGGATTTCCCCAAGTTCTCAGGTTTGGTGCTATTAACATTATGAGCTTGAATAAATTCAGCTAGTCTTTTAACTGGTCTGTCACATAACTTTGCCCACTATTAAAACTTTCGAGAACTCTCCCTTCGTCTGTGTGTACAGTACCTAAAGGGGAAGGCCTTGTAGAAGATGTCAAGGGGCCGGGGGCCTGCAGTGTACTTGCTAATGATGAGGGGCAGCAGGATCTGAAGGGGCACCATGGGCACTGCCAGCAGTGCCAGCTGCTCTTTAGGCACCCCAGCCTCCACAAGTTTCAGTCCTGTAACCGCATCGGCCGCAGAGAACCCTATCTGGAACATACATATACATACACACGTTTACATTTCAAGCAGACCTACATTTACAGTCATGGCAGGAGAGTGATGTAGTTTAAATCCCTTTGGTTCACTGCCCTTGGCCAAGCTGTTTCAACCAAATGGTTCAACCAATAAAAAAAGGTTGTGTAATTTTACACATTTACATGTCAGCATCAACAGTGCTTGGCAGACATCTATGCTCTGGCGCAGAAATTGCCAATGGTGTTGTCAATCATTACAGGTCTTTAGAATTCTAGATGTGTGAGAAATTCTTCATTCTTGCACTCAGACAGGTTCAAAAAGTCCTTGATGTACCTTGGCAGTGAGCAGGAGGCTGCAGAAGGTGAAGACCGTGGGCATCTTGACAATGGAGAAGAGCAACCTATATGTATCCATGACCCCCTGTGTCTCCTCCCTGCTCTTCTTCTTAGACTGCTGCTTAAACTTTTCCCTCTTCAAGACGGCCACCAGTGTGGTGGAAACCAGGAACACGATCCCCCAGAAAAACAGGAAGTCTGACAGCACAATGAGAAACACCAAAGTTCAACATCATCACCAAACTAATGAATGGATCTTGAATTTGAGATAAACATTGACAATTAAATGTGCCAGATATACAATGTTCAGTTAAAAACTAGACTGTTCATTGGAATATTGAGTGCGTCTGATTGTAACTACATGTCAGTGCTTGATAAAAAGAAAAAAGGTTTAACTAACAAGGGATTTATGTTATTACAAACTGACACAAAAAGGCATTTGTGTGATTTTTCAGTTTCACTGGTGATTTAGTGTCATGGGTTTGTTCATCATAAAATATGATTTGACCCTAGAATCACTAACTGTACGCTAAGCTCACCTCACCGCGACAACCTGTGAACTTGCGCAGGAGTTCTTAGGAGAGACGAATGCAGTTCTCTGATACACGTGCATGCAGCCAGCAAGTATCACAAGTCCTTACAAGGATTACAAGTCACACAGCACAGCACAATGGAGTGGGTGGTCTTTGGAGGATGGGTGCTACTCTGAGGATGCTTGACAAATTGCTGGGTGACTGAGACAAGCAACTCCTGCTGACATAACCACCCCTCTCCCCAGCAGAAAGAAGCCAATGTTTTTCTGCTACTGTGGACTCCTCACAGGGCTGGGATCAAAGGCTACTCAGGAGCCCTTACAGTGGCCAGCTTTGCTGAAAATTTGCACTACCATGAATGTATTTTCTAAAGGAATCAATAAGAAATAAACAACTATCACACTGCTCCCTTCACAATATTAATAATCTCACCTGATGGCTTGCTTGAGAACACAGGGTTGTGCACTATGCACACTGTTTGCTTATACATATTACCATTATATTTATAACTAATATATAGATTCCACACAATAGCAATCATCTCTAAGCCTACCTGAGAGTGTTACAATGCCTGTAGCTTTGGGTTCAAATCTCAGGTACTTGTTGCAGAAGTCAGCTGACTCCAGGGCCAAGAACAGCACGTTGCCCAGGAAGTAACCTGCCGTCTGTCCCACTGAGTTGCAGGTGGAGGCGTAGCCCACGTTCTCCCGGGACAGCATGGTCAGCGCCCAACCATCCACCGCGATGTCCTGCGTGGCGGCCAGGAATGCCAGCATGAAGAACACGGCCGTGATGGTTAGGACATCCGGGCCCCTGCGGCCATCGCCCTCCAGGAGCGAGTCCACTGTGGCTGACAGATAGAGCATGAAAAGGCCCAAGAGATACTGGGTTGGGACCAGCCAGGACTTCCTGCGCCCAAACTGCTGGAGGTACAAGGCATCCACTAGGGGTGCCCACAGCAGCTTGAGGCTGAAGGGCCAGAACACAAAGCTGAAGTAGGCTTGGTCTTTGTAGCTTACATTCTTGCTTTGCATGATCAGGGGTATGCTCCCCGCTAGCCCCAGTGGTATTCCCTGTAACACATAGAGGAAGAGCAACAGGGACACATTCCCCAGTTCTGCCCTGATGCCACGCCGCACCTTAGGGTGTCCATCCTCTCTGTCAAAGCCCTGTAATAGGGCTTCTTCTTCAATTTCCAAGTCCAAAGGGTAGTTATGGTCTGCCTCTTTCATATCCCAGGAAACAATTGGCTTCCTTTGCCTCCCATTCTTATGCGTGACTGTTTCAGCCTGTTCCATGTTGTTTCACTCAACATCAATCCAATAGTACTCCTCGACAGTCTACAACAAACAATTAAGAAAAGTGTGAACATCACCCCAGTCAGCAGCACAATCAATCGTGTTGTGATCGCTGGCTGACATCAGCAGTGGCACTTTTAGAAATGTGATTGGCAGCTTAACATTTCAGTTCTGTGTTTTCTTCTATTTAGGCAGAGCACACCAAAAAATACAGCCTGCACTATAACAACGTACATTACATTATTATCAGAGGCATTAGCATTATTGCTCTGCTAGGACTGTAAAATAAAATCTTTAGAACCAAAACATTCATCTGTTTAGTCACAAGTAATGACTAAGAAGTGAGTAGTGCATTTGAACTCAAAAGCTGAATTACAACAATACATGAGCCACACTGACGTGAAAATGCACAGAATATACAAATCAGTGACGGCTTACAGTGAAAGAAAAATACATTTGCCACGTGGAAATAATTGCAAGGAAGGCTTTAACGTCGTGCTACCAAACCAGAGAACTGCAGGAAGCGAGCTAACACCTGCTATCGTAGCTATCAAGCTAATGTTAGCCAAGTTAGATAAGACTATCAAAGCCGTCAACTACAAGTAAATTCACAAAGGGAACACGAGATCACAATTAGATTTAAATGGATGCTGTCAACAGTACCTTTTAGACTGAAACCACTCATGGCAGCTAAACAGAAAATTTATGAATGAGTCGACGGTCACTGTAGCTGTTCTTGTTAGTTAAGAACCGCTAGCTAGCCACTCAGAAACACGAGAGAGAAGTGCTGTTGGTAAATGCGGATGACATTTAGCTTTCGGTCTCCGTATATTTTAAAAGCACCCTTGAAGTGATGAAAAAGGGGCAATACTATACCGCAACACGTAACTGCTTTCTCTCAACGTTGACATCAGACGGTCTATTAACTTTTGACTGGACCAGCCAGAGATGCAGGTGTAACAGTAAAATATTTCCGCATGCTTCAGCTGACGTGTCAAAATGCTGTGAACTTGGGTTCCTCCACTGACGAAAGTGAAACAGTTTTGCTGTACACCGTTGACCTGCGCCGTTGCAAATCGTGCCACCATGACGCGAAAAGTGCATCAGAGAACGTTATCAACATCATCAACAAGGAAACATCTATACGGGGAGAAACGCGTTAATTTCCAATTAAACATAGACAGAGAGATAGAGAAATTCCTACTCCTCGGAGTCAGCGTCTGCCGACATAGCCTACAGTTTTCACTAACATAATGTGATCGTTATTGTAGTAATTTTAGTTTGTAACCCTGCTCTAACAGTTAGTTTTATTATTCTGTCATGCCAATAAAACAGACTGAATATACGAATATCAAGAGAAAAGTTATCGTGTTGTAGTGTGTTATTAAAAGAAAAAAATATATATTATTCAACGTGCTTTATTGGGGTATGTAATGCCACCTGTCAGCATCACTGTGGTGGTCGCTGTGTACATGAAAATAACGTCAAATTTAGGCCCATTTTCTGTCTCGAATTCTCGTGGGTTAGCCCTCACTTGTGTATGCTGTCAAAGAAGTCTGACTGAGCCCATGTGTTGACTTACAAACAATGGAGGTTTATGACAATATTTATACATGAGTGTAATAATAGTTAGGCTACGGGACCTGGTGCATCTGTCCATTGAGACCATTTGCAACCGTTTGCCAAGCGTTACATCACATTCCTTCGACTGCATCTGCGCTATATTACAGAGGGTGATATGTGTGTATGTACACACATACTGTTTTTTGCCTCTTGGAGTGACTTCAAAAGGCGTGTTGCTATAAAATGAATGACACGAATGTCACGCTCAGCTGGTACACTATTGTGTGGCATATTTCAATTTAATCCTTTGAGGATGTTCGTCATATATGCATGGCCATTTGTAACTAAACATAATCGCGTGTGATTGACGTATACCCCCTAGTGGTCTATTCTGTAACCATTTTCAAGGCTGTCGTTAAACAGTAACTTGGGAGGTAGATCTAAGACTAAGCGCACGAACAAAATTTGTGCGCACTTATGCTTACAGTTTTACTGTAAACAAAACCTAAAGAGTATAGCAACGTTTTTTCGTACCTTTAGCACACTACTGGAACATGGGTTCATACTGTGGTGTTAACAACTCGTTGTTGTGACCAAATTTGTGTTGAACACGCATACTGTGAGGGCATTTGTCCTTGGTTGAACTTGTTCATCAACCTGTGAAATAAGTTCATTGAAAGTAAAGAGACCTGAGCATGGGGCCAGCGGGGTCAAATCCAAAGAGCACTGCTATGTTCGTGTGCTAGATACTGTAGTTGATTTGCCTCTGTGGATATCTAGTTATATACATATAGAAGTAGCCTATGTAAAATAAATAAACCATGCAAGTTGCCCTGGATGGCATAAATAATGTAAACAAATAATCTCATGTCATATAATGTTCTCCTGATTGGTTTGAGTTGAAATATAATGTTTTCTACGTTAGCTTATACCTTGTGTATTAACGTGTGTCGTTGCTTTTTGCTCTTACATACAGAGAATGTGGACAACTGAAATAATTCTCACATTTCTTATTTTCTAAATTTATGAAACTTAGACGCCGGCGTTTGCGTCATATTTTTCGTAGAAATTTCTCCCCACAACTCTCGGTACCAGGCTGTAGGCCTAATAATTAACCCCAGGAGACAGGAACCATGCAAGTCTGTTATCTGCTAGGTGGCATAATCTTTTAACAGCGTTAGGTTCATGGATTATTGATTAGTTCTCCATGTACTGTCAAGCTCATCCTGCCAATGAAAGCAGACACCCAAGAAGTTTTGCAACCACACTGAGAATGAACAAATAAAGATTTGTTGGTGTAACTGGGTTCACAGAAAGCCCATTTGTTGCAGGGGCAAAGCAGAAGTTTCCACGAAGCAAAGCACATCATGAACATCATGCCTGAAAGCCTGTTTTCTGTGTAGAACAGTATGCTTAACTGACCCAATGACCTGCAGTCCTTATTTGTAACATATCATTGAAAGCGCACGCCACATTTCCTGCAGAGTGCTTCGTTGTTGTAGAGGGACAGCTTCGGCAGCGCCTGTGCACTGTAATTCCATTGTGTTCCAGCAATGTTCACGGCGTAAAATATCAATCCCCATATGCTGTAGTTTCGTCAAAACCCGGAAACTGTAAATAGCGTGTTTTGACTGCAAAACACCTTACCAGCTGGCAAATCCCATTGTAACCATTTGGCAGACCAATGCACATCAGTATTGATGCTGTTTCGTTTCCTAAAGACAAGGAGTTGCAGTGTCTGGATATGTTCTCGTAGTTTTGTCAGTAAATGCCATAATGCATCAATGGCGAGAAGACCTGGCTCCATCTTTCTGTTAATCAAGGACAGTACGTTCCGTGGACAGACTGGATGAAAGGCACGTGGACCTGTTCAGAACCCCATGCTGCATGTGACAAGGCACGGTGCGGTCGTCCATGTGACACTGGTTATAGTGACATGGTTTCATCCCCAGACAAAGAGAGTCACTGATACCGAATGGAAGTGATTTTACACGGCAGGAAAAGTTGAGAAATCTATAGCACGACTCTCCATCAGTATGCGGCGACATAACTTTACCAAGGTAAGGGAAACCGGTTGAACGTGACGGTGTCCTCTGATCATCTGTACATGCGATTTTATAGTGGTCATGTTAGCCACTGGAACCTCCATTCCGGCGTGACATGCGCGGCATTTTCTGCCGTTATCTCTTAGATTAACAAGACAGATCTGGTATCACAGCAGCGTACCCGGTCACTCTGTAACCAGACCGTCCATTAAAGTAATTGATGTGTTGTAGGAGTTATGCGATATCCAGATAGATAAGATTTCATTTTTTAATGATCAGTGTCTTTGTATATCCCTTGAAAAGACGGTATTCCGTAATGAAAAGTCACACTTTGATTAGTTATATCCATCTTGATCAAACCAAACTCTGCTGTTCCCCATGGACCTTCTCAAAAGAGTCCCGTTTGTTATTTAGCAAGGGTTGACCCATAGTTGCATCCAAAATAACACCTCTTTCCTTACTGAACTTATCATCTCACTTATAACCGTTTATGTTTCAATATCACCTGCAGATCTCCCATTCGGTCATCACAACAGTTGTTTACTCTGGTGTCTATTTACAAGAATAAATAACAATGCATATGTCGTTGCCTACAGGGCTAGGGACAAATCCCCCTTTTTCCCAACTAGTAACGACGTTGCTGATAAGAGTGAGCTGTGCGACGAGGACGGAGGTTTCGGGGAGGAGCAGACATCTCCCACTTTCGTTACAGATATTGTGCTACATGCACCCACAGTGAATACAATGTAGATCCCAGGCAAACTCTTCGAAATGAAGGATATTCCACTGTACAGTATGGCACAGAAATGTCATCCCCACGTTCTCTCCGCCACCTTAATCTTCATCGTGCAAAGTATGTTGACTCCCCCCAGCATCACCCCCACCCCCTTATCTTACCACGTAACTATGAAATATCAGTTGTAAAGTGTTCAAGCATTTCAGGTGTTAGACACATGTCTACCGTCATTTTAATATAAATGTCAACATGAAGAAAGGTCGTATATTGTCAGGTCATATGAACTTTCCCTATTTTGTATTTACATTCGTTTGTTAATTGTGTGGTTTTTGGTAAATTATGGTTCGAATCCATTATGGTGTCATTTAAACTCACAAAGAGGAGTTTTAAACTTTTTTTTTTTTTACATTATTCTACATCTAAGTACCTGAGGTCACAACCTCGGCAGATTCCACTAATCACCTTATTTAAAACGGGATGACTAGTCAACTGACAGTGGGAGTCCATGTCTGAAATGAATTCAGATGAGAGGAGTTTCTTCTTTTTTCTTTCTCACAAACTTTTCCTGCAATAACCAATCCACGTCAAACTCCTCCCTTGTAGTAAAAATCGTTTTGCAGTCAAACTCCCAGACAGAAAAACTCCGGTCGGAGGAGTGACAGCGGGCGCAGCAGGCAGTAGCGGAGCTCACGGACGCAGCATTGTGGGAAACGTTGAAGCACTTTCGCATTTGTGGCAGCGATCGGCGCGCGAAACCCTGTGTTCGGCTCGTTCTCTGTGAACCGCAGGAATAGAGAGAGAGGTCTCCATTCCACTCCAGACATCCATGGCTTTGTGCAACGGGGATACCAAGGTCAGTAGCTTCGTCGGCCTGTGCTCTGGAACGCATTGTTGACCGCTGATCCTGATGTTAGCTAGCAAAGATTAAGCACGTTCTGTGTCTCCCGCGATGTGTGCTGGCAGTCCCCCAGTGGTAGTACAAGTGCCTCTCTTAAGCGGGCTTGGTCGCTAGGAGAGTCCCCGGTTACGGCCTGCGTCTGTTCAGTAAACTTGCAGCATGTTTATCGGGATAGGTAATTGTTCGTAAGCAACATTTTTATGTACAGGGAATCTGTGTAAAATTGGCTGATTTAACAAGTCTGACCATTGAGAACTTGATCATCAGTATTAAGTAGTTAGTTAACGTTAATGTTAGATTTTACAGAGTAGCTAGCAAGCTAGCTGCACAGCCAGATCAAACCGCGTGCGTTCGGCAAGCCTGGCAGCTAGCTAGCTATCCGTGTCTCAACTCTACTACCAGTGCATCCACAATGGGAACGCACCGACCGGCGACTTTTTTCCATCGTCAGATTGCACTGAACTTAATTAGCTAGCTAGCTGGTCTGTCAAGTGGCTAGCTAATGTCTGTAGCTACTCACGCAGCATGAGGATATCGTTTTATGTCGCAGCATGCTATTTATTAAATCCGATCTGATTATGCATAATATGCTGAATGATAGCAAACAACATAGCTAATTAAAATAGTATTTCTGCATAGGCCACCGGTTATCGCAGCATTAATTTCGATATGCAGGTGCGTGATTTCATTTTTGTCGTAGATATTGACCCTGTGTGGCAAGTTTGTGACGGCTTCCTGAAGAACTCAACAACTAAAGACGCCTGAATGTTGAGAAAATGTGTATGGTTTCTGGCTTTTATACCTAGTTTTGCTTCAGGACGTCAACAAATCATGCCTGTTTGTTTCATTGACGGAAGTCATAGTCACACTAACCACGTGGGAGGGAGAGGCGTCTTCGGTTTTACCATGCTCTCGCACCTTGGTGGCAAGCAAAGAAAATAAAATGATGTAATCAACGAAAAGGCTATCAATACATGGAGGAAAATTATTTTCCAAGTTGCTTAGTGTTACAGTCCCCTAATATTCTTAGGTTAGAAACTTTGACAGACACTTACAATTACCTATTTTCTCAGTCACAGTTTGATATCTAAATAATTTCCGAATATTTCATGAAGGAAAACAGTTGTCATAATCCAGGACAACAGATAGAAATTACTTCTGTAGTGGATGATCTCTTTGGTTGTTAGGTATCTGATATAAGCCTGTTTATCTGGGTAATTACAAGCGTTTAATGATCACTGTTAAATTGATGGTCATCTAATTGCATATTAAGTGTTCTCAGATGAGTGCCAATAGAAAAATGGAAACGAGTTCTTTTAATGCCTCGATGGCGTTCGTAAAACATTCACTATCAAGGCCTCATAACGTAAGAGCTCGAATGTACTGGTATTTCGTAGAGTGCTTTGCACAGCGTGACACAGAACTACTAATCGCGACATAACTTCATAGGAGTTAACTGTATCAGTATAGATATCAGTATCGAAAATGAGTGGGTAAGACGGAAGAAAAATAAAATAATGCTTGTCTCTCCAAGGCCCCTCAGCCATTGAAACGGCAGTCCATACCACCCAACATAACTTTACATCTGTGAGAGACCGCCCAGTTATCGCCACTTATAGCATTTGTAGAGGTGAAAACGGTTACATTTTTTGTCCAGACTTAAGTGTTGAGGTAGTGCATGACACCGACACAACGGGGTGTGCTAATTAATTAAAATAAGTAGGTTGCCGTTTTAGGTGCTGACACATGGGAAGGGCAACGCTCACAGAAAATGTTTTAAAATTGTGCGTAAGAACTGTAAAACAAAACGTAGCCAACCTAACTTCATGCTACTTGTGTGAGGTAATACTGTATACGTAGCCCAGGATGATGTAGAAAAAACATGATAACGATTAGATGGACCCCCAGATGTGTCAGCTTGTTTGGCGTTAATGAGTCCACTACCTTATGGTTGCAACAAAAAATATCTGCCGCAAACGAGGTGTCAAAGCTCGCGTGCTAGATTCAAGTACAAGACTGAGTCGTACATGTCCAAATCGTACAAATTGAATGAACTCGAAACTGAGCAGTTTGTTGTTTAAATACACTACAGTATAAAGCATTATATATAAACAGTGTTGTCAACTCTTATGTTTATTTCATTGTTGGCTCTCACTGGCTCCAGTTGTAATAAGTTTTAAGTACCATGCTCAAGGCCATAAGTGCATTCTGTTGCAGCTGGATATCGGGGGAGAACCCAAGGATGGCTCCTGTCATTATGAAGGAGCTGTGGTGATCCTGGATGCCGGTGCACAGTACGGGAAAGTCATAGACCGGCGCGTGAGAGAGCTGTTAGTACGGTCAGAGATCCTGCCGCTGGAGACTCCTGCGTTTGCCATTAGGGAACAGGGATTCAGGTGAGAACTGCTCATTTTCTTTTACTCACTTATTTCTTGCTTAGTCCTTGGGGATAAGGGGAGAGAGTAAGTCAATGAGGTCATCACTAACAGCCTGCCATGTTTGGCCTGTGGATCAAAATTTGAAACTTTGATCCTAGTTAGCTTGATTCAATTATATGTCTATAATAGCAAGCGTGAGGGGTACACTCAGAAAGGGGTGAGGGAATAAGTAGTGGAATTCCACTTTAATGTAGCTGGCAGAGGCAAACAGATCCAGTGTGTTCGTATATTTACAATTTGTCTAGGCCTAAGAGGAGGACTTCATAAGCACTTTTCACACAACAAGCTTCTTTGAGTGACCACTCTATGGGTATGTAGGCCTGAACAATGAAGCTCAGAGAGGGTCATTCAGACAGGTAGAAACATTTAGGCAGTTCTCCTGCCTGGCTCACAAGAGAGAACAGATACATGCAACCAGTTAGGATAAGATGTTCTTTAATGTCTGAAAAATGTAGATTTTATGATGCTGTAACAGTGGTTAGGATATCGTATTTGCCAGCTGCCAGACATTATTTGTGGTAGTGATGTTTGCTGCTGTTTTACCCTGTGTGTCCCTGAGACTTTGAGTTCACACTGTTCACACAACCAACTCTCAAGCAGTGCATGCAGTAGAGGCATACAGCCCAACAGATATAGCTGACCAGATTAGCTGTGGCTTGCTCACAGAGAAACCAGGACGTGGGGGAGAAACTTTGCCCCCTGCGTCAATCATGTTTCTCTGGTAATTAAAGCACACTCAAGGGAAAAAGGAGTGAAGAGCCCTGATTGTGTTTTCTAGGGCAATCATCATATCCGGAGGACCAAACTCTGTCTATGCAGAAGATGCACCCTGGTTTGACCCTGCCATTTTCACCATTGGGAAACCAGTTTTGGGGATCTGCTATGGCATGCAGGTTAGAGCTGATGACCTTCCTGTGATCTATCCTTCTGTTGCTGTTCCTCTGTTTTTGCATGCAGCCAAGCAACACTGTCTGTGGGTTATCCAGTCTTCTGTAAATTGACATTGTTTAGGCTGATATCAAAGGCATAGTCTATTCCTACCCTGACTGGCCTCTCTCTCGCAGGTTGGAGGATCGTAGTTAGTTTGAATTACATTTTCTGACCAGACTCTTGTCCTGTGTGCAGCCATTGGAATGGCATTGTCCAGCCGTTACAGGGCTGTCCCTTTCTCATTTCATTTTTGCAGTCATTAGACTGCTGACTGAATGGTTTTAGAGCATGAAGAAAATCTTTGGCCGAAATGTATTGACACTAAAAGGATCAGGATGTTTTTTTTTTTTTTTTTTTTTAACAAATAACCTGCATAATATCTGCAGTTAAGAAGCTAACAGAGGTTGATGTGAACCTGAAGTTATATAAGTCATCTGCTGTTTCAATGGTCCTGCTGTGGCTGGACTATAAAAAAACATGTCCTGGGATGCCATACTGAATGTGTTGTCTGTTTTGTCCTTCCACAGATGATGAATAAAGTTTTTGGGGGCACCGTTCACAGGAAGAGCATGCGGGAGGATGGGGTGTTCAATATCAGCCTTGACAACTCCTGCTCCCTTTTCAGGTGGGTTGAATAAAGAGGTGGTGATCCACAGAGTCTGATTTCTAAAGTACTGATGTCATCTCAGAAGTACCACTGTGTTTTATATTGCACTCTGATTGGGGGCACAAGTTAGAAGCAAAAATTTGATGACTGTCAATTATTTGTGTCTTTTTGGTCACATTCTCATTGCATTAGTATTTCTTGAGCTGGTTGCAGTTTATCACTGTAGCACATCACGGAGCAGAGGAGAGTATGTGTTCATGGAAAACAGTTGAATCCTAAAATCATAACAACCCAAAGAGAGAGAGAGGGGGAGAGAGAGCAACCACAACAGGATCATTTTCTAAGCAGAAAGTGTTCCAGGCATTTGATTTTGGCCACGTGTGCATGTTAAGTGTAGAAAAATGCCACATTCCCACACACTTTCCTGGCTGTCTCACAAATGCATAGAAAAAGTCAGTAATTGTCTCACCCATTCAGAAGGACTTACTGTGGTATGTGCTGCTTGATGAATCTTCACTGGGATATGTTCTGGGGCAAGTGGGTGGTGTCTGTGTGTTTTTATGGCAAGGTGGAGGCCTATTGTACGTAAAGGCAAGAATGAAAACATAAAATACATAAAAACACGCACACTTGAAGGTGAACTATTTTGTATCATTATAATTGATTTCACAATATGTTGTTTTTCAGATTGACTTTTACATAAAATTCACTAAACTGCGGCATATTTACTGGAGCCATTCAGTTGATGTACCTTACTTAAACATAGTAGCCTACAGTAGTGCCTCACTCAGGATTTGAACCTAACAGTGTTTTCATCTTTGTTCTCTAAAGCTATGTTGTACTGTTGCAGGGTGCTTGAAAACAATGTCTCCAGACTAATCTTGGATGTATGAGTTGCATTTCAAAGTGTTTTCTCATTCCCTAGTTAGTAGCATTAATTACTGATAAGCGTTGAACAAGCAACCCTTGGCTGGATGTGGTGAACACAGACTTATTAGGATCAATGTCACTGAGGGCATTAGGGAGCAGTTTTGTATGCAGTTGGCAGTTGGCTTTTACTGTGCTTTCTGACTTCCTGTCTGTGTGTGGACTCTCCTCTTTGATGTTTTTCTGCAGGGGTCTCCAGAAGGAGGAGCTGGTGTTACTGACACATGGTGACAGTGTTGACAAGGTGGCTGACGGGTTCAAGGTGGTGGCTCAGTCAGGGAACATCATTGCAGGTAAAGAGGCATCCGCAAGCCGAGCAGTCCTCCTCCATGGCGGCGCTTGTAACTCTGCTTTAAGAAACTGCAAATAGAGAAAACCGTGTGACAGCAGTTATCAGACCTGACTGAATTCAAAGGTCAAAACATGGAACACCATTGCTGATGGAAGACAGAAGTCCAGAACTCAAGGTTATACACACATTTGTCAGATGAATCCATTCATTTCAGACAACATATCATCTTATACTTGAGCTCCTTTAAGTTAGTGTGAACCTCAGGGATGTTCAATCGGTCTTACTTGCAGTTATACCGGGCAACAATTTTAATGATGTATGGTGAGACTAGACCTTGCCCCATCAAACATTTTTGGTAATTGTGTGGCAAAAACTGAATCACACCCTTATAACTCCTCTGCCTCATTTACCCCCCATTCGCCCTGCCCCCAGGAATCGCCAATGAGCAGAAGAAGCTGTACGGCACTCAGTTCCACCCCGAGGTCGACCTGACAGAGCGAGGCATGGAGATGCTGCGGAACTTCCTGTTCGAGATCGCCGGCTGCACGAGCAACTTCACCGTGCAGAACCGCCAGCTGGCCTGCATCCGTGAGATCCAGGAGAGGGTGGACAAGTCAAAAGTGCTGGTTAGTCTCCCCGTGAACCACTTGACCTCAGACTGTTTAATGCTCAGATTCTGTTGCTTCCCTGCGAAGTGATGTGGAGGCAGAGTGGGAATTGTCCTGCAATGGGCGAATCTTCTGTTTAAGAGAGTTCAGGGCCTTATGTCATATGATTGGGACCCATACACCGTGTCAAAATATAGACAAACTGCAAAATAATACAAATATATATTAAAAAAATCCCTCTTCCATTGCCAGGTAGCGATGCATACATACACGTTTAAGGTCAGGTTTAGCACATTGCAACTGCATTTTAGATTCTCTGTAGTTTTAATACTTCTCAGTCCCAGGATCGTTGCAGGGGTATCTGTAGAGCACGTCTGTCTGTGTGATTGCTGATGAAATCACTGGGCTGCTGGCTGTGTGTTGGGATGTGAGGCTCCGCAATTAAAGCATCGACTAAAGTGTGTGCACTTTTATAGATTGAGGTGATCCTCCCCCTGCTCCTCACAGCTCTTAGAAAGTGGGTTTACTCTCTCATGAGAGACAAAGGGATAAATTAGCAGAATAAATTAATTTCAGTTCTGATAACACGTCTAATCCCCCCAACTCTTTGCCTCAGGCTCCGAATAATTAGCTACCCAGAATTCCTTGCCACCACTACAACAGTTGTGAGATTTCAGACAGGTGGAGTAATTGTAGATTTGGTCTCTAATTCTGTTATTGGAAAAATGTTGTTATTTCTAAGGATCAAGTTTAGACATAGGTCAACTTTCTAAACCACATTTTACTCTGTTGACCCCCATCATGTGTGTTGAATGCTGGCTGTTGAGATGAGGCTAATATGAGTTTTTAATTTCACTGTTTAATTTCAGTGATGTGCTGGCATTTGTTTGATAGGCAGCTCTCTATGCAAATGTGTTGGACCAGACGAGTTTGACAGACACACACGTGGGCCAATCATGTGCCCCCTCCAGGTGCTGCTGAGCGGTGGGGTGGACTCCACAGTGTGCACGGCCCTGCTCAACAAGGCCCTCAACCAGGAGCAGGTCATTGCTGTCCACATCGACAATGGCTTCATGAGAAAGAGAGAGAGCCAGAGTGTGGAGGAGGCCCTGACCAAACTGGGCATCAAACTCAAGGGTAAGCCTCTTCTTTCCATCTGTCTGATTGTTTCTGTCTTTCCCTGTGCAACATCAAGAGTGAATTATGCACACCTCTCTCTCTCTTTCTTTTTTGGCAAATCTATTCCTTTATCATGCTCCTTTGTCGGTTCTTCTGTTAAAGCATCAGTACTTGGTTTATGTCATATTTAGAAGCGCATCTGCGCAGGGCATATTTAGTTTGCATCGGTATTATGTGGTTTCTACTTCTCACACCCATATTCACTGTCCCTCCTGCTCCTTGCTCTCTCTTTCTCTCCCCTCTCTGTTAGTGGTGAATGCCGCC
This sequence comes from Megalops atlanticus, assembly GCA_019176425.1. Taxonomy (NCBI): domain Eukaryota; kingdom Metazoa; phylum Chordata; class Actinopteri; order Elopiformes; family Megalopidae; genus Megalops; species Megalops atlanticus. The sequence goes on along the minus strand of CM032883.1, from coordinate 21,183,096 downwards.
CACACATTCTACAATGGAACAACAACCCTTCCCATCTCGGAGGAGGACAGGACGCCCAGGAAACGCATCAGTAAGACTCTGAACATGACCACCAACCCCGAAGAGAAGAGGAAGATCATAGGCGACACCTTTGTCAAGGTACATACATGTTAAATGGTACCTTCATCAAGGTGCGTACCGTATCATGTCTTAGTCAAGATGCCTACATGTTAAGTGACCCCTCCTTCAAGGAATGTTTTGGCTGACACTTTGACAATACTTAAATGATCTGAAATCCCTTTTGGAGGTGGTTATCCTGTGACATGCCTGGCCGGTACCATGCATGTTCAAAACTCTTGAAATTTTTGAAAATACCAATAAAAATCTTAGTAGTTAAAAAAGGAAAACAGTAAAATTCTTTAATTTATTGGAAAACTACAATGAAAGCCAATATAGATAACATACCTTCTAATTTACACACCCAAGTTTAAATGCCATGTTAATTTAGAGTTACAGCTTGTCATATATATTTAGAGGTACAACTGTTATATATATTTAGATCTGCTGGCTCTTGTGAGATCTCACTCCTGCCCAATAAGCAATGGAAGCTGTGATCCACACTAAATGAACATGGCATAAATTGAGTATCACATGTTGAATTAAAAGGAAAGTGTCTGACATTAGCAGGAAATACACATTTTTTGCCCAAAGGTTCACAGGAATTCATTAAAAGTAGTCCAGAATGCAAGTATTCCTGTACATAGCTGACAGCCGTCTGTTGGTGGAGAGAAATTATATTATTTTTTGGATTACCCTAAGCATATTAATATGGCATACCAAGGGTTGCCACATTCATGTACTTAGCAAAATCAAACTGGTATTATTTCTCTTCACCAGCAGACATTTATACAAAACACAACACTGTTAATGTTCAATTGATCAAGGATGGATGCATGAATACGGAAATATTTGATGTATTAATTAATTGACACACATGCTTTCCTGTTGATATATTTGGAAAGACTTCAGGATGACTGGCATTTTGATTAGTATAAGGACAGCTGCCACATTATATTGATGGACTTGTGTATGGGACATTTGATGTGGTTTTGGTTCATGTAATGAAATGTAGTGACTGGTGCATCCATCGATCAGTTTTATTGATCCCTGCAGGTGGCGAATGAGGTGATTGGGGAGATGAACCTGAAGCCAGAGGAGGTGTACCTGGCCCAAGGCACGCTGAGACCGGACCTGATTGAGAGCGCCTCACTCATCGCAAGTGGCAAGGCTGAGGTCATCAAGACGCACCACAACGACACTGAACTGATCCGCAGGCTTCGCGATGAGGTACATCTGTCTGCCCTGTGACCTTTGACCTTTGAGCACTCTGAATTTGGAGAGCGTTGTTGTAGACTGGGACAGTCAGACTAGAGCCTCTGTGCTTGAAAACAGTGGTTTGGTCAAACCTGTTACTACTATCACTATTTGTTACAGGTCCTGTCAAACCCTGTCTTTACATAAAGCTTGGCATGATGTCCTATAATAATTTCTGCAGAGCAGATTATTGATAATCATTAAACCAGCTTTCAATGAATCATGAAAAATGGCCACTTTCTCTGTTTGTGCTCCTTCTGGTCAATCATTCCAAAACTGGCAGCAGACATCTTGCCATTGAAGTTTTTTTGTGGGTTTAAAGTTTGGAACATGAAAACCTGCTTCAAGTCCAGACGATGAAAACCCACTACCATGCTGCAGGATAATGTTATGACTTTTATTTGCATAGATTACATTTATGCAGATTCAGACAGAAGGTTTTATGGGGGAGGTGTGCATAATGGACAGATACATGAGAAAGATATATCACTTTGTATGCAGCCAGTTTAGCCATTACAGATGATCTTATTTATCCATTTATTCGCTATATGCTATTATACTGGATATGTTGCTGAAGCACGTCATAGTACTTTGAATGAGGGTACATCTGCAGTGCTTCAGCCAGAAATCAAATCTGTAAGCTTTTCGTTATCAAATTCCCTTATCACTGTGCCCTACTGGTACATGAAAGGACAGACTTCTGATTGGTCTGTAGGACAAGAGTTGGTCCAGCATGGCAACAGACACTAATTCAATGTGTATATTTTTGGCACTGTCTTTGCACATGAACCTCTGTATTATGTGGATATTCAGTTGAATTCTCACAGGTGCATAATACCAATATTTAGCTTCTTACCACATATATTTGAATATGTTCTCCTGAGACTGATAATTAGAGAAGGGAGAGAGGAGCCGATGTGTGAGGAGATCTGCCTCCTCACTCTTTTTCTTGTCTTTATGCCTCTCCAGGGAAAAGTAATCGAGCCTCTGAAAGACTTCCACAAGGATGAGGTGCGAGCACTGGGACGAGAGCTGGGGCTCCCTGAAGACATCGTCTCTCGACACCCCTTCCCTGGTAAGAACCCCTCGGGTAGCGGAATTTATGTGCTTAAGAACGGGCATGTCCAGGGCCATCTGCACTGTTTGAATCTTTCAGATTTTGCTTTCGCACAGCTGGATTTTTAAAATCAGTTCAACTCAAGTGTATCGCTAAACAGCTGTTCACCACCTGGGGATCTGAACCAATGACCTACTAGTTAGAACTGCATTGACCTAAGGCCTGCTTTTCACTGCTGGCCCTGTGTGTGGTTCAGTTTCAAAACATTTTTTCACCTCAGGTTTTTTTTACTCTAATCATTTAGTAATTTTTGACATTGCATTTTTGACATTGCTGTTTCTCACAGCAAACTATATTTCCAAAAGAACCTTAGAAGTGAAAAGAATCCAGTTTTAAGTTGCCAGAATGTAAATTCAGTGATCAGTAAATGAGAGGGTTTATGTATTTCATTTAATTTCATTACTTGTTGCTGTTTTCCTTTTATTCAGTCTGAGATGAAAGATAGATTAAGCTGTGTACAGTAATCACTTGTTGATCTCACACAGGTCCTGGTCTGGCCATCAGGGTGATCTGTGCTGATGAGCCCTACATCTGCAAAGACTTCGCCGAGACAAACAACATTCTGAAGATTGTTGCCGACTTTTCAGCCAGTGTCAAAAAGGTGAGGTGGAAGAAGCACACCTCCAGTGTCCCCTGCTCCCAATGTGCTGCTGTTAGCACATTTACTCTAGAATCACCAGCTGAGCCGTTCTGTGCCAGTGAAAACCAAAGTTTAAGAGCTGAGGTAGACTGAAAGCCAGCAGGCGCTGTGCCCCGAAGGACTGCTGTTGCCAGTGCTTGATATGGAGCTTGTAGAAGGGGAATTAATACCTGAAATACTTCTTCCTTCCTGGACTACATTGGAAGAACCACTCTATAGTTCCCTGTGGATGCAATAAAAAGCAAAACTAAACTGAAACAATGATTGCAGTAACTCAGTGAGACCTAAGGGTTCCACACGTACCTTTACCATCAAGAGAGTGTCAAAAAGACAGTTGCATTTAAACTATGGGAATATTGGTATATGGTATAATTCATATAATATCTGATGTATATCTTATGTCTTATAAAGTAAATGATTGGATGTAATGCATGTATGTGCTTTTATACAGTCATTTTTCTATGAACAGTCATGTACATTAAGTATAACTATTTAAAAAGGTAAACATGGAAAATGTGAAATTATATATCCGCTTGTATGCCTGCAACAGTGCAAATAATAGTACTTAAAGTGTGGTGTGTTTAAGTACAGTTACTATACATTTGAACATACGCACATATCAGCAGTTCTGTTTTTGTGATACTTTGCTACCTGACCAAACAAATACAGTTCATACAACTTGACTGACATCTGCATGGAAGTTTGAGCAGGAAGGGATTACAGCTTCTGTTTATGTGTACACGGTCTTTCAAAGCAAATCATGCTGGCCTCGTCATTTCAGCACAAGCGGAAACCACCTCACATCTCACCAGCAAAGCATTGAGAGAAACACTCCAGCAGCTGTTGTGTTTGTGGTTGCTGTATGTCAGGGCTTCCTACTCTTCGCTTCTTTTCAAACGTCTGCAGACCAAAGAATAAAACTGGTGGTCATGCTTTGCTGCCTGAAGGCATCTCTGATATCTTTTTTTTTCCCTTTAGCCACATACCCTGCTGCAGAGAGTAAAGTCCTGCATTTCAGATGAGGAAGAGGAGAAGTTAATGCAGATCACCAGCCTTCATTCACTCAATGCCTTCCTCCTGCCAATCAAAACCGTGGGTGTGCAGGTAAGAGACGCAGCTCCTGACTCTTCAGGGATCACAGCTGCCTTATGTTTGCTCTCTCGTACAGTTATCATTAGCATGCCTTCTTTCCATGACCTGGACATGTGACATGACTCAGAGTGGTGGTCAAAGGGGCCAAATGCATGACAGTTTTGTGTCCTCCTGTCCCAGAAAAGTACACTTCTGCCCCTAGGATTGTGTTGCTTCACCCAGTTTGCTCCATGTTTGCTTATGGAGGTCCGGCCTCATTCCTGTTTATCAGATGTTTACTGTGACAATCTGACCTGTGACCACAGCAGTTATCTGGCTTGGGTTCAGCCATTGACCACTGCTGTGGACGCCACCTGACAAACAGCTTCTATCAGTCCAGCAGGCTGCCCTGAGTGTTACACAGTCTATTTCACTGTCAGCTTGTTTGTGTGTTTTTTGGGGGGCAGGGGGGTAGGTTTGACAAGTTTGGCAGGATTTAAGACAGCAGATACTCTGTATATGTGTAACATAGATGCTAGGGAAATGCTTGTTAATTAACAAGAGTTCTGTTGTTTCTTAGTTTTAATGAGGGAGAACTCTGTGTAAAATAAGTGTGAATGTGAATGAGTGAGTGTTTGAGACTATGAGTGAGACGTGGTAAGACAATAATGGAGTGATACTAAGTTTGACTAAGTGAGACCTTAACTATGTGTGATTTAGTTCGACTGAGTGAGAGGTAGTGAGACTATGACCGGGTGAAGAGTTCCTTAGTTTGCATGAGACTTAGACCGTGACACAGTGAGAGCTTTTGAGACTGGATGAGGGTGAGACTATCTGAGTTGTTGAGACTATAACTGCATGAGAGTTAGTGAGACTGGATGGTTTGTGAGAGTGGATTTGTGTGAGACTGAGGGAGAGTTAAGACTGTGTCTGAGTGAGAGCTGCAGAGGGTGTGTAACTGCAGAGGCACAGTGCTGTTTGCGTTTGCGGAGAGTATGAAGTCAAAGTGGGACGAGAGATGCCCTGAGAGTAGCCCCAGAAAAAACCACTGCAGCACTGGGTGTTCCACTGACTTCCTGCTGCAAGCCGCACACCGCTATATTTACCCCAGACGCTGAGGCGGGAGACTGGGGGGTGGGAGTTGGGATGGGGGTGGAGAGACACTAAGTTATTCCTGGCTGTTTGTCTGTGAATTAAACACACCATGTTTAACCTTGCGCTGGCCCACAGATTTTTTTTTCAGACCACTAAATACAGTCTGATGGGATGTGTTTGTTTTTTGCTGAAAAGGTGGGGCCTTGATGGAGAGCTTTTTTGTGTTGTTTTTAAACTGGGCCTACGGACAGTTGGAGCCTGTTCTGTCCTGATGAAACTCAAATCTAGACACATGGATGTAATGCTTTATGTTTAAACCTTTACATTTACCAGACACAGTCAAAAACAGAGCAGAAGTTCCATGGAAGGTTGTGAGAGTCTTTCTTTTGGTTTACACTTCCCCCCTGCTTTCAAGCTTGGTGTAGCAAAGGTAAAAAGCTACTGTGTGTGTGCTGTGTTTTTCCAGCGTAGTTGTATATAAATGAGGTCCCTTTCCTCCCTCTCTGTCTGCCCGCAGGGTGACTGCCGCTCCTACAGCTACGTGTGCGGCCTGTCCAGTAAGGAGGCCCCTCACTGGGAGTCTCTGCTGTTCCTGGCCAGACTCATCCCCCGAATGTGTCATGCCATCAACAGGTACTGTGAAGTCGTGCTCTCCCTCCCTGTCTGTCTGTCTGCTTTGAACTTTCATCGTCTACTCTCCGATGACCATTTCTTTATGTCTTTGCTACAGCCTCACCTTTTTGAAAGGGCAGATGTTTGTTTTCTCATCTCTAGACTGTATCTTGTCTTGCATTATTAACCAACGTGTCTTTCACTTGCCCTACCAGAGTGGTGTATGTGTTCGGGCCACAGGTGAAGGAGCCCCCCTCGGACATCACCCCCACCTTCCTTACCACAGGCGTGCTGAGCACGCTCAGACAGGCCGACTTTGTGGCCCACTCGATCCTGCGGGAGTCTGGTGAGGCCCAGCATGTGTTCTCCATATTAATCATCCTTGCTGTGGTTACGGTAGCATTACAGACCAGCTTTACTTACCTCACTCACATTGCGTCAGCTCAGCAGAGTTTGGGCGGCAGGAGGTTGAGTACTTAAGCAGAGAGAGGGACTGCTTAACACTATCTGCTGTAAGTACTTTGTGGAAGAAATGTTCAGTTGGAGATGCGTTTGTGCGAGTATCAACAGATAATTGCTATGTTAAATTGTGCCCCATAAATTAGTAATGCTACATAATTCAAATTAATTAGTTCAGTAAATTGCTAGAGAGCCCCGAACCATTTAATTCAGCTGAATCAATTGAGACTAATGCCCATAATTGAAGGGGCCGATGTTAAGAGACATAAGTTAATAAAATTGACTTTCATCCATTTAGTAGCACAAAAACGCCAATACATTTTTTTAGCAAACAACAGTCAATTCCAGATCAGTATTCAGTTGACAGCTGAATATAGCCACAGTATTGGACCAGTTTGAAATGACAATAATCATGCACATGTACAATGTTTGCAGGACATTGCAGGACTCAGATCTACTGCTTGAGTGTTTTAAACCCAGTGTTGTGGTGTGTTAAAGACAATGTAGTGTGTGGCTTCACTTCTAGCCCTGCTGTTTAAGGAGAGAGATTAAGGATTCATGAACCCCAAGATGGGTGGAGATTAATGTGCTTACAAGAACTGATTGAATGGCATCAATCATAGTGTGTTGCAATGGAGGACATAAGTCAATCAGTGATTAAGAGCCGTATGGTAGCTCCACTCATTATGGGGTTCACAAAGCCTCCCTCTCACATTAGTGTCAAACCCTGCTCCTGTGGTTTGTTAACCCCTCTGTGCTGCTGATCCCCTCTCTGCAGGCTACTCTGGAAAGATCAGCCAGATGCCAGTGATCCTGACCCCCTTACACTTTGACCGGGACCCCCTGCAGAAACAGCCCTCTTGCAGACGGTCGGTGGTCATTCGGACCTTCATCACCAGCGACTTCATGACTGGCATTCCCGCCACCCCTGGCAACCACATCCCTGAGGAGGTAGAGCAGCTAAACAATCATCCTCTGCACTTCCAAACAAAGAAGCAGCTATTATATGTTTCCCTTTGCTCTGCCCCGCTCTCATCTTCTCTCTGTCCATGTTTGTCCAAAGGTGGTGCTGAAGATGGTGAATGAAATTAAGAAGATCCCTGGAATCTCGCGGGTCATGTTCGACCTGACGTCCAAGCCCCCGGGGACCACAGAGTGGGAGTAGAGACATCCAATTTCCGACCCCTCCTCCCCCAACACCGTCACCCCATCCTGCCCTTCACGTCCCTCTCCTCTCCTCTCCTCTCCTCCCCCTCTGAGATATGAACATTCCCAATTTCTGCAGGCAGTACTGTGACCAGCGCACACCTGGAGCCGCTACCGTGCACCCCCTCCCTTTTTGGGGGGTGTGCTATTCTTTTTTTTTTTTCTTCTCTTAGTGACCACGTGTTGTTTTACTGTTCTGCTAATGCTGCGACCTCTCAGAGGTCAGAGGTCAGGCACGGTGTGGAGCATCCACACGGTGTACTTTCAGTTGCAACGCGAAACAAACAGCAAAATGAGAAAATGGGTTCAAAGTGTCAATGATTTTTCCTTTTACATGTCACCTCTGTGTTTTTACTCAGTTCAGCATAGTCATCCAGTCTTTCTTTGCTCCAGGATCTTTTTCATATAAACTGTTTAAATGTATAGAGTGCAAATACTCTGTAAGTACTGTAGCAGAAGTACAGTAATTCAACATAGTGAAGATGTGACCAATTCACATTTTGCCAAATGCAAATATGGTGTAATTTTTGGGGAATGCACAACTCTCCCAGGTTACCGAATTGTTCCCAGAAAACGCTAGTGGAGTTTATAAGCTGCTGAGTGCAGTAAGCAGAAACGGTTAGATTTGCATAGATGTGCTACTGTAAGGGGCAGCCCCAAAATAGGGTGTGCCATGAAGTTTGTGCCTGTTTTTCCCAACACGGTGGAGACCCAGACCCAATGGGAGTGTGTACTGTACTGTTTTTTTTTTCTTTCTGCAATAAGTGCTTTTGTAAGAAAAAGATGACAAAAAAGTAAAATGGAGAGATGCGATGGTGAGTAACGTACCCATTTGTATCCGCTTTGAATACATGGTCATTGTCATCACCACCACCCAGGCAGTTTTGATGTTGTGTAAGGTTAACTTTTTGCACATTAATTGCATCTTGATTTACCCATGGCCTTGGTGCTTTTCTTGCTTCATAGAGTAATAGTATTTCCAGGTTAAAGGAGGTTTGTTCTGGGCGAGTGGAGTTTTAGGGGGTTCATTTTGGGCTGTTGGCATCTCGTCGCGTTGTCGTGGGACTCTGTTACAAAAGGTAGAATTATATGTAGATTATGTGGCTCAAGGCCAGTGCTAGGGCTGGGGATGGGGGTGGGAGTGGGTGTGGGGGCAGTGGGGTCATAGTCTCATGGCACTATTTATACTTGCTGATCGGTGAGGGCGAAGGTTATATTGAATTACCACGATAGCATCACCAGGCCTTCATGCCCGGTAACTTTCACTTTGGCCTCATGAACTAAACCTCTGATGTAGATCAATTTTATACCGTGGTTATATAAAGCTTATATTTAGGTATTTATTGTCTTTGTACTTCTCATCGCAAACTGTGTGTGTTCGTCACAACGGCAAAAACTCAGCAATGCAAGATGGACTTTGTTCCGTGTCTTAACTGCAAAAGTTGTTCTTAAATGTTCTCCCTCAGTGTGTGTCACCTTTTTAAGTGTACATTTTACTTACGTCTCCAAGGAAGTGAGGACTTGTAACTAATGGACATTTGAGTGGGTAGTTGGGTTTTATTGCAATATGAAATACATTTTTGAGTTTAATTTATGCAATTCTATGTCTGAGAGAATCTCTATGTTTAAAAACAGTGCTTTTTTTTCCTTAGTAACGTGCCTCAAACCAAGCTACTGCATGCAGTTTCAACATTTGAAATTTGTACAATGAAAACCAAGCTTTAATAAAAAGTCCATGTTGAAATTACTTTTTTCCTCTCATGTCTTACCAGTGGACTGAATATATACAAGAAATGCAGACTTGATTGTGTTCATTTGCTAACATGTTTGATCTCTTAGCTCTGATACTCTGTCAAACATTTCAGTCCAGACTCCCCTCCCCTCCCCCTATCATAACAGGCGTGTTCCCGAAATTGGGATAAATAGAACAATTAAGTTTTGTATTTGGATTAATCTATCGCTGGCACTACTTGTATCCTGAAATACTTTCCCGGCGTAAACAATACACCTTCCGTCAAATGAAAGCGGTAACAAACGGTCAACATGTAACATTCATTAATAGTACATTGGGATTGCAATTAAGGCTGATGAAATCACCTGTTCGGCATCATGTGGAATCTGCGTCTCTTTGGGAACCCGAATAAATCTAATTGATTTTTCGTGAATCCTGTCACAAGAGTGTGTGCCATACTTTTACGTACAGCTCGTGAGGATCACATGAGTTCAACTGGATCGACTCGGTGCATCGACCTAGTACAGAGTATCTATTCAGGGAGGTCATGTCTGCTGTCGTAGTCAGGCAAGCAGGGTGACTGCTAAGGCAATTACGCAATCAGTTTATCAGCGTATTCCCGTCTTGCATATCTTTGTATCTCAAGTTCCCTTTCCAGAATTATATGTCCTGTTGCCTCTGGTAGGTTATGTTTTGTGGCTGTGTGATAAGGTCGTTCATGTCAGCATCGGTGGAGGTAAAGTTTTCGTTTTCTTAACATGCAACACCAATCACTTCGAATTCTTCACTGTATAGACAGAGGTAGTTCTTTTCACAAACGATACAAGAGCACCCACTAGTGGCCATAGCGATGAAACAACACTTTATTTTGAGGCATACTGCGCGCACGCGCTCGCGTTCGCGACATGTGCTGGTGCCCGTGTCAGTGGGTAGGTGTGTAGATTGTTCTCAGTTCTTTTTCTGAATTCTGGGCATAAGTGTGCTCTAGTGAAAAGGAGCAGCGCTCGTAACAGAAAGGTTTCTTGTTTGATTCCCTGCTGGAGCACTACTGTTGTACCCTTAGGCAAGGTCTTTAACCCATAACTGCCGTAGTAAATATACAGGTGTATAAATTGATAAAATTGTAACCTATGTAAGTCGCTCTGGATAAGAGCGTCTGCTAAATGACAATTATGTAATGAACTCCTGTATCGCAATCATAAGAAAAACGCAGACATTTGAGTTATATGTGTATTTAGGCAGGCAGTGCGTTTGTAATGATTTTTAAACATTTTTTTTCCGTTTTTTAGGCAAGATAATCTACATTTACATTGTTATTTTCTTAGAATGACACCTAGGCCGACGAAGTGCCTAGTTTAGTGCAACTAAGTTTAAGAACGCTTTCGTATTTGTCGACCAAATGCTGATCTGATACGGTTGACACCAGGCCCACACGAATGTGTGCTGTAGTGATCGCTGGACACCTCAGCTCACCATCAGCTTTGGCATACTTGGAGAACAGCCGCCCAGTACAACCCCCATATGTATGCCTGTCAGCTGTATTCAGAGAGCGTTGATAGGAGAGACGAACGAAAATGATTCCGAATCAGGTGCATAAAAATTCATAAAACACCAAGAGAGATTTATATTTAAAATTGCAACCGTTCGTGGTTTAATTTCAAGATGTTATGCAATCTTTCGTCTTGTGGAGAATTTGATGTAGCGTTCCAACATTCTGGGTCTGCTAAGAACAAACAAAATCATGCCATATGTTTATTTTGCCTATATAGACAAAGTGTGTTTGCATTCTTGGAAATGTACCACAGTGAGAGATAATTAATTCAAGTCCAACTGCAAGGCAACAAAACTTCACAGCCGTTTTCTCTTTTAAATGTATTTTATTAAAGGAACCAAACTCCATATACGCAGGCTAAATTCTGCCTAGTCTCAGCTGAAACTAAACAAACTTGCATACAAATACAGTCAACTGAGTTTTTAGCATCAGAGGGAATTGGCAAGATCCAGTGAGCGTTGTTTAATTAGATTAGTCACCTGTTTATGAACACTACCACCGCGAGCAATCGCCACAAACTTGGGAGAAGGCCCGCTGCACCCTTGACGCTGGCGTGCCTATTATCGCGCTGGGGTTCAGGTGCGCATCTCATGACTGATTGTGAGACAAGTGGCAACAAGTTCAGACTTACAACAACAGCCCGGAGGACAGAAACGCTACTGTATCAATTATTATGCGACCTGTGGGACTAAATGTCGATGTCAAAAGCATTCAAGCGCACTGCGAAAGCAAGCTGATGCACGTATACCATAATAAAATTAGCCCCATAGCGTATCTCTGTTTAGCGGTCTCTGCCACGTCTCACGTCACCCTAAAGGCAATTAACACTAACTGACTGCGAGTTCTAAGTAATTGTAATGTAACAAGGATCATTAATGCATTTTATTTTTTATTCATGATTCATGCCGCTGTGGGTGAGCTTGTTAGGAAAGACATTTGGGCTTTTTACTGTACAATTTTTTTAAGATACAATTTTTCCTTCTTGGTCTGCAAAAATGTTAATGTTAAAATGATGGTAATATACAGTATCCACCCTGTTTAATGTCCCCGATAATCACATACCATGTGTGCCCTGCTGATACACACAATTTATAAAAATCCTGTATATCTGACATATGTGTGGCTGCTGTGAAAAGTTAAATATGTATGTCTTGGGATGACAGGGGCACTCATAATACCTGTATCGACGAGGTATTTTAGTGCGCACCTGTTTTGAAAGTAACTTGCTTTATATCATTTTAATAGAGATTGAAGTGACAGCTATAGACGTACGCTTGAATGTCCTGTTCTAACAATTCTGTTTTGAGGAATTGTCTTATGCAACAGGACAAATCCCTTGAGGTGTAAGCAAGGTTCTGCTGCGAGGAAGCGCTACTCCATCAGTACAATCGCCAATTGGAACTACAGAGGCCCTGGCATGCGTTTCGCCACACATTTCCCTACACTAATCTGGATTTAAGAGGGGCAGAAATGAAAACTATCATTTTGTTTGGACTATACATTGTTTCCCAACTTTCCGCAGAACCCAGCTGCAAACTGAAGGCAAAGTTTAATTTGAATGGCTACAAGAACACAGAGAAGAAGCAGGTGATCATTGGGGGGATGTTTCCTGTACATTCTCGCCTGGTCTCAACTGACACCAACACCTCATCAGTACCCACGTCGTCGGGATGCGAAGGGTGAGACTTTCAGTGGGTATTTACAACTGTTGTTGGTTATCAGCTTTGGCACCCTGTATTGTGGACTAATACGTTATAAATTAAATTGAAAGAAGACAGCATATATAATGAAAAATTAAGGTCTACATATATGACGTTTAAATATATGCCTTAGCAATGTTAATATTAATAACTGTAGAAGAGTATATTTCGAGATTCTGTTATCCTGAGTCCATTTAAAACATAGTGCCAACATTTGTGCGCAGAGGTCTTGACGCCCCTAAAGTCTTCGCTTAGTGTGTTATATAAATGGTTTTACTGCAACTGACCTATTATAATGACATTGGTAATTTTGCGAAATTATGTTGTCTTATATTTATTCTGTATAATCACTGCTGTAATTTTGAGTAATATTGTTGTTTGATTGCTGTTGATAGTTGCTTCTGTGACTTGTCCTCTGCGCAGCGCAGTACATATTCACATTCTCTTTGGTGGTGCTACAGTTATGTAGGCTTGGCTCCTCCCTAAACCCAGCTGAAAGACCAAGCGTGATTTCACCGGCCAATGAGCATAAAGACAGTAATTATTTAATCAATTTCAACATAACTGACATCATATTATCAACCAATGATGAAGCCACTCTTTGGCAGTGAAGGACCCCCGAGGATTCCTCTCTGTCAGCGCTAGAGAGCGCTCGCTCAAAGAATATCAAACCGTTTGCTGTTTCACTACAGTGAACTGGATAACTCTGCTTGCATTTGGCGTCAGTGGTATAAACACAGTTGTTATTAGTTATCAGAGAGCATGTGTGAAGTATACAGTGATCTTGAATAACATGTCGTTCCGGGGGCGCACAATGCTGACCCTGGATCTATACTGTCCAGATAGGTTTGTCCTTTTTGAGGACATACCTGAAAATGTAATGGATTACCACCCCGTCCCATTAAGGTGCAGAAAATTTTATAAGAGCATGAATTATGACTACCCTTTAGAGAAAGAACTGGGAATTCAAGTTCGTTAAAAGTAAAAAGTCTTGAAAGCCTCTATTCAGATGAGGGCCAATACGTTACAGGTCACAAGTGATAAATCTTATCTGCTTATCAACAAATAGAATTTGATTGATTGACTTACTCCTCGTCCTTTCTGCCCATTCATTGAATTCTTTTCGAAAATTGCTATCCCAGCGCATCAGCGTGGGCATTCTCATTTTCTATCTTTTGGCGCACTCTAGTGACACAATTAAGTACTAACACCTACATAAACGAGAGTGGGTCTTGCGCTGGTTTGTATAAGAGAGTTGAAAAAATCATTATTATTAGAATTATAAGTACTGCTGTCATTTCAGCACTGAAAATAATGCCCTTTAATACTCCAACTGTTACCAGTACTGGCACTAATAAAACAATAATAATAATTATAACTATCTTTTATTTTCCCCACAGGTTTAATTTTCGTACGTTTCGGTGGACACAGACAATGCTGTTTGCAATTAATGAAATAAATAGTAGAGATGACCTGCTACCAGACACAGACTTGGGCTACGTCATCTATGACTCCTGCTTCACCATCTCCAAGGCGGTGGAGGGCACATTGACCTACCTGACAGGGCAGGATGAGGCCGTGCCCAACTACCGCTGTGGGACAGGGGCACCGCTGGCAGCTCTTGTGGGTGCAGGGGGCTCTGATCTCTCCATTGCCACAGCCCGAATTCTTGGCCTGTACTACTTCCCACAGGTACAGTGCGCCCTGAAAATCTCAGTCCTGTCTGAGTGTCCTTTAAACTGCCCCTAAGAACTGAGTCTATTTGTTTTGTGCCTAAATATATGGACAGATTGTTTTTTTTACAGTGTGGCCATTCATATATCTACCCATTTATCCATTATGCCTCCCCCCATCAGAGCACCCATCAGTCTGTAAGTGTGTCCATACTACCCTGTCTGACCCTTTCTGTTTCTCTATCCCTAGGTTAGCTACTCGTCCTCATGCACCGTGCTGGAAAGTAAGTTCCAGTTCCCCACTTTCCTGCGCACTATCCCTAGCGACGTACACCAGTCGCAGGCCATGGCTCAGCTGGTGCTGCACTTTGGCTGGACCTGGGTGGGCACCATCGCCGCGGACGACGACTACGGCAAGTACGGCATCAAGTCCTTCAGAGAGGAGGTGGAGGAGGCGGGCGTGTGCATCTCTTTCTCCGAGACTCTGCCCAAGGTCAGCTCGCCCGAGGCCATCGTGCGCATCGTGGAGACGGTCAAGCAGTCCACCGCAAACATCATCGTGGTGTTCTCCTCCGACGTGGACCTCAGCCCCCTCATCGACGAGCTGCTGCGCCACAACATCACCAACCGCACCTGGATCGCCAGCGAGGCCTGGGTCACCTCCGCCCTCATTGCCCGGCCCGGGATCCACTCCGTCCTGGGCGGGACGCTAGGTTTCGGCATCCGCAGAGCCGTCATCCCGGGGCTGCAGGAGTACCTCCTTGACATCGACCCGTACCAGGACCCGCTCACGGAAGAGTTCTGGGAGACGGCCTTCAACTGCACCCTGGATTACGGGCGAGCGATGCGGAGCGTGACCATGAGAGAGGCAGCGGCTCTTAATACCTCAAACTCCAGGAGCGCTGCCATCCCCAACGGACTGTGCACAGGCAAGGAGTCCCTGGCCCTCCTCAATAACACATACTCAGACGTGTCGCAGCTACGTCTGACCTACAGTGTGTACAAGGCGGTCTACACTGTGGCCCATGCCTTGCACAACCTGGAGTACTGTAAACCTGGGGAGGGGCCCTTCGAAAACAACAGCTGTGCCAACATCTCCAACTTCGAACCCTGGCAGGTAAACATACAGGGCCTTCACCATGGTCACAAGACAGACAGACGCAGGCACGCGCCAATGCACGCATACTCACAAACACCTTTTCAGTCTCTGTTTTTTCTCTGAGACAGAGTGGGTCTGAAACAAAGTTTCCAATAGTCTGTAGTAATAGTCTGCTTTTAGTCTGTAGATTACTACTGTGCAAATTAACTAACAAACATTTCTTATTATTCTTCTCTTCTTCTCTCAGTTAATGTACTACCTGAAGAACCTCAGATTCAACGTCCCACACACGAGAGAGGCCATCTTTTTCAACGATGGGGAGGTGCTTGGGGAGTATGACATCATCAACTGGCAGTGGAACCTTGACGGCAGCATCACCTACGCTCAGATCGGTCACTACAACAGCTCAGCGCCCCTTGGGGCCAGGCTGACCGTTGATAACGCATCCATCATCTGGAACAATAACGTTCTGGAGGTCAGTGGCAGAGCCAGACAGAGTGACACCACAACATGTGACAATGGGTGTTTATGGATGAGTGTAGGATGAAATTTATGGTTATGTGTCTGCTTTTCTGATGCAATACATTTGTTGATGTGATAACTTACCTGAGCTGTTTTTCCTGAGCCATGTTCTACATTAGTATGTATGCAATTACACATACTACTGTAAAGTAAACCTGAAGGTTGCTGTTATGGTTGTCAAAGCTCTCCTAAAAGTTCTCAAACATTGTCCTCTGCTGGTCTACCGTAGACACCGCGCTCTGTGTGCAGTGAGAGCTGTCAGCCTGGAACCAGGAAGGGCATCCGGCAGGGAGAGCCTGTTTGCTGCTTCGACTGCATCCCCTGTGCAGACGGTGAAATCTCAAACCAAACAGGTGATGATGACCATGAGTATAAGGACTATGAGCCAATTACAGGGAAGCAGTTCAGTGAGATAGCTTAAATCTGGTGAAACCCGCAAGGCCCTGCTTTTTTCTGTTCCAGCTGGACAAAATATAAAATCTGATGAGTGTTTCTTGCCATCTTAAACAGAAGAAATAAGATACATAAGAGAAAGATACTAGACTGTAGGCAAATAGATAAAGTAAATATCTCTGTAATATAGAGAGTATTTCATTAATCTCAAGTAATAGATTAATGTTCATTCATTCATCCTTCATTTATCCTTTAGATCATGATCCATAAACCTTTTTCTCAAAGGTAACCCATATCTCTTGGTATTTTTTTCTTTGCTTTTAAAATAACACCCAGTTACATTTTCTGTTTTCTGTTTGGGAAACAGATGCAAGAGAATGTATTCAGTGCAGTGAGGACTACTGGTCCAATGCCAACCGGGACACCTGCGTGCCCAAGACTATCGAGTTCCTAGACTTTGGGGAGCCCCTGGGCATCACCTTGATCGTGATCTCCGCATTCGGGGCACTGGTGACCATAGCGTTTGCCGTGGTGTTCCTGTTGCATGTGAACACGCCCCTGGGGAAGGCGAATGACCCAGCGCTGACCCTCACGCTGCTGCTGTCCCTGGTGGTGACCTTCTTGTGCTCCATCGTCTTCCTGGGCGAGCCTCAGCACTGGTCCTGCATGACCAGCCAGGTGGCGCTCGCCCTGGGCTTCGCCCTCTGCCTGTCCTCCCTCATGGGCAAATCCGTCGTGCTCATGCTCCGCGCCCGCGCCCTAAAGGCCGCCAAATCCGCCAAGTCCGGCGAGCCCAAAGCCAGCGCCGTCGACGGAGAGGACGCTCTTCGGCCCATCCACCAGAGGGCGGTAGTGGCGGTGTGCACTCTGATCCAAGCGATCGCCTGCACAGTGTGGCTGATCCTGCTGCCCCCCCACCCGGTCAAAAACACGGCCGCCCAGAACATCAAGATCATCCTGGAGTGCGACGAGGGCTCCATCGTCTTCATCTGCTGCATCTTCGCCTACGACATCCTGCTGGCGCTGCTGGCCTTCGTCTTCGCCTTTGTCGCCCGCAAGCTGGAGGACCACTTCAGCGAGGCCAAGTGCATCACCTTCGGCATGCTCGTCTTCTTCATCGTGTGGATCTCCTTCGTCCCCGCCTACCTGAGCACGCGTGGGAAGTTCATGGTGGCTGTGCAGATCTTCGCCATCCTGGCCTCCAGCTTCGGCCTGCTGTTCTGCATCTTCCTGCCTAAGAGCTACGTCTTCCTGGTGAAGCCTGACAGGAACGTGGAGGAGCTGATGAGACCCCGCCCCAAACCCCGCGACAGCACGGCCACGGGCACGTCCGCCTCCGCCTCCTTCGCCACCGATGTCAACGGCACCACTGTGTCCACTGTCTCTGTCGACGACTAAAGGGTCCCCACTAGCACCACCTTAACAGCAGGAATTTGCTTCTAATAACATGGGACTCTGCTGCTTACACTGTGCAAGGTCACATGTCTGTGAGTAATGACCAGAAGCGTGTAATGGGCAGTGTCAGACACACACACACACACACACACACACACACACACACGGAACACACATGCACATATCCAAACACTCTCTCACAGACTCACAGAGACTCACCACATACACACACAGTTCAATAAAACATTAGCTATCTTACCTTACAAGCAAAAGCCACTGTAAATATAGAATCACTGGATGGATTTAGAGTTTGATTTCATTTAACTAAAATTATCCTATATAATATGGTTTCTGAACAGATGTATATATGGGGTGTACAGAGTTCAGACCAGCATCAATCATATAAACCATTCTAGTGACTCTATTTCTGTGAACATAACACAGCCAGAGGAACCCTCTGACAGCGCTCACTAAGCATGCCAAATCAATGAGGGAACACCTCCTATAATCAGCTCCATTCAAGATTACACAGTGCATTTCCTGAGTAATGACACCATTTACAGTTTAAGTGCAATTACATATTCCATATTTTGTGCTACTTCTTTCTTTATGATATATATTTTTATATGTAGTTGACGTCAAATCATCTCACTCAAGCAATCAATCGCTGACGCTCAAACGCATTGGTGGAAATAGTTTTGTGAAATGGTAAGGTTGACTGAATTACCATCTGTCGGTAAGGATAAAAATCTGCAGCACGCCATGTGCAGCTTAGTTTTTTGAGAAACAAATTCTGGCACAAACTTTAATGTGAACTTTGATTTAATTTTTAATGTAGTTCTGTAATTCTGTATGCATGCAACTCTTTTGATATTCTATATTTGCTTTGCAAACACTTGCAAAACTTTGAACAAATAAAATGCTGTTGACTGCAACTCTCTTCTGAAAACAATAAAATATATTGTTTACACTCTTATTTGTCTGGGCAATTCCATTGGAAAGGATACTACTGGAGCTGCATACTGATAAAATGCTAACTACTAACACACACATGTCTACTGCTTTGAGATATGGATATCTGTGAGGTCAACAATAAATGTATCCTTATAACACAAAAACATGATTGTCCTTGTGTAGCCAGTCACACATCAGCATTTAACAAGGTAACACCTCCAAGCTCATTCCTCCACAGAGTGTGAGTTTGTGTGTTTATGTGTGTGTATAATCTGGGTGTGGGGCAACAGATTCCACTGGAACCAATCAAAGGAAACAACTGCTGCTTGAAAATACACGCACGATAAGAGAAATTATTTTCATAGTTACAAAATCATCCCCTCTCTTTATGACTGATTGGACTTTGAGAATCATCCAAATACTAGAATGGTTAAATACCCTTCCCCAGAAGTTTCTTAAATTTTCACACATTATTCATTATTAATTATTATTACATCATTATTCATTACACACTACATTATTAAGCACAGGTTCAGATTTGTACTTCATTGATTACAAAACCAATACTTTAACCACTACAGCACTCTGCTGCCTGCCTAGCTGCCTGGATGCAAAGATTTTGCGTGTACAGTGGGATCAAGGACTTGGAATAGACATTTAGAAAATGAAAATGTTATCCCTCTGACATCGACTGCACGCCATGCTCCTTCACTGACAGTAACTTTGCCCTCAAACACATTTACTTGCCCTGTGTTCAAGTCTCAAGCTCAAACTTTTCTAAGTTGCTCAAATTGCAACCTGAATCATGGCATGAAAACCCGTAATTATCGAGTCAGGCCACAACACTCAAAAAGGCCATAATGAACGATAATTTAGTACAGGAGAAAGGGTAGCGTGAGGGAGAAAGAAGGGCTGAAAAGCTATATTTTTCTGCTCCTTAATTATGTGGCTGCGATAGTGAAAATGGCCCTTTTATACCAGTTTTCCTTATCCACATGCGCTAGCTATACACACACCTTGGAAGTAGTGTGGCCTGGTGTTTAAGGAATTAAATTTAAGATCATCATCAGATCATAATCTTGTCATTTATTAAACATAAAACCTCCTGTCTCAGATACCAGGAATATAAACTACAGCTTTTGATCCAATACTGTCCTTATGTGCCAAATTCAGCAAACACCAAGGCTAAAAGAAAGTGTGTTTTTTTTTTTTTTAAAGAGAAGGCACTGCTGTAATGAACTCCCCTTAGAGGTGGCCTAATGGCTTTGTATCAACAGCCCAAAGCTCCTTCATGGAGGGCACTTGATTGTATCCAGCCTACCTCCACTTCCCTCAATTATATTTTCAGCAAAAGTCAGAGTTTTCCATCTCTGACACCCCCCACCCCCCAACCAGGATACCCCTGGCAGCTCGCTTCTGTGCTGAGAGGCTTGTGCCTGCAAATGATCCCCTCTGAGAGTCCAGCTACAGTGATGGGAGAACCTGTCAGACCCCGCAGCATTCCGCCTGTCCTCCTTGCTCTCTCTGCTCGCCTTCATGCCACTCCCTCTCCCTCCTTCCAATACAGTGAACCACAGTTTGTGTGCTCTTATTTTGGCTCTCTTTTCAGCTGTCTTGTGTTGTGATGGTGTTGTTCTATAATTGGAAGTACAGCAGCTCTCTCTTGGCAAGGGCTGGCCACACATACCGGAGGAAGACCCCGCAGTGTGTAAACAAGTCAAAGAGCGAAGCTTGGGTGGCCAGACAGAGCGGAACGGTCACACGACCAGCGTAACCCAGGCGACCCGCACAACAGGGCAAGAGGAGAGACCAGCAGTAGCAGAAAACCAAAGGCTCCAGGTATGGAACTCCACCACATGGATATTCTAACATTTGGAGCTCACAAAAGAGATTGCTGATTAGTGCTTACCTGAAACCAGATACACGTGCACATAGAGCAAAGAACATACAAGAATTCCATGTGTGTCACAATTTGCTGAGATCCAGCTGTGGGCTGTCTGTGGCTGCTTCTGACATCACACTAGGTAGGGTCAGCAAGTCCCATGGATTGATACTATGTGTCTTCTAACACCATTAGATTGGATCGGACTGAAAGTTTCCCAGTTACAGAGGATGTGGAGGAACACCTACCTATGAGCACCTTGTGAAAATAATGGATAGGAAAGTGGCCCTCTGCAGAAGCAAGGGAAAAGAAATTGGCCATCAATTAAATTTGACTAAATCCAACATTCTTAATGAATGGATTGTCAGAAATTGCTCAAAAGAATGTGTTACAGTGTGGTGATGCAAAAGGGTAACACTGATAACAGATACAGTATTCAATGCAAAGGAAATGAGGAGAAATGTGCAACTTTAAAACGTCCTTCCACCTGTGTGGACCCCACGCAGAAGCTGTGATGTAACAGGTGCAAAGAATTCCAACATTATCAGCTATTATTTACAGTAAGGTCAGAGGCATGCATTTCAGAGCTACTCCAGTTACACTGGTTTTCTTTCACCTTTTCTTCCAGTCACCAAAGCACAACTAGTTAATGTGTTTCAGTTTAAAATGCTAACTACTAACACACACATGTCTACTGCTTTGAGATATGGATATCTGTGAGGTCAACAATAAATGTATCCTTTTTACACAAAAACATGTCCTTGTGTAGCCAGTCACACATCAGCATTTAACAAGGTAACACCTCCAAGCTCATTCCTCCACAGAGTGTGAGTTTGTGTGTTTATGTGTGTGTATAATCTGGGTGTGGGGCAACAGATTCCACTGGAACCAATCAAAGGAAACAACTGCTGCTTGAAAATACACGCCACTATGCTTTGCTGTCTTGTACTGGCCAACGGCATTCCCCAGCCTCTGTTCACTACGGATGAAATGTAATTTTGCCTTTACTGTTCAGAAAACCTGCAATAGTAGGTTGTGATATTAACACTAATCTAACCTTTTCGAAGTCTCCGACTGACACAAAAAAGATGGGATATTGAATGTTGGGATAGTACTCAGATTTTTCTGCAGAGGAATGACAATGACAATATGGCAACTGGAAAACTGGAGATACATGCGGTGTATTTTGGTGAGGATGAATGAATGAATAAATAACGATATCTTTAGAAGTGGCAAAAAAGAGAGCTCCGGCTGTGGCATATTACAGCCCACAGCATAGGGGCAAGACTCGGTTAGCCAATCTTAAAAGTGGTGATTTAGAGGAGCCCTGCATTCCAAATTCCCCACGGCCATCTTCTCACCGAGCCTGACAATGCCACCGCCACGAACGCTGTTGATGTTCGACCCCCGACGGAAATCCCTTCAGAGCTGGGATTAAGCTGAGCGTTTCTGACAGCGTCGGCAGAGCCTGTAAATGCTTCACTTTGGTGATAGACCTACATTGTGTCTTGCAAACTCTCCAGACTGAATGTTAAGACATGAGTTAACATACATGTGGAAGAAAATGCAGCATGCAATGTTTCTTTTGAACTCCTTTTCCTCATAAAGTGCATACACACTGGTGCAAAAAAATATGTATTAAAATTTAAAATGATTTGATTGCTATAAATATGAAATTACTACTATCTGTATGTAATGATGATTAAGCTGTTTAATGTTCCCAGGAAAACATAAATTAAAAGCCAATCATGAAAATCATTTGAGGTAGCTCATTAATTTGGGTTTTGAACCACATCTGGCCTAAATCAGAATAATTCTATGATCCAATGGCAAAACTGATAATTGACATCACTTAATCACTGTCTTTTCCTCTTCTCTACTTTAGGCCTATGTTTTCAGATGTGTGAATGTCTGAGTCGAGAAGTAGATCAACGCGACTAAAGGAATGAACGTGCAGCTTGCCACAGATCCTGGTGACAGGCTTTCTGCAGAGTGTCAAGGTGAATTTAGAATGCTGTACAGGTAAGATCAGCTCAAATTAGTGACGTTTACTAAATGTGACTGACCTTGAGGAAATCGCACTTCAAGGCACTACCTCAGCCTGTCTGTATATGTGCACACGTTGTGTGGGCAATTGCGCGGCTACCACAACCTGTCATGTTCATTAAAGTGACTGAAAGGAAAACACCCTCTTCTCTCTGTCTGCAGACAATGACTCAATATACTGGCAAGTGTTAAGGCTGCCAAGCTGATCGAAAAGGCCAATTGTGCCATTAGGCGGTAAACACTCAACTTAAAAAAAGAAAGGTGCGTAAGAAACCGATATCCGGGGGTTTCTCATCACGGTCCAGGGTAATGTTACTAAATCACGGGACGCAAGACGTCAGAGCTCACCTCGACACAATATCAGGTGAAGGAGTGGCAAAGGGATACCCGTCTTTTTCCGAGACAGTATGCATTCTGAATTTCAAACAGTGAGAGTTTTTGAACATTAGGGGGAAGAAATTACATTCTGTAACAGTCTATTTCAGATTCAGAATGTCCCTCTGTGTCCAGGCGCACTCAACAGTGTCCTGAGGAAAGTTCGGGTCTTTTAAAATAATCACCTCTGGTTTAATTTAGACTGATGGTGATATGAGCCATTTGAAAAGAAAGCTTACAGGAGCCCACAGCCCCCCAGGAAATTCTGCCCAAAGTCCTCAATGTGTGAATCAATTTGGGTAATGAAAGGGAAGAAAAAAACTTAGGTGTAATTATTCTCACAGACACTTAAATTGCAATTCTCACCATGACCCGTAGGAAAAGGACAGGAGGGAAAGCTGAATCGAGGCATAACTTGCCTGATCTTTCCCGGTCTGCAAAGTTGTGGAGGCTTCTCTCAGTAAATTACCTATCATTTTACCAATTTCATTTTGTGCTTTCAGCGTGGACAACTATAATAGACGGATCTACTTTTGTAAAAGATAATCACATATTCTTTTCATGGAAGATTACCCCAAATAAAGAGCCACTCTGGCTGACTAACACTCTGTACACTCCAATAACACAAAGCACATGATTATGGTCATTTTCTTTTTCTTTCTCTGCCAGATTAGTGCAGTGATTTGATGTGACGTTTGGATTGCAGTGCAAAGAGACTATTTTCCCTTCTGTTGAGGGGAGAATAGTTTCTTAAAGATATGTTAAAGACAGAGAGAGTGGATTGATTTCAAAATGAAAAACTGTATTTGTTGTGGCAGTTACGGGGAAGGACTGTGGCTTCATGACCATGCCTGTTCATGGTGAGGTATCCCCGACCTCCTTACCAATGTAAAAAGATACAAAAAAAAATCTTCTTCACACTCCTGTCACAGAGTCGCCAGGGGCCAGAACATGACCCTGTTGAGACACAATACCCAGCTGTCTGACTGGCCATAGGATACCCTTGCCCACACCTCACAGACAGGAGATGTGTCCCCCACCAGACTGCATATACACACACACACACACACACACACATGTAGACGCATAAGTATTTGCACACTTACGCACACACACACAGACACAGACACATGCAAACACAACACACATACAAACATCACACTCTTGGAGGTATGTTTACTCCCCTCTCAAGCTAAATACACTGCTAAAAACCATGCAGCCCTGTTACAATACAGCACTTTCCAATTCACTTTCAACTGACTGAGACACTGACAAAACCAGAGAGACAGACTTGGAAGAAGATCTAATGTCAGAATTGCAACTCGTTGTGCCTCACGCTCCCTCTTACCATCTCTCTGTCTTCCATCCTCTCTCCATCTCCCTTTTTCTGCCAATTCTGTCTTTTACAATAGTTTTATGCAAATGTATTTCAGCCATGACACCAGTGGTGTTTTGTGGGTTTTCCCCTCTCTCCACCTTCTGCTCATTTTCCTTTTTCCTCATATTATTTTGCATAGTGATCTTGGCATCTCTATTACTTGGCATCTCTATTACAATACTGACTGTACTGATGAAAGAAGCTCTATGGTGTGGCGGTGATTGTGAGCACTCCTCCCCTTGCTGTAGTTTAAATGTTTTACATTTGCTATATTATGTGGAAATCTCACCACTTTGTATTTTGTCATTTTAAAGCTTCATTAAGTTTTATGACTAAAATATCTGTCATTAAGCAATCCAATCCAAGAATTGTTTTTTGAATTTGGCACATTATGCCTCCATAACAATCATTGTAAAAGAACAATCAACTTTAATTGCAACACAAAATTTTCATTTGAATTATGTGGAGGCCCTTTCAAGGCAGAAAAGAAATAAAATAATTAAAAGTAAGAAATAAAAAAGTCACTATAACCATATAATTGTGACTATTGCTTACATTTATTTTACATTAGGAAGCTGTCACATAAAAATGTGATGATATGGTACTTGTTACATTGTTAAAATGGCCTTTAAGTGTAAGATGTTAACATTGTTGTTAAGTGTAAGATGTTAACAATGTAACATTGTTTTTCTGATTTAAGTGTGGAAAAAACAGAAGAAGGAATTTGGAATTCAATAGAAGATACAGTAAACAATGCCAAAGCGGCACATTATGCACCAGCGTACTGCAGAAACACCCCAATAATGATGTAGTCATTAATTATTGATCAATATTTAAGGATTTGTGGATCTGCCTAAATGTCTGCATTTCTGATTTGGAAGTGGTTTGTTGTATTGATATCTTATACAGTAGCAGTCAAAAGTTTGGACGCACCTGATTAAGATAATGGGAAACATACATTCAAAGGCATTTCGATCTAAAGACTTAGTTAAATAGTTAGTTAAATTGATGCCTGTGTGTGAATCTCTTTCCATAAGATAGTTTTTTGTTTGTAATACGTTTTTGGTTACTGCATAATTCCTTTGTGTTATTTCTTAGTTTGTGTCTTAACTAATATTCCAAAATGTGGAAAATAGTAAAAATTAAGAATAACAGTTGTGTCCAAACTTTTAACTGGTACTGTATACACACACACACACACATACACACACTGGCTCTGCAAGCCTGTAGCTTTCTTTGTTCATCGTCCCCATTGCATGTTGGTCACTGTCTGGCCTCCATGCTGGTTTCTGACTCTCCCTGCTGAGGTCAGGTATGTGGTGGAGGCTGAAGGAGGAATCTGCGGATTCTGAGCTTGCATTGGATTTCTTTTTTGTCTCCGCTGGAGTGCTGTGCTGTGGAAACAGACAGTCTCACATGTCAGGGCTCCAGCTGGCATTTAAACAACAGTAAACCGTTTTGGAGAGGAATGGGGGAAGCCCGCAGAGAGGGTAATGACCGCGCTGATGGACATGGGGAAATGTTATCAGAGCTGGAGGGAGGCCACAGGGTTAAAAAGAATCTTGTTACCTTCTTTGGAAACAGTTCATCTGTTGAGAAAAGCCTTCACTGTCCATCAAGGAGACTTGAAATCACCTTCTGTTCAATTTAAAAGCACTCACTGTAGAAATGTGTGTCTGCATGCTTGTGTGTGTGCCTGTATATGCATAGACATATGTATGTGCATGTGCTTATGTGCATGCTTGTGCACAGATGTGATTGTGTGTGCATTTGGCCTTGGTGGCCGAAGCAGCCAAAGCACCTGCATGTTTCATGGGGTCAGTGTGGTCTGGAGTTACGGCAGGACTTGAATAACAAGATGCTCCTCCGAGTCACCCAGCAGACTAAGTCTCACACTCTCGAGTTTCACCCCCGAGGTCATAAGGGGCAAGTTGTTCTGTCTTCTGTCTCTGTTGTCCCTGTCTCTCATTGTTTTCCGTCCCATAAATAGTGTGTCATGGTCAGGGGTGCCACTAGAAATTTTGGGCCCTATGAAAGAATATAATATTGGGCCCCCCAAACCTATAATAATAATAGTG
Organism: Megalops atlanticus; assembly: GCA_019176425.1. Lineage (NCBI taxonomy): Eukaryota > Metazoa > Chordata > Actinopteri > Elopiformes > Megalopidae > Megalops > Megalops atlanticus. Next base: position 21,156,764 of record CM032883.1, on the reverse strand, counting down.
TTCTATGAGGGCCCCCTGTCAGTGCTGGGCCTTTGGAATTGTCCTAACTTTCCCCCCCCTTACGGCGCCCCTGGTCATGGTTCTCCCTCTGTGTCTCCATAAAACATCAGCCCTGAACCTAGTCATCTGTCACTCACCCTGCTTGAGTGTCAGAGCAGGAAGCTGGGTGCAATGACCTCGGGGACTATGGGTTAGGAATCCAGCCTTCACTCTGACCTTCCCCCTCTGGCCCTGCACAGTACCTAAACCAGTCCATTGTTATTCATCTATGGCAACTGATGTAGTGTTTGTTCTGTTTTTTGCCTATTGTAATGTATACTCCTAGATTTAAACTGGTACCTCACTAAATGGTGCAGCAGTCTTCCATGTGGGTTTTGACCCTATGACCCTCTGGTTGTGCATTCACTGCGTATGCCTTAGCACCAACTGGCAGTGCACCTCTGCGTGTCTGGGCTTGGAGCTTAGGGACAGGATGAGACGCTCATTACCTCATGTGACTCCAGGTACAATCAGTAAGCGGAGCTGCAAGTTAAAAGGCTCTGCTAATTTTAAGAATTCGGTTTCAGTACTCCTGAAATTATGCAGTTATTTGCATAGTTGCTTGTCCATGCAGAAATAATGATGGGGTCGGAGGCTTTAGTGTCGCTGTACAGTGCACCTCTTCTCTCCAGAGTGCAAAGGGCTGAATAATAGTTCCTTTTAGTGCACACAAATTCTGGGAAAGAAGTCTGCATTGAAAACAGTAGTTTGATGTGCGCTGCTCAATCAAGGGCCTTTTCAAACACGATGAAGTGGTTGTACTTCTGTCATCATGTTATTCAAAAACATTTACATGTTTAATTTCACAAAACCATCCGTGTTATATGTACAGTATGTTTTTTAAAACTGTTTTTTACTGATCTCTTTCATAGTTATGCACCAGATGCATGGTAAAAACAAATACCATATGCTCTGACCCTCTTTATGGACACACAGGACAGTACAGGAAATCTTGAATAACACAGGAATGTTGTGCGTTTGCAGTAGCACTAGGAGTAATGTTCTGGCTCAATGCACATATATGTGAAGGTGGCTGATGTCCCTCACAGATAGTAAATTGACAAGTCTCATGACAATGGAATGGTGCAAAGACCCACAGTACGTTATATATAGAAGTTTAATGTTTTAGCTCTAATTCTGTCTCAAAGTGACGGGGTGGGCGAGACGATGGCACCTGCAGCCGGGTTTATTGGGTGGGTAATCCCTCGCCCTGCTGGCCCCGTAGGGTGTTGCCTGTAGGAACGTGGCGTCATACACACCCTGGCACATATGTCTCCTCCTCTCTCTCGAGCGCAAGCCGGCGGGTGAGGACAGGGAGTGGTTGGATCGGGTTACACTCCAAGGATGGGTGGTTATAAGAGCAGGGAGGACAGGAGCGGGCAAGGAGAGAGCACGTTCTGAGGAGGTGCGGCAGAGGAGCTTGGGTGACCCTGCTGCTCGGCCGTGCGAAGCCACCGGAGCGGACCTTCGATCCCCAGAGGGTGACGCCATGCTCGCGGCCCGCAGCAGCTCCGTCGGCGGCCGGGGGATCCACGAGGAGCCCCCCCGGCTCCGGAAGCACTCGGTGGCCTCCCTGGGCAGCAGCCGCGCCCAGAGGAACGCTCAAGAGCACAACCGCGAAAACCGCAGTAACAGCCTTGTCCAGCAGAGGGCACGCAAGGCCGCACTCATGCGGGAATTGGAAATGAACTGGTACCTGAAGAGCTTCGGACTCTCCCGAGAGGACACCACAGCCCACCAGACTGGCATGCCCTACCGGTGAGTTAACTGTGGGGGCCTGTACTGGACACATATACCGTACTGGAATCAGAAATGAAAAAAATGCTCATCTGTGACCAGTATGTTTTTGTTGGGGTGTGGATTTCAAGCCAATACTTTTAAAAATGCCTTTAAAATAAAGTTATTTGTGTGAAGTGTCTGGACAACACAGAGACAATGTATTTCATGAGATGAGCAGGCTGGAGTAGGTGATACTGATATTTTGGGGTGGGGCCAGCCTGTATCAAATAAGGTTGTTTGTTGTTTAAACATTTGACCAACACTGTTGTTCTTATGGGATTGGATGGTGTCATTCCTATGTTTCAGTAATACTGTTGTAGTGGTAGGTATGACCTGTGTGATTCTCTGGATGGCTTTCCTCCTGGTTTCAGGTCCGCCTGGCTGATCCTATTATAAACCTTCATTCCTTGGCAGGCCTCTCATTGTCCTGCGATCCACCCATACCCAGCTGGGCAGTGACTAAACAAAGCATGGCTGTGACTTTTACTCCATGTCCATCAACTCAGTTCGTTAATGCGTTTTCAACAGCGGAGGCCTTGGGCCTGTCATGTTAAGTCAGAGAATGTGACTTGGGGCAATTCATCAGGAGGGATGAAGTACAGATTAACACAGAGGCATGTTTATAGCCTAGATGCTTGTGCTTGAGCTCCCAGCTGCATTAGAAACAGCAAGATGGTCAAACACGAGAAAGCCACCATCAGTCTCACACACATTCTCCTCTTGGCAGTGAAACAAATGCAATTAAAGGAAAGTAAAGTCTGATGAGGACACCTGTTCCGGGGAAGATCCATTAGACGTTGATGTCTGCATCAGAGAGCAAATAAATAATTAGTGAGCAGATAATTAGTGAGTGTACAAGGGAGCGTTGTGCAGGCAATCTGTTTTAAACAGTCACATGACCGTGCAGAGTTCCATCTGTCTCCCTTGGGAGTGACCTGTGTTTTTTGCAGCTTCACTGCATTTCTATTCTTCATTAGTTTTTAGATATATGAGGTTAGTTCTACCATTATAATGCACTATGTATAATTCACAGCTGAGAGGCATTGTCTTCTATGTAGTTTCATAGCCCAAATATTATGTACAAATGTAACGGATATGTTGATTCACTGTTAAGCCAAAGACCAACTCTATCATTTAAGCATATCTCACGAGAAATTTGAACCTGAAACCATGTTTGTTCAGCACGTAAGCCATACCACTCTATTATAAAGTCAATTTAGGTTGATGTGGGACTTATACCAAGCAGAATTCCAAACTCACATGGTTCCGAAATAGGGTATTAATTTAATGGTATGATCTAAGATGAAGTCCAGTGTGTTTTTAAATTGGAGTTGATTTGTCTGAGGAATAATATGTTCGTGGTGCTGTCACGCTGTAGCAATTACTTTTTCTATTAGTGTCTGGTTTCATGGCATCTGTCCAATGATGTGGGACTTTGTTGTGACAGCGTTAAGCCTCCTTGGTGACAAACAAGTGGGCAGAGAGAGACTGTGCCACACTGGCACGTAATTCCCGCCTGTCACTGTCACCTGCTTTCTCATGCTGAATTTTAGAGACCATTTTATTGTGCGTTATGTAAGTCTAGTGTTTAACATTCTTGGCTGTGAACTTTTTTTCCCATATCATTTCATGTTGCTTTGCCCCTGTCTCCTGTCTCTTTCCCTTACTTCCTTATTTCTCTGTAAAGATAATACGATTAGGCTTGTGAAACTGGAGCTTGCTGACTCTCAGAGCCAAAGCGTTCTGGGACGTGCCAGGATTCTCACCTGTGCAGTCACTGACAGGGAGAGCTGGATTCCAGCACGATCTCCTCCCTCTCTTTCCTAATGGATGGGAAAGCACTGGCCAACACTGACATTGTGTGTGAGTGCCAGGGATTGGTGCATGATGGTGAAGATCCAGTGATAAACCATGCATGAGTGTCTCATTAAAGGTGTTTCAGCATTATGGTAGAGAGTTCTGTCATTATAATATGTAACTTTGGCAATATGGCACAGAGTTTAGGCAAAATAGTAAAGTTTATGTAATGTGGTAGAATGATTATTTTTTACTTTCACAAAGACAGAAAATTATGCTACTTCTCTCTCTCCTCATTCTCCCTTTTATGTGTCTTTTCAATATCTCTCTCTCTTTCTGTCTCTCCTTCTGTTGCTGTCTGTTACAGTAGGAATTGTGGGTGGAAATTATCGAGCAAATCAGTTGTGGAGGGAGATATAATGTGTGGGTGGCAGTTTTCATGTGAAGAGACTATATCCACAACGATCAAAAACTAAAAGTGTAAAATTCTCTTGTTGACTATAAGCATGGGGAAAATGAAAAAAAAAAACTGTACCAGCAATCCTTCCCTTTATACACTTCAAAGATACATTCCTTTTGTAAACCTTGTGGATGCCATTGTGCCCCATCATCATAATTGAGCCACATACTCTGTATCCCGCAGGCCACACTGTGAGATGTGGTGACTGCGTTTCATTCTGCCCTCATGCATTCTGAGCTATCTGAGCTACCCGATGTACAACCTGGTAAGGACAGTGAGGACACCTGACATGGTGACATGAATGACACACCTTTTTCTCAAACGGGTCTTGTTTCCCCTCTCCCTGTCTCTGCCAAAATAAGCACAGGAAAGCCCTGGCAGCTTTGAGCTAGGGCTGCCCAGGCTTCATTCATCGCCTCTGCAGACCTGAGACCAGAGGAAGATGTATTGAGGTGTCTTCTCTGCCAAGTGCACCATCAATATGCTGATGGAACAAAACACTGTCTTTCTGCTTTGGCTCGGGCTGCCAGTGTCGGTCATGATGTGTGCATATCAGGAGAGAGCTCTTTGACGCAAGACAGATCACTCACTGTACTACCGTTTCAACAATGAGCACAATATCAAAGAGCACTGCAAGACAAAAGGAAAGTGGGAGACACAAACAGGGGATGTAAAAGTATGGGAACAGAGCAAGAGAAAGGCAGAGGGAGCTTCTCAGTCTCAAGCTCTGTCAGGCTGCAACCAGTGATACTACATTACATTGCATTACAGGAGTTCATGTGAGGGTTTGTTTACACACCTGGAAGATGTTATTGAAAGGTGGCCAGTCATAAACACCAAGATATCTACTGCAAATTAAAAAGGCAAGGTTCTTCAGCACTCAGTGTTTAGAATTGAGCTTTCCACAGCTTTCAACTTTTCGAGCTGCATATAAAAGAACACAAATCTATACTATGAGTGTTGTGGTCCCTTTTGTGTTCACAGTTATGACAATTATTAATTGATCTGAGATCTGACTACTGTGAGCGTTCATGACATGAGTGACAATCAGCTTTGTTGCTGTAGACAGTGTAGATGCGGTTCCTTGTGGTAATAGCTGTGAAGGTGTCTAGTACAGGCAGATGTAGATCCCTGTATTAGGTTGCACATGTAACTAAAACACTGACCTGTCTTGACCTCCTCACAATAACCACAGCAGCTGTTCTAGCTCACTGTTTGTTATTGGTCATTCTCCTTAGGGGTGTGGTCTACAACACCAAACTGGAAACCTGATGTAAGCAAGTGGCTTACGGGTTTGACAGAAGAACTCTGGTAAGCCCTGAACAAAGCAGGACATTCAGTTTTAAAAGCACATAGCCGTCCGACTGATAACTGAAAAGCTTAGACAAGGCAGGCGGTGATGAGTATTCCAGGAAACACAGGTTTAACTGGCCGTACAAGAGGAAAGGATTATGACAGAGAGACACGTAAACTTTTGCTGTTATGCTTTCTTACACAAAGGTGGATATAATTCCAGATATAAAAGTTGATTTATGAGTATATACTGAGTGGGTGTGCTCATGGATACATGAATGTGTCAACTGAATTCCTTTTCAAAACCTTTCAATATCTTCTGGATAAAAAAAACCCTGTTTGGCACTTGGGAAAACTGAGATCACCAAATTGCAAAATAACAAGATATTCCAAAACATTAGGAAGTGTCATTGTGCAATAGTTTTAGTTGCTGTTTGGACGACATTAAAAAATGTGTGCTCCATAATTCTGCGTTTGTTTAATAGCAGCAGGAGATTAAAGGTGCCAAAGTGTGGCAGTTAAAACACTGTGAAGGGGATTTGCTTGGGAGGATGTGACAGCTGCCATGAAACCTAATACTGTTTTTTGTTCAGTCAAATTTTTTAAAAAGTTTTTTTAGAACCGTCTATGAAGAAAACAAGATGCAAGTTGTTGTTTTTTTATAATAGTAATATCCTCAGGAATCACAAAAATAATTGTAATTACTCATTACTCATTACTAATTTTAAGGTTAATTGTTTAGGGATTCTTTTGCACATGTGGGAAAATACAAGACAAGACCAAAATATGTGGTGTAGCATTGCAGGAGTTTAGATAATGAGGCGATGATGACGTTACAGTGAGGCAGGCTTCCTGTGCAACTGGCCAAAATGGAAAGGGGGGGAGAAAAGGAATGCCTGATGATTTACTATTTGAAGAAGAGTGGACTCTGAAAAAACTGTTTACATATCAGTCGTCTGAGAATTGAGAACCGAGTTACATCATGTTGTAGGATTTGTGTCACAGTGTCAATGCAAATCAGTTTTTTTAAGATTCTTTGCAGGAATTAACCTGTCAGAATATGTATACAGTCAGGTGTCTGTGTATAGGAGTTTCAGCAGTCCTGCCTGGGTATACTTACCTGTTAACAGTACACCCTGAATCTTTTCTGTTCTATAATCTCACAGGGCTTGCATAATTATTTTCCACAATGGAACTACTGCAGACCAAGTTATCAGGATTGGCAAAGAATAACGTACAAATGATAACATTGCAATAGGTATTTGCTCATCCCTATCTAGGCTATGCTTACATGTGTTTCAGATGTTATCTGTGTATTTGCAGATGTACTCAGGTTAAATACTTTACATAAGGGTAAAATGACAGTGCCTCTCCTGGGAATCAAGCATGTGACCCTGCAGTATAAGCCTGGTTTCTTTCCACTTCTCCATTCTGCTGTCAGTTCTGTTGCTTTCCTCTTTGAGTCCTCTTTCTTCCTTACTCATTTTCTCTGTAATGCTTCCACCCGTACTGTTGCCCTCGGCAGTGAGCTTCGCTTGTTCTGTCTGGGGATTCGAATTGATTGTCGTGTACAGCAAGAGAGTGTGGCACCACTGTGGCAAAGCACAATGTCCCACAAATCAGCACACAGACAAGGTGAACTGGCTGTGCATTGCCTTCACCACCGGGTTATATATACAGGCTGTTTGCAGCACTGCTTTAATATGACGTGGATGTTGTGAGAATGTTGCAACATTGTTGAGATGCTCCTCAACAAGGCCAGGAGGGTCACAGTTTATGTAGGGCAGCGTTTCCAACACCTGTCCTGGAGTACCCCTTGTCCTGCATGTTTTAGATCTATCTCTGCTCCAACACAGCTTATTCAAATGATCAACTCGTTATGAACTCCTGAAGCTGCTTAATAACAAATTGATCATTTGAATAAGCTGTGTTGGAGCAGGGAGAGATCTAAAACATGCAGGACAAGGGGTACTCCAGGAGAGGTTTGGGAAATGCTGATGTAGGGGATATCTGGCAAAAAAGTTATGCATAACTAAAAAAAAAACAAACAAAAAACACAGTGTATCAGGTCTATATTATCTCCTGGTTGCTGAAACTCTGCTGTGCAGGACATGTATGAATACCTGACCTCTGATGGATATGTTTAGAGTGAGATGATTTTTCATATACACTACTAAGCAAATAGAAACCAGAGAGAGGAAAAAGTAAATACTGGCAGCAAATGAAAAAAAATGGAGAGAGATGGAGTAAATACTGAAAAAGAGGATTGGACATATAAGGTCATTAAGCTTTGGATTATTCCACAGCAGGGAGGGTAAATCGGGAAATTATAGAAGGCAGATGCACTTCCTGGTTTTTAAATCAACAAAATCCTCATCCACTTCAATAGATTTACATGATTTAATTCATACAAACTGATTTTGAGGTACACCTAGACTAAATGTGCAATGTGCTCACAGATTCACTGACTGATAACTAATTTTGGGAAAAAAGCAGAACTAAAGTTCTCTTGAAAATATTAAGGAATTCTCTGAATAATCAGGGAAAATAGTGTATTATATTTATTTTAACATACTAACTCTGATAAATTATCACCTTTAATTGTCATTTTAATTCTCACATAAAAGTAGGCCAAATATCTTTTTGCTGCAGTTCTATATCAGTCGCTATGGGGTTATTATGTAATTTATTAATTCCGAAATGACTGTGTCTGACATGATGTGGGAGACCAGGTTGAGAAACTCAGAACGATAATCAGGGGTTGTCATGGCTGTGAGACATCACCCATGTAGGTCAGCAATGTTCTTAAAATAATAATTGTCTCTAGAGCCTTCCAATCATTGCTCCAATTAGGGGTGCAATATGAGATTATTATCTTCAATGAAAAATAATTGGTGAAGGAGTAAAGGAGTGCAGAGTGCCGGCTGTGTTCCCCCGACACCTGTCTGCTCGCAAGGGGAGCCGGTGCGCGTGTTGCCTCACACGGCCCAGAATTCCAGTGTTGATTGGCGCCTCTGTTTCCCGGCATGTATTCCTGGTTATGACTCACGCGGTGAAACCTTCGCTGGCATGAGGCTGAGCTGGGGAAAAAATAACGCTAAGCGAATCGGGTAGCTAGCTGTTCAGTGCACGCACTGCAGAGAATGAAGAGAATAACCCCACATACATTTTTACATATTTTAAAGTTCTTTATTAGTGCTCTTTTACCTTGGTGTGAAAATATTAAAGGCCTGGAGATTTTAATAAACTCTTAATAAACAGAGAGACAATGAAACAGTATTTACTGGCATTTTGATCATAGCTATGTGCATGTAATAACACAATAATCTCTGTCATCCTGAAGTTAGTACATTTTTTGTGTCAGTGGCTTTACCCACCCTTAAAAGTTAAAAAACAAATTGTTCTCTGTTATGTTGCTCACATGATCATGGGATAGCCTCCCAAGAGTAAAAAGCCATTTTGTTAGCTATTTCTCTTTGTCACTCATCTAAAAATATAACATTTTAAACGCCACAGGGTTACATAACCCAGCTGACATCCATGTTGATGTTCAGAGTCAGGTTTTCCATATCTTGAAAACAATAGGCACAGCTGTCGTTTCCATATTGTCTACTCCTGTTCTTTGTGTGCGCTTCTGTCGCTGTGTGTTTGTCTATGACTGTGCCTTTATATGCATCTCCCTTTTTGCATGTGCAAGTGAGTGCATGCATTTGTCCATGCATGCTTTTGTCTTTGTTGATCTTTGGCCCATCTCCATGGAATGTTGGAACTGAGGGGCCAATGGGGAGCAGAAGAACAGTCATGCAGAGGTGTCCTGGAGTGATGCATGCCCCTACTTAAAACTGGATATGGGAAAGTGGCTTTCTTCTTTATTCCCACAATCTCGTGGACAAGGCATGATGTCACAATCAGACTCACAGTGATGTCAATGAGGCAAAGGTCGAGGAATTTGGCCTTAGTCCATCTCGTGTAGGCAACATTCATAATAATAAAAAAACAAGCGGCAGGCTAAAGACAGAGGGAGCAATGGGGAAAGAGGTGGAGCAAGAGAGAGAGAAGGAGAGAGAGAGAGAGAGAGAGAGAGAGAGAGAGAGAGCAATAGTGAGGGGGAGAGAATGAGAGCTAGAGAGAGATAGAGAGGGAAAATGTCCCAGATTCCCAGGGTATTTATTAGACATTGAAACAAAATTAATCTGATAGACATGTGCCTGCGTGGGGAACTGTGCGTGGGGGAACTGTGATGGAAAAGGAGCCATTCTTCACATGGAGGAGAAACTTGTGACAAAGAGATCACTTAAAACTCCTGTGTTTTGAACTGAAGTACATCTGGACTTTTGTGTTGTTTTGTGTTGTTTTTGTTTAAAGCACTGAAACATTATTTTTGCACGTGTGCGTGATCAGCCAAAACACGGATAACCAGCTATATACTTTGAAAGCCAAACGCTTGTGGGATTTTTGTTGGAGAGAGAAACAGAGATGTACCTGTACAAAGCCCCGTGCTCTGACATCCCCAACCCCAAACCAAAGGGTGGGCAGAAGCTGGACAGAGCTCCTTCAAAGTATCGGAGGCAGAGCTCGGTGGTGAAGGGATACCCCCCCATGATGTGCTGGGGAGGGCTTAAACCCAATACCCCGCTGGAGCTGAAACACTTGGAAGAGTTCCTCAATGTTCATGGACTCTCCTTGCAGGACTCCATCAGAGCACGGACCGGGATGCCATACAGGTACAGAGATAGGATCAGTGTGGAACGTGTCTCTGTGTGAACGTGTCTCTGAAGTTTGTTTAGTTTGAAAGTCCATTTTTGGTTCACTTGGTTACACATATTTGTTTTTTTCAGTCATTCACTTCTTGACCAACATATTGTTTATGTTTAGTAAGAATGGAATCTTTGATTAGTTTTCATTTTGTATGAATTTTGAGTAACTATTGTAGTTTTTCCACTATGAAGTTGAATTTAGGTTACTGTTGTTGGGGGATGCCAGAGGTGGGGGGGGCACTGTGTGCCGCTCATCTCCACGGAAACCATATCGAACAGCTGTCGATCTGCTTTTTGAGGTCAGCGTGTGTCTCTGTGTTTGCCCCGGGGCTGCTCCTCACCACTGCCTTTGCTCAGTGTTTCAGAAAAATGTCAGCGGTGATCATGGCCAAGATAATGAGTTCAAGGCCAATAACACCAAGCGGCTGAGAGATGGTAACCATGATCTGGGGAAGAAAAGTAGTTTCAACCAGTGAAAAAAGAAATCATCTTAATCTTGTAGAAAGTGTCTGAGAGAGTGTTCTCTTTCCTCTTTCCAACAGCAAGAGCTTAACTCTTCCTCGTGAATATTTTTGACATTTACTCCAGATCAAGTACGGGTTTTAGTGCAGTTGTGTGTGTGTGTGTGGTCGTGTGACCATGTGACATCATCCCCCTACAATTTACAGTCAGGACTCACCCTGCTCTTCCCTGCCCCCTGGCCCCATGCAGGCCTGGCGCTCGTCCCTCCACCTCCGGTCCAGACCGACCAATACGGCCATTCCTAGGGGTCAGAGAGGTGTCTGTACAGTGGAGATTTCATGGGATGGATGCTGTGAACAGTATATAATGAGATTAAGAAGAAAAGCTTTTGAAAGTGTGAAAGATAAGAGTATGAGACATTATGGAAGTCAAAGGGTTGTAAGATGTGGCCATGATCACTATGTCATGGGGTATGGAAGGATCACCCTTAACTGTATGTATGGAAGTATAATCAGATGATAATATGGCCAGAATTGCAGATTACATGTGGATGTGTTTCAGGACAGTGTAGTCCTGTTGTGTTTTAAATAGACAGGCAAACTCCCATCCAGCTAGTGAAAGTCTTACATGCCGGGTGACCTACAAGGTCAGTAAATCATGTGAGTTGAAATGCAGTAAATCATTGGACCTCCAGTTCCCATAAATTATGTGACCTACAGGGTGATAAATAAAGTGACCTCATCTTCCTGCATGAGATAGTACTGACAGAGAGGGAGGTTCTGATGCCAGCCCTCCAGGGTGTAAGCGCCAATTTAATTTTGTAAGAACTTTTCAGAGGGACTCAGAAATCACTGGAACTGATTCCCCACCGTATCCTTAAAAGGGTTTGATTATTATCAAGTGATTAGACTCAGAACTGGAAAACAGAAATATTCCACCCCCTTAAATGCCTAACTTTGCTTCACACCATTTTAGGCAAAGCTGCATTGCAATAAGGTATGAGAACATGTTCCCAGGACATTCTTCAGTCTCCAAGGTCCTTAGCCAGATTTTTGTAGTGCTGAAATTGAAGTATTAAAATGGTATATTTTGAGACACATTTCTTTTCAATGTCTGCCCATAAAAGTAGAGTGAGGAGGAAAATGTTATGATTCTGGTTTAAAATTTCTTAGATGACATTCTTCATTTATTTTTTTACTTTATTGAGGATTATCCATTCTCATAAATCTTTTTTTGGCTTACTGTATCCTGCATTTTTTAAAAAATAATTTTTCATTATTTATGTTAGATTATCATTTTATCAATGTCATTAAACATGGATTAGGTAATTATTCCTGGAACAACAAACTCTACCAAAGTCCATTTCTGGAATAATACTATGTTTAGACATAGGTGGCACAGCTTAACCCTAAATACAGTCATTCTGTTTAATGGCAGCACAATATCATTTTTGCTACTAAAATCAACCTATTTTTTAAATCTTTTTCAGTTATTAAAAAGCAATGGGTTGTTACTTAAGCATTATTATTTCAAACCTTGATTTTTCCCACTGCTTTGTCCATTAATGTAATTGCATTTGTCAGTGGGGCAGCACAGCATATCTACATTTGTGTTCATAGCAGACGCATTTAATATCTGATGCAAGGTTTAGATATCTGGTATAGCTTCTCTTGGAGTCTGATAGAGTGGTGTGTATCTGTTTAATTGTCAGGATTTGAGATTACTTGGTTCAGATGGTCTTTGTGCTTTAAATTAAAAAACCCATTGTTGTCCTCATGAGGCCATTTACTGCAAAAACTATGGGGTTCATCAAATTTGTGTCCAGTGAGAATGTTACAAATGCAGATGGAAGTACACATTCATATTTAGGCTAAGTAAAAGCAAAACAGACAGAAGAGTAAACTACTTCTCATGTAATTCATGTCACATATATGTTTTATACATTGCAGTTGTTTGGAAAAATCACAGAACCATTTTAAGTGCAGAGAGCTTAGGAACAATAACACTGGTAATATACATATCTCTGATTGCCTTTACATTTATTTGCATGAAAATGAGTCAGTCAATGCCCTGCACAAGAGAAGAATGAATAAACTGAGATACACATGTTTTACTTTTTTAATTCTACATACAGGTTTGTAACATATATATAACACATAAAAAACATAGGTTATGGATACATCTTGGTTCTATCCACATCCCCCTTCATATGAACATCCCATAATATCAAATTATACCTTAATAGGGGAAAAGGGGCTGCAGAAATGCTTCCTTCCCCATAAATATATGTTCAGATTAATCCCGCCTCTCTCTTGGCATTAAACAGTGATATTGACACTACTAAGCTGATTGCAGCAGCCCTAAGCTAAAGGAAGCGGAGTTACCTCCATAACCTCTGTTCTTTAAGGCTATAAATTCTGTTCCAATCAGCTCATCTTACTACAATTAGCTATCTTGCCATTCCCCATTTTACCCATCAAACCAATAACATTGTTCAATGCAAAGGAAGTCCTTGTATTTACATCTTATATTTTGTGACATTTTGATTTCTAGACTGTGTTGAGAAACCTGTCCCTGCATATAACTTTGCCTCTATGGGAAAACAGGATTCAGTTTCCTACAGTCTGGTTTACATGGGGGTTTTGAAGAATGCATGATGCCATAAGAATGGGGATTGTCTGTGGTCCTCAGGGTGTTAGATATAATTTTGAAGATGTGACGTCATCAGCTTTCAAAGTTTAGCTTTCTGCTTTAACAAGAATGGAAGGAAGAAGCAATGTTCTGGTCGTACTGTACCTTGCTTTAAGTGAACATTGCTTGCAGTCTGGCATGGAGGATGGGTGTCGTCACAGAAGAGGTCCTCATTTTCACATCTATCAAATCATGATGTATTTTCTGTGTATGTTCCTGTGTGATGCCTCTGCTTATTAATTTTTTCCATTACCTGCTGACACACATAACGTATGATCTAATGCATTGATCCTGTTTAGGGAAAAATCAACAAGCAGAAGCCAATTAATTTTTTTTCCCAGTATCACTGTAGGCGTATTTGAAGCTGATGTCAGTTTCCGCACCCTGGTTATGCTCTGACCAATGTCTGGCTGATATTGATGTGGAGTTCATAGGTCATATTGATGGTGGGGCTGCCATACAGTATTTTATGAATATCCACTGGGAGCATGAAATTCAACAGCAAAGTTCTGCTTTACACGGACATCTGATATGGCAGCTATTGTAAAAGCTGTATGACGTGTAAAGTGTGATGTCATGCAACCAGTTGCAGTGCTGCTCAGATAAAAATGGGCAGAAAGTGCAAACATTTCTTTAGGATCTTGCAATGGTTTTCTATGCTGATAACACCCAATAAAAACAGCTATTTTGTGCAAAGAGCATAAACTGAGCTAAGCTCAGTTCTTGAAGATCACTGGCAATACGTGCAATACTGCACAATATCCCTTTCTGTTTCTGGGAACTGTGCATTAAGTGTTTAAATCCTCTAGCAAATTACTATTAATGGAGCTGTCTCATATCATGTTAAAGTAAACGCTCTGCGCAAGGGATCAGCGTGCCAATTGTCCATCATTTATTAATCCCGGAAAAATAATGAATATTTAATGTGGATCGGCAGGTGTCTGCACTAAATACTTAATTGCCCCACAGGACTGGAAAAAAAATAGCACGCGAGGCACCGTCATGCCCTTCCAACCAGTCCCCAGGGATGGCTGAGTGTTGCTTAATGTTTGTCAGATCTACACTCATACACAAATACATCTCCAATAACAACACTGTAATGTAATTAACAGGCACTAGAAAACAAATTCCGATGTCTTCTTTTCAATGTATTTTCAGCTCATGGGTTTAAACTGGAAAGAATCCACCCATTGGCAAAATACATGTAATATTAATAAGGCATAAACTGGAACATATACACCACAGATCTATACTATACCAAGAACACTTGCTGTACATAAGAAAGACAATGTGTGATTAGAAATATTCATAGAAAAAGTCATTTGTGGGATGTGATAAATCAGTCTGTAAAGCAGACAATGATTTTCATTGCTGACTCCCCATGTGATTGTATACTTCAGCCACTGATAATGCTGGCAAGGAAGTAATATTTGAGACCTCTGGAGTTATTGAGACATTGGTGATATGTAGTTTTAGAGCTGAAGGACAAGAGTAGTTATGGCTCTTCTTACCATTAAATGTCAACATTTTGGATACAACTGATTGGTGATTAAAAGCCCATTAGTTCTGTTTTCCAGTGAATAATGTGTGGTTTTTGTGTCATTCTACTAACATCACTTACACTCTACTTACATTATAAATAATTTACCAAGCCATTTGGGTAACAATACCCCCATCTACATACACATGCACCTTACAACAGTCTCATTCATTTTTTAAATGTATAATTGTGTCAAAATGCACAACCTTCATCTTATATAATTGAAAACCCTTGAAATCACCTAGACTGATTCTTTTTTTGCATGTTTCAAGTTCACCCAATATCTTACTGCAGCGCCTGATGCGCAATGGTTTAATGATCTTTCAGACTCCTTGACCATTTTAGATTTAGATATTAGCAGACCAAGGGACTTTTTAGATGTGGTGTACATTGTAAAAAGAGGCTCATGAGGGATTTGATTTAAGTAGTTTAAATCATAAGAAACCATTAATAATTTGCACCATGGAAACTATTGCAAACTAAATTCTGTCAAATGAACTAGAGAGTATAAGTGCAAATGAGCTGAAAGTAAACATCACACGGACCCTAAGATCTTTCAAGACAAAACATTGATAGACTCCCTCAAGGTTATAAGCAAATGTGGAGCCAAGATGAACTGAATAGCCTTTTCTTGCCTAAAATTGTACACCAAATATTGTCAAACATCATCTTGTTCTTGGAGTATTGAATACCAGTGGTTCTCATGCTTTTCTGATCATCATGTCACTGTTTTGTTAAGCTTGACTCCCATCTCACTTTATAATGTCAAGACAAATATAATGTTTTGTTTTCTTTCTTGACTTCTCAGCTTTTTGTCCTTTTTAATGTGGTTCTTCTTTCCTTTATATAACTCTCTCGGAGTAACAAACTGTGCATTAGGCTTGTCTTACCACAACAACCTCTGCAGTTGCACAGGAGCACTGAAGTCAGATGAATGCAATCCTCTGATACATTCACACTACAAATCCTGCAGGTCTTCGTGAAGTGGGCACTGATGGGAGGATAGGTGCTACTCCACTGATGTAATTCAAGCAACTCGCAGGCGTCTGATGACCCTCAGGGTGCCTGAGAGCTGTGAGATAAGTAGATTCTGACCGATCTACCCATGCTATCCCCAGTATAATGAAGCCAATCTGTTTAGCCAATGTATGTGAGCACCCTGTCGTTGTCAGCAAATCATATGACCGGTTTCATGCTCAGACTGTAGGGTTTAGACTGTACTTCAGATAAGACCCTAGCTGATTGAACCACTTCGAAGCTGCTTTTTTGTGCTTCAGCTGATTCCTCTGCCACACAAACATTTTAAACAAAATGCTTTTATTTTTACTCAGCAAGCTTGCACAGTTTACTCATCACTGCCTAAAACACATCAGTTAATCTGTACAGGGGAGTACCTCCTTTCCCCAAACAGGCAAGTCTACACAAATAGGTCTACTCTGACAAGCAAAATGGCACCTCAGGTATGATAGTTGCTTTAATAGGGTACATACAGAACATGAGATGAGCTTGGATTTCTGCTGGGATATTAGAAAATCTGACCACTGCTCCATGTTGCTGGCTATTGCTGTTAACAATATTTTGTTGATTTTTTATGCTTTAGTCCCCTTTATGCAACCATATTTTTTTATTCCCGGTTGTATGCTAGGCTTGTCTCACCATGACAATCTCATTGGGTAGGTGCCACTCCATTGAAACTCCATCCAAACAACAGATAAACGCCTAATGAAACACAGGGTGCTTGACAGCAGAGAGACCAGCAACCCTTGCTGACATACCCACACCTATCCCAGGAGAACTGCAGTCGATATATTCCATCGCTATGGGCTTGCTGTCATCATTGGCAGATGACACGGCTGGGATTGAACCCGGGCTGCAGAGTTCATATTCCACTCATGTACTTGGAGGCCCAGGATATATCTTTATTTTATTTGCTTCTTTATTTTTTGACAGTAGGCCACTTTAATTGGCAAGGTACTCCTTCTAAGGGACCCATGAGTTTTCTTGTTCCAGTCTGTTATATTGCTTCTATAAACACTAATGACATCAACTATATTTACAATACAGTCTGGCATTAGCCCAAGACAATTTGTGTGGAGCACAGAGATATTTGTGTGTCTAGGGGTGTGTGCACCTAACTTTCTCGACACTGGTTGTTTATGTGTCTCAGAGACTGGAGTCATTACGTGGGGTCACCACAGAGAGGTGTAACCTGTGACACCTACACAGTGGTCCAGCATCATAGTCCTCTCTGTATCCTGTCTGTATAGTGATCCTTCAAGCAGTGTTTCTCTGTAGATCTATATCAAGAGGATAGCTGTAAGTCAAATGGATGAGAGATTTATAGCCTTGTCATTAACATCGACAGCATGTGTCCACTGAGGAAACAGGCAGGTATTCTCATTGTTACCTCTCCCCGCTCACCTCTTATGACTCAGAGAAAACAATTAGCGCATCTGTGGAGACTCATTATAGATATGATTCATAAAGTGCGTGGGGGTAATAAAGGGGGCCTATGATCATGGTATCCCACGCCGGGCGCTCTGGGTGCCTTGAGTGGGCATGTTCCACAGCCCATCTGCAGATGCAAATTTGCGAACAGCATGGGGCACAGAGGCAGAAATAGACATCTGTGTGCTCATCGGCTGTGCCTTTTAAGACCATTAGGGGGAGCTCTGCTGTTAGTAATGTTTTAATGACTTGTCCCTTTGAGCCGATGCAACTGCTCACTTTCAGTGTAGGATGCTGGTCCTCCTGTTTCTCAGTGTGGTTGAAGGAAACTGGGGTCTCAGTCACCACACTTGCATTGTGTGTATACATGTGTGAATAAAAGAGAGCTCCAGTTCCCATTACTAAACTCCCTTTGCAGTGCAAACAGCACTGCGTTGCATGGTGCAAGTTTTGCCGTTTTTTTTAAAGGTTGCCACAAAGCAAAGACATTGCTGTGCCTTTTCTGTTCTGAAATCTAGTATCTGGTGTTGCTTTTAATCCTTCCAGGGGAGAGATTTCTTTTACTCTACTGGAGTCCCTTAACCCTGGTGGAAATCAGGCTGATAACAGCGCAAGCCTTTTCTATCTCCTTTAATACTCTCAGCTCCCAGCAGCTGCCTCTGTTACTCATCGAATTCAATATTTGTCTCTGGGACCAATATTGAGAATATTGCCTTTAAAGGGGCTTGAAGTATTTATGTGTTATGAATCAAGCTGAAAGCATGGGCAACAAGTCAGTCTCACAAAGTGGAGCTGAGCAGTGTAAACATCTAGCCCTTTTCTCAAGAGAGACTTGTCTGTAACATCACTTTCTTTTTTTTAATGCCTTATCATTCTTTTTATCTGGAGCCAGATCTCTTTTCTCTGCATTTGTTAATGCAAGTAAAAGGAAAGGGGATTCACATGGTGTGTTGGCCATTATTTTCAATATATTTTGTGGGTTTGTTTGTTTTCCCTCTATCATGATCTATCCTTTCATTTCCTTTGTAAGTACACACAGTGGATGTAACCCTGTCACAGAGTGTGCATTGTGTTATCATCAGCAGTTTCTCCATTACTCTGGGTGTGTGTGTGTGTGTGTGTGTGTGTGTGTGTGTGTGTGTGTGTGTGTGTGTGTGTGCATGTGTGTGTGTGTCTGCCCGCGCACGCTGCGAGGAGAAGCAATGCACACATTATTAAGTAATCCTGAGTAATTCATCTTCATTAACTCAGCACTTTTATTTCTGTGTTGGAGCCTCTGCTATGGTCACCCTTCCCCCCCTACAATCAAAGTTGGCTATGGGCCATATTAACTTTCCAAACAATAGAAAGTGCTGCCAAGCTGAAAAGTGTCACAGACAAACTTTATCTCCCTGGTTTTACTTAGTGCCTCATTACCTGGTTTCAGCTCCTATTAGGTGCTAGGGTTTCAGCACAGTTTCAGGTGCAATGCACAGCAGGTGATTGAAAGATAGTACCTGGATCTCACTCACAGGGACAATGTGCAGGGAACAGCTTGTGCAGTGGATGGATGTGGTAATGGTGGCTATGTCTGTCCTCTGTGTAATACTGTTTGCACACACACATACACATGCACACAATGCCACTACAGTTGAAGATATAGTAAGAATGATACAGATGAATCTCTGCATAGCCAAATCCACAGCTGACCTTTACAGCTGCTGAAGTCACACAGAGGCACACACATCCACTGGCAGCTCCCTACAGACAGGTCTGACTCAGGAACCCAGTGGAGAGAGGGTTCTAATTGGCCTCTTAATCGAACCCTGCACCACGGGCTTTTCGTTCTCTGTCTTAGCCATTAGGAGGGCACTTCATTAACCCGGCCACCCTCAGACTGAAGGCGGAGGAAGAGGGAAAAAAAACAGTTAAATATGGTTAAAAGGGCTAGCTGGTTAAAGAGCTTTGAGAGTGTAGGTGACGCTGATCACTGGAGGGGGTCATAGACAGTAGAGTCATGGGTTTGCAGGGCCTGACAGCAGGAGCAGGATGAGCACAGCCCAGCAGGTGAGCTAGAATGGGAGGGGTGGAGTGGACTGTGACAGGTGCTGGTGGCCTGTCCCCTCCTTGGCTCTAATAACACTCACTTCCTGCTCTGATTGCTTTCCAAGGCCATGCTCGGTTTGCTTCACTGCAGAGAGGGCATTAACTCTAAGGCCATAGGAGTGCAAGTCTGCTGGATGTTCCTTTCATTGCCATAGAGCTACAGGGTCATTCATGGATTGGGGAATATTAAACAGCTTTGTCTTTTTACTTTTTGTGATTTGGGAATATTACACAGCTTTGTCTTTTTTATTTTTGTACTTGTTTTTTTGAAATGTTTCAAATGAAGTTTGAACTGAAGTGTTCTTTAAGCACGCCATTAAAGTGAGTACTATATCTTTAACTGTGTTTGTGTGTGCGTGCTTGTAGATGAGTAAATGTTTCACAAAGGATTAAAACAGGCCAGGAGTCAAATTAAATGTCATTGCAGATAACTTTTAAAGCACCACGGATCTTCCTGTATCTGTATTTGCACTCTACACCCAACTGCTTTTTAATTTTTTTTATTTTACAAATGGTTAAAAGTTTTTTCCTAAAGGGTTTCAAAGTTTTTTTTAATAGTTTTACCAACTGTTGGTAAACAAAACCCTTCACAGCATAATGACTGCTTTCATCTCCAATAATCATATCCTCATTCTCCAGTACACCCAAAACTTCAAGAGAGGTACTTGCCTGTGCCTGTGGGAGAGAGTGAGCAGTGGAGAGAGAAAAAGAGACTACCTGAAATGAACACCTCTAACACTCATGACAGCACCATTCTAACACATACAATTCACTGATCACTTATGGGCATAAACACAGAGGCATAAAGCAAACATATCAGCCACTGTAAAGAAAGTACACTGTAGCTCTCTCTACTGGACCGTGGTACTGTATAAAATTGGGCCATAAAAAGAGTACACCGCAGCAGTCTACCGGAAGATGGTGACTGATAAAAAATTGAAAGAAAGTCCAAGCTCAGTGAGCACAATCTGGTCACAGAGACTGGCCAACAGGCAGACCTGGCTGCATAGAGAGGATGCACTGTGCTCACATGGCAATATGCAAGGGACTGGGACAGGGCTACATTTCATCATATAATGTGAAAAAGGAAATTAAAGTAAGGGTGATGTACCTCCCAAAAATAACAGCACTCTACCCACAATTTCCGGTCCTGCAGGATGTGGATTGATTTCCCCAACTCATGGGGGAGAAAAACATGTGTCCTGTTAGTATTAAGGACAGCAAACGACAGGAAAAACTCCCCATTCACATCTCAAACATATTAGATCTCAAACACATCAGACATAGCACCACCGACCAAAAGGAATTTTTTGAAACACACACACAATTTTAAGTCTGAGCTTCTTGATCTGCATACTATCAGATATCTAGAACGAGTGAGATATGGAGAAGAAACCATTCAGCCTTCAGGCATAGAAGCCTTCACCAAGTGTAATTAGAAAGTAATTGGAGCAAATAATTGGAGCAAGGGTATAGCAATCAAATTGAGCACAGGTGTTTCCATTCAGTTCACTTAAGTGGATACTGCACATATGTCAACAGTTTTGAAGCCAGTACTTTCCTTTTTATTTCTTTTAATGTGGTACATGTCTATCCCCTTTGTCACTGAAATTGCCTATTATGCATATTTTGCAACGTATTAGCTGTCTACCTAACTGTAGAGAAACACCTAGCTGAAGGAGGCTGCAAGAGAAAAGAGAAGGGATAACTGTCTGATGAATGGTTATGAGATGAAACAGCCTTATTCGCCATGCAGGGTACAGCCTTAATGCCTCACAGAGCTAGTAATGTCTTAATACAGGTAGCATGGCAACAGAGGAAGGAATTTCACGAGGGGGAGGACAGTATGCTCATCTCTTGTGTATAACCAGGTTTTAGCTGAGCACTGTCAAACCCAAACCCTTTTCTGTCCCCGTCTGCCCTCTCTCAAACCCAAACCCTGTCCAGTCCTCTCTTGAACCCTCTCTTGTCCCCTCAGGATCCCTTTTGTGCTGCCAGGTCCTCACACCTCATCAATATTTCATTCTTAGATCACCTCGTATTGATAGCCTCTTCATCACAAAAGTGGCCAAAAACCGACCCACACTTTAAAACAGGCAAACTGATGTGCATAATGTTATTTTATATGTTATTATGATATAATTTTTAGTAATATGAACAATATACACATAACATTACACTTATGGATGAGTGCATCTTTGCATCTGTTGAAATATCGTATTTCAGCATATATGATGTTTTTGGAAGGGACATTGGTACAGTCTCCCAGACTGATAGGATTTGACTGTTTGATTTGTAAATGTCTCTCACCAATGAAACGTAATGCGTACCGTTTAATGACAAATAAAAAAAACTGGTTCTAAACCTTCAACATCATTTTGCGTCATCTGATGTGTACACAGGGAGTCAGTGATTGCCTTATCCATCACCACATGCCCGCACGTCTTTAATTAAGGCGGGCACAAGAGTCAACAAAGCAGGGATTGGGCTTAACCGCTGAGCACAGACATGTCAGTCTTTAATACTTCAGGCTTAAATATAACCCGTGACAGGCACACAAATACCAGTGTCTGCACTGTGTGGCTAAGCTTTGGATGAGATCTGATATCCAAGGCAGGAAGCTTGGATAATTGTTTTTTTTTTTTTGGCTGTCTAGTGAATACAGATAATATTTATTAAATGCGTCTGCTGCATGGTGTGCTGTTCTATCCATCATTAAGATATGGAACGATATCACCCTGATCTCTTAAGCTTTGATTATAATGGAATCCTCTCACTGTAATTGAGGTGTGAGACATCTGCATTGTGTAGGCAAGTTCACATCAAGGTTAGGACATTAGGGTATTGCTGCTTTGCCCCCTTTATTACAGCAGTAAATATAATATCCTGTTTTATAAACTAATTCCAAGATTTGATGATTAACTTTGATTGGAAGAATAACAAAAGAGCAGTGATGTTTGAGGTAATCCCCTGTGGTGGGTGCAGTTCGACAGGGGACAAACAAATGCCCGCACTTCCTGCCCGTCAAACAGCTGGGTTCACCAGGGATGGGTCGCAGGGGCCCCCTTCAGTAACACTGTGGACCTTGTGAGTCATGTGGCAGGCTCATTAGGCATTGAAGTAATGAGGCAGAAGAATCGCATCTCTCGATCCCG
This sequence comes from Megalops atlanticus, assembly GCA_019176425.1. Classification (NCBI taxonomy): domain Eukaryota; kingdom Metazoa; phylum Chordata; class Actinopteri; order Elopiformes; family Megalopidae; genus Megalops; species Megalops atlanticus. The sequence goes on along the minus strand of CM032883.1, from coordinate 21,134,258 downwards.
AGGCACTAAAGGAGTGGGTGTCCCCCAGGTTTGTCCCTTGTTTGCCTTCATCCTCCTCCTCCTCGTCTTCTGCTTGGGTGCTGCATCACCGGGGGTAATGGTCACTGTGATGACCTTGCCCATCTACCCCCTGTGCAAGGGGCTGCATTCTCCTTGGTGCCTTCACACAGTGACATGCTGTATTTCTCCAAAGCATTCACTAGCCCACCCACCGCCATGCACAAAGCTCCCGGAAACCATGGCAACATTTGCTTCTGTATCACCACTCTGCTGCGAGGGCACAGCTTTTGGCGTGGATTCCACTGGTGGTGGGTCCAGAGGTTTACCGGCTCTTCATCGTCACAGTTCATCCCAAAAGATCACCGTCGCATCAGATCACCATCCGTGGGACAGTAGGCAATGACCATGCCAACACGTCTGCAAAGGAGAGTGGTCCACTATAGAGTGGACCTCAAGCATAGCTTTGCCATACTTCCCACTGACCACATATGTGACATGTGGAGGGAGGATAAGCTAGTCAGCTGATATCTGGCCCAGAGCATTGCCTACTGTCCACTTGGGCAGAAAATGATTGTCTTTGATGGACAGTTTCCCTCCCATGACAGTTTCCCTCCCTTCTTAACAGTCATCGCTGATCACCGTGGCAGCTGAATATGCTTGGAGGATCAGAGATGCATGACATAAGAATACAACATTAAGAGACTGTAGGGGCTGCCCTGAGGTGCACATTGCCCAAAATGCCTCTGTGACTTATCTCTGTGACCACCAGCTTATAAAGTTCTCATATCAGTGATGTAACATTGAATATTCCAGCAATGCTTCAGGAGCTTTCCAAAAGCATCATACTCAGAATAGACAGCTTCTTATTCTGCTAGTGATTTTTCCTCTTTGTATTTACTGCAATGCCTGTGAGTCCTCAGAAACTGTGAAATGATAAATATTTACAAATGTGTGACTGAACCCATTTCGAGATCCAAATCCATCACGTCCAGCGGATCAAGGTCTGCTCTCGTGGAGGTTTTTTCATTGGTTTCTGATTAACCTTTACCCATTCAGGTGGATTCACTGGAAGCAGGTGTGCTGGTGACATTGGGTTGAACGTAGCTCTGCTTGAGTGGAAATCTGTAGAGAGAAATGCTGCAAGGATAGAGTCTCAAGGTTTTTGCTTGAATTTTCCAACCCTGCGGTGGTGTGGGCCGCTCTGCACACCCACACTGAATGCCATGCCTTCGTGTGCTCATTCCTGCGACTTATCCACACCGCACTACTCTGTCTCTATTTCTGCAAGACCGCTGTGATATTAAGTGGATGCAGAGGATTGGTTAGGTCATCAGCTATTGATCCGCATTGTTTGTTCATCTAGGTGATCAGTCACAAGCTACCATTGAAAGAGCATCCATCATATTTCTACTGTGTTTTGTTCATGTTGACTTATGAATCTGCATGTGCATTGCTACAGTTTCTAAAGGAAACATCATAAATCATTATGAAGTATTAAACAGTTCAAAGTCTTTAAGGTTACATCTTCCTTGCTGTAAACAGCTGTTTATCACCCATTTAGTGTTGGTGCATCTGACTCTCTTTCCATCAATGCCATGTTATTTACACAGATGGAACAGAAATGAGATCCAGTGGTCTCAGTGAAGGTGTTGATAAAAAGTAGGTTTTACATGTTCAAGGCTCACTCACAAGTTTTTAACTAATCGCTTTTCTGTGTCCTCGGATGCAGTGCTTTGTCCTAAATGTGGCTGTTGGACTGTAGAAAAACTGTAGCTGTACTGGTGATGGGTGAAGGTCTGCAGCCATACGTGAAAGCATAGGCTCCTGTATGGGGTGTGGAAGAGTGACAGTCAGTGGGAGGTTAGGTTTAACATTATGAAAATGTGGCATGTGGTCAATGAGGCTGCCAACGCTGTCACTCTTAATGATGTTTTTAATATTTATTTTTTTTTCTCAGTCCATCGCCCTGAATTAATGAAGAAGATGTGTAATGCAAAAGTTAGGTTCTGTCATTCAGTGTCTGTTGGTCAGGAGAACAAAAAGAGAGAGCCAGATTGGGATTTGGCATCCCTTGATGAGGGAAGTGTCTAGGATCACAGCATGGGCGCTGAGTAATTAAATCCCCCCCACTACCACAACACACATGCGCGGGCACACACACACACACACACACACACACACACACACACACACACACACACACACACGTACACATACAGATTAAACAGCACTTAGAGGAACTCCACCCCAGAATGTTGCACATTTGGAGAGAGAACAACATTTAATGGGGTTACTTTGGTAGTGAGTGTAGTATCCATGGTCAGTCTGAGAAACTGTCAGGACCGCGGCATCTTAAGCTGGTTGTTTTGTTTTCCTGGTCCATGTGCTTGTGTTTACTGTTTTTCCCTGTGTCCCAGCCCTGCCCTGCTCTCTGCCCTGTCTCCGCCCACCTGATTACCTGATCATCCCCACCTGCCTGCCTGTGCACCTGCATCCCATCTCCTCATCAGCATTGCCCTATTTAGTCCCTGCTTGTTTCTTGTCTCGTTGCCAGTTCGTCTCAGTCTTCTGTTTCGCTACTTGCCCTCTGTTCTGTTTTTGCGCGCCGGTTCCGTTTGCCTTGCCTGTTTTTCTCTACTACGATTTTTGGATCTGTTTTGTGGAATGTTCGCTGTGTTTTTCTGGATTTGGACTTTGCCTGTTTTGACCCCGTCTTTGGATAACCCTTTGGATTTAATAAACTCATCATGTAACAGTCTTCGCTGTTTGCGCCTGAGTCCCTGCCTGAGCCCTGACAGAAACGTCTCCAAGAAGAGAATGTACAAGTACTGCTCATGGGTTTTTGCATCTGCACTTATCCTCTCACACATAGTTCTACCTGCTTTCTATATGCACATGACATTTGTGCTACACAAATCCCATCTACTTTAAATTATCCTCCTGTAATACCCGCCTTTAGCAATCAGTGATATACCCACCAGCACTCACCTACCTGTAATACTCAGCTGTCATACCCACATGAAATGCTCACCTACCTGTAATCCCCATCTAACTCATTTCCCTCTGACCTGGCAGAGTAAAGACAGGAAATGTCCAGCGAAAGAAGGAGAGGTTGTGTAGCAGGCTGTCAGCATTGCAGTGCATTGTGGGAAAAACACCAAAATCAGACGCAGCTACCTATTTGACTGGATCCACACTCCACAGCAACAGTACTCAGATTTTTCTCATGGTTCATTTTAAATTCCATATCCCACAGAGCCATTCTATTTGATTCCAGTTTCTGGACAACAGCTAGGATTCAATCAGCATTTTGCTCCTGGAGCTGAAGTCAATTGATTTGTAATGGATACCAGCTGTACCTGCAGGACATGTGTATCGAGACACTTATGCACCCACACACATGCGCAAACATATTCACCTGCAGTTTCTGTTTGTGTGAATTGGATTGTGTTTCTGCAACATTGATGTATGAGCCAATGTACAGTACATGTTTGTTTCTGCATACATTCTTGTGGTCCTGTATAAGGTTTTGTGTGAATGTGTGTGCGTGTGTGCGTGCGTGTGTGAGAGAGACAATGAGTGTGCCTCTATGAGTTTTTGTATTTACAATTACAGTGGTTGTGCTCTCAGGCTGGAGGAGAATCCGTATGTAAGATGCGTTTAAATTTCAAGGGTCATCACCCCAGCTGTCGCACTAATCACACGTATTCATTAGTACAAGACCTCTCCTCTCCTCTCTGGGGCCTCTCTCCTGCTGCTCGGCAGGCCTGAGGGCTAGCCTGTCTGTGTGGAGAGATTGGTGGTGGGGGGCTTATTGGAAACAGTCGGGGGAGTTTTGATGGTCTGTGAGAGGAGTGGACTGACGTTGAAAAGGGGAACGTGGTAGGGGGAGGGGACCATTCTCCAGGGACAGGTGTAATTAAACAGGTTTTCAGGGTCATTGATCAGTGTGATGTTGCCATGTACACCAAACCTGTGAACCGCATAGAAAAAAAACCCTGATTCGTCCTATAAGGAACATTAACTACTGCGATGTGCCCTCATGTGGCAAAACTGAAACACACAGACTGATACATATGCTCAGATGGACATACACACGTAAACACACACAGAGGTACACACACTCACATGCACATACATACTATAGAAGAAGCCTTGCTTGCTTTTTGTTTCAGTGAGCGAGCATTGTGATATTATCAGTCAACAGTAAGACAATGAGCTCTCAATCCCACTCACAATCTACCCCAACCCCCCTGCACACATGCAGCCTCCACACACACACACACACACACACACACACACACAAACACACACACGCACACACATACACAGAATTCCCAGCCAGTTTGACTCTGTCAATCCCTTGTACACGTTTTTTTTTTCCTCCTGCGCTGTGCTAGCCGTGCCACTCATGAAGCACTGCAGCTTTTCACTCTCCCCCTCTCTCACTCACTCACTCTCTCACTTGATCTGCATTGCTCTCCTCTTTTCTCTCACATCGCTTCTCCCCCTGTCCCTGCCACTTACAGAGACACAAAGCTTCTGTTTCTTCTTCTTCTCTCTTATTTTTTTTCTCACCATTATTTGTGTGTTCTTCCTTCCAGCAGTTTTGTTTCACAAGGAGCTTTTTTGTAAATTTAAAAAAATATATATGCATAAGTATATATGTATTCTGGCATCCCGTCTGTGCAGTACAGAAGCAACCCCTTCCTCTGTCCTGGATGGAGGGGTTTTTTTTTAGATAGAGGACTGCAGAACTAAGAGGGGAACAAAATCGTTCATGGAAACCTGCGCTCCGCACATCACAGCTCTGTTGCATAGTTTAAGGACCCTCTCTTTATTTTATTTTCTCATTTTTGATTGACATTGTGTAATTTTTTGTAATTAACGGTGGAGCCCTGCAGAGATCTTGTTCTGTAAGTGTGCTGGTGTGTGTGCTGCTCCGGAGACTTCTTCCACTGCCCGCTGCCCGCGCAGCACTGATTCACAGGGAAATTAACACTTAACAGCCGTGAGAGCGAGCGAGCGAGAGGTAGAGAGAGAGAGGGAGGAGAGAGAGAGAGAGAGAGAGAGGGGGAGAGAGAGGGGGAGAGAGACAGAGGGTGAGAGAGAGCGCTTCAACCTGAAGTGGACTGCAGCCTGTCTCATTGCCTCCAAGGTATCCCAGCAGTAATGGAGCTTCATTACTGAGATCGCTGCAAGAAAAGAAGAGGAAGAAGAAGAGGAAGAGTCATAATAAGAAGAGCTAAAAATAAAAAAGTAAACCCAGGACGGAACTGCGTTAATGACATACAATAACATCAGCAAACAAGGGTGAGTGTGTGAGGACTCCAGCTCTGAGAGAGAGAGAGAGAGAGAGAGAGGGGAGGTCTTTGCAGATTGCTGGAATGTGCTGATGTCCTGAGGATGACAAAGGTCCACACTCAGTCTTGAGTATCCTCCCTCTCTCCCATCAGTCACTTGCTGTCATCATAAAGAGTCAGACCCAGGACCCTGCCAAACATCCTTTCACATCGTACTGGAATCACTCCAGAAGCTCCGGAATTCTCCGCAGCATTCCGACTCCAGCGTTCCACAGCTCTCTGTCTCTGCCTCCTCTGTCTCTCACACACACACATATACGCACACATACACACAGAGGCACAGAGGGACACAGGAAGAAGTTGTCTAGTACTCCGTGAAACTGAGAACAAGCCGTGTTTGGAGTGTAGACAGACTACAAGGAGGAAACTACTGCACCAAAAGCTGAAAAGAACAAACTAAACAAGCATTTACAGCACCAGCCTCACGAGCACCGCAAGCAGGCATGCAGGTCTCCATCGCTTGCACGGACCACAACCTGAAGGGTCGCAACGGGGACCACAGCAAGCAGAATGCCACCAGCCCCAATGTGGTCAATGCAGCCAGAGCCAAGTTCCGCACAGTGGCCATTATAGCGCGTAGTTTTGGCTCCTTCACTCCGAGACACCACATCTCTCTCAAGGAGTCCACGGGCAAGCTGACTGGCATGAAGTACCGGTACGTATCCCACCACCTGTCTCTGGCTCTCTTTGTCTCTCTGGTACATCTTACTCTCTTTTGTCTGCGACTCAGTGACTTAGTACATATCCTGCTGCATGTTTTACAATCTGTGAAGTAGTGAATGCATTTGGTCTTTCTCTGACTCCCTTTGCCTCTTTTTCGAGAGCATATTGTTTCTCTGCTGCAGTGTCTGTGGGATCATGTTTAACTGTACTAGAGGCTTTCCCCTTTTTTGTACACCAGGCTTTCTCAAATGTCCTATTAGCATGCATGTTACGCATTGTATTTTAAACTCAAACAGGAACAGGTGAAACAGTCTCAGAGCCATCACTGCATCATTGCAGCCACATCACAGTATGTTGTGTGTGAGATTTTAAGTGAATTACAGGCCACCATTAAGGTGGGGGAAAAGGAGCAGCTGCTCAGAGCTGTGCTCTGTGAGCTGTGCCTTCTCAGTTGGGACAGGGGTTAGAGCAGAGTTCTCCTCATACATTTCCTGCCCCCTCAGTGTTTGTCAGGTGTTTGGCTCGTCTTTTCCATCTCAGCTTAGTGCTGGTGTGAATGTTCGCAGTGCAGTGAACATCAGAGCACAGCCTGTGCACTGTAGGTGAAGCACAGAACAGCTTCTGAACAGGAGAAAAGTTTAATGTGTTGACGGACAGTGAAGACAGCCACCAAGTCACAAATAGCTTTTTCTAATTTTGTGTGTGTGTGTGTGTGTGTGTGTGTGTGTGTGTGTGTGTGTGTGTGAGAGAGAGAGAGAGAGAGAGAGAGAGAGAGAGAGAGAGAGAGAGAGAGAGAGAGAGAGAGAGAGAGAGAGAGAGAGAGAGCAGTAGAGATGGTAGTTCCATCCACAGAATTACCAAATTCAATGACAGGTTGGCAACCATTGCCCAAGAGATGGAATGTTCTGTCAATACAAATGCAATACCCTTGCGAGAATACTAAAAACTATTTTGTCCGTGTGTAAAAGTTTCCAAATCAGTGTTTTCCAGGGTCAGCCAGTCCCTGGATGTGTGGATGTAAGTAGTGGTCTGGTTTTGTAGCATTGTGGTGTTGTGGCATGGTGATGGAGCACTGTGTCTCTGTGACTGCAGATTATATGATGAGAATATGTTCTGTGCCCCAGAGCGCTGTGTGGGCGATGAGACACACTGCTGCAGAGACCAAATCTTCTGGCCGCTGTTTCCCACACATAGGCGCGTATGCATGCAGCACACACACACACACACACACACACACATACAGTCACTTACTTGTTCGCACTTAGTCGTGTTTGTGTATGTGTGCTCTTCTGACAGAATCTTCATAAAATGTAATAATAATAATAATAATAATAATAATAATTATTATTATTATTATTATTATTATTATTATTATTATTATTTCTTCTCCTGGAAAAAGCAAAAGAAAGCCAGAAAGCAGAGAGAGGGAGAGGGGTTTTTTATTTCATCTGATGTTCTTCTCCTGTGCTTGGAATGGAATGCACCTCTTTTCCATGTGGACATTAATGACTGGCTGTCAGCACAGAGGGCATCAGCGGAACACCGATGGTGGCCGCATCTCTCTGAGTCAGCAATCAGAAACTTGTCGCCCGTGACCCCTCACAGTTAATCCAGCAATGGTTTTCAGTGATCATTAAATACCTGTCAAAGCACTGCAGAGGTCATTCAGTTCATACTGAGCGCACATGTGACGCATCACTCCTGTAAAATTCTTACATTGGCATTTTTTGGCATGTGGCATTTTTTTCCACACGCAAGCAGTATTTTGGGTGACACATGCTTTGTCAGTATAAAGGAAGTTATTCATGCTGATGAATCAAGACAGCAGCTCAAATGAGAGAACTGGAATGAACAGCTCGGTCAAGGTTTCATACATTCTCATTTTTGTAAACCGAGGGGCCAGTGACATAACATAAGAAATTAGGGAAGTTTGTGAGCAGGGAATTATGTTAATTATTGTAGCTGATAAGAATGAATAGAGTTTATGTCCTGTAAAATATATCACTCTTTGCCATTAGCTACTACAGTCATGACGAGGATCTTCATTGGTGGCCTCTGTGACGTGCATTGAGCCTTCAGTGACATGCAGGTCCTCCATGTAAACCTAAAGGTGGGTCAGTGCTGTCACACCCTTGACTGATTGTCCTGTACTGCTGCATTTCCACTAAAGACCCAGCTGTAGAAATGGGTTACAGAGGGTGTAAGGTGTAAAATGGTAAGCTGCTTTTCTACAAAATAAATGGCAATTTATCTGATGTCTCATGAATGAAATTCCTTCATAGATAAATCTGGCCTTGGAGAGCTGTTGTTATACTTCAGATCTCTTTCAAATGAACAGACGATTCAACATTACATCCATGCTGGAACTCCCTGGGCTGAACATTGGGTCACCATACCTGCTTGTTCTCACTGTAGAGATCTTTAATAAGATGGAATAGAGTAGAACATGTATGATAAATTTCCCTTGTATTAGGTTGCTCTAAATGGTATTTTTCATTCTCCAAATATAGCAATCAACATGTGAGGATCACATCCACATCCACACACACACACACACACACACACACACACACACACACGCATGTGCGCACATAGGGACTTCTCAGAATCAGAAAAAATAAAATGCCCACTCCATCCACTCATAAGCAGCCTGTATCAGTCACACTCCAAGAGCCTGAAATAGCCTCAAAGCCCAAAAGTAGCCTCTTTAAAGGTCACAGAATATGCTCTAGTAATTGATTTCTGTGACTCTGTGGTCCCTCTGAATTTGCCAAAAATGGGCAACATTTGCACTAAATGAAGGGGTACAGTGCAAACAATGACGACAACTCAGCAATTCTTCTTAAACACATATGAGAATAACATGTCACCAAACAGGCGTGTAATGCTGTAATGTTTAGAGGATGTATATGGTGTATTAAATTACACATTTATCATGTTTGACTTTTAATAATTTTTCTCAGCATAGCCAAACTGAGCTATCCATAGTGCCCTGGTTTCCCTGCAACATACTGACATATTTTTTGTGGGTGTTGACAAAGTCAGAACACTTTAAATAGTTTAATGATTTTATACTCAAAAGGATTTTCATGGGGGTGTACATTTGTGTAAAGAGAGAAAAAGTTACACTTGTACCTCTGGATTTTTTGTGCCAGGACATCATCATGCTTAATGCAAAATGAGCAAACACTGAACAGGGACCAAGCCTGCAACTATTTTTAAGTGGCAAAAGCTGATGGATGTCTGAGTTGAGTTTGTGGAGCTCTCTCTCATTTCAGAATGTTTCCTCAAAGTTCCACAAGCTGAGCCTGCCAGTCCTTTTCCCTGTGTAGTGTCCGTTGCTCATTGGCAGGTGCTTTGTGGAGACAGTAGCCCCTGTTGTGCTGTGGGTGTGCGCAGGAGGGGTAAACACGGATCAGCGCAGTGCAGGATTCGATCAGCAAAAAACGAGATCATTGATTTACACACGCTCTGATGTTAGACACACAATGACGAGGATTGAAGGGGCAAAAAGACAACAAAGGCCTGAACAGCTGAATTTCCATTTTGTCTCCCACATGTTACCAGTAGGAGAGACACGCTAAGGCTGCTGAGATATCCGCTTGAGCCCTGCATACTTGTGATCGTGTGGTCTGATTCTGACATTTCTCCAGGTGCAGGGGGAGGAAACAAATGACCCTACTTTACTGACTGTAAAGTCTATTAATAAAACAGCACGCCTCCGCTCCTGCAGGATGCGAGAGACATGAGAATCATGTGACATGTCAGGAAGGAATAACCCACACACTTTCTCAAACACACACATGCATGCACACACATACAAACACATACATGCACATATTCAAGCACATACTCTTTTTCTCTCTCTTACATACACTCTCACAGGCACATATACTCTCCCTCTCACTCATACTCTCTCTCTCTCTCTCTCTCTCTCTCTCTCTCTCTCTCACACACACACACACACACACACGCACACATAGACTACCATACTGTCTTAGAAGCCTGCTTTCAACAGAACTGTCGACCTGCAGCACTCTTGCTCTCTGTTCGGGTCTCTCTCTGTCTTTTGTTTGTTCTTGTTCTTTGAGGAGGACAGGTCGACCGTAAATAAGAGCTTTCTTCTGCCTGAGATCCCCAGGCCACCTGACCTCCCCCTCATTACCGCAGTAGTAAAGTAGAGGGTAGAACCAAGTACACAACCTGAAGGGCCCAAGAACACATAATCTAAACCATGGTCAGAGATGTGTACAGAGGTCCCTTTCCTATGTGTTTACTCTAGAAACCTTGTATTACAGCATGGCAAGGAGCAGTACAAAGCATCTTAGACACAGCACATAGAATTCTCTAATGTTACACAAAGCATTTAAGACATTGCACACAAAAGCCTTAATGCTGCACAAAACATTGTAGGTATTGTATAAAGCACCTGGCCACTAATGCTTCCAAGAGTAGTGCAAGGCACTGAGGGTAGCATAGGCAAAAAGTGCCAACAATTAACAAACATCGATTATACAGAAAGATTGCATACCTACGCAAAGCCTTGAGGTTATGTTAAAACTTCACACTGAGGCACTGATAATACACAAGGACCATTAAGCCAAGAAAAGTGCTACTTAAAGCACAAACACAAAGCACCTAGCAAGGCCTATGTACTACGCAATGTGCAGAGGTACTACAAAGCTTGAACATTATGCAAAGTAACAAAGCATGATTGAGTTTTGACGCTATGCAAGTGGTCTACAACATGGTCCTACTACACATATAATCATCACTGCATGAAGCACTGATGGAATATGCTAGCATCAATGCTCTGCAATGTTAGATGTTAGGGCTGGTGTGTGTGAGATCTGTTACAGTGCCTCGTTGTGGAGACAGACTCAACTACTCTCATAACAGTGATGGTCAGAGAAGGAGAGGAGGAGAGAAGAAGGAGTGTTTGAAGCTGCTCTAAGTGCACAGCTGACGGTTCAACACTTTCAAACAATTTGTAATGTGGACAAAAACAAACAGTAACAAAAAAAGACCGTCACATAATGAGGACTACATGGTCTGGTGGTCGTCTCCCAGCCAAACCGTTCTGAGGTCTGTGCCAACCTTTGCAGTTTCTCTTCCTGTTTCCATGACAACATGTGAAATAATCAGCATCTCTCTGTTTTCTCCTTAAACACACATGATCTACATTGCTGTTGTGTCCATTGGAGACAAGCCAATGCAATAATGGTGACCCCCTGATTCTGCTGCCTGTTGGTAGAATGGGACCTGAGACCAGGTGCTCGCCCCCTAGTGGAGACAATGAGTTTCACTGTAGTTGATATGCAGAGTGTGAGGATATCCTATGTCTTATTTCCTTAATCAATGCCCTTATCCAAAGCAGTTTATATAGCCCACATTTACATATTTTTTTTATTTATACAGCTGGGTATAGACTGAAGCAATGCTTCAGATTAAACACAGTTTTCAAGGGTGCAACAACAATGCCTCATGTGAGAACCCACAACCTTTAAGCTACAAGTCCAGTTCACTATTGCTCCATCTTAAGTGTTACACGAAACTGAACAAACCAGAACCTCACTGTGACTGTGGTGACAGTCATTACTATCTGGCTGCCTTGGGGGTTTCGGGCCAAACTTCTGTTCTTGTTCCTTCGGTTCCCTCTGTACTGTTGTGTCCCTGATGATCAAAATAGGGTCTATTTGCTCCTATGAAACTGTGAGGAGTTTCCTTAGGTGAAAGGCTCGGTTATATTCATAAATCATGACATAGCATGCCTCGCATTTGCCCCTAATTCACTGTTGGAGCCCTCAACAAATCATAACTGGTGTTATTACTATGCCCCTAACTTTGACTTGTGTACTGTTTTTCTATGCCTCTGCCTTGGATAAAGACGAAAATGCTGATGAACGAAGAATCTGAAGCGATTCGTGTCATTGTTGGTTTTAATCGAAAGTGCCAGGATGGCGCTGTGGGCACTGGGAGCGTCCCTCATGGGTAAACATTCTGTCAATTCCCCAGAGCTTCTGGCTCATCAGCAGTGGCATGAAAAATGAATCAAAGCCTGTCAGTCCTTTTGTGCTCTGTCAGGCCTATCTCTCTGCTTTGTTACAGCTCCCTTCGCGCTTCTTGCCTCCTCATCCATCTACTGTCCTGTCCCCGTGTCCCCTCCCCCTGGATTATTTTTCATTCGTCACATTCACACGCTTTATTGGCTCTTTCCTTCCCCTCACATCATCACTAGCCCTCCGCTCTGCTGGCAATGTTGCCTCTGCATCTGCTAATCAAATAAAAGAGTTTAGAAAGCCTATGTGAAAGTGACAGCTATTCGTACTGAATATAAAAACAAATATGTCATGCAAAAATGTAAATATAATGTACATGAGTGTATTTTTCATAAGAATGGCATTATTTTATTGCCTCCACTGCTTTTAAGATACTCCTGTGTTGTTTATTTTCATTTTTCCTCTTTCTGTCTCTCCCTCTGCGATGCAGAACATTCTCTTGTGGCCCCTCAGGGAGAGCTTTTTCACCAGACCAATCCTCCACCCCCGTTTCCAGCCCCCCACAAACGCACACACATACACAAACATGAAGCATCACCCCCTGGTCTGCTGATGATGCGAAAGACAGTACTTTACCAAACTGTCCTAAAGGGAATGCTATGACATGTGGGGCTAAGCGTTGAAATAAAAGTGCTGTTGTTATTAAGACTGATGGCTCATAAGACATGAGTATTACAGGAGCTGTGCCTGGTGATAATATTTACCCACCCACAGCCCCTGTGCACCATGCCAGATTTACAAACTGTAACTGTGCAATCGGGCTTTCATGGACCTCACAAAGAGAAAGGAGGTGGAGGAGACAGAGAAGGGCTCAGTGAAACAGTAGACCAAATGTGGCTCTTAGTATTGTAGAGGAATAGAAAATGTCTTTTACTCTCCTACCCATCTTTCTTCTTTAGCATCCACTCTTTCTGTGCACATGATGTAGATTTTCCTTCTTAGTGTTGACTTGAAACTCTCCTCAGAGGAGTAGGCACTCAGTATGAGTAAGGCATCTTGCTGCCAGATAGGGAGGGAAGATTCCTTTCCCAGGACCTTTGAAACTACAAACCAAGCTGTGCGCAGGAACCACGGGTCTTATCTTTGTTTCTATTTACAGCCCCTTTTGTCCTGTCCATCCCAGCCCCAATGCTGCCAGTATAGCTGGGTCCCTCTGATGTAGACGTGTCACCAATCAATCAGATGCCAATCAAAATCTCATTTCAGCTTTTGTAATAGTGGACTGGTTTGGAAGCCAGGGCAGTCACTGACATCCTGTTACAATCCTGACATCAAAAGTATACCATATATAGGCACAGGGACAAATAGCAATTGTAAATTAATTGCAAGGTCTGCTGTGCATTTGCCATTTTATCTAAAATAGTAAATATAAAAAATGATGTGAAAGGAATGAATGTGTAGATCATACTAATGCAAGTGGAGTTTGTAGACAGAGAACAATGTGGTATCAGATATTAGTGCTCTGAGAGAGATTCCAGAATGCTGTATGAATGAGTGCCCTGAACTCTGACAAGGTCAGTTTTCCAACGCTGGCATTCCAAGCCCTGTCCTTTCTTCCCTTGTGTCCGGCCTTGAACTCTTTCATGATATCAGTGACTCCCTGTCAACCAGATGGACAGGAGGGCGTGAGCCGTCAGTTGAGTTGACAAATGAGGAATCATCTGAATTACTAATGCTCAGATTGGCAGGATGAAGTGGGGGTTGTCACAATCCCTGACATGCGAGATATTGATTTTGTGTAAACAAATGCTTGTGCATTCCACCCTTCTCTCACTGTCACTGTAAATATTAATTTCCCCTCTGCCCTGATGGTCAAAACAAACAGAAGAGCCAGACATATCACTTGTAAGTGGCTAGGTTGAATAAAGTGCATGATGCAGGTATATTGCTCTATAATAATTATTAGGCCTTATATGTATGGTAGTAGTGCAATATGCTAATATGTATTATTATTATTATTATTATTATTAGTCGTAGTAGTAATAATAATAATGAACCCTCTTATCAATGTTCTTCTCCTGTTTCTCCACCCCTAACATGCTTTTAGCTTTCAGTGGATTAGGCATGCCTTGTTGGATAACAACACATAGTGAATGAAGGAGGTAATTTCCCATGTTTTATTTAAATCTCTGTGCACAGAGTATGCAAAAGCCGATCCAACTTTACAGCGGCTTTGTAACTGAACCTTAAAATAAATCTACTCGTGTACAAACAGAGAAGAAACAAGCCTTCTCTAGTTCATTCTGAAGGCCCAGATACTAAAAATACAGTTTGTCACATACAAAAAAATAAGCTAATGAACTCGCAATAAAACTAAGAAGTGGTTGTAAAAGGAAAAGGGATACAATGCTGCTTTGCATTCACTGCCTGAATGCATGCTCTCTCAGGGGTGATGTACTGAAGATGCGCATGCATGCACTGCTCAATACACGACGCAGAGGTGAGCTTACAGATGCACTGAGACAGAAGCTGAGCTAATTCTCAGTTGCCACGGAAATGTGAATTACAGTCCTTGAAAATAAGCAAGTCGCACTCCTGTCAAGAGCATGATATCTCTGGTGGGGGGGAGGGGTGTTCTCATTAAAGACAGAGATTGGGCCAGGGTCTTCACAACAGGCACAGTCAGAATGGACAGTGTGACTTTCAACCATAGATATGGAATGACCATACTGAAGGCATTATTTCAATGTGCAATTCAGAGCTTCAGTATGACATCCTGTATGAACAGGGCACACAGAGCATGTTGTAGATGTTTTAGCACTGAAAGTGGCTTTGTTCATAGACCACTCACTTTTATTATTTTATTCTGGTTATGACAGCACTCAAAAACCACAGCAAACCAAAAATCCTCTGCTTGCTTCCTAAGCTCAGACTAGGCTTTGCTCTCACTCTTTCTTGCTTCTCTCTCTCTCTCTCTCTAACACATTGAGTGGAATTCTTGTTACTCCACCAGTTCTATGTAATTAAAGTGAATTGATATACTGATTGTATCTTTTCCTTACCGAACTGGTTGGCCAGTAGATCATTACAATTTGCTCATGCTACTGTTGACAGCAAAGTATTTCTGAAGCACCACTATATCCAATCTAACAGCATTCTTGTCTATTATACTGTGCAATACCTCCACACACACTCATCCAGAGTCAATAATGTGCAGAGGCAGTAGGTAATCAGTCAGAAGATGAAAGACTAAGGGGTGTTATTGTCAGTTAATCAAACAACAGCGCAAAGAAGTTGACCAAGAGTGTGGCGTGAGACTTGGTGAAATTCCAGAACTGGTATCCCACCTCCCTGCTCTCCTTAAAAATTAAAATTCAGATATGCTTCACAGGTACTTACTCATACATAAATATAAACCACAATAATAAAAGAAACACAATGAATAACTTGCTCTCAACACCCCCACCCTGCCCCCCCCTTCCCGAAAGTTAAAGTTTATTACCATTTGAATATATAGACAATACATACAAGTTTTTTTTCAGAGCTCTCACATAAACATATACATATATATACATTGCAAAACCCACATGAAATACAAAGATGCCACAAAAGGTCACAGTGAAGCGCCAAGTGCTAGGGTGTATTTTCATGGTTCATGGTACTGAATGTGAAAATCATGGGGTGAGAATTGTTTTTTGCCGATAATACCTAGTACAGTGCCATTTATTTTCATAAAATGAGTGATGGTACCCTCACAGCCTGTCCACTGCTGGAGTTTGGGATAATGGGTGCTCCATTTGCAGCTTGTTCCTAACTCCTTTATAAAAATTTCCATAAAATTGCCGCTTATTTAAGCTGGCCACTTTTTTTTACCTTGTCAAGAGGAAGGCGTGCTTTCACAGCCTGTAATTATCGTTCATTGTTTCTAATCACAGAGCTCAGGGTTGTTTTTTTATTGTTGTCAGTGGTGGGGGGCACAGGGGAGTGTCTGTGGCTGCGTCCTGTGGGAGGGCTGCAACACAAGATGTCTAATGGTGAAGTACAGGCATAAACAAGACACAAATAGCAAGCTTGTTGTTAATGTGGAAAAAAATGTTAACTTTGTACTTTTTTTTCAACCACTCTTCAGTGATAAACCGAAGCTGCTCTTCTCAACACCAACTATGATTGGGCAAATAATGCTTACCAGTGTTCTTGTGTCAGCTGCTCACGGTCTCATTTACAGTACTCCTTTGTAAGCGTTTTTCGAATGTCTGATTTATTACCTTCTGGGAGCAAAATCAGAGCAAATCGGACTTTTATCCACCAAAGCACAAGCCCTTTAACCGCCATTTAAAGATCGGGAAGCACAGCGGTGAGTAGTACTTTAATTACAGTCCCACATGAGAGCAGGGAATGCTGAATGGGTGGAAAAGTTTTCTTTATTTCTCTAATGAGTGCGACAGCTTTACTGTTGCATTAATGTTCATGAATAATTAACGTTGTTGTTCCTGGTAGTGTCTCATGTGTACACAATATCCCTGATATACAAATGTTTTTGTGCGGAACAGTCGTATTCACGGGAGCACGGCACAACATCATCTGTTTCAATAATGGTGGTATTGTAAATAATACACGGAATATGGTTGAGTAGATCTTTAACATTTAACAATTGCTAGACAAAATGATTCACGCTGGCGCTGTCCACGGTCGACAGACATGCCGTGGATTAGGGCCAAACCCGCGAGGCGGGCTGTTGCCGAGGGGAGCGCATGTGACATTGGCTCCCACCGTTCGCCAGATTGGCTTCATTGTGTAAACAGTGTGGTCGGCGTAGTCTCGCGCCTCCCCCGCGTGTTCCAGTGATGAGTCTCCCCTGATACCCCCGTGCACCTTCCGCAGTTTCCTTGGACGGTGGCCCATCGGTGACAAACGGTACATCCTCCACAGTCACTTGGAACAAATTCCCTTCCTTCAACCCAATCTTACCAAGTGGTGTCCATGCCAGCGCTGTCTTCCAGCACCACCAGTAGTGTACTGTTCTGCTGAAGTAGTGCCACTCCTCCAGTCATTGTGAAAAGCCAAAAACAGTATTCTTGTGCTTTGTAAATGGTTATAAAACAGGGGGTACCTTTATGGTGGGTGAGTAGATGATGTGTCCTCATGTGAGTTTTTGAATTGCAATGCATTCCAAAATCAAGTACCGCTCTATTCTTAAGACATTAAGAGGCGAAGGGTTTCCTTACCTCAGAATTATGAAAAAGCTATTGTTCCTTATATCTTAAAATCAGCAGCAGAATCTCCAGGGTTTCCTATGCCTTTCCTGCTGGGAGCAAGTTGTCTTTTCTAAAGCTTACAGTTGGTTGAATTGTCCTGAAGATGACATTAATTCTAGAAGTAAATCAGTTCCTGTGATTCGGTCTTGGTAAAAATGTATTGAATTATTATTATTATTTTCTTTCTAGCATCTTGTAATGCATCTATAGAACCAGGTCCAAAGAATGGTCCTTGGGTGCTATAGGATAGATTGTCTTTCATGTAATGGAGAGCACTCTGCAAAATGTACGCTGTTCCTAGGAGGGATATCTTCTGTACTTCTTGAATGTTGATGCTGCTTGGAATCCTATTGGTAAATTTTTCCAAGCCTTTTTACGAGTCCTAGAGCTCCTCTAACCACTGGTATCATGTCTGTGGACATTCCCCACATGCTTTTGATTTCAATCTCAAGATCCTTGTACTTGGATAGTTTCTCAGTTAGCTTGACAGATGTGTTTTGTTCTGATGGCACAGCTACATCAATTAATATACACTTTTTTCACTGTTCATTTTGATAACAATATCTGGTCTGTTCACACTTATCTCTTGGTCAGAATTGGCATACCCAACAAAATTGTAACTCCATTAGATTCAGTCACAGTCACACTTTATAATAATAATAATAATAATAATAATAATAATTGATAATTGATATTATTATTATTATTATTATTATTATTATTATTATTATTGAAAGTGGGAATTCCCACTTTTTTCACAAACTGTCACAAATGTGTGTTCCACGGTTTCTCTTTCTCATGTGAAAAACATTTTGTGAAGATATAACTATTTTCATTATAGCACACAGCCTTATCTGTGTTGTATGGGGGTCTTTTTACCTGTGATCAAATAGAAATCCTTGGCTCAGCTCTCTGAGAACCTCTACCTTTTACCTACCTAATGGACCCCGTGTAGTACATTGTAATTGTATCATTGTAGCATTTTAATTTGCACTGATGTCACCATTCTCTGTTGATATTTTCAGCTTTTTGGTTCATATTTAACTCATTAAAATGCTCTGGCTTCATTATGGAGGTTTTGGTTGGATAAATTTGTTTTGTTGTGTTCTTTTATAATTTGATAACTCAACAGAGGTAAAGGTGTGGGGGGATTTTGCTGGAGGGTTGTGGATTACTAGGCAGGGAATGAATGGCCACATTAGAGTTCAAAAATAATGAAATCTTTAGATTATGATTCAATTGTAATGAGTTATTACAATGTTCACCTTTATTATTAGCCATTTTAGGTAAATATCATTATTAATTATGATCAAACTTATCAGAGCTTATAGAACATTTCCTTTTTTATAACACAGTAATATTAATCCCTACACAATGCACTCCATTTATAAGATTTACTCTTATAATCAAATGCAGATGGTGACCCGAGACTGGAACCATCACTCATTCATTACAATTTAATGGTCCGCTTATGTGAATTAAGTAATCCATTTGTAATAATCATTTTGGACTCACTCACAAAATAAAGTATGATACCCAGTTGTGTGCAATGTTGGACAATAAGTGAAAACAAAAGTTCAGAATTTGAATACAGTGGATCTCTAATCTTATGCTAATCACTGAAGACTTAGCATATTAAATTTTTCCAGGAAAAGCTGAGTTGTTTAGCTAAGTGCCTGTATGCCAGTCAAGGTAGCAGGAAAAGGATCCTTTCCACAGTTGAAGAATGTTGCCTTCCTGAGTCTATAGTCTTACAATGTAAGAAGACAATGCCTTCTTAAAAGAAACGAAAGAAATGCATCTGAGGAACTCGGAATTTTACAGTATATACTAATTTTATGTTTTGTCACAGTAAATGTAATTTTACATTTACATTTACATTTATTCATTTGGCTTTTATCCAAAGCGACTTACAAGTGAGGTACAATGCAACACAAGCGAAAAACCATACAGAGTCAACAATATTAGAAGTACTGCATGACAAAGTTCCAAAGGATGGCCAGGCGATGTACCAACTAGCAGGTAAAGCTAGTGAGTGCGTTAAGCCATTACAACCACACCATTACAACCAAACCTTTACATTTAAACCATTGCAACCAAACCATTACACCAAATCAATGCGTTAGACTGTTACAGCAAAAATTTTAAGTTTGAAGATTTAATTGAGGATATTTCTTAACTAAATAACAGAAAATATTGCTCAAAACATAAACATCCATTTTATGCATTCATCTGAAATTCCACAAATAAGTATCAATTGTCTGAATGGATGGAATTCTTATCAGCAGAGTGCACTGTTCCAAGGTTTTACAAATAAAAGAAATGTGCTTTGCACAAAACAAAGTATGCATGTCTGATCCAGCAGTGCTCTAAAGTGCAACTATGTCAGTCCTTCATTGTCCAAAAGAGGGTGCGTATGTTTCTCCTACACTGCGCTAACAAGTATATGCACTCCTGATCCTACACTGTGCCAAAGACAGTTCACACGTCTATCCTACACTGCGCTAAAGAGAGGGCACACCTGGCTGTACTTCACTGCAGTTTCAGCCGCACATAACTGAAAGAGATGGGCACGCCGCCCACTTTGGGGAACGTGGCCAGAATTTAGCCATGCAGCAAAATTGTGCTGCATAGCCAAGGACCCTGACCCGCTGTGAAAACTTCAGAGTGCTGTAACGCAGACACCTGTAGGTAGTTTGAGTGTGGCCTTTACAATCTGGAACCGTGAGAAACAATTCCGCTGATTCTCACTCTAATGTACCGCAGTTAATGATGCTTTGAATAACAAGTCAGCAAATCCTGCCGCAAGGGCTAAATTTGTCTGAATTTGTCCCTTGTCCGTCAGAACCATGGGACACTGCAGGATTTTAAGCAACTTGAGCAAATTCCACACTGCAGTTTTTCTCCTACTCATTAGTCTGTTGAAGCTGCTTGTGTTTCATGCACAAGTCAGTCATATGGTCTCTGGAGAACTGCTGGCTGTGTCTGTAGATTTAATGACCAACTGACAAAACATTCACTAAGGAGAAATAATCAATTTGGTTGTCACACCAAAGGACATTTTGTTAAATTAAGATGCCAAAGGATTTACTTTGAAGGGGTGTGGGGCAACACTCCCTAAGCCACAGCTTTTACCTTCAAGCTAGGCCAAGTGTTAACTAACCAGTTAAGCTTTTGGGTGTAGCAGTTATGATGTGAAAATGTTATGCCGTCCCTCTTTGTGATGCTTATCACATAGTAGGAACTGGCTAGGATTGTGTGTTCATCCATATCTCATCATCATCCTTTTGTGCAGTGTTACTCAAACATGTTCAGGCCTAGGATATCATATATTTCCACAGGCAGGCCACAATACTTCACTCTCCATCTGTGTTTTTCATTCATTTTTATGTATTATTGTCTTACATGTGTTATTGCTGTTTTGAAAAATAAATGTTCTGCTAAAACCAAAATTATATCAGTGCTTGAATTACATCAATGATACAAAAAATATTGAGCAAGGGAATGTTACAGTTATTTGGAAAACACAATAGTGGGAAGGAGAGTATTTTAATCTATAATGGACTAATCTGTAGATGTGAATTGCAGTTTTATAACTAGTTAAGCAAAGTATCTTCAAGTCCCTATTTATAGTCAGTGAGAACTGTTTTTTTTGTCTGATTTGCAATAAATTGCCACATCAAGTTGAAACACAGTGGATACTCTCAACTGAAACACCCAAGTAGCAGCTATGTAAACCCTGCCATGGAGCAGGTTTCATGGATCCTACACAAACAAGGCATAACTTGATTTGATTCAAGCCGGACCCATTAAAACATGCCTTCCAACCATTTGGTTCTATGTACTTTTTTTCATTCACTCAAGGAGGAGATGTCACTGCTTGAGGCAGAAGAAGACTACAGTCACAGCACAGAGCACACCTTAAAACTCTCATGTCTATGTGTCCCATTCAAGTCACTGGTATTGAAGTACATTAGAGCATTGCTTCTTTGAGAATTTGATTTATAGATGTAGAATTACCAGTTTTTGATCAAAATTCTACTTTCATATGACAAGCCTATCCAATTAATGCAATGCTTCTGTCAAGTAATTGCTCTGGTCACATACTTTTTGCGCATTTCACATCCATAACTCAACGTTAGGGAGCCGCTGCAGACAGCAGTTTTGAAAGAAAGATACTGTATAGCAGATGTTTCCTCTTGCTCCTGTAGGACCCCCCTCCCTCCCTCCTCAAAAAAGGGGAAGGATTCAGGCTCTTCCTCAGTGCAGAGCAAAATGATGGGTTTAGAGATTGTGGACACAAGTGAGAGATTCTATACATTACGCCACTTTGGCAATATTTGACCATGACCCAGACTTTGATGTTTCATTGCAGTAGATGCGGGCTCACTGATGCCAAAGTCTCAGACACAGCCTCAGACACAGCTCCTGTGAGCGACTCCTTTCATGTTCACACAGAAAATCCCCAAAGATTCGTCTTTCATGTAACTCCCCCCATCTTCCCTCATCCAAAACCATCAGAGCTCTTCACTGGTTCGGTCAAGGACAGCCTTTGCCACATGACACTGCTTGCTTCTCCCCTGCTCTCCTTTCTGTTCCTCTGTTCTCTCTCCTCTCTTCCGCTCTCTTCTTCTTTCCTCTGCTCTCCTCTGTCATGTCTCCGCTGTCCTCTCCTCCACTTTCTGTACCTTTTAATCAAACAGGTCATGTAATGAGTTGCCTGTACTCATTAAGTATGCTGTTTGACTAATTAATCTTCCAGAGGAATCCCCAAAACCCTTTCCCAGAATGACCTGAGTTATCCCCAAGGTTAGAAACTGCAAATCTTTTCTGGCAGTATAAAGACAGCTATTGCTCATTCTTCTCTCAAACAGCTGGGTAATTGTTTTAGATGAGAAGAGAATATGGAGATCTTGCTTCATATGCCAACTCTTGTTTTTCAAGGACCCAATAATAAATGTAGTTTCTGTTTTATTTGTTCAAAACAAATGGCTGCATATGAATCGCCACTATGCATTTGTGTAAATCACCACTATGTATTTGTGTTCATTTGATATCTGCTGTCATAGTCATACTGTACGTTCTCTCCAGACAGCAGCAAACCTCTTTTTAATGACTATCAATGAAATATGTGGCTTTTCCATTTTAGAAATTACTCTTTCATGTTAATGACCACATTCTGTAATGGTGAGATTACACAGATATAATAAGACAACATTCCTTGGACTGTATTACAGTGCTGTTGTCTCTTTATCTAGAGGTCTGTAAGTCAGCAATCCCATAATTTTACATAATTTACATAATTGGGGGTTTGGGGGTATTACTGGATTGTTTTAATCTGATATATTTTTTTCCATTCTTTTGCTTTTTCTGTGCACACAAAAAGAGATGTGTAATTGTTTCCGTCTTTCTGGTTTGGGTGCTGTTTTTGCTATACAGAGTAAATGTAATGATTCTCATGAACAAGATTGCTCTTATACCTGTTTGTGATCCAGTGTGCCAAATAGATCTATTTTCTTGGGTTGCATTTGACTCCGGGGGTCAAGACTATAATGCCTATCAAACAAAATCCTCGTAATATTGCTCTAATGTCTTAGCAATGTAGTCACACTTGTGTGATATTGCTTCAAACATTGATGGGAGCAGTATGCATCATTGTGATAATCCAGCAAACCAGCCACATCAGAAAATGTTACTCTTTAGTAGAACTGGTGTTGTGACACGGAAGAACATAACGTTATGTTTAAACCCGTATGTATAGCTTATTGATCTCCCCTTAAATTAGGGAATATCAGTGAAATGCTTGTGGCCTGAATGAGAGCTACAGTATGTACTCTAAGCCCAATACCAAACAGCTCAATAGAGTATACACCCTCATTGAAAGGTCTGCCAACTTCAACAGCTTAGGAAGAATGACTCATGGTTCTTCCTCACTGCTGGGGATTTGACTGCAGTAAAAGCCATGCAAAACAACTACTATATGGCTTTAGGTCATCAATCATGTGTTTAAGAGGCACACATTGTGCTCTGGAATACCTAATTATCCTGCAGAAGGCCCGGAGTTAGATAGTGCAGTGCTTGTTTAAAATGACTGGGATCTTAAAGGCTCCTCTAACAAAGGAGGAAAATCAATTCTGTCTCTGGCCACAGAACGCTATTAATTTTGAAATAGATTTTTATGGGCCTGCAAATTAACCATGCTGACCGTGGAGGCTTTCGCCCCCATGGTTTAATATGGGAAGTGATGGGGACATAGGCCAGAACTCAGGGAAAAATTGCAGAGTTAATGCAAACAGATCAGTAAATAAAAAGCAAATTAATTATTATTATTATGCAGCCATGCAGCAGTGACCATTTATTGAGGGTGACTTTGCAAGTATGCACACTGTGGATGGAAGTATAAATTCAGACCATGCACTTAAAATGATTAAGTATGAAACAGTCAGTAGAATCACATTACGAGCAGCCTCATTCACAAGTCATTACATCAGAATATCAGAGCTACCATTACAATGCAAATGATCCAAAAATCTGGTCATAGACATGCTGATTAAGTGTTATGGTTGTGGTCCAGTCTGGTCAACACTATTGAGCAAGTGAGGGTAATTTCAGATAATGTGGTTCTGACACTGGCTCAGAGCCTTGTGTAAAAATGTATGAATTGCACGGGGATCTTGTTAATAAGGTCTTCTGGGTCATTGTTCTGTTTTTCCTAATCACATCAGATCTCTGTTACTTAAATATTTGAGTATACATAATTTATTTGACTCTTAGCCAAATTGTTCCCCTAATGACTGTCTGTAGCAGCATACTTTTTTGTTGTGCTAACATATTGAAACTTGTATATTAGAGCAGGGTCAATTTGAGGGATTATGTATTCAGTGTGTATGTGTATGTGTGTGTGTGTGTGTGTGTGTGTGTGTGTGTGTGTGTGTGTGTGTGTGGAGAAGCTGGCCGCCACTTCTCTCATAAATGAGCCAGAAACAAAAGGTTAAAAACCAAAAATTTATCTTAAAATCCAAACAGACAAAGAAACCAGCCTATGCACAGCACCAACAGGGACAAAGTGAGCCTTCTCTCCTGCTCTGCAGCCACACCTGTATTTAATACACTTTCAATTAGTGAGGTGTGGCTTGGTCTCTTACAAATTAACACCAGTACACACAATTAAGAGATTAACAATTAGGTTCAAAGGTGGGTGGTGAAGGCTCTCCTTCACGCGTGTGTGTGTGTGTGTGTGTGTGTGTGTGTGTGTGCGCGCACGTGTGCAGAGAGAGAGCGAGAAAGAGAATTTGGTGTTGCATATAGGATGTGACAAAGCAAAAAATTTTCAATCAAAAGTAACCATATTTCTTTCAATTTCCTCTCCAAAGTCAAAACAATTACAGCTTCAAATCAAAGCTGAGATTTCTCAGTTTCTCTGTATGGCTGCACAGAAAAATGGGAATCAGATGAGTTTAATCATAGAAAGAATAGATCCTTATGCAATTTGTGAACATCACACTTTAAAACTCTAAGGAAATGAGCCATGAAAAAATGAATTTTTTACTCTGATGGATTATCACTTCCATAACTTGGAAAATTTCTTCTGTCCATACTTTGCTCAACTTTACATCGTGACATTTGTATGCAATGTCATTAGCCTCTGGAGACTGGACTTGCATATGCATATCACTTTTTATATACAGGTTAGTATATCAATCTGATCTCATGCCATTTTGGTACATATTCTGTACATGTCTTTCATTCCAACACAAACAGTTCTTTTTCATCATGGAGTGGCTGCAGAGGTCTTCCTGAGTGTAGCCTCATTGTGGGGTTATTTCAGGGGGATTTGTGACCACAGCCTTATTATGGATTATAGATCTTTTGCACCATCTAGAGTTCTGGACAGACAACATAGAAGTCCTGTACAAATGATGATTTGAGAGAATCTTGCCCGTGTGTAAATGCCAAGCCTTCTATCTGATCTTTTCTTGTTTTTGTCATCACTGTTGAAAGGGTAACGTATAAAAGCCTTTTGCAACTACTGACACAAGTTCACTGGTAAAAAGAAAGCAGTTGAGAGCTCTTTTGGGACTCCCTCACTGTCATTATTTTCTCTCTGCAGACTTTTACTGAAATACATCCTGTGTAATTGTGCTTCCTGTGTCCAGGAGGCTCAGAGGTAGAGACACACTGCTGGGAAATGTTTTGCTCTGTCACTGTGAATGATGCTCATTACGGTAAGCAATGTGTGCATCTCCATTAAAATAGATACCATGGAAATAACGATACCTCCACTTTCGAGGTCTCCAAGTGACAGTTCCTATCCAAGTAATTGCAATCCGCTAAGCTGAACTACAGGGATTCAGTTATGTCTCAATGAAGAGGACCCTCCTGCTTCCTGTGGGAAGTTCTAAGGAGTGGTTAAAGATTTAAAGAGTGGAAAGGGGATCTGAAGAGCCACAAAGAGTTCTGAAAGAACAGTCACCATACCAATGGCAAGGACAGATGGAACTCAACCTGAAGAAGACTCAGCTGTGCAAAGTGTTAAAATCAGAGCCTTTGCTCTGAATATGGCTGATGTGAAATGAATTCACCTGGCTTCAGAGCAGCTGGTTCCAATTCAATGGCTGGCCTCCCAAAAGGTCTTCACTAGCTGCAGAATTCTGATATTGAAATGAAGCGAGAATTTAAATTATAAGCGAAAACTGAAAGGAAGTCAATCAATTCGAAATGGCCCTCAGCTCAGCAGCAGAAAAAAGGAGTAGTGAGTTCCCTCTCTCACCTTGAGAGACGCACATCCATCAAGATTTCTCTTGTTGAGAAGAGCAGTATTTATATACTTTGTCACACCTTCTGCATGTGGGTAAGACTGATTGTGCGCCTAACAGCTTGCCTCTGGTACTGGTGCCTTTCTATCTGTTCTATTCTCAATATACCAGTACTGTATATACAGTATGTACTGTATATACTGTATACCAGTACTGTGCATACACAGTACCAAGAACTGTGTGTGCACAGCCAGGCCTGTCTATATCTCAGCAATGCAGAGTGCATACATAGCTGACTCCAGCTCACACACACATAGCCCCAGCCAACACACACCTTTGTCAGACAAGCGCTGTGGGAATCTTCTGTGCTGGCTGGGATTGTTCATGTCTTGGCAGCACAGAGCCTTGGTGCAGCCAGCTCTAACTGTTTGCGTCTCAGTAGCTGGGGATAATTACCCAGCCAGCCCTTCCATACCTGTGTCTCACAGCCGTGCGAGGTAACTGCGCTGCCAGCTCTTAGTCGTGAACTAACTCATTAGAGTGTAGTAGGTTAAACAGCCCCCTGCCTCTGCCATTTGTCACCATTATTCATGGCTTGCATTAGATGACATTTACAGTGTGCCTCCTGCAATGATAAATGATCATGTCTAGGGCAGTCACTTAGGCCTGACGCTTCTCCTTTTCGCTAAATTTTAATCTGAATCATTGCGGTGTTAAGATCCTTAGCTATCGGAACCTGTCATTCTGTTGAACGCTGCACTTTCCTCCCTTGTGCTGTCGGCAGGCGGTGGTTTATTTCACCCAGCAAGGGAATACAAACACATTCAAGCAAGATGTGCTCTCTCTCTCTCTTTCTTTGCAGATGAAATGCTTGTTGATCCTGCCAGTGATGTGTGACACAGAACTGAGCAGACTCTTATAGAGCTCTTTGGTGCAACATCACCCATTGAAAACCTCTGGATGAATAATGTTAATAGTAATTCACTCCGTAATCCACTGGTGGTGAAGATTCAGGCAATGGCATGTTTAGATTCCATCCAGAGCTCCTCTGTTACATTGTGTTTTTCTTTGTCTTTCACAGAATGTCCTGATAATTCAGTGATTTGGAGCAAAGCCTGACTCATGAACGGTGTCACAGTACACTTCCCCTCCCTCCTTTAACAGACTGATTGGCTTCCATGGTGTCGATCTGAGTCACAGCACCAATATAGCTGGAGTGGACCAACCCGTAATGGCTTCTGAGGCTTCTGGCTTCTACCTGGCCATACAAACCACTTGTCCAGATCAGCGCTACCTGAATCATGGTGACTGGGCCTAGTGTCACAATCTCACCATACACAGATGAGCCCTGACTGCTTCACCAACATGTTCTGTAGAGGGCTAGCGTATTAGGCAGAGAGGGTCACCACACTAACACCTCGCATGCCCTGTTCACACGGGAAGCGGATTCATTAATGAGGAACACTCACGGCCAACGGGCTGGGCGAGCATGCCCTTGTCCCTGACCACAGCTGGATGCGCTACACGGAGTAGCAGGAGACAACAAGGTCCGACCTTCACCGCTGGCGAATTACATGCCCTGTATTCAGCTGCTGCCAGCAGGGGAAACAACTGCTGCTACTCTGAAACTCAGCAGCTGAAGCCACACACCCGCCTCACCACACTGCATAATTAACACTCATACGTGTCTCCTCAATTTGCATGCGTTTATTGATATTTCCTCTGCTGACTACATGCAATTTGTATGAGTCCGAGCTGTAAAATATGCATTTTTCAACACATTTAATTTGCACTTTTGACAAGAACACAGTACACATTTCATATTAATGTATTCCGAGCTTAGTTTGAGAGAAAATAATGCCTTTTCTCTTCAGTTAATTAATGTTTAATATTACATGGGATCTTCCATGTGAAGATGATGGGCAAAATGCACACAACTCATTATTTCCAGGGCTCCACATGAGTTCAATCATCAGTTTAAATGTATAAGTGATACCCATGGCAACAAGGTGTACTACTGCACTGCATGTTCTACACGTAGTATTCACACAGTGTTATGTTTTCGGGTTATGTTTCAGTCTACCTGCAGTTGCAGTTGGCTTCATGAAATGTCAGTGTGCTGCTTGCTCCATGTGAAAGGTTACTCTGGGAAGCCCAGACTGGGGGGCTGGTGGTGACATAAACAGAATGTGACAGAGTCCTTCCGTCCATCCTGTGAGCAGAGACAGAGACTGCCCCAAGTACACAAGGACGCTAATGCTAATGCCCTTCTCCCCTCCTTCCTTTTTTTTTCTGTCCGAGCACAGCAGGTTATCTTCATGGAAAAAAAAACACATGTTGAAATGTATTACCTTTTATTTGTTCATATATAATATGTTTTATCCTAACAGTACCAGGACAGGTTATCTACAGTAGGTGATTATTATATTACAATAATATGTAATAACAAATATCCTTTTGGAAGTATTCGAAAGGGTTATCACTGGTTGTAATACTTAGTTTGTGTAGAGACTATTTCCTTTAAAAAACCCGCTGTTGCACAGTCTACAAATATTATGTTTTGTGTAGAGTTAGACTAAACTATCCCTGCTGGCCTCAGACAAGGTTTGGTACACGTACACTAAGGATGTTTGAGCACTTTCCACAGAGCTGTATAGAGAGTTACATTCTCTGCACTCTCTGATAAATTATCACCACAAGAGCCCAGCAAGAGGCTCTGCCTTCACAGCACTGTGGGCCCTTTTGGGTTATAAATTCCCCAGTTGCTTACTGCCGGCATCAACACAACACCTGGATTATCTTGTTTAGAATATTTATGATCTACATAAACAGAGAGAGAGTGAGAGAGGGAGAGAGAAAGAAGAGCAAATGTAGCCATTCCCAGAAAGAGAAGTCATACACAGTAGAACATTGCACACCACAATCAAGGTCCCTGTGGAAACACAATGATTAACACCGTAACCTACTTTAGCTGAGGCTCAGGTGCAGCTCCCCAATAGTTACACCAAGATTTGACCTCATTTGTGTAGCATCAAGGGACCATTCTAATGGGAGAACAGCCTGTTATGACCAAGCCAGCAAAACTGTAACCATGATCTAATCCACAAATAAATCTGATTTGTCAAGCCTTAAGGGACAATTACAAGTGTGCTCAGATAGGTGGTTGTTTTTGAGCCACATCTGATTTCAGTGATTTTGAATTTAATTCAGACATAAATGACCCATAATATTCCTGATCATATTCCTGACCAATTCCTTGGCCAATGAATGTAAAATTCAAGGAAGACTTTTTTGTTATGATGAAAATGACATGGCCTTTGTCACCTTTAAAAAGCATTATAAAATAGAAATGTGTGGTCAGATTGGTTTCCTTAAAGCTGCTTTTGCAAACCCTGCAATGATTTCCAAAGGAGACCTCTTAATTTGTGGAATTGATCATTAGGGAAATACCGAGTGAAAAATGCCTTTAAGATTGCAGAGGCATTAGGATCAGCTATTACTGCTGTGATGAAGGGAAAATTGTGGAGTGATGGATGCTTTCAGCAGAGAGCAGTTTAATGTGTGTTTGTATAAAGCAGTCAATAGCACATTACTTTGCCTGGAGCTTAAAAATGAGTGAGACCATCTTAATATCAATTACAAGATTTATTTCTCTGCCAGTCTGATTTGTGGCAAAATTCCTACACAGCTTATCTTCATTCTAATTTCTGTGAGTGCGTGTATGTGTGTGTTTGGTAATCGCTGTTCGTTTGTGTGTTTTGTAAGCTGTGCATGTGTGTGTGTGCGTGTGTGTGTGTGGCCAGGATTGGGGTAAGGCTTTTCAATGTAGCAATAACGTTACACATGTATCTAAAGCATAAGCAATCACTGCAGTACACCACCTGACCAACACCAATCCCTACCTTACCTTTAAACATTGATAAAAATGCTATCAGCTGCTACAGATGATGATTCTGTGATGGAGTGGGTGATAACTGCATGTTAAAGCAGGTGATTATTCTGTGCTGGCACATATGATGATTCTCTGCTAGTACAGGTGATCATTCCCTCTGGGCGAAGCATCTTCTCGGTCACTTTGCAGGCACTGCACACTCTGACAGTGGATAGAGGTGATAATTCTCCTCTCCAGCTGCTGAACGGCTGTAAAGTAGGCTGCATGGTGTCATCGTTACTCTTCACTGTCCGGTTCCCTGACTCAGCACAGACTTATCTCTGCGCTCTCAATTCTATAAACTTTCTAAAGTAACTCTGATGCTCCAGGCTCTCAAAGTTCTGTTCCCAGATTTCTGCAGAACAGGTAGTAAACAAAACAGAAGACAAAAGACCTTTGTGTTCCACATAAAACTTTACAGTTTGTTTATTTCACTGTTTATTGGTGTTGTACTGTTGTATTGTGAATCCTGGCAAGTAATTTGTGAACCAAACTTTTTGCCAAAGGCACCAAAGAGCATGGACAAGCTTTAGACATACTTTATTTTATAGGCCAATTCATACTATTAGAAAACAGCTGATAAATATATTGCAGTCTGTTAATTAAATGTGACAGATAGTGAACATGTAGTAAAATGTAATAAACTTCCAACTTTTGAATATGAAATTATATAAAAATTGATTGCTTTACAAACACATTTCTCATAGGTTCATACTTGTTGTTTTGAATGAATTTGTTTTTCTAACGTTTATACTTACTGTCACAGAACAATTTAGTCAGATCCTGACAAATATAGCATATTGGCAAACCTATATGGAAATCTTATTACCTATTTACTGTGTGTTTAATAACCATTTGAAAATAAGACATACTTAAAAGGTAATAAAATATTTCTTTAATGTATTACAAAAGTACACACATTCCCACAGACTCATTACCACACTATTTTCTTTCTTTCTTTCTTTCTCTTTCTTTCTTTCTTTCTTTCTTTCTTTCTTTCTTTCTTTCTTTCTTTCTTTCTTTCTTTCTTTCTTTTTGACACAATGTTAAGAAGCAGGGGAATTATCTCCTTTTACAGCAGAAGAGACACAGCCTTCTCAGAAAGCTATAAAACCAACAGATCGCATGAGAGTGTTGACATCTCTCCCTCTCAGATTAAATCCACATCAGAAATTAATGTTTAAGGGCTTCACTGTGAATGAGTTCAGAGGCACAATGAGCCATTCTTCAGTCTGTTTCCGTTTACTCAGGGGAAATCTCTGTCTCTTCTCAAGATCCAAGCAGTTATATGGATGTCTTGATATCTTGTGGTATCCTTCAGATGTATGTGTTTTAAAGTGCTTGTGACAAAACAGGGAGCTTCAGCATTGGGAAAAAAGTGATTGTATCCCCTTTTTAATAGACTCTTTTCAGTAACAAATTTCATCATTTCTTTTAATCTAATTTTCTTTTTATGCAATGCCTTTACAGTAATTTCAGTCCAGACTCACCATCCAGACTCACAATCGTGTGTAATAAATGAAAAAGGCACACTTGTGTTTTTATTCAAAGCTATGTTGTGGCTATGTTAAAGTTGTGGCTATGTTAAATTTGGGCTTAGAAGAGTAGACAAGCAAGAGAAGTGGAATGGAGGGTTACTTGATTGTTAACCTAAAGAGTCAGTTTTTAAAGGGATACAAGTTTATTCACATCGGCTGGCTGGGGAAATTCTGGTCCCTATGTTGACAAGTTACTTATTCTGTTTGCTGGAATGGTTTTAATCTCACTAATCCAGGTTCACTTTTCTACTGAAGAGCTGGAGCCCATGCTGGCTGCCTTGGTATGATTTGACTGCATTTGCATTGCATGTCCCACATTCAGGGCTGATTCAATCTAATTGGCTAGACTTTGTCAGCAGTCCAAAGATAAGTTTCCTCTCATTAAAACAGACCCCCTTTTGTGTTTATCTTATCAATCTTCAGTGCCAACACAGACAGAAACAATGTAGTAATGCTGCTTGTTGACTATGCCCACAGCTCACTTGTAAGCAGGCCAGCGCCAGTAGTGCTGGTGGGCTTAGATGATACAGTAGAACGAAAAATGATAGTGGAAACCATCCGAAACCTAAGCTAAGTGAGCCAGCTTGATTCCAGCTCTACAATAGAAAAGGGTATTTGTGATCTAGGTGGAAGCTGTGGATGTGAGCTGACTATGACACCAAGAGCAATGATGTAAGGACGAATGTGTGTTTGTGCCACTCAGCTGGGAGATGGGGATGGATGATTTGAGGAAGAGTTAAACTGACAGATGTCAGTTCTTGCAGGTTATGTTATGCTGTTGACTAATCATTACCCTGGAGCAGTTATATAAGGGCAACACACCATAGTGACAGCAGCATTGTCTCAGTTTTTTTTTAAATTAAATTTGATTTAAAAAATTTTGTTGAATTGAAACTCCATTTTTCATAATTTTGGATAGTGACTCAATTTAATATCCGGAGCTGTACATAACAACATGATTCATTACAACAGAAACGAAGAAAAATGCCGTAACAGTTGTCTGAAGAAGGCCACATATGCTGCATTGGTGAACTGCATGACACTAAGTTGCCAAGAAACAGGCAAGCTGTCTTGAGAAAAAGAGAGGGAGAGGCTGGTGAGTGGGAGATAGAGCCACAAAACCATGGAGCTGCTGGGACTTTCTCTGTTCAATTCCAAGGATGCAACCTGCGCGCGCGCGCACACACACACACACACACACACACACACACACACACACACACACACACACACACACACACACACACACATGACTGCACACGAACATGGCAACACACACATACATTACGTTACATTGTATTACATGCATTTAGCAGACGCTCTTATTCAGAGCAACTTCCAGCACAATAGAACATGAGTGTGTCCATTCAAGTTAAATGAGCAACAGTGTTAGACCAGGCAAACAGCACTCATAGACCAGTGAGTGTGAACATAACACCATTCAAACCCTACCACAAGTTAACTTGTGCAACCTGACTACACAATGGAAACCAAGTACACTAGAACACAGAATCGAAAATACATCACAATACTACACGTAAAATAAACATAAATCCTACAGGTAGGAGGTCTTAGGGGGAGGGAAATGAGGTGGCACCGAGATGCAGTCTGAAGAGGTAGGTCTTCAGTCTGCGACAGAAGATGTCCAAGGACACTGCTGTCCTGACTTCTGTGGGGAGTTCATTCCACCACTGAGGGACCAGTACAGACAGGGATTGTGACTCAGAGGAAACATACATGCATACTAGACATATAAGGACACAAGCACAGGCATATACATATATAAACAGATTTTACATTTCCCTAGATGGATTGGTGTTTGTCCCCATAAAGAATTCTGCTTATTATTCTGCTGGGTTATGACGTACCAGAGTTGCAGCGTAGTGTAGTAATTTTAAGCAGATTGCAAAATTGAATCTTTGATATTAAAATGTTGATGTACCCTTGGCAAGGTACATAATGTAAATTGCCTCAGTAAATATCCCACATACATATGTATAAATATGTAATATTTTTTCTATGTTTGTGACCTGCTAAAGACATAAATACTGAAATGTCCGGGGATTAAAGTGTGTAACAGTGTACAGTAGCGTAGTGTACAATGTGTAGTATTACACAGATACAATTTGCTTACATTGCAAAACATGTCACTCAGGGAAACTATTCCAGCTGTGATCCTGATTCCATCATTAGGAAATTACTGTGCATAATGAGCTCTGTAATACTTGCTTGGACATGCCTGCAACAACCAGGAAGAAGCTTGTCAGCTGCGGAGGAGTCTTTCTCCTGTGCACTCATTTAAAGACAGAGCTAATGACATGATTAATGATATAATTGGCAAGTCAATGGCCCATTTAAACACACACACACACCTCAGTCCCCTGCGCTTTCTTTCACCTGGGGTAAACCTTACCTGGATTAATTGCCTGATGTTTATGAGACACACAGCTCCACACAGCAATCCCAGTGTGACATCACTGGAGATTTCACTCAGTCTGAGACTCACGGCGCTTCCTGCTGGGATGAAGGAAGTTAGTGTCACAGATACACCAGCAACTACATCTCTCATTTTCTTTTCACTCTCTCTCTCTCCACACCCACCCCTCCCCTCCCCTCCCACCACTCTCTGAGAGATAAATTGCTTTGCTTCCTGATTCTGTCAAATGGAACATTTGAAGAGCAGCATGTATTTCACCCGACACGTGCAGTGAAGCGTCAGAATGGCATGACCGGGATCTGTGAATGAGCCGACGCCAATTTAAACTTACCGTGAACTTTCAGGGAAGGGGGAAGGTAATAAAATGTCACTGTGAACTCTTGCTGGGGAAAGAGCAGTTCCACAAAGGAAACTGCACTGTTTCTGTTCCACTTGGAATAAACATTACTGTCACACACAATATAACACCCAGTGATATTCAGCAAAGTAGGACTGTCATACTGTTATTAACAGCCATACTATCATTCTTCCCAAAATGGGTTGTGTTTTGTTATCTTGAAATGTGAACATGGCAGGGAAGTGAGCACTGTATAAGTAACTATATAGGCACAACTGTGTAAACTAGCCTGTGTCAGTACATCAAGGTATGGAGAAAGATGTGTGGGGTGGTGAGAGGTCACAGGCAAAATGGGCTTAACTAGCACCTCCACCACCTGAGAAAGGGTTTGCAATCTGCACAGTATCTCTCATGCACCTGAGAGAAAGCAGCTCATGCTTTTTGTGATATGGAGGCAACAATCAGGATTATGTCAGACTGGGGCAGATCTGGGTGTAGGTGGTAGGCAGGTAGGTGTGTAGCAGTTTCAGGCCCCAAAAGTAGCACTATTCAGAATTAGATTTTTTTTACATTCAGTGTTAGCCTTGTTCAGATGATATGCCTGTCTTTATTAGTTGTATGCCTTTTCATTTTTTTCAAGAGGATCCTTAAGGATTTTACACAAAAGCAGCTATTTGTGTCAATTTTCCTCCTCTTCGGAGTAATACGCAATGAAATGCTTGAGAATGTTTGCCATAGAAAAAAAATGTTCTTATAAGTTCACAAAATTGTAATTGATTTCTGTAACAGAGAACGAAAATGTAATAATGAAACTAAATGCTACAATTACAAGGGAATTGATTTTTTCCTTCACCGATATCCTCACAGTTAACAGCCACTGCTGATCCGAATCTATATTGACTTTGAAGATCAAGCCTGGGTTTTTTTCTCCTGATATATATTTCCAATAACCTTACTCTCCCTTCTCCACAGAAACCTTGGGAAATCAGGACTGCGGGTGTCATGTTTAGGACTGGGTGAGTACGTCTGATTTAATCACCACCTTTTTCACGAGCTGCTCTGCTCCCGGTGCTGCAAGGGAGAGCAGTGTGGAGGTCTCGCTATTGCTTTCTGCCCACAGCGGACTGGTTTCTATCGTTACAGGTAACTGTTTCCATGAAAGGTAGAAAGGGGAGCTTAATGTGAATCGAAAAGCTCTAGATCCAGCATTTCCAATAACTGTCAAACATTGGCTGCTCTGGTTTTCCTAGTAAGCCCTTAACAATGGTCTCATCCACTGTAGTCTGGGGGGCCAGAGGAGCGGGTAGGCTTGTTTTATCCACGTTGGGGTGTGCTATTTCCAAATTCCAAATCTGAGCATGTAGCACACACCCTGAAATTTCACAGCTGCAGATTATTGCAATGGCTAATTCGCAAAACTGTCGCTGAGCCCTCATCATTCATCCTCTCTCTCGAGGACAGTGTTAGAGTTGATGCGTTTTGGAGTGCTCGACATTAGATGAATAAGAATTAATTGTGATCTCTGTAATAAAAACATGTGAAAGCCATACTGGGGCACATGGTGATCTTACTCTGGGTGGACAGCAGAAGAGCTCTGCTCAAAGACACACACCCTCACTCAGTCCCAGTCCTTATAATTTTTTTTTTTTTTGACGGGGGTGGTAGGAGTAGCATACAACAGCTCAGAGCCCCGTCATCTGCGTCATACTCTGTTGTTAATGAATCTCTGTTTCCCTCTTTAATATGCTCAGTCAATAGAGGCAAAGTGTGGGGGCTGTGGGGTGGGCCTGAACAATCTGTGGAGGACTGCCAAGCCTCTCTTCACTTAATAACCTGTGAAATGGACACATCTGTGACTGTACACATCCTGGTGGCAGTTCCATCAGGGTCTGCTGCTCTGGGGCTACTGCACACCCTCTCTGCAGACAAAAAAAGCAAGTATCTTGAAGCTGCAGTCTGGATGGCACAGCTCACCTCAGTTTCTGTGGCATGCGGCAGGTCAATGTGTAAGTTCGCCTCCCAAAGCAATTCATCTCTTTTATGCCGTGTGCCATGCAGCGCGGCAGTGGGTACCATTTTTAATATCTTTGGTATGACCAAATGTGTGCGCAGCAAAATTGTTCACAGCGAGGTGCACAATTTTCCGGCATCAAATAAACTCTAACAGGGTTAAATATAACACTAAAAAAAACTGTTTCACGTCATGTGTTATATTCACACCATGTGTTGTCAAAATGTAGTACTTGTCATTACCGGTTAATGTTATTTTACCTCCCATTTGCATGTATAGAACAAAACCTGCACTGATATCATGTTAACTGCTTTAAATCTTCAAGTCTACATTGATACTCCGTATATTGAAATTATAGTTGTGTTTATTATTAAGTGTTTATTGTCTCTTAGGGGTCTCCATCAATTTACACTGCCAGTGAAATGTGCATAAATACAAGGAGATTAAAAAATGTTTGGAGACAGAGAAATACCTCAGTGATTATAGCAGAGCAATAACAACACCATATAAGTCATAAAATTTAACAACATGTTTAAATAAACAGATATTAGCAAACAACACGCAATCCCATTTGTTTTAATGAAATTAGCTGCAATGTTATTGCCTACTATATCCTTCCTAAAGCTGCTAGTGGTTACATCACTGTGGTTTGATGACACAAAAATTTTGACATTGTGTCATAACAGAAACACCGAGGCTTAAATGACTTGTCATAACAACCACTCATTTCTCTTTCTACACTTTTGCCATTCCTGGAATTTCAACATTCATTACCCTGCTGTATATAAAGAGTGCAATATCGTTGGGCCATCCCCGTGCTCAGGTATCAAGCTGGAGAAATATATGGAACCCAGGAATTAAACAGCTGTACAGTATATTCTGCGTCTGGACTTTTTAGGGTCTGATAAAATCAGCTTCACTTTATGGAATAAGAGATATTTAAGCAAAAATGATCCTTCCCCTAGCCCTAACACAGACACAATTTCCAGTTGTAGCCCATGTGAATGCTATAATACCCAAGATCTATTCTGACATCTATCCCTGAGACCTACAATCCTTTCAACCACTGACAGGAATGAATACAAGGAATGACACGACGATTTGATTTCACAGTTAGCTAACTTCCCAAACCAGGGCATGTGTGCTGTTTACCGTGACTTCGCCATGGGTGTCCTGAGAGAGAGGCAGAGTGGCCGAGTCAGCAGTTATATTTCAGGAGCAAAATGCCACCAGGGCCCAGTGACGTGCCAGTATATGGAGCAACGCTCAAGTGAAATTAATGACTGAGGAAAGGGTACTTTAATATTATACCTCTGTTATGTTTTTCACTCTTTCACGCATTTCATTAGCTGCGTACCACAGTTCAAACTCACTTCAGTTCCTGTCGTCTAGTTTTAAACTTTCTGAACTGGTAATATGCATGCATAGGAGTGTTATTATAGCACTGAGAGGATTACTTCATAAGATTATCCATATCTATTCAAAGTAAAAACATTAATAAGCTAATTATGGTGTAGTGCTTAATAACATCACATTTTTAATAATATGAGGAGGAAAGGAAAATATTTTTCAACATAGCCTCTTGAAAAGTTACATAACCGGCATGTTTTTTTTTACTCTGCTGTTTAAAAAAGCTCACTCTTTCACAGGCTTCAAACCAAGTCAGTCAGTCAGTGGGGGCCTTTCTCTGTTGCCATGGTGTTGCATCTTCACAGTGTTTTTTTTTTTTGAACTGGTCTCCTCAGTTCAAAGATCTGAGTTTTGCCTTCTCCTTCTACAAGACACATGCTTGAACAAACACACACACGCAGGCCTGCACAAACATACACACATACACAAAACTCAGATCACAGACCTCAAGCACGTTTTGGAATCCTTGCTCAGATAACGCAGAGTGTGGAGCTCCTCTTTACAGAAGTGGTTTTCTCATATGAGAAAATTCTGCTGTCAATGGTCTACTGCTCAGCAGATGAAGAGCCCTAATCGTGCTCCCTGTAATAGCTGTATTTACTGTTGCATGGATTTGAAGGGGAGGCTTTGGTGGGTCATATCCATAGCGACAAAGTAGGAGTTGTGTAACACAAATTCTAATAAAAGTTTGTAAAAGACCAAAGTCAAAGTCACTGAACCCTTCCACTGTATGATTTACCTGTATCTGATACAATTGTGTAACAGTACTGGACAATGTGTTACAGCATCAAAACCTGTTTTGACAGAGTTAGCCAAGGTGGAATTTATGGAGTCTACCTCTAAGGTAGAAACACATGTCCTGTCCTCTTGTTTGAATGGACAAAGCAACGGAGATGTGGAGGGAGGGATTGGAAAGGATATTTCTAACAAAAAGTCCATATTCAATATTTATTCATATATATTCCTTTGTGAATTCTTCCCTGCGTATTTCATTTTAAATATATTGACAGATATCTATTCATAACTTCACCCAAGGTTTCATAAGTAATATTCAGAATTTGCATCTCATCTAATAGTTTGGGCATCTTAGAGTTGGGGGATTGCACAGAGCCACGACAACACAATAATAGAATTTCACTTGAAATGGGAAATAAATAATAAGAATGTTACTGAAATTATTGAAATTACACAACTCAGTTGCCAAAAATTAGAAATTTATGCAAGCCATGCATTACATTCAATTCTAATTAAAATCTAACATTGTCTAACTGCAATGAAAATGATTTAAAAAAATGAAAACTCTCACCACAGATAGTGGTCCACGCAATGTGGACAGAAGGTAATAAAATCATGTGGTTTTGTTTCTCCTCGAAGCTCTCTAGGGTTTCATGCACAAGCAGACACTACAACACAGAAGCAGTTTCTCTCTGTGGCAGTGAACCCTGGCAGCTTTGAGACTGAGGGCATTCTTTCCCTCCTGTTGAAATGGTTGGTAATCAGAAGTGATGATAATCACAGCTCAGGTGGAGGGGGGGGGGGTGCATGCTGGCACTGAGGGGGAGCGGCCCTGCCAGCCACCACGCAGAAAGGTCAGCCGCACGCGAAGCGGTCGTCTCCCGGGCCGATGAATGTGAGGGTGACGCGTGCTCCAAAAAGGTGAACCCAAAAAGAAAACAGAAAATATCTCCTGTGAAGGCTGGATGGCCGTTTGGCCATCACCTAGGGTCCTGCCACACAGCATTAGGAATGGCACCAGATCCACACGCGGTTAAGCAAGGTCATGTCGTGATTGCACTCCATGCCTGACCATAGTGTGTGGGAGTATAGCACTGAACACTTCGGGGTCGCTACAACGTGAACAGTGCCTGAACACAGGCCTGTGTACTGTTAACAGAGCCTCAATACAGCACAAGAAAGAGGTGGAATTGCTTCAAGAGCCAAGTAGTCAGGGCTCAGCTGTCTCTCTAGGTCAATGGGCGTAATGCTCAAGGGAGCGTTCAGTCAGAGAAGCACTCAATCCACACTTCCATGGTGGGGGGTCGCTGTGTTATAGCATTTTGTGCTTCACTTTTACCCTTAGAGTTCTGTGCATGTACATTGGGCAGGGACGGCTGGGCTCTTAAGCTGAAATGTGCTACCTCTAATAACTACCCTGTGAATGCAGAGCGTACAACTCTCCTCTCCCTGAAATGGATTTTCCCTTATTACATCAATGTTTTTCTGTATAATACGTTGCTTGGTTCTCGATGCACAGGACTGCAAAAATTGCTAGCTTCTTGCACTGTTATCTGGTCCCCTCCGGCAGTTACAGAGGCCTTTGCTTGGCTTGGTTTTGAGTCAGTGCAACAAGAGTAAGGAGAAGTTAAATTAGTTAAATCCTAAATTAGGCCAGAGCTCATTTCTCCTGTAGCCCCTGCCCCTACTCTCACTGACATTTGTCAGTTTATTTCTGTTCACTCATGGCCTGGTTCATTGTGTCAGGGTAGACTATTGCTGTGTTGCTTAAAAGTTATTACCTAGGATTGTTATTGGGACCAGAAATGGAATATGGTGAGTTCAGAAGTACCAGAATTTAACAGATGTAGGCAGGGAGGGGGGTTTGGCAGGGAGCGTGTGTGTCATGCATGGGGAGATGTCTTGTGAATAAACAGTTGGATCAATTCAGTTCTGACAGGTCATCGGGGCAGGTGTGAGCCAGCATTTCCACAGTAGAGATGAGTGGACATTGATCACAGAGACATTGAAGAGGACAGCAGGACACTCATTTGACCTGACACTTGAAAACAAATGCAATTTGCAGTACTGAGCTTGTGAGTGGCGCTGATTGATGATAATAGCTAGGGGTGGAGGCATGAAATGATAGCTATTGCCCCAGTGTTGACCCTTCCAGGCCTTCAAGGATTTGCTGTCTCTGCAGTGAACTAGCCGGGAGAACAGGGACAGTTAGGAAGGGCTGTATCAGTGGTCAGAGTCTGAGCTCAAAAGGAATAGCTGCAGAACAGGAATGCTTTTAAAGCCATTAACAATTAGAAAATTGAAATAATTGGCTGTTTGATGGCCTACAGGATACAGGAACCCTCCATGAAACACTCTGCTTTCCTCATGAGAGTGTTCATCTTATGACTGATTTTTTGGTTTATTGGTTTATTGAGTATGGAACAGAGGTGCATTCACACCCTCAGAAAAGCTTCAGTCACCCCCTAAAGGTCTGAAGGAACCAGGCAAGAACACAAAAAAGAAGCTTATATTTCATTTGTTAGCTTTCTATCAGGGGTGGTGCGGTGGCATTACATTAAGGAGGTTTATGGATCTTTACATGTGATAATTACATGGAATTTTCACCCTTGGCTATTTTCTTGTAAAAATTAACCTGAAATGCATGTTTCGGCTTTATTAATCTTTTTTTCTTCAAGTAAAATTGTAATCAATGATCACCAGAGGTCTATTCAACTGTTATTTCCCTAATGCAAATGTAGAGGCTTTTTTCAATGTTTTATTGAACTCATAATTGTTAAATTGATTAGCTCAGTGACGTGAATGATCCATGCCTCCGTCACAGTGTTTTGCTCGGCTGCCAATTGGGTCAAAGAGAAAACGAGCAACCTTGCAGAAGTGGAAAGAAAGAAAAATCAGTCACTCGAATCATCTAACCTGCAGTTCGCAAGAATCCTCTCACCGGCCCTTCTGTGGCCTTAATTTATCCTTCCTTTTTCTCTCAGGTCTACAACCTAATCGTGAATTCAGAATGCAGGGTGGATATTAAGGCAGTTTTGCAGTGAAACGGAGGAGACAAATGTGACCTGCCCTGAGAGTGTCAGTTTGTTTTATTCTTCCCTTCAGCCTCTTTTTTTATTTTGCAAGGCAGAGCTTGTGATTGGGGGGGTGCTGGGGGAGGGGCATCACCGGCGAGTGATGGAGTGTGATGCAGTGAGAGTGGCAATTTTTGGACGAAGGTCAACCGTGGGGCAATTGTGAGGAATGGAAGGAAACGACCTGGGAAAAACACTGAGGCGTCACACCTGCTACACCAGCATCTTGACAGGACCATCATCCATCATAACACAGAAGGACTTCTTCACAGCCCATAGCTGGTTCACCCCTTACCCCTAACGAGTGACCTCTGACCTGGGAAACTGCATCACTGAATGTGTGTTGTGGATGGGCCCTTAGTATAATTACAATTACCATTTAATAACCATTGTCATGTTGTTTGTCCCTGTCTTTATACTCAACATGAAATGCACCTCCTGCCAGAAGTTCTCAGCTAATTGTATATTTAAGAAGAGTTATTTCAATATTTCCTACAATATATTTATGTATACTAATACATTGTATAAATCATCTCCAAACTTCAAAGTATTATTGCTGCCCATTCAATAAAATTTTGGATAAATTATACATTGTTATATATAGTATTTTATTTATTATTTGCCATTCAATATACAGTATAATTATAATACTGTGTAAAATATATTGCATCATAAAGACTCAAGTGATTTTCAATCTGCTGCCAATTCGATCTGAACACAGAGTGGACACTCTAATCACCATTAATTCTATTCGACTTCCTGCTTTGCACTTAAATTGAATCCACCAATCACTCTCCCTTGGCTGACATTAGTGGGTTTATTACTCCTGAATTACCCCACCTAACACTGAATAGCTTAATTCCTACTCAGTTTGTTCAGCACCTGAGTGATTTAAATAGTTAATGTGCTGATTTGGTCAATTGCCTCACCATTTGTCAGACTTTCAAGCACTGATGAATCACATGTGACAGTGCCCGTTACAGGAAGATTGACTGTTCATTTAACATGCCTTGCACATCAAAGGGCCATTCTCACTGAGTTCTGAGTACCGCGTACAGGGTACTCAGCAGTGTCTTCAGTAGCACTGTCACTGTTACCACACAAGTTTCACCCTGCTTCTTGATTGGTTTGATTGCTGTTTTGGCACTGACTGATTTCTGTCCTACCTGGGTAGAATTCTATCAGTACCCTCACAGACAAACATGTACATGGACCAGAGCAGCTTTCACTTCGTGAGTCTGATTTTGACACACAACTGATCCATTAAACAAAGATGGACTGATGGAAACTGAAAGGGTTTTCAGAGCAGTGTTAACTAGTGATCTTCCATTTTAAAGCCAAAAATGCCTACATTGAGATGCCTAAAATGCTTTTTTGATTCACAGAACATTTCATGCCATTATCTCACTGTTGGTGGCACAGGTAGATGACACACATGTGGTCAAGGACAGACATCTGGTAAGCAAGGCGCTTGGATTTTAGAGGAGAAGCTGACGGTGCACATTACTGCACAGGAGAATCCTAAGTGAATGAACGGGTTTTGTGGGATATTTCTGGGAAGTGAGTACTGCTGTTCTTTTGTTCAGTGAGCTGAAAAGATGCCTATACACTTCAAAAAACAAGTGAAATGGAAAATTGAAAAAAGGCAGCCCTTAGATGGGAAATAGCTTTGCTATTTTTTATTATTTCGTATTACAAAATTATCAATAGGTGTTCACAGTGGTGTTCCTTAAATAGCTAAAAATGCCAGTCCAACCTGAATATCTATCTTTTGGTTATTTTTTTATCTTTTTATCTTCTAATTTTGTACCTTTATGCTGTGTTAATAACTTAAATGCAAAATAAATATTTCAAAATGTGAAAAAAACGAGATATAAATAAAAGAGAACATTCACACAGAAGTCAAGCACTCTGGACCGGAGACAGCACATTTCAGCTGTGACTCATTTCAGTCACCTGGCCATCATCAGCATCTGTCTGTGGGATGTGAATGTCTGTCATTCAGTTCTATTATTGTGCTTCTGTGGGGGCGGGGGCTGTACACTCCTCCAAGAGGTGTTTGGCTCTGCAGGTCCCGTTTCCTCTCAGCTTGAGAAGCATCCTAACATGCCGAAGTGAAATGGCCCACGGCCGGCCCCTGATTAAACACAGCCAGCATCCAGCAGGGCACTGGTCAATCCATGATCAGTCCATGGTTGACTTCTGGCCGAGCCCTGGTCACCACCCCGGAGGCAGGTATTCTCTCATCCGTGATAACAGCAAAGAG
This sequence comes from Megalops atlanticus, assembly GCA_019176425.1. NCBI lineage: Eukaryota > Metazoa > Chordata > Actinopteri > Elopiformes > Megalopidae > Megalops > Megalops atlanticus. The sequence goes on along the minus strand of CM032883.1, from coordinate 21,090,483 downwards.
GGCCGATGCTGGTCTGCAGTACGTTTCGCTCCTCTGCGTTATCTCCCACACGGGCACTGCGGAAACCGAAGTGAGCGGGGCTCGAATGCGCCAGGCATCCACAAGCAGCCACGCTCTCGATCCTATCTCCTTCTCTCATCAGCCGCTGCCACATCCTGCAGGCGGCGAGGTGACGCCACCTGTCTGCGGAGATCCAGCCGAGATGCGCCCGTCCCTGAGGAGCAGGAGAGCGGAGCAGGCTCACCGAATTTACAATTCAAAGACCCTGTTTGGCTGCGCAGCGCAGAACTTTGAAGATTATCGTGACTGAGAAAAAAAAGATAAATAAATAATGAGGAGAAATTATTTATATTTATAGTACTGTATCATCAAACTCGAGGCAAGCGTTTCAGATCCTCCCAGCTGATACTTTACTTTATCCACACTGTCGGCTGGGTGAACATTTCACTCTGTTGGCACCGGAATGCGCCTGTAATGTGAATCAGTGTTGAGGGATTCTGGCACCGTTACTCTGTAATTTTTCCCTCCTTTCTGAAGGGTGTATAATTGCATTTCTGCTAAATAATTGTGGAAACTTGTCTGCCCACTTTGGGGCGTGTTGTCACGTCATGTGTACTGCCAGACAGCACTCCCGACCCTGACCTGTTATGTGTGCAGTCAGTATTAAGGTCATGCTCTTGCCCCTAGCCGAGTAAGCGCATGTCCCCACCCCCTCCCACGACGTCCCCACATTCCCCTGCACTGCCTGACTCTGACACACGGTGATCTGGGGCTGGAAACCCTGTCACTACAAGGACAAACAAAGGGACAGTGCCTAGTGAGGCACGTGACCAGCTGCGAGGCACAGAGAGCAGAACAGGCCCAGGGCCCAGCGGTGGTGATGAGGGCACCGCTCAGGGAGAGCATTCTCCTGAGATGCACCCGCTCACAACGAGCATCATCTGAAAGAAGCTGAAGTGTTGACAGGGTTGAGGTTCAGCCTTGAAGAAATCTCCTCACTCGGAACTCTAGTTTACTCTGTGGTCATGCCAAATTTCTACTGCAATCTGCAGCACTAGGGCCTCACGCAGCAAGCCCTGAAATTAGTGTGAGTGGAAAAAAAAACATCCATTACAGAATGGCTGCGTGCTATGATTAAAAATATTGTTGGGTCCTATGTTATATATAAAATTCTGTTACATAACAGCTCTTGAGGAAGGAGTGTTCAGGATTTCCCTGTTATCACACCAGAAACATAAAACCACAGGAACTGCACTGTACTTGTATGCTGTTATGCAGATTTCATGTAGAAGTGAATACCTGGATAGACAATGAATCCAGATTTTCCTCTGCTTCAAGGACAGAGTAAATTGCCCAGCCAAACAGCAGCTCTGTGAGGTTTTGTCAATGTTGTACCTCATACCTCATTATCCAGCCTGTGGGCTATAATGCAGATCGCCTATGGATTCCTTGGAAACGCACAAAACATGTTTTTTTTTTTTTTTTTTTGCATACACGTATGTGCGTTCCCCCCACGCAAACTCCTTCCCCCATAGGTGGTACAAAGACGTGTAATTAACTGTGGAGCGAAAGCATTGAGAAAGCATTGAAAAGGCAATGGAAAAATGGAAATGCATTGGTTCAGGCGAGGGCTCTGAGATCATTTGAGGCAGGTGGTGGGATAAACAGCCTGCTGCTTTCCAAGCCTCTACCCCAGAGAGAGGAGACAGGGGTGCAGTGCCATCAGTCCAGCTCTGTCGTTTATGCTATTCTGCTTTTTCGTGGAGATTTAGCCTGTGTGCCATCTTCAACTAAACATGGAACATATGCATATGGGCTTTACACAAACTGTTCCTGAAATGTCAAAGTATGTTTTTGCAGTCTTTTTTAAACAAGCTCATCAAGTTTCACTTTCATTTTTTTAAAAATTCAGTTCAGTAATCTCCACTGGCATGACAGCTATGCACCTGTGTTGCCAAAATAAAACAACCCTTTGTACACAGAATAAATAAACCCTAAAGACACCATAAACCATATAGCTCTATGAAGTTTGGTGTTTAATTAATGATTCTGTTTTCTTCTCTCTCTCTCTCTCTCTCTCTCAGGAACTTGGGTGACCTTCGGAGGCCAGATTTCAGATGAGGTAAGAGTAATTTACAGAGTAAGAAAGAGAGTAATCTTCTATCCATCACATTCCATTATGTGCTAGCACATTAAATTATATTAAATTACATTCAAAGTCACTTAACAGTGATTCAGGTGTAGACCCACTATAGAATTTGGTCTAAATTCACTGTAGAATTCAATACTGTTTGGAATAGTGTCAGAAATCAGTGCAAAATCAATGTTAAAAAAAAAGTAAACATGAAATTATGATTTATTATCATTGTAAAGTTTAGTTTAGAATTGGTTGCTTTAGACCAACTTTAAAATTGCTGTAGTATGAGGTTAGAGTGGCTGTCATACAAGACAGGATACAGTGCAGAAGCTCTGAGGGGCGTCCTTGTGACAATGTTGAGGGTAAGAGGGGGATATAAGGTCCAGGATTATGTAAGAACGGTCTTGCCACTAGGCTTGTCCTCTTCCTCTTTGGACAGGCCCTCAAGGCCAGCTCCCCACCCTCGTTTGGTGACATTACGAGAACATACACCAGCGTCCCCTTCCTTCCCTCAGCCTTGCCAGTGCGTTGACTCAGTGTTTTGTCACCGGAGGTTAGGCCCTGCTTTTACTGAGTTTTCAGGAGCAGTGGACTTCATATCCCCTTGTCGTTAGTCATTTGTTATCTCTTAATTTGATGAGAGGCGTTTTTCATTATGGCAAAGGCAAAGCTGAGCTGTCCGCCCAGACACTCTTGAGTGACCCGCGCTGGGCAGCGCTGGGATCTGATGCTGTGCTTTTGGACAGATGTTCCATAGAGCCGAAGGTTGTGGTCTACAAGCAAAGCTGACCCCTATATTGAATTTATGATTTACAGCTAGAGTTGTGAAGTTGATCTACCGTGATTATGAAGGCCAAGTGTTTAATTCACTGTATCCAGAGTACTGCATGAGATAGCGGTGGGTAGGCAGGGGGAAGTGAGGTCTGTATTTCTCAGTTATGCAACTTGGTTTAGTTTTCATTGTTTTACCACAACTGGACGAAAGCAGCCTTACAAACAGTAGTGTCCCTCACTCACTCCCTGACTTACCACATAACTGACTGACTGAATAACTGACATCATGACTGACCTCATTTTAACACTTGAGTGCAAAAAGACCAGAAAAATAGTTGCATCCTGTATGGACTGAACCTCTTGGCCTATTATATTTGGGAGGTTCTCTTTTGGTTGCTGTGTGTTTCTACTACACAATTGTTCCAGTGCCCAGGACTGTGAAATATCCCTCTCTGCCAGGTGATAACAGAGATCCATCTTTTTTTACTTCCTGGCTGTCTGGGCTCACATATTTTTAATGGATTGTACAGCCTTGAAATAGTTTGGGTTTTATCTTTACCCATTTGGAGCAATAATTGTGTTTTTTTCTGTTTAAGCTCTCTCCCCGCTGTGTCTTTGGATCACTGCCAAGTGCCTTGCTGCAGTAAACCGTTGAGGAATTTTCCAAAAGTGGACAAATTGTAGCAGCACACGAATAATATATTATTAGGTAGCAGTGTTTGGAGTGGCAATTCCAAAGTCATCACCTTCATGTCCTGGGGTGAGCTGTTTTGCTAAAGTGTGAAAATATGAAAACAAATTCACTCACCCCCTGTGCAACAATGCTCACAATAAATTTTGACTGTCTGTATGATTTCCAACCGAGTTTATGAGATGGAACAGAGTCAGTGGTGCTGTGGCCATGTTTCTGGGAGGAGGGCAGGTGGTGGTTTTATTCTCAAAAACATTACAGAATAAAAATGTTCATTTTGGGTTAGTGCACAGGGTATTGCAGGTGGTACCGGACAAGAGTACAGTGTATCTATCAGGGCAGCGGGACTGGGTCCAACAGCCCCAGTGGATCATGGGTTTGAGTCCTGGTTGAGTGCCAAGCTGTGCTTGTCAAAATCTGTCTGTTTGTCTATGTATGACGTGTATAGTATGGGTTATATGTGTGATATGCATAATATGGAATGTGTGACACTGAGCTGTTTTTGGTACCTGTAACATACATGTCATATGTACAACTGCAGGTTGCGGAGCAGCTCATGACCATTGCCTATGAGAGTGGAGTCAACCTCTTTGACACCGCAGAGGTGTATGCTGCTGGAAAGTGAGTCAGACCCAAATGTGAACCACACAGCACCCAGAACCCATCTTCAGAGCACAACCCAGAGCAGGCTGTCTACGTACCCCAAACACACACAGCATTCCACAGAATGAGTTTAAGACTGAGATTGATATGATTCCATGACTAAGGGTGTTTAATCTTCATGTGTCTCATTGTTTTCCAGAGCTGAGGTCATACTTGGGAACATTATCAAGAAAAAATGCTGGAGGTATACATCATTTTTACTACTACCTAGGCATGCGTGGGTGTATGTGTGTATGTGCGTGGGTGCATATATGTGTGTGAACACAGGGTTGTAGGTGCCACTGGTCAGCATATTGTTTTGATGAGATGAATGTTAGTTGCTGCCATGGCGAATGACACTCAACTAAGTAGGTCTTTTGTGGTAACCATGGTGACCAACAGATGCTCTTCTTGAGTGTGCGCAGTTCAATCACCACAGTTCTGAGCCGCTGTGAGGCTTTGGGAGAACCTGTGATCGTACATACTTTCAAAAATTCTCTTTTTATTTTCCTATGAATTTCATTATTGAAGGATTTGCCTTACTTTAAACAAGCTGTCAGGGCCAGCAGCTCAGAGCTGAAAGGCTGTCCAAATCTGCAGTCCAAAGAGGATGAGGAAGAAGAAGACACACAAAAAAATCAGTCCCTCCCTCCCAGCTCTGCTAAATATCTAATCTTGTCTGAAGGACATCACAAAGCACAGCACTCCACCGGACAGAGAGGTCTTCAGTATGTTCAGTCTCACAAATTTAAATCTCTTCCCAAACATCAGAACTCATAAAGACGCCACTTAGGTTTATATTCAGATACCCTGCAGAATTACTGTGCTACTGTTTCACTGCTGGTTTCAATCAATTGATTTAACCATTCTTGTTAACAGAAGTACCAACTGGCAAAAGTTAACTTTGCTCCTCTACATGATTACATAGGCCTAGAAATGTCATTTAACTGCTGCTCTACAGACCTCCACTGAAAAGCCCTACTGCTGTGGCAAGGATATTGCATCCCTTAGTGGTATGTCTTAATTGTGGAAGTTAACGATTTAAGCTTTTATTGAGTATTACGCTTGACACAAGGGATGTGTAAACCAACAAACCCCCCCCCAACATCCTTATTAACTAACTTGCTTACATTACATAACAAACACATTATTGAATAACATAAATAACTTGTTTCTAGCTAGCTAGAAGAACAAAGATCTAGTTTTAATTCTAGCTAAGGCAGTAGTGTAGCCATTTGGTTTGATGCATCATCATTGTAGATAGCTGGCTACAGTTAATAAAATAAAACATTCAATGAAATAATTGGTCATAACATTCAGCATAAAGAATTGTGGGAGATTATCCCCAAATGGTAGTGGGGGTAGACCTACTATGGTTACCGATAGTTTGGAACTCGCCTTAAAATGGTGACCACTGAATATCTGCTCTTCACTATGACAGTATTGAAGCCAGGTTTACAAGACACCCACCTGCAATGCTACTGTTATGTCTGTGGTCTGTGAATGTGTCAGGTTTGAGTCCATCCTGGAGTGAATGTTATGTGCCATAGCAGTCATCAACTTCCCTCTTTCCATCCTCCCTTTCCTTGTCTGTATTTCTACCCTGGTCAGGCTCTCCTGTTTAGCAAACAAGATCAATTTTAGTGATACTGAAGACCTAGATAGCTGAAATGAAAATGAATGATAAAACTTGTTCTCAGCACAAAGGTTTGCTTGTGTTTCTAACACCTACTGCTTCTCAGAAGGGGTGTAGTTGCCAGTTGCTGCCAGTGCACTGATACTGACACCTTCTCTGGTTTCTGTCACGTAATGGCCAAGGCGCAGGTGTGAAACTCTCCTTGAGTGCCGTAAGACATCACTCAACGAAGAGCAAGACAGAAATTTACAGCTGATGTAAAATGAGCCGCTTCTTTGAGGCCCATGACAAATATGCAGTCCACAAACTGGATGAGTGTGTTGTGTCTGCATGAGGGTGTTTGTACTGTCACTATCCAGGCCAAGGCTTTGTTACCAATGCTGTTTTTTTCCTTTCCATATTTCTTTAAACAGTTATGTAAAGTAGGAATGCTAATGGAAGCCTCGCAGCTCTCTGAGTGTGGGATACCAGGAGGTCCACATCGCCAGCTCATTTGCACTCATTTGCAATTTATATTAATCTTAGTTTGAAAGGACAGCCAAGAAGGCAAAACAGTAACAGCAGATAATATCTGGGTCAAAGATATGGTTTGCTGGGAGCAGCGCTAAACTACAAGTCTGGAGAATATTGAAGATTTAAGGATTAAATCTAATTTGGTGTCGACATTTATGTATAGTGATATCATTGTGCCTGTACTGTATACTTTTCAGTGCAGTAACATTTTTAAAACAATATAATGTATAAAACTAAGCACGCAGACACGGGTTCTCTAAAGGTTCTCAAATGTCTTCAAAATCCATTTGGTATCAAATGAATTAATATAACAGGTCTGCTAAAATTAATGCTTCTCTCTGCCTCTCTCTCTCTCCCTCCCTCTGTCTCTCTCCTTCAATCAGGCGGTCCAGTTTGGTCATCACCACCAAGCTATACTGGGGTGGAAAGTAAGTGAGAGATTTTCCTCTTCATCCACAGCCTGGGAATCCCCAGAATAGTGAAAGGCCATCCAGTAACCACTATAATAGGGGATTTATGCGGTTCCCCACCAAAGGTGTTTAGTTATCCACAATTTAAAGTCACATAATTTTCCTCCTCATTTCCATGGTACAAATTTGTGGAATTTCATACATTTTAACAGTAATCCTCTGCACTGCTGAAGTGTCACACAGCAATTCTGACTGTGTGATTATAGAATAGGTATACAATATACCAAACCACCTCTATGATTTGTAGGTTACATTACATTATTACATTGCTTTATTGTCATTTAGCAGACGCTCTTATCCAGAGTGCCTTACACGGTGCACCTAACAGAAATGAGTGACTCGTGTATTCAGGGTCAGACATTGGAAGATGAAGAGATACAGGAACCTTCCAAGCCTTGCTGCTACACAACTAATGCAGTTACTGTCTGGTTTTACAAATGAATGCTTCATTTCAAGGTGACCTAAGTGTGTTGCTCTTTCAAAAAGACATCTAAAAATGCAGTATTATATAATTTCTGTGGTGCAAACTGAGCAGGTGTGAGAAGAGTGAAGAGTTAACCTCAACTCACACCTTTGCTGAAATCTGAAACATATCAGTTTGTGATAATTCCTTGAATTTATCTGAGTTTAATAAGCTCAGGAGAAGAGCAGAATCTGAGTATATTTCTTGGTTCTTTGCACCTAAGCTGTGGTATCATACCCATCACTAACAACTCTCACTGCTATACCTGTTACATTATACTCATCACTTATAGTCTTGGCTGCTTTACCTTCTATATCATACTTATCACTTTCACATCTCATCACTATACCTGCTACATCACACCCATCACTAACAGCCTTCATTGCTCTACCTGTTATGCCAATTTCCATCACTTACACCTCTCTCTACTTTACCTACCATACCATACACATAACTTACACCCCTCACTGCTGTACTTGTTATGCCATAACCATCGCGTACACCCTTTCCTGCTACACCTGTAAAATCAAACCCATCACTCACACCCCTAACTGCTGAGTCTACATGTTGCATATATGCTACTTTATACCACCGCAAAATGCTGACGTGAATGCTGTGGTGATTGAAAAATTGAATGGTTTAGGAAAAAAAGCACATGAATATACAATGCTGTCACACAGACTTATAAAAGTCCCAAAATGCACTGCGAGCAGCACCACAGCTGGGAGAGGCGATAAGGCTAAGCATTAAGGCATATTTCATCTCTCCATTCCCTTCTCCTCATGAATATTTATCCCTTCTTCTGACTGAGGGAGTATGAGAGGAAAGAGGCGACATAACAAACTCCTGAGCCGCACGGGGCACACTGACAATGGGCTGGCAGATTATAGCGTCAGACTGACAGATGAAACTAATGCTGTGTTCACAGAGAAAGGCAGAGGAAGCACTGAACAAGTTTGTTTTGTGTCTGATGTGTCACGCAGCAGTTTGTTAGCGAAGTCCCAGACTGATCTGCGCTCCTTTGTCTGTTTGTGAAGAAGCTGTTGCAGCATCCTAATGATGTGTGTGTGTGTGTGTGTGTGTGTGTGTGTGTGTTTGTCTGTGTGTCTCTGTGATTGGACAGAGCGGAGACAGAAAGAGGCCTCTCCAGGAAGCACATCATTGAAGGTGAGTGCCTGACTGTGGTCTTCATCCCTGCCTCTCTCTAACTGGGTGTCTACCATACCTGCCTCCTTTTATCTCTCTGTAGTGTTCCTCCTCCCCTTTCTTTCTGTTTCATGCTGCTTGGAATCCCACACATGTATCTTTAGCATTCATTGGACCTGAAAGTTTCACATTCTTTTGAAACCTGAGTCAGAAGGCATTCAACATCAAGTGAAATGTACACTATGCCCACTGAATCTAAAAATTATATCATATAGCTGACCTAGTTTTGGCCACGTGCAAACACACACATACATACATTCTAACTCTGAGCTATTGCCAGGGTACAGAAGACAGAATGTCAGACAGACACTCATGTCATACCTGCTTCTGCAGACAGCAATAAATCAATGGTTAGTAAAGAGGCTTGACAGGATGACTATGAGAGCCCAGAGCATCTATTATAATTCCCCTTCCTCTGTCCACAGTTAACCTCACGTACTGCTACCAGCAGTTAACCAGCCCCAACCCCCCAACAACCACACACACGCACACACACACACACATACACACACAATAACCACAAGTTCTGCTGACCACTACTCCCCACACATTACTGGCTAGCATTCATAATGGAAAATCCCTTTGCAAACATAAAACCCACACTCTGTCCATCCTCAGCAAACTCAGGTGTACATGTCACATCTGCAGTGTCCTGGGGCCCAATGTTTCTGCAAACAGATTGCTGTTTCTGCAAACAGACTGTGCAATAGTGGGAATCTCCAGATCCCATAAGAGACTAATGACTTCTGGTGTTTACTGCTTTCTCTCTGCTCCAAAGCAGATGTCTCCACCCCATGCCCCCAAAGCCCTTACGAGCCTACCTCCCTTATTCCCAGAGAAGCTCCGTTTGATCTGGAGCATGCCCTATGTGTTTCTGAACTCTAAATCGTACCCCTGTGGTTTGTTATGAAACACTGGTCAGCACTGTTGGCTGTAGCTGTGTTTCTGTGAGGCTGTGAGACCCTTGTCATACCCTTCACTTGACTTTGTGTCAGTGAGAGGCTGTGGCAGGGCATTCAGTTAACTGCATACTGCCTGACAGTTATCATCAGGCTTCAGTGCTTCTCAAGGGGGTCCACACAGAAACCAACTCTGTTTGAGGAAATCAGTCAAGCGTGAGTGAAATACATGTGTGCGGATATGTCTCAAGTACAATGTGAGAAAAATACTAAGACACTGTGCTAAATTTTGACATCCAATGACCAGCTGTCTGTACTCTGCAAGGAAAAATAAAGCAGAGCCCTCAAAGTAATCTTGGTTGGTTGAACATTGTTGAAATGTTGTCTCCTCTTATATACCTTAAAAAATGGTATGACAAAAACGAAATGCTTGGGCCACCACCTCAGCTCACTTTGAGATGTTTGAGTCACGACTCTTATTTGGAAAGTAAGTGTTTCTGAACAGACATAGAGCTCCAGAGAAGAGGTTATATCTTCACCCCTTGTAAGGGCTACTCAACCCTGGTGGAGCCTAGTTTTAATGAGTTACCTTGCAGATAATTTTGCCCTCCAGGGCCAGGGTACATCCATCACACCAGACAGAATAGATATTCACAGGTTTATGTGTGAGTGGATGGAGTACCCAGACTGGTGAGCTTTCTCTAATGGTTCTCTGAATTTTTCACATGTTTAGGACTGAAGGGCTCCCTCCAGAGGATGCAGCTGGAATATGTTGATGTGGTCTTTGCCAACCGCCCTGACAGCAACACGCCCATGGAGGGTGAGTTGGTGGTGAGAGGGAGTTACATGGGGTCACCAGATTAGATTGAACACAATTTGTTCCCTTATCATTTCTGTGTCTGATACACTTTCACCATATTTAAGCACTCTTTCTTTTATCCAACCTCAAAATTAATTACAAAGCAGGATGTTTGTGCATGTTCACTGTGATATGTTCAGGTAGGTCCACAAAGAACTCTTTGAGGTCTTGCAGTCATACAGGTAGAGTTAGGGCACATGAACAACACCCCTATTATTTGCTATGCATGCAATTACCATTGCCACCAGATGTTATTAATGGCCACAAGACAAGTCAAGACCTCAATTTAAAGTTTAATCCAAAATACAAGTGCCCCCCTCACTGCGATGGGGCATTGGATGTATTTTTTCCTGAAAGGCAAGATGACCCCTACTGACCTTCCAGCACCTTTTGAGGCAGCAGTTTGGCTTTACTTTCAGGGTTCCCATCTATATACAGTCTGGGTCCTCCACTGCCAATTGTCTGAGATCTCACAGCAGGAAGAATAGAAGCTGGTATCACTGCTGCTTTTTACAAGAGGACAAAAACTAAAATTTGATATTTTTATAATGTGTATCAAAACTTGCAGAATTGAGCAAACTAACCCGTGTCGTTTATATTTTTATTGCTGTTGAGGATGGAAGTCGACGTCACTACCAGCCAGAACCTTTCATCAGGATTAATGGAGACAGACATAACCCTGCCACAGAAAAGAGGGTCTTTCCAAAGATTGCTCACTTACCCCTTAGAGACTCGTACCCAATCATACACAACGTATTTTGAGCGTATTAGTGTGCAGTTTGTGCACTGTGAGAGCTTTGCTGCTGGCAAATTGAGGAAAAAGCTGGACAGCTCAATAAAAGCCTCACAGATGCTTGAGTGCTAGAGTGTGCGCTCACGCCAGCAGGAGTGACTTGAAACCATCATCACCGTGATGAGGATGCGAGCGCTGAAGCGATGAGCACTGTGATTACTGTGATTATCAATCTTTAAAATATAAAACAGTAATTATCATCAAATGAACTGGAATCACCTTCGGTGTCGTCATCGTCGCGTATGCGCTTATTGTCAGCGCTGTACTTGCAGCTGCCATTTAATGTTGCTTTCCTGGATGTAGCCAGATTCAGTTTGCATGTTAAACCTTCGGAATAGGCAATAATGGGTCACAGCCGGCTAGTGCTGTGGACAGGGTGCCGACTGTCCTATCATGCTAGTGTGAAGTGTAAGGATGTGCTGTGGGGTGGAGGTGGGAGCAGGCTGGGCCGGGAGGTCTGTCAGTGCAGAAATGTGAATACAAACCTGGCCAGAGTTTTAAATTCTCCCTGTAAACCCTCCCTTTAGGTGTGTGTACTATTAGGTATGAAAATGTGAGATGGCTCCCCACACACACATACTCAAGCTTAGAGAAAGAGCTAGCCTTCTCTCTCTTAATTAAAAATTCCACTGTGGCTAATTGAAAACCCTGAGGTGTTGTAGTGACTATGTGCTATGTGTGTCATAATGTTATCCTAGTGAACTCCTGCTTGCCCAGAGCTCACACTGTACAGTTAACCCTCTGACGCTCTGATGCTACAGCATTGCCATTCTCTCTCTTTCTCTTTCTTTTCTGTCTCCCTCTCTTTACCTCTATTTTTGTCTTTCTCTCTCCCAGTCTCTCTCAACAACCACAACCTTCTTTATTTTCTCCTCCCTTACTTCTTTTAATCATTCTCTTGGGTGACCACGTGAAGATTGTGCACAAAGTGTAACATCCCCTTTCCACAATGACACATCACTATCATCAGGGAGTAGCATGTGTGACCACAGCATTATCTCTATGACAACGGCACTTGCTCTCACACCCGTACACACATACACTCAGTATGTAAATGTGTCCATTCCCCCCTGGAGCCACGGGGCTGATGTAAAGGATAAAAAGCCTCTTTTTCATTATTGTTATTTTCTCCTGAAACTGCCGCTGGCAAAAACCAGCGCCCCCCTCCCCCCAAACCCACTTCGCCTACACACATAGCAGAACGATATGGCCTCCCACTGCTTTTGATTCAGTCAATACTCGCAGAGTGTTTAGGAGCTCTGATCTGGCTCTAAGATGAGCTCTTAATGGATTGCCCACAGACAGGGGAGCGAACTGGGGTAGCGAACACTTCTCCTGTGCTTTGTTTAGCTTTGCTCCTTCCCAGCAGCACTTTTTGCTGTTTGCAGCTTGCTGCGTCCCTGGGACAAGTAAAAGCTTCCTCTTCAAACGGATTGCAATTGCTGGTTTGGAGGTTTCAGTCCCTCTCGAGAAGTGAAAGGGAGAAAAATAGCCTCTGATGGTCTATCTCTTTTGGACCCTGTCCCTTTCTCTCCGTCTTTCTCTTCCCTCTCTGTCCTGAAATCTATAGCACAGAATTCTGCACACTGTAAAACTGAGTGATCATTTCACTCGACCGCATCAGACATTAAATCAATCAAACTGAGAAATTGTTCACATTATACTAATCTTAGGAAATTATCCCAACTCCTGTAAATGTTGCTGCTATTATGGTGAGTTTTGTCATCTGTATCTGATTTCCCCCTGCATCTCTCTCCTCACTATATTCCCCCCTCTCCTCTCTCTACCCCTCCACAGCCCTCTCCTCTCTCCACCACTCCATAGCGCTGTCCTCTATCTACCCCACCACAACCCTCTTTTCTCTCTATCCTTTCTTCCCTTGCTCTCTCGGTACCTCACACTCCTGTCACTACCCCCTCCCTTCCTACTCTAATCCCACTGCCACAGAATCCACAGTACCAGTTCCTCTTCAAGCAACATTAATAAGACACAGCAGTAACACATCTTGAATCTGCATCACATCAACACATTTCTCCACTTAATGAGCATATGCTTCTCTTTTCACAGAGAGCAACATTGCTGGACTCTAGCTATTTCTGTCACATTGTATAATCCACATCCTAATGTTGTAGCTGCTTGGTATTGAGCTGGGCAGCAGTGATGGAAATGCACTGACCCCAGATGTGACCATTTATGCTAAAGGCTTCATGACGAATTTGCCCATTTAGACCAGCTGGAGAGCATTTCTCCTGCTGATCATTGATCACTCTCCAACTATTATCATTTTCAGTGAGATCGAGACTGAAACTGACTCAGGACATTAGGCCCCGATTGTGGTTTCTCTCATGCCTCTAAGCCAAGAGGGGACAGCAGGGCTAAGGGCATAGCTATCAGACTACTTAACACTTCAATTGTTTTTTTATAGCAGACCATGACTTCACCTCCTGGTATGGTACAGTGAAGAGAAGTTATGCATACCACCAAAAGTAATGATGAGGATGCCAGCACTTAAGAGTTGTGCAATCTTAAAAATCTAAAAGAATATCTGTCACAAATAAACTGGAATTGCAGTCAGTGTCATCATCATCTTCATCATGTATGCACATGTCAGCACTATACATACAGCTTCTTGGTGTGGTGCTCCTATAGGAAAGAACACTGATAGTTTGTTCTAGCTGATAGTTTGGTGAGTTTGTGTGTGTGTTCATGTGCATATGCACACACTCTCTCCCTCACACACACACACACACACACACACACACATAAGCAGATTAACCATCCTGTTACTGACTGATAGGCCAGTGTAGAGCTATCTGGCTCACCAAACTGAGGAGCCTTCAGAAACACTGCATTTTCTCCTAATACATGACTGCTCATGCGGCATGAATATGAAAGCTTTTTTGGGAGACTTCTGAGCGCACATACAAACCACAGAAATATAATGGGCCTCATTGCCTGTTTGTATTGGTGCATATTTACATAAATAGACAGGTTCACTTAGAATAATCCTATTAATCAAAATAAGATTTCCCTCAAACAGTTAATTTATTCAGCAGTCAGTCCTTTGTCAGAGCAATAAAACATGCGTGCATGCACACATGTACGTGCACATGTGTACTCATGTGCTTGTGTGTTCCAGTCCATTCCTATGTAAATAACTGAGCTTGTCAGCACCTGAGGAATTAGTATCCATATCTGACTCCTCATCATGGTGTCCATTATATTTTTGACCCTCTTGCCTTTCAGGACTGGTGAAATGGGTACCATATTCAACAGGAAGCCTCTTGATAGGTCTGCTGGGAATGAGAAAAGCAACCATGCCTGAAAGCTTTGCCCTCTCACTGAATAAATGCAGATTTGCAAGACGTTTGCTTTTCTTTGCTTCCCACGTGCATCACCCACACACTCTGCCACTCTTTTTCCTCACCTTTCTCTCTCCCTCCTTTCCTCTCTGTCTCTCCTTCCCTGTCTCTGTCTCTCACGCTCACTCTCTACACCATTTGGCCTTGAATGCAGCAAATGAGTTTTTAATGGAACATAATGGCTGCTGTTTTTTTTTCAGTATGACGTAAACATGTTTTTCATCTAGTTCATTTTAATTAAGCAAGTGATTTTTCTTCTGTTTGTCCCTGTCATTATTCCTGGACAGAGACTTTGCATCTCCAACAGTATCTCAGGCAGCATTTTGCTCAGTGAAGGTGTATACAGTGGGTGTAAATAAGCTGTGATTGGAAGCACTGGGACTGGGTCATGATTCTGTAACACCAACACATAAAGGCATACACATGAGACACATACACAGAAACCACAACAACAAAATTCAGCACTTCACACATGCCAATGCAACAAAACACAGAGACATACACAAAAATTTTTCAGAAAGAGCATTTAGCACATACACATATCTGTACCCAAAGTCAGATTCAAACATTTTATTGGCATGACAATAGACAAATGCATGTACATTTACAGTTAATCATTTGGCAGACGCTCTCATCCAGAGCAATTTACATCTAATAGGTTAGGCAATTAGCTGCCCAGATACCAAAACATTAGTGCATGTAGTTAGGCAAACAGCATAATTAACAATTATATGTGTGTACTTAAATACATTTACCTTTTTGCTAGTTTGTTTACATTCTAATCATCAGATTATGACAGAAGGAAACATATTTTGCTGCCAAATTACCAATTCTTTCATCTCATTGTCTCTATAGGATAGGATTTTTTGATGTTAGGGTAAATTCTGAGATGTTTCTTCCTTTTTTAATATTTTGAGCGGGTAGCAGGAACTGAGTCTCTGTCTTGGTTTATTGCAGCTCACATTGACAGCACTTGGCTATCCAAGATTTTTAAATATCTCCCTTTCTCTGTTGCAAGACTGTGTTACAGTTTCTTAATCTTTATGAATTTCTAATTTTAAGATATTCACTCAATTGGTTCCTTCTATTCAGGGCTGGTTAGCATAGAAGCACTGACACTTTTATTGTTTTTCAAATCAAGTTCTCTGATTTCCCTTTCAGTTTCTCTCTTTCTAACCCCCCATCCTACCAATATACACTCTCCTTCTATACATAAGCTCCCACTCTAGCAACATTTCCAGTTCCACTTGCCCATATGTTGTGACACCTTCTTCCCCTGTGCTATACTGGGCATTTTCACTTTGATTATGTTATTCTAAGCCAGATTGACTAGAGTGAGATATAATGAAGGTATATCTGTGTTTAGCATTAAACACTGCCAAACTCAACAAGACTAATTTCTGGGTTTAATGAGGAAGGATTCAATGATTCTTCTGGAAAGTAACAGCATTGGAATGTGTTTGATAACATTCCCACAATGGTGTAATCCTCTCTGTCATCAGAGGGAATTTAGTGATCATATGGACGGTTTATTCATGTGTGTATATATAGTACCTTTCATGTTTTTCAAGGATCACAAAGCACTTTACGTTGGGGGGGGGAGCACTCTGGGTGATGTATGGCAACTATTATGCTCCACAGCACTCACCACACATCATCTTAGATGAAGACAGAGGCACTTAACTGGGGCATAATTAAGTGGCCAGATTGGAAGATTCAGGCTGGAAATTTTTCCCAGTCACAAGGGAAACACCTATCCCTTCTGATAAGCCCCATGGGATCTTAAATGGCCAAGGCCTTGACCAAGGCCTAACTGAAAAGATGACCTTGTTCTGTTTAATGACTGATTTTTTTTTTCGACCCAGAAATTGTGAGGGCGATGACGTACGTGATAAACCAAGGCATGGCTATGTACTGGGGAACCTCGCGCTGGACTGCTATGGAGATAATGGTGAGCAAAAACCCTGACACACAACCTTCAGGCAACCTGGCAGGTGTCACCCATCTCAGTTAACTGAAAGAAAGAATCCAAAGAATCACCCTCTCTGAATTTCTGAGAGTGGCAGTGTCATATGAATACATGGAGAGATCTAAGCCCTTTTGGTTAAAGAATGATGCTTGGCTTCAGTTCTCTGGAACCAAAGCTGAGCTCTAAGAAATGTTGTTGTTCTGAACATGTTACTTTTTCTCCTTCTAAAAGGAAATAAATAACGGAGAGGAACTTGCAGTTTGCACATTAGTAGTAGCTAGTGATGTAATGGATTCCTCTCCTGAGGACGGCATACAAAGCGTCCGCAATACAAGCTTTGATCTCTGCGTAATGCTTTATCGTTTGTTCCATTGATTTGGTAGGGGATCACTGAATTCTAAACATGCAGGATAATACCCAGTTTTGGGGAATGTTGGAGCATCTTCAGACACCCTGTCTGCTGTTGCTCTTTTTTTTTTTTTTTTTTTTTTTTTTTGTTGTTGTTGTTTTTTTAGGTTTTTCTTTTTTGTGCCAGTCCGTCAAATACCAGTGTATGCTAATTCTGTGCCACTTAATTAAAAAACGAATTTGAAGAAAAAGCTTTGTGCGTATTAGTGCAGATGAAAGCACTGTAATTTAAACTGCATGAATAATTCATGGTTATAAATGGGGCTTGCCAATGGAATAGCAGGGGGAGTTGGGAGGAGAGGACAGGAGATGAGAAGAGTGGAGAGGAGATGCTGTAATGGCCTGTAATTTGTATCTGAGCTGCATCCTGGTGTTAGGCCAAAGAGTGTCACTTCCACATTCTTCCACTCCCACTCACACTACCAGCACTGGGTAATGGCTGGGGTTGGTAAGAGAAGGGGTTGCATAAACATTCCAGCTAAACATAGATTAGAAGTCAATACAGTTTTTTTTGCTATTACATGAGAATGGAACCACAGTCATTAAAGTGCATGCTCTGTCTGCATATTTGCATTATATTTGTCTTAACAATCCATAAATGCTGTTAGAAATTAGGTGTTGGGTATGTATACATGTAGATTTGTTACTTGCTTTAGTAGAAGTAGCAACTGCAGGAGTACTGTCCTGTTAGTTACTGTAGCACATTTGTAGCATTAACTCATACATTGCACAATGGATATAGTACCGTAAGGTAGATATGATTTACAGGTAGTATGTTGAGGTAAAACTGGCGTCATCATGCTTGTTTTGTAAAGGTAAAGGTAACATAGGCTTTGAACATACATAAGTAGTTAGGATATGAGCTTATATGTATGTGTCTATATATGTATCAAACTAATAAAGGCCAATTTAAACCCTGTGTCTATAGCACATACCTAACAATGAATAAAAGCAAGTTAATAGAACTGTAGGAATAAGAAATATCGCTTACGCAGTCACTATCAACACGCAGCAGTGGTAAGGGAACTTAATCTGATTTCTTCATTAAAACTCCAGCTGTATAGATGGATAATACGTAAGCTCCCCTAGGGCATCTGCTGGGCAAATAATTTCTAATTTGTAATGATTTCACGTGCAGAATAATTTCCATTTCAAACAACTGCTACGAGGTGAGAATACTGCTGTGTGTGCTTTTCCTATGACACCCTCTCGACTGCACTTTCCCCCCTCCCGCTGCAGGAGGCGTACTCGGTGGCACGGCAGTTTAACATGATCCCACCAGTGTGCGAGCAGGCTGAGTATCACCTCTTCCAGAGGGAGAAGGTGGAGGTGCAGCTACCTGAACTGTACCACAAAATAGGTAGGTATCAAAGGGGAAACTAAGTCTAAGTCTAACAGGAAACTAAGAAACTAAGCGAATGGCCCTTGAGTCCGGCAGACCAGAACGCACCTGCATCTGGAAATCTACCTACCTTTCAGATTAGCTCCTTTGTCCGGTAGATCTTTGACAGCGCCATCATTCTGTCTTCCTTTCTCTGCTGTTATGGGATAGAGAGAAAAAACTTGCATAGTAAAACAAAAATGAAGGAGTACCACAGTTCTCCGCAAGCAGCATAAGTATAAAGTTAACACCTAATTTTGATCTTGGGTATCCACGTCAGGCTGACAGAAAGCACAGTCAACCACCTGTGATTACATGCTCTGTTTTGCAAAGAGTGTTATATATTACCCTTGCTTTGCCCTCCAACAGAGCACAGAGTGCTGTTTTGACCAGTGTTTTCTCTGTGGGGCTGCAGGTGTGGGTGCAATGACATGGTCACCACTGGCTTGTGGCATCATCACAGGAAAGTATGAGAATGGAATCCCAGAATCCTCCAGGGCCTCCATGAAGGTAGGGAAAGATTTGTGGCCATCCCAGTGTTTCTCAGTTCTGTTAGGTGGGGGCCACAGTGTTGAGGCATCTGCTTACTGCTCGTAGGACACTGACAGTGCCCATTAGGGACCTGTGATACTCCTGGTACAGGGGTTATGTATATGTATATGTAGCCTCCATGAATACTATCTTAGGGAGAGGGTTTAATAACACCCCCCACTTCTCGCTGTTACTGTTTGAACGTATAATAGCCATTCATCTCTTGCAATAGCCCTTCTTGTCCTTCACCCTCTCTCTTCCCTAGTCATATCAGTGGCTGAAGGAGAAGATTGTGAGCGAGGATGGCAGGAAGCAGCAAGCCAAGCTGAAGGAGCTGGGTCACATTGCTGAGAAGCTGGGCTGCACCCTCCCTCAGCTGGCTGTGGGTGAGGGGAGAGACTGTGGCTGATCCTGTGGCTGATCTCTGCTGTATTCATTCTGTATAACCCTTAATTTGCTCATCACGCATGCATCAAGCAATCACCTCCGCTTGGAGGTACTAGGGCAAGGAGGCTGTGATTCCTTGTACTGTAAATATGCTGCCACCTACTGGACACTAGCAATTTCCAGCCAAGATGCTCTGCAGTCTAATGTCTGATGGTATGTTTGAGAAGCATCAGTGCAGATGAAATGAATTGTGGGTAATGGCAATGTTCCTTTTCTTGCCTCCCCAGCCTGGTGCCTCCGTAATGAAGGCGTGAGTTCTGTCCTCCTGGGAACCTCGAACCCAGAACAGTTGACGGAAAACCTGGGCGCCATACAGGCAAGTCACACATACCCAGAGGAAAGTGTAGGGTTCATTACAGCTTTGTCCAAAAACCCAATGGCTGGAAAACTCAATGGGCAAGTCTGAAAGATATCCCCATTCTGTCTGATAACAACAGGTCAAAGAGGTTTATGTTCCACATGCATCATCAAAAAACTGTCGTAATACGATTCTTTTTTTCTTATTCAGGTACTGCCAAAGATGACGTCTCACATAGTGTCAGATATTGATCACATACTGGGGAACAGGCCCTACAGTAAGAAGGACTACCGATCATAAGCTGAAATCACCTCAGATGTTAGTCCCCTGGAACGGAGTGAAACATCTGGAACAGTTCTATGGCGCCTGTTCCATGCACTTTCCTACCTATACGCAGCTCTGCTCAGCAAATCAAAGTCTGAAATACCCAGTACCACATACTAGGCTCTTTTACGATAAGTGCATGCCTCCACTTGGAATCATGTGTGCCTAAACTATTTTTGAAGCACATAAACTGAAGAAACAAAAAAGTATTTAAAAAAGTATTAAAATGTCCAGCCAGGATACTCCTGTTGTCTGGCACAGTATATTACCTCCCTGAGCCACGTCCAATTCCTCACAACTCCTGTAGGTGATCCCTGCTAGAACTCCCAGAGAGAACACCCTGTTTCTAAGCAATGGAGGATGAGGTGCTGGTGAAAGGGTGAAAGTGACATGTCGCCCTCTTCTGTCCAAAGAGGGAAATGCTGCTTTTCTCCCAAACAGTGGGAACACATTAAGAAAGGAAATTCTATATTTGCATTTGTTAAAGAAAACCCTGCCTCTACCTTTGCCTGTGTATTGATGCATTGTCAATTGCTGATGTAATGATGGGAATGTACTAGCAACTACATGAGAGTAAGGGTTTGTTTCTATATTGCTTGCTTTCCAAGGATGAGTGGGTTCCAATTTTAACATTATCTAACAGGAATATATTATATAGAAGTAAAAATATGTATAAACCACTTTAGGGTCAACCATGTCAAATAGACCCCCTCCTTGCAGATGAGGAGATGAAGTATACAGTATATATAATTTATTATATATATATAAATATGAAGTGTACATAGTTTTGACTTGCAGCACAAAGATCCTATTCTAGAGAATCCTGATCCCCAGCTGCCTCCAGCCCACATGTTCTCCGGTTTTCCTCATCACCCTGAGCTTGCATGCCCTGGTCAAGGCAGTCTGTCACACTAGACCACAAACTGGACGGAAGAGCACAAATCTCCAGCAGGACCAGCGGTGCGTTTTGGTTTACATTTGATCTTCTTTTTCTGGTCCCGTTGGCGGCTGGCAAGACAACAGACACTCCTCGTATATGACAGAAGCTCAGCATTTTTGATTTTACTCATTCATCATCAAGAGCAGTATTTTCCTATCCGAGTCTTGTGAGGACACTGTGCCTGCTGGTTTTAAGTCAAGCCTTCTGATCCTCTAAATTTAATTTATGAATGTTTAACTGAAAACCGATCTCATTTTATTCTGATGTAGGTTTTACATATATTGACACATCTTCTATACATCTGCTAAAGAGCTGTGTGGTTTAATGTGTTTGAATCAATAAAAAGATGCATGGAAATATATTTCTAAATTTATTTTTGTGCTAATATCTCCCCCTCAGACAATTTTAGGGCCTCTTTTTTATTAGACATAATGGTTTGCTCACCTGTTTGAAAAGAATTAAATTTAGACCCTGTAACAATTACAACTGAAGAACAACTTAGTCTTGAGTACTAATCTGCCTTACCAGCTCAAAACAGGCACTAATATACAGAAATCGGATATACTTCCATATTTTTACACACCTCCACCAACAAATGTGTTTCATAAGCAGACGACTGTCAGAGATCCTGATCAGATCCAAAATCCAGATCAGGGTTCATCTCTCAGTGTATCTGCTCCCTAAAAAATACTTTTTACTTGGTCAATTGTAGGAAAAACCAGCATATGCAGTGAGACCTCTGGACTTTGAATAGGAAGTTAGTTTAAGATTCATTTAGATGTGGTTGTTGGTACTTAAATATTCACTGATTAGAGTGCCTTGATAAAGCCCTGCTGAGGGCTGCCAGGTCCCCCTGGAGCTAACGGCAGTGGTGGCTATGGGCTGAGTCACCTGAACTCCCTCTGTTCATATGACTGTGTAAATTACTCTTTGGAGAAAAAAAAAAATGCAATGAAATGAATCCTCTATGTTTTCTACAATTTGTAAAATTGTATGATGGAAAGATAAATGTTGACTTTTCAGGCTGTTCTATCTGAAACATCAGGGTCTTTTATCATGTCATTCATTTCTGTTAAAAAAAAAACTGTAAATATATACATATATATAAATATTTAGCTTGATTAAATAAATGCAAAATGCTGATGAACCTGTGGGTGTACTCGCACTCTCTTTTACTCATACTGAGCCCTAACTCAGGCAGTCCCCTAAAAGCTATGCCATGACCACCATCATCTAGCTCACTGCATTTGAGTCCAACTGGTAAGCTTATTCAGCTATAAAGCTTAGCTTCCCTATTATATCCTACAGAAAACCATGGTTCTGCACCAGTTTTACATGCACAGCCACCTGGCTCAAGTCACATGAAATCCACCAATATATCAGAAATACAACTTAGAATATAGACATCATTTCACACAACATCTTGTTCTGGAGTTTAACATTTTATTGAAAAAAGCAGAGCTTAGACCCTTAACTTCTTTCCCCCACTCATATTCCATGTGACCCCCCCCCATCCAACCTAGCCCAGTCCCCATACCCCCTTTCCCACAATCCTCTCCAGGCGTTCATTTGGATCCAGTCGACAGCAGGGCAATGAGGCCAGATGATGCACTGATTGAGAGAATGTAGTTCCTGCAGGGAATTCATCAAGGATAAACAACAGATGAACACATCTATTTAAACATGATACTTGTTTATCAAATTACCTATATGAGGTTTTATATGATGAGACCTTCACTCAACTCTAGTCCCAGTGCTGGTTCTGTGAATCTATGCTAAGAGGGTCTCAGCAACCTGCATTTTGTGTGTATCAGTGCCTATCTGACAATTCTTATTTGCATCGTGTATCTCTGTGTAATCTGTGTAAGTCATTATTACTACTGACATTCAAATAAAACTGGTGTAATAAATGTTGGATGTTTCCTGCTACTGTTCTAAACATGTAGCTGCAAGCCTCAAGTTACACAGAAGAAAGGATACACTGTAGGGTTGAAGTTCTTCAGCAGGAAGAAGGAGGCGATGATGACGAGAACCAGGAAGAGGGTGTTGTTGTAGAAGATGGAGAAGGTTGTGGCTTCGTAATCGGCCACCTCATTTTTTTTCCACAGGATTCTGTTAAAATGCAAAAAAGAATAAGTTTGTTTTTAAGGAAGATGTCAGGACAGAGTTAGCAACCATCTAGGCTTCAATCTTGGATAAAAAAGACAATGTTGTATAGCTTTCCATTTGTAACAGGACAAATGAGTTGTAATGTCTCATTCTTTTGTTGCAAAACCTCAAAGAAAATATTACACATTTCAATACTACCCATAAACATATTTAAACAGATGGTGCTTTCCTCAAAGAAGGCACTGCCAACAATGTACGATTCAGTAATTAGGTCATCAAATCAATAACCGCCCTGATGCATCAAGTTGTACATGAGATCAAACTCAATAAAGGGTAAAAATGTAAAGGGTAAAAAAGGGTAAAAATGGCCAACGTTACTCAGTATCTTTTATATTAAAGACTTTTTTCTTTTTGATAAAGACCAAAGGTAACAACAGAGGTTAAATACTGAAAGTAGTGAAACTCATGTAAACTTAGCAAGTGTACAATGTGTACAGTATAGCATACACATTTAGATAACGCTAACTGGCTTGGAAGGAACCGCAAGAAAGATTTTTAAAGTGGCAGAAAGCCACAACCCAAGAGCAGATTCTAATGTCTGCTTTGCTGAACTCTCCTGTGAAGGTGAGAAATTTAAGACTTTTTAGAGAAATTTCTTACTTCCGATTCACTAAATTAAGGTACATCAACTTACTTATCATAGTGCAACCTCTAAAAACTCTGTTTAACTGTCATGTTTGAAAATGACATGAAAATATGGAAATGGAAATCTACCCAGACATCAAGTAAGTTCATTTCCCCAGTACTTAATGAAATAACAGTATCTGAACCAGACTTTTACATTACACTTTACACATCACACATTACACTTATCAGGCAAGGCTGGGAAAACACAGCAAATATCCTCATTGCCATTGCATTGAAAGTGCACTACTATCAATAACATGCACTGAACAGTACCAGCCATAACCTGTCCAATGAGAGTACAGTCATGCATTAGGCATGTAATCATAGGGGCAAACCTTTCGTCCTTCTCTTTGCGTGACATCTTCCTGTTGTCAGCCTCAGACAGCTTCCGGGTCACCTCCTTGGAGACAGCATCTTCACGTTTCTGGGCAACTCTGCGGGAACAACAGATAACCCTTTACTACAGATATCAACAATGACTCTCAAATATCCCACAAACATGGGTGTTGCAGAAAAATCTTACTTTACACTCTAATATTTGGCTCAGGGGATGGAAGACCCATACAGAATGTTGGAATGTTTGTGGCTGCATTTTGGAATACTGTACCATTATGCTGCCTAAATTATTTTCTTGAAAGATGTCCTTATCTTAAGGAACTTGTATACTACATACACTTCACACAGTACCCATTCATAATTAATTTAACATTGTAAGTGTAAAATATTTATCATAACTTATGAAGTCACCTTCGATATATGACACAGTTTATGTAGTATGTGAACATAAGATATAAAACAAAGGCTTGCAAGAGACTTGAACTTAGTCAGCAGAGGAAATTTTTGCATTATGGTTTGTATGTCTGCTTCCCTAATCACTGCACAACACTACGATCCCAGATTATAAGACCGTGGCGATGGTGTCGGCTTACTTGTGTTTAAGGACAAATTTGACATTTTTGTAGGCGAAGGCAACCAGGTACGTGCTGACGAGTGTCATAACGCTGTACAGGACAGCCGACTGGACCAGATCCATGTGCCAGATCCTCCAGAACAGCCCTGCCACAGACAGGAGCAAACACACACAGAGCAGACAGGGTCAGATTCGCTACGACAGCCCTAAAACCAACAGCAGCAATCACACAGTCAGATAACGTCTACACAGATATTTCATAAAATGTTACATTACCTGTAGCTCGGCATGTACTAGCCAACATTTGATCCATCCGACAAATCACCATATCACGTAGACTACCTGGCTAGCTAGCTAGTTAACTACCACTGACAACAGGAATACATCAGATACCCAGAGCAGATAAATTAGAAAATTACTAGGAAACTACTACTATCTAGCTATTTGAGAGACAGTTTTACAGCTAGATAACAATATACGAAGCTACAACAACTTGAAAACGCATGCTAAGTACTAACAAACATGCCACATCAACAATGCACACTGCCCAGCTAGCAAGTTACCCTTGTTAGCTAGCTTCCTTCCTATGCTCACTTCATCGTTCTCGCACATTTGTTAAACACCGCTAGCTACAAATTCACTGCGTACATGTCCATAGTCATGCAACTAACATCACCATAAAAATAGTACTCCCTCGCTCGTTAATTAGCAAGCGAACTAAACGCGGCTACCGTTATGTGCTTCATTGATTTGAACGCAATCTACTTACAGATGGGGATGGCAGAAACTATAAGAGCATTGCCGTAGAACAACGCCGAGGATTTGGCAGATAGGTTTCTGCTGAAATCCTGGAGCAGAAGATCCTCTTCAGACTGCTGTTTGTTGCTGCTTTTCGGTGCCATGGTCCTTTTTTGTCAACGTAGGTAGCTTGCTACCAAGCCTTCCTCGATTCAAACGAGTAAAAGGACTGACACGTATGAGCTCGGACGGGAAGAAAGGCAGTCTTTGCGCCCTTACGCCTCGTCAGCACAAAACCGGAAGCAGAAGGCCGTAGACCGGATTGTGTTCATGAAAATCGCACTGCTCTGAGAAAAGCAAGGGTCCAGTGAGCTAACTGCTGCCGGTTGAAGTGAGAAATTCGATTTAAAGCATTTTCACGGGATTTGTTGGCACATTAATTGAAATGTTTTTTTCTTGTAAAATTGATATGGAGTTTGTTATGTCCTCTGTGGTGACCAATGTGCTGGACACTTCAGGTATTGTACTCCTTTGCATGCAGTGTGGCATCAGCAGTAAATACAGCTATACTTTTCGTTTTGTAGCCACAATGAAAATATATACATAGTTGTGTGCATTTCTTATTTTTACTCATACTATTCTTAAATACATATACACACACGTGTGTAATTAATTTATTTAATTATTTGCCACCCTGTAACTCTTGATGACTGAGACTAAGCAGGGTTGGGGAAAATCAGGTTGGTGCTGGAAATGGTGTTGAAGGGGCAGCAGGTGGCAGTCTTCCCTCTTGACGTAACAGGCAAATGATGCCCAAGCTTTTGGATGAAATGTTAAACCAAGGTCCTGACTCTCTGTAATTATTGAAGATCCCATGGCACCTCTTGCAAACAGTAGAGGGTTCACCAGTGCTGTGGATAGATTCCTAATCGGGTTTTTTTCAGTCTGGCCGCTTTATCATCTCCTAATGTAATTGGCTAAATAGCTCCCTTCCTCTTCACTTAAGCTCATTTGTGCTGAGTGTTCTGATGCAAAATGGCTGTTGTGCATTACCCAGGTATACACATTAGTGGTGGTTGAGAAATGTCTCCCCCTTCACTGTAAAGTACTTTGAGAACTTTAACAGGTTACAAGGTATTATGTAAATGTAATCCATTATTTTTGTTGTTGTTATAATTGTTATTATCATTACTATAAACACAAATTCATAATAAGAACAACAGTGGGGTAATTGTGTTTTGTTGTTTATGTAGATGGAAGAGTGAGTGCATGGTACTAGTCTGCTGGAAGAGCATTTTAAATCATAGTGCTGCCCACACTTGTCTCGAAATCCATTTCCTGACAGGATATATGGCAATGCAATGCTACGCTCTGTCTGTCTTCTTTTTTGTCAGTCCCCTCCTGAATATCTGATCTTGATTGGTCAGGTCTACATAAGGATCTACCAGTCTAGCCCAGACCTGTGCTGAATTAAATATATCCCCTTTGATGGAATCCTTCCACCGCACATCTGGTTTCCCCCCTTAACAACAGGCAACACATACCAGTTCTCCATATGGGACCTGCATTTGGAGTGCACGAGCCGGCATCTGACACATAGGCCCCAATTAAATGCACCCTTCATGCACAGACCACTGTCCAGACTAGTAATGCTCATTCTCTTTTGAGAACTCCCTGTTTGGTTGTCTTGTGGTGATTCTAATGGGTTGGCAGTATGAGACAGTGATTAAGGCTTGAAACTAAAAGGTTGTAGATTTGATTCCCTGCTGAGGCGCAGCCATTATAAGATACATGAATGAGAGCTTCAGTCGAGTTAGCAAGTAAATAATGTATGTAATGCCTCAATTTGATCTGTGGCATGTGTTGCACGCACTGTTGGTAAAAGCTGACCACTTACTTTTGTTTTTGAGAGATGATCAATGAGGCACTCTCATGTAGACGGACCGGCAGGAGGACTGCCCTGCAGACTGTGTCTCGGGATATTATGGTAATTCCAAAGCACATTAGGTATTTGATATATATGCTCCCCTGTGTTGTACTGCATTCCTGTTTCTGTCTGGACTGGAAAAGTGCGAAGCTGAACCACCTTAGCAGCTTTGGGAAGGTGACTTCAGTGCAGTGTGCTTGTGATTCCATCATTTGCATCTGAGAACAGCATCACACACACACACACACACACACACACACACACACACACACACCTCATAAAACACCTTTGTTACATAAGTATAGTCAAGCACAGACCACTGCAGCATTCTGGGCTTTGGAGATATCATATATTTCCACTAGAGGGCCACCTTTACATTCTAAGCTTCAATAGTAACTGGTGTGGGCTAGACATTTTTCTCCATGCTCTGCTGTTGTGTGCTGGGTGACTAGTAGAGTACACATTCATATTTTAATTCCTCTACTGTAGGTGGAGAAGTAGTATAAAAATGAGCTGATAGGGCATGAAAGTACCTCCTCACACCCATTATACTAGATCACATTACAGGCCATTTTAACTATAACTGGGCTTCACTTTTCAGTAAAACCAATGTTGGGAAGGCCTACGTTTTTTCTTTAATATCAGCTGCACCTAATTCATCTCTGAGTGAGTCACTGAGAGGTGATTTATTTGAGCAAGAGATGTTTAAATGAGATCACAGCACTATAGCTGGTAACATGATTTTAAATCGGCCAGGGGAGTCATTTCTGGTCATCGCATGCCTGCCCTGAAACAAACAGGACGAATCAAGCCACATAGTGGCCACCCCCCGTCGAGTGGTTGTTTTGCAAAAACGCACACTGCGCGCTAGCGTGATTGTGTCTCCTAATGGCTGGGGCTTAGGGATTAAATATGCACTCCAGCAGAAGAAAAGGGCGGTCACATTGCCAAAAGGCCTGCCAAGACAATACTGTGCAAATACAGAGTGTGTGCTGTTTTTTTCCTCTTTCTTGGTGTACTAGCTCACCCCCAGGTTTCAGTAGTGTCACAGTGGAACACCTGACACCAACAGCGAGGCATGCTTGCATGTGTCAGATCTGTCAGACCACCCTGTCTGGGAGTTTTGGATGCCCCACATCAACCAAGATTTGTTCAAAGAGGATTACTCTTTCATAATTACATTTTATTTTATTGAATTATGTCTCCATGCCTTAGACCCCGGCTGTGCATCTGCGTGTCCCTCCACTGCATCAGTGACCCCCTGTGGGTCCACGGTCTTGTTTAAAAGCAATCCATATTTTCCCAGTGCTGCAGGCCTTTGCTTTGTTTTCCCAATGGCCCTCTGTGTGTGACAAATCATAATGCCCGATAAATGATTAAACAGGGCTAGGCAGACTCACAAATTCTGCACGGAAAAAAGAGGATTTTCTGACTTGCTTCCGTGAGTTGTTAACCGTCTGTGATCCCCAAAGCACAAGGCTGCCAGAGTTCATGCACAGGTAACCCTTCCATTTGGTCTTCCCCTTACTGGTCTTGGCTGGTTTTCACTTGTTTTTGATTTGCCAATGAAAAGACTGGAGTTTGTCAGTTGTCAAATGAAAACAAATGAAAACTTTTCCAAAGGTCTGAATATATTTGCATCACAAATTTGCATCACTGATGTTAAATGTGCCTGCACAGCATGTTGTCTCTCTGCTTAAAGCCTCATAATGTATTCCAGTGGATTTATTGTTGTCGCTCTCATCATTGTTATTGTCAATGACATTACTACTAAACGCTATCACTGTATGAAAGCTGCTGCATGTTGTGTCCGTGCAAACGGAGGCTTCCATTACATGTTCATGACAAGGGTTTGAGGAAAAAGAAACACAGCAACTCTGCCCTCGCAAGCGTTAACACTGGGTCTGGTTTTGTTATTATGCCTGATGCAGAAGCACAGGGAGAATCTGAGTCGTAATCACACGGAGGGGGTGGGGGGATGTGGACATGCCCAAACCGGATATAAGTGCCTGGGGAAGGGAGATGAGGAGAGGATGGCGGGCGGGGGCGGTTGGCAGGGTGAGGTGGTTTGAGTTGAGCAGACACATGGCACTGGTGTGTGACAGCCCTGGTTGCAGGGCTCTGTGGCTTTTATGAGCTTGATGCCAGCAACCTTCGTGTTTAATATATCTCCCCAGGTTTGGGGATGCACAGGGACAGGGGACCTGCGTGATGGCACCCAGGGGCCCTCGCTGATGTGACAAAGCTGACGACATCTGTCCTGTCATCTCTCAGTTTGTGGCGCAAGTGCTACCACTCACACGCAGAAGTATGCTGAGAAGTTTGTGTATGTCTTTGATGGGGGAGGGTGGGGCGAGTATTCTCTGTTTCAAATGATGCCAGACATATGTTTACACTTTGAGTACAGATTTCTGAGAAAAGTTCTCTGCTTTGTGTGTGTGTGTGTGTGTGTTTTGGGTTTGGTCTCTGGCTTTAGACGTTTTATCTCTCTGCTCTCACAGTGCCTCTTCCCTGTTTGTCTACCCCTTTAGATCTGAGAGGGAGTGGTGATATGACACTGCCATGTTTTTTATGTACAATCTGGGTGTTTTTTTGCCAGTGTCAGTGCTTTATCTTAATGAACATGGAATTCTCCCCAGCGGTGCTCATTTTCCATCCACTCATGTTCCATTCAAGTCAAATGGAACTGCACTGTGCATTTCCAAGGAGGGTTTTACATCCCTCACCAGGAGATCCTCTGGTACACAATTGAGCTGTCAAACATGTCTCTCACCGGGCAAGGAGACATTCTCTCAGTAGTGGGAAATGTCCACAGTGTCACTTAGTACCTAGTATGTGTACTTTGCAGTTTTGTCAGCACTGTCATACTGTGATACACAACCAATATATGTAGGGATAATTGCATGTAATAATTCTTGTTGACACAGAGGGTCTGAAAACCCCCTGTTGAGAAAGTAGTGTCCAACAAGTAAGAAACCATTCAGCTGTGTTCTTTAAGTCACTTCTCACAGTGGCTATACTCCTGTAAACTAAAGGCTAGTGAGATGGATGGAAAACCACACATTGCACAGTGTGATGTTGTAATCTATGTTTGAATCCAAACTGAAAAATGATAACCAAAGTATAAGTGGGAAGAACAACAGACATGAATTGTGGAAGGACATAAGTCCATGATTAAAAACAACAGGTACTGTTCATGGGTTGTGACTGCTTTGTGGATCCCCCTAGTGATTTCTCATGTATAAATCCAAAAGTGTTGTCAATGTCCGTAAGTGAAGCAAGTGTTTCTCTGTCCACATATTCATGTTAATTTTAAAGTGTGGGGTGTCTTCATGGCTTTAAGAGTATGCAATATTAAGTTGCACTAAACAAGCAAGTGAGAGAACAGACACAAGGTAAACAAGCTTCTGTACCAGTCTCTGAACAAGTATAACAATTTTCAATTTTGGTGCATTGCCTGCATGTTACAGTATCACATATCAGACCTGATTAAGTAAATGTCAGTCACCTCAGAGATGTTACAAAATATTGGCATGGGCTCTGGTACACATCTAAATGTTAGCAAGCAGTAAACATAGAATCATGAAATGCAACACATCACTTTTAGGCTGCCAATGTTTAACACATTGTACTGGCACTGTAAGGGAGAGGTAAGGGTCAACATGAGTGGCAGAGTTATCTTATAAAAGCAAAACTGAAAATACAAGCCCATGACATTTTGGCAGTGAAGTGAGGCTCATTTGTCTGTCTTCGCCAAAAGGTCACACTGTTTCTTTCAGAAACGTCATGGTGCAGTGTGAAAAATGATGCTGAAGTAAAATATGGACTGGAATATTGACTGAAATATTGACTGGGAAGCTAAATAAGAGTCCCAAAAATCACTCCTCCAGCACTTGAGATTTTGGTTGAAATCACCTCTGCTCTTCCAAAGGTGCCTGTAAGGGGGGGAAAAAAGCAGATTTGGAAATGCCATGGCATTCATCGTTTTCCAAAAATAAAGTTGTACATGAAATGACAGTGAAGTGGGTTCCGTGAATACATTTTGCGAGGGAGGAAGATCAGGCTGTGCGCTACAGTACTTCCACCCACCTCCTACAGGGAGTTTAAAAAAGACCTCAGTCCCACATGTCGATTGATTCAGCAATCCGCACTGTTCTTCCTGTGAGAGACGCTTGATGGGAAAACATCTGCCTGCGTGGGTTTACAGTGACGATGGTAAAGAAACTCACAGGATTCATGGAAACAGAGTGGAGGAAGTTCCTTTTGTTCTCTCTGTGAAGACAGAGACAAACAGATAAAATTAGTTTAACTGATGATACGTGCTGTGTGATGTGTGTGTGTGTGTGTGTGTGCATGTGTGCGTGTATGTGGATGTATATTTGTGTGCGCGTGTGTTTGTGTGTGTGTGTGTATGCACTGCAGATGCTGACCATCTTAGGACTGTGTATGGGAGGGCTGGATTGAGTAACAGCTCATGGCAACAAGAACAGACTGTACACCTGCAGAGTACTTGGTGCACACAACAGAATTGCCACATGAAGACTTCACTTTGTTTACTTGCTTAATTCTGAATCAAAGAGGAAATCACAGGAAGACTCCCTTCGGAAATCAGAGGAAGACTCCCTTCCGAATCAAAGGAATAGTTTTCAGTCTGGTGAGCTTTACTGTCATTTGTTTGAAATCAACCTGACATTGCCTTTTAGACCTTTTAAATCTGGTCTGGGTTTTGGTACACGCTGAAATGCAAAATAAGCTCTCACGCTTCTCAAAAAACCAAACTCAAGAAGAAAACACTGCGCTCTGATACAACTTGGACGTCTGTCCCAAGTCAATGGTAACATCCAGTTACCAATAAACACGGTACATATGTGATCTGCTGGCATTGCATGTAAGTTAAAAAAAGGAGTAAAGAGGATGGCTCTGAGTCTTCCTTTGTTTTTGTCTTCTTTCAGTGACTGACCCACACACATGGTCTGAGCTGTGAAGGGTATTGTTAGACACAGGTTTCCTCCTTCGCAAATGCATTCATAGTACAGAGTTCACCAAATTGGTGTGAGACCTTTTATAACCTATCTGTGGGAGGTGGAAAGAGGCACTGTAGAACACAGACAACGCGTAATCTTCCTCCTTCACACGTATTCACAGAATTCAAGTTAACAAAGGCCTCGTGAAGGACTGTAGATTTGGAGAGGCTGAGTGCTACGCCTTCCTCACGTCTGTTTTTATCTCGGTAACTTTGGAAGAACAGGAGTAATTTCAGTCTGAGGTCAGCGTGCCACAGTGGGACGATGACTCAGGCATGTCCAGTACCGGGCACAGTGACCTAGCTCTCAGCTGATCTCTCTATCTCTGTCTCGCTCTCTCTCTCTCGCTCCCTCTCGTTCTCTCTCTCACACACACACACACACACGCACACACACCCAGAAAACACACACAATTATATGAACCATTTTCAGACATAAGCATATCTTCCCTCCCTTCCCTTCATCAACACAAAACACAACTCCTTTCACTTTGTCTCCCGCTGCGTATGGTTTGCCTTTTTGATATGAGAAGCATACATTTGCAATTCCAGACCACGAGCATAGTCATTAAATGGAGCGATGACAAATGTGATGCTACTGCTGCTTTTGCAAATTATGGCTTTACAGTAAACTTTTTCTCCCTTGGTCTGGTGTGTGTTCAGTACCCACAGACGTGTTCAGTGTCTGTTTGGTTTAA
Organism: Megalops atlanticus; assembly: GCA_019176425.1. Lineage (NCBI taxonomy): Eukaryota > Metazoa > Chordata > Actinopteri > Elopiformes > Megalopidae > Megalops > Megalops atlanticus. Next base: position 21,057,648 of record CM032883.1, on the reverse strand, counting down.
CAAAGACTGAAGACTTGTCTCCACTGACATTGAGGCCTGTTTCAGTGTGAATAAAGGTCTCCTCCCTGCTCAGGGATCACTCAGTGAGTGACACCTGGTTGCTCTTATAACTGCAAGAATGACAGGATTTTAAACTAGAGAAAACCGCAGGCTCCTTGCCTCCTCCAGCTATCTCTCTGGTTTTGTCACTGTGGCCCTGTGCAGAGAGTCTAAAAGATTTATGGTTTGTCTGGCAGAGAGCACTGAGGTAGAAGAGGTATGGAACAGAATCAGTATGGAATAATTATAGTTGTGGGACCAAAACTGTGCATCGAGTGACAGGGCTGTTAATCTTTCTGAGGATCGCTAGACATGACCAAGATCTGATGTCATGTTATTTTTTATGGGTGCTGCTCAAAATATACAAGGAGGTGCATTTCACAGGGACAGACATACATTACCACCAGCTGTGTGAAAGATGTGTGTGCATACATGTGTTTGTGAGTATGTATCTTGTGGGGTGTGTGCGTGTGTGTGTGTGTGCGTGCGTATGCGTGTGCATGTGTCTGCGTGTGTCTCTGTGTGTGTCTGTATGCGTGCCTTTGTGTGTGAAAGAGAGAGCCTGTGTATGACAGGACGTAAGTTGGCAGTAATGGGATGTTGGGGTTTTGAAGTAGCAGGGCTGAGGCGTCGGCGTTTGCGTCCTGCGCAGACTCTCTCGCCCTGGTATAATTGCTGCGGCTGTGGCTGCGCAGCTGTGAGCCCTCTGTCAACTCCACAGGGAATGCGAGAGACAGGGCACAGGCTTTCCTGCGCCTCGGGGAGAAAGGGGAGGGGGTGAGCAGACAGCCCCATTGCATGAGAGCTGGCGAATAGGGACAGTGGGTCGGACGGCTAGAGGTGACGGGGGGGCAGACAGCGGCAGTTTGCACGCCAGCACGCACACGCCAACTCGACAATTATAATTACACTCTGCTGTGTTTTATAAAATTGTTTCTTCTCTTGTCACAGATTTTATTGCTTCACAAGCCAGAACAAAACGGAGTCCACAGAGAATGTGTCGGGGGCTGGATGGCTCCGTATGATTTTCCATTATGTTTGCGCTTTAATACCTCTCGATGGCTGAACCACAATGAGACATAAGATCATAAGAGAATCATAAAAACGACTCCGAAAAAGCAGCGTGCGTGTTTGTACATTTGACAGGGAAACTCTGAGCTACACATAATACAAGAGGAATCCAATTCTTGAAATAAATCAATCACAATGAATGGATGCCACGGAGATTCCGGAAATTCCTCAGATGACAATGGGGTAAAGGAAGACAGCCCTGCTCACCGCTGTCCAATTCTTCCTATCATGCCCTTCTCTTTAATGGCAAACGCCAAGGCTTAATATGCACATGCTGTCCAGATGTGATTTTTCGGGACATGCGATCCTTCCCTGCGGTACCAGCTTAACTGTTGCACACTTCCAAAGTGCAGTTTTTTTCATATTTTCAGTCTAAGTGTGTTTCATTGTAGCTCATTCATTCATTTACAGGATATTTTGCACTTCATCTATACAGTGTTCTGTGTTTAAGACCCATAGCTGCTTACAACATTGCCAAATGCATCAGGCCACAATGTCAAAATACATCAGGCTACAGTGTCAATGGATGTTTTCTTCACATGTGTAAAACACATTCCCTTTTAACTGTGAATAAAGGATATGTCTATTTATATACATTAATACACATACATACATTCTGTTGTATTTCAGGGAGTATTATATTTTGTGGAGCTTTACTCATTTTTGGTTTTTTGTTCCTGTAATTTTCTCTTCAATATCAGCATCCAGGTGCCAACAGGGGGTGCAATACTTCACTTTCACAGAATTTCATTTTAAGCGCCTCAGCAGATTGATGCTTACTACTACAACATTATAAAATGTGAGTGCTTGTGGTTACAGTGGTAACAATTGTTATCTCATTATTCAATGTGATGATCTTCATTTTTTGAAGTGACCGCCCTGCTGCTTTGGAAATGTGTGTCTGTGGCCTTGCTCTGAACTCTGCAGCCTGCTGGGACAGTGTCAGAGGTCTCTACGGTTGGGTGCACCTCCCTCTGGGTTCAGTGTCAGGCAAGTCCCCCTTAGTGACACACAGGCCTGGAGAACCCCTGAGAGTGAGAGGGGATGCAGCCAGCTTGGAAATTAACCCCTCCATTAGTTGTTTATTTTATTATTTCATTCTATAGCTTAACAATTCCTTGTAGTGTCGATTCGAAACAGTTTTTAGATTATTATTTGTTTCACAGTTCAGCAGTACCTTTCCACACAGGTTTCAACCCTGTGACTCTCAGGTCCAGATTCCAGTGTCTTCTGAACCTGTTTTCAAGCTAATTATAATAATGTATAGTTCATTGATTTACCTCAGTTTGTTACACAATGTTTGAAGTTACTTCACATGCACAGACAAGCTCTTGAAATTCCAAACATAAATGATAACTGTGTCAGAGTGTAAGACAGAAACACATTACAGAATGAAAGAAAAAAAAGAAGACGCAACACAATGTTGGTTATCAATATCAATTTAGTTGCATTAATTTGCAGCTTGTTTCCATGTCCACTCCCAGTTGCTTCCGCTCCTGCTGCGTGGTTTTGCTATACAGAAAATGTGTAGGAAAAGGTTCATTGTCTGTCTTCCTTCTATCTCTCTTTTTCTATCTCCTGTTTAGTTTCTACCTCAAGCACATGTCCCTTCTCTCTGTTTGCCCAGAAGAGGACAGTACCATATCAAAAAGTTCTGACATTTCCACTGGTCTGACCTATATTGTGATTTCCACTCCGATGAGTGATTTTCACTGAGTTTAAAAAATTATAGTGTCACACTCCATTACAGACAATGCTGTCTTCCACATCTGATTTGTGGCATTGCTTCCTGATTCCTGCCCTGCTATAATAAGAAGCTGTGATGTACTCATAAACCAACTAACAGAAAAAACTTGGTGGTGGTTGTAACTGGTACGAATAGCAGTATGGGGCAAGTGCTCCTGACAGTGAAGTCTTCCTGTTCACACTGAGTTGATCTCTGTCCTGGGAATGGGTCCTATATCACTGATAGAGAGCTTTTGTGTGTTAATAATTAAACAACTGATAATGAACTGAATTTTGAAGTATTTTTACAATGCAAGTTGATATCTTAGGACAATGACATTCTTTTATTTCTCAACAAAAACAGAGAACTGACTGTTTTCACGGGGTTTCACAAAACCATGTCTAATTGTACCTGAGAACAAATTAGTATGTAGTTGCACATGCCTATTTCATTGATATTTATGAATGGCAGTATGACTGTGCCAACTTGTGCCGACTGTGCCAAATTCCATCTGAATATATGGTCAAATTATCTTTATCTTGTCAATTAACTAATCGTTATACTGCAATTCACACTTCAATATTCCAAAATAATAAAGAAAATGCTTATAGAAATACAAGTTTCAAAGCATGTGAGCAGATCTCCCCTCACATTGATTCGAACGTACCCAGCCTGAACCAGGACATGCCCTGATTTGTGACTAAACGTGTATTCTGACCATCTGTGTCATAAGACGCATGCCTGTGAGATGACTGATCACAGTTGCAGAAAGGAAAGCCTCTCCCCATGCAAACACAAATGTACACATAGAGGAAAGGAAGTTAAGCCATTAACGGGCCACAACCCCCCTGTTTATTTAAGGACAAAGATCATAAGCAAGGTCACAAGAGGTTTGGTGTGTGTGATATAAAACACCAGCCATTCTGAAACTTCTTCCTGTCAGAGACAGATGGAGGTGGGAGGTAGGGAGAGACAGAAAAAGAAAAGGAGAAAGGGAGAGAGCAGGCGGGATGAGTTCTATTCAGTCTTTCTCCTGTCTGAGTGAAGTATGTGAGGTATCTGTCAGCCTGCTGGGTGAGTTTCAGGGTCATTAAAATTCCAGCTCTCTCTCTTCTACTGCTCAGACCAACATGTTGACTCACGTGCACAACCACACTTTCTTTCCTTTCTTCCTCTTTTTTGTGACCTTTGAATTTGGGAATACTGCAGGCTCCTGTTTTAAGATCCATATGTATTTTTTGTTTCCAACCCACAGGTGTTGACAAAATAAAAAAAAAACCCACTGGGACCTTTTCTGTTTTATTTATCACTGACCTGTGCCTGGACAACCTCTCCACCCACTTGACCATGTCACGCCCTTGACCACTCCACAAAACAAACATAATTCAATGCTGAAAAAAGAAAACTATGCATGGCTTTGAAGATGTTTTGGGTGACACTCCCCCCCAACCCCGGATGAGATTTGGAGGGGGTGGGGTGGGGGCTGGCCCTTTGATCAGTGTATTATGAAGGAGCTCGGGGTTACCCACCCATGTGCAGATGAGAGAGGGGGCAAGAGTGGGGCATTGTTCCCAACTTCCTGCCCTCGTTGTGGGGACAGTGGGTCATGACACACCAGCAGGCCTCTTGCTTTGGCCCCCACCATCCATACATCCCCTTGCAAGCCCTGTCTCTGGAGATCACAACAGCACATCAGTTAAATGGGCAGAGAACTTGGCCCTTTTATATGGGGGGTGGGGGTTGGCAACATTCCATAACCACTGGTCCAGCCTCTACCTGGCAGTCCTCTCATGTGCTCAAGATTGGAAGCCCCCCCAAAAAAAAAAAAAAAAAAATTCACCACTATGAGCACAGCAGAAAAGGAGGAATCCTGGGTATTTCTCGTGCAGTAGGTTATTTGGGCACACCTACCATTGGTATGATTTTCCCTAATCTGCATGATTGTTTAGTCAGTATGAAGGACTTTCCACTTCACACAAGCTGCAGAGTTGCATTTAGGGGTTTCATCTTTGTTAGAAGTGGCACTGAAGGAAAATAGAAACAGACAACTGCATCTATTAACTTTTTGTTCCACTGTAAATAGAACAGTGCACAGTATCTTTGCCTTTTGAACAAATGTGTGTTTTTTCTATGTTGAAAGTGCAAATACAGTAAGATTTACAGTAATTAATTTACTCCAATAGCAAAATTGCTACTGCGATCTTACAACTCCTTATTAATGGAAAATAGACACATTGATAGAAGTCCTGTGTCAATTTAGATTTTATTATTACACTAAGATATTATAATTCCAATAAACAAAAAATGGAACTTATTTTCAATAAATGTGCCAAAACAAATCAGTAACAAAACATTGATTTGAATAAGATGAGAAGGTTTCCCTGTCCAATGCAGGCTGACACAAAAAAGTAAGGTTTAAATATCAGCTGATGATGTGAGGTTCAGCAATGACTGAGGTCCTTCCTGCCATACCAATCCCTGCAAACTGCCCAAATGCTAAGGACGGGCGCGCTGTTGGGGAAGACGAAACTTAGTACCTAAGACTGAGAGAGTCGATCAAATTATAGAATGGAAATTGAAAGGGATCAGCAATATGACTCCCTCCCTATGGGAACAGGAACGGACTAATCGTCATTACCCCACTCTCGGGAGTTATGCCTGTTACAACAGAAGTCCCATGCGCAATTGCCAAGGGGGTGTATTGTAGATCGGATCACTCCTGACACTTTCCGGTATTTCAAAATCCAAATAAATATGAAACGAAACATGTTATTTAAAATAGACCAAGAATTGCCTTAATTATGAATGGTAACATGGGGAGCGTAATGGCAAGGTGCTCCGAGCAAATTATTCGCATTACCACCTGGACCAAATGATGCCCATAAATTCTGTCTTGTACTCAGTAATGTGATAATTATTTATGCCGCTGAAGGGTGACGCGGTGCCGTGAGGTGTTTCGTTGTAGCGAAAGTTTCCACATGAAGCTTGGAGAGCAGGGCTGCCTTTTGAAGACTCACAGTGACAAGTTGCAACACGAACAATGGGACGTTACGTATTTGGGTTTAAGAGGAATGTTTGAAACGCATACAAGTGTAACCAAGTAATTATTCATTTACGTCAGCCCTTTTTAAAGCAGATAGGACTGCAGACGATATAATTTATGTATTACGTGTTTTTTTTTTATTATTGACGACATCGTTTGGCTGAGTAATGCTTATATACATTTATTAGTCGTTGCGTTTTTATTGCATAGTAACTATGAAGTTGATACAGTTTGTGTGCGGCTTAAACTGTGGCGTGTCATTTCAGCGTAAACAACGCTTGCATGTACAAGGCCCTTGCACGCATCATTAGCACAGCGAATAACCTTTCGCCTCATTTAATTCGTTTTTCCAGGAGGTGTCTCCCACAAATACCTAAGGAAGTGCACGCGATTGTCCCCCTCTTTTATCGGCCACATTCATTTTAAAATAGCTACCCATACATTGTGTTAATAATGACGTAGTTGTATCCTTCAGATAGCCTTGCCACGCGATCTTTTCTCATTATGGCTATAAAGTCACGCATCCAGCCGCGTTCCATGTTCCCTATTCATACTTCCTGTACTGGAAACTTGGTAATGTTTGAATATGGTCTTTAAAATGCAAACACGCACGCAACTGTCGCAGTCCCTTCTCTGCGCCTGACTTCTGGTAATGTAAGGCTAGTGAGGTGAGTCAATGAACTCACAAACGGGCGCCGACGTAGGACAACTTCCTGGTACCGATAACCAGTTTCTTTTTTCTTCTCTCCCGTTTAATGCCAAAGCCCGCCTCCACGGCGGAGTCCTTGCGCCGTGAGTGGATGAGGAGAGCAGACAGAAAGTGCCCTGCAACAGCTGCGAGCCGCGTCCACCACGGGAGTCTGCGTAGCTGCGCACTGTGGATGAAAGATTTGTCACGCACCACCCGGTTCAGCAGAAGTTAACGCGGATTCACGGGCACCGAAAACACTCATGAACGAACGGGATCTCTGTTACGAAGATAAGGACAGCTGGGGGGGAACTGATTTGATCGTAAGGTAGGTTGGGTTTATATTATATGCATATAATGTAAACTGTACGTGTATACATTGTCGAGCTAGCTAGCTAAATAACCTCAGTTATGCTGGGGTTATAATTAGAAATGTTTTGCTAATATGTGGACTAGCCATTTTACCAGCTGTATATCATCGATATCACGTTGAATAATAATTAAGTTGTTTTTCTTTCTACTAGCGATATCGGGTTATTTTACCAAATAGAAACATGTCTAGCAGGGTCACTGTCTCAAAGTAGACTACCTTGAGAAGCGCCGCAGAACCCTGCTGGCCAGAACGCAAGGATCGCTTTAACAAAGAGACGCTACGTGCAAACTTGCTCGAGCAGCAATTTGGAACTGGCACGTATCTTTCAGACTCAATGCGTCTGATTAAAATGATCAAAATAACCCAAAGACATGGATCTCTTTCAAATTAACTGGAGTGCCAAACAATCATAGGGCTTTTGGTCACATCAAATTTCGCGTAGGAGAGAAAAAAGTTGTTTCTACATCAACCGAGCACCTTAATTTCAAATTAAGCCCTCTTTGTCGACTGTAAGAAGTCTACGATTACCGTGTGATCGTACTGGCATCCATTGCGATGCATACCCTTTCTGGCAAATGATGGTTTAGACGATACTTTGAGACAGAGGTAACTTGATGAATCTTTGAAAGTAATAATAAATGCATTCGTTATCCGCTGGTGTTAAGAAGGTGCCAGTTTCGCTCACTAGGGTAACTCAAAAGAGGTGAGCCCCGAAGTTTCCAAGTCAGGGTTGTAAATGTGGCGGTTTGAAGGTCTTTTTCACAATTTAATGGCTTTCTGCCTCTCTACAACCTAATAGGTTTTAGGAGTGTCCCTTTCGATCATGGAAAAAACTTTGCATCTACTGCACAAGTCCGAAGACACTACTGACAAAGTTCCGGAGGAACCGCCGCTCGGTCTCACCATGAGAAACGGAGAATTTACAGATCAACAGATGGGACTATCGGACAAAATACCCCTAGTGAAGCCTTATTTTAAAAAGAAACACGCACAGAGGAAGTTGGACGCGAAATGTCTGCGGGCGCTGGATGATCCCATTTTGACTACGTTATTGAGCTCAAATGCACTGGTTGCGGGTGATGGGGTGTTTGTGCCTCGGAATCAGCCCGGGACACAGCGGAACTTGTGCGCAGCTGTCGTGGAGAAGCAGTCCAGAATTAACCAGGTATGCCTGAAGGATGAAAGCGCAGTGTCTGGGCTAATAGCCGATGAGGGAGACGGAGACATAGCTGACCCCACATCTGAGCTCGGTGAACGGGGACAAAAGGTGACTGATATTCAACGGGTGACAATAGCTACTAATGAGCACCGTTTTCAGCCCCAGGCTTGCGACGTGGCGGCGCCCACTGCGGTCGTTCCCCCTTGTGAGGGGGAAAAGATGAATGACATCTACAGCTCTGAACCCTTGCAGGGTGCAAATTGCCTTGCCATCAAAGACGGGCCGCTGAAAGGCGAAATCTTTCAGGATAAAAGCGAAGAAGCCTCTTTGGATCTCGTGTTTGAACTTCTGACCCAGCTACAGTACCATACACATCAAGGCGACGAGGTATCGATCTGCGTGGATTTTCTCCAGGGGGTCTGCGTGTATGGGAGCGACTGCTCGCAACACCACACCGTACTGCCCTACCACTGGCAAATCCGAAGAGTCGATACTCAGACTTGGCAAAGCGTGTCGGATGATTCACAAGAACAATTGGAAAGGCTCTATTGCAATCCGGACAATGAACAAATCAGACTGAAGTTTCAGTAAGTACCTTCATTTTGTTTCTTTGGTTTCAGCGGTTCCGCTTCTTTGCTTCTGTTTACACCTCGGGTATGTACGCTCATGACACAGTTTTCTTTTACAGTAATATCACTGCCAGATATCGAATGTAGAAATTAAATACTCGACCAACACACAGCCTGTCTGACTAAATCATAATCTGATTTAAAAAATGACTGTTACACAATTCGTGAGCAAGTTCAGAGCTGCCTCTACTTTGTAGATTGTGTGACGAGTGATTAACGTTCCAGGACACATAATAGAACGTCTTGGGTGTAGCTTGTGCACAGGGGCAGTTTGTTCCCATGTTTCCCACAGTGCCAGTACGAATATTGAGCCATCGTGCCTTCGTACTGGCGGTGCTGTTACTAAGAGGAAGTATTGCAGGCTTAGTCGTGAACTTGCGTGACCCTCTGCTGCCTAGTGCGGTCACTGAAACACAGTCTCACAGAGGCACTCACACGCACGCTCTCACAGACACGGGTACACAGACGCTCACACGCACACCGTCAGACACACAAATCCTAACAGGCACACACACACTGTTGGCTTGCGCACGATGCTTTCATGCACACTTCAGACACGCTTCCCCAGCAGATGAACGCACACACATTCATGCGCTCCTTCAAAAACTCACGCAAATTCTAGTTCAGCTGCAAGTTCTCACAGTGACATTCTGTTGAGTATACACACACGCACACAGCTGCCGACGCACTCACTGTCCTAGGCAGATTTAAAACCCATTTTTAAACGTGGAGGAGCAGGATAGTGTGGGGAATTACATATTAAAGCAGATGATGGAAGGAGCATGTTTGTTTGTGAAGGTCGGTCGAGGGATTAACCCAGAGCTGTATGCAAACTTGGCCATGAACAGGAAATGTGCACACCCAGCAAAGCTAATTTGGACATCATTGATTTAAATATTCATTATCTAACTGGTTAGTGATTGGCTTGAATAGTGTTTCAAGTTGGATTCGTTCTGCTTGCAAGTATGGAAAGTTCATCATGCAGTGTTTCTTTGGAGCTTTTTCTGCTCATGTCATGATACAAAACCACACATGCACTATAGCCCATATATTTTCGTAGCTATAATGGCATGCATGGCTTATTTAAACCCCTTTTTATTCATTCCACTGACGTCAAACAAACCTAGGCTTTAGCTTTATTTCATAGTATGACTGAACTTTAGAGTCAGTGCCATTTTAAATAACCACACTCACCACAGGTCTTTGTTGTTACACACACATACACACGGGTTTAAGGTACTGCGTGCAGCAATACCTGTTTAAAGTAAACCCATGTTTGTCTCACTGAAAACAGTGATGGTACGTTTCACGCAAACGCACTGTGATTGGAAGAAAGCAGCTCACAGCCAAATGTCACTTTCAGACCACAATATAATATTCTGGTCTTGTCAGCCAAGGCAAAACTGTGCAGGCTCAATCCATAGTGATCTGTATCTTCCTCTGAAGCACTGCCCGCTGATGTGTCGGTCTTCCCCTTTATATGTATTCACTGTAAGGTATGGAAGTTATTTTATTCACAGCCTTACACAAGTATCACTCAACTTCAGTTGCATCTGTTTCTAAAGCATTTTAGACGAAATGTGCATTAAAAATGAGCTATATTAATTGGTATGTTTGATACCTATAGCGGTATCTTTTTCTGGACCCGGTGTCATACTGAGTGTGGAAAACACCATATTAGGGAGCATAAAGGTGTGAATGGCGAATTGCATCCTCACTTCCAGCAGAGGATAATCATTAGCGCAGTGCTACCTGTGCACATGCCCCTACTCTCACACCTTACCACTCCCCGGAGCAATATTACGTTCCTACAGCAACTAGATGCCGATAACAGCACACCAGGGCCTGGGCCACGCAGATGACAAACAAGGGGGTCACACTGTGCTGTTGGCATGACAACAACAACATTATTTTGGCCGTGACTATTAAAATGGGTGACTGGTAACTCCGGTGGCCAGCTGGTGGGCAAAGATCAAGCAGATATCAGGAAAGTGTTCACTCCATGCCAGGCGTTCAGGGAAGGAATAAAACTGATGCCTCCCCATGCCAAAGTGCACCCCTGAGAGCAGAGGAGGGGTTACATGCACAGAACCAGCAGGAAAGCAAGCAGGGGAGTGCATGTGCATGAGTGTGTGTGAGGGGCCTCCCTCCCTGCTCCTTCACAGGTTTTTGTGAGACAGAGCAAAAGTTCAGCTGTCTGTCGCTGACATTGATTACTGATTTCTGAGGGCAGAGTGACCGGCTGCGGAGATGTGTGTGAGAGGAGATGGCATGCCTGTCTTGTCATGAGATGAATCACAGGGTGAGGCTGTATGGCTTTTTCATGACTCAGGGTTTGTTTTTAACTCTATAGCTTCCCCTCCTGTCTGGGTGGGTAGCTTTGGGCAGTATGTTCCAGTTCCTCATGAATGAACAGATCATTCCATTCTGAGGGCTCTTCTAGTTAAAGCGGTTTTGTCTGCCCCCCCCCCCCCATTCTGTGGTCTTTTCATAGAATATGAGCTGAAAGACTGACAGGCCAAGATGCTGCAACTGACTTGAGTTCAGATGACTATTCCTCAGGATCGGTCTGATCTGGTTCCTCCCCAGACTGTTCTCTGATTATTTCAGCAATGCTCACGGCATTGGGAAGCTCAGACAGGGCAGATTTTGGGCAGTGAGGGCCGGTGGTGAAGGGGCCTCAGAGGCCTATTGATCCAGACACAAGTGTGTGTGAATCCAGATGTGTTCACGTGACCTCTGCATGTCTGTGTGTCCTCTGAGATTTAAAACAAGGCAAAAAGGGGAAGTGTCAGTCATGCCTCTAATGTTTTATTCTTGGAAATATGTGAAAGGGAAGTGAGGAAGTCTGAGGGCAGGGAAGGACCAATTTGGCCTTGTCACTCTGACTGGGCAAGGTGGTGTGTACATCTGATGTAACAATCTGACACATGAGAACAGGTCTTTGCCCAGGACTTTTTGTGTTTGGCCTGTGACAGGGGCAGTTCTTGCTTTGCTTTTGCATGCGCGTGTGTGTGTGGGAGTATTTGCTTTCCTTTTTTCAGTGACCGATCTGTCAGTCTCCTGACTGAGGACTGACACTGGAGGTGGAGGTTATGGCCAAGGGTCATGCATTGCTGTCTGAAACGCAGGCCTATTCGTGGGGTGGTACTCCACAGATATCTGTGCCTCACAGATACCCCTTCTCCATTAGCACACAGTGGTGTGTGCCCAGAGTGTTTTTAGATGAACTGGAATCATGAGAAGCCTCCCTATTTAGCATTACATGCTTCTCTACATGCTACCATATGAGCCAAGGACCTGAAAGGAATTACTGATTAGGGATATGACAACAGAAATACCTGCATGAAGGTGTGGAAGAGGCTACACTGAAAGTATGTGTGCAGGGTTTGTTTCATTTAGTGTAGTTCAATACCTTTATAATAGTGGGAGAAATTTACAATGACTGCAGCATGCCTCTGGAAGTTGTACATGATGTCACTAAGTCACACCTACCACAGAGACCAACCTTCAGCCCCTGTTCCCAAAGAAACAGCACTAGATGAGTTACAGGAATAGACATTTCATTGCATGTTTCTGCTCAGCAGAGCTGACTGACAGTAGAGACTCATGCGAAACAAGTCTTTGTGAATTTCATGCTACAGCATGCTGGTGGAAAGGTTTTGAGAGTACAGGTTGGCTGCTGTATCCATCAGAGGTTCAAACGTCAGCCAGCCTTGAGGTGCATTTTGAAAGAGTTGTGCATGGAGGGTGTGGGGAGTGTTATAAGGTAATTATCAGAGCTTAGCGCACCTCCACATTTACTAAAAACACATGCCAGTGACCTGCAGTGAGCTGCGGACGTAATGCTCTTAGTGCACTTCATTGTCTCGTGGGGTGATTGAGCTTTTGTGTTTTATTGTTCTCCCTGATCCTTGATCCAGATGCTGAATGTGTGAGAGAGAAAGAGACAGTCTGTGTTACTACTTTACTTTGTTATACATGAGAGGCAGCATTCTTCTGATGTTTCTGCAGTGTTTTACAGTAGTGTGAGGATGTTGTGTACCTTGTTATGTATTTTGGCTGTGCTGTGGAACTCTTTCCCTCTCTCCTGCCTCCCATTTTCACACTCTGCCTGCTTCCCTGATTGTCTCCTTCAACTGCATATTAAGGAAAGCTGATCATTGCTAAAATCTGCTGTGTTCAGCAAACTGTGTGTGTGTGTGTGTGTGTGTGTGTGTGTGTGTGTGTGTTCATTGATTTGTGTAGAAACAGATGGAATTTGAGGAGGAGACTGGACTCCAGCGGCTTGTGGGATTGTTTGTACTTAAACGGGATGTGCTACTGTCTTTTCATTGTGTAAATAGCTCCTTCACTGTGGTATACCTGTCCCAAATCCCCAAGAGGGGCTATTGTGTTGCATATTAGGCTTGTTCACACGTTAAATCGGACTTCCTTCAAAGCATAACAAAAGAAGTTTGTTGTGCCCACCTCTCCTCCTACCCCCAGCTCAATCCAGCTCCGTTTGGCTGAAGTGCCCCTTAAGCACAAAAGATAAAGTCTTTCGTATGTGTAATGAGAGACTTCCTGATTCCAGCAGTGCACAGATACCGCGGCAGCCGTGCGCTTTGGTGGTGGCTCTCAAGGTGTGGCGAGTCGATAGCTGCACCTGATACGACCGCGTCATCTCCAGGCAATGCAGGGCTCAGTCGCCGCAGTGACCTCCGAACGCTCATAGATTACGTCAGAGTGACTTCAAAGGCTGGAGCTTGCTGTGAGTCTGTCATTCACACGAGGGGGGGTTGGGGGAGGAGGTCTGGCAGGAAGGAAGGTCACAGCCTGTTAGTGCAACATGACAGCACTTACAGAGAAATTAACCCGCACTCCCTGTTCTACCTTCCTCACGTTCTCTCTATACCCAGACTGCCTCTGTGTCCTCTGCTGTACCCCAGAAGCAAGCAAATACATTTTGGTTCCTGTTTTTTGTCTCTCTCTATTCTTTGTCTTTGAACTGAACAAAAGAAACTGTCTTCCCTGTTCATTTCTGTTCTGTTCCTTTTCTGTGTGAGGTACATGTTAGTACATGGTGTACTAACATGTGTGTGGAACAAGCTTTAGTTAAAGTAGTGTTGGTGCAACAGGCGCTGGTCTGGTTGACACCGCAGAATGTCCTGGGCTGAAGGAAATTGCTGTCAGCTACAGACATTGGTGTAACTGGCACGCTAATGAACACGGAGAATTGCTCTTCGCACTTAATTTAACAGCCGGAATTTTATTTTTAGAATGGAACTAACTAACTGTGGAGGAGTTGGGGCGAGTGTATGGAGGAGCACAGGGCCATCAGGGGTCATGAGGGAGTTCATCTGGAGGGGGGGCCAGGAGGGTGGGGGTTTGTCCACAATTGCCTCTGCCCACAATGCATCAGAGTGAAATCAGGTGACCTCGCATTCTAATTCTCCATTGCTTTTCCATTGCAATTCTCCAAGCACAGGGGTGAAGAGTGACTGCTGATACCTTTGGCTATCTCAAGCTGGTGCTCCTATGATATTTATGGTGAAATGTTCTGTTCATCAGTGTGTAACATATATTTATGGTGAAATGCTCACTGTCTGTGAGTATAATGTTTGTGATGTGTGATCTCAGCTGCTGGCCAGCTCTCCATCATAAGGCTTTCATGTGACTGTGTCACAGTTACATGTGTACTTGTGCTGGATCAGGTGTTTCAGTCAATAGGCCTGTGTGTGTGTGTGTGTGTGTGTGTGTGTGTGTGTCTGTGTGTTGTGAACACAAGTTGTAACCCCCCACATGGAGGACAGGGTAACCCCAAACATATGCACACACACACACACACACACACACACACACACACACACACACACACACACACACACACACACACACACACACACGCACACACACATTGCCTACCCATCCCTTGAGGCGTGAGGCTAATCCAGGTAGTGACAGAGCTTCCGGTCTAGTTTTGATGTATTTACATTGAAATAGCACAGTGAGCCAACTGCAGTCGTGTAAACAGGGATCAGTACATCTCCTACTCTCCTCTGTAGGTCTCTTGCTCAAAACTTGCTAGAGTGGATTGCTACACCCCCTGCCCCTACACACACACACACACACACACACACACACACACACACACACACACACACACACACACCTCTTCCCGAAAGTGCAGGGATATTAGGAAACACAACTCCTGTACGTTCTCTCCCTGCACCCCCTCCCTTCCATCATCACCCCCCATCTGTTCCCTGCCCGTCTGCTGTCACACACATATTCCACTGTTGTGACAGAAGTCTCTGCTGGCTCTGTGCTTTCTGACAGGCAGAGAGAGTGCTGTGCTGAGAAACTGAATTGAGGGAACACAACCTTCTGTACAGGACAGCACTGTTCCTCTCTCAGTGTGCCTGTCTCTGCAAAATGCTCACACAAAGAGGGTGTTTTTTTTCCAAACTTCTACTTTATCCAGTTCCTTTTTGGTTTTGCTCTGGTCTGTTCTGTTCACTATGACTCTTCTCTGTTTGTTTGAAGTTAACTAGTTGTGCAGGAAGAAGAAAAAACTGTGTCAGATTTTTTTTTACCCCGGACCTCCAGTAATAGAAGAGGACTTAAGTTCCTCTGTGTGAGGTCACACGGTGGCCAGGGCTCTGAGCGGAAACACAGCTGGTAATGAACACAAATAATGACGCGGAAAGATGGTGAGATGACATTGCATTACTCAGCTCGTTTCTGGAGCGAAACTGATGAGCGAGTATTTTAAGAGGGGGAAGTGGCCCTCGCCCTGTGTGCAGTTTCTGTCAGAAGGGAGCGGTCTCATAATGCCGGTCAAACCATACACACACAAGTTTCTATTTGAAGATGAGTTTGTGTGTGTGTGTGTGTGTGTATTTGTGTTTTTGTGTTTGTATGTATTGTGCAGACTCTAAGGATGTGGAGACAAAAAAAGAAAGGCAGGTGGGTTCAGATTTAGACTCCCAGGGACCTTGTGACAGCTCTTCCCCACCAGTTTTGGTGCTGTTCCAGAGAGCGGTGGTTTTGCAAGCTCAGTCTGGTCTGTGATAGCCAGTGAGAGACAGGTTGTTCTGGACATTGAGAGCTGCTGAGCCCAGCTTGTTCTGGAACAAGGAGTGCAGAACTATGGAAAGGAAGAGGGGTGTTTGGGTTTACAGCTGTGTGTGTGTGTGTGTGTGTGTGAGAGAGAGAGACAGAGAGTGTGTTTGGTTGGGGGATTGGGTGGTGGGAGGGTCAGAGGAGGATGAAGTGATGCTTGAGCTAAAATTCATGGTGTGCGTGTAGGAGTGTTTTGGATCAAACCCCAGAAAGTAGCGCTGATCTGCCGATCAGGTATTCAGCAGTAGTTTTCAACCGGCTATCTGATTTGTGAAATCTGTCGGCTTGTCAGAGTGAAGAGATAGTAACACAATTATATATATAGCGGGAGATTAACCCTAAATGTATTTTCTACAACATGAGCTCTCGTGGTTGTTTTCTCTTTCATTTTAAAGGTAGTCAGTTGGCTGTGGTTTTAATCCTTTTTCCTTTCCACTACTACCTTGGTGTTGGGTTGTGTACGGGTCGGTTCACGCCAGACGCACACATCTCCCCTCCACAGACCAGTCAGCAGTTTGGCGCATGGCTGCTTGTGTTTATAAATCAAATATTGCACAGTGACAGTCTGTTTATCTTGCATCACTGAGGGATTTAAGCACATATGAAAAATAAATATCAAGGGGCTGATGTGTATGAAGTGACGTGGAGTATACAGCATAGAGTGTGTGCCACTAGCTTCCTGACCTCACCTTAGACGCTCACCCCCAGACTGATTTACACCTCTGTGTTGATCCCTGTGAAGGTGAAGACTGTCTGTACAATGACTAAGAATTCCTAAGGAGGTGTTATGAGAGGACAGAGCTAATACTGGTTTCAATTTAAGAAAACAAGCTCAATCTAAACATGTACTGACAGAAATGTATTTTATTTTAAAAATTATGTTTTATGTCATGCTGGCCGTACATCTTCCCGCAATTCATCAAACATAGTATAACTCAAAACAGGCAAGAACGTGTGACACGTCAAATACAGAGAGACGAGGAACATGCCCCATACCTGCTTTTGTGACACTGACCATCTTGTGTTGTCTCCCTGCAGAGGTCGTGTGTTCACACTGGATTTCAGTGCCATGAGGGTGTGCGACCTGCAGTTTGACCTGGTCAGGCGTTTGTCCACGCCCCCCAGCTCAGCAATCGCACCCCCGCATTCTAGCCCTGCCCCAAACTGCCACACTGTCTGGAAGTACTACTGCAGAGACAACTTTGGCTGGAGAGAGTACTCAGAGGTAAGATTAGGTTATCCTGCTGTAGATATATGGGCTTGCAGACACACACACAGGCACTTTGTCCCATAAAGTCATATTTATTCTCAGGCTATAAACCATACCCATAAAACACAAATCTACAAAGGCTCAGACACCATGCAGCCATAAACACTGTACACAGATATTGCATGTCACGTTGAGCAGAAATCATCACCAACAGCGTTACTCCTTGTTTTATTGAGGAACACACAAAGTAAGGGCAATGCAGCAGTCACGGCTATATAATATTGCAAAGTAAGCCATTGTGTTCAGCTTTAAGTTGCAATATCTGCCCTGAACACTGTTGCTTTGAAAGTTGAAGTGCCAAATGGTGATATTTTTATTCAACAAATATTTTTGCTTTGTTTATTTGCAGAAATCTTTTATGTGTGCTGATTTGTACCTCTTTACAAAAATTACTTTTACAAGAGCACCAGAAACATTTTGCTAGCATAAATGCTACATTTTTAGTTGTTGACACTGGATATTTATAAACATTCCTTGCACAACTTGTATTATATTGTAACTGATTGTATGCAGATGAGAGAGAGAGAGAGAGAGAGAGGGCCTGAAGAAACTCTCCATGAATAGTCCAATTCTCTACAGGGAACGCCAAATCCCCCTGTTCAGTGGATCAGTGATCAGTGTTGTAATCACAAGAATAACAGACTCCAAGATGTTCTGTTCTGGCCGCACTGTCCTGAGATCTGTTCGTTGCATAATTGTTCCTTAGTAGAAATAAGAACTTTCCCTCCCAAAATCGATCATGACTATTTGTTGACTGTTTCACTGTGAGTGTATAATGCAGGCTGGACTCACAGTTTTAATTTCTTCCCCCCGTTGCTGTGGTGACCAGCCGGTGGTACGGCTCATTGAGGAGGCAACTGGGCGTGGTCTGAAGGAGGTCCGTTTCGTCACACTCCAGAACCAGTACATCCTGAACATCTGGGAGGGGTTCCAGCAGAACGCCATCTTTGGGTTCCGCCGGCAGATCAAGAAAAGGCCGTTGTTCCTCTCCACTGTGATGCTCATGCCTTACTTACAGTGAGTACCCCCAAAACCCTCTCAGACATAGGTGTCAACACTGAAAAAACCCTTCAGACACAGGCCACGCCACCAAAGACCTTCAAAACTGGCAGCACCTCTGTCGGCCTCCTCAAACACCAGACACACCACCAAAAACCCTGCAAACATAGGCCCCACCCCTTAAGACAATGTCACACACTTGACATTTCCCTCAAACCCTTTGTACAACCACAGTCTCTACCCCCAAATATTTTTCACAAAAAAGTACCCCTGAGGAACCACAGGCTTGTTTCCCCCCAAAACACTGGGTTACACCCTAAAAGCAGAGGTTGTGACTACTGATACTGTATGCTCCTCCTGAACTTGTTCCCCTTACAAAGAGCACTGCTGTTCTTCCCTTCAGCAAAGTACTGGAGCTGCTGAAAAAACACATATAAATGGGTTCCAGACAGCATCAGCTGCATGAATGAATAATAAAAGCCACTGGGAGCTGGAATGCGGGAGAGAGTGAGGGCATGACTACAGAGATGGCTTTCGTTTGTAGTCCCAATCGCACGGCCCCTCTGTCACTGGCTCAGAGGTGTGACACATGGCCCCAGGGTTACTCTATGGGATATTCTCAGGGATCTTCTCCCTGCGTGTTGCACGTTTGCATACTGTTCACAAGCACACATTGTGACGCGGATGAGTCGTTACACCACAGGCCCGAAGAGTCCATTTGCAAATGAAGTGAGAATGGAAATCTGAGTCTGCTGGCAGTTTTTTTTTGTTGGGGGAGAAAGGCCTTTCTGGGCATTCGGTGGGGGGCTGTCTGTTCCAAGGGTTTTTTGAGGACTTTTCAGTGTTAACGAGGTTTGATTCCCATGCATCATCACAAACAGCACTGCAAACTGAGAGCAGGAAGTGGGCTTGTGGGAGTTTTGTGTTTCGGTACCTATGCACTGCGCTCTTATAGTTAAACACCAGCTCCATTTCTCATTTTTTGTTCATCCCTCTCAAGTCTTTCCTCTCCTTTTTCCACTCCACTCTGAGCTCTTCCTGTCTTCCTCCCTCCACTCCTCTTGTGTGTGTCTGTGAGTATGTGTGTGTGTGTGTGTGTGGGGGGTTGCTACTTGCTTGAGTGTGTGTGCCTCTCCATGTGGCTCCACCACTTGTCTCGCCCAGCGGAAATCCGAAAGCTTGTCGTCCCTGGCCCCTCTTATCTCCACAAAGTTTAAACGCGGTTTAGGGCAGGGCGTGTCCTTTCAGTACACTGCTCCACGCCTGGGTGCTGAACCGAAGGGGGTGGGGGGGTATGGGGGGTTCAGAGTCCGGCCTCTCCCGTTGACATGTGGCTCCTGTTCGCGGGAACAGGCCAGCTCTCAATCCGGCCGCCCAGCTGGAAGCACTGTTTTCAGGAACACATTGTCCTGAGCACAGGGGTGGAAGTCATTAGCTTGATTGGCAGTTTTGGCTCTGCCGCAGCTTGCAGAATTCGTTCTCGCTCTGCCAGATAAATCCTGCTCTCCACTCTCTCCTGCACAGCTCTTTCTCTCTCCCCCACCTCCATCTTTCTCATTTTATTATTCCTTTTCTATCATCCTTTCTCTCTACCCTTGGTTTCATTAGATTTATGGCAGTTTATTTCTGAAGTAAGGCTGACTACCACCTGAATCATCTTGGTTAGCTTTATTCAGTTTGTGCACCATGTGGTAAAGTGTTCCTGGAATTAGAGGGATTAATGTACTGTGTGTTTGGAAACGAGACAAAGAAGCCAGACACATTCAGCACGACTTTTCTGCTTTGGGGTGTTAGCACAGAGACCTGGTTAGTTAAGCATTTAGCAAATTAAGCATCGTTCTGGTTTGAATTAGTGTTTTTTTGTGTGTGTGTGTGTGTGTGTGTGTGTGTATGTGTGTGTTTCCTACATATATAGACACACACACACATTGAAACATCATGTTACCCAGTTATCTGGCTGCATCTTGTCCTAGCTGGTGGTTTACATTGTTTTAGTTGGGTATAAGACTCGCCAGATGTCCAGACAGACACATTGTCAATTATGCTTCCATTACAATGGCATGCTAAAATACAGCCAGATAAGTTATTTGTTTCTTTACCTTTCTCAGAAGCCAATTCATTTCTATATATAGAACTTAACTTTTAAGAATTTGTATGTTATTTGATCTAAAATGTTATTTGTATATTTAAAGGGTAAATAAGTTAATAAAATTAAAATAAAATAATTAAAGTGAAAAAGTTACAGTTAATTAAAATATCATTTTGAGGAATGTCTTTGTTAAATGGGAGTTAACTCTTTGTATACTATGTATGTACATTGGTTCAGTACGTGCATTATGAGGGTTTTGGTCTGACCATGTTAGATTTTTGGGTTCAGTGTCCAGCCAAGTCAGACCAGAGACTTTAAAAATGTAACCCACTGCCTCTCTGCTTGGCACTCAGGGTCACTCAGATGGTTCCTGGGTAATGGCTGTGTGATTGACTGCCAGCCTGTCTGACTACTGCCACAGAGCCTTCATCATGCCAGCAACTCAAGCTCAAGCACAACTCTTTACTTTTTTATGCATACAGTCAACTCCCTTTAATTGTATATCAGATAATTGTATACTCTGTTTTATTGCACAGTAATCCGTTTTTAATCCTGTTGACTTGGCTCACTTCTGTTATGCGCATACTAAGTGCATTGCTGTTTTTTTAGAAAAGATTTTTCTCCTAATGGCCATTTTCTTTACCTCTTTTTGTAGGACTCTGGGTGGTTTGGGCTCAACAGGCCCCTCCCCTTCTCAGAGCCCTGGGCCCCTCCCCTTGTCTCCTACCTCACCTGCCCCACCAAAGGCCTACCCTGAGACATGGCTTCCCATGGGCTCCTGCCAGGACTTCCTCCAAGTTCCCGTGTCCAAAGAGGACAGGAGCTACCGCACCGTCTACAGCCTCTTCCACAAGACCGTGTCAGAGACCCGCTTCCGCATCCTGAAGATCCTGCGGGTCCAGAACCCCTTCCTCTGGGAGAAATACAAGAGGTGAGACCTTGGACTATCCCCGAGAGATGATTATAATCACAGCTGTGCTCATTAATGTTGCATTACTAACATAGGTATGCTTACTGTTACGTTACTGATTTTCCTAGCAAATATCCTTACCCAGGGTGACTTGTGCAGGGTTCAAATTTTTATGTAATATCCATTTACACAGTTGGATATTTATTGAAGCGTATCAGGATAAGCGCCTTGCTCAAAGATACAATGTCCATGCCCCCCAGGATATTAATATGACTGATCATAATCTATGTTGTACTTATCTGCCTGACAGTAGTTGTGGGGTTGAGAATGTGGAAGGGGTTATTTGGTGTACTGGGAAACGTCTTTTGTGAGAGTGCAGTGCAGGTGTTTTGGGTTACAGTTACAGGATGCAAGGGTTGGGAGTTGGGGGTGGGGACTTGGCAGAGAATGGGTACACTTTCAGCAGAAACAGAAGATGTAGTCGAAGTATTTTTCAGTCATTGAGACTGGGTATGTGAAGGGATGTGTAAGGGCTAACTTTGTCAAGCGTTGTTGTGCGTAGTCATGTCCTCAGAGCTACAGCGTGTGCAGTGGGGGGTGTGGTTTTCAGGTTATGTTCGTGCGTGCTTTTGCATAGACTGTAGGAACGGGGGGGAAGCGACATCACAGTCTACTGAAAGGTGGGGGCGCTGAGAACTGATAGCTGGTGCGTCATGCCTGGAAGGTGGAAAGCAGATGAGTCACAGAGTATACCTCACAGGACAAGCACCGTCAGCAGCCGTGTGTGTGTGCTGCTAATGTCAGGCGGTGCTATTAGGCTGCAGTAGAGAATGCGGAAAGACGGTGTCCTATGTCCTGCCCTTTTGATCCTTGCACAATTTTTAATCAATACCTGCAGTGCAGTTGTATGCTGGGGCTGTTGGGGAGGTTTATGGCGTGCTCAGGAGAAGAGTACTCTTTTAAAGGTAATGAGATACATGCAGATGGAGGGGGGGGGGTGCTTTGGCAATGGAGACAGCCCAAGAGAGGCTGAAGAAGTGATAGAGAGAGACTGAGAAAGAAAGAGAGAGAGAGAGAGAGGCTGAGGGGCAGAAACAGAGATTGAGAAAGTGTCAGTCAGGGGAAGGGAGGCCATGAAAGGAGAGGGGTCATTTAAGTGGGGACTCGGGGTCATAGGAGTACTGGGTGACTGTTCCCGGCTGTCAGTGGCTGTCCACAGATGATAGGGGATTGACCATAAGCTGCAAGGTCAGAGCAGGTTGTATCCCCACGTGCAAGTTCATGCTGTGTTCTCTCTCTCTGATGATGATGAAAGGACCAAGGACATGCCGTTCATAGGGTCAGTGACAGAATCAAATTGATAAGTGACCCAAACATCTTTACGGGCTTAGGTTGTCTGTATTCCCAAACAGACAGTGGCAAGCACAAAAGAACCAGAGGCTGTTACTAATATCCTCCCATTATCCCCATTACGCTGCCCTGCACTGCTCAGCTTTTGAAAAACATGGCTTCTTTTCCAGAATGTGCTGTAATCGACTGTGACTGCACACACAAATCTCCTTCCCCCCAGTTCCCTCAGCAGCAGCGTGCATAAAAGACTTCCGGGGGGTGTGTCTGGGGCTTTCTGGAACCTTCTGGGGACTTTTCACAACACCCACGAGCACAGAGGATTCTAGAATCATAATGTGTGTCTCTCTCTGCCTTTCTCCCTGTACAGGAAGAAGGAATACATGTCCAGGAAGATGTCGGAGATGGACCGCATGCTGAACGAGCGCCACCTGTTCCATGGCACCTCCCAGGACGTGGTGGAGGGAATCTGCAAGCATAACTTCGACCCGCGCGTGTGCGGCAAACACGCCACCATGTTCGGCCAGGGCAGCTACTTCGCCCGCAAAGCCGTCTACTCCCACAACTTTTCCAAGCGCTCGCCCAAAGGCGTGCACTGCATGTTCCTGGCCAAGGTCCTGACGGGAAAGTTCACGGTCGGCAACCCCTCTATGCGCCGGCCGCCACCCCTCCACCCTGGCAACCCTTCCAGTGACCTGTACGACTCCTGTGTGGACAACTGGGTCGACCCTCAAATATTTGTCATCTTCAATGATGACCAGAGCTACCCCTACTTCATCATCCAGTACGAGGAGGTCTCAAACACTGTGTCCATCTGAGCCCACCGGGGGCACTGCTGTGCAGGAGTTGGGGGTGTTCCTTCCCCCCCTTGTTGATGGGACTCAGACAGGTGCATGACGCTCTCTCTAGCCCTGTTTGCTCCACTCCCAGTGTTTCAGCGTTTAGTACCCAGCCTCTCCTATCTGTCTTAGCTTGGCCCTGGGGTCGATTCCACTGCCCTCCTCCGCAGGATGAGACTCCAGTGCTGGGCAGCTCCGTGTGCCGTTTGAGCTGGAGGACAGGGGACAGTTCCTGGGGATCGACAGACATGCTCAGACTCTGTCCTGGACAGGAAGTCAGTGGCACGTTTCTCCTGGCCCAATGCTGTTTACCCTCCCCATGTTGTCGTCTCATCTGTCCTCCAGAACCCAAGCAGATTTTGTGAAAAACTGTACATATGTTTTCATTGTTTATATTTGAACTGTGTGCCTTTTGTTCATAAAAAATGTTTATTTATGTTAGTAAATGTAACATTGAAATAAATAAAAAATGTTTTAATGAAAAAAGTTGAACTATCTGAGCTGAATCATTTTATGGCAATAGGTTTATTCATGGGATAAATGGGATTTAAAATTCATATGCAATTGTATGTGTGTATGTGCGTGCAGCCATGTGTAAGTGTGTGTGTGTATGTGTGTGTTTGTGTGTGTGAGTGTGTCTGTTTGCTCTCTGGGTGGGATGTGTTCTGAGTGTCTGTCCAAGCATCTGATCCAATAAAGATGCCCCTCCCACCCACCTAACAAACACCTATCAGGCCTGTGACGGGGGTGTGGGGGGGGGTGCATGGTTTTATTGTGTGTGAGTGGAAAGCCTCCCCCCCAGAATTTGTCTGAATCAAGGATTCAGAATGATTGGCATTGCATGTAACCTTCCTGACTGGTACACCAGGCTGGATGGGTTCACACACAGGCTGTGAACACCTAAGGTTTTAGAGCCCTGCCAGTGTCTTCGACATAGATCTTACAATAACAGTCAGATTTGAATGACCGATTGCCGCTTGTATTATGTAGCACCTTTTTGGGAATGCTTGCTTTTTAGTGATGTGATTATCAGTAATGCTGGGAATGTAAGTTTGAGAAGAGGAACACCCCAACCCCCTCCCTCCCCCCCAGCATCCCCTGTGACTACCCCTCCCATCCCCAATTTCCCTATCGTGTCTGTCAACCCCCGACAGAACTCCGATTAACTCCACAGTTAATAAGTATTAGTGATCCTGGAATACTGGCACAGCTGTTAGTCTCCTGTGGTCCTGCTCAACAGTGGCGACCCCTGTTCGACCCCCTATCTAGCCCACATGCGATCCTCAAGCCGTTTATTTCATATAAGCGGTCTTCCCTGCTCAGAGAGAGAGACACACACACACAGTCGTGAGAGAGTAAGCCTGACGCTGGGAGCTAAGCTCACTGCAGATTCACCCTGCCTTGCCTTTCGTGCCTCTTCTGGAAGCTGCGTGCTTGTGTGTGCTTCCTGGGCATGCAAGATTGTGCAGGTTGGCCTGTCTCTGTTGTGCTCTCTTTCTCTCATTTTTTTTCCCTCCGTCAGTGTAGTCTGCTCACAGACATAACTGGAAACCAAGCAGGAGCTCCATTTGTCGCCTGACTGCCCGCGTGGAATTATCGCTGGCAAGCGGCCGCGTTCAGGCTTACAGGCCCAGGGTGGAAAGGACTGCAGTGAGGATGATGAAGAGGGAATGGCTCAGACAAGAGGAAGAACATCGATCCGGGCCCGCTGAGGTGTGAACTTGATACAGGACCCTGCTGAATAATTGATCTGCTTTTAAATTCCGAGGCCGGGATCATGCAGGAGTACATTTTTTTCCCCTGCCTTCCAAGGGCCTAAATGGTTCAGTGGTCCAGTCAGTGAACTGAAGCTGCTGCAGAGCAAGGCACTGGCCTGCTGCTCAACAGAACCCACCCATATAATGCTGTTAATCTCATCTGTTTAATAATTTAGTGTTATGGCTACGTGAATGAATGGCATAGTTCATAGTTGGATGAGTAGTACAGAACCATGCTGGGTGAGAACTATGCATTATGGCTTATTAAAACTTCCATTCTTAATTATTCATTAAGCCTGAAAATGTTTGGTATTATCTGTGGGGGTGGTGATGCCAGGGTGAAAAGGAAATGAGGACGTTTGGTATCTGCAGAGTGCCCCACACTTCCTATCTGCCACGCCTGCTCCAGTCCATATTGTACAAGTGACTCCCAGCTGCAACCAATGAACATTCCAGTTCAGTTTCCATCATTTCAGATTTTTACCATAAGCCTTTAAGAGCACAGCCGGCCAAGTATGGGCAGGATTGTGCTGTGAACTTTGAATAACCTTTAAAGCGGCCTACTCCATATGACCTTCAGACTTTGCCCTGAGGAAGGGGTTTAATGTCGGCTTTTCTGAGAGCAGGGGGGCAAGCTCACCAGACCTCTTTGTCAAAGGTGTTTTTTCCCTCCAGATCGGGCTCTGAAGAGGATGGTTCCATGGAAGCCATTTTGGTCAGGTTAATTTCTGGAACAGGGTCTAGGCCTGAGAGCTAGCCTTTTCCTGGCCTTTCGATCAAGCTGTAGTGATTTACTTTACTAATCTGGTTTCACCTGATTCTCATTTGGGGTGAGGAGGTTTGATTTCCAAGAAACTGCCTCATTATGGGACAAAGACGTTAATAGCTGCTATTAAGAAGGCAGGAAGGATTTTTTTTATTACTTTAAGTCTGAACACTCAGATCAACTAATTATACGGAACAGGTTACTAATACATGATTTGTAGGTTAGGAGTCGGGGTCTGTAGAATCATTCATCAGAGGAGGCAAGGTGAGTGTTCATGCAGCTTGGTGCTCTGACATCTAGAAGTATGAAGCTGTGAGTTCTAGAGGCATGGAGCTGAGGGTTCTAGAGGTGTCGAGCTGGGTGATTTGTATCTCTGCAGCTGGGGATTACTGAGGCCTGGAGCTGGGGTGTTACTGGAGCTGAGGGGGAGGCAAGGTGGTGGAGCACACAGGAAGGGAGAGGAAGGGCAGGGCTCATTCCTGGTGTGTACAGGTGGAATTAATAGAAAGCGGCAGGAAGGGGCTCTTCTGAGCACCTCCTGAAATTCTAAAGGATTACAGCTCCCTGTCATAAGTATACAGCTCACTCACACATGCACACACAGAACATTCAGAATGTGAACAAACCATATGTCAGTCCTCTAGTATATTTGTTAATGGGCTAATACCCATTATGAAGAGACAATATATTTACAGTATGGAAATGTTAATTCTGAAAGATTTTACTGATTTTTAACATATTGTTGTATTAATTTTTGTCCCAAACTAAGAACACAAGCAGCTCCAGAAATATGTCATAAATTAGAGAAGGAAAGCCTTGTCTAGGCCCCGGTTTAAGAACGGGAAAGGCCAGATTAGTATCAGATTTGTCCTCTTTCTAAAATAAAAACCTGCTTGCTTTCCCAAAGAGGTGGCCTGACTGCACCGCCTAACCCCCAAACTGTTTCCCATCTCCAGTTTAACACAGAGGGAGGAAAAAAAGACTCCCCAAAGCGTATCAAAAACAATTTGCACTCCTGTGCTGGAACCAATAAGCAATGAGAAGGGGGGGGAAAAAAAAACCTGCCCAGGAAGTCTGTCTAGCCACAGTGTATGCAGAAGTGTTGTAGGCTTGGTCTGAAGAATGAGGGCTGGCCCCCCTGGCACCCATTTCCTGTTTAAAGAGATGGGAGGCACTGGGCTGCCGGGTGCCCGGGAGGGAGCCGGCGTGCGTACGTGCCGCGCGCTGTGAGCCCCGCAGAGGCTTTTGTTGAGGTGGAGAAAGGCAACAGGATATTCAGCCCTCAGGAATGCGTACGCCTAGTGAAGTGTCTGCAAAACTCATCCCTCCCACCCAGTCCAGTGATTACACAAGCGTGGAGAGAGAGGGAGAGAGACAGAGACAGAGAGGGACAGAGAGTGGAGAAACCTTCGGGAAGTTTCCCCACCAGCCCCTGACTCAAGGAAATTATTATCGAGTGGGAGGCAACACTTAGGATTAAATGGGTTTTTATTTTATCGAAGTGAACGGGGGTGAAGGACCCATCCATCTGACTTAATGAGGTGGTGGGGGAGTAGCTTTCTGTGTGTTTTTTTCCATTCTCTTTCACTTAAGAAGGCCATTAAGAAAGAATAACATAGTGGGCAATTTTCTGTAGTTTTCCAGTATAAGTATTTTCACACTTGCAGATATTAATACACCCCCAAGTTGGAATTATAATAATACCTGGAATTTTTACATTTCATGATATTATTGGCAAAGGTTTAATTATTCTAGCCACAGGTGAATAGCTATACTTCAGGCAGTGTACTTTCTTTTTTCTCAAAATCTAAAAAAAAAAACACCCACACCTAATACCAGTGTTCATCAACAATCACAATGCAAAGGGCATGTTGCCAAGGTAACACATGTAGAGGAATGTCTTTTATCTGGAAGACAGATGACTCCCAATATATGGCTATCTCTGACATACAGCTCTCTTAAATACACATAAACTCATACACAGATATAATGCAAGCATTCTCATACTCTACATAAAAAGCAGTTTTTCCTAATACATATTTTCTGATCAGCTCAGCACAATTACATGACTTTGCTATCTTTATGCGGCCAGTGAATATTCCATGGGTGCACACTTAGTCTGCTGATTCATAACACTGTGTGGTGAAAGGTGTGCGGTCAGTCAGCTGCCTCAGTGGTGCTTTGGATTTCAGGGATGTGTGGTCACTCAACTGCATCTATAATGTGGTCAGTTTCAGGGATGTGCGGTCAGTCAGCTGACATTATGATGTGGTCTGTTTCAGGGATATGTGGTCAGTCAGCTGCCTCTGTGGTGTGGTCAGTCAGGTGACTCATGCCTGCTGTTTTTTGGTGCCTTTGTTTCCTTGGCAACTTTCCCCAGGCACAGTGTATTCCAAACAGTTCTAAGACTTCCTAAGAGTTCTAAGACCCCCCCGCCTTTCCTCCTCTCACCAGATGTTGGTCCCTGACAGGGGGTCATGAGTTCTTAGGAGTTTTTCTATTACTGAAACAAAACCTTAACAGCAGCTGACAACAATGATGAGATCCAATGCAAGAAGCTTGAAAGTGAGTGAAACTCCAAAATGGGTGCCTGGCCAGTTCTACTTTGGGTGCAATGAAAAAAAAACACTCTCTACACCCCCACCCTCCCCTCCCCTACTTGATGTCTCCTTCAATCTCCCCGGAATGGGGTGGTCATGAGTGGGAAGAGGCATGATGTAAGGTCTCTTCCTCCCTTCAGTTTAGCTACTGGTCACCACTAGTACATAAAATGTTAGCTGAATGGTGAAACAGACAGGAAGCATCATTCACAGTCAGCAGTGCAATTATCATCTCAAATTCCCCACCTCAATTTTCCTGCACATCCCAGGTTCATGGAACCTGTTGTGCAGATGAGTGTAGGGAAATTTGGGGATGACCGAGGCAAGTTAGGGCCTCTTGTGTGGTTGGAGTTTTGCTCTTGGCTCCTTTGCAAATATAGTGGAGCCATAATTCCATGTGAAGTGTTTTGGCTACACTGCTGTAACAAAAAGGAAGGGGAAACACATCGTAACTCGAATCACTGACATTCCAGACGTCTGTAAACAACGTCTGTCCCAACCTTTCCCCCTCTTTCACCAAGGCTGATTCTGACACTCTCTGTAATTCATCTGATGAAAGCCTGAAAACACAAATATACTCATATCCTCACAAGGGGAAACATGAGAGTTCAGCTCTGGGTCTATTATGAGCTTTGTACTTGAATCCTGACATGAATGTGAGAGTCATGAGTGTGTCATTACAGGAGTGAAAAAGAGAAGGAAGAGAAAAAAGAGGTAATTTGTTATTTCCAACACCTCCGTCAGGGCTGCTCTTACGTCAGACTGTGGCGGTTACATAAGATGAGATGGGCTGCGTTGTCATGGTGACGAGCATGAAAGGCATCCATGTACCTGCGTCTCTGGAATTCCTTGTGCACTAGAGGCCTCCAGATAAAAGGCAGAAAGCTGTCATGATGGAGACGTCAGCAAATATTAGCTCCAACTTCCATTCTACAATATCAGAGACCTGTGCTAAAATGTAATGTTTCAATATAATCACAATTACATCAAAGTATTTTAAAGTATTTACTAATAAGTGCCTGTCAGAGCACTGCATTAAATATTTGCATACTTAAATTCAATCTCACATGCACATTATAGCTAAAATTTTTAATCTAAAACATAACAAACACAATAATGGACAAAATGTATCTTCTTTCTATGTGAAACCATGTTTGTTTTCCTTTTTTCTTTTTCATGGATTGCCTTTACACTTGACTTTACAGTCCATTCACAGGTCATGGT
This sequence comes from Megalops atlanticus, assembly GCA_019176425.1. Classification (NCBI taxonomy): domain Eukaryota; kingdom Metazoa; phylum Chordata; class Actinopteri; order Elopiformes; family Megalopidae; genus Megalops; species Megalops atlanticus. Next base: position 21,028,012 of record CM032883.1, on the reverse strand, counting down.
TTTTGTCTGCACTAGATTGTTAGTATGATAGTAAACACATATACAGGCCTGGCACACTGACCAACACCCACTCTTTAAATGACCTGAGGCGTCCTAGCTCAGTACATGTGAATTTGTGTGATGGAGATTAAAAACAAATGGTTCATTTGTGGTTTGGATCAAAATTAAACCAACAACAAAACAACAAGGAAACAAAACATTTTCCTTCTTGCTGTCCTCCAAAGTGACTTTTGGTGATCTTCTCCTGTGTGGAGGTGGTGTTGATTTCCATCATGAACCAGCTCTTACTAACTGGTGTATATGTGTGTTTCTGCATGCCTGTATGTGTGTCAGTGTCAAGCTCATCTTATGTGTTACCCATACAGGGCTAGGTTTTAATACACATAAAGGTCAAACACTTTTAAAACATAGAGCCAAAGGCGGAGCACAGTTATTTCAACAGTACACTGCCTGTTGACCAGGTGAATGCCTGTAGCAGAGAAGTCCCATGAGAGAAGCTGGAGACTTTTTGTTGTTGCTGTTGTTTCTGCAGAAAGCTTTTGACGTAATGAGAGGAAATATTTTAAATAAAAACAGCCTGGGCGTTAACGGAAAAAAAAGACAACCAGCTCCTCTCAGAGAGTATGTGTTAACATCAGGCCATGTCACACATTTCATTCTGTGCCAGATCACAATTGTGTAAAACACTGGTCTGCCAAGTCTTGTTTCTTCATTGCACTTTTTTCTTCAAGTACTTTTAATTACACATTCACCTAAAACCGTCTGACCAACAGTTTCTCTTGGAAGTAGGAGGGAATATTTGCTATAAACTGGCGTGAGGCCTGGCATGCCAGGCGCCTGCATGAAATCCTTGTTCTGTTTTAACAGTAGGGTTTTTTTTTCCACCAAGGGTGGTCCTACCAAAGATAACCCAGCAAAGTGCATTTGATACCAATCAGATTGGGAAGACATTCTGGAGTGGAGCCTGCAAAAACACAATGAAAATTAGAGGGGAAAACTGTGCAGAGCTCCACCCTCTGGTTCTGCTGCAAATCGATGAAAGACTACATGGGCATCAATACAACACTGCAAAGGATGGTAGGGAATCACTGTTTGTTTAATGGTATAATTAATAAAGGTAAGATATTTCCCTTTCCTGAACATTTTGAGCAATTCATACTTCAAAGTGAGAAAAACAGCAAGTACACTTGCAAGAGGAAGTACAAGTGGTATATAGTGAGACTTGGCTACGTCCTTTATTAACCTTTGAAGCGGAAGGGAAAGTATTTTAAAATAAGAGAGGGAGGCCCTTCAGTGTTTTAGGAAAAAACAAAACTCCATTAAAATCCTCAAATGTGCTCAGTGCCAGAAACCAGGCGGTGAGTTTGAGGGATCAGGGCCATCATAAAGTCCATGTGTCTGAAATAAGGTAACAGCTAAAATAATAAAATTCCCTTTCCTGCCGCGTGCCTCTAGTGACGAGAAGTCCGGACGCACGCATTACAGAGGACGCCCACCAAAACGCCCAAATTGGCAATTTGTTGCAGTTTAACAACTAACCAAGGTCTCACGACTTTTAATTCAAATACACAGTATAGACACACGCAATACTGATAATAATAGTACTAAAACAATATAAAAATTAGATTTAATAATCGATCACATGAACGCATCCAGCTCAATCGCACAGTCAGGGGAAGAGTAATTTTACGCAACTGTTTTCAAAGATACAGTTCTCTTGTACACAATACTGACTGTTCTTCAGGGCGACAGCTCGTGGTTACGGTTAATAGATTCGGTAAAACTGCCTTCGTGATACGCCAAGCTGTGAGGATTCCAACGCAAGGCCATCCGGCACGCAGTCTGCATGACTCCTCCGTGACGTTAGTCCTCGTGTTTCACGCACTGGCATGCTCTTTGAATGCCCTCCTGACTCATCAGACGAATTAATGTTAATTCGTTCAAAACGCATAGGCTACAAGATAACATGAAACACAGCTTTTGTAAAAACAATTTGAGTGCAGTTCTCAAAATTGATTCTAAATGCAATGCACAAAAGTATACATTATGCGCACACCAGATGGTTTGTTTAGTTAGTAGAAATACTATTTTATAGACAGCCACCCATATGGCAATTCTATAAACTAAATGGACAACTTGTCCCGTGCAGATTCATACAAAGTTATTAGGCATAAAAATGTATTATTTTCTGATACACCGTATGTATTCTCATACGTTGTATTTCTACTCGTAGCAGAGAAGTCATTTCTCCCCAATTTACTTCAACAGCTTTGGGAACAGTTGGTCTGATCTCCTGTGAGACCTTCATATCCTCTCTGTAAAACATTTATACCTTAGCTTAGCCTCAGTTTAAACTGATTACGCATAAACGTTTAATATCGCTGATCTGGACTGCCTACCCTGCCCAGTTGATGCGTGACTGCCGTACCTCCGTCACACTGCGGTTATTTGAACTGATCTGGCAGAGGATTGTCACGACATCCGCAACTCAAATTTGTAACACAGAGCCATGGCGTGAGAGGATCGGAGCTCTACCGTGTTTCTCATGCAAATCGATTCATAGGAGCCCTTAACAAACACACACACATACGCACGCACGTCCGCCCCCTCCAACCCATGCATGCACACGGGCGAGCGCGCTCACACACACAGACGCACATACAGAGAGCGAAAGAACGTTCAGTCCCCACGAGAGGATTATTTTCAGCAATTAGTTAATATAAAATATAATCGTTAAGATAATGTGGAGTAGCTACTTAAGAGCCCAAATAAGGGAAGCGCCAGCTTCGCCACCAACGGGTAACTGCATACACTGGGTGTTTTTTATTATTATTATTATTATGTCTCCCTGCTTTCAGCTCTCCCTGTGCAAGACCGCACACGTTGCCGCGTGTGCTATGAAACCTCCTGATTATCACCTACGTTTTATGAATAATAATAATAATAATAATAATAATAATAATAATAATAATAATAATAATAACAACACAAGATGTCCGTCACTGTTTAACTTAAATATGTTGACCTGAACACAAGCTGGCGTGGTGGGAGAGGGTCTGTCAGACGTACGTCCTAACCGCTGTCAGGTGTTTTATACAGGGTGCGGGGAATACATTAACCTCCTTTCACGAAACAGATATGGTAAGCGCAAGATAGTCACGCAAATGCCAATTACCGGTTTAAAGGGAATGGGTCAAACGTGAGATGTGATATTCTACCCATGAAGTTTGATTGATTTGTGTGGCGAGGCTTATACGGGAATGGCACAGAAATGCTCGCGTGCAGACAGAGAGAAAGGACCATTTGGTTTTGAGGTTCCCAGGGAGGCAGAAATCCTTGGGGGTAGTGAACGTGGCGGTGGACCTCGAAGTCAGGACTGAAAACAACAACAGCTCGCACACATAGCACGAAAGCAGTGCTTTATAAAGATGATAATAATTGTCGCTGTCATGATTGGTGTTATTATTGAAACTATATTAGAAACTAGCCTATATATCGGATTTTATGGGCAGACATTGTAATTGGATAATGCTGATTTTAGCTTTTCAATATTGGTCAGTAGCGACATTAATTTATAAAACTGCCCCAGACTCAGTATAATGTATAGATCATACATTCACATGTAAAAATTCTGGTTTGACTAACTGAAAAGTTAGTTTTAGTTGCTACCTAAAGGGCGCGCATTTAATGTCCTTGGCGTCTTGTGGGTGACCGTTAAAAGCACACAATGTCTGGGAGCGTGAGCGAGAAAGAAGTTTACAGTAAACGGAAAGTACTTGTCGGTCTGACTTCATGACTGTGCCCCTCTGCATCTTAGCACGGACGATTCATGTTACTACTTCTACTTATATGCATTAAGGCATTATCCCCCTCTCCTCCCCGCTCACGCCAAAGCATCCCGTACTCTTCACAGGATTCTCTGTTTACATTACACACTTCCACACACAGCATAGCGTGTCTAAAACGAACTCAATAAAAGCCTCAAATTCCCCTACGGCAAATTACCCTCAAACAGTGGCTGAACCTTATGAATTAGGTTTAATAGGGAACACGCTAATATAACACAAGCACACCAAATCTAGTCATGTAACTGAATGTATCAACATGTCTTCTTCTTCTTCTTCTTCTTCTTCTTCTTCTTAATCTTCTTCTTAATAATAATAATAATAATAATAATAATAATAATAATAATAAGAAGAAGAAGAAGAAGAAGAAGAAGAAGAAGAAGAAGATTTTCAGTAGTAGTAGGATACTTCATTTTGTGATAATATTAGCTTTAGCAGGATATCGTAAAAATGCCGCTCAGTTATAAATTCAATGAATTACAGATTATTTTTTATTGTACTCGTCGAAAAATGTATCCCTTGCAAGTGCAATTTGTTAACTTCTGTTCATAGTTATGCAAGGAAGAGCGTGTGAGGGAGAAACCGAGGAGGAAGCTTGTAAAATCCCACTGAGTGCCAATCAGACAGAACTGTCTTACTTCGCGTGCAGGCGCTGGTTTAGCTTTGAGAGGCACGAAAGGTCGAGGATTCGAGGATTTTCTCTGTCTGAAAACACCCTTTACCTCGTTTTATCACATACTCGTCGTTTTCTCGGCAAAGGCGGATAAACCAGCACGAAGGCACAGTAGCCTACGAACGAGTGGGCGATGCAATCTGTAATAAGGACAGGATCCGCACGATTCATTGACGGGGGGAGAACACGACACGTTTTCTACAGACAGCATTAACCTACATTTTCACAGACGCGGGAGGGGTAAAAATGAGTACAATAATATCAGTAAGGCTGCACAAATGTCTGCTTAAATAAAATTGCGAATAACTTTTACCCCAAAGGTTTGCCTCTGTAAAATTGTGAAACGCCCCTCGGGACTGTCTGACCGTAATTTAAATGCACATCTGATGCAATACAGTTAGTGCGCAGACAAAACAGCGCACGGAACGATTCCCAGGCTCGAATGATTTTCGTGTCAAGCGTGTTGTCTGCAGCGGAGTGACTCTCATTCTACACTAGTCTCAGCAGGTCAGGCAAGGGACGTCAGACTCGCTCGCACACTATTCATTGCTCCCTGTGCGTTGTGCGTAAAATCAGCGCGGTATCCATAGTGACAGTGAACGCTTGGATTTCTGTGCCAAGCACGCAAAGCGAAGTACAGATATTCCCTTCGATTCTCCTTTACTTTTTGTCTCAGCAAAGCTAGAAAAATGGGTATGTGCATACGTCTTACTGACAACTGTGATGATGATGGTAACTTGTGTGTCAATTTCAACTGAAAAGTTCGACTGCAACCACCTAGCTACAATATGTTTTCTTAAGCGCAGACAGCACAACACAGCTGATTTGGGGCATGTTATTTTTAGCAGCGAAAAATGCAACCTATTAGTTACTTGGAATGCGATTATGAGTCGGCCTGTGTGACCATAATTTTGTGGTTATATTAAAGCGATATGCAACAACGTGCCTTCCTTATTCCAGACAGCTGTGTCTATAGGCTAGGGGGGAAGGGCAGTCGACTAGCTGCGTGTGTATGCGTTTTCATGTGGAAAGAATGAGTTTATGAACTTGTCAGTTAGCTACAAATTAATACATTAGTGATTAGACCTTCTAGGGTTAATAGCCAGCATATCACAGAGCTGAGGTATTCGTGCAAACAGCCCGTACAGTCGAGATGTCTAAAACGATGCTGTATTCGGGGACCGTAAGTAATTCATTGACTCGCAATTAATGAGGACATTCACTGTGTTTATAGCAAGGGATGTAGTATCGGGTTTTAGCTCGCGAGATTCCCCCCGCTTGCCCTCTCACTCCATTTAACCCAGTGCATCTGGAAGGGCATACGTCGCGTCGCACGCAGGGTCACGCTGTTTACACTGAAGAGTACACGTGACAATAGCTGTTCCCTCATCCGACCCAGCGCCGTGTGGTCACTACCTATGAATTCAGTCCCAGGTTTGCGAGGGTCAACATGCACGAGCTGTTTTTTTTGTTTGTATTTGAATGAATTTAATTTATTTAACATTTTTAACTTCCATCAACTACAAAATATCACATTTAGTTACCCAAATACTATAATCAAATTCCCATGCCCAGTTTTGAATGAATAAATTACACCTGCACACATGCTTTTCCCCAGGTGAACGACCCAAAGATGCAGGCCAAGAGGAAATGGAGAGACATACCCCTGTTTACCCCTTACCTGTGGAAATACAACAGGTAAATATCTTCCACATTGTTACCCAAGTTGTGCTGAATCATACCAAAGAGCATAGTACTCTAATTTTTCCGAACGCTTTTTCCAGTGCAGTGGTGGGCGGACATTCTCTTTTAGCGTCATTTGTCATTTGCAATCATTTGCTGGAGTGTCAGCAACAGCGGCAACAGTCACCCTTTGCCTGTGTAATGCAGGGACGCAGTGTTCTGCAATGATATTGCTGCTCCCAGAGTCCACGGCATGTGTCCCTGCATCACTTCACTAAAAAGAGAAGAGACACAGCAACAATGTTCTCTTTCTAGAATGATCCATTTTATTTGAGCTGCCCCCACCCCCCTCCCCTTCCTCGTAGTGGATATCAATCAGCCTGAAAATACTGGATGTTCTGAGCTTAGACCCCTGTGGTGAAAGCTTCAGCATTATTTATTGAGGAAAAAAAAAACATGTGCCAAGATGGGATAAATAAGGTATTAGTGCACATGTCCATTTTCATGGGGTTTCAACTAGCTGTCCTGGTATCACCTATCTGGATCTCAAACCTTGAACAACTTGTAAGTGATCCTGGGAAACATCAAAATTAGTAGTAATGTAATTTTGTAATTTAATATTGCAAGCTAGCACATAAAGATACTGTATTTGATGGTCCCAAGTACAGGAAATCAGTTCATTCCTTCCAAAATGTCATATATGTACACCAATGAGGAAATGTTGACCACATGTTTGTTCGTAGGAAGTGCTCAAGAGTGGTTCAGAGGCCACCAGATCCCACCAGATCCTCGGCGGAACACTGCAGAACACTGCAGAATGCCAGCAGGGGTGTTCAGGGCCTGGCAGAGGTCTCTGGACCTGATTTGTGTTTGTTAAGCTTATCAGACAGGGGCATACTACTGCTTCTGGGCCGTACATGAAACTTTACCACCAGTGCAGAAATGAAAACCTCAGAAACCATAAGCTTTGTAAGTTCCCCTGAGCAAAGGCTCTGCTGTGAAAGTAACAGAGCTTCTTCCTCCTCTTCCTCCACCCTAAAGTGTTACTGAACTCTGAACGACTTTTCTGTTACTTCTTTTCGTGCAGCCGTTGACCAGCCAGCGGAGGGCTTCCGTCCTTTCCCTGTATTTATTTTTCATAAGAGCGTGGCAAGCGCCTCCACAGAGAGGAGCGATGAGATGGAGTTCCCACTATCCCCCCCCCACCCTGAGTATCCGTGCTAAGTGGAGCCTGTCTCCCTCTCTCTCTGTTCCCTCTCTGCGCCGCCCTGTAAATAATAGATAGTTTAAAACCAGACACATTGCACCTCAGGAGCCCTGGAGGATAATGGCAGCACATGTGTTATGTGTTCATTTGTGTTATTGTATTATCAACCCCCCTCCATTTTTAATTCTGGACAAAGCAGCGTCTCTTGTTTGCAGTCTGAATGTACCCTGGTTGTGCCTGCTGGAGCGTGCTGGGGTGAGAGTGCGCTGAGTACATTGTCTCTGCAAGCGGCCATCTCGCGAAGGAATGGCCCCATCCCTGACGCAGAGATGTAACAGTGCACTGATGGTCCTTCCTCAGCTGAATGCATGGAGATATGACTCTTCCCTGCGATTGCCTTTTCCCCCTTTCGTGTGAAGGAGGAAGCCAGTTAACAGGGACATTCACCCAGGCGTTATGTTCTCTCTCTCCCTCCCCTACTCCTCCCATAGCCCTGTCTCCCCTTCCTCAAATCCCAATCCCCCCCAACCCCCTAGAGCCCCCAAGCCTTGGCAAGTCTGCTCTCGTGTCATGTGTGGTGCCATGGGGTCCAGATGAGCAGAATTGCAGTGTTGCTCATGGTACACTGAGCACCACAGGGGGTCTTTATCTCTCTGAAAATCTACAAGGCTGGAGTCACGAATCGCTCTCGCACACTCAAAAACACAATTTGGGTAAATTGGGGGGCTGGGGGTGGGGGGCCAAAAAGGAATAAATCCCTTAACTTTTTAATCCCTTCTTAAAGGTTTGCGTGATCCGTCGTGTCTGGTGCTGTGCTTTGTAGTAGGCAGGGAGAGAGGATGAGTGAGAGAGACAGAGAGTGGCAGAGAGAGAGTGACACAGAGTCAGACAGAAGACCTTTTTTGTCTTTCGGAATTTTTTTTTGTCCTAAATCCTGGGCCAAAATATTAGTTGATTAAACTGCAAAGGCAGTGTCAGGGGTTGCATAGTAATCCTTCAGGCAGCTAAAAAATCCTCTAATGTGCTTCAGCCCCTGCATGGAATCTTTAACGAGAGGAGTTTAGGTTGGGGGGGGGTGGCATAGGGTAGAGGGGAGGGTACGTTGTGGTGGCGGGCAGAGAGGGGTGTGTGTTTGTGACAGTGACCCACTTCTGCCACAGTCTGTGTTGGGTGGAGCAGCTTTTTGCTTCCCTAGTCTGGAAAGTGCTGTATCCATGTCCAGTCACGAGACAATGGCCTAGCCGGTGTTATGAGAGCAAAAAGGCGTCCTTTAAAATAATTTTCATTCTTATTCTGACAAAGAACACTCCTCTGCACCTTCTCCCAGTTGTTCTGCTGTATGTGAACAACATCCATATATTTGATGCATTTGAATTTTTTGGGAAGGTCAGGGTGTAATTAGCTCAAAACAGCACCCCCACCTCCTAGACATTCTCTGTCTAGAGCTGGTATCAATGCTCAAGCGCAGAACGCTGTTCAGAGTTAACCCCGAGAAACATCCTCATGGCATAATCCCTGAGGTAGTATAATCCGTGCAGAAAGCTGTCAGCATGCGCATTTGAGGGCCCATGATTAGGTCATGTTAGGCCACAGTGCCTACTGGCTATAGTACTGCACTTTATCAGGAATACAATGAACTATCAAAGCATGTCCTTTTTATGCTGACTGAATATGGTCTATATCACTCCGCTCTCCAGGAAGTGCATGATAAATCTATTAAAGATGGTGTAAGGAGAGCGGGGCAAAGTGCCAGGGCGGAGTCGCACACCGAGAGGACCTTTTCTTTCTTTTCTTTTCTTTTCTTTTCTTTTCTTTTCCTCCAGTCCTGTGCAGTTTAGGGGTTTGAACATTGAGCAGTTGTGTCAGGGCTCAGGGCGAGGGTCTGAGGGGCTGGCTCTGTCACGGGAAGGCCGTCCTTACTGGTGACAGCCTCTCCCTCCCCGGGGCAGATGGGGGCAGGGGGAGGAGGGCGGAGCGTGTGTATGTGTTGGTGGGGGATTTCAGATGGCGTGCGAACATGCACATGGCTCCTGGAGGCTGCAGATCAGGGATTGGGAGGAGAGGGGTGGGGCGGTGCGTAGCGAGGCCACAGTCGAGACACGGTTGAGCCCTCAGGTCACCCCAGGCTCATGTTTCTACTTCTTTATTTGACACACACTCACGCATGCTCTCACACACACTCACACACGCTTACCCTCACATAGACACACTTGCATCCTCACATACAAAGACACACACATGGGCTCGCAGATACTCAGACACTTGCCTTCACACAGACTCATGAATGCTTACACTCCAACGCACGCATACACACACTTATGCATGCATGCAGACATTCAAAAGAAATGACACAGAGCCTGGTAGAGAGAGAATATGGGTGTATAATACACAGCTCTTAACCGGTGACAGCCTGCAAGTCTGTCTGTGTGTCTGTGGAAGATTCTCACAGGGGGAGCGGGGTGCTGTCTCGCCACCCTATTCTGCGCACCTCCTTTCTAACTCATGAAGTTATTTGATGTGACACACACCCCCTGACTTTTACCAGCCTGCTGAAGTTTGGCAGGGCTTTGGTTTCTCTCCTCCTGCCCTTAGACGGCTGGAGGGAAGTAGGGCACTCCAAAAACTGGAGCGAGAATGCTCCTATTGGCTGAATAAACTGCTTTGTGCTGGGTGTTTTGTTGTTTTTGTGTTCGTGGGTTTACACACTTTATTCCAACTGTTAGAGGGGAACCAGAGCTAAAACTGGCACATATGAAATGAAATTCAGGAATGCTCATTTGTTTTGCCATTTCCTCCCATATTTATGAATAGGGAAAAAAAAACACTAGAAAAAAAGAACCCAAACAGACAGGAAGTGCAGCTGTGGCTGTTTGTGACAAAGCCGGAAAGCAAGTCTTGGAATGCATCTCATCGGAGTGCATCTGACTGCCCTCCAAAGCGCTGCACTACAGCTTGGAAGAGCGTTGCTGTCACTGCACCGCGATCACAAGACCATTATAACCAGACGCTTTGAGTTACTGGAGCAGAAAAACGCATCACATGGACTCAAAATTTTCACTGAGAATGATCTGAATAGCACACTTTGTGATTCATTTGGAGGACATGTGGCTGCAGTGGCTCACAATGGAATAGCACCCTGCCGTAGGGGGAGTAAGGAACTGAGGCCCTTTACATTTAAAATTCACCCTATCAACTCATTTTGCTCAGTATGGCTCAGTATTCGGTGGTCAAAAAACCTCTTCTTGTAGAAGTCATTATTTAAGTCTCATATTTGCTGTTGCAGATGTAATTGTTACATTACATTACATTGCTGTCATTTAGTAGACTCTTTTATAAGTGACTTACATAGGTTACAGTTTTACATGTTATCCATTTATACAGCTGGATGTTTACTGAGGCAATTGTGGGTTAAGTACCTTGCCCAAGGGTACAACAGCAGTGGCCCAGCGGGGAATTGAACCAGCAACTTTTCAGTTACGAGCCCTTCTCCTTACAACTACACCATACTGCTGCTGTTAAAGATATTTTTGTTATAGTTACGTTTGAACTGATGATCACTGCCTGCTGGTTGATGGGTTGGTTTGCAGATGGAGCGGTCGGAGACAGTGTGCCAGTACTGCGGCGTGAGCTACCTGATCCTCCACGAGATCCAGCAGCTCCAGGAGAGGCTGCAGGCCGCTGAGAAGGAACTGGAGGTGTATCGGGGTGCCGCGGAGAGGGAGAGGCTGCTAAGGGAGGAGTTACAGGAGGCCACCGCCAACGTAAAGGAGCTCCGGATGTCCTACCAGGAGCAGGCAGAGAGGTGAGGTCCCCTTCATCGCTCCTCTTCTCTCTTGAGCTACAGCTCCACACAGGGTCCCACCTCAGTGCACCCTTGCTCGTGTCGAGCACGTTTATAAACATTACACACTCTATGTGGAGAGTTAAACTTAGCTCCTGGAGGGCTGGTGGGTACGCTGGCTGTTGCTCCAGCCTCTATTCTTAACTTTTTATCAGGTGAGTCATGCACTTGATATGAAGTAGAATCCTCCCCTTCCGTACCACTTACTCAACCCAACTCCTGGTCCAAACACTGGACTATTGCAGCTCCCTACTTGCTGCCCTCCTTGCATGTGCAATCAACCCCCTGCAGCTCATTCAAAATGCTGCAGCTCAGTTGGTCCACAGTATCCTCAAATTCTCCCATGTCTCACCCATCCTGATCTCCCTCCGCTGGCTACTGGTGAAGACTCGCATTTGTTTCAGAATGCTGGTGTTAGCTTGCCAAGCAGTGCAGGAAATGCCTCCCTCTGATCTTAATCGATCATCAGACCCTACATAGCCATGCCCCTGTAATCAGTTTTTCAGGATAGATGTCTGTACCCTTCTCTTATAGCCTTGCATCCCAGTCATGTCGTTTAAGTGTCTTTGCCCCTTTGAGGGGGAACAAGCTTCTTCTTGTGGTCAGAACAGCGGAGATGCTAGACATCTTCTGTTGCAGACAGAAGACCCACCTCTTCAGGGTACACCTCAGCATGCTACCCAAGAGTGATTTTTTGTTACCCCTATGTGTAATTGTATATATAGAAACGTACTTCAGGGTTATGAGGAAGTTTCATTCTTTATTGATCAGAGCTTTTATTTTGTATGGGATAGTCCCTCTGCTGCATATACTGTGTTGCACGTATATGTTGATGAAGGCATGCACTTGAGATTGCAGCACAATATGTTGGCATTGATGCTTGTTGAGATGTGGTTAGCAGTGTCCTGTTTGTGGAACTTTTCATGTCACTTTATTAGATGCAATTTATAAGCTGCTCTGCATCTGCTAAATGACAATACAGTTCTCCCGAAGAGCAGTCATTCTAAAATGAACACAGAGTTCAAAAATCACCTAATAATAAGGCAACATTATCATTATATACATATTATATATATATATATACACTATAATAGTATATTAAAGTATATTATACTTTTTACAAGTTGGCAAAAATGTTTCATAAAATCAGTGTTACCTTGCATCACAATGCCATTCTTACTGTGACAATGACATGACTGAGCTGTCCCATTTTATAACCATTAATTTGTTACGCATTCATTGTTTGGTTGGAATACCAGCATACTCACCAGGCTGTCAGGAATGGAGCTTGACATCCCTGCTGTACAGGCTGTGTGAGGTGCATTTCAGACTGCTCTGAAGCACACTGTAGCACACCCTCATCCTGTTCTGTGGCATCTCTCAGAGTTTAGCACTAGAAAGCAGTTACATTGTCAATGTTTGGGCACTCCCATTTTGTTTTAACAGTTTTGAATGTCAGCTGAGCTTCCTGTGTGCCCATGCACTCCTCCCTCTTTTATGGGAAAAAAGTATGAGCATGACCCTGAATATGAATCTTTGGAAGTATAGGAGAACCCCTTATTCGCTGTGCATGTCCCTCTGTGGCTTCAGTGTTTATCCACTATAATACTGTTGGTTTACCTTCATATTTTGCTTATGTCAGGAAGCTCCAAGACAGATCAGAAGCTCTTGTGTGTGGAATTTTCACTGTGTGTGGAATTTTCTCCAAGACACATTTGTAATCCCACCATATGCAGGTCACTCCAGATTGCACTGGAGAAAGATACCAAAAGTGGATATAAATGGTAAAAAACATCACAAATATCCACATGAAAGTGGACTGTCTACATTGAGAATTTGTGTGTAATAAATTTTATTTCTAGCAGCAATGCATTTTATGGACATTTTCTTTTTAAGATCATCACGCCGCATATATGTTACTTACATGTGAAATATGAATGTGGTGAAGTAAGACATGGAATTGATCAATCTGCAGCATTTCTTTAAAAGAGGGAAGCGAAGGACAAACAGATGGATCACATGGCCTCTCGCTCTCTCACACAGCGTTGTGTGCATGACTGAAAGGAAGAAAGCAGGGCGGAAAGAGTGAATAAGGACTGAGCATCCTCAGTGCTCTCTCCGGTCTGGGAAACAACGCGGCTATTTGCTGTGTCGGCTGACGCAGAGTGTTGAACGATTTCTTTTTCAAGCACCCCTCCCTGCTGCGTGCACCCACACACAGGCATGGCTGGCCTGCAGAAGCGTGCAGACCTGTTGATCCATCGCCCCAGAGAGGTGGATACCCTCCTGCTGAGGGAGGGCCTTTAGCACGCGGCTGTGAGCCCCAGAGGCAGCTTTTATTGGTCATTGCACACAGGGCCCCGTGCTGAATAGAGCTTCCCTCTTTTCTCTGTCTCCAGCACAATGCATGCAGACAGACTAGCTGAAAAGCCAACGCAATGCCACAGAGACTGGAGAAATAACGGGGTGGAAACGATTTACTTCCCCTCTGAGAGTGCGTGTGTCTGTCAGTATCTGCGTGTGTGGATGAGCGTGCGGGCTAGCTTTGAAGAGCCCGTATTTGCATGAATACATGTATGTGCGAGTGTGTTCGAGTGTGTATGTTTGTGCATGTGTTTTCGTGTGTCTAATTGTGAATTTGAATTTGTGTGTATGTATGCACATGTGTGTTTGTGCCAATGTCTGTGTGTGTGTGTGCGTGTGTACATGCAAGTATAAGCAAGTTTTGATGTGTATGACAATGTGTGGGTATGTGCATGTGTGTATTTACCTATCTTTGCTGAAAAGTCAAATAGGATGGCTAATGTGGAAGTGCTTTTAATGATTTGGGGTTTCAGATCGACAAACCGTGACTCATATTGCTAGAGAATGCATATGTCCGTTTTCCTCTCACAGTGACGTGAATATGCCCCTTAATTATACCTTTACAAATCTCACTCAATATAACCTCTCAACATGAGTGCCTCTAATGTTCAATGTTCAAAAAAATGGCTGTAATTGTAGGTCTCACGCCTACTGCTGCTAATAATAACAACCAATGGGGTGTGAAGTCCTGATGAATAACGAACAAGATGGCAATTACTCTTTTTGGACAAGTCCCTGTAAAGTAATATATTTTGACAGCAGTTTCTAAAGAGGCAGATTTTTTATTCATGTGCAGGCATGATGAATTGTGGGCTGTATACAGTACTAAAATTTTAGTGAACTTCTGAACATTAAGATTTGAGAGTACGAACGATGCTTCTGTTATAAAGAATTTTAGGAATATCAACGTGTGAAAATTGACAAGGTTTTAGCTGTTTTTATACCCGGCCCCCAAAATTAGACCACTATGGAGCATTTCTTCTGAGCAGGGTCTGGTTAGACTTCAGTCGGTTATTTTTCAACCTTCAGTTCAACTTTTGAGTTTGATTGATTTTACTCAGAGTGAGAGAGACTGAGAGAGGGAGAGACAGTGAGAGAGGAAGAAGACAGAAGCTGTGTGTGTGTGTGTGTGTGTCTGTGTGTGTCTGCATGTGTGTGTGTGTGTGTGTATGTGCGTGTGTGTACGTATGTGTATCTGTCTCAGCGTGTGCGTTGGCCTGGGTGTGTTTGTGAGAACTGGTGCAGCAGGAAGTTAATGGTTAGTGAGGTGCCCTGGTGGTTCTCATATCCGCATCATCAGCACACAGCGCTGGGAAAATCTGCTACTGCTGAGTGCTGAGACATGCAATGTGTGTGTGTTTGTGTGTGTGTCCGTGTCTTTGTCCGTTCGTGTGTCATCATGCGTTCTTGCTGTGTGTGAGTTTATGTGTCATCAAATGGCCATTACTTTTATTTAAAATAGTCTTTTGCTCTTTTTTCAGGACTGATCAGAGAAATAACAGAACCTTTGAAATTTAAAATCATTGTGAGGGGTGAAATCATGAGTTGCTGACACATACAGACATAAATGCTTTATGTATTTTGTGTCTTTGTGTGATAGCTGTGGGTTTACCTAAACGAGTGCTCTTTCCAACTGTGGCTATGGAACAGGGCCAATGCGTGTGTGCGTGTGCGTGAGTCTGCGCGAGACTGAGTGAGCGGGTGGGAAAGTTTGTGCGTGTGAGACACATGTGGTGTTGGTGCACAGCGCACGCACGCTATGCTGTATGTGATTACAGTCATTTTAGGAAGTGGAAGTGGGCGAGGAGGGCTAAATATGCCACATGCACGTTGTCAGCAAGGTTGGGTTTTGACGGTTGGTTTTTTCGTGGTTCCTTGTTGGAGATAGAGGAACAATGCAAGTGTGGGAGACTTTCTACATCTTTATGAAAACATAATTTCACAAATAGGGGAAGTTGTAGGCCAATAATTACGAACATAATAACATCATACACAACTGGCAACACCTTGCTGTAAAGCAGAAGAAAACAGACAGCCATATTAGGATTTTTTTTAATTTTAAACCCTTCTATTAACAGTCCTAGTAAGACTGCATTTTCATGTACCAGCCTGCAAGCCTTCAAAAAGTTTATGGTTACAATACAGGATGTGTATAACAATGCTCACAGAGAAATTGTCTCCATCAGAAATAATTACAGTTCAAGCTTTACAGAATGTTTTCGTACATGGATTTGTATAGTGTGCTTGTATATTGCTTGTCTGTTTGTCTGTGTCTTCGTGAGCTGTGTTTTATTGCAGTGGTTTATGGGGCAGGGTGCAGTTAGTCTGCTCCCTGCCCTCCTGCAGCAGGAAGCTGGCTTTGAGTCTCATGATCTGATTTCGTCAATATTTGCTCCAGTATTGATTGGTGGTTCCCCCAGCTGGAACTGTGGCTGTGGATCTGCATCTGCGGCCCAGACCTACTCTGAGCTTAATTAACTCAGTATCTGTGGTTTTAACTCCTTCACTCTGTCTGTGTTACTTCAGTCTAATGCTTTCACAATATTTGTCTTATGTTGTAGCCAGTGTTTCAATTCTGCTGTGATGTTGTAAAACCATATGCTTGATCTGGGCCCTTTGTCATGATCAAGTGCCTCTTACCACCCCCACTCTGTCGCACTGCCAGGAAACTCTCTTTTTGCCCTTTTACAATCAACCGCAGCTTTGTTTTTGAACCTGAAGATCACAAACCTGGTATCCCACAATGTACTGCTTTACTGCAATACACAAATGGCAAAGCAAAATATTCTCTTCAGTATGATATTAAGGTCTATATACTTACACACTCTATAAACTCTCTATACACACTGAAAATGCTTTTATACACACTGAAAATGCACTGAAAAAAAAGCACTGAAAATGCTTTTTGAAAGCATTGTTATATTGTAACAGAAGTGATGGTTTATTTCTTGCCAACAGTCCAGAGTGAATCAGAATTGGTAGACCTGACCTGAGTCCTGAGAATTGGTAGAATTGGTAGACCTGAGAGAAAGGCCTGTGATGTGTAAAGGAGTGTTTCTCTCCATGGGGCACTGTCTAACAAACCCAGAGGTAACTAAGGGGCAGACATGCTTGAACCTCTCCTACTCTTTCACCCAACCATTACATCTTCTTTGGGTATGTGAAATTAACCCTGTTATGTCAGGGTGGTATGAGCAGTGTGCTTATGAGCAGCTCATACAATGAAATACCCCCCAGAAAAAAATGCAAGTTGACAGAAGCATGCTGAGATGTTGGTTGTTTTTCTTTTTTTGTAGGGCACTAAGGTTCGAAAATTATGATTTATGGCATCAGTTTCGGAAACCTGGCTGGTAACTGCTAGGTTGCAGGTTGATTTCCAGGTGGGCTACTGCTGTTGTGCCCCTAAGGAAGGTGCTTCACCTAAATTGCCCTAGGAAATGTCAAGCTGTGTACATACATGATGTAAGAATAAAGGGAAGCTATGTAATTTTCCCTGAGTTACAGGTGTCTCCCAATGGAATAAATGATTTACAATTTCACGATTCTCCTTACTAGGTTACTAGTGTTTTATTGCTCTGCCTCTGTACTTCTGATTCAGATTTTTTCACTCTTGTATCTTGTGTCAGGTGCTTTGTAGTCACATGAAAATCAGCAAACATGTCTGCCACTGCCCTTGTTCACCGCTCTATCTTGATGAAATCTAAATTGAAAACTCCTCACTCACTTCTTCCTGCTTCATATATTAACTGAATGGACATGGTGCCGTAATGTAGGCTGTTGCCATTTTTTCCCAATGTATATGTCATGCTGAAACCTGACAGCTGTTATTGGTTTTGCTCTCTGGTGATGAAAGCAATGTGATTTGGAGATGGGGGGGGTTGAGGGGGGTGGAGGGGGAAGGGGTAATAGTGGCTTTGAAATATGAGAGATGCATGGAAGGCCAGTTATGACAAGGAAGCACAGAACAGTAATTGCCTTTTATTTAATAGCGTTTTTTTTCAGTGTCTTCATTTGTTGTTTCCTTTAGCAACCATGCAAACAGTGGAACGGTAAGCAGCGCTTTGGCACTGGCATGCACACTTTTTAAAGCTCTGTCTGAATGTATACATTTATTGCGTATGAGTCAGTCTCTCTTTACAGAGCAATTATGCAAGGTATTGGATCCCTTCTTACTCTGGATATCGTTTACGCATACACATGCAGTCATGCACAACACGCATACGCATGCCCACACACACTGACGCATGTGCACACACGCACACACACACACACACACACACACACACACACACACACACACACACACGCACACACGCACACACACACATACGCACACACATCCACAAACATACAGCATACACACACACACACACACATACGCACACACATCCACAAACACACACACACACACACACACACACACACACACACACATATTTCCATCTGCAAGTATAAAAACCAGTACACCTGCACTGGGGTGCATGAATACATGTGTGCGTGTGTGCGTGTGTGCGTGCGTGTGCCTGTATGTGTTTCTGTTGGCATTGAACATCTCTCGTGGGTTTTTCACTGTTCTTTACAGTAAGCCATAGTCTCAGAAGAGGTACATGGGTCACATGGGGTGGCTGAATGTTCTAGAATGTTCTAGAACAGTAAGTGTGCTGATGAGAGTGAGACTCTGTGATCTTTGAAGTTAGTGGAGTTTATCATCAGTGATTCACCGAGTTGAATGAATCCTAGCATATTTCTATGGAGGGCAAAGTCCTCTGATTGTTTCGTGCAAGTCGGCGATTGACAGCATATCGTAGCTCTCCCCATTATGTGGAAGCTTAACTCCCATGAACCATGTTGTCTGCTCTGAGAGACATCTCTGTGGGGCGACATCATCAGAGCAACATTGCCAGTAGCACGTATAGTAGCTACATTCATGACACGGGGACGGCGCTGACGACAGCCGCAACAGCGACGCGAACCCACCGCGAGGAAGCGCGCAGTGCGTTTGATGACTTTCACAACTCGAACAGAACGAGTTGGCAGAGAAGTTCGGTGATCTCACTACGGATGACAGGGCCCCCACGAAAAAACCATAAAATTCCACATGAACTTTAGGGAAGTTTGTAGTGGGGTGTCTGGATTTGACTACAAAGGATCTGTGTGTGTGTGCGTGTGTGTGTGTGTGGTTGTCACCTGCAAGTTTGTATTTATCTCATCTTTTATTTATTTAATGTTGTTTGGTAACCATGACTGACACCATAGCAATGACTGTAATCATCCAAATAACACAGAACCAACGTTTCGGAGACTGGATACCCTCTTCTCCCTCTCAGGAAGAGGAACAGATAGATTCTTCTTTCAGTGCGTGCATCTACCACATTTCAATGAAATGTCCCACATATTGTAAAATGTAACATCCTTCAGAATTCTTTCTTTTTCTGTCTCTCCAGCAGTTTCTTGCTCTGTTTTGGGTGTGCAGGAACAGAAATAGGAACCACGTTGTTTATTCAATATGAATATTGTGTGCTTTGGTCAACACTTTGAGAGTCTCCTTTTCATTCTTTTTTGTGTTTCTAAAAATAATTAGTCCTGTGGCCCTGAGTATGATGTAGATATTCAAAATCTGTGCTTTTGTGTTGAAGATCAGAATGATTTTTACTCATCTGTATTTGACAGGCAGGTACACTGGAGATAAACTGTTAATGCAAAGAGTTTTTTAAAGGTTGGTTTTGAAAACTGAATATGCAATTGTCAGTCAGATAAAATAAAACAAATAAATTAGGCAGAAGTGTGGAATAGTAGTTAACACAGTTAGAGCACTGGACTCTTTAGTTCATGGGCAGATAGAAGAGCAGTGGGTGAGTGAGTTAGTCTCTGATGCAAGTATAATTTATATTACTGTTTTTGTACATGAAATAAACATTAAAAAAACAAAGACATTGATATTAAGGTGAGAATCTTCTGCTGTGGTGTAAAAGGTAGCTTTTTTTCTATTGATGTTGCTTTAGGTGCCTAGTAGGTGGTACAGTAATCCAGCCTGCTTTGTACAGTCATGGTTTTGTACTGTACTGTGAGTGTGGAGCTTTAACTGACCCCCCAGCCGTCTGTCTACTGATCTGGCTTTGGAACCTCTAGGGACAGATGCAGCAGCAGTAGGGTAACACACATACAGGCATGCACATACACACACACACACAAACACACACATTCACACATGCAAACACGATCACACACAAGCAAATATTTGCACACATGCACAAACAGATGTGTAGGCACACACATATGCAAACACACGCTCCACACACACAGAGTCAAAAACAACCTGCAAAGCAAGCTCATGTCAAGGAATTGTAGCTTTTTCAGTTAGATTCAGGACGTGTTGTAATGAACACAGAGTGCTATAATCTTTCCTTAAATCTGAATGTGAATTGTGAGAGCTCAATTTCAGCCCTGTATCTGTCTCTCTGACAGTGCTGTAGCAAAGCAGCTTGTCTGAATAGAGCAGGGATGTCTGCATCAGACAGGAGATAAATGATTTTCTCTAGTGGAGCGCACATTTATTTATTTATATCTGTGTTTATGAAAGTACCCATCGATTGTTCTGCATTTGTCTGTATGCCAGTGGTCTGGATGTGGAATTATGGTAGCATGTCTCTACTGGTAGGCAAGGGGTGGCCACTGATGAACAGTCAGGAACCTCTGTGGGGTCATTGCGCAGCAATCAATATCAATGCACTGTAGAGTAGTAGTAATAATAACAATAATAATTGTATGAGAACACCTTGACTGCCTTTTTATGTCCCTCTGCTGGATAAATCGGGCTTTATGGAGAGGAAAATAGAGGGTGATCGATTATAGCCAGCACATCAAAAAAACATTCCCCACACACATGGACTGAATCAAGGAGGGGTGGGGGGGGTGGTCATCTTGATAGCATGATGGCGTGATTCAGACGTCTAACTGCACCACGTAGGCTGAAAGTCAGGTTTTCCAGCATCTGTGCAGCATGCAGCAGCACCCCTGAGAGGGGGGAAGGGGGAGAGGTTCTAAAAAAGACTCTCAGTCAAACCCAGCTTCATTTGATGATGTCCTTTTATTCTCAGTTCTCATTTGTGCTGCAAACTTTGAAATTAAAAAATGCTGTATGTTTTGAGTCTCTATGGCGACCTGTGAGTGAAAACTCCAAAGCCTGACAGACCTTTGGTCTGGTTATTGCCTAGTTATAGAAAGTGCATCCAATGTTGCAGGAAACATTATCAGAAAATTAATGAAATGAGTGTGTAGAAAAGCAGTAGGGCACATTTAGCTGGTTTGAACAGTCTGGAGGAGTAGCTTCTTTTTCCTTTATAGGGAGTCTGTCATAGTGTTTTATCAAAAAATTCATTTGAATGTGATTCACGACCATACATCAGATTTAGCGTTTAGTGTTATTTTATTACACTTTTCCACCATATAAAACAGAAATATGGTGAAGTATTTTAGCCAGAAAATGACTTTCACCACAGCATATGCTTTTATGATGTGTCTGGGATAGGGGGTAATTCTCTTTTCCCTCCCTCATTCTTTTTCAGTGTATTTACCTGTATTTACTTCTTTTTCACTGTCTTTCCTTTGCTCTCCCTCTTTGCCCCTCTACCTACCTGCCTACTTTTGCTGTCTCTCTCCCTGGCTTTCTCTGTCCCGCTGGCAGGTTGAAAAGCCTTGACCTGCAGCTGGTGGAGAGACAGTCACGGCTGGAGAGTGTGAGTGCACAGAGAGACGTCACAGAGCGGGAGCTGGGAAAAGCTCGCGGCCACTGCCAACTGCTCAGGTAAGGAAATGAGGGAACAATACAGCTGACAGCACAGAGTGGAGGCGGAAGAGCGAGAAAGAGAGAGAGAGAGAAATGGAGTGAGTGAGAGAGACAGAGAGAGAGGAAGGAAGAAAGAAAAGAATAGAGGAGGAAAAAACCCCCAGTGTTATTCTCATGTCTTCCCATGAGTCTGTTTCATGGTGGCGTGATGGATTCACAGTAGCGGCGTGCACAACGGAAAAAAAAAGCAACCGACTGCACGACAGGAAGGAAATGGCAGATGGGAAACAACTGTGCACTGGGCTGTAACAAAGAGCAAAAGGAGAAGAGAGAATGGGGGTGATAGTTCTGACCCGGAGCTGAGCAGGCAGGCTTTGTGTATCACACAGTAAGGAACCGCATGAATTTCAGGACTTTGCACGGAAAGGAAAGTTCTATTAAGAGGCCTTAAATCATTCATGTCAGGTGACTTGAAGATGACTTATCTTTTCCCCTCAGAATCAAATGAATTGCTGCTGCTTTGTAAAATCAATTAAAGTAATAAATTGCATTCAGGCATGACTTACAGTGCGTCAGTATAAACCCAAAAGAAGCACCAGTCTATCCCTCCCTCTCCTTATAATTCTGCTCACTAGATTAGGGTGTGTGTGTGTGTGTGTGTGTGTGTGTGTGTGACATGCATGTGTGTGTGTGCATGTGTCTGTGCCTTTGTGGACAGGCTTATCCATGGCAGAGGGCATGGGGAGGGTTGTGGCTCTCTCATGCTTCTCACCTCCTGACTGTCCAAATGTCTCTTTCAAAACAGCCAAGCGTCAGGCTGCTGCTGGGTGGAGAATGTGTTGGGTCCTGGCACCACACCCTCAAAGCACCCTAACACAAGGGAACCGCTTTCCTCTGTACAGTGCACTGGTTTGATTGATCGTGTCAGCAGGTTTCACTGTAAATAAATTTGTTTGCTGGAGCTTTATTGCCTAGAGGATGGTGCACACCATTGTTTATTGCTGCATCATTTTCATGATTCATAACCCCGATGACAGATGCGGTTGATACGTTTTATGGCTAAGTATGTCTCTGTCATTTAAGTGAATAATGTTGTCTGACATTATAAAAAGCTGCATTGATGAGAGGACAGTTCTCCTTAAATTGGGTGTTACCCTTTCAATCTCGTCTATTGTGACCTCAGTCTGCCACCTTTACATGAGGCCAGGTTGTGAACTGTATTCCTCTGCAAATCTGAACTGGATTTTTATTGAGGGAATTAGATTATAAAAAAGTCCTTTTGTCCTTGTGGCACACTCTGACATTAACGATGAGGCCAGCCCTTGGAGATGGACCAGATCAGTTTTCTAGAACGCCATGTCTTGGAAAATAATGCTGGGAAAAAAGTGAGTCACAAATGGTTCCCATGAGGGGAAAGGCATGGGAATTTTGATTGTCTGCTCCCAGCCCTGCACTTTCAGTCTCCTGGAAAGTAGAGGGTTAGGACGGGTGTCCTCTTCCACTCCCTGGCTGACCCCCAACCCCCCCTCACCGCCAGCTCAGCTGTCAGCAGACTCAAACAGCAACTGCATGTCACTCCTGTTCTGAAGGAACCCTCCATCATTCAACACAGTGGTGATCTCACACCACATGTTCTATGCAGGAGGTTGCACTTCTCTCCTGCTCTCTGCTCTCTGGTTGTGACTCTACTGACATGCATTTGAGAGTAATAATACAATTCCCTAAATCCTGAACAAATGGGAAAGATGATGGGATGATGACAATGAATTTGGCAATGATGGTGGTGATGATGATGAAGATGATGGTAATGGTGACCATAATAATGGCAGTGATGATGATGAGATATTTTTTCAACATTCCAGATAAATTTGGTACCAGTGTAGGGGGCTGAGTCACAAGTAGGGAATCTAGAAGGAGTAGATCAGATGTAGGGGAGAGGTGGGACCAAAGTGGACCAGATCTGGGCTGGAACATGGTAAAATGCAGGACAGATGGCCATAAGTAAATAGGCCATAAGTGGGCCATAAGTGGGCTAGATGCAGGCTGAAAACAGGTGGGATGCAGGACAGCAGTGGAACCAAAGTGTGCAAAAAGGAGTGCCAGGGCTGGTGGTAGATGGCATTGGCAGTGACTGGCACAGTAGCAAATCGTGCGTGTGGTGTGCATTGTGGTTGGACATCGGCTCTAAGTGGAAACAGTATGTACTGTAGATTCACTCAGTTCCTACTGCTCTAATTTCATTGTTATTGTCAGTCCAGACTGCTTTGTTTATACTGGGGTATTTATCGGTTGCCATGGTTCCACTTTGAATTTATGGTATCAACACTGACAGTGTTTGTTGAGTGTGGTGTAGTGTCCTTTCAGGTTGGTGTTGACTGTTAAGGAACTGGTGTGATTTGCATATTGCTGCATAGAAATTAGGAGACAGAGAGGGCTTTGAAAAAGTAATGGGTAAGATTCATAAGAACTCACACACGAATACATAGACATACACACACATGCGCATGCATGCACATGCATGCACATGCACACACACACACACAAAACCCCTTTAACCCATGTGTGTGTGTTTTACAGGGAGAGGAGTCAGCTGCAGGGGCAGGCCCTGAGCACAGCCTTGTCTCTGCTTCGCTCCTGTTGTCAGGAGTTGCGAGATGTCTGCCAAAGTCATGTCCAGTTCTCCACATTCTTTGAGGGCTGGAGCCTCCAGCTGCAGCAGAAAAGCATGGATGCCGATGCAGGTATGAGCTGTTACAGGTACAGAGTGCTGCTCATGCAAGTGATCACAAATATATAAATATACAGGTACATCCCATTACAGGTACACAGTGCTAATAAAACAGGTGATTACAAGCATATAAACATGTAGGTACAAGAGATATGAGCCATTATAGGTACACAGATATATAGGAGAAAGTTGTCACAGGTATTCTCTACAGGGATTCTTGGATGTGAAAGTGCAGTGCTACATGCACAAAATATTAGGTAAATAAGGCCACAAGCACGTAGTGTAAAGTGTGTTGACTAAACCTGCTTTACGAGTGCAGACACACTGCTTACACAGAAATAAGCACAGTGACTACTACTTATGAATGCACACACTTTGCATTTGCACACACTCCACACACACACACACACACACGAACACAATTAGTTTCATACACATGCACGCAAGCACACACACGCACACACACACACACACACACATACACACATACAGAAAAGCACGTACATACTCCTTTAAGCAGAACCGCTTGATGTAGATGTTCACGCGTTTGCTGTTGCAGTGTCTTTTGTATCTGTCCTGTTGATATCACCTTTTCTGAGTTTGGGTGGACCGCACTCTGCCCAGCTTCTCTCTGTCTGTCTGTCTGTCTCTCTCTCTCTCTCTCTCTCTCTCTCTCTCTCTCTCTCTCTCTCTCTCTCTCTCTCTCTCTCTCTCCTCAAGTATTACTTTACACCTCTCTCTGTGCACTGAGCTCAGCAGCCATAGTTCAGTGCAGGCTCCAGTTGGCTCAGAGGTTGGGACGTCCTAAGGGGAGCTGACAGAATGATGTCACTCCACAGGGTGACTGTGCCAATGATAATGTGAGAGAATGTGTTCTGATTCCATGGTCATATAGAAGAGAATCGATTCCATAGCACTATAATTATCACCTTGACAGCAGAAGGTTGTGAGGGCACTTCCCCAGGCCAAGACTGCACAGAGGCTGTAAAATATGTTCCTGTGATCTAGCCTTGGCTCAGAGTATTACAGAGATGGATTGGGGTAGCTGACTGTTGAGTCACTGCACACAGATCTCGGTAGTGCAAATGCTGATTCAGGGACTGTCAATCAAGCAAAGAGCACAAGTGAGCAGCACTGGACTGGCTGAATGCAACGTCTATGTTTAAGTGAAAATAATAGCCCTGCAGAGCTGGAACACTATTCTGCGGTGTATATCATCAGGCTGAGCACCCTCTGTTCCGTATAATTGCTGTGTGATGATAATGGGGTGATACAGCTGCCTAATAGGATTGAAAATGGAGTGTGTGGGAGGGAGACAGGTCAAACAGCCCTTGAGACTGCCAGGGTGTATGCCGTTATGTGTGAGAGGTGCTGAGATTGTGTGTGTGTGTGTGTGTGTGTGCGTGTGGCTATATGAATGTGTGTAAGTGCTGGTTTATGTGTGTGTGTCTGAGAGTTAGGGAGAGTGTGCAGGTGTGTATGTGTGTGTTTGTATTCATGAATGTTCAGCTGTGTGTGTGTATGTGCTGTTTTGAGACTAAGTGACAGAATGTTTGCAGGTGTGTGTATGTATTTGTCTTTTTGTCTTCATGAGCACGGGTAACTTCACCAATTGCAGCTGTGTTTGTGGTTTTATCAGGTTTAGTCAGGTTAGTAAACGAGAAACTGAAACTACCGTTTAACAGCAGAGACAGACGCTTCAGATAAAGTTAACCTTGAGCTCACCTCACACTGGGTGTGGCTGTCTTCCCTGCCAGGGTTTCCGCTGTCAACAGGAGTCTATGTGTGTGTGTGTGTGTGTATATGGTTGGCCTGATTTTCAGAATGCCATTCTGCCTGGATACTTGTGCTGTCCCTCCAGTTTTTTTTAGTTTTGATGCAATGCAATTCTTACTCTTCCTCGTTCTTCTTCTATACCCCCCTCCTTCCCCATGCCTTCATTTGTTTATTCTCTTGTTTCGGGTCATCCCATGAGGCAGCTGTGTTTTTTGCTGACGTCATGTGACACGGCCCTGCTGGTTGACAGTCACCGGTGTGTGACTCTGTGCATTTGATCCAGGGCCAACCTGATGGGTGTGGGTGAGCAATTATGTGTGGATACCTGTCTGTCAGCTTTCTGTGGTTAAAGAGAAGAACAGACAGACGAGGAAGAAAAATGCTGAGAGAGGGAGAAGGAGAAACAGAGCGAAGAGATTGGGAGTGAGAGAAAGAGGAGAGGCGAGGGATCAACACAGGGAGATAGAGAGAGGGATAGGAAGAGAGAGAAGGAAAGAGAATCCTGCTCGAAATATATAAAAATTGTTTAACAATTGTGAGCTGAGGAACAGAGGGTAACCAAAGAAATAATAAAGAAGATATATGTATAAATATACCATATATAACTAAATACTTTTGTACTTCATACTGATGTTTGTCTGTTTAAATAAATGCTTTGACAGCACAATATGTTTACTGTCATGCCAATAACACTATCATTTTAATTTGAAGTTGAGAGGAAAAATAAAGTGAGAAGGGTGATTCATTCTGGGAGTCTGTGTTGGGGAGCTTACAGCTACATCTCTCTCCACTTTAATTATGAGCACTTCTTAATCAGACCTGCTGAGAGACAAGTTTAGACCTCTCCATCAGGGAGGGGTGCCGTGGAGTCCTGGCCAGGTGCCACTGAGTGAGAAACCTGACACTCTGCTCCCAGTATCATAGAAACAGGGGGCGGGGCCTGGTGAAGCCCCAGTCGCAGGCTCCACTCCCAGGAGAAACCAGGGGGGAGACCTGTCACAGGCGTGTTCTCACACAGTAGCTATGCCTCACCTGCTGGCTTCCCTGCTCCCTGTTCACCTCCTGTGTGCCTTCATAGAGGGAGGGGGATGTGGGCAGAGAGGCAGAGGGGAGTCGAGGAGGCGGCATGCTCACGTAGCCATATGCTCAGAAGACCCTTTCCTGTGTGCAGCTATATAAACCCCAGCCAATGTCATACTGTCTGTCAATTAGACATTCAGGGAAGAATCTGGAAGGCTCTGAGTCATCGCCTGTGACCCTGCTTTGAACTGCAGTGATCACTTATCATAGCTGCCATCGTTTGTCTCCTCTTTGTTTTTGTTTTGGTGCCCGATGACGAAGTGTCACGGGCCTGGGAGTACAGTAATAAAACTCTCTGGCATTTTCTCACATGTCTCAGAGCAGCCATGTTTTTTTTTTTTTTTAATTCCCTCTCTCATTGTTTAGATTTTTACCGCAGCCACACTGCACAGCCTTGCCTCCATCTCCATTTGGGTGCAAGCAGAATTCGGTTTTAATTTTTATCATAAATAAAAGTGTCAGGTGGCTTTGTCCCACTGAATTCCTGATCTTAACAGCAGGCGAAAACGGTAATCAAGCCTCTCACTAACCCTCAATTACGCTGGGTAATTAAAGTGATTAATGTGTGCTGTTGTGCTTTAACACAGAGGCACATGATATCTGCTGAACTGCTGACTCCCTCACTGGGCTGGGATGATTAAAACCCTTCATTCACTGAGGTGTCTTATGTCATATGGTATGAAAACAAAGCTTGGAAGTGGAAAACATTTTTATCCTCTTAAGGAGGAACAAGCCACACTCTCAGACGCTGTGCCAAATAAATCCTACAACTATTATATCCCAACGTGTTTCTTTCTAATTCTCACCATTTGAAACATTATTAAGGTCACTGGTTCAAGCTATGGGTTTTCTACCTTCACTTGTGTACAATGCAGTCTTTTGCATGACAAACTGTGGTCATGAAGGCGGTCGTTTTGAGAGAAAGAAGGGGTCTTCAACTGTGTGTCTGTGTGTGATCCTACTGCGAAGGTCCTTAATCCAGCAGGGCTCCCATACCCTGATCCCAGCCTCAGTCCATATTTCATAACTATGTTTAACCTACCATTTCCTGTACTGCAGGGACCCCTTAAACTGGATCAATCTGGTGGAGCTTGAGTGACCAAGAGACTTCAGACCCTACAGTCTCTCAAAACCAACTTTAACAACTCTCGTTTCTCTACAGTCTTTTGCCAGGTGCTTTGAGATGTGGCCAGAATATGATTCCTGCTCAGGCACTCTACAGATATTGACCTGTTCTATATTGATCAAAAGACATGCATCCACGATTTGTGCAATGAAGTCACGTTCAGTCATTTCAAATGTCACCGTCGCTGTAATGTAACTGGAAACGTTTGATCTTCTGTGTGGTGTTTAGAACGGGTGGAGCTGGAAAAAGCAGTGGGCGGAGCTCAGCTGGAGCTGTCCAGTCTGCGAGAGGAGCTGAGAGAGTGTGAGGCATGCCTGGCCGCCTCTGACATCCGAGCCCGGAATCAAGCAGAGCTGCAGAGCCGAAATCAGGAGATTGAAACACAGCTGCTGGGTAGGTGGGGTCACCTGTCCGCACCTAGGGTTCTAGAACTGTGCCATACCATGTATGTCCTACAATGACTGAGATTTTAAAACAGCGTATTGCCTTATTCCCCCCCCGGAGGACCACTTATAGATCAGCACTCTGCCCAAATGTGGTTCTGACCACGACCTCAGGGTGACCTGATTTAAAGTAATTACAACTCACTCAAAAAGTACTGCTTCTCCCAGTTCAGAATGTTAGAGGTATGACATATCTGAAATTCCTGGGCTTTTACCTACTCTGGAGCAAAATGCTGGGTGCTACACATTGGTGATGGTTGAAGTACTTCTCCACCTCTCCTTCCTCTTGCTGTACAGTACTATTCTATCCTTGAAAGGGAATGGAAGGGGCTCTGTCAGTCCAGCTCATTATAATTATTATGTCAGTTAGGCTCACTGTCATTAACTTTGAGAGGAAGGGAAAGAGAAAAAGGATTCTAAAACCGAGAAATTGTCTGTTCTGTCATACACATCACTGGGTTGTAAGGCAATACGTAAGTTTCAGCTGAAAATCACCTGGAATGTACCAACCGTGTATGCTGAGGTATGGTGTCGGTACCGGTGGAGACCTGTGAGTAGGAGGCCACTGCTGATGAGTGATGCTCACTACAACTGGCAAGCTTCATTAACTGTCAATAAACTGTCAAAAATGTTAAAGAAAAATGTAGGTTAAAAGGTTAATTTTCTCATGGGCCTCACAAATTGCTCATGGGCCCTTGCTGGTCGCGCTGAGAAGGAGGACATAGGGCACACGCTATGAGATGGGGATTTGAGATTGCAAAGTATTGCAAAGTATGTGGTTTTTTGCTTGTGTTGTACTCTGCCTCACTTGAAGGTTGCTTTGGATAAAAGCATCTGCCAAATGAGTAAATGTACATGTAAATGTAAAGTAGAATACGACATACAGTATGCCAAGCTGACTGACATAGCCATTGCAGTTTACTTGACTTGTCTCTTTAAGTGCCCAAGCAACACACAAGCTGTCATGCATGACTTTATACAGAACTTTATCGCATTATCACATATTTACTTCCTCAGGTGCACCTTGTCCTTTTCCATCTACTGATAACATAATCGCTCTCAGAAAATAAAATAGTCATATACCGTATTAATTTGCATCTCTGAAAATCTCTCTTTTGATGACTCACCTAAAGCAGGTGTGTCATGCACTAATTACAAAAAGAAGAGGGAACAGTCTCTATGCTTTCCACGGGCATTCTACTCCCAGTCTCCTCAAAGTGCCATTGAAGATTCCAGGAACAGCACAAAAAGAGAACATTACAGCTGTACATATTGTAATGATGACTTTAAAAAGAGCCAGCTCATGAGGAAATAGACCACACCCATTCTTCAGGACCCCTTGACTCTCTAAGAAGACAGCTTGGTGATGCTGAATTGGCAAGTAATACCAGCAGAAAGTTTCATGTGGAAGTGTGTGTCATCAGCCATCTGCTGCTTCTCTATTTCTCTGCTGAAAGGCTGAAGAAGGTGGGGCTGTCCCACTGTGTAATTGATCCACAGGGTGAGGAAAATGGGACCTTTCGCAATTGTGTGTGTCTTCTCTCTCAGTTGTGAGTATATTTTGGGCCTGAGGGGTGCAGGGTCGGGCCTGCCAGGTCGTGCCCACCATGTCCATCTCCTGCCACAATGCTCACCACTTTCCCCACAATGCCCTCTCCTTGTGCCCTCCCGTTTAAGGTCTCGGCGGCGCGCCAAACACTACTGACGTGCTTCCCTTGGCGACCAGCCAGGCGGAACAACTTCTCTGAACCCTCATACTTCTGCGGCCACAAAAGAACAAAGGAGAAAGAACAGGGTGAAAAAAAGGAGGGAAAGAGCGCTGCTGTAATGGCTTGTCTGGCTGGGAGAGCGCACACATTCATTTCACAAGTTAAGGCTTGCTGGCCTTGCATAAACACACCAGAGCGTGGCTGGGCCCGATTGTGCAAGATGACAGGTTTTTTTTTTTTTCCATGCTGGCGTACGTGTGCTGCACTATACTTGTTTTTCTTTTTTGTATCTGAGTTTTCCGCCTTGCCTGATGGGGTCATGGTGACCAGAAAGCAATTATCAACCTATTGCTGCATAAAAGAAACACACTCAAATGTGCCTCTTACCATAGGACTGAAATGTCAGCCTGACACAGTGAGGGCTGCCAAGTGGGCTTTCACCGGCTGCCGGTGAGCCAGAAGCATAAACTCTCTGCTGCTTCCTTCCACCTGACAGCACGAACAAAATTACAAAGAACAAACGCACATAGAAAATGGGCTTTTTTGTAGTGTGTTTGGAGACTGAGTTCTACCAATAAGGCATGAAGTAGAAAAATAAAGCAGAACAGCCACTTGTGGTTTCTGTTCTGAAACGTCTCCCACAGGCTCTGTGATTTTTTTTTTTTTTTTTCCCAGACTGTCTGATATTAAGATGGTAGATGCTGCAATGTACCATTACAGCACAACTGAAAATCAGAATAAGACAGCAAAAGTGGATGAAAAGATGGTTGTCAGGAACTATGTTTTGTTCTTCTCTGAGCAAGTGGGTTTGGTCCATATGGGATTTTACCTGTACGTGTTCATAATAGATACTGC
Organism: Megalops atlanticus; assembly: GCA_019176425.1. Lineage (NCBI taxonomy): Eukaryota > Metazoa > Chordata > Actinopteri > Elopiformes > Megalopidae > Megalops > Megalops atlanticus. Next base: position 20,996,896 of record CM032883.1, on the reverse strand, counting down.
AAGTAATTGGAACATCACTGTGGCGTGACATTGTGTTTGTGTTGTGACATTGTGACAGACTCTCAGAGTAACTTCTTCCCAGGCTGCAGGAGGCTGCACTCCTCCCTGAAGTGACCTCCATGAGTAACAGGTTGCAGTGACAACCTTCTTGAGCATCATTAGTATACTAAAGCCTTGGTAGCAGAGAACAGCTGTGTGGCTATGACCTCTCTCTTTCGCTCTCTCTCTGCCCAGCCAACCCACCTCCTCTTCTCCTTCTCTTGCAAATCATTACAAAAGGAGAGAAAGTCAGGGCGTCTCGTTCTCTTGCTTTTACACTACCGGTCAGGGACTATTCAGTAACTCATCTGCTCCACAGGATTTCATGCTGTCATGTGTGTGTGTGTGTGTGTGTGTGTGTGTGTGTGTGTGTGGGTGTGTGTGTGTGTCTTTGTGTTATCAGCAGTCTGTTAAATGCTTCTGCATGTGTGTTTTAAACTCTCTGATACTTGCTTTTTCCTATCCCAATACTAGAATCCAGCTATAATACTCTTGTACTGTCAATTAGGCTTCCAAGCAAACACCACTGAATAAAACTGATGTATATATATATATATATATATATATATATATATATATATATATATACACACAGATATATGCACGATTTATTTCTGTACACTCGCATCGCGCTTATGAATGTAATATGGAAGAACAGTGAAATAGAGAACACATGTCCTATCTTCAATGTCCTAAATGTTGTTCGGTTTGGAGGCTAAGACATATAATGACCACCATAACCAATGTTTTGGTGTTCTGTTTTTGTGGCCTGTGTAACCATTTTATTTATGTCTTTTTTTCCTTTTATGTAACCCTATTTGGAATCACCAATTGTACATAAGACGTGTCTCACCACAAAAACCTGCATTTGTGCAGACGCACTGAAGCGAGACGAATGCAATCCTGTGAGACACTCACACGCAGCCCATGGCTATTTTTCACACTACAAGTCCCACAGTGCACCACAGTAAAACGCGTGGCAGTTGGAGGGAAGGTTCTACTCCACTGACATTATCCAAGCAGCGCACAGGCACCTGACAATTTGCAGTGTGCCTGAGAGTGGTGACAGGAGGAACCCCTGGCTGACCCCCCTACTCCCATTCCCTGCTGAATGAAGCCAGTTTGTTCTGCTGCGGTGTGGTCCCAGTCACTGTCAGCTGATTGAATTTAGACCTTAGGACTTAGTCTGTACTAGATGAGAACCTTTCCTACTGAGCCACTCAGGAGCCCTGGCCTGTGTACTAATGCCAGCATTTCTTTATTTTGCTCACATTTAGTATACTTATTGGTCAGGGTCCATTGACATGTATGACAAACTTTTTATTGTACATATGTGTACTAGCTCTAAGCACTCCAAGATTCCAAATCCACTCCAGTGTGAATTAAAAGGGGTTATGGGAGCCCACTCAAAGTAATGTTCCAATTCTCTCGTAAATCTTTATTTGTGTTTGTAGGACATACCGTGAAGACTATGTCTCATCAATGTTGTTTCAGTTTTTTCTTCTGACACTCTGACCAAGGGGACTTGCAGTAACGGTTGCAAATCTCTAAATCACTCATTGATTCTGACCACAACTCCTCCAACCACACAGTCTTCCTCTTCACCTCTCTCTTTTCAAGGCTACTCATGTTTCACTATTTTTGTTTTTCTGCTTTTTTTATATGCCAGTAGTGAGACAGATGGTTTTATTTCATCTATGGTTTGGAGTGTTGAATGTCACTGTGGTCACATGGAAAATAACATGCCCTGCACACCATTTAATACTTTACTTTGCACTTGGTTTGAATGTAAAACCACCGAATACAGCCAAAACAATGTGAACAATTTTCAGGCATCACCACACTACTTGAATGTTATTATAGCCACAGCTACATGTGAGAGAAAGACAGCGGAGACATTAAGGAGTCTTTAAGGTCAGTCCAAACTTTTCTTGAATGTTCTGAAGCTCTGCAGCAAGGCAGAGCCACACAGTGTTTCTAAATTCACTGCTCTAATCAAACTCACCAGGACTGATTAATGGCAGTAATTGTGTGGCTTATACCTTTAGTCTCCAGTATCTGACAGCTTAAACTTAAACCAGATTGAATTCTCTTCTTACACTCTCTCTCTCTCTCTCTCTCTCTCTCTCTCTCTCTCTCAGAACTTAAGGAGAAGGTGAAGAGCCTACATTTGGATCTCCAGGGTAGCAAGTCTGAAAAGGAGCGCCTGGAAATGCTGCTGCTGTGAGTACACACCCACACCCACACACACACACACACACACACACCCACACGCACACACACACACACACACACACACACGCACACACACACACACACACACACATGCACACCCACATAAACACTAGCACTCATGTGAACCTCAGAGCTGGATGGAATCCAGTTTGGAAGGTGAAAGGCAGTTCACCATTAGGCCAGGGTTTTGGCATTTGTCACAGAGCCAACAAGCTAACAGTGACATTTAAGATGCAGTTCCACAGGTCTTGTGGAATTTAGAACATGGAATCTTTAGAATACCCTTAGTTCTGTATGGCAGTGACACCCGACCTCACCCGACTGAGCTGCAGGGACACCCGCTCTCATCCATGTGAGCTGCATTCTCCTCCATGTGAGCTGCATTCTCATCCATGTGAGCTGCATTGGCACCAATGATGACATTGAACCATGAGTTCAAATCCAAAGTAGCCCAGAAAACAATTGTCTAGATTAATAAAACTATGACGTAATAGTTTTTTTTTTGTCTTGCTTATCATATCCAGCAGAATCTTCTGTCAAGGAGGTTGTATAGGATGGACTGGTGAAGAAGTATAAGAAAAAAAAGTTCTATACTTTATTGAGTTTCTAGGGCAAGCAACAGCATACTAAAAATGAAATTGCACAATGACCACATGGTATATTTACTCAGTTTTCTACATTTTAAATGAATATGCATTGCTCTGGGACATATATGAATTTGTGACTAATGAGAGCTTTGACATGAGCATTTTTAATTTACAATGTTTTATTACATTTCATTTTTACCAAGCATTATATATATTTTTCTTGACACACAATAAATTTATTGTAGATTTGGTAGGGATAGAGGGTTCTTTCCCCGTTGCACAAACTAAAAATATGGAGCCTCTTAAAGAACATATTTTAATATAATCATTTTGGTCAGATACCAAGGAGAAATATCCAATAAAGCAATTGTGCAGTAGTTATCCAACTTTTTTGTGAAGAATTGCGTGTTTATTCCACAAAGGTTTTTTTCACAATAGGAACATTTATCACAGGTTAGTGATTTTCTTCTTATCATAACTCTTTTGAATAAATTCTCAACCACTTGGGACCATAGATAATCACACTGAGGCAGGCTGGATCTTCCCCTCTATCTGTGGAGGAAACCTTATTTCTTTACATTAATCAGTGTAGCTTGGTCATTGCATCTCTGTCCTCCCTTTCTCTCCCTCCCTCTCTCCCTCTCTCTCTCTCTCTCTACCTCATTCCATCCCTTCTGCTCTCTCTTTCTTTCTCTCTCTCCCTCGCTCCATCCCTCTCTCTTTCTCTCTCTCTATCCTTCTCTCCGTCTCGCTGGTCAGAGATCTCAGAGCTGTCACAGTCTGATTTGCTGATCCGTGTCTGTCAGGGAGGCGGTGCTGGGATGTGAAGTGACAGTGGGACCCTGGCGTTCCCTGTCAGAGAAGCTCGGGGAGTGACTGCCTGTCGCTCTGATGTGACTGAGATGGGAAGCGTCCTGTCGTTGCGTGCCTGTGTGCCCTTCAGTCTCACCTGATACGAGTTATTAAAGAGGCCTGACCTCAATAATTTGTGAGTTTCCCTACATGTTAAAAAGAAAAAAAAATGCCCTTCAATAAAAGATGGGTTTCTGTGCTTGCCAAAAAAGAAGATCTCCAGAAGTGACAAGAGGCATGTATCCTGGCACGCTAACAAGACAGAATGGAAGAAGTGGCATGTACCAGAGCATGCTGAGGAGGAATATATCAGGATGTGGCGTGTCTTTGGAAGTCCAAAAAAGGAAACAGTCAATTCGACTTAGAATATTGGGGGTCTCAATGAATAGTTTTTGAATTAAAATTTTAGCTGTTATCTGTATGGAACTGCACAATTTTCCTGTTTTAATCCACTGCAAAAAGGAGAGGAAAACTGTTCCCGTTTTTGTCATAAGAATTGAACAGGCTGTAAATGAAATGAAAAAGTAAATGAAAAAAAACCTCCAGCCCAAACTTCCATGTCCAGGTATCCTGAGAGTATGAGCTTTTATGTTAGGGTATAAGAGTGTTCAATCTGACATCGGCACATATATTCTATCAACTGAACAGGTTAGCAGTCCAACATTGACATCATCTCTGCCATTATTTCAGATAAAAGTGTTCTCATGTACTGTCTCAGAATATTTACAATGGGCTGGGGTCAACATCCAAGCCAGGGCACCAACTCTGACAGCACTGGAACCAGTTTTTACCAGCTGGAACCTTCCTGACACAGAAAGTCAGTATCTTTGTTCACTTAGTAGAATGTCTGTGACTCACATACCTGCTGTGTGGACTCACACACCTGTTGTGGGGCCTGCTTGTTTCTGTGTAAACAGATACACGTGAAGACCAGTTAAGAGCATTACATCTGGAAACTGTCAGAGATTACAAAGCATTATCAGCGGACAGGAGTGCAGTATTTATTCCCTTTTGATGATGTAATTGTCAAGAAATGGGTTGGAAAAGCATGTCGTTTTAATGATTAAATATCAAAAAAGAAAAAAAAATCTATGAGTATACAGTAGCTGGTATGATGACTTTTTTTCTATAGGAAATATACTTTTCTTTTCGTGTTACTGTTCTACTGTCTTATAATTGTAATTCTGCACTGTTGGAATGTTAGCTAAGAATCTTTCAGTCATGTAAACAAGGGTTTGTAATTTAATTGCTTAAGATAATTATTCATGCATCATGCACTGTGTAGGCCAGTTGTGAAGGGTGGACACCTAGTCCAGTTTGGCTCAGAAATCATGCTCACTTTGGTTACAAGTGCTCTTGCACTAGCTATGTGAGTGAAAACATGGTTTTATTGCCACATCAGACCTTCCCTTATGTTATCATAATGCAGCATCTCTAGCATGATCAGCACTATTTGCTATTTGTGCAGCACACACGCACACACACACACACACACACACACACACAAACACACACACACACACACACGCACACACAGAGTCAAACATTTTGTGTTGTCTGATAACTTCCTGACTGGAGATGGGTTGAATGTTCCTCCCAGTGTAACACTAGAGAAGGGGAAGAGGTCTGTATGTAGAGCTTGCATTGTTGTCTGGCGGTCTTCACATGGTGACAGTGCTGTCTGTCACGCCATTGTTATCGTCTCTGGGCACGCTCACAAAGGATAATTCTGCCACTGGGCTTGCCGAGTTCGCCTGCTGTAACGGATTTAGTCTGACCGTTTCAAAACGCCTCTCCCCCTAAAGCTTAGGGGGCGTGCGGGGTGTTGCGTTTGTGCTGCGATGGTGCCGTGGGTCTCCTTGCTGGGCGACCCGCTCTGATTCGCAGCGCAGAGGGTAAACAAAGCATGAGACGCCATCCCGCCATCCCGCCGTCCAGCCAGCATGCAAGGAATACCGTGAGAGCAGCGCGGATGAGGCTCGCACGCATGCACACACGCAATACACGTAGGCAACCACACGCACACGTACACACACACACACACACACACACACACACACACAAATACACGCAAGCAACTCTAGTGCACAGAGTGACCTCGCCTGCCGCCCTCAGTGTCTCAGCCAGCAGAGATAAAGCTAGGCTGAAGCTGTCTTTGTGGCCGGCAGCAGCGACAGCTTAAGAGGACCCTGTGAGGAGACCTTGCATGCTTCAGATTCCTGTGCCATTTGTTCCCTATTACCAAACCTCAAAGAGTATCCCCCCATAATTATCAGAGAGAGGGAGCCTGTTCTTTATTTGATTCCTGTTTTGTTTATTGATATATCTTTTTCTTCCTCTTTATTTCTGTATTTCTCTTAGATGTTAATTTTTTTATCATTGCTCTTATATCAATATGTAAAGTTTTGTCACCCTTGTTTTTATCATTGTGTGATATGTTTCACGTGTAGCCCTGCTTTGGCCCTACTGTAATTCCTCTCTCTCTCTGTCTGTAAATAGAATATGTGACATTAACAAACTCACAAATCATTTTGACATGCTGGTTATGTAAAACCAGGGCCAAATGAGAAATTGGACCTGCAGCTCAACCTTTTCACTGCTAATATCTTGTGCTCATAAATCTGCCAAATTAGGAGTTTCCTTCCTGCATGTGTTTCCATTGCACATTTAATTAAGTATGGGATGCTTAGGCAGCTTGGTAAGAGAGGAATAGAGGGAAGGAAAGATAGAAAGCTAGAGAATGGAAGGGGAAAGAAAGGGAAGCATAGAGAAAGAGACTTTTTAATGTTTCAACTGGCTTTTATTGCAAACATATTTGCTTTGTGTGGAATGTTATTTTTCCATTCTTCATTCCTTTAATTATTATCATAATAAATGCATAATCGGTTTTTTGAACTAGTCATTCAAAGAAGGAAGGAGGATATAAAGATTAAAGCAGTAGCAAAGGAAGAGAAAGAGATGGATAAAGAGAGGAAAGAGACCAAAACAGGGAAAAATGAGAGAGAAGAAGTTACAAAGAAAAGGGGGTAAGAGAAAGAGAAGGGAGAGAGGGGTGAGAGAAAAAGTGAGAAGCACAGACAGATAAAACATGGTATCTTGAAGAGGTAGTCTCCTCAACATCTAAGAGCAGCCTGCCAGCAAGCTGTCAGAGCACTCCTTGTGGGCTACAACCACAGACTTCACTGTCAGGCTGCTGAGGGGAGCGTCTCAAAGCTAGACAGGCTGCTCCCAAGCTGAGATGCTGCTCTCAGGTCTACCTGACCTGACAGCCAGCGAGAGAACCTGGCCTCCCTTTTTCACCCGTCCATCTCTGCCTCACACAGAAGCCAGCGCTGGATTAAAAAGGTTATTTCAACCTGCAGTCGGAGACGAGGGTGTCATATGCGTGTCTGCAGTCCTAAACAGCGGCAAAAAAACCCAGAAACCGCCTCAGGAAGTCTCCCTCCATCTGTGCTCTGGAGGACATAAAACTGAGATGGAGAGATTTACTCCTCCTCCCCCGAGGAACTCTCATTTATTCACTCCAGTGTTAATTGTGCCTGCTAAGCTGGAGCCTCTTGCCGTGAGACAGTGGGAGATATTCGTGAGAGTGCAGTGACTGGAGGGGGGGGCAGAGACGGCAAACAATTCCAGCTGAGAATCAGCCCCCACACTTAACCTGACCTTGGGAGAGTGAGAGAGAGAGAGAGAGTGCAGCCATCAGATGGCTTTAAACACTGAGCTCTCTCAGCAGTATAGCAGTTGTAGTGGTGATGAAGCCGCATGAACAGTGAGGGTGGGGTTGGGGGGTCTTCTGGCCGTCCAGCCGTCCAGACTGAGCCCAGACATGCGAGGCCCTCTTTGGATCCTGATCGCGTGTGGCAGGAAGGTCACTCGATGAGCCAGCCCACATGGCCAGAAAGAGGATTTGTCGGAGTGCGTGTCGGGGAGGGTTGGGGGGGGAGCGGCGGCGGCGGGGTCTGGCATGTTTGTGTTCCAGCTTTGCGCCTTGCTGCGAGGGGATTGTAAAGAGAGTGTGTGTGTGTGTCTGTGTCTGTGTGTCTCTGGGTATGTGTGTGCGGCAGGCGACAAATTTACAGGACACATAGCCTCTCTCGTGCGTGTCCCAGAAAGACTGTACATACAGTGTCTCACAGTTGTGTTTCATTATTAAATGATCTCTGTAGCTGTAGAAGATGGAGTTAGACACAAGCACACACGCAGTGATTAGAATTTCTTGTGCTGTCCTACTGTAGCCTGCTTACTGTCAGTAGAGTCCTCATTATGGACACATTGCTAGTGTAATGTGTTCACTGGGCTGTTGGGGCACATCATCACTAAGAGACTGTAACACTTTCCAGCTGCATGTCAGGCGCATTCGTTCTCGAGAGTGTTTCTCATTAGGCGCGTTTGTCGTCAGGAGAGTTTGTCATCAGCATGGTTTGTCATCAGGATGATTTGTCATCAGGGGTATTTATTGTTAGGAGCATTTTTGGTTCAGAGCATTTTTCATTAAATTTTGATCATCCCGAGTATTTGTCCTGAAGAGTATTTAATTTATTCATGTGGAGAATTTGCCATGAGGAGGATTTATCAATGAGAGTATTCAATGTCAGAAGCATTTATCAGTTACAGTATTTATTGTCAAGAGTGCATCATTTATTTTTATGAGTGAGTTTTTTGTCAGTAGTGTTTATCATTGAGAGTATTTGCTGTCAGTGGTATTTATCATTAAGAGTATTTGTCATCAGGATCGTATATGATTAAGAGCATTTCTTGTCAGGAGAGTTTTTCATTAGGTGTATTTGGTGTCAGGAGTGTTTGTCATTGGGAGTGTTTATAATCTAGAGTACTAGTTATCAGGAGTGTGATCATTAAGAGTATTTGTCAGGTGTGTTATCATGAAGATTATTTGTAGTCAGGACTGCTTGTTCTCACTGGGTACAGCTTGCCATCCTTGGCCCATCGGCATATTTGAAAGCAGATGCAACAAGGTGCTGTTTCTAATAAAACACTGCATTGTCTTCCAGGACCAAGTCCAAGGAAACAGAGGAGCTTCACTCCAGGCATATTCAGTTTGAGAGGGAGCACAGAGAAATCCATTCAAGGTAAAAAAAAAAAAAAACCTAAATAAATGAATACATGAACTGGTGAATAAAGCGTGTGCGTTGCTCCACTTCTAATTGCTCCACAGCACAGCACTGATTGTTGTCTTGTGATGAAGGGGGCAATGCCTCAGTCATATGGAAGACATCAGTGCATGACGTTCTCCCTGTGAACGTATTCCTCCACGTGCCCAGCGAGCAAACAATGTACCGAGAATTGGAGTTTCAAGAGTGGTCTGAGGGTCTTTGAGAGGTTTCATTCCTGACATTGTCACTGGTGCTCCTGGCACACTGCGCTCACATTTGGATCCAAAGTAACGGCGATTTGAAAGGTGTGACTGTTTTCCAGAAGGGCCTGGTATTTCTAAAATAACATTCAAAATCTGGGAAAGGGTCCATGGAGGGCAGGAAGACTGAGAGGAGACAAAAGGATGATGGAATTGGGGCTAACGCTGCTGCCACAGATGCATGTAATGGATAGCTCTCACATGTATGCCACATTTTCTCTACAGTCGGCATCTCTCTCAGCACTGGCTGTGTTTGAAGGGAACTTTGACAGATATTATAAAAATATTACATTCCGTAATGTGCTTGCAGATTCTCTTTGTGTGCTTTTAGGAGCACATGGTAACACTTTCCAGTAAGTGCCTGTGATTCCAGGACAATTCCTCTTGATTTTTAAAGCTCTTTGAGTGCTGATGCCTGATGCCTTTTCATGCAATTTTCTACAATCAGAAAGATGTACTTTGTGGTGTCTTTTGTGAAGTTCCGGAGTTTTTCTTTTCCGAAGCTGACATCCTGAAAGTTTGTCTCTAAATACTTAATGATTTTGGTTTTATTTGCAGCCATAATTTTCTGTGTGATTCAGGACTTCCAACCCACCACCCAACCAACCCTGAAATGTTATGTGTTGTTCTGTACATTTCAAAAAAATCATTGCAAAATTTAAAAAATGCCATTAGAAAAAAAGTCAGGTTGTAGTGTATGTGTAATTTGCAGTGAACATCAAGCTATAACAGTAACACATGAAGTGCATTGCATTACATTGCAGTAGTACTCTGAGTTCTACCTGCAACCAGTGAATTTAAATTCCAAATATATCTTTGGATGCCGGAATTCACTGAGATTCACCAGAGTCAAACCCACTAGTGTCACATTGTGCAGAATTAACTAACCAGTGTGAAACACTACAGACAGTCTAGAATGGACTTACACATAGATGCCACAGGATGATTTTGAAACCAATGTGAATGAAGCAATCAACAAATGACTAAATGACTGATTATAAAGTTGGAGATGGAATATTTCATTACTCCAGTAATGCAATACAGTGGTGTGGTTATCTATGTAAAAATGCTCCCTGCTGCTGATAGACACCCTCTATACTTTATGACTTCCTCCTGGACTGATAAGTAGTCACAGGGGTTCATGGAGTTTGTTATGTAGCAGAGAAGTTCCCAAACTTTTCCTGGAGTTTCCAGAGGGAGAGAGGAACACAGTGATAAGGGAGAGGGATGTGCTGGGTGAATTTCCACGTTTAGGGACCATTTTGTTAATGTGTCTCCAGGAAGTCAAAGTTTCAGGAAGGCAGTCACGGGTACTGTATTAAAAGAAGTAAGGAATCCAATAACTGTGTGAAATGGAATGCTTTGTTCTTACATAACTGTTCCAATGTGTGACTGTTAATCTAGCAGTTAAATCTCAGTGAGAGCAAGTGAGACTGCACTGCATTTTATCATCAGTAAGGATGAAGAAATTGTCAGTTGCTGAGGTATGAGATTAGTTGTTGGCGTGTGTGTGTGTGTGTGTGTGTGTGTGTGCGTGTGTGTGACTGGTGTGTATGTTTGTCCTGATGAATATCTTACATATCATTCCATGAAGGTTATCTGAAGACCTCAGAAAGAAAGAAGAGAGCTGGTTGTCATGCCAACAGAGATGCCAGTCCCTGCAGGAACAGCTACTTGATTTGGAGCGACAGGAAGAGGAAGTGACACGGAAACATTTGCAGGCGGAAAGAGAAAACGGAACTCTGAAGAGAGCCTTGCAGCAGGCCCAGGAAGAAATCATCACTCTGAAGGAGGAGAGGTCAACATTATGCTTGCCTGTCACCTATCACCTTTGTACCTGTTTTTTCATTTACCTGAGTACCTTTAACCTTGCAAATTTGTCTGTACTCACCTTCTTGACCAGTCAGTTCACTCCTCAGTGTTTAGTCTCACCTTACATTTGTCTTTTTTCTACTATTCACCTGTGTATTCTCATCAGTTCGGTTGTCGTTTCTAATTTGAGTATTTGTCTGTCATTCAGATCGCCTGTTCACATCTTTCCTAATTGCTCACTTGTGTAGTCTCACGTGACTACCTGTGTATATAAATTTTCACTTGTTTGCTATATCAATTTTCACTTGTTCTGCTGAGACTTCTATCCAAGGGATTCCCATCAGTCAGACTAACCCAGGGTTAGAAGGGTTTCGTGTTTAAAATGTTGTTTTGCCCTTGATCTGCCCGTAATTGTAGACTGTGAGTTAGCGGTTGTTTCTCAAAGCACAATGAGTCAGTGACACACTCAAGGAGACGGCTGATCTGATGCTTAAGTTATATGAAAGTTTTATGGTGTTGCATGCAAGCAGATACTAAGCCTTCAGACCTGTTCATCAGCAAGTTGAGTATCCTCTTTGTCACAGATTGGGTGGTGGGGATGTTTTTAATCAGTTTTAATCTGAGGTGCAACGTGGTTCACTAAAACCTTAATTCAATCTGCCGAGCACCTTAAAATATCACAGTTTATTGAAATCGGGTAGGGGCAGTTGAAGCGATTCTTGAGTGTGTGACAAGCTTTTGTTGCAACCTTGTCTGATTCCATCTATTGTCCTGTGTTGTTTTTCAAACCACAATTAGAAACTAAACATTATTATGTAAAATATTGGGGCCTAGACCTGTGTGTGTGTGTGTGTGTGTGTGTGTGTGTGTGTGTGTGTGTGTGTGTGTGTGTGTGTGTGTGTGTGTGTGTGTGTGTGTGTGTGTGTGTGTGTGTGTGTGTGTGTGTGTGTGTGTGTGTGTGTGTGTGTGGGTGGGTGTTGAGGGGGTTACAAAGTAGATAAGGATTATTTTTTTAGAGGATTAAAAAAAAGCATTACGCTTGTAACACAACACCGTCTGCATCTCCGTCTGTACTGCGGTTTGGGATGTATGTGAAAAAAGAGCAGTTTAAGTCAGGTTCAAACAGTACAGTCTGCAGTCTTTTTCATTAGAAAGCATACAAGCCTACTCAGTCAGCGTCTGCCCCCTCATGCAATACCACTGCTGCAGGGCTGTCTCACAAGAATACGATCTATCCTTTTTTCAGTACAATCTCAAAGAGCTGCTGCCTGCTCAAACAAAAAGCTCCCCTGTTTTCTATTACAAGTGTCAGCAAAATAGTGTGCTGCATTGTTTATCATTCCAATCTAATGATAAAAGCATGGAAGAATAACTTTAAACGCTGCAGTGAAAAAGCCCAGCATTTCAGGTTAGGTAATATGTATTTTTATATTGTGATTCAGTTCTTCAGACAAACACAAGTTGAACTGAATCACTGCTTTTTATAGGCAGCCTGAACGTGTCGATCCGGGAAATTCATCACAGAACAGGACAGCTCATCCATCATTACTGGAAATTGGCTGACTTGCAGATCAGGGAGGCAGTGCTTGGTGAAGCGTGTCACTGAATGTACCCCACTGAATGTTTCTGACCAAGTGTACCCAGTTAGCGTAGATACACAACAACTTAGCATGCTGTAAGGCACCACAGCATGGGACAAGGCCTGGAGCAGCACACGCACACATTAATGAGGTCACAGCAGGACTTTCCCCTGTCGTGCTTTGCTGATTATCACACGCACGCTGCAGGAGCTCTGTAGTCTCATTCACAGAGACGGAGTTTTGACCACTGCGGTGACCTCAGATGACCTGAAAGAAGACATTGTGCTCCACTTTTTGCAGCTCGTATTTAATATGAGAATAAAACAAACCCCCTCTTTCATGCGCTTTTTTCTGGGTTCACAATGAAGCCATTGAGATGTCCCTGCCCTGGTGATGGGAGAGGGAGAACGTGACGTGTGGCGGCGTGGCGTGCGCTCTGAAGCCACAGCTCTTATTTTCGGTGCCTCTCTCCCGTCTCGCATGCAGCCGGCCGGGTCACGGAGCCCTGCCCGCCGGGCCCGGTCTGTCTGACCCTCCAAAACCAGGAAAAACAACACGAAGCAAACCTCGCAGAGGGAGGGTGAGAGTGAGAGAGAGAGAGAGCGAAAGAAGAGAGGGAGTGAGTTGGGTCAGAGAGGGAGGGTCGGAGAGTTGACAGGGAGGGTTTTTTGGGTGAGAATGTTAAAATTATTAATTTCAGTCTAAGTGTAGGGGGGATCATTAGGAAAGAATTCACATATTTTTTTGAGGTTGTTTGTTCGGGAGGGGGGTGAATTTTCATTGTTTTGCTTTTGAAAGTTTCATTGCTGTTAAATCAGTAGATTAAAGCCAGTTAAAGAATTGTGAGAGGAAGGTTTAGTGATCTTGTTCATTTTATATGAAGAGGGTGTTACAGATTTTCCTATACTTCTATCATTTCAAAAATATATTCTTAGTACACACGTGTAATTTTCTTTACGACTGAAGGTGGTTTTTTAAGGCCCAGTCCCCCTTCAAAGAGTGGCAGGATCATGTGGACAGTGTTTCAGGGGACAATAGATAGATGCAGTTCTTAAAGTCCAGGCTTTCTCTTGTACCCAGGCGTTCATCTCTGTCAAAAACATCAACCTGTGGAGGTGACAGAGAATGGGGGACAGGCACCTACATCCTCTCATCTTGTAAGGGGGGTTGGAGCAGGGCGGGGTAGCGTGGGGTGGGGTTAGAGGTTAGGGCAGGTGTGTCAGAGATCCGTCCGCAAGCCTGCTGTAAACAGAGTGGTCTGGCAGGGGGAGCCGCCTTGCTGGTGGGAGAAGCTGATTATCTTGCAGGTTTCTTTTAAATTGTCCGGGCTGGGATTAAGTGGAGAGTGTTTTTAATCCGTACCCCAGTCCCCGGGGTCCCAGCCAGTGGGGGGGGGCGCCCGGATTACGGTGTTGTTTGGGCACAGTTAAAACGCAGAGCTCTGACATTGAAATCATCAGGCTCAAAGCCTCGTTTGAACCACGAAAACATCCCAGAACATCCTGCTTGGACACGGAGAACGGGGTTCACACGCACGGCACCGCAGATGGAATAAAGCAATATCGCTTATGCTCAGGAGACAGGCTTGGCTACACTTAACCTTTTCTAAACCTCACTAACCCCTTAAATAGAAGAGAGATTAGCCTTCCCTGAACTTTCCTGGTGTAGCCATTATGTAAGTGCCAGTGCAGTTCCATATGTGGACGATACCACTGATTTAAATGTGTCCAGCACGTTGGAGCCGTAGTCAGTGCCTGCATGATGAGCCATCAGATCTCTGTCAGTTAATTAGTTAATGCACTAGGATTAAGATTGTTAATCGCAGATTTACAGGACAAGTTTGAGTCAGAGGAAGGCATGCTGCTCAGATGCAGCGTGTGAGATAGCTGCCGCCGGTTGCTCACACTCTTATCTCTCATGTGAGTATAAGATATCTACACAAAAGAGTAACCAGAGAGATGCAATGTTGATCCCGCCGACAAACCAAAATACACAGGGTGGTTCAGAAACAGGCAAGAAAGACATCAATAGATAACAAGGAAGAAAAAATTTGAAGAAATAGAACAGGGAGAAGAAAGAAGAACGTGAAAAGGAAAAAGCATGAGAGTATTTACAAGTGTCAGCGTACAGAAAGGCAAAAAGTGGTAAAGAATATAATGAAGACCAAAAAAGGAGGGACTGGCACACAGGAACCACATTTAGAGTTCCTTCTGAGAACACATTCATCCCTGGGTGCACTCACACATTAGTCTCTGGCTTCCTTTGCCAGGGAGCCAGAGAGAAAGAACTGGCAGACACAGAGGGGGATTAGGAAAAAAAGAACTTGAATTTAAGAAAGAGGGAGAGTGGGAGAGAGCTGAGGGAGAGAGGGAAGGGTTTTTTTTCTGGATCTAGGGCGGTTACGGCTCAGGTTTCTCCAGCTTTAGGTGTGGTTGGGGCCTGGGGGCCTGGGTGGGGCTGAGACAGGTGTGTGCAGGTGAGGAGCCTCGGGTCAGAGAGGTTATTATTATGTAAGAGAGCTGTTCCGGTTCTCACTCGCCCTGAGTGCCATGTTTTTGTGTTTTTCTTTTTCCCCTCACAATGCCCTCTGACCCCACCCATAGGTGGTAGGGAGGTGCTTCCTTGTCACATGGACCCCTTCTCCCTTTTTCGGGTTTGTGAGCTTTTTTCCCCCTCTTAATAGCATTTGATACCTGCCTGCCATTACTGTGTATAATGTGTCAGGAGTGATTTGATTACGCATGCTTGACCGAGCAGGTGAAGGTCTTGGCAGTGCTGAAGAAGCATTCGTATGATTATTCGGCTCCCATTAAAGCGCTCTGTGTGCTTTCCTTGGTATATAAGATTTATATCACTTCTCATCAGATCATGCAAATGAGCCACGAAGCGACACTCAGGGAGACAAACATGCGTGCAGAATCTTACCTCTCAGGAGGGGGGAGTGTGTGCGTGCGCCCCTGGATACTCTGAAGCCGATTGGGTATTTTGAGTCTTATGTAAACCTACAGGGGCAGGTCGTGCAGTGGAACATATACACATACAGCACTCACATTTCGTATAACATCACTCCCTACTGCGTGTTGGCCCTTTGAGATTTTTGTTGGTTTTTAATGCATCTGATACAAATGTAACGTACACCACAACACTGTTGACCTGTCTTCGTCAAGGTTATGATTATGATATTTTTTCTAAATAGATACACTTCCTTAGATTAATTTTACATATTGTACATTTATTTTGCTGGCCAATTAAGCCCAAGTATTCTGCCCAAAGGTACAACAGTGCCCCACCCACAACTTGGACCAGCAGAATTACCCGTTACAAGCCCAGTTCCTTAACCACTCCACCACGTTGCTGCCCATCCACAAAATAGCTCAGAGGATTTCAATATATAACTAGAGAATGTAATTCCAGGGAATTACGAGTGCATGAAAATGCAAACAGTCTAATTTTACATAGATAAAAGTATATAGGCCTACATCAAACAGATGTAGGTGGTCAGAACAGCTGCCACAAGATTCTAAGTGCTTAATGGCTCTATTGTGATGTCATAAAGGCCAATGTTAAGTCTATGGGGAAAATTTTGATAGTTTTTAATTAATAGTTTAAAAAGTATAAATGTTACAAAAATAAAAAAAATATATAGCATAAGTGTCCTTTGTAAGACCTATGCAACACAGTTTGAATGAAGTTTCTACGTTAAACAGTTGAAGCTGTATTAAACGCATAAAATTGGTTAGAAGAAAAAGAAGAATAAGAAAAATTCGGATAACAATAGAGTGCATTTTCATGCACTGTAATTACTATATACTCCTCACTCTTAAATCTACCAGCCTAATATGAATTTTTGAATTCAATAGCATCTGCTCATCCAGAGTGATCATTTTGCTCGCACAATTCACTGATGTTTAGTAGATATTCATTTACATTAATAAAAAATAATCAAAGCCCAACCTGATGCTCATTCTCAAATGGAATTGGTTCTCCTTTTTTGAAAACAAAGGTAAAATTTCTAATCAGATACAGGGAATCTAATTAAGCAAGAATCAACTTTCTTCATTTGAGGCACGTATACCAAATTTCCAAATATAAATAGCAATTTATGAGTCATGTGCCATATGAATGCTGTTTCTTCAAAGTGGTTATTCACTCATGTGGCGCAGTGCTGTAAACCTAAAAAAGGCCAGAGCAATGCACCAATAAGCATAGACCCAGTGGAGACAAAAAAGGGAAAATGCACCCGACATCAGTTAGTGGGTGGGAACACACCGGTTGCATTGCACCCAAATCCAAAAACCGCTTACTGTGAGAGTGGCATCCAACGCAGCACTGATGAGGTACATCAGAGGATAATGAGGGCCTCGTCTGGTGAAAATTAAAAAAAAAAAAAAACATCTGGGGGATTTGTTTGTTTTCTGCCTCGCCCACCACTTGACTTATTGCTTTCAGGTTTTGTTTGTCATTGGCACGCTCCGAAAAAGACACATCGGATTAGGAGGACGTGCTAAGTGAGTGGCCAGGGAATTACTGGAGGGGGGTCTGGGAAAATGGGTGGATTGCAATGGATTAAAGAGGAACAACAAGCACCATGTTGTTGATGACACGTCTAAGGCCCACTGTTGTGCTGTTCCTGGAAAACAGAAAAATCAACTGCATGCGCAGTACATACAAAGAATGAAAAAGAACAGGCAACCCTCAGAACACAGAATATGGTTTGCTGTCGTGGCAATGCAGATTACCACGGGTACCTGTGCTAGGCTACTGTTCCCTTTTGAGAGCAGACTGTTCCTACCCCCAGGGAGAAATTAGCAGTGTGGCCACTGCTTTAGAAGCAGCAGGATAGCAATTAGCCACCTTATGCTTTATATCTTGGTTTATACCATTCAGTTTTGCAAATTCTTCCTGTTTAAGCATCCCCTGATGTTTTGCTGGAAGTGTGGGACAGGGTTGCCAGGGCAATGGTGTACTGATGAAGATCAGAGAATGCTATTTTCTGTATCTCGGAATACATAAAGAAAAACATGCTGTTACTACAGTAACAGCCCAGGAGCGTACATATTTAATCGGTTAGCAGGCCGAATGTTAGCCACTTAGGTAATGCCGGATGGGAGTGTCAGCTTAGGAAATAATTGAAGTGTGAAAAAAATGCAGTTCTATTTAGGACACCTGTGGGGCAGAAGGCGATTGGATTCCCAGTGGGAGTCCAGGTTTATACCCTCCAGCTCTCTTGCAACACACTTTTAAAAGCCTGACTGTTAGTGTTTGTTACATAAAATGTACAGTAGAATTTGTAAAACTTTGCACAGTCTGGCTGCGGAAACAGATGATGTATATTCAGGGTGAGCGGGATGTTGTTTCACAGGCCCAATTTACGGGCTGTTCTGGGACTAAATCACACATTTGCCCAATGACCGTGTCCTGGATTAGAGCTAATCAGCAGGGGGGGGTTGTGCATCTCTCCACAGTCAGCAGGCTAAACTGGCTCATGACCGCATCGTGCAGGATCTGGAAGAGATCCTCAGACAGCAGCAGGCTGAGAGGGAGGGCCAGAGAGTGCAGGTATGTCCTCCACCACGTCCTTCCCCTCTGCTGTCGCACACACACACACACACACACACACACACACACACACACACACACGCGCGCACACACACACACACACAGCCCTGGCCCTGGCCCTCTGTGAACAGCTCATCTGCCCCACGTATCATATGTTTTGGGCTGAAACACCGCTGTGCCCTTGCTGAGGGGTTAGAGCAATAAAACGTCTCACCTGACAGGTTTGGCTTTGTTTTGTTTCACGCTGACTGGCTTCTTAGCCAAAAGGAGTGTGAGTGCAACCCCGCTGGCCCTTTACGTCTGAGCGCTAGAGCTCTTCAGCAGCAGCCCTGTAAAAACACACAGATTGCGTCTATGATAAATGTTGCTAGATGCTGGAAATGGGGGCAGCGGTTAGAGATGGAGCAGCAGGCAAGCCCTGCAAAGAAGTATGTTTTATCATCAGATTTTCTGCCAACAGAAGCTATCCTACATATGGCAGCACAAACATTTGCATGATGTGCAATGCAAATACTATGGAGGACAATTTGAATAGGTGAAAAAAATGGACATTTGCCACTGATGAAACTTAAGAGCCTTTGAGGGTGCCATGGTCAAATATCTAATGAGATGACTGGAGGAAAGAAAGCAGAGACTGGTCTCACAGGCTTACGCAGTAAATGCAGCTCTCACATCCCACAGCCAAAAATTCATTTGTTTCTTCTGTTATTATGATCATAATTTTTTTTTCTTCAAGGTTGCTGTGGTTTCTCGTCAGCACAGCAATATTAAGTGGAATGCCTTTTGATTTAGCAAAATTACACAAAAGTCCCTCTGGTTTCCTGTAGTTGACACGGACGCATACCCAACTGGAGGAAGGAATCTCACACACACACGCTCATGCCTGCACACACTCACATGCATACAAGCAAGTGCAGACACAAACCCGCAAACGGGCACTCTCACACACGCACACGCATGGATACAAGCTCACACCCACACATGCAAGCACATGTGGACTCAAGCTTACATACAAACATGCTTGCCCACACACACACACACACACACACAGACACACACACACACACACACACTCCTGCAGGCGCCAGCGCCCTATTCTTTCACACACAATCCACACTCCCCCTCTACAAAAAACATGGTGGCCTTGGCCATACCCGACTAAAAATAAATCGCATGCCATCCTCTTCTTTGTTTTCCTTAATTGCTATGAGCGTCTTTTTTCCCTCTAACGATTCAATATTTCGCCGCCCAGTGTGGTGAGAACAACTCCACCAAGCTAAAAGGCTCCAGTAACGCTCGCAAAATGTTTTCGAACGCACGCCATTTTATTTCCGCACCATAAAAACAAGAATTAAAATGGAGTTTTGGAACAGAGCAAAGTGAAATAGGATATCCCTCAGAGTCAAACACCAATATTACAGTTTCCTACTGTGATTTTTATTTCACTGTAATCCATGTGTCCGGATGGATTTAATGTGTTGTTTATTTTGTAACCTTTTTGGGATCAGAATGAGTCTCTCAGCTTAATTAATAACACATTGTCTCTAACTCTGATGTATAACTAAAGATGGATATATTGATGTCAAAAGGTGGAGCTACGGCTGTACCCTTTGAAGGATAATGGTGATTATTTAGTGATCATTTATTGTAGCTGGTAAGCAGTATAATGATTAGCCTGGTAGAATTAGTATGCACAGTGTATAATGAGACTGTGTCTATGTAGTTTTAAGGTGATCATATAGTCAGGGTATGTGATCCACATTCCAATGTGATGCTGCTATTGAACAAATCATGCACGTATGTACTCTGTGTGCATGTGCTGTAGGCCCTCCAATGGAGAGGCCCCTGATTTCTACTGTTGTGTGACCTCTGGTCTGTAAGGCTTAGGCTTCTAGGCCCTGTCCTACTCTTTCGTGTGACCTTTGGTCTTCTACCTCGTCTCCAGGCTTTTAGACTTGGGTAATAAAGATACTCCGAGGCTTTTAGAGGATCCTACCTGGATGGTATAGATGCATATCATTCAGTGGTCCCACTTAGTGTGCCCCATGACCCACTCTCCTACCCTGCCCCTTGGGACAGAGAGGAGCTAGGTCAATGTGTTCTCATTATTAACTAAGATAATACCTCCAGAAGCAATGTTTTTCCAATTAGGCACCAGTGCCCAGGCACGGCAAGGACATACTAAATCTAAACATCCTACCAGGATTGTATGAGTGCATCTGACTATTTAGGTATGAGCAGAGTTGCCCCCAACTCAGAGAGAGAACAGAGACCGACGGGACCGTGACAGGTTAAGGAGTGTGCAAGGTATAAGATCCTGAATGCGAGACTTCGTGCATGTAACATCTGAAACTCTGCTGTGCCGACCATCGCCTGTGAAGCCTTGCTGTATCGAAGATCATCAATAAATATTTCTATCTCTCCTTCAACCACGGTCCAGACTGAAGTTCTTTGTGTAACAGTTTATTAGTTAGCTTGCAAGTGCATCAATTTCACCAAAATCCAACACCTTGAACAATTTAACTTATATATTTACTCAAATATTGTAAATATTCTTGCAAAAAAAGGAAAGCAACTAAATAGAACCGTTTTGCTTTTTGGTGTAGCCACCTTTACTACCATAACCATTAGGAGCTGAGTTCTGCACTCAAACCACCTCAGTGATGTTCAGGTTTGTACATCCAGGTTGAGGCTCTGCTGCAGCAAGAGAGGGCCCAGCTGGGCCTGCAGCTGAAAGACAGGGAGGAGGAGCTGAGGAGGGAGGCTGAGCTGGACCTGCACATAGAGAGGCAGAAGAACCAAGAGCTGCTGCAAAAGTGCCAAAGAGAGACCGAACAGCTCCAGAGGAAGGTATCAGTGCCTCCCTTTCCCTCACTCTCTCTTATTTTCTCCCCTCTGTATACCCCATTTTTTCTGTCTCCCCATCTTCACGTACTCCATGCTCTCTCTCACTCATTTCACTTTCTCTCTCTTTCTCTCTCTGGCACACAGTGTGTAATGTGGCTGTGCTTTTATAATGGTGTTATTACAGGGGATTTGTGTAAGTGAAAGGGATTCTTTCAATAATGAGAAACAGGTGACAGTTGATCACTCATGTGTACATTTAAAGGCTGGTAAAGGTCTGTGCAGTATTTTCCACTCATTTTTAATTATCTTCATGTAACTGGATGTTATCACTGACATTGCACTTTGTCAAGAGACACACCAGCACACACAGTGGTACACAAAGCATACATAGTGAAGTGTACTGAATAAGACATCTCTTGAATATGAAATTAAATGAAATGCCACACTTCCTTTATGGTATATGTTGTTTGCGCTCTGTGGCTGTGATGGAGGAGGCATCCCTAAAAACAATGTCCCTCACTAAGGCTATCACCAGTAACGCTGGTTTAGCACTAGAGGGAGTCCCCACCATTGAATAGTGCATGATCAGGCTTGGTTTTTCTGTTAAAGTCTGTAGTAGCTATGTGAGTTTAAATATGATTTGATATGAGACAGCTCAGAGGGGCTGTTTGGCTATAAGGCACCTCTTTCCATGAGACACTCTTTCCATGTCTGCTCCCTACTTTCACCGGACACCTCAGCTGTCTTCCCTCGTGCACTCGGCCACACTGGAGCTTCTGGGAGAGGTGGCTGCTCTGGAGGAGAAGCTGAGGGAGTCACAGGAGGCCCGGGCGGAACAGGAGGAACGCTGGGAGGAGGAGGCTGGGCACCTCCGGAGGACGGTGTCGGAGCTGGAGCAGCAGCTGCTGCACGCACAGGGAGACAGCCAGCAGGAGGTGCAGAGGCTGGCAGAGCTAAGGCAGGAGGTGGAACAGCTAAGGCAGGAGACCACTGTGCTTCAGGAGGAGGTGAGAGTTTCTTAGAAAGGGGCCTTTTTTTGAAAAAGACAAATGAATCATCCTGAATGTCTTGAAAAAGGTATGTCCCCCATCGAAAAGCAAAATGACAAAACAACAAAAGAGACGCTTGTTTGGCAGTTCCTGCCCATTCAGCCACACAAGTTTGGGTCTGTGGATCAAAGACAAGTGTATGTGAAAACTTAGGGTCATATGAAACACAGTGTGTCACCCAGTGTTTGCTCTTAGTAGTCGGTTTTTCCTCAAGATCCACCCTCTGTTTGGTTACACATCTCCTCTTGGAACATCACAACATAATGAGAATCACTAAAAATGCAACAAGCGACTGGCTTCAGCATCTGCCAAGAAGTGCATGTGCTCAAATTTAATCAATAAAAATCATGCTCGATTCCTACAAGGTAGAAAGAGGTCATTTGGAAGCTGAAGGTCCAGATATTAATTTGCAGGGTCATGAGACACTTTCGTGCACAACGACATGGTGGAAACTGGACATTTGTGTATTATGCATTCATGGTTGGTCTGTATAACCACATTATTGTGTAGGTGTCTTAATTTTGAACTACAAAGAAGACCCAGGATCATAATTTACAATACAAACCTATTGTACCACATTTAAGTTGCTAATACTGTGACTGTAAATGATTTGAAGATAAACAACTTCTAGGTACATCACAACTGTACTACGTAGCTGTAGCTATTTATGCTATATATCTGACCATATACTCACAGGAGCATTCACTAATCTGGTAAAAGTAAATCAGCATATTAATAAGGAATTGTCATTTATGCTGTGCAGGTCTTAAATGAGGATAACCATGTCTGTCTTCTTAATGCAAAAAGACACATGGTTTAAGGTATATAGTGGTGAGTAGCAGGTCTCTGCTCTTAACATAAATATATTCTATTACAATATGTCCCCTAAACAGGCTGTCTTCGGATTGCTTTAGCCTTTAGCCATCAGTTTCAGCATTTTTGTATCCATAAATGCTTTTCTGTTTCAGTGTACAGCTAATGACTAGATACATTGTAATCAATGTTTACTATTAACAAAGCCATGCTTTATGTGGTACTGTATGTCATGTCATGTATATTTACTTGATGGTTGTCATGGATATCCACCCTTTTAATCTATCATATCATTTTACTGGTAACATTTGTTACAGTATGTGGTAGGCTATGTTGTATGTTTTTCAGCTGTACTCTTATAATTGTTAATTTCCAGCACAACTCTGTTCCATGTTCTTTTATGCATTATAGTTAGATCCTAGTGTTGTAGCTAAGTGTATTTTTAGCGTACATGAGCTGACCATTACCCCAGAGAAAGAGAGAATAAGCAAAAGAGACAACGAACAAGGTGGGAGAGGCAGACACAGAGAAAGAGAGAGAGGAAGAGAGAGAGAAACAGCATAGAAAAAAGATGTGAGAGAGAAGCAGTGTGACATTATGATAAGAAGGAAAGAGAGGTAGAAAGAAATAGCACAGCATTGCGATACAAAGTGCATTAGTACAGTGAGCCACTTAACTGTGAAAATGACACTCGCTCTCCCCAGACCGCCTGCCCCCGGTGCCCTCAGAAGCCCCCTAGTGTGTCGTGCGTCTCGCCAGTTCATTCAGTTCAAGGCACCGTGATGCGAATTTCACAGCTGACATATTCTTTTATGCCAACCAGAGAACATGCTTTTTTATTTTTTTGAGGGTCTCTTCCATCTTTTTTTCAAATTTTTTCTTCTTTTTTTTAATTCTTCAAAGCCTAGCGCCCTTTTGAAAGCTCCCACTCATTGCATTTTAACGTTGCACTGAATCACTTCAAATCTGAAATTAAATCGGTGCCAGAGCAAGTTTCACACCTCAGCCTCTGTAGCCACAGTTTGACCACATTGTCTTTTTTCATGATTAGTTTCTCACAATAGGTCCGCAGTTATGAAAGATTTATCAACTCCTTTGTGTTCGCTCATTAATAATGTATGTGTTCCCCGTGACAAAAATGGTTTTCACAAGGTACTGCTCGCCTTTGCATTTAGTCTTTTCTGTCGCCTTCCATGCTAAATACAAAATCCACACTGTGCTCAGACACAGGAAAAATGAGTCTGGATTGCCTCAAGTGTGGGTTTGCGAGATTGAAATTCACCTCTCAGAGAACCATGGTACTTTTTCTTAGGTAGCTTTCCCTTGCGCATCATTCATTGCAGTCAGGTATGGCAAAGGATTTTTTTTTAATCAAAACAGAAAAAATGCCACAAATGTGTTGTGCTATGGGTTCCAGAAACCTACCATATGAAGGTAAAGAAACTCTATTAACATTGTCCGTAATTGAAATAATTTCATGGATAACTACAGGAATTATAAAGCACTTGATACTGGTATGTCACAGATAATGTACTATTATATTAATCATGTGTAATATATGTGTCTTTTTTCATTCTTGTGAATTGTCTTAGTGAATGGAAAACATTGGAAACCAAAGTATCAGTTAAAATCATCAAGTCATTGTAATAGCACCAATACAAATTGTGCTATTGCAATGACTTGCTGATTGCAGCAGGAACTGTGTTACTTGGTAAAACCCCACAAAGTAGTAAGACAGTGATTTTTCCACTTCTCTGTCTTACACTGCCTAAACTCAATAAGCATTTCCTTCATCAAGAAAAAGTTTACTCTTAGGAAATATTGCTCATATTCCAGGTACTGTGTTCATACTAAATAACAATATTGCTGGCATTCTGCCAACTCTTAACACAAACAGCCCTTGTTGATCTGAGATGACGCCATGCGATTTAGCTTAATTTGACTAAACAGACATCTGAGTGACACTGAGTCATCAAACTAGTAGCTGTTGGCATGAACTGTACTTATCTTAATGGTGCAGAAGAACAGCTTGGTTATAGCTCTTATGGCATAAGACAGTGTTTCTCAACCCTGCTCCTCGCTGCACCCTGTCCTGCATAGCATCCTTGCTGCTTGATTAAATCAGGTGTGCTCAGCTAATAAAATGTGCCACTAATGAAATCAGTCAGGTAGGTAGAGCAAGGATAGATAGAAGATATGCAGGACAGGGTGCCGCGAGGAGCAGGGATGAGAAACACTGAGATAAGAAACATACAAAACATCCTAAAGCTGTACACAGAAATGTAGTAATGGCTAATGGACTACAGAGATACATAATGGTGTATTACAAAATGTGCTGGAGTTCCGGTACATCAAGTACACACCCTTGCACAAACACACACACACACACAGAGTCATTTATGATGATGTCAGCAGTGCCATGAGCACACACAGCTGGAAACACTCTGATCTGCTTATGACGAAAACTAAGGGCCTGCACAGTACCCAGCATTTCTTCATCACCGCCGGATCCTGTGTTATTTAGCTCAGTTCTGTGAGAGGTTCTGACCCGGTGCGGAGTGTGTGAGATTTGCCGTGCCGCGATAGAGTTGCAGTGTTGACTCAGGGGGATTCTATTTGTATTGATGTCACACATGATTACGTGTTCTGCCGGAGACGTAGAGCGGGGAACTTTAACTAAAGGTCATTCTGTCTGGGAAAATGCCATCACTGTCTGACCTTTCTCCTTTCGGTGGTGAACACAGCACTGTCATTCTACCCAGTCGCGGCTCCCAGCGAGCAGGGTCCACACAATGGCAAAGAGAGAGAACATGGACCATGTGGTAGGACATTGTGTGCAAACATGCCCATAAGATTAGGCTAAAAGGAGCTGGTAAAATATGTGATTCAGCTCAATGCTTTATTCCCCTCACAGGACATCATTGGCCTACTCTAATTCGCTACCTAAGCTGTGACATATTGCAAGTGGAGAAAGCATTACTTGTTTATACTGGTGAAAATGGGAGAAAAATGTGCTGCAGATGTGTCTTTAGATGGGATACGTTTGATCTCTTGCTTCAAGATGCCATCCCCGTCCAAATGAAATGTGTCTGCACTTCTATTGTGTGGCCAGCAGGTGGAGTCTGTTTTCAGCCTCTTTTAAGAACAGAGTGATCACCTCACCATGGCATGCATATACATTTATGGGCTGGATTTAATGTGTGGGAGAGAGGATTGTTTATATTCTTTCTCCCACCCTTTGTAAAATAACTACAGACTACCTCACCATCATGGTTTCTTATGTGCTTGTGTGACTGGGAGTGGAATGAGACACTGTGCCTTTTACTCTTAAACACGGTGCCTTTTAATATTGACAGAGATCTGTAAAACTTCTCATGGCTGAAAGTCTGTGTCACAGATTAAATCTCTTGGTGCATCTCACAAACACAAACCTCTAATGTAAACAATTAAATCTGCGCTGAGATAAGATGGAGCACCAGCACAAAAGCCCTGAGAGATGAGAGACTGGAATTGCATCTGTAGTCATAGATTATGTCTTATTGTGCTATGTTTCCCAGAGGTGGCCATCCTTGGACCAGTGGGCCCCCAGTCCTTTGCATCTGACTATGTATATGACTGTGTATTTTGTACGTGTAAATACCATTTGCATTATTCTGATTTATCATGTCCTGTCAGTTCTGACAATGTTAGTCACTGAAAAAGGACTGGAAAATGTATTGGACTATACCCTGATTTGTTTCCCTGACCCCTTCTCCTCTCAGTCTCCATCTGATTTTATTCTCTTGTCTCCTTCTCTGAACCCTCCCCCTTGCCCCTGTCGCCCTTGTCATCCTCACTGAACCTGACCCCCGTTCTTACCCTGCCCCTATTTTCCTCCCTGACCTCACCCCGTCGTCCCTGACCCCGCCCCCTGCGGTGCTGATGTCAGAACGTGCTGCTGCAGGAGACCGTGCGGCGGGAGTGTGAGGAGCGGGGGGAGCTAACCGCCGCCCTGACGCTGGCCCGGGAGCAGCTGCTGCAGCTTAGACGCTCCACCCAAGGCTCCACGTCACCCTACATCGGCCAAGGACCCGGTCTTCCTGGCCTTGGCAGATCTCACAGCTTGACAAACAGACAGACTGGCGAAGGAGAGGGAAGCAGCGGAGGGAGGGTTGCAGCGTCTTGGCATGGCAACAGTCAGGGGAGAGTTACCCTGCCCAGACTGCCCCGGGAGAGGACCACAACAGTGAGCGAGGCCCGGCACAGGATCAACCTGTTCATGGGCAGGAAGGAGAGAGCCTGACCGCCTTGAGACACACCCTGACTACCCACACACACACACACTCACACACACACACACACACACACACACACACACACACACACCAACACACATACACATTACAAACATTAACACTAGGGCACAGAGGAATTCCCTGGTCACGGACAGGAAGCAAAGAGATTCTCCAGAGCCCCCATTACACCCAAAAGCTCAATTACCGACACACACGTGTAATCACTCACTCTCATGTGGCTCCACGCACACACACACACACACACACACACACACACACACACACACACACGCGGGCAGGAAGCAGAGAGCGTGCCTGTGGAACCACAACAACCCCCCAGACACGCACTAACTAACTGACTCGCTCACTCACACACACCAGCACACAAAGGGCTGCGTGACTCTCGTCCGAGCAGGCCTTGGGAGAGAGAGGTAACCTCACGCACCAACGCGAGCACGCCTCTGAGCCGCTTCCTCCCACGGCGTTCCCGTGTGATCAATGTCCCTCACTCCGCGCGAAACTCTTCCCACGTTTTCTGCTCTCCTTCCTCTCCCATTTTTTTGGGGGGGGGATGAATTGGCAGCAAAAGAAGCGGGAAATGTGCGTGGCATGGAACTCATTTCCTCACAGAACGCCACACATGGAACGCTTTTGGCTCCTCTCTTTCGGAGAAGCTCGGAAGGCCGCGTGAGGAGCTGTTTCTCATTGTCAACATGTAGGGACTGTGGAAAAATCCAAACTGCTGAAAGTGTCTTTATTATCTTAATTAACAAGCAAGGCCTGTGTGTGTGTGCGTGTGTGTGTGTTGGGGGGCTGATTGGGAAGATGTGGTAACCATGGGTTGAAAATCAGTGTTGTACACCTCCCCCCTCCACGTCTTTTCCCTTAATAATGCTGCCATCATGTGCACACACTTTATGTTCTCCTGCCAAGCCAGATATCCAGGCATGCCTTTATAATGACAGCCATGATCCCTGCTACTCAGCCTACAGGGCTAGTGAACTGTACTGTACCTTTCTCTCAAAAGGAGATGGTTTACTTTCTGCTGTATGCATTATGGGGTGAATGGTGGTCTAAGTCCTCATGGTACAGGACGGTGTTGCACATCTGTCCCTCTTTTATGTTCATACTTTTGTGCCAGCAAACTCCGTCCTGCAGATTTCTCTTTGAAATAAAGTAACCTTAAATGATCTTGCCTGCTATTGTAAAATGTATGCGTGTGTTGCCCTTGACAGGATCTTAATGGGGACTGGGGACAATAACATCAGCCGGGCTGTGGATGATCACAGGTGCATGTGTGAATATGTTTTTTTATCTATGTCTATATTTATCTGTGTGTGTGTGTGTGTGCGAGTGTGTGTGCGTGCGTGCATGCGTGCTCGTTCGTGTGTGTTTTTGCCATTAGATGCCTATCTGGACAAACACAGGTGTTGGAGTGGAACCAGGGAAATTTCTGGTTTGGACATTATGTTCAGTTATATCGTCTGATTGGCTGTGAGGTGTGGAAGATGAACTGGCTGATAAGATGAACACAGTACCTCCTTAGTTGTATGGGTAATTAATGGGAGAGTCGCAGACAGGTGTGTGTGTCTGAGCAGGATGTCCATTCCCACAGATCCTACCAGGTGTGATGAATAGATGCAGTGTCCCTCTCTCTCACACACGCACACCGCTTTCCAGCGTGCACTGAGGCAGCATGTGGCCCCTGCCGCTGCACCGGTTCCGTGAGAGATTGTATCTCCGCCTCACACACTCATTGTTGTCCCGCCTGGGCGTGACGGAGTGTGTCCCATGCGCACATACTCACACCAGCTGCGCGCGTGACTTTTGACCCCGGGTCCTTTCATCCTGACCCACTTACACTAAACAGCCTGGTGCAAGGCTTCCTGTCTGACCAGCCTTTGGCCCTCTTCCTCATTTCTCTTTGTTGTCCGCAGAACTTTCAACTCCTGCCAGAGGAGATTAAAAAAAGGACTGTTTTTTCTCTTCTCTGAGTGATAGTCATACCAACTGTCACTGCTAACTAGAATGTTAAAAGAAATGGAGTCTTTGGATCAGCAGGCGGACCTTCCCGTTGATTTCACTTAGATGCCTGCCTACGATTGGTGCGAGTTCACTCTGCCTCCTGATGATTGTGAGAAAGGAGGAAATGGCGTGCTGTGGACCGGAGACGTGGACGTGGATGTCTTGAGAGTGAGATTTATGATCTTTGTCATGGAAGGCAGATGTACAGAGGTGGAGTTCTTTCCTCTAACTGACAACTAGTCTAGGCTAGACAGGGGCGCCATAAGGGGGGGAAGTTAGGATGATTCCAAGGGCCCAGCACTGACAGGGGGCCCTCACAGAACACTATTATTATTATTATTATTATTATTATTATAGGTTTGGGGGGCCCAATATTATATTCTTTCATAGGGCCCAAAATTTCTAGCGGCACCCCTGAGGCTAGATAGCAGGTGTGAGGATCAGTTTTTGCATTTACAGTTTCATTAAAGTAAGTTTCCATGCCAAGATATGTTTATGGTTTGCATTAGCAAACCAATTAAAGGGGGCAGACCTTATGTAGGGCAATGATTAACATTATCATCATATCAGCATCTTTTGTTTTAAGCTCATGGTAGAGATCTTAGCCATTTAGACAAAGGAGTTGAGACCCCAGTATTCAGCAGAACAGGAAAGTGCAGATAGCAGACCTGGAGATGACAGGTTGGAGGGATGCCAGACACAGTTGATGCAAGAGAGTGTGGGTATGTGGGTTTTACACACTCATAGCAAAACTGAATCAGCTGGGTCTGGGTAGGTATTTAAGGGACTGTCTCCAATTCCCACTGAAATCTTTGTTTAAATTTCCATTAAAAAATATCCTGTTTGTGGTCTGACAACTCACTGTGGTGTGAAACAGGGTTTAGTCCAGTAAATATGAATGAACAGGCCCCTGGACCCAGTGTTACTGTGTCCAAATGTGAGAATGAAGATGCAGAATGAAGAGAAGCAGCTTCTCCCACATAAGGGCCAGTCAGCTCTGGAATGGAATCTCCCAGACATCAGTGCAGTCAGGCATGTCTGGCATGTTTTTAACATGTGTTTTTTTTTTCCTCTGATTTTGTTCTATAAGCAGAGAGGTTGACTATGAGTGTGCCGTGCATTCATTAGATCTCTCAAATACAGAAACACACAGTAACAGAAAAAAGGGAGAGGAGAAGAGAAGTGTTGTTCTGTTCAACTGGGATGCTCTCATTTTCCAGTCTGTTCCTCCCACCACCCCTGTAACACACAATGCAGTCATCGTAAGTACACTGTGCATTCATGTCACAGAAGTCTTTCAGAAAAGCACAGAGGAGCATGTCTAATAATGAGCTCCTAGTGTGGAGTGAACCTACCCCAGTTTGTAATGTATGCAAATTTCGAGATTCCACCATCCCACGAGTCTTACCACACTGACAATTACCGCTGTCAAGGCAACTGGGGAAATGCGCAAAACATGAACTGTGAGTATGACGTAAGCACAGCGAAGGTGTTGAGGACTGGGGGAACACAGGAAGTGACTCTGAAACCTCAGACCATCACTACTGGGAATCTTGACATAAAAATGCATGTCATGGGTAGCAGCATGTTTTTTGTTTCCATGTATATGTAGATGCATATATTGATATGTAAATATCACTGTACTGTATACACTATATATAGTATATATGTTCACATATAACTTGTGAAATCATATTTTGTGTGGGAGTTTTAGAAACAAGTTTTTAAGGAAATTGCTTAGCAGTTCCTAGCCACTCATACCTAAATATGACTGGCTAGAAAAATACATAGTTTCAAAGTCTTGTACATTTAGGTGTTGCATATTGAACTGGCCCAGAAACCTCAAAACTGAAACCTTTCAGAACATACAACTACACAGCATACAACTTACTCTTTTGACAACTTACAATGGAAACTCATTTGTAGCTAAGCAGATCCTATTGTCAGGTGTTGACATCGCCCTCTCAGACTTAAACAAGACTGCAACAACTTGAGATACTGAGAGAATAATAGTTTGATTCATTAAGTATTTTACAGTATTTTTAACGTATTCAACAGCGCTCATTTAGAAGTGATCTTGTGTCCATAGAGTTAGAGCAGCACAAGAATAATGTTCTTTCTGCACTCTTATCATACCAGTAACTCAGTATGAGAACTTGTATTTGTACTTGTATTTACAAATGCTCTGTCTTCCTAGAGAAGTTTTCAGCTAAATGTATTATTAATATGTACTCCATTGATAGAAATGCCCCTAACTCCTAATACCATGTTTGACCACCTGCTAAGGAAGCTGACCGACTTTCCGCACAATGATGCAGTAGTCTGAGACCTCAAATGAATGACTGAGTGAAATCATGATCTCGAATGACTAATAGTGTGAGTTCATATATGTGGCTGAGCAACATGGTGAAAATGACTAGGACCCACACTGGTACAACAAATGGGCTTTGTCCCATGAGGGGTAGGGTAGGTGGGTCAATCATCAGAGTGCTCTTAGCACCCTGCAACTCAGGGATCTACAAGTTGCTCAGATGACCTCAGAGGACTGGTGCCAAACCTTTAATTACCACCCACTTCACTATAGTGCTCTGTGGGACATGTAGTGTGAATAATAGTTGGCTTGTATGTGTATTGGATGATTGCATTCACCTGCATGGAATCTTTTATTGAGATTGTCATGGTGAGACAAACCAAATGTACAACTGGTAATTACAAAAGTTGTGTGAAAAAGGGAAACACACTGACATAAACACACACAAAAATGAGTGACCAAATCTGTCTGGCATGATAATAACTTTCAGGCCGATTAATGCTACCATCTAACTCCATCTGAAATGTCTGCGTGGGACAGGGGTCTGGTACTCTGGTGGCAGGGACTCCAGCATGTAAGCGAATGGGTAGGTTTCCTTGGCAACTGCAAGTGGTTGTCATAGCAGAGGAATGAAAGCTGTACTGCTGTACAGGGTTTCTCTGGGATCATGAAGTGGGCGAGAGTAGAGTTTTGTTAAGCTTACGTCACTTCCCAGAATGCCATTTGCTGAATCCTGTGGACCATGTCAATCACCACCTCCCCTCACAGAGCAGTCATATGACCACAGAGGGTTTCTGCCCAAGACAAAACATAGCGTAGATACTGTCTGCCCCATAGCATCAATCCTAAATCAAAATTTCCTTGTATTTTCTTGTCATTGAGTGTTAAGATTAAATAAGACAAAATGATTGATTCAACTGCTGGGGAAGCAAAATATACTTGTCCCTTAAATCAGAGGTTGTCAATGGTTCTATTAATGAGGGGCTGTTCTTATCATCTTATTTTATCAGATTTGATTCATCCTTTCCTGGAACTTTCGTCAAAGCCATGTGTATGATGAGAAAACAATAGGACTAGCTAAAAAAATTTGTGTTAATAACATCTGTTGTGTTACACTATGAGGACTGCTGTAATCAGCCAACTTTTCAGATTGGCTTCCCTATAACTAATGACATTATCATCCAATAGCAAGAACAAACAATGTTTAAACACCAGAGCCCTAGGACATCAAGGAAATGAAGACTCCAACCATTGCATCTAAAGACTCAAAGCGCAGTCCTGAGAGCATCTTGAGCACTACTCTTGAGTCCCAAGCTGGAGTTTCATCTGGGTGCAGGTGGCCCACACCCCTAAAATAACCTGGAGAGAAGCTGGTGCAACTCCAGGGGCACCTATCCACTCTGGAAATAGTGGCCACAAACACTTTGAGTGTTACATGCATCCATATTGTCAAAAAGTGAAGAAGCAGAAGAACAGGCTGCAGTCTGTAGGACAGGCCTCAATTTGATCCTCTTCCAAGGTAATTAATTGGCCAGGCCCAGAGCTGCAGCATGTTAGGGTATTGTTGTCTGATGTCCTCGATACTTGGAAGGTCCTAACAGAAGGGGATTTCCCAGGGTTAGTCTGACACTAGCGACAGCAGAAGAGGAAACCAGATCATTCTGCACCACTGGGATGAGACAATAGCCTCTCAGCTGTACACTGCTCAGTACCATCTGTACCAGAGTCAATGGGGGGAGTTCATACGGCAGCATGTCTGGCCACTTGTGGGTACAGGCATCCACGTTAAGCATGCTAAGTGGGCTTAATACGATGTGTAACTGCAGGGTATACAGTGATTTGCATAACACATGTGACACTGAGTGTTCTCTGCAGAGGCACACAGGTCCACCTCTGCCTTGCTACACAGCATCCAAATCTGATAACACCTTGGCTGGTTGAAGCCTCCACCTATCTGGTGGGAGTTCACGAACATTGACAGGTCTGGGCCCATGGCAAAATGTTATCTTAAGAACGGACTTCAGGCTGCCCTGGTGACTGATTATGGCAGCCTCTGTTGCGTTATCCAAGTGTAGTAGGACATGTTTCCAGTGAGGAATTACCGCAGGGCCAAGTGTACTAACCCAAAGCTCTAAGACATTTATGTGATGGTTCTCAGCACATCCCTGACAAACAGTTGGACACCACACTGCAGCTTCCCAGGGAGATGCTGGTGTAGAGTTACTTGGGTCTGAAACCTGGAGAGCTTCTTCCCTTCAAGGATCTGATATGCTGTTCCACGACAACCCCAATGCCTAAGTCTGTCACGATTTGGATCCAGGCCAAACATGTTGAACCACTGAGAGGCCTGAGGTTTAATAGCGCAAACGGGAGCAGAGATGAGGTGGACACTAGTAGGCCTAGCAGCTGCTGACACTCAAGAGCCGAGACTATGCTTGGCTGCCAGGGAGGATCGTTTGAGCGGAGAATGGGTTTTTACGGCTCAGTCCTTGCGCAGCTTCTCACTTACTTGTGATGATTCCAGTGCAGTGGTTACAAAGGTCAATGACTGAGTCAGGGTCAGGTGGCTCTTCTACTCATTTACTGCAAGATCCACCAATCACATGATTTAAAAGAGCATCTGCATCTACCAAACCCTAGACTTAGGAGAGCAGTAGTGGTGTAGAGCTGTTTTGTCAGTAGGACAACAGTAAACAACCATATACATTTTCAAAACACCCTCTCATTGTTTTACACAATACTTATGGCAATTAGGAAAAACACTGTAGGCCTACATATTTTACAGTGCAAGCAACTGCACCTGTGATTCAAAGGAAAGCTCTCTGTTAAGGGAGGGCTGATATCAGAGGTGGCATCTTGAACAGCCTGGTCATAAATGCTAGCTGTTTAGAGTCAGATCACTTTCAACACAACTAACCTGTATTTGAAAAAATAGCACTACGAATAATTTCATACATCATCAGAAGCTCTATGATACTATGGTCTTGCAACATGAGTGAGTTAGACTGAATAGAGAGTGGATTATAAAGCATAAATGGTCATTTGCATGATGTGTTCATCTGAAGAATGTAGATATGTGTAACAACACTGAACTGCAAACAGAATATGTCTGAAGAATAATCCCAACTCCCATTTACACCTTGGATGTCAAGAATTTATGAATGGGATCTACTGTCATAGATTGCATGTTAAAACTATACACCCAGACAAAATAATACACCCAGAGAAGCCATCAGGCTAATGAAAATGCAACTTGTGCCAATATCTGTAACAACAGATATGATTAACCAGTTTTCATTTTTGCTCTAGTTCTCACTGGTCTTTATTGCTTTCTTTTTTGTTCTGCTTGTTTGGTTTCATCTCTGTATTTTAATCTCTCTTTATGTAAATCACTGTGCAATACATATAATATGTATTATTAGTACTATTAAGTTTGACAGATGTGTTTATACTCAATGGGAGACCTACTCAGGTTACAGAAAGTTTAAAATAACAATCTATAAAACCTGCGTAAAATGGAGTACATGCATCATAATACGAGGAAAAAGCAGCAGTAATATATTATAGTTTCTAAAACCCATTACCTTCAAGTCAGACATGTCATCACCTCAAAAGCTCTCCACATTCCATGCACGTTTACACAAGGAACTATTAACACATGGGAGGACATACACACGAGAAATCAAGGCTACTGGTTAGTGCATGTCCTGTACTATAGCGCCCTCTGCTGCTAAACATTTCATCATATTCAGAGCCGACATTACAATTGTGCTCAAAACACACTCTAGTCATTTACGGTAGTGAAATACAGGTCGAGATACGATTCTCTTAAAAGAAAAGCAACACTGCTGTGACTGAAAAACTATGGCACATGCTATAGCTTTTCAAGCCAGAGAACTGAAACACTGCCATAGAGGCACGAGTAAATAGGCAGGTATATAGTGATTTCCCTCAAGCTAGTTCATTTACCGTAATTTCAAGGTGTAAGCCACATCCAGAAGTGTGATCAAGGTTCTCCTCTTCTGAAATGATCCTTGCCCATGGTATGTGATCAGATGACTAAACCTTTGGACTAACTTTCAGCTCTATTCCAAACATGGTTATCTCCAATCAATGACAAGGCCATATTCCTTTAAAAATGGCTAATTTCATCAGGAAATTTCATTTCTAATAAGGTTTGAAGTCTTGAGGGTTCATCCTATTAACATGTGAAAGGTGGGTTCAAGTTTCTAGACTGGAAAGTGTTAAGGCAGTCTATGCAAACAAACATTTACATATTGAAGACATGCAAAAATGAAATCTATCAAGGCCCCCAATTTTACTGAAAAGCAGAAATGAAAACAAAACCTTTTGGTCTTTTGTACCGAGTCTTTTATTGAGTAAAAATCAGACAAACACGTGCAGACTAAAAACCAGTGTAACAAATTCACCACGATTCTAACAAAAGAGGTCCGAAATTAAGAGTCTGCAGCCAGCTGTAAAAAAATAAGGTCTATATCTAGAGAAACCCCGTTTTCTTGCATCTGTACAGCACACAACTTATGTATACATATGTCTGTCCAAAAAGTAAAACAAACTTGTCCAAGTATTCTCCTTTCTTTGAACTGTGCAAAATCTAGATCTTTCCTGAATTCTGATTTTTTTTTATACGTTGCTTTTATAAATCAAAGCGTTCTTTGTAATACATTGGCGTTTAAGCCATCTTTACACTGTAAATATGTAGTTTCAAGTCCATAACTTTACATTTAAACTAAAGGTTTGCAAAAGAAAAAAAAAAATAAAAAGTAAAACACAAAAAACACAGAGGGGGAGGGGCCCTCAGCCCAGCAGTCCTGGGTGTTTCAGCGGCGGTGCCGCCCGTGGCCCGAGTGGCTGCTGCTGTGGTGCTTGCTCTTGTGGCTGCGGTCGTAGGAGCGGGACCGTTCCCGCCGATCCCGGTGATGACCGCCCCCGCGCTCGTGTTTGTGCTTCTTGGCCGCCATGTCAGAGGAGCTGCGGTCGCGGTCGCGATCCCGGTCCCGGGGTTTGCTGGTGGACCGCGAGCGGCTGCGGGACTTCTTCCTCTTGTGACCGTGGCGGCCCTGCAGCTTGAGGTCATCCACCCGGTGCTTGGCCTTCAGATGGGGCAGCAGAGGCGAGGGGCCGTGGTTCTGCTGTCGGCGTGGCGACGGGCTGCGGCTGTGGGATCGACTGCGGGAGCGCGAGCTGTAGGTCCCAGAGCGGCTCCGGCGGTTGTTGTAACTGAAGGAGAGAGGGGAACGGGGGTAAATGGATCTGTACCTCATGCCTGTATCTCATTTGCGTTTCTTCCAAACTCTTCTTAATAGAACCTACATAGTGCCACATTTGTTAAGGAAGAGCAAGTCAGATGTGGAAGCTGCAAGTGGAAATGCCCTGCAATCAAGTCAAGAATCTAGAAGGCTGTCAAGACAGATGCACTGTCACCACAGCCCCAGCTGCCTGCTGAGAGGAGGACAGACACCGCAGCACAACTCCTGCCACCTGCAGTGTTACATCTTGCCAAAAAAAGCTACTGTTACTTTCCCTCAGTCCCAGCTACCCGGAAGCCAAGATCCAATCCATTCCAGTGGAAACTTCACATTCTTTGGAAAATGGACCATCTATTTAGAGTGGTAGGTAATCTATCCATGGCTTGCATACAGACCCACTGCTGAGAAAGTATTTGGTTTTACATGCCATGCATTTTGTGTTGGTGCTCATTTAGGAATGAATGATTGCTGACAGGATAGCTAGCTGTTCGCTGTCGCTCCTACATTAACAGGTGCACTTACTGCCTGCGAGGGGAGCGGGACCGTGACCGTGATCTTGTTCTTGACCGCGATGGACTGACACTCCTGCTGTTCCGACTCAGTTTGTTTTCTTTCCTGAGGCTGGAGGAAGGCGAGACACATGCTTAAGTGACAGCTCTTTTGTAACAGGACAAATAATTAGTCCTTGTCTGAGTTCAAGGGGAAAGAACATCGCCTCCTAGCTATGCGGAGGTGTTGTCAGACTTACCCATTATGGGGGCTCTTGGAGCCCTGTGGTCGGTCATCTGGCTCCTTCTTCACTGCCTTCTGCGTCTGGGGGTTCGGAGACTTCTCATCCACCTTTGACTCTCTTGGAGAAGCTGATGAATTTAAAAATGACACATTAACTAACCTGCCCTGCAAGTGACTGCCACATTCTATGCAAGTGGTTAGTATGTAATGCAGACAAAAGAAACGGTCACTTACATGGTTTAGAGCCAGGCGAGAATCCACCCAGGGTGGAAAGGGCAGGGGTGCCATCTGGGTTAAGCCCTTTAGCCTTAAGCTTGGCCTCCTGAAGAGCCATCTTCCTCTTCTCCACCTCTTTCTCCAGGAGCTCGTAATTTGGCTGAAAGGGAAATATCTCTCGGATCACTTCTATACCTCAAGACACTTTCTACCGAGATACTAAAACCTGGGGATAGTGAGGAGCCTCACCTTCTTCCTGGTGTAAAGCCTCAATGTGGTGATGCAGATCTCCTTGATCTCATCTTCAGTGGCTCCAAATAGCAGGTACCAGTGTGGCTTGGAGGGAAGAGCCATCTGGAGACCAGAAAGAGAGCACCATGATGAAGCTGCCAGGACCTTTAACACCCCAGAAGCTGAAGAGAACAAGATGGAAAGGAAAGGAAAGGCAAGGCGGCAGGTAGGGGGGAGGCAATGAAAGGGGACGGGTCAGAGAAAGATACCCACCTGAAGAGCTCTGGCAGCAAGGTAAATGCAGGCGCAAGCGATGGTTTCTGCTTGAAATCTCACAAACACATTGGTCCGCAGACTGTCATTCATATAATTCCTAAAACACAAAATCGTACACCAACAATGCAACACTTCCCGTCTTTCTTTAAGAAAAGTCACTTATTTACAGTTTATTCAACACTGATGGAGACTCAGTTTAGCTTTGTCCTTTTCCTCCCTCGAGTATGTCCATGGTGACAGTAAAGCCTACATATACCACAAATGAAAGCACCAAAAAAGGGTGTCATGGAGAGATGTTGTGAAATGTGCAAAAACAAACTATTCACTTTGAGCTAAATGCTGCTTCTGGCAGTTAATTGCCAACATTTCAAATGTAGTATGACACCAACAATAACCCATTTTCCCTTTCTTTGCGTTATTTTTACGGGACAAGATGGGTTTGTGGTGAAAATGACTTGTACGATGGAGCAGACTATATTACAGGAATGGCAAAAATGATCCTTTAGTTCAGAGTGATGAAATCTACAAAGCGCATGATGCAGCATGACCTGTGCATTGCTATGTGAGCATTCCTCAACGACTGCCTGGTCCAATCTCTCAGGGACAACACCCTGACCAGTGTCTTACATAGAGTTTTGATGACGGGTTAAAATGGCGATGACGGCCAAGAGGTGTTTGTACAGGGAGAAGCTCCTGTGAGATGCAAGAATAAAATGGTTTGACCTGTGCCTACTGCGGTTTTTAAAACCAAATGGAAATGTGAAGGACACATGTACAAATGGCCCCACCACCCAACAGACAAATGGCCTCAGTTGTAGTCTTCACAGCCAGGTGTGGGAGCAAAGATAAGAAAGTGAAGGCTCTGGCAACGCCTGGCACCTGCTCCAAAAAAACCCTGCGTGCAGCTTTGCTACTAAAAATCTGGGCAAAGTAACAGTCTATCGACTTATCAAGAGAATGCAGGCGATGACAGAGAACAGGTCCTTGGAGACAAAGCCTGCGCTGGAGGAGGCCTGAAAGACAGATTTTCTGGAGACGACGTCAGATAGTATGCAACAACAATGAAGGATAACAGTATCTACATTCAAAAAAGTATACGTAAAAAATAAAATAGAAAAGGCCTTCTCTAATGCTTACTGCTTTAGTTGCATTTAAGTAAAATAGAAAAAAATATATATTATAGAATGCAGTTTTTCAATCTACAGAACTACAAAAAAATGAACATTTACACTGGGAAGCTAAAAAAAAAATACAAATCCTTTTGGCACCAAGAAAACAAGGCGATGCTGCCAGATGGAATAGGACCCCTTCAGTGATTCTCGGCAGAGAGCTCTCACTGGATTGGCTGTCTCGAGAAGGGCAGCCAATGGGGGTAGATTCCTGAGGTCATGTGGTTGGAGGAGCAGAGTTCAGAGGTTCTTTATGACACTTACCATCATGGACTACCCTTTAATCAAAGAGTAGAAAGAAAGGACAAAGTTAAATTGAGTTCTCCGTTCACATTTGTAAATGAAAATAAAGACTCAAGCCATGAAAACACAAGAGACACAAAGATGTCTGAATAAGAAATTCCAGAGATGCAGAACTGCAACATTACAGAATGTTGAAAACAAACAATTCAGCAGGTTAATTAGACGTGACATCAGACATACAAATGGAGTTGATCATGTACTTACCAGGCTGTTTGGATCAGCGTCTGGTTATCACATTCAAGGACTTGGAGATACATTACAATGATCTGAAAGACATTACAAATTATGTACCTAGATGGACTAATGTTCTTCCAAGTGCCAAGGTCCATTAGCCCTAACCATGACAACAGCAAAAACGTACAATGGAGTTGTCTATGCTCAACACTATTCCATAAACTCCTCCAAAAAAGTGCTTTCTTGGCAACTGGCACAAAGAGCCTCAATGGTAGCACCTTCCACTGCTCCAAAGCCTTGCGATATGAATGCTGAGTGATCAGGAAGAATGTGGCCTGGTACTCACCTTGTGGGGATGCTTGACATGCACGCAGAATCCCAGCTCCTTCAGAACCCGCCGTTCCGCTTTAATAACCTGGTTTTTGGTGTTAATGTAGTTCTGATCAAGAATCAACGGACTTGGGGTCCTGATTTGTGGAAGAATGAAAAATAAAAAAAATGTCTCCCAGGAAAACATAGAAAAGTGGCCTTTTCTTCAGTTCTTTTTTCCCTTTCAACCAACTAAAGGCAACAGATCCTAACTTTTTTTTTACTCCTGTACCTGCAATAGAAGCTTTTGAATCTCTGCCGGGAATAAACTATAACAGGCAGCACATGCTCGCTCACCATGCATCATAGCTTCAACAGAAATGCAACCGCCACACAAAAACAAGGAAAACTACTACTGTTCTACATAACAAAATTCGCTGATTAAAGGATACATACAGTGTTTACAGGTGTCACAGTCTTGGCAAACTTTCAGTGATCACCTTCTCCAAATATTAGTTAATATGATCCTAAATTGGCGAGGCAAGCTTTCCCAATGAAAATTTTGCCAATAGGTTCAAACAGCAGTCATCTCAACATGTCTTATCTAGCTGTTAAGCTGTTACATACTAAGCAACTGAATATATCAAAAAAGCAGAACTGGCAGAACCTGTCTATGCTCAATCACAATTCTCTCTGGATTCTTGAGTGTATTTTTGGCTCAACGTCTCCAGCTCACTTGACAGATACACTTCAAGACAATCTGCTTTCCCTTTGAGATGTGTGCAACATGTCAAAAAATATGCCACAGATCTGGGTGATCCAACTACAATGAAACCAACAGAAATCTGTGACCTAAGACATGTAACCACTGGTATAAAACTAGTGCAGCACTGAGTAAATCAATGATGACCGGGAACACCAGATGGCAATCTCCCTCTAAGACCGATGGCCAGGCAATTTATGCACTTAGCATCTACCTTGACCATGTCTTTTCTGAACCCCTTTAATTAAATGTAAAAGAACGCCTCTCTCACACACAAACATTGAACTTCGCTCAATGACAAACACTTGCTTTTGCTATGTTACCTCAAATCAGTTTTAAACCGCAAGCATGAGAAGCATAAGGTCAATAATCAAATTCCTTTATAATAGCAGTCATATTTATGACTCAGTTTTGAACGCATATTTTAAAGTTTTACACTTACTGAAGGGCTCCCAGATTCAACATGACTTAAACAAGTACCTCTTGAACAGGAGCACTAAATACATACTGATTTTGCTAAATGCAAACTACACACCTGATCCAATAAACCATATTCCAATAACATGGCAACTGTCTAAACACAACAAAAAATATGCAACAACTCTGAGATTTGATTTTAACAGATCGTAGTATATATGTAATGAAACCAAAAAGTATACTGCTGACTTGTCTTCCAAATATATTATCTAAGTGATACTTCTTCCGTACTGGATGTGTCAAACTACATCTAAGACTAACTGCACTTGAGTAAAGCATCACTGGTGTGGAGACTTCAGATTTTACTTAACAGAGCCCTGCATGTAATGTGCGAGTGACATTTCTGTGAAAGCCATGGCATGTGGTTTGTCTTCCATTACAGTCAAACATTTGTTCTTTACCACCTGCACCAGCAATAGTGACAAAAGCTTAGATTGAGGTACAGGAGTTTCCCAGACGCCTCGAACCAGCGGCCAACCTGTCGTCCCCGATTCCAGTGACCCGCTCTCAGACCACTGGCTTCTCCCGGGGGAGGAGGGGGGGAATGCGACACTTCGCTCACTGTTGCCATGCCGACAGCTTCATCTCTACGTACCATTCCACATCACCCAGGGTTTGGTAAATGTAGCTGGTCGCTGTTAGTTGGTTGCAAGGGAAAAAAGAACTCAAGTTAATACCGTGGTCCTATTTCTAAACTGAACAGATTCCTCTTCTATACAGAAAGACAATGGAAATCTACACCTCTGCCTTAGTCCTACTGGTAACATCTTGATCCTCAATAGTGTTTGCAATTTTACGTACGGTATACATACTTTTCAACAACTTATGAAAATAAAAAAACTATAGCAACAAAATAGTAGCAAATGAGACAGAATAAATTTTCCTTACTTTTAACAAGTAATGTGTGGCTATAATTACCCTTAAATTCACAACTGATGAGAACTGAAAGGTTTTAAGATGGGTTTGAAAATTCATGAAACAAAGAGCAATCCTTCAAATAAACGCAAACAAAAAATGAGAAAACTTTACTACTTACAACACATTAGTTCATGTTAACAGGATAATGCAAATAACATCAGTATTAAGGTTTCAACTGAACAGTTCTCTAGACTGTAAAACAGGTGAGGAAAGTTGGAGCTGGGGTGGTGGCACAAAAAAGTTGACAGCGGAAAAAACACATTGAACGTTTACTTTCTGTTTTAAAACAAATAAACCACACTGATGGGATGCTTACCTTTTTCCTCGTATTTGTCGCAAGTGGTGGAAAACATTGATCACGTCCCTTATTCGTCGAGGCGCTTCCTCTATTTTGGAGGCTAGGTTCACGCAGGCCATAGCAACAATCTGGAAAAGGGGGCCATGTTTTGGGCATTATTATGTTCTCTACATTCTAAATTAACATATGAACATGTCTAACGGTACTTCTACAAATTTGACACTTGCAATAACCTACCCAACGCTGGTTATTTGAATATTCCTGTCATTCAGGTTACAGTCTTCAGTCCTACCTACCTAACTCTCCGACTGCCTTTGTTCACACTTAAAGATGTCGTAACGCTCTGTACTGACTAGCCTCCTAGCTAATACTACACAGGAAATTGACGGCTGAACCGATAGCGGGCTGATACTGCGTTAACTCGTGACGGTTATGAAGTGAACGGGACACATAACCACATAACCACACTACCTTGCTGCACTGTATCTAACTGTATAGCAATGACCAATCTTCCCACCTTGCTATTTTAACTAACACAGGTCACAACATGGCTGCCAGCGCGAACGATATAGTTCCGCTCGCTGCTGGGAAGGAAATTTTGGGAATGAACTCACCTCGAAGCTGTGTTTGACAAACGACTTGGAGTAGAAAAATCGATGAAAAAGCACTTGTCCCGTAGCCATGGCCACCTACGAAAAACGACAATGAAAGATTCAAATGTGACGTTGCAGATAACCACTTCAGCAAAGGCGCTCGCCAATACGGTGCCCGCCATTTTGTTTTTGTCATTACTCATTCTCAATAACAAGGCAACTGTACACTCAAGAAAACGCTTACGGCCGAGAAAAGTAGTAGTAGTAGCCATCTCTCAAGTATCCCCAGTTGTACTTACAGTAGGAAATGAAACATTCAAGTAAAGGTTCAACTGGCTAACTATAAGCTAACAATTTCAAATTATATCTACACTATCATTAGCTAGCTAATGCTAACGAGGCTAGTTAGCTAGCTAGCAACATGTTAACGGATCCACAAAGACATTAACTCCAAAAGTGATGGAAGTTGTTTAACCCACGTCATATAAAAAGTGATAACTGTTTTAGCTACCCAGGTACAGGCTGAATAAAGTGTATTAACTAATACTTTCGATAACTGGCATACCTGTGGCAACCGCAGAAGAATGCCGGCGGACTGGATTAGTTCGCAGCCTAGAATGCGGAGGTCGGTCTCGGTGTTGAGGTCGAGGCCATCGACCATAGAAGGTGTTGGCGAAAGCCTCTCCTCCGGTATG
Organism: Megalops atlanticus; assembly: GCA_019176425.1. Taxonomy (NCBI): domain Eukaryota; kingdom Metazoa; phylum Chordata; class Actinopteri; order Elopiformes; family Megalopidae; genus Megalops; species Megalops atlanticus. Next base: position 20,953,118 of record CM032883.1, on the reverse strand, counting down.
AGAGAGTTGTCAATCGTTAAAAAAACCTCCGAATACACCCTATCGCCAATAAGTATCCCCTCGTTGCTTGTGGATGTGTTAGCAGCAGCGGAGAAAGCACCGGCGGCCATCTTCGCCTCAATCGAAGTCAGACCACACCACACTAGCAGCCAGACTGGAACAGAGACGAGGGAAGGACGGTGCGTGACGTACGTACGCTGTCGAAACTACCAGCAACAGTAGTCTCTGGCGGGATGTATTCATCCGCGTTTCGCTAAACCAGTATCTAAGAAATAGTACATGAAGATAATGGATCTCAATGCGTTCTGTAACTACTATTTGCAAAAGATAAATTCCTAGTTGTGTTTATTGTTTAAATTGTATATAATTATAGAATCATGTTCGTGAAATAATGGCGTCAAAATGCCTTTTAACCCCGAATTTAACACATTGTGAAACGAGGCAGGGTATGCGGTTTAGATTTTGTACAGACCGAATTTTAGAGAATTTACATTTGTTCGAGCAAAGGAGTCTCTGCTTAGAGAATGGTTTAGTTGTCGGCCGGGGAAGTTCCCGTGACGTCGTTTCCAGGAAAAGTTATTTTTCACCTTTTGGTGGTTCACGTTTGAACATATCATTCCGCGAGTATGATCTCTCTCCGCGAAATGCAACATGGGAAAACCGGTGAAACGTATGTGAAACGTCGTGCTGCTTGGGAAAGAGCGAGCGAACCATCCGCTCGATCAGCTAACGTTATCTAGTAAGTGCTACGGTGGGTGGTAGAGACGAAGGTGCATGCATGTCCGTGTGACTGAATTTCTAACAGTAAATCGTCCCTACATTGATTGATTCCGCAAATTTCCTTGCAGTTTCTAACAGATTAAACAGTGATATGTTTTAGCGTAGCGTTATATACCTTTTACTTCTCAGGTGAGAATTATGTTATGTAAGCAGTTATGTCATCTTTTGTTTGACGCGTTGGATTAGCCACACTGTAGTAGATATTGCGTTTCCATAAACCTTTATTTTAGTTCTTCTTAGCAACATTTGTGAAACACATATAAACCAAATTTCACAATCTGCGTGTGCTATGCACATTGTGTACAAAATATCAAATTATATATATATATATTCCACTTATTAAATAACATGGCTTATTTAACACATTTCAGTATACTGATAAAGCATTTTACATAATTCTTTCACTTTTCAGAATAAAAGACAATAGACATACATGTCAACCACATTATTACCATACATAAATGTCTCTCCATACTGACATCCACTCATTATTTCCAAATTTGACTGAGTTTCCAAACAGAGGAACTAAAGCTGACAGCTCTCTCTGGTAGGGAAATACTCATTTATTCATTACTGAGTTTTAACTCAGTATAAAATTATACCTGCCCGCCTGCAGTGTGTCTGTGCTTTTAGCCTCCCTTAGTAAATCTGCTGCTGGATGCTGTGTTGAATGCCCTGGGTTTGAGTCTTTTTCTGGGACCTCTGATACTGCCAGAGAACCTGAAGTGCATTGTGCTGATCATGCTCTGACGCAACGTCGCCAGCAGTCTCCTGCCAGTGTGAGCGAGGCGATGGGTCGGCGCCGCCCTCCAGCAGGACGCGAAGCACATCGCAGTGGCCCCTCTCAGAGGCCAGGTGGAGCGGCGTCCTTCCCATCCGCTCGACGGTGTTCACCTCCGCCCCATAGTGCAGCAGCAGTTTTGCAGCTTCCGTGTTGCCCCGCAAGGCCGAGTAATGCAGGGGAGTCATCAGCAGACGGTCTTGGGTGTTCAGCCCCGCCCCGCTCAGGATCAGTAGGTGCACAACGGTGCGGGAGCCAACCCCTGCTGCCAGGTGCAGTGGAACCACAAGGTCCGCGTCTGCCACCTCCACCTTGGCACCTCCTGTCAGCAGCTGCTGAAGAATCTAGAAGAGCGACCAAACAGTGTTAAAGAGACAGGAACTCAGGCCTGTGCTGTGCCATCTGTTTCTCTGTATCCACTTTTCTCTTGCGCTCTGTAATAATCGGCTTTGTTGGGAAGGGGAAGGGAAACAGAAGTCACATTATTATTGAGTGATTCATGAGTTTGAAGTAATTCCACAAGTTAGAGAGGGTTTTCTGGTGACCATGTGTGTGTGTGCACAAAGTGTGTGTGTGCGTGTGTCTGTGTGTGTGTGTGATCATTTCTGGGATTTGATTGAAAAAATTAGTCACATTTACAGATAGGTCAGCTTTTCGCTGGAAATATGTTTCCATTATAAGCAAAAAGGTAGGTTGAACTTGATTGAATGTTCAGACTTATTGGAAATCTGCAGTTCTGATGGGAAGGGTTGAGACATCACCTTCTTGTTGCCTGAGGCTGCGCAGATGTGCAGGGCTGTCTGCCCGTTGTGGTTCTTGGCATTGACGTCGGCTCCACAGTGTAGCAGGAGTTTGACGCTGGTCTCGTTCCCAGCCAGCACGGCCAGTTGCAGGGGGCTCATGTCTTCACCCTCGTCTCCATCCACCCCCACCCCGGCCCCCAGCAGCAGCTCCACCACCTCGCCCCGCCCGTTGAACACTGCCCAGTGGAGCGGGGTCCATTTGTGGATGTCCCGGGAATCCGGCTGGGAGTGGCACCTCAGCAGGGCACGGACTGTGCCCAGGTGCCCGTTAGCGGTGGCCAGATGCAGGGGCGTCTGGCCCGAGCACGTCCGTGTCTCATGGGAGGCCCCCAGCTGAAGGAGGTACTCGGCTACCTGTGTGTGACCGCTCCAGCAGGCTCGGTGCAGCGGTGTGCAGTTGAAGAAGTCCCTGCAGTTGACCTCGGTGCCCCGCTGCAGCAAGAACTTGACCACGGGGAGGTGTCCGCTGAACGCAGCATGGTGGACTGCTGTCCAGCCCTGGGGGTCCCTGCAGATATAGTCCACAAATGCCTTCAAAGAGCAGCCAATTCTCAGCCCTCTGAATGTGTTACTGGTCCCCTTTTCATCCAGTATTAATACATATATAATTCTCATGTTTTTGCACATTCCATTTGGCCTTACTACAGATCACATTCTGAAGCAATTGTAATTGTAAGCATTAAATACATTACTTCAAGGTCAAGTTCTTTCGAGTTATTCAGTGGATGTTAATGGATAACAAGGTGGTGTTTGCAAGTTTCTCAGCTTTCACACAGGCTATGTTCTTTACATTCACATTACAAACTTATTGCTAATATGTATAAGAAGAGACCTGTAAAAATGTACATATGAGTTCATCAGTGAGATATGATTAAGAAGAGCACCTTGTCATAACTTAATTCATAAGTAATATTACAGCTATCATTGTTTTTGTTAGTAGTCATTATCATCATCATTATTATTTTTTCATTTACTATGAACATTTTATTACCTTCATTTAGTTCATCAGTTACATATTTGCACTTCATCTCAAGAGAATAATGTTTGGGATCCTGGCCACAGCAAACCAGTAATGATTTTCAGACATTATGGCTATAGAATGTGATTTTTGGCAAAGGGGTAAGGCATGCGTAATAAAGCTGATGGAATTATCAGCATTTATTATTAATGGACATACAAGAAGCGCAGAACCAATTTAGTGTTCTCTCATCATGGACATACATGTATGAGATGTACTGTGACATGTAGCCTGCGCTGACCTGCCTGGAATTTAGAACATTAAGTCCCTTGGACCCTGATAATCTTGATGTAAAAGTGCAATGAAAGGAGCCAGGTTTTTCATCCTCATCCTGAACTGTGATCTCCTCTGTTCTGCAAAATGTTTTTCTTTTTTTATTTCAGTCATTTGTAAATGCAAATGGTTATGTTAATCAGGATTCTGAACTGTCCTGCAGCCCAGGAGGTTTACATTTACATGAAGCTGCTTAGCAGACACCCTTATCCAGAGTAACATACAAACATGCTTCTTTAGTGTCATTCATTTATACAGTTGGATATTTACTGAGGCAATTCTGTTTTGACACTCTTATCCAGAGTAACATACAAACATGCTTCTTTAGTGTCATTCATTTATACAGCTGGATATTTACTGAGCCAATTCTGGGTTAAGTGCCTTGCCCGAGGGTACAACAGCAGTGACCCACTGTGAAGGAGCAGCCTTTCACCCCACCCCAACAGACTAAATGTTAAATGTTGGTTGTGTAATTGTTTGTTCGGATGTCCAGCTGTGTGGATTGAGGATCCTCATGTTGTCCATTTTCCATCTTGTGGCATAGGTGCTTTAATCAATCAACTACAGCTGGGACAGGTTTCATGTTTGTCTTAATTGATTATTTAATTGTTTAATTGTTTTGTTAATTGGTCTGTCTGTGAACCAGTGAACTGGTCACACCTGCCCTGATTAGGCTAGTTATATACAGGTGTGTGGCCACACAGAGGGGTTCAGACCTTTGGGAAGCCATTTTGTGTGCTGGTGGCTGTAGACTGGTTCTCCTGTGTTTGTGTATGGTTTTTAAATAAATTATTGTTTTTGTAAGTTTTACTCCTTCTGGTAATTTACGTGTAGAGCTCTGTCACACCCACCTTGGAATCAAGCCAGCAATCTAGCCCTGCTCCTCACCACTACACTACACTACTGCCCAGGTTGCAGCGGGTTGATTCTACAGTAATAAGATAGTCTGTAAGATTTTAAACCTCCAAAGAAAGCATATGAAGAGAAGAAATACTGAACCACATGACAAATATAAAAGAAGACACTGTGGTCCACAGTTTTGACACCCTGAGGGCTACATATGACTGGGTGAGCTGTGGAGCAACACTCACTGGCACTCTGCCGGGACGCCCAGCTCGAGGAGGGCTTTGATCTGCTCCAGGCAGCCGTTCCAGGCGGCCCGGTGCAGCCTGCGTTCATCCAAGGGCGAGTGCTGAAGTCCAGAGGGCAGGCGGGGCCAGCGCTGGAGCTGCCAGCGCTTCAGCCCGGCTGCACGGCGGATCTTCTTTTCAGCGGAATACAAGGACACGGAGTCGTGCAGCTCCATCCATGTCCACAGGACCTCTGGTGGAACGGGCATGGCTGGGCTCTGGGAGTGCAGGGACACTGAGAGACACACAGCACGAAGGGAGCACAAAGGTGCTCGAATGAAAGGAAAAGTGTTTCAAAAGGTATCAGCAGTTGATCCTTGATTCTTGTGGGTAATTAAGCTTTGTAGTATTATTTTGAAGCTCTGGAAGCTACAGTCCTACTGGTTCTCCTGCTTTGGGTTGAGCTTGTGTTCCAAGCACCCCTACTTGTCATTTTAAAATGTGACATGTTCTTTTCATGTTCCAGCACTTTTTCTTTTGGTATTGCAGCACAAGGTCTGTCATTAGCAAAAGGCCTGACAGGAAGGACTATGGAGTAAAGATTATTGCATGGTTGTCTTTTTTAGTCAATTATGTACTTTACGTTAGCTCTTTAGTAGAGTTTAATCAGTTATATACAGTTCTGCGTGCTTGAACTGTAGCAACTACTGAGGCATTGTTTCATGAGGGAAGCTGTATAGTTAATGATACCCATACATTAGGTTTCAGTTTTTAAGGGAAGGCACTGTCTATTCCCCTCCTTCACTAAAACCAGCATACCTCTTGAAGACCTGGCTTGCAATGGTTTCTTTTCATTATGGTGGTTTTTGGCCATACATGCCAGTTTTGAATCACATGATGGAGAATACCGCTTAGCCTGAGACTGGAGAAAGTACACCTTCCTTGATAACTATTTAGGCTTTTAAATCAACTTGCTATTCATTATATCCAATAAGGATGTTTGATTATAATAATATGATATAATTACATAGATGTCTGAACATCAGCATCAATTCTCAATTATAGCTCAATTAAAAAACTATCATGTTTTGCAAATGAAAGATCTGAAGCTGTAAAATAAGCAGGCTGGCATGAATGTGTTCTTTTGATGCCAACTTAGAACATGATGTACCAGTTTACATTCTTTGCAAAAAAAAAAAAAAGAAAAACAGATCCAGACCAATGGAAATTGATTTTGTAAACACACCAGATGGAGGTAGCATTCTGGAGAAAGGAATCGTTTCACAACCACCCATCATATAATGCCTGGTGCTACTCCTTTTTCAAAGGCTCAGATGGTAAGAAGGTCTGGCTTATCAGCCTTAGAGAGAAGCGAAGAACGAGAAACAGGCTTCCCATTGGGAAATGAGCAAGGCCCACTTATCAAACCACATTACTGCCCACATAAAAGCTGGATCCATGATAGCTCTGTGTGTCTTTCTCAAAGCCTGTGTCCTGGTAATGTCCTTGGGGTTACCATATCTTCTCACAACACCTGAAGGTTGTGGATTAAATCCCAAACTGATAGAACGCTACCCGTAGCCTCAGCATTACAGAGATGGTTTGGAGATGCAGATCGTATGCTGGCTTGACTTTCTGTCCAGGGGGCATGCTGATGCTTCATATCACTGAAATGAGTCTTAGCTCTGTCCTGTCCAGGCCAGGACACTGCCTCCAGTAAACATCTCTATTCCCTGTGGTTCTAATTCTGTGTAATTGAAACCACTGCTGCAGTGATCTGTATGCCAGCTTTCTCTACTGAGCATCCACTAACCTGAGAACCTGTTCAGTTTTACTCCGAGGGGAAGTGCACCCTCCTCCTACTTTGGAAGTTTGCCCTCCCTGCTTCATAAGTAACCCTGCCAAAAGGATGTAACTATAGCAACAGCCCATTACCGCTGTGTGCTGTTGGATGCTATTTTGTTTTGTTTTTTTTGTTTCAGCTTATTGCAAAATGTGGTGCAGGCAGTCATTTCCAGCACATGCCTCACCAGGAGAACCATTTTGGCTGTCAAGTACAGGGGGTATGTCAAGGCATAAATGAAAGGGCATCACAGTTAATTCCTCCCTTTCTTCAAGAAAAGACAGAGCTGTACAGTCAAAGAGATAGAGGATCTGCTTTATTTAATGCAATACATGTGACTATAAACCGAATTCGCAAACAAATGAACATGTGCAGGATCTCCGTGAGGCATAACACATAGCTCCATTTTCCAGGTATTAACTTTCTTGAGGACAGAAAGCATTTGCAGAAGGCTTTGCCGTCTCCCCACTCTGCTGAGCTGAGCTCAGAGCAGCAGCATCTCTGGGGGTGTGAGTTAACTGTCAGGCCGTGGGATGGTGGGGGTGGATGTCTCCTGCTAATTTGCCTGATATAGACATCAATTTCGTAACTGCGGAACATTGTACTTTCCCCTAGAAACGTCCCCTATTTCACACCGAAGGGTCTGGGTCCACTTTTCCACTATACCTGCACAGATTTACTGATGATGGCACCTGAAGAAGACTGCACATAAAGAAAGGTGAAACATTTTGAAGCATTTTAACACACAGCATGTAACGGTACACATTTGCAAGGTCTCGATGCAATAAGAAATCAAACACATGTTCAGGCACCCAGCCAAACTGAGTTATCGACATGAGGAATCGTTTTCAGCTCTCTCGGGAGATCAGCAACACTTACTAGCACAGTTACCCCACTCAGTAAGTGCTTAAACACACCTCTGAACCTACAGCATGCTGTGAAATGGCACAAAAGTTACCTTGTGCTGTTTACTCCTTGATGAAGTGCATAACCCTCGGAGGCTTGCTGCAAGGCACCAGCTTCCAGTAATTCCTTAGCGCATTATAACACGAAATTCCGGTCTGTCTGCCTTTGTACTGTGCTGGAAGTGTTTTCTGTTCCAGGAGTGGTTGCCATGGAGAAAGATTTAAGCGGAGTGTGCGTTATCGTGTGATGCTATTTAAGGGGAGTACAGGGCGGAGTGGAGTGTGCCTGGCTTAGATTGCCACAGTGCGCATGCACCTGGCACCTGTGGTGCAAGTACAGATGCTGTCATCCCTGGAGGGCACAAGGTGGCGCACTTGTCAAGGTGCTCATACCCCGAAAACCCACCCTCACCTGAAATGGCACTGGGAGCGAGAGTCAAGTGGAGCAGTTTTGCTCTTATAATTACTGCTTCTCTTACCACTGGATTAGTTTGCTGAAAGTCAACTTCAGGCAAGACTGGCCAAATTAAACGTTACTGCCTTTTAAGTGGGTGTGAGTTTTCTACTCCGTATATTAAGTCCTCACCTACAGGAAAAAATATATTATGCTGAAATGAGGCAATCCACAGTATACATTTGAATTATAAGTCACATAAAGAGGTGCATAGTTACATATCTGCTTATATTTAATGTATGTGTCATCTATGAAAAAAGTCTTCTATGGGAAACATCGCAGCGAAATGAAATCCAATACATGCTGGTGGTTTTTTGCACTTCACTTGTCTTGAATAGTCCACCAATCAGAGAATAATCTATTGAAAATATTCAGTCCAAGTTCCTCCAGTTCTATCCTAGCAACCATCCTTCACACAGATGGCTGCTGGCAGAGAGAAAGCATACAAAAGCAAACGTTCTCTCATTACAAGATAAAATCTGTCTATACAGCACCTAAAACTCTACTGATATGAAAGACAGAGCTGCTCTTAAAGTTTATTTTTGGTTACCATGAGGCAGCTACATGACAATTTCCATGATCTGTCTTACAGTATTCTAATTTTAGTTTAATTTCTTTCCTCCTGCTCTGGGGAACAAATAAAACATACTATACATACTGTACATACTTGTATTAAATAAGGACCTCATTTATGTTATGTCAGTTATAACTTTCATTGTTCTTCTGTAATACAGCCAGAAGAGTATGTCCCTTTTCCTTGAGTGCAACCTGAATAAGCAAAAAATTATTTAATAACTCAGGCATTCTTTTTCCCATATGTATTCGGTATTATATATACATTTGTATGAAATTTTAAAAATAATTAACAACATGACCAAATAAATGATTAATTGTTCACTTATGTGAGTTACCCAAAACAATAAAATGTACTGTGTTTAATATCACAGACAGAACCCCTTTTTTCCACAAGGGGGTGATACAGCATAAGCCCAGGCGGTGCATGGCAGATGCCATACCACAGGGGGGCAGTGTTACTAAGTAATCTGTGCCAGCTTCTTGGTTCTCATTTGGTCAAAACAATAATTGATTTTACAGCTCTGACGCTTTCACCCATGGTGCACGTACCCATTTGGGTAAAAGTACAAAGTACAAAGTGAATAACTGGATAGTAGTCCACCAGTGTTCACTGGCTGTAATGGACAATATTCTACATTTAAGGCTGCATCAGTCAGTCAGGGTTTCTTCTCCAAACTCTCTGTGTAATCAGATCTACGCTGGTAATTGTCGTCTCTGCATCCACCACATATTGCATTTAAATGCAGTCCTCTGAGGAGGTCTGTGTAGCTCAGCCAAGTGATCTGGAGAGAATTCCCTCGCATGTTTGTCATTACTCCTCCAGGCCTCAGTGCCGTCAGTGTACGTTAGGAAAAAGCCACCTCGTTTGTCAGCATGGGGCTCAACTACTGCAAGAGTTCAGCATTAGGTGAAATCTAAAGTTGTAGCCACGACACACCGTATTTAGTGCAACACCCTCTTATGGAAAGGCCAGGCCAGCCCAGGGGCAGGGCAGTTTTTAAAGCTCACCTGGCACCTTTGAAATCAACACGCCTGATGTTTTTATTTCTTTTTTTTTGGGTGGGCGGTGGTGGGGGTGAGTGGTGGTAACTGTGCTCTGAACTGTAGCATTTATTACACACTGCCTCTGTGCCCCTGTCACAGGCTTTAGGTACACAGTCTAAATTATTATCATTGTTGATCTGGAAGATGCTGTTATTGAGACTCACAAGGCTAATATGGAAAAATACAGTATGACAACAGAAACAAGAACAACAACATCCTTAACAGTAGCACAGTGACCCGAAAAGCAACATCACTGTAGTGTTTGCATGGTGCCAGTGAGTCAATGTGCAACATTAACTTGCTTCATGTTATGATAATTGTCATACCAGTGATGAGTATCAATCAATTGAAAGAGTTATGCTAAAGAATATCAGAATTAATGTCATTCTTGAATGATCATATTTTAGATGTTATGTGTGGGACAGGTACAGATTCTGAGAATCAAGCTGAAGTCTAAACTGGTGTTTTTTGTTAATTGTTGGACAATGGAGAATGAACCCACACTTCTGACAGTTACAGGCAGTTCATTCCACCATTGGGGGGGCTATTGAGGTTTGGTATGTTTGGGAGTATGGCAATGCAGAGGAAGAACAGCAAGATGACCAGATTTTGCTGAGAGGAATGTCTGCGCAGAGATGTATGTCTGATGAGCCAATGAAGATAGGCAGGAGTTGTGTACTTAACTGCCCAGTAAATTCACACCAGGAATGTGTATTTGATGCGAGCAGCAATCAGACACCTTTGAAATAAGGAGAGATGAAACATGAGCATGTCTTGGGAGATTCAAGAACAGTTTTGTGGCAGCTCTGAATCAGCTGAAGTAGTGTAGTCACACAAAAAGGAAAGCCAACTAATGGGGAGTTTCTGTAGTCAGAAAAGGATAATACAAGGGCCTTGACCAGGAGTTGGATAGAACAGATGGATGCATTTTTCAAATGTGGTTTAAGAAAGCCTAAAAGAGCAGGCCATCAAAGCCATCTGATCTGTTAAAGAAAACTTCACATTAAGCATATAGTTTACTTGAGCTCCAGAAAGGAAACACTGTAAATACACATATGTTTGTACTATATGCTGCTACTGAGAGATCTTAGACAGGTGAGAAATAGCTGATAAGACAAATAGATCATTGAGAGTTAGTTTGGAAATCATAGTTTATCATATGGACAGCAGTGTAGCATAGTGGTAAGGAGCAGGGCTCATAACCAAAAGGTTGCTGCTTCGATTCCCTGCTGGGGCACTGCTGTTGTACCCTTGGGTAAGGTGCTTACCCCAGAACTGCCTCAAGACATATCCAGCTGTAAAAATGGACAACATGGACAAATTGTTACCTATGTAAGTTGCTCTGGATAACATCATCTGCAAAAAGCCAATAATGTAATCTAACAATCAGGTAGATGTTTCAGTTAGGTTATGGTAATGCACATGGAGATGTGCGAGTCTAAGGATAGAAAAGAAGAAAACAGTTGATTGTCCTCAGCATAGCAGTAGGAAAAAACATTGCCAGAACTACTATACAAGTGGTTTAGCGTAAAGGGAGAACAGGAGGGGGACAACCACTGATTCCTCAGGAACTCCTGTACAGACAGTGTGAGAAATTGAAAGCGAGCCTCCGCAGGCCACCTGGTAAGATTGTTCTCAGAGATGGGAAGCAAACATCTCAGGGTATTGACTGATATTCTCAACCTTGCCAGGTTGTTTGTTTGTGAGACATTAGAGCTAAACAGAACAAGTTCATAGCAGCCTATTTAAGAAGACTTGAATGGAGCTGTGTTCAGTTCGAAGATATATGCCAAAATATCAGACAATCTGAGAAGGATTGCCACAGCAAGGTTTTGCTGTACAGTCTATAATGGGAATAAGAAAACCACAAACATCTTCCACCATGTTACGCTAATGAACAAATGCTCATATCAGTTGGGGGAGTGATTGCATTAATGTATTTACAAAAACACATGAGGCCTTGTAGGCCTCACCTACATCAGAAAAGTTATACTCCACTGATGATCCACAGTCAGTCACTCTTGAGGACTAAGTGAGACCCTACAAATTGGAACAAAGTCCACCATATTGGCTTGGAATAGAACAGCATATAGTACAGCTAAGGAAGGTCATATGGAAAAAAGCTATAAAGCATACAAAAGCAAAATGTATCATGTCATTTTTTATTTTAATTAAACATGAGAACATGCCATTCTAACTGTGTTTTACTCATCCATCCATCTATCCATTCATCTACTGTCTATCCCCTTCATCTACACATCTATTCATTCTATTCATAGATTCATCCAGGTCACATGCAACACATGGAAAACCTGAGGGATGAAACAAGAAAAATCAACCTCTCATCCCAGATTATAGCTCTACAGAGTACAGACAATTGCTCTTAATTCTAGTAAAACTCAGATGAATGTGCGTATGATTAAAAACATAACAGAGAAGAAAATGCATATTTTTAATTTATTTCCCTGCTTAGAGTAATAAATGTAATTCATTCCATTGGCTATGGTTCAACATTTCTGGCAAATGTATCCATATATATGTTGGTAGATGTCCCAGCAGATTTCAGTAGTTCCTTTTTGAAAAATACTACTGTGACATGAAACGCAGATCACAGATGTAAAGCACACTCCCTCATAAGAGGACCACAACATTACAAACAATAAACAAGCATGCCCTTATATGTTTTGTGTTTAGCAAGCTCAGCTCTTAATAACGAAAGCCTTACCTATGTTGAACCACTTCTGCCAGACCAGCTGGCTAAGGTATGAACACTATCAAAGCGAAAGGCTCGTTAAAGTGAAATGTGGAGTAATTAAGATGTGGTGTCACCCCGTGGGGCCGCTGGGTGAATAATGAGCAGTGGATGCGATTGGAAACACGTGGTCTTCCAGAGGAATCCAGCGAAAGATGACGCCGCATAAATCCACTGGGTACTATGTGAGAAAATCAAGGGAACGAAAATTGAAAGAGGCACACAGAATTTTTGGTTCCATTAATATGTTTGAGTGTTTGCATGTGTCCATACGAGGATACAGTACCAGTCAAAAGTTAGGACACACCTGATTAAGAAAATGAGAAACATGCATTCAAAGACATCTTGATCTAAAGACATATGCCTAAATGCCTGAAATTTGTTTCTTTGACAAACATGAATAGTGAAGTTGATGCCTATGTATGAATTTCTTTAAAAAAATGTATTTTTTAAAAATATTTTTGGCTGCTTTGAAGAATCTAAAATGTAAGATAAGTTTTGATTTGTTTGGTCACTGCATAATAAGTAATAATAATAAAGTAATAGTAAAAATAAATTAAAAACCCTTTAATGAGTTTTTGTGTCCAAACCTGGTACTGTATGTCTGTGTGGTTTCTGTGACCCAAGCACACAGTTTCACTGCCAAATGCACCTTCATTTACTGTGAAAATGGACAACATTAAAAAAAAAAACAAGCAGAAAATTTTAGTGGAGAGGTGTCAATTATTTCACAGCAGTGAGACTTCCAAGATCTGAAGAGAATGCCACCTTCATTGCATTGTCTGACACCTCCTTATGTGTGTGCATGGCTTCTGGGAGTTGTAAATATCTATTGGAAAATCTAAACTGTCAAAAAGGTCAAGGAACAGAGGCATATTTGCTAATAATCCTTTCACTTCTAGAGACAGCCTTTCAGAAGTTCTCATAGATGCTAGAAATGACTATGTGTGTCTTTGTCCTTAATCGGCAGTTATATACAACTTAAAAATGTGTAGATTTTCATTTCATACCTGGTAGATACTATGATCATGGCTTGAATGTAATAAAATTAGTTAATTGAGGTTTTCCTGTTTTCCACAGGACTTTGATGCCATCTGAAAAAAAGACCTCAGGCTTGGAGAACTTGTGGCTACTCTAGTTTTCTATATCAGGGATTATGGACCTCTAAATGTAATCCTAATTGAAAGTATAACTCTGATCCCATGTGTGAAAGACCCATGTAAATCACCTTCCTAATTTCCCAGTAAAAATGACTTTTATTTATGGTTAAGTTTGGCCTCGGATTGAAATAACTCTAATGGTTGCCATAATGCTTAACATGTGTTAACACAGCCATTGAGCGGTCTCAGCACATCTCACAATAAAAATAACCATTAGATGCCTCCTTCATGCATTTCTTGCTGTGGTTTTAAAACAGGCCTTTCATCCTGTGCTAAAGAAACATACATAATTTTATATAATTGGTAAGCCCTTCAACATCCATTATATTTATAGAACAATGTACACATAAATCCTTTACAGAATGCCCCTGGGTCACATGAACCTGAGATGAACAGAGATCAACTCAGAATCCCTTAGTTTACTGAGTTCTATCTAAGAATTTCAGGCTGCCACAGGAACAGTTGTCCACAAGAATATGAAATGTATGGCTATATTTCCATTTAAAGCCATGAATTTTGCTTAAGTCAACCCCCACTCAGGAGTTAGCACATGAAATGCATTTTTTTTTTTGTTACTATCGTTTTCAAAAACATTTTAACGTTTTGGCAGAGGTTGTGATTTATAATACGTGTTCTAGTGGGAGTCATTTTTGGATCTAATGCCATGTGTATTTGAATGATGTTCTGTGCACAAGAAAAAGAAAAAAACAGCATATGGCCACAGTTATTAATTATATTTGTTTTATATCTCAAAACATATTTAGAAATAAAACATTCCATACTGATTTTAAACAATAGTTGTCCATTATCTCATTGTTATCTGCCAAGTACTATTTACTTGTTCATTAATATGACTGTAAAACACTGAAACTCTCTCTTTGTAATGCCAGTAAGCCTGATCTAAGGGTCTAAGAATTTAGAGAGAGTAAAGCCCATAGCATCATCAAAATCCCTGCCTGATGATGAAGACAGATTATTATTGTACTTCCTCCTCCAGAAGTAACTCTCTACTGGAGCAAACAAAGCCAGTGGACTAGAAAAAAAAACAAGAGAAGCCAAGAAAATAAACAGCAGCAGTTTAAGTTGCTTGGCTGTCCTTAAAAGAATACTTGTGTAAGCCACTTAGCAAGAAGAAGACCTCCTTTCCCTCATGACCATCACCATGATCTGACCACGAAAGCACACCTTTGCTTTTCAATATTTTGATTATTTTTCTGAAGATTGACATGAATTATTGTCAATGTGTCCTACCCCATCAAAACTGGAAATTGTAATCCAAATTACATAGACTCACATGTGGTTAGTTCTTTGGATGGGGCTCAAATCCTGACACATGGCAATGCTGTAAGAGAAGGGAAGAAAAATCGTATTTTAATTGACAGTCCCTGTATGTTTTTGGGATGGTGTTGTACTATGCGTTGCTGTTTTAAGGGTGTTCCAAGAAAGGGTGGGTCGAGTGGGATCAGGGGCCTGAGAACTTGCCACTCCGGAGGTTTATGTTGGACCTGTGGTCCTGTCAATACCCCTTCAGGCATGCACGCTCGACTGAGGGTGGATATCCACTGGCAGGCCGCACTGCAGTGCATACATGACTGGGAAGCAGGAATACACTCATCAGGCTGGGAGAGGGGCTCGGGCGGGGGACTGGGAGACATGGCACTGGGAACACAGTCCTGCTTTGTGCGGGATGCCAGACATTTTCATCGCTTTGACCCTTTGTCAAACCTATTGTTTCACTCTAAAGACTCTGTCACTGTGTTTGGTATTGCCAGGTTTTCAGAGCAGAAAGTCACAAAGACCAGCCTCCGAATGTGGCTTTCCATAAACAGAAGTAATTAGTGATATGGTTAGAAGCTATCTTGAGATTATTTTCATCATTTTGGGCACACTGGAGAGGTCAGCACTTAAAATTAATGGGAAGCTGTATTTTTATGAAAAAAAAGAATATCAAGAGATTTCTGTATAGAAATGTCAGCGCTGGCTGAGTTGCATGTTAGTTGCATCTGCCAATGCATTTTTCAAACTAAGAAGAAGCATTTGACATTTGAGAATGTAAACATTGACTTCAACCTTAAATATATACTAATTGAGGCAGTTTTTGCAGCTTTTTTTGCTTTAACTTGTTTCAAGTTAAAATAAGACTAATCCCTGCTGGGTTAGCTTAGAAATCCTGACCTAATGTTACATTAAACTGGTTTTCCAAACTCTTCATTTTCTTTTTTTTGATTTTGCCACTCATATTTTAGGTGAATTTAAGCTAGAATGAAACAGGGCTATAGTGCACTCTTCAAAAAAGATCCACAGCCACTTCTAGTTCTGCTCTTTGATGTAATTTTGCCTGGATGCCTGCAAGTGGTCTTGAGGTGAGACAGGATGCCACTGCCACTGTTGTGAGGTCTAACACCAAGACAGACCAGACCCAGGCCCCTCTGAGATATCATGTTTCTCAGCACTTCCTGAGGAATCATGACATCAGAAATGCCCATCACTCTGCAACTGACCAATGCACATCACACTCATGAGCTTTTAACTCAGCTGGTACATTTGTCTCAAAAGCATGGTAGTGTAAGGCTGGGTACACACAGGGGCGGCCTCTTGGAGAGCCAGTGGCTCCACAGAGCATGTTCCATGGAGGTGCAGAGCCAAATAGAAGGGTACCCGGGATGCAGAGCAGGCAAAACAGTTGAAGCCAATCATGTGAGGTACCACATTGTTTGACAATTTCCACCATGTGAGAGTGAACATTCATTAGTACTCATATAGATCATCCCTAAATATGTTGGTACACAGCTCTGGTATGGATGCACAATGTGGCAGTCTCAGTTGTGTTACAAGCCTGTTCCCTCACTGTGAGTAGCTGGTCTCTATATACCCTACGGAACCTAACTAATAAGCTGGCTGTACAGGGGAAAGGCCTTATGTATGTGTATGGTGTATATGTGAGGTGTAAATGCAAAGGCAAAACCATCCTAAAAAAAGAAAAATGGCACGTCTCCCGAGACAGACCCCCAAACAGGTGACTCACCAGTCTAATGGATGGGATGATGCTCAGTAACTGCGACCCACGGCCTCGCGTCGGCACGGTGGCCATCTTTGAGTTTTCCTTCAATTTTCAGTTGGATTAACTAAAAGGAAATGAAAGAAAAAAATGACGACATGTTGGCAGACTCCCCAAGAGTGCTCTTACAGGGAAAGGTAGGAGAGGTGTCCGTGCAGCTGGGCTGGCGTTTTCCACTGTGAGGCCACAGCAACCTGACTAGTGCCTGAACAATGTACGGCTGCAGAACTCCCCTCTAAGTCATAGCTCCAAAACGAATGGTCTTGTTCCATACACTTGCTAATATTACTCAGAACAAAGTCATCACATCCCAGAACACAACAGCCCAAAGTCAGCTCCTTCTTCCTTGTGTTCAAAGCTGCAATGCATCTTTCTCCCTCCTTGCCCTAGTGGAAGGGCCTACTTTTTTAACTGAGGTGGGGGTGGGGTGGGCTGGGATGATGTTCTTCACTATGCAATTATCTGAACAGCATGTGCCAACTCAAAGAAACAAACAACAAACACCAAACCAAAACTGTGTGTGTGTGTGTGTGTGTGTGTGTGTGTGAGAGAGAGAGAGAGAGAGAGAGAGAGGTGTGTTTAGCCATAGTCCTAACAGTTGGCATTAACAAAGCATCAATTGAACAGGTGAACATTGGGAGCATTGTGAGAATCACACAGGTATTTCATGGATACATTTTATTTTTTATAGAAAAGAAGAACAAAAGACTAACACCAGAGGTTCTATGATTCTATTCTCCCCAATACATGCAATGCAACCAGTACCAGAGCTTATGTAGTAATCAAAACTGCTAACATAAAAATAACACTTAACAGTTTAGAAAATACAAGCCATCTGAACAAATTCCATCTGAAAATAAGACTACTCACAATATTTGGAAACAAGTCATTTGACATCATTCTGAGTGCTACTAGTTGTTCAAGTATGGTTAAAATTTTAACATGCCTGACAAAATAAATACTGACCTACAAAACCAAAATGAATATAGTTAAAAAATAATTTAATAAAAGAAATTCTAAAGTTTAAGAATTTGTTAAACTATTATTTCTCTATATTTAAAATCAATTTTATAAAATACTTTTGTACATGGACTTTAAGAAAATAAAAGGCAGATTCTTAAAGAAACGTCCACATACTACTACCACATACATTTAATATTGCTTTTCACAAAAGATCCCCCTCCCACTGCCTTGACATGCGAATACGAACTGACATATGAAGTGACATACGAATAATGGTGTGTGTATACAGAGTAGGTTCATCACCTTGTGTGCTTTAGTTCTTGGTCTCCAGGATAATTTATTTGAAAATGGACCCATACTGTCCTGTTCATATCAGTAACAAAAAATACATATTTCTAGAAAATGATGTTTGGTACTGTAATATTTGGTAATGTTATCCTAATATGAGGTGTCAGTATAGATGCTGTATAAATGAATAGATATATTTACACAGCTGCCAATGCATGCATTTTATATATAATAGTATAATGAGTCAGGTGGAAAGAGAACCTCAGATGGTCTGAAATCATTGGGAGAAACAAGCTGTTGAACCTGGGACAGCACTCCTGCATTACAACAAAATGCAGTCCTGTACACACTTAACATCATGGCTGTGTGAAGGCACAGACATGGTAGAATCTGCACTGTGGTGTGGTGGTCAGGGCACTGGGCTTGGGACTTGGGAGAGTCACTGGACCCAAGATGAGACTTGATTTACTCTTGGGTCATACACTCTCACTTCAACACTCCCAGTAAAAATACAGCTGTAAAAATGAGCCGCAAAATGTATACATTTTTAAATCACCCTGGATGAGGGTGTGTACTGAGCAAATAAATGTCATGTTGTGAGTCATGTTCTTTTGCTAGCTTGGAGCTCTCTGACATCATCACAAACTAACTTACACATAACTTCCTATAGTACACAGCATATATAGTGGTGTTCTTTGGTGATGACATTTTCATATGGTTATTGAGAATTACTGAAGAGGAAGAAATATTGGCAGGAATAGAATGGAAGAAAATGTCCTGCTGTGTTCTTCTTACTAGAACACTTCAATGTAAGAACCAAACAATGATCCTTTCTACAGTGTCAACTGTCTATTATAAGCATGGGATCGGGGGTAGTGTTCTGAAATGGTCAAACAGCATTCTTCACAGTGTTAAATGTCTTAAAGCATAAAAAATTCATATCTCTAGGGATTAGATTTTAACTTGAACAAAAAGCGGAGGTTCAACTGTTCCATCCTCTTATGTTCATATGTAATTGCTCTTTTGGTAACTGAAGTGCGTACATGTTTTTTGAAATTTCAAATTACTTGCAAACACAAGTCGTTTCACAAGTTATGAAAGACAGTATAAGACAATATAAATAACAATGGAACTATCCAGCACCATATCGACAACAGCTTCACCGCAAATCCTCACCAACGCAAAATAAAACATTCTGACACAGATCTTTTCTTGGATGGAAAATTAAAGGAAAGGAAAGCACTCTGCCAGAGTTTCTCTGTGGAGAAACGTTCTCAAGAGAATCAGAGGTTTAGAAACATCAATCAACATGAGCAAGTTTAAAAACTATTGTTCTCCACTCTGTGGTCCTCAGCAATTTATAGATCATCGCTCTCTTATGAGAAATGGCACTGAATAACACTAGGCCAGGTATTTTTACTAAATCATAGGCTTGTTTGGAAACTGTACTCAACATCAAACGTTCTCATCTGCTGTGGATTAGCATCACCACTTCTCAGCATTCAGAGTTCAGAAAGAACAAGAAAAGTGACATTCCTCTTGGTTGTATGATACTGTAGGATACATCAGTATTCTCTGGAAGACTAGTGCACACCAGCGTAATAGAAACATCACAGTTTTATGGTCACCCCACGGTCAGGGCATAGTGAGCCGTCAGGACGGACAGTTAGTTCTAATTCGAGTCACACCGACGTTCAGTTCTGGTCATGTGGAGCCGGTCACTTATAGGACCTGTCCTCACAGTGCTACTGCGGTGGGTGGTATTGAAGGTGGCGGCAGTGCTAACGGCCTGGACAGGGCTGAGGTGCGGCTCCCAGTAGTGGAGTAATCTGCTAACAGATTGGCAGTGGGCTCTCAGTCCTTGCATTCTGGGGGGGAGGGTAAGAGGTCAGAGATCAGAGGTCAGAGGCGGCTGTGGTTTATGATGGTGTGGGTGGATGGATGGGTCACAGGTAGGTGGTGGCCTCGCGGTTCTCCCTCTCCTTCGCCTGGGCCACGGCCACGTTGATGCACTGCAGCCACTCCTCGGCGTGCTTCTCATCCTGCGCCTTCAGCACGTACGTCTTGCTGTCGGTGAAGATCTCGAAGGCCCGCGGCAGGCTGCGGTCCCGCCTCTTCTTCGCCACCACCTTCACGCTCTGCACCTTGCTGAGCTCGATGGGACTGTCATCCAGCTCATCCTTCTGCAGGGGAAGGAGGGAGAGTCATCAGCGAAAGCATTTCCTCTACAGGAGCGACGCTGTAAAACAGAGTTGCTCGAATTGCTGAAAAGTTTAGAATACGATGGTCTGATGATGTCACTCTCCATCACTCAGAGTTCTTTTCACCACTGTTGTTGAATGTGACACAGTCTTACTTGCATAAATCTACAAAACATGTGGGTGCTGATGTTCTTTTTATGTGTGCCTTCAGATTTGCAGACAATTACAAACATTCTGCAATCACTCACAGAAATCACTCTGTGATCTTTTTGCCATGAGTACTGTCTCACACAGCCAAGCAGTCTAAACAGACACAACTGTTCATTTATAACTGTCCACCAGTGATAACTACTTAATGTCTTAACTTCCCAGCTCAACTCACTAGTTGGAGTGGTAGTGTGGCATAGTGATAAGGAACACAACTTGTAACTCAAAGGTTCAGTTCAATGGTGGGGCACTGCTGTCGTACTCTTGAGCAATGTACTTAACCAGAATTTCCTCAGTAAATATTCAGCTGTAAAAATGGATAAATGGATAACATATACAATTTTAAGGTATTGGATAGGATCATCTGCTAGGCAAATTAAATGTAATGTCGCTGAACATACCTCTAGTGTAAAAGTTCAAGAAAGAAGTGGATATTTTCTTGTTGACTTGGGCACTGGTTTCCACAGGGAATAAAATAAAAACCCATTGGCTGTGTGATTGATGTTTAACGTTCTGCTCCATGTGGAGCCTGCATCTCTCTGCCTTTGTGAAGGGGGCTGTGATAACTGATGGACTGCAGACATTTCCTGGGTCAAAGTTCAGCCCATCGACCCCCTGGCCTGCGCTTAACCAAACGTCTCCAAGGACTAGCCCACATCCTTAACTCCTCTGTCAGGCTTCATAGTGAGCCTACTGTGCTTAATGCAGGTTTTTAGTATTCATGTATTCAAACTAGCTACAGAACAGCCGGATGACAACAAGGCTGTTCCACAGGATGGAAGGGTGTGGAGGGTAGCTCTCACCACAGCAGTACACGTGAATGGGAAGGGGAAGTGGGATAGTGGAGAGGGGGTCTCACTAAAGCTGTGCATGCAGACTTTGCTGACATGCCAAATAGCCCCGAAGGTGCTCTGGCTCAGAGAGCTGTCTGGTCCCAATTATGAAGACAGCCCGAAAAAGACAAAGGACTCAGGAATGACGGCAGACAGAGCAAGAAATTCTTCCAGCCAGTGGAGTTCAGGACACCAGGAGGATTAAAGCACAGGCACATCAGGAGCCAATCGAGAACAAGGCACCAGTTTATGGGAGGGCAAACCATCGGCTGATCACCCCGGTGGAGAGCAAGAGGGATGTAAGGCCAAGTGGAGGACAGAGAAACTCAGAGGGCTGGATGTGGTGGGCCCAAAGAAGTTTCAGTGGTCCAACCCGATAATGCTTCTTTCATCTCTGTCAATATTTCCTCAAAGCCGAAAGAATGCAAAACCCTCAATCCATAAAATCTCTCAAATGTGGACCACTGAGTGGTTCTCAGAAGATCTTTGTCCATAGATTGTTTGAAAAAACATGACTTTGTTAAACAATGGAGGCTCTTTGTTCTGCTAAATGAAATTGCTATAATGACCCAGTCTCACATTTTAAAAATAGAAATGGCAGTTTCTAAATGACACTATAAAAGAACACAATATATCTAATTTCCTTGTGTGGCTAGCCATGAATGAATGAATTGTTTTTATGCTAGATTGAATGTTTTGCTGTGTTTGGCATAGTACCAGGGCTCTCTGGTGCCTAGCCGGCCTCAAATCAATATGTTCTTTCAGAGCTTTTTGACTGAACATTTATTTCCATAATGATGGCTTTTCCTTTAGGTTAAATGATCTCAGACCAAATTCAAACTCTATTATCAAAGTCTGTTATGTACACATTGTTAAAATAAAGCTTAGGGATTCTTTCTTCTTTTTTTGCTACTTTTGGGTGTTGATTTTTATCCCAGTTTATAAAACATGATGACTCATGTAATTTCTGCAATCGCCTTTTGGCATAGGGCGTCCTCCAAGGAACCTTACTGGGACCAACATTATTACATTTAGCTGCAGTAAATTCCCTGGAGGGAAATTAATGCTTTATCATATGATGAGGTTTCCATTGTTCCACAGACACTCTCATCGTGATTCAATTACAACAAGGGAATGATATATATATATAATAAAAATAAATAGGACAGGAGGCATTGAACAGGGTGGTGGTGGAGACAGGGGTGAAAATGCATAATCATTCTTTGATGTGCTCCTCAGAGTGTGAAATGTATACCTACTGATTTTCCTTTTCGGAAGAGGAGCTGGTTGCCAGCCAAGGTGAAATAACGTGTTTTCCAGCGTTTGATGAACTTCCACCGCACCTGTTTCTCCTTCAGCTTTCCCTCAATTAGTGGCTGGCCCTCTTGGTTCACAACTGAAATGAGAAGTTATATTTTTAAACAATTAAAAAAGAGGGACTGGAAAACAGAACTCTGACAGGGAGTGTTTGTGCATGTGCATGCTTGTGTGCGTGTGTGTATTTCTGTGATCCTGTGGTGGTCATATTAAGTCAGTGTGACAATATCTCAACCGATGGTGATATTCACCAGTGGGGGGGGATACTGTTTTGTTCTTTCAGATACTGGAAACACAAGCACTTTGACGCACTCACAATTCCAAATAAATACTCTTTCACTCACACATCTGGACACTTTCTATTACACACAGGCGCACACAAACACATGCTCACTCACTGACACACACAACTGCACTGACACACCTGCACTTAAACCTACACACGCACACACGCACACACGCACACACGCACACACACACAAAGCCTCTATCACCTGGGTCTCAGTTATGCCTAGGCCTGCAACGACCTCGCCACTCCCCATGGCCCATGTTTGCCTCAGGGAACAGAGAGGAATTGAGTCACTGAAAGTACCCGGCGCTGATCCATCCCATCCGCCCACAGCCCACCGCTGGACCCGCGCCACCTCCGCCCCTCTAAGCTGTCCTACCCCCCCAAAACAAAACACCAGCCTGTGGCCCACAGTGAAAGAGAGTTAATGACCATTGCAAACTGCAAAAAAAGGCTGTATTTCCCTCACAATGTTTTCTCATTTTATTACTCCAGTGAGACACAGAACACAACGCCTTGCCTCTGTCTGTCTTCATCAGGGACATTCAGGCCCCTGTGCCTCCCCCGCACATTAGCTGGACCTGTCTGGACATTGTTCCGGAGGTGTTTTGCTTTCTGGAGAGCTCTGTTGATGAACAGTGCCAGTAAAACAGGAAAACAGGGTCTAGCTAATCCAAAAGAGCAAACAGTGGGCCATTGTCCTTGCTGAAGGCTCACCAGTATATCTACCATATTTTCATATTCTTAGATTCAGAAAAAAAGGTCCTATCCAATGCAGCTGCCATTAAAAGATTATTACCAAGCTGCGTGACCTGTTGCTGACCATGCACAGGATTGTATAATAGAACATTATGACATTAGTCACAGGTCTACATAAGCAACAACTGCTACGTTTCTCTGGCATAAGATAGAAAATCAAACATAATTTTACACAAGCTGCTGCAAATCACATTACACACTGACAGCATTACTGTAACATTTTATGGCCGTAACACTTTACATTAAGTGCAACTACATCACACTTTCAGGAGTGTTACCACTTTATAAATAGGTAGGACAGGATTCTATACACACACATAAACATCTGTAAACATTGTTTACACAAAACTCCAACTACCCAATTGAAAAACAGAAATTTCAAACAACCAGCTTTCTCCTGGCTCAGTTTCACATTTGGAGAGAACTCAATATGGCACCAACAACCTCAAAAGGTTCTGCCTTAACATGTATCCACTCTGGCACAGGGCAGTATAATTGTACATTCTGAACACAAAGGTAAAACACCCATGTATGGAGTCTCTATATATGGTTTCACATTTAATCTTTCAAAATGAGAGAGTAATCTCTCTGTTTATAGAATGCAACATTTATATTTTGACATCTTAACCCAGAAGAATTAAAGGTAACCACAAAATACTGAAATACTCTTTTAAGAGAAGCCTCCTCTTTTTTATGAAGCCCTCTTTCTTTTGGAAACACTAGTTTCCAGAGCCTTATTTTCAAATTATCAGCAATCAGTTGCACATTTTTTGTGGGCATGAAAATAAATGTTGATAATCCTTGAAATATGGAAGTAAAAATAATAATTAATAACAAGGTGTTGAAAAATGAAATTATGCCAAGGCTATTTGTAAAGAATTCATAAACAAGACTGATATAATGCACGATATGTAAAAAGTGGAACAATGTGTGTAAAACATATCACTGTATATTGTTCTTCGTCTGCCACCATAAAGCACAGCATTTGGTTATAACTGCTTAATAAAGTAGTAATGTCAAGCTCATGAAGATGTAGTAAACTTTACGAACCTCTCATGTTAGACTTAATATAAATTGGGACCCATTTTATTAATTCCATTAGGTTACCACACCATTACAGAAATATTAAGAGGAGTACTCTACTTTGGCTGTTCAAGGCAAGGCCTCATAAAACCAGAACAGGATCATGTCCACCAGTCCAGCAGCCAAAAATAAAACGTGACCTCTTCCCCTTTCCCTCTCTCCCCCTCCTGCTCTCCTCTGTCTACAACTATCTGGCTGTCCATCAGCGATGACCAGTAGCCTGTGCCTCACGTGTGAACACTGCCCAAGACATTATTTATGTGAGAGCACAGTGGAAAAAAAAACCTTGAGTCACTGTAAAAACTTGGAGCAGATGTCTCCTGCACAAAAGAGTTGTTGGAATGTGTAGCCAGGCAGTGCTGAATGCACGGATCCATTCCTCAGATTCCACAGATTGTAGTGTGGTTCCAGTGCTCACATGGGTGTGTGTGGGCCAAAGCCCCACAGGCTGCGCCAACACACCGAGTCATTTAAAGCAAACAAACAGCAAAAACAGCCCAAGAAACAAAATCTTTTACACATGACAGCGTTAACGTGCTCACGCATTAGCTTACAATATTGGCTTCGAACATCTTATACAGCCCATTTAACACTTTTTTTGATAGAAATGCCAAGACACACAGGTCCAGCGCTTTAACCATTACCCTACACTGCTGCCCATGATCCACAGGTCCAGAGTCCATTGCTCTAACCACTATTACACAGCATCAAATGGCAGCTCCTCTAAACCTGTCATATTCAATATCTATTTTTCTCAACTTGTAAAAACAATGAAACATACGTCAACTTTGAAAGCAACGAAAGCCGTTGTTGTTTATGGAACATGATCCCAACTTTTGAACACTCTGACAACAACTGTATCCGAAGGGAACAACTACATGAGCTTCTCAGGGAGGGTAAATAACTTGCTCACGTGGCTGGACACTTTCACAAACGCAGCATGTTTCCAAACTTTGTTTCAAGTGTGTGTCCGCGGGGTGGAGGCAGGTCAGGTGGGGGGTTCATTCCAGGGATTGATGGAGTTGTTGTGATTGCTGGCGACCTAAGATTTCACTTTGCTGCTGATGCAGAGGTGTGAAGATCAGGACACTACTGTTACACTGAGGACACTCCAAGCCAACAGAGACCAACACGACAGCTGTGATCCTGATTCAGTTTTACCTGACAGATCAGATCCTGAAAATTATTGACCTGAAAAAGTTCAGCACGTTCTGGCTTTGCTGGAAAGAATTCAACAAACTGCCAGAAGCCACAAGAGGTGAAGGTTTCTGGAGAGACTCAGGGAGGCTATAGGGCTGTAGTGGCGGTGTGGGAGCTGTCCAAGGGGGGTTAACTGAATGCTGAACAAATGTACAGAGGGCAGTGCGGATGCCCATGTGACAAGATGACAGCCGGTATTTTTTAATTTCAGTTTTACAGCTCTCAAGTGGGAGGCCCCCCGGCCACTCAACAGAAGAGCTTAAGTCCTGGGGGTAGGTAACTGGAAAACAACACAAAAATACATACACTTACACACACACTCTGGCTCTTCACCCAGAGAGCTGTAATGAATTTGACACTAATTTCCTGAAGCCAGTGCTCTTTTTCCAAGTAGAGAGGAAGCATCCCGGGAGGATTTCTCCAAAACAGCATCAGCACTTCAATTTGTTAAAACTAATGTGTCACTGGTAAATTATGGGACAAAAACATGAACAAAACAAAATCCTGAGCATTTTGAGCATTGTGACGTGCAACTTTAATCATCTTCATTCAAGTCAAGGAATGGAAATCCAGGCAGAGACAGAGCTGGACTCCCAGTTACAAAAACTGCTTCCTTGATGATGGATGAAACTAATCAGAAGGCTTTTCACTACACAGCTGGGGAAGACAGGTCTGTGGTCCAGACTCCTGACCACATTTGGCACTTGCTGATGGATGGGATGAGAGTGGGTACTAATGCATCCACAAAGCTTGTGGGATCGAGTTTGAAACATATACCATATGTGAGGGAGAGTTAGTGGCTGTTAGATTGAAAGGTTCTGAAGTGTAAGGAAAGAGTTCCCTGTAAGGCATCAGGATGCTGATTTGGTTCATTGTGTTTTTATGCTGTTATTTTCCATTCCAATGCCTTTGTCCATGTAATTCACTTTTGTTTTTATTTTGAAAGGCTGTACAAGTAGTACTGTACAATGTGTACTGTACAATGAACAGACCCACAGTTGATTGGTAGAATAAGCAACTGTTCTATTCATAAACAAAACTACAGAACCACAGCCCAGTTTTCTTCTCCCATATCTCTTTTTTTTTAAGGAGTCATTTCCTTTTTCTCGTACAGTTTAATCTGTCTTACCCAAACTAAACTGGATTCAAGGCAGGCCACTCTTCGAAGACTGCTCTTCTCTCCATTACAGGTGAACTTAACTCTGAAATAATGGTCTCCCCTGGTAGTCATTGGCTTTTTGGTCACTGTTCTCAGCTTGGCTGCATCTTATCTCTCAGCACGATCCTACAAGGTAACTTAGAAAGGATTAGTACTGACCTCATGCAGCCTTTCAACTCAATTTCCTTAGGGCTCTGTGTTTGGACCCCTAATGTTCTACCTGTACACAAAATCTATTTTTTGTTGTTATTGCTTCTTATGGCTTTCGCTGTTGCTACTTGTACTAATGACAGTCATTGACTCTAATGTTTCTCTTTTTTCCAGCTCCCATACAGAGATCTTCTCACATATTTCAGCCTGCCACTAACATCTTGACCGTGATGAACAGGCACCCGAAGCCCACTCTGGTCTGTTCTATATCCCAGTCACATCTTCTTTTTTCCAAGAACATCACCCTGGTCATTACACTACCTGCCTCCCAGACCAATAAAAACCACCTTAGCCATAATCCTTATTGCTCTGAGAAAAAATCTCTTCCAACATAAGTAAACATTTCAGTGCCATCCACCGTTGTTCACCTCACAGCAGAATTCAAATGTAAACTATGAATGGTACTATATAATTTCAGAGAACTTTGCAATATCTGTATGCTTTTAGTAGTCCCATTAATTCAATGGCAAAATGAACTGAACATGTTCATTGTATTTCTTAGGTTAACACAGTAAATTTTATTCACCAGTGGGCCAAAGTGACCACTGAATCACAAAAAGAAAATACCTCAGACGTCTTCTGACATTCACAGGTGTAAATTAATATCTCATAATATTTTTCTTACTGGATTGTACCTAAAGGGATTTAGCTTCTCTTCTCTATTTAAACAGACCATTTGAAAAACAGAGACACAAACAGAAATTTGTCTGCCTCCTCTATCTCCTCAGCTCTGAGATGGGACATCCCCAGGTCCTGACAGACCACTTGAACCAGGCACAAGTCTAATCAAACACTTCCCTTAAGAGACAGAGCCAGAAGGTGATAAAAAACTGCGAATGACTCTCTCCTGCGAATGACACTCTACCAGGGCCAATCCTTCACATCCTCATCCCAAGCACAATGTGGGGAGTTCTTCTCAAAGCTTTGGCCGACACAAAATGTTTTTAAAACATAACACAAGGGAATGCTTTATGCTGGTCGGGGCCACCACTTTCAACTGTAGCCTCTCTGTGGAGAGGCCGGGAGTTTTTGAAACCCAGTCACCATTCTCCATAACCCCTGACCCGTCTGAAAAAGAGCCCAGACCGTATGTACAACGGTGCATAACACAGAGCCGTCATTTGCTAAGCACTAATCACAGATCAGCCATAAAGAAACAGTGATGAACAAAATAGGGCTTCAGGTGGCATTGTACATACTAATATGACTGCTTCCTGGATAATTGATCAAATCAATCAGAACATTTTCAATCAGCGCAAACCAATCAGATCAAACAAATGAGAACAGCATGTGGTTCAGGCTAATGACATTACTCAGTACTTGTTATTTTACGGGATGAGAGCAGGAAAGAATTGGGCAAAAAGGCCATGGGCCAATGATAATAATCCCAACCTTTAACAAGTAAATATTCATATAATATATTTAACTAAGACACCTGTTGTTATTTTATGGGTGGCGGTGGTTGGTGATTATAGAGCAGGTGATTGTGGTCATGGTTGGTGATTAGAGAGCGGGTCTTTGTGGTCGTGGTTGGTGATTACAGAGTGGGTCTTTGTGGTTGTGGTTGGTGATTACAGAGTGGGTCATTGTGGTTGTGGTTGGTGATTACAGAGTGGATCATTGTGGTTGTGGTTGGTTATTACAGAGTGGGTCATTGTGGTTGTGGCTGTGACTGGTGATGAGAGAGTAGGTCATTTTGATTGTGGTTGGTTATTAGACAGTGGGTCGTTATGGTTGAGCTTAGTGATCAGAGAGTGAATCAGAGTTTTTACATTCCTTTGACCCCAACATAACAATGACCACATCACAGTCCCTCTCCCTGTGAGACATACTGGTATACATATCAATGGCAGATCATACAACATGTATGCAAAAATCTCCTTGAATATTACACTGAAATTAAATTAGCATGTGAGGTGAATTTTTATGGCAGGATGCAGACTCAGTTTAATTTAACAAATGATTTCAGTTGTATCAAGGAATTTGTTCCAATCTGATATTACTCGGGGAAGCATCTTGGGAGCAATCCTTCACTTGGCTTTGTGCATGGAATGCGTAAATGGTGATGACAGCTGTAAACATCTATGGGCATGGGGAAAGAAGGTTGTCGACAGACAACTGACCAAAATAAAGACTTGTAACACATGTGCGAACCAAGCAAACAGTTCACAGACTTCAAAGATCAATTGGTCAACACAGAACACCTGATCACTAAGCCACAAAGTGAAATATAATTTAGCAATGTGATGTAACTGTAATCTCAGATAATTTTTATCAATTACAACCTTATCAAAGCAAGAAAACAAGCAAAATATCATGGTAGCTGGCTAACCATCGCTTAGCAGTGTTCAGGTCATCTTGTGCTTGCCTTGCATAGAGTTGGTGCTGGTTGGTGTGTGGAAACATATGGTATTGACTGAGACATCATCAAAATTTCTGTAACCTAAGTTAAACTTCGTTCAAAGTCTAGTAGAGTCCCCAAAGCAGTCCTTGGTGAAATGGTTCAAGCACAAATAGGAAAACCTTAGTAACTGCACTTTCCCAACTACACAAACCCATTGGGAGTACTGTTGTGAGTCTGTTGGAAAATAATGATGTATGACTCGACTAGGACCTCTTCAGCTGCTGTGACATGAATGTACGACATGCTGTGGCATGCTGAGGCTGAAGTTTTCTGTATTGATTCATAACTCCCTGCTGTCCCCCTCTGTTTTGCTCTGGTGAAGCAGTGACTGAAGTCAACAACCAGGGATCTACCGTTTTAAAAATGGCACTCAGTCATTGGTTCATTGTGTTTTGCAACACTACATTAGCAAACAATTAAAGTTTGTGTCTAACGTTTCTAAAATTTTAAGACTGTTCTGCCTTCTGATAATCATTCTGCACTAAGCAAGATACTGTATATACATGTTTGTACAGATACAGCAGATCCAAATGAATAGCACACCACAATTCTCAATGTTCCCAAAGCTGGTAAACAAGCAAAACTCCAAGCGACAGAAAGGAGCCGACTGCTATCGAAAACTAACCCAAAGCATCTGTACGTGAAAGTTTCTCCAACCATCTCCAATTTTGTCTTTAGTCCATTGTTCCTGTAACCACTTCCACTTGTGCAACATCAAAAGGAACTAGTATCCGAGAAAACACACAACATACAATGAAGACGCAGCATGTTTCTACTCAGGTCTGACAGAGCAGCTTCTATTTGGATTTTGACAGAGCTGCGTTTTTAATCTGTCACTCATTTCCACTGTCTCCCATTTTCTGATCTGTCTGCAGGCATACAAGGGAGCCAAGACATCTGGAGTCCACATGCTCCTCACTTTTTTGGTTCTGTTAACTACAGAGTTCTGTGAAATATTCCTGCTATGGCGGCAGTGTACTTAACATATTCCCTCTCCCTGAGGTTCTCCTGATACAAATTGCACATGATTCTGCAGAGAGGATGTAATTAACAAGAAGAAAAATGAGAGATCGTCATGTAATAACCCATTTGTTCAGTTTTTCTGACACAAATTACCCATGATTTTCTGAAAGGGCAGGAATTAAAAATTAAAGAAAGAATGATTATCATGTAATAACACATTCATTCTCCCTGTAGCTGATCCAAATTACCAATGGTTCTCTAGACTACCCAAAATGTTTGACCCATCATCCTCTGGAGGGCTGAGATGATGTCAGACAGTAAGGTGCACCTTCAGTCTTTTAAGGTGGATCTCGTTTACATTTGACTTTAAATCAGCAATTGACAGGCACCTGGATAAGACCATTTCTTTTCTCATCTCAGACTGCAGATCTGAATACTGTGGACCTCATGGGCCCATACACCCTTCATCTCACAAAAAATCACACTGCCTTATATTATTTCTTAAAGTCTAATGTTTCTCAAAGCCTGATTTAATACATCAAGACCCGTGACCTTCACTGACATGTGTATCTGTGTCTTATTTTAGATCTTTGAATTTGTTTGATTCATTCAATTACGGTGTATAATACCTGTGGCTTTCTCTGGATTATTACACATAAAGCACAGCCAGCCTCCTGCTTCTTCACTGTAACCAAACAGGTCGAAGAAACGCACTTCCTCCAGGTGTACCTGCAAGCTGTCCAAATCCTGGAGAGAGAGAGACAAGGGAAGACAAGTACTGAGTAAGAGAGAGAATGCCAGTAACCTCAAAGGTCGAAGAGAATGCCACTTCATGTTTACTCAATGTGGACAGAAGTGACTTGATGCAGAAACTCTGCTTCACAATTCTGAGAAGTGTGATGTGAAGTAAAATTTTTCTTTCATGATCACATTAACCCTAGAGTTTAAAGATGCAATGTACCGTCGGCCTTACCATCGCAGACATAGTAAGATGAGACATCTACAATCCAATGATGAATCTCTCCTACGCACCCAGTCTCAACATCCCTCTTGACCACTTACTCCTGGATAAGGAGCAGACTATGTTCAAGCTGAAGGCCTGACATTAGTCCACATCTGGAAGTGCTTTACTCACTGGCCTGGGATCAGTGCTTGTGTCAGCGGCACTCCGCCTGAGCACAGACACACTTCTAATCTCAATGCCGTCATACCAGGGCTCCCTCACATCATGTCACAGGAGAGAAACTGTTCTTTCTATGTTCCATACATACCATCATATACCTGTCACATACTATTTTTCTGTACCTCCATATCCTTCATGTATTTTTGTCCTAGTCTTCACACGTACCTCATGTAGGCTCTTCCCATGTCTTTCATATAGTCCTCACATTATGAATCTCTCTTCACAGACATTAAGATATCTCACTAACAAACCTGTCTGACCCAAAAGGGACCAACTATTTAATCATTCATTAATTTTCTGAGTTGTCATAACTGTTTTATTGTGAAGGATACTGTGCACATCATCTACTTCTTTCATGTGCTTGTTTCTTTGTGATTTCTTGTATAATCTTTGCTGGCTAAATTATTTTATTTGCTGATGCCATCCTTTGTGTCTACACCAGAGATAACTGTGTCATGATCCATTGTCAAACTGGTTCTGAATACACCACAATAGTAAACAGCAAAAACTCTGCTGTTTGTTGAAAAAAAAAGGTTTATGGTGAATGCATCACAGTTTATAT
Source organism: Megalops atlanticus (assembly GCA_019176425.1). NCBI lineage: Eukaryota > Metazoa > Chordata > Actinopteri > Elopiformes > Megalopidae > Megalops > Megalops atlanticus. The sequence continues at coordinate 20,920,980 of CM032883.1, read as the reverse complement.
CTAGGAACAGCAACTAAGAATATGTGAGAATCATAAATGTACTTGATGTGCTTGCTGGTGTTTATTCCTTTGAAGTTTCAGTCAGAGGTGTATTCTAACACTGAGATTGTGCTTAAGGGATTCGGAATGAATTAGCAGCATGTCATTGGTGATTTTCAAAGCTTACAATTAAAAATCTAACAATGTAACCAAGGGTTTTTTTCCCCTTAGGTGAGCCTACATCCTAACACAGAAGAACTGTGAGCATGAATCCAATCAAATTAAAACATGTTAATTACCACCGTAAATCATGTGTATGAGTAAAAAATAATTTGTCTCCACTGGCGTATCTCTCTGGTTAGTGTGTTAGTGGTGTGGTCTGTGTGAGACCATTTGTGGTACACGGAGGTAAGGTTGTCAAGTTACACTGTATTTTCAGTTAAGTTCATGTTTTTCATTGCTAGAAGCCTAAAATTCTAAAAAATCTTCAGTCATACATGTTTTTGTGCGTGTGAATACTGATGGTCTTTTCAGTCTCTTAAATCCTGACAGAAGGCTAATCTAGGCAGTCTGCAGGCAGCAGTTTTTCACCAACCCCAAACACCATACGTCTTAACATTGAGCTCCTGAGCTGGGCTGAGAGGCGGAAATATGTTGCAGGGGGACAAACTGGATATGGTTACAAATGATATTTTAGCGACGCTTCATTTAAAATCTTTTAAACAGCAGAGGGACTTTAGCCTGTTTCTGATTCATATAAGTTTACATTAATATAAAATGCAGGTCTGTGGCAGTACATTGATTTGCATGAGTTCAGATCTCTCAAGAAACATGGCTTCACGTCTTGCTGGAAAGTAACAGTATGTTATGGAGCAGCCAAAGCGAAGCTTTTCAGATTGTGAGAACATGAGACTTGACTTTATGCATTTCACACACAGGAGAATTTTCCCCAAAATGAGTCATTTTAGGCTGATGGTAAGATGTGTGTACCAGTTCAACTGCTGCGCCACAAACAAGAAGTTCATTTGTACTTCATGAAACAGTAATGCACAGGCCACCTAATTACACTCAGCCAAACTTGGACCATCTGGGGGCATATGGAAGGGGGCTGCCACCTCTTCTCGAACTAAGTGTTCCCTTAAATACTTTCATCCTTTCCCGTTAATTCCGTCAGAGACTCAGGGATTCCTAATGCGCTCCATGTTTGTTGGCAGGCACTGAGCTTGCGGGACCTGGCCCAAAACTTTAACCCATTATTCCCTGGTCCCTACAGCAGGGATGTAAGGGGAAGAGGGAAAAGGGTAGGATCCAGAGACGGACTGGTCCCCCCGGAGACCGGGCCACAATTTAAAATCGTTTGAGCTGATTTTGAACCTGGATTCTTGGCTGGTGGTGCGTATGACTCCTGCGGTCATCATGCGACACGGTGGTCTCTCTGAGCTGTCTGCTGGCCTGTCTGACATGTGGTCTCGTTCATACATGTGGGTCCTGCTACAGTTTCTAAACTTGAAACGCCCAAAAAGCAGGGGCCATAAGGCCGTATCATCAACTAAACTGCTAGAATAACAAAAATCATAAAGTCATTCTGGTGAAAACATGTTTCAGCAGTGACAAGAGGGCCAGATGATAGCTTCAGGCAACAAGAGACAGAACAGCTACGCTCTTTGTATCTGTCTGGAAATAAGTAAGAACGTTTCCTTCCCATGATTACAATCTTTTGGAACGGTACACTCTACAAACTATGATTCATATTTACAGACAGGATTCCACTGTGTGTGTGAATGTGAGTGTGTGATTGTGTGTGTGTGTGTGTGTGTGTGTGTGTGTGTGTGTGTATGTGCGTGTGCGTGCCACATGTCTGAGCATGCATGAGTATGAGGAGGCAGCAGTTGGTCAGCATCCTCATTTTTTTTCTCTTATTTCTCCACCTCTCTCTAAGCTTGTTCAGTGAGTCATGACAGGTGTCATGATATCAGTAATTGGTAATGATTACGAATTTGCAAAGACCATGCTGCGCCTGGGCCTATTGCATGCTGAGTCACTCGAGCCTCAGCCGTGAGTGCTTCTGTTCGGGAAGCAGCCGAAATCACATCCTTCGCCTGGAGAACTCAGACATCCCACAAGCTGTGTCTGCTGGCCCAAACCTGCGAGATCCCCTTCCTGCATGCCTGTGATTCAGAACATTGGCCTGTGAGGACCAGACAAACTGCCCCAAACTGTAAAATATTGAAATAACTTCAATGCCCCCACCAACAAGACAGGACATGTTCAGCACGTACAAAACTCATGCAACTCTAAGCAGTTTCTTGTTCCTGGGGGATGAGGGGAGGGTTAATCAGGTTGAGGAACAGAGAAGAGTAGGCTTGAGGAGGACTGAAAATCTTCCCCACCCCCATCCATTCACCCGTGTGATTCCCTGAGCACACACACACACAGACATACGCCATGTTCCTCAGCCATAGCCGCAGTGTTGAGTAAACCAGACCAAAACAAAACAAAGAGCTGTGTACGTAAATAGAGCTTTCTTCAATCCTGTAAGCAAGGATTCTACCAAAAAACAAAGACATGATTATTACGTCTTCATACCGGTGTGTTTATTTATCTGTTCTTCCTCTTTTTCAGTGGAGCGGTGCACTGGAGAAAATGGCATGATCTGTCATTGCCAAAATGACATGATTCTAATGCCTTCAAGATGGGACAGAGTGCAAATTCCTGCAAGACCTCCTGCAACTAATACTTTTTTTCCTTTAACTTGTGGGGGAAGGAAAAAACATTTCAGCCACATTATAAAATCCTCCACACACTACTAAACTTTTACTTCCAGGTGGAAATAATTGTGGGCTCGCTCTCTCTCTGCGGCCCGGAGAACTAAACGTTTCCCATTGCCGCTTTTATTCCCAGCGTGCCCGTTGCCCTGGAACACCGTAAAACCGCCAACGGCAAGCCGCGATCTCCGCGCTCTCTGCGGCTCCCTGCGACCTGCTCCCCCGTGCGAGCTGTCCAGCACCGTGTTTGGATTCCGCTTCACTGCGAGAGAAAATAACTACTTTTTTTTCTGTTGAGGGTCATGAAAGTAATTTAAGTGTACGGCTACCATGGGCACTGAGACGAAATAGAGCTGTTCGGTCTGCTAATAAATTGGTGACTCTCCATTCAAAACAGATCCCAGATAAGGGTCCGCAATCCAAAACAAGCACAGGGCATAGTTTCGTGTGTCCAGTTTATATCCAGTACCCCCCCCAACCACGTTTTAAGTAGCCTGTCTGTGTTCTTTTCCCATAAAAAGGTAGTTCCTCTTTGATATTTACTTATCGGCAGGAAGATGATTAGTAGAGCAATAACGTTTTATTTATTTATTTTTTTATTATTCCTCATAGCATGTGTTTTCAATCTGAGCATATGCTTCTGATTGAGGACGTACTCAAAGCAGGCTCACTGCACACTGCATAAGACAGGGAAAGTTCTATATTCAAAGCAGGCCAGGCTGAATCTCAGCACCACAACCAATCAGAAGAACAGGGCCTCTCTATCTATTGAAATATAAATAAAAATAAATAAATAAAAATAAACACAATTCACGCAGGCTATCTGTGTCATAGACCATTTGGTGTAAACCAGGTGGGTTTGGAGTGGAGCGGTATGATAAGGACAGCCATAAGGACAGCCATGTGCTTTTAATAAGGAGGCGGGTAAATAAATCATTGGATCAATAAAGCAGAGATACCGTTACAAGAACCCTCGTTTTTTCCGGGAAATGTTAAAGAGTCCATCAGAATCTGTTAGCGTTTTCTCTGTGTACAATGCTGCCTGCTGTATACACATACCATATGGTCAGTCTGAGTGCTGTTTCTGCATACACTAATGCACTCATCTAGATTGAGAAATTACCCTGAAAAAAAAAACACAGCTGTATTTCCTCTCTAATTCTAATTATTTCCTATTGTCCGCTTAACATTTCTTGTAATGACATGAGTGCATGAGGGTAGACGTTTTGCTTATGGAATTCCAGTCCCATAAAATGACCGAAGTTAAACATGAAAACAGTCGGCTCTTTTGGGTACCCCTGACCTTCGACCTTTCACTTCAGTGCTTTACATCTCAAACTGTGTGGTTTCTGAGGTCATTTTCCATTCCGCAATGCTGCCAAAGAGAAGCCAGCAAATGGAGCGATTCCTTGCAAACAGGACGCCGACGGGCCACCCTGCACGGGTTAGCGTGGCTGTGTCGAGTTCATGGCGGAGGCGTCATGGACGCAACCCTTGACTGGGGTGCTGCTTGTGGGTGAGAGGAGGTCAGCAGGAGTCAGGGGTCAAGCACACGGTCACTGCTCTGCAGGACTGCAGACAGACAGATGGGGGTGGATGGAGTAACGTACCTTCTTGTGCGGGAAGCCAGCCTGAATCATAGCCGTCTCAAAGCTGTGCAATCCCTTGATCTGCGTCTTCTCCCACAGGACCTTCAGAAGCTGTACAGCCTTGTCCTCTGAGGAGAGGGGCTCGCTGGCCTTACTCTGGGAGAGCACAGAGACTACAAGTCAGCAACTTATCCCACCAGCTGGGGGAATGTAGCTGGCCTCCTCACTAGTAAACTAATAGAGACCACCACATCACTAGCCATACACAGGTACTGGGGGAGGTCAGATATACAGGGGGACTGATGTTTTTCCAGACAATAAAAAGGAAATGAACGGAAATATTCATGAGTGAATCCATCTGCCATGTGAGGACAGGAGATGCTAAGCTGTTTGAAGATTCAGAAGACCTGGCTCAATGTAGTCTTTTTGCTGCTTGCCTGCCACCATCTGCTCTGAAGGTTCAGCTTTCTAGAGCCTCATCACCACTGTGTCTCATTCCAACATGCTCTAGAATCTCATTTTAACTGAGCATCAGTCAGGAGAGCTCTAGAACTGTGCTGTCACTAAACCTTGATCGTGAAAACTCACCTGTTGGGAGAGCAGCATGATGTGTATCCAAAGGTGTGGCTGGCGGCTGCTGAGCTGAAAGCTGGACTTGCCGTAGAGGCAGTAATGCCCCTTCAGGGGGCAAGAGAAGGAGAGCTTGACCATACACCCACGGCTGGAGTCTGGACGACAGGCATGTAGGAAGAGAGCACTCTTAAATCCCACCAACATTATTTACACTCCTCAACACCTACCTATTTATATATTTGTAGGCCTACTGGTGTATTGAAGAGGTGGTTACAACACTGGACTCTGTGCCTGGGGGTCAATATCTTTTAACACCAATCTTTCAAGCATAAACTCATTGGCACAGGTATAAAGTAGGTAACATGAGTGGCACTATGGTGTTATGGTTACAGTGCTGGGCTTGTATCTAGGATAGGGTACTGACCTTGTTCCCTTAAGTAAAGTGCTTAGCCTCGCTGTCTCCTGTAAATTATCATCTGTATGACTACAGAATATGTAATAATGTAAGCGATATAAGTTGCCATGTATACCTGTGTCTGCTAAACAAAGTAATATTATTGTAAGCATGCAGAATCAGAAAATTTGTTTTTTTCCCTTATATTGGGCTTTAATCTGTTGTCAGTATCCTTAATTAAAACATATGTAATATTATACAATATATTATACAATATATACAAATATGGGCATTTTTACATAATACCCTTTTCTGCCAAGCACATGCATAATTCATTGTAATGATCATGCCACAGTCATACACCACAGTCATAAATATCGCACACACTCTCTACCCAGCAAGCACTTGACCTTCTAACTGAGTTGTAGTGACATTGCAAGGCTATGTTTCGAAAGGGAATCGGCAACAGGGGAGCACTTTTCACAGCCAATATGGTCGTCCTAGGGCTGTTTGCACAAGGAGGGCGTGAGGGGACCCTGGTGACTGCGCCCCCGGAGCTGTGATTGGGAGCCGCGGCCGAATGACGCACCTCCAGCTTTGAACGAGCGCGGCAGAGTGGCTGGCGCTTCGCTGAGCCCCACAGCCAGGCCCCTGCAGCAGCAGCTTTGCCTTTGACACACTTTCCTCTCCCAAACTGCCAAAACATGAGGGAAACTGCTCCCCTGGCAGCTTTTAAATGGGCCTGCTTTTTTTCATAGGGCGCGTGTGGAGTGTGTCCATGTTTGTATGTGTGTGTGTGTGTATGTTTCTGTTTTGTCCGCCTGTGTGTGTTCAGCATTAGCTGATGGTACTCAGATGTCACATGGCTGACAGCTCCGCGGTAGCCTTCTCAAAAGAAAGAAACACCAAACAGACCTGTGTTCAGACCATCTTCTGAGATTACACTGCTTTAGACATGGAAAAAAACTGCTAAGCTCTGCCAGTGTATTTCCTCTGAGACAAATGAATCCACTTAATATCCCAGAAAGATGCCATAGCACGGCATACACATCACAGAAGCTCTGCCGTTACTGTCTGTCTGTATAGTCCACATTTACCATCTCTGATACGCAGTCCTCTCTCCAAATAAAGCACAAGGTCGTGGGTCATGCAGTAGAAAATGGCTACGATCTGTGGCATGGTGGAAGGAAGCTTCCTCTGAGCTGCAGATTTCTACTGCTAATTATTCATATGGCTCCTGAAAGGTGCTTATTCTGTATATAGGTGCTGTGGGGTGTACAATTCTTTTTTACTGACAGAAATTACATCTTAAATCTATGATTTATGGTTTTAATGTCACAATGAATCTTTACCTTATCACTGCTCTGTTACGTGAAAGACCCTGCCGCAGCCTAGGTGGCAGGATGTGTTAAGTTATCCCTCTTATTCCTGTAACATGGTGTTTTGCTGGTTTGTTTTCTCAGGGGAAACATGACGGCGTTCTGTGCGTTAAATCTCACCGTGCCAGAGACTCCAGTGTTTGTGGTTTCTCTCAGTGTGAACTCTGGCTGGCTGGGGTGGAGATGGAGCTACACCTTCTTGCAGTCGCCGACCACCCCGCCTCTAACAGCTATAGGGCATCCTCCATTTTTCCCCCACCAGCAGAGCTGTCAATAACTATGATGTCACCTCTGAACCGCCTCGGAGATTTGAGCACGGCGATCTGTGTGGTTAGGTGGCATGTCTGTCAGTCAACTTGAGGACCTTTCATTGGCTCATGTCTCAGAAACTCATATATTCTGTGATACATTCACACACGCATTTTTTGTCCTGCAGTAATGAGCTTTTACCTCAGGCATGAGGGGAACAACAGTTTTGTCCCACTCAGGGCATTACACTCACACTCCTCAGGTCTAGAATCATATGACCCCACCACTACTCCATAATACTAACTATACCCCTTATGTCTGCACTCAAATCCTCTGAACACTACTCCGCAATGCTGCCCATGACTCTCGGCTCCTGTGCTCTACCCACCACTCCACACTGCTGTCTTGTCTGAGATCCTCCCCTGTGTATGGTTAAAAAATCTCTGGTGGTGATGCTGGAGGTTTGTGCTGCACTATGATATCAGAAAGAGCTGCAGGTTTAAAAGCCCAAAGCCTGGCGAAGTGTTGTCTGGGGAGGTAGCGGGGAGGTGGTGGGGTGCAGCGCAGAAACATGAAACTCCCACATGGTTCCAATTAAGCATCAGAAGTGTGGGTATTAGCACACTTCCTATTCATACTCCCCACGATGCATGGGGTCACGGGGGTGCAGAGGTGGTCAAGGTCCATTTTGGACTCTGCTGGTCCTTGACCGTGTGTGTTTATATTTGTGGACCCTAGACTCGGGTGTGGACAATGAAAGTGTAGTAAACGAGAGAGGAGAGACCCACACCAGGGCACCTCCACCCGCCTCCTGTTCGCCCTGGATGATGCTCATTTCCATGCCAATGCCCAGCTGGTGTTTATCTAATTTACTGGACTTCAAGGGCGGCCAAGCTCCAAATAAGGCCTCTTAGTGGCCTACTTTTCTTGAGGTCCACTAAACCCCTTCCCACTCCTGACACCCCCCCCCCCAAAAAAAGAACAGTCTAAATATTTCCAACTCCAGATGTTTTCAATTTAAAGTGACTCTGTGGAAAGCTTTACGCTGAATATGCAATGAAACTTTTTTAATGTGGATATTCAGCATTATTGTTGGCCCTATATGCAGACATGTGCAACACTGTATATCACAAGTATTGCACAATAATAACATACGGTACTATATCCTGATCTGTAACAACGGCAGAATTTGGCAGCCGCTCAACTTTCAACAATAAACTTGCTCCAGGCATCAATGATAAGCTCTTACTTTTTCGACAGACCTTTTTTCTTTAATAAAAATAATTATGAGTACACAGATCTACTACAATCCAGTAATGAACGTTTTTAACTGCTGCAGCCTGGGATGTGGGAATGGAGGGGGCGGGGCTGAAACTTTTGATCCTGCCCAGATGTTTAAAAGTCATTCTTCACGCAGCTCCTGAAATGTGCTAACATATTAGGTGTAGGGGGTGGGAGGAAATGGCATTAATCATTACAATGTGACTGAACTGTAAAATAAAAAAAACCCCTTCTTTTTACTGACGTAAATCACACTTTAAATCCCTGACTAAAGGCTATAGAGTCAAACTGAAGCAATGATGTAATCTGATTGATATTCCGGTTACGTGCAATCCACAGTAACAGAGCATGCTGCGACTCTGCTTCTCTTGCTGTCAGTCTGTGGTGCAGTATGTAATCCGCTAGAACGCAGCACATCCTTCCAGTTACACAGATTTAGTAAAAATGAATTACGCCGAATTACATGAAAGCTGCATGACAGCTTTGATCAACGTTTGATCAAGGGTACACTGCTGCTGTACCCTTGGGCAAGGTACTTAGCCCAGGACTGCCTCAGCTAATATCCAGCTGTATAAATGGGTAATGCTTAAAATTTTTTACCTACGTAAGCTGCTCTGGATAAGAGCAATTGCTAATTAACACTAATGCAATGTAATGAATATTGATCAGATGGATGCTCAGTTTTGATAATATGGAGAGTGAATATTAATTAGATACAATGAATGTTGATTGGGTTGAGTTGGCGACTGAATGCAGATACAAATCAGGGATGTTACCTTCAACAACACATTGCTCTGGCACAGGAATGCGTTTGATGATGTCAGCACAGAAGGCTCTAATCTTCTCCTCATTGTCCCTCAGGTGGACCCACAGTCTGTCCCTTTCCTGCAGGTTGCCCCTGTCTGTCTGACCCTGTTCATCCAGGCAGGGGTCCTGGGGTGTTTCTGTGGGGGCATGGGGCTTGCTGGGAAGGACAGGGCCCTCCTGGGCAGTCTCCTCTGCCGGGACACTGGGTCCATCTGTAAGCGCTCCGTTCTCTGGGCTGGGTGACCCCTCAAACAGGAGCGTATCTGGACTCAGCTCCCCCACTTCGCCATCCTGGCCATTTTCTGAGTTGATGGAGCGGGAGCGAACAGCGTGCAGGGCCAGGCTTTTTGACCTGGGGAGGCAGTGACCACGGTCAGGGGTCTGTTCATCTACTTTCTTACACAAGTGAGCAGGCGAGGTCTGTTTACTAGGGCTGGGTCACAATGGTGCCCCCTGCTGGAGATTATGGCATGTGATGGTGAGAACAAGGCTCTGTTTCCTATGCAAGGGGTAGCAGCTGTTTGCAGAATTACTCAAGAGGCAAAATTCCATCCATAAACACTAAGGTGTGAAAATTAGGTGTGGGAAATGTCTGCTTTTGTATGAGTGAAGCAATTTGTTACCAGAGGATGGAGGTTACATGGAGGATTACCCATGTAATTGACCATGTAAATGACTGAGGACTGACTGATGCACCTGTTGAATCTCATTTCCCGGCGCTCCTCTCGGGCGGCCTGGCCCAGGCTGTATCGACGCTGCGGCCCGCCCTCGCCCTCTCTCTCGCTCTCCCCCTCTCCGCCCATCTTCTCCTCGAATGCCTGGATCTTCACCTGCAGCTTCTCGTTCTCGTCCGCGTCGCTCGCGCCCGGCTCAAGATCGCAGGGCTTGGGACACTGTTCCATTTCGTGCTCCACCCTGCTTGCGTACACAGAGACACAAGGCACACACACAATTTCTCATTTTTCGCCATTGGGGACTTTCTTGTTCCTCCTTTCATTGTTGTATTTGAGTCTTTGGGTGGATCATTTCATCTACCAGGGTTCAGAGTCCAGTATTATAATTACAGTAAAGAACAAAGTTTCACCATGCTTCGACCTTTGTCCTGCTGTACATCCCTACACAGCAGAAAGGTAGCCATTTTCCCTCCCTTCTCTCTTATCCTCCAACGTCCAATGAGGAAGTGCTTCTATCTCTGGGAAAGTCCTGGAGCACAGGTGCACACAAAATAGCAAGCACACAGGAGAACAGGCACACAAGTACAGCGGAGAACACAGCACAGGGACCCAGGAATACACCAGCACAGAGACAGGAAGGAGACTACAGGCAGACAGGGGTATACAAGAGACAAGCACAGCCACACAGAGGCACAGGCACACATACAGAGGAGCACAGCCACACACAGGAAAAAGGGCTCACAATCACACTGGCACGCCGGAGCACAGGTATGGTAAAGCACAGGCACACTGGCGCTGGGAAGGAATGCAACACGTGGGAACAATGGAGGAACCGCCGTGTACAACGAGAGACAAATCAGACCAGGGAGACCAACTTGCGCCGCTTCACTGAACATATTTCAACAGAGTCTCGCCCCTAGAGTGAAGCCAGTACAAGGGTACTTACTCAAACAACATCACCTCTGTTTCTGTTTTTTATTTTTTTCGAGTAATCTTGTAACAGCATTTCTTGTTCATCTTTTTTTTTCTCCACAGAGACCCCAAGCAAAGATTTTGGATGGTCAGTGGACAAAATGTTCCAGTCAAGCAGGCACTGAGTGGGTGACTGTTTTTCCGAAAATCAAGCCAGCTGAGCAACTGTCAACAAACCCATGCCTTTGACAAGTATCTCTGTATTGTTTCTTGTTGTATTCTCACTCTTTATGAGCCTCTGTTTCTGATTCACAGAGATTGATTGGGAAGAATAAAATGAAATTAGTCACCCTTTTTGTGTTTTATACCACTTTGGCTGTAATAAGGAAAGATTTGTTTGTGAGGCTTGCAAACAGTAGTTACTCCTTAGTGATAAAACTCAGGTAGTGCATGCAGTTTAAAAGGAGACTTTGACATTCATATTATGCAGCATAGTATGGAACAAAAACAGAACAGATTAATATGAGAGAGGGAGAGAAAAACAGGTAATTTACCTGGAAACATTACCCTCTGAGTTAGGCAAAAACCAACCGAAATGTGCTGGACATTAATGAACTTGGGTGCAAAGGACATGCAACACATACACTTGTGTCTTGCTCATTGCACACAAACACAAGAACACACACACACACACACACACACACTCACACTCACACACACTCACACACACATATATGCAGCCTTCCTGGCATACACGCTGGAGACACCCTGTGACGTGTGTACAGTACCTGCTAGCTGCGGTAGGGTCAGTTTCCAAGCGTCGGCCCAGCAGACGGGCAATGGCAGTGAAGCTGTTGCTCATGCGGTAGATGTCCTTCCCGCACCCCCCCAGGATGGAGGAGAAGCGGTCAGTCAGCCCTCGGATCTCCAGCAGCAGGGTGTGGTGGATGCTGTGCTCCATGCTGGCCAGCAGGGACACCAGATAGACCAGAGAACTGTGGGCCTGCTCCTGAGGGAGGTGAGGCAGCAGGACAGAGTCAGGCCACATACCAGGGTAAGGACAACAGTCAGGGTACGGAGCAGCGGTCAGAACAGCAGAGTGGAGCAGTGGTCAGAATAGCTGTGTGGGGCAGTGGTCAGAAAAGTAGTATGGAGCAGTGGTCAGGATAGCAGTGTGGAGTAGTGGTTGAGGCAACAGTGTGGAGCAGTGGTCAGGACACCAAAATTCAACCTATAGCTACAGCATTGGGATCTGAAAATGCAGTGCAGCTACATAGACGAGAAACATAAAATGTAAAGTGTAAACTGTGCACCATCTGGAAAAGGGTGTCTGCTGTGAAGCTAAATAAAGTAAAAAAGAGAAAAAAAAAGACAAGATGAAGGACAGGGGGTCAAGGGTCAGGGGTCATGGAGGTCACACCCAAACAGCACCACAGGAAGTTAAGGACTGAGAGGTTTATGTCAGAGCATGGCCAGCACAACAGGACCACGGTGACAGGGAGCATGGAGGTCACATCCATGTCACAGCCTGACTGACAATACACCAGGTGACTGAGAATATTAACATTACAAAAACACCTATAGATCTGCACTAGGAGACAGCCCCAGGGCCGGACCTAAAAAGGAAACGTGAAGAAAACACAGCAGATTTAGCTACAGAGCAAGGAGAGGGACGACTGCTTCAAAAAAAAGTTTTTGTTTTTGTTAATTTTAAATGGCTGGTTTTGCTTCATGATATTTATCTGTTTCCCACTTACTCACAATGTGTTGGCACATCTTCTCCCCTCCATGTCCCTGTCATGACCAGTACACAATGTTTCCTGGGAAACTGCAAATATTTGTTCCAAATTTTATGAATGAAAAACCATGACCATCAAGTTCAGAATAAGCCAGCACTGCCCTGGTGCACAGAGTGTGTACATCATTGTTTCTCTTTTAATCATATTTTGTGTCTGACACATCAGTGTGTGGGTAATACATTATCCCCTCATGGTGCTGTCAGGAGCAGGGAGGTTAACCGCTTCTAATAGGAACCTCCAGCCTAATCCCACTCCATGCCTGACGTGGAGAGTCAGAGGTTGAAGAAAAACAGGCTCTACTTTCACTATCACGTGCCCCCCCCAACAACACACACACACACACATACACACACACTGGAATGCCAGCTGTGAGGGTGAATTAAACTAACTCCGCACGTGGCTGACCCCCGTAACAGACTGGAAATACCCCCTGACTCTATACTGGTAAGTGTCAAAGTGTTAGCAGTATGCACATGTGACATCTTTATAAGCGTTTGCCATTGTTTCCACCAGTGAGTAGCTTATATGTAAAGACTTAAAAGAGACAGAGAGAAATAGAGACAGAATAACGTCTGGAATTGTTTATCATATACACACTAAGTTCCACAGAGCTCCTTTAATGGAGTCATCTTTGCCAACTGAGACTCATCATTTATGTCACCACTGAATAGTTTCTGCCCCTGTCTGGATTCTACCTAGCAAGCGCTCGTGTCATTCTTACCCTGGAACATTGGAGAGAGGCATTCTCCTGCCACCCCGACAGCACTTACATAGTACTACACACCATGTCCACCGACATTAGAACAAAATCCCTACTGCATCCACAACAGCCCCCTACATATAATCCATGCTAATGTTCAGTGTTATACCCCACAGTACATAAAAGATGGTCACAACACCCCTGTAACATTCTGTCAGCTCATTAACACCCCTGAAACATCCCCACAATGCCCCCTGCCCCCATCTGATATGTCCTCAACTTCCCTCAAAACGTCCCCGTAGCATCCTCACAACATCTAAGGAACATTTGCACCACTGTCCCACCTACATTCCTCTAACCGTTCTTGCATTTTCCTTGAACATCCCCGAAACATCCATCCAAAACTTTGCTCCCAGTTCCAGCACACTGCGAGATCATTTAGACACCAGAGAAAGCTGTGCAATTTAAAGTGCAAAAGGCTCCATTAAACTCCTGCTAGCTCAGAACTCCCCAGCCTCAATTCAAAAATAAATTGCCTGGACAGACTTTAAGCATTCAACCACAGAGAGGGAATATTGCAAACCCTTATTCTCTTAGCATCTTAACACCCTTGACTGTTTGGTTAGACAAAAAGAATACTGCCCATTTGTGCATTACTTGCTCAACCACAGAGATTTAAAGCTGCCTAGCAAGACTTTGACTGTTCAACCAGTAAGTGAAAATGACCTTACAGCTGGAGATGCATTTTTTGTGCTGAAAACAAGACTTCTGTCCTGTTTGATTTATTTTTACTGTATTGTTCTGACTTGATGAAACCAAAACCTTGATGAAACCAAAACAGAGCTTTATATGACCATGTAAAGTGTTTTTTTAAAACAGAAAACAGACAGCCGATGCCCCTATACAGGCAGAACTGCACTACGTACACTACATTTGATCTATTCACACAAGTGAAATAACTCAGAAGGATACCAAGTTATACAATGACGTCAGGATTTGAAATCAAGACCATATGGTCTTTAGTCTGATGCCCTGACCACCTCTCATATTGACAAGCATCCAGCCCATGAACCAACTGAGCAACCAAGAGCTGCTGTGTGCTGAACTTTGATCCGCACTCCACCACCCCACCAAGCTTGGATATGCGACATATTACAATCTCTCTCTCTCTCTCTCTCTCTCTCTCTCTCTCTCTCTCTCTCTCTCTCTATCATGCTCTTTCTCTCACCCTCTCCTCTCTCTTTTCCATGGTCTCTGGCAGGCCCAATAACACATTACTGCCAAGGAATAAACAATATTGCCCAATTGCTCAGTGTTCCAACTAACCCTTTTAATAGGCGGTCCCCCCGAGGCAGGCATCCCAAGACAAGCTGGCTAAAAACTGGTGTGTTCCGCTCCCAATGATGGACAAGGCTGGCTTCATGGGGGGTGGGGGCCTGAAGAATAGCCACTGCAATGGGCCTGCTTATGATTACTTTATGATGATGACTACAGGAAAGTGGGAGGAAGTGTGTCATGCTTGAATTATATCTGAAATGAAAAATTAGCAGGAAATACTCTGATAGATTTAAAAGGCCTACATGTTGTTAAAGAATAAAGCAAACACATTTCAAATTACTACCAATGATTCAGAGGTACAGATACTGTTAGTCATCACATGACTTTGGCTTGGGGGACCCCCTTACCAGAGGTAAAACTGATCCTTACATCTGACACATTTGTCATATATGCAGCTGGGTATTACCTGAAGCGATGGAAGACCCTTCCTGCCGGGGGCTTGAACCTGCAGCCCTCTGTTTCACCATCTATTATTTACTGTTGCCTAAAAATCTGCTGTCCAACTATACTAGTACTGATGGGGGGAGGAAACACAGCTTTAATGTAAGAAGCAGGACACATTGACAAAGCCTACCTGACACAGGTAGCCCAGATGGATGACTGAATGAAGTGAAAGTTCTGTGAACGTGCATTTTGGCATGTCAGCAGCCTCCTACTCAAACGGAGGCAGAGTGGAGCCCTTTCACTAACTGTATCACCAGGCCAGCTGTAACCGGTCTTCTCCCAAAGGCAGCCAGCACTAATGCCCCACTGCCCACCCACCCACCCCCTTCCTGGCGTCTTTCACCCAACCAACTGCCCTCTGTCACGCTACAGAACCCTGCATTTCATCATTCTGATAGGATCAGGAAATAATAACAAATGTTCTGAGAGATGCCTCTATAAAATTCTCCAGAGGAACTGGTGTGCGGTACGGAGTGCCCTTTACGCTTGGCATCCTTCCCCGCCCCCCAGAGGACCCCCCACCCTGCAGGCTCATGCACATACACAAACACACACACACACACACACACACACACACACACACACACACACACATCACTCTACCTCCTCCATCTGGGATCTGTACCTCTATTGTTCCCCAAACATTCTTCCCAGATTGCCCTTCCTCTGCCAGATGTCTATTTCATAAATTCGCCATTCGTCTCCCTTGTTTTTCCGACAGAGCATCACCCCTGACATAGCCAGGATATTTCCCTTCATCACAAAGTGGTTACTCCCTGTGTGTATGCATTATGTCGTCAAACAGACTTGAACAGACAAATGTTTCGAAGCGTTGCGGTATATCCTGGTCAAAGACTTCACAGCTGTCTGTTTTTACATTTTTTTTGCTCAGAAATATCAAAACATTTAAACTTGACTATAGAACGTACCCTCACTCTAGGTTTTAAGTGAAAATAATCCCTTAACAACATAAAACTCAGAGAGACATCTGAAAATAAATACTGACAAGAGAAAAAAATCATGAGGGTACATATACTGTGTGTTTATGAAATAAGGCTGTAAAACTTGTCACGTGAGTTTGTATTACTTTGTAATTATTAAGTGTTGAATGAACAGACATGTATTTTCTGGTCTGAAGCCATTTTAGTGTTGGGCCAATCACAACATCTTAACACCCACTTTACATTTAAAGATTTTTTTTCTACAGCAACATATGGTTTTATTTATACATTTAATAGTTTTCAAGGGAACCCTATAATGGGGAGTAATTTGAGAAGCATTGTAATTTGATTAAAACAGATAATTTAGTTCTAAGACCCACATTTAGTTCTAAGACCCTCCCTTCACGTGTCTGCATCCTTCCCTAAAGACACGAATAACACCAAATAGAATGGAGGACCCTGGGATCTGTACATATGGGTTCTGCGATTGCGAGGACCTTGTATTTAAATGCTCAGTTTACATTTCCCTTACGTTATCAGCTTTCTTTGTAAGTGGGACCGTAACTGCATTTCATGCACTTTTTTGCAGTAAATGTTAAAAGAAACAAAAGCTGAGGTTCAAGGCAATTCATTATGGTGGCCAGAGACACCACTGATGTGTGGTTATATGATCACTTCGTAAAATCATTACAAATTTGCTCTCTATCATCAAATGTAGCCTCTCAACAGGGTTTGAAATATGGTGTTTCTACATTTCGAATGATAATTCACTGAGGTCTATCTTAGTAACTCTGTTGACATTCGCATGCTGTTCTGTAGGTGCATTAAATAGAGGTTAAAACTGGGTTATGCTGGGGATGCTGCACAAAAAACTGAGCCATGTGTTGAGTCGATCAAAAAACAGTGCATAATTACATGAGCTTGATGGACTATCTACTCTGTAAAGTTCAGTATGTTTCATATGATCAGTATAAAGTTCAGTAGGTTTTAAAATATCAATGATATTGAAAATGAAACATAATTTTCCTATATGCCACGATGGTTTAGACATGGAGGGACTCATGACAGTCTGTCCTTGAGGATCCCAACTTTGTTCCGCAACTTCCGTCCTTCATATGACACTCTGTCCAGCCACTGCAATCAACCAACTGAAAAAAGGTGGCCTTCCAGCACATGCAGAGGGACAAAACCAGATTTACCAAAGTCTTTGCCAAAAGATAGCGAGAATTAGGTGTTTGTATCCAATCAACAAACGCCTCATTTGTCTCCAAAGTTGGAGCAAACTGCAGGCGGCAAAACTGAATTTACAACGCCCCGGAGCACATCACAGCTACACTCATCAAAATAATTTGCAAGAACAAAAAAACAAAACAAGAAACAAGGACTGCCGTGACGAGGACAAACAAGGATCCGCAAAATATGGTTTGCCCCCCGTCGGGGGGGAGTGAGCGATTTGGCCCGTCACTTCCAATCACCCCAAGATTCTGATCCAAGCCTTGCTGGTGCCATAGAACCCTCTTATAGCGTGTGTTGACCGTTTCTGAGCAAACAAAACAGCCTGAGCGCGATTGCAAGCATTTTTAAATTAAATCAGCAATTTTTTCCCTCTGTTTCTTTTCCTGTTTTTCCTAATTGGCAGCCCACCGAACCCCGAAAATCTTCACTCGGCATTCTGAATTGGCACGCAATGTCTTCCTAACTTTAACTAGCCATTCCAGTCCCATAAATGGCACACATGAACGAAGAATATGATACGCTTCTCTTTGCATGGAGCGGTTTCCTGAATATTTGGGCAACTATCAAATTGTCTAATTTCTTCCTGATACAGCTTCATACACAAAAGCTTCATTCAGTTACGCACTTGTTTTTCGTTTTTAATCTTCTGATATTTATATGTTTCTGCTTCAGTAAATTATAGAAGATAATTCTGGTTGTGAGCCTTGCTTTACTATTTCAACTCATGTATGTTCAGATCACTACCCTTTGATTTATATCCTGTTCATCAGGCATGACATACTATTTATTGCCTTTCTCTGAAATAAAACCTAAGCTCACTCCAGTTTACAGCATATGTTTCTACATATTTCAACCATTAGGTTTGTTTCTATGCGTAAGTGCCTTAAGTAGGCCAAAGCAAACGAGTGCAGATTTAGGACAAACAAAGTGATACAAGAGTAGGTTGAGCTCCTTCCAGTTTCTGTTAGGTTGCCTCCAAAAGCTAAGCTTGCTGGGTGAGGGAGATGTCTTGGTAGGGCAAAGTGAAGAAAGCAGAGAAAGAGAGGGGACTAATGTGGCATAGCACCAGGGGATAAGAACAAAGGGTGAGCCCACTGAGCTAAGGGTTTCAGTGATGTTCTAACTGGCTGGCAGGGTGAGAGGGGCTAAGAGGGGTGACTGGGTCTGGCCCAAACACTCCTCTCTTACTCCCTCTGTAAATAGCAGCTCAGGGACTCTATATCAGCACCACCACATGGATGAGCTGACTGTAGAGTGCTAGCAACAGAGTTCTATGGGGAAGACAGGAGAGGGGAGAAAGAGGGGGAGAGAAAGGAAGAGTGAAACATAGTGTTTGAGGGAAAGGGGAGAGAGATGGAAAAAGAAGGACAGAAGAGAGCAGAGCAAAGGAGAAAGGGAGAGAGGGAGAAAAGGTGAAGGAAAGAAAGGGGGAGGAGGAGTGGTAAGACAGCCGGAGAGGCAGAGAAAGGAAAAACAAGGGAGACAGGAGGAAAGTGAAGAGGAGAGCAAAGTAAAGAACACATAGAAGGGGAAACAACATGGAGCACCTTGTTAAAAAGTCTGTTTATATGTTATTTGGCATCATGTCATGATATCTACAGTCCTTGTTCTTAAGATATACCACAATAAATCAATTTAGGGAACAAAACAGGGCAGACATAGTGTCTTACACAAATGTAAACACTAATGACAAATGATATAAAGTAACAACATCCTCTTAGGTCACAGAGTAGCAGTAGATGCACTGATGGATGGATCTCACTAGCACAGGGTGCAGTACAACATCAGGAAGGGAGGGGGGGTCAGGGGGTTGGGTATCAAAGGCAGTGAGTTACTCACCTCATTGGTTAGTCCCACAGCTCCGTGGATCTTGGCGACGTGGCCCAGGAGAGCAGGAAACTGCTGTCCGATACCTCTTAGCGTGGGAAGGAAGGAGGACAGAGAGGCTGGGCTGGCCAGGGACACATCCACCAACACCGTCAGCACTGAGTCATTGAGCACAGGGTCACTGAGGTGCCCCACCAAAGAGGGCACCAGAGAGCTTAACACCTGCAGGAGGGAGATTACATCACATTATTTGTTTAACAGACATCCTTATCTAACTTACACAGCTTATGTTTTACATTATTACATGTCACTACATCATCCATTCAAACAGATGAAATTTCAATGGGGCAGATAACTTTTAAAGTGTCTTAAGGTACAACAGCAGCACAACACCTAGGACTCCAGCAACCATAAAGGAAGGTCCAGTTCCCTACACACTATGCCACACAACTCCCTGCTGAGAATTAGGAAGGAACCCATGGGAGTAAGGTAAATATATGGGAGGAGGAAAAGGAAAAGGAAGAGTGGAAATGCAAGATAAGGCACAGGAGTGGTTGAAAGGATAGGAATAGTCATTGAGAGAGGGAGATGAAGAGAAGGAGAAGGAAGCGACAGATGAAGAGGGATGGGGGTAAGAGTTAAAAGGGCTGACAGTGAAAGCCTGCCACGCTTCGCAGTACAGGGGGCTTTTTATGGGAACATCTGAGAGCTCTACTGGATGGTTCACAGAGAAACAAAAAAAGGAAAAATTTAGAAGAAGAATAAAAAGAAAGCACACATAGACTACACTCTGAACTTTTCCTTCAACCACGGTCCCCCAGGGGCAGCTCACGCTACAACATGACTGGCCTGGGTCGGAGCCCACTGTGCTCTGATTGGCCATGCCCAAACCGCCCCCTTCCATTGTGACTCTCTCATCAGGTCTCTGTTGACTCAATAATCCCACTTCACAGTGCCATGACAGGGCTGTCAATTAAACTGCTCTTCTGTTTACAAGGTATTTTCAGAGACTAATTTAAAAGGAGGGAGAAGCTATTACGCCACTCTGTTTATTTTGCATTTAACATTTTTATCCAGTTCTCAAGGAGGGGAGCATTACGTAGATATACAGTGTCTCTTTGGGTGTAGGGATGCTGTAGATGGCCCTTACCAAGCTTTAAATGTGCCAGACAGGTCACCTTATACACCTACTGGCTATCCTTTTCCTTTGTTGAACAAACTGTACACAGAGATGTACACAGCTGTAGTACAAGTTTGTGATGCTGATATTGCCTCATTCTGGTTTTGAAGATTTTTAATGTGGAACCACAAGTGGATGAAAAAGACCGCCTGTCAGATTCAGTGAATAAACTCGAGACTTCATTTATTTTTGGCTCAGCATTGACCAGCCAGATTGGAATGAGAGAGAGCAATTACAATGGCTGCTTGTTTTCTGTGTGTCACTGTTTACAGTGGAGAGCTTTATTGCCACTCCAACTGGAAGAATGACATAACTCATTAGGGCTTTCCCTCGCCCCCTTGGGACGTGGCTTAGCCTTGTGTGTACAACACAATAGCTGGGAATTTCCAATGGCTGCTCCCCATCGTGTCGCGTTTTTTTAAACTGCCGCACCACGGCCACACCTGAGAGGCCGCGACACTCACTAGGGGGTGTTGCTTGGCTACCATCTGCAGCAGCCTGAGAAGGTGCTGCTGCTCCGGCTGCTCCAGCTGGGGCATCATCGCCGTCAGCTCCCCGATGCGGAGGTGGATGGCTTGTGGCTGCTTCTTGTAAACGGACGGCAGGACCCGCAGGAGCATGTGGTTTCCTGCAGGAGGGAAACAAGGAAAAGCATCAAGACCAAAGGTACAGAAACACCTGACCGCGGGATGAGTTACCCCACTATCCAAACCAAAATTACTTCCTTCACTGAGCACAAGGAATTACTGTTATCGGTCAGCAATATGGTACAGCGGTTAAGGTGGGTTTATAATTGTAATTGCTAAATATCCAGCTGTACAAAAGGAAAGTATGTCAAATTATCAGCTAGGTAAAATGCATGAGCAAATGCATAACCAGTATTAGCAGGAATTACATTTGAATTAGCAAAGATTTCAACTGTGATATGGTCACCCGGGCTCTCGCACACAATCATATTTTTATTATTATTTTGATTTCAATGATCAATGCATCTCAAACCTCTGGAATGCTGCAATGTCTGGGTCACACTTGCACTTAACCATCTGATGTAACTAAGCATCATCATTGAGTCTGTCTGACCAATAAACCCTCTCTTCTCTCTGTGAACATCACATCATTCCTCATAGTCCAGAGGTCTGCAATCTTCACATGAATACTGACAGCACTGCATCCATTTTCATTAGTCAAAGATATACAGTAATAATGGCTAATAGAAAGTGACACTACAAACCTCACTTAACTAATTAACCACTAACATAGACTTGTGGTTTATAAATTGACACTAAGGTTTAGTGTTACTCATAGTGGAATTGGCAGTCTCTCATATATAAACCTTTTTGCTTCATCTTCCCATACATAAAACTATAGACCATAATAAATGTCAACGACTGCCACAAACATTTTCCAGCAACATTCTGCTCTCTGGTGAAATGTGGATGTGATTTCATTCTAGACGAGCCTGCTGAAAGAGCAACGATTCATTATGTGTGTAATTAACAACAACACAACAACTTTTTTCCATTCTTAATCAATAGTTTATGCTGTTTTTATGTTGTCCTTTGTTTTACTTTATTTATTATTTATATATTTATTTTGTTAAATGTCAAGCCATGTCATCTGTCTGACACATGGGCTCTGCTCTGACCAGAACAGGGTTCAGAAAGCAGACCCCCAGCCCTGCTGGCATATCCCAGCATGCATTACACTAGTGTACAACTATAGCTGTTCATCTGGAAACAATCCCCCACTTTCTATAGAGGGATTGCTTCTCATGAAAATGGGACTATTTGTGCCCCACTATACCTACTTCTCTCCCCCATTTGGCAGAATGAATTGTAGAATATATTATTAACAAAAAGAGCACAAACTGTATATCCAGTATCTGACCCATTCTGAATGACATCACAAAAGTTGTTGGAAGTTACATCAATTTCACCCATTGGCACAGCTAAACCTCCAATGGATTGGGAATACTTTCACTTTCTGCAGACATTGGATAGGAAGAAATATGCACAAATAAGAGTCATGTTGACATTGCTGAGGTAAAATGCGTGTGCTGTACAGTCAACTAAGAGTTAAGTTTAGTTGATCGAAACATGGTCTTTGCCTGCTCATGGCCCCCTATTAAGAAGATTTTGCAGGTTCTAGAGGAGGTGACAGCGCGGCACAGAGTCTCACTGCTGCCGTGGCGACAGCCTGCTCTCACAACAACCCTAATGGCTGACCTGACCAGTTGACCTAACGCCTCCTGCAATAACACTGCAAACCAAACAAAACAACAAATAAAGTGCGCCGCTGCAGGTTACCATGTCAATGGAGTATTAAAGCCCTTTGATGTTGTCACCAGAGCTCAGTTGCCTCTGCACATGCACACACACACATGCTGCACGGATACTTGATTCATCGGAGGCCAGCTGCCCTTCTGCAGGATGTCTCCGTGTGCGTACACGTGCGCGTGTTTGTCTCCGAGAGTGTGCGTGGTAAAAAGCTGCCTGCGCGTGTTTGGGGCGTGAAGGGTGTGTGACTTTGTGTGTGTATGCGTATGGGTGTACGGATATGTATGTGTGTGTGTACGGTTGATCAGTGTGTGTGAGAGACAGAAAGAGAGAGAGAGGCACACAGAAAGTGTTTGGGTATGTATGTATGATAGTTGTGCGTTTATGTGTACAGTATCAGTCAAAAGTTTGGACACACCTGATTAAGACAATGGGAAACATGCATTCAAAGACATTTTGATCTAAATATTATGCTTAAATGTTTGAAATTTGTTTCTTGGAAAAATATAAATAGTGAAGTTGATTCTTATGAATTTCTTTCCAAAAAAAAATTATTTGGCTACTTTGAAGAATCTAAAATATAAGATTGGATTTTGGTCACTGCATAATTCCATTTGTGTTATTTCATAGTTTTGACATCTTTACTCTTATTCTAAAATGTGGAAAACAGTAAAAATAAAGAAAAACCCTTCTATGAGTAGATGTGTCCAAACTTTTGACTGGTACTGTATGTGTATATGAGTACTTGGTAAAAGGGTGTATATACACAATCATGTGTGAGAATATGTGAGTGTACTAGTGGAGTGTGTATATATGAGGGTGCATGTCTCTGAGAAGGTGACAGAGAAGAGTATTTATTAGTCTGAGCGGTGGAATGCAGAGGGATGGAGCCTGTGGTCTGGGAAGAGAAATGTTCATTCCTGGATTTACGACTCCGCACAACATCCTCATTTGCACAACTCACTCCACGTGCCTGTTGAGAGACCGGTTCTTAAAAGCACACCACAGCACTCCTGTTATCGTGCAACCCTACCTCTGAATGTGATGAAGACGTGAAGACCACGCTAACCAAAACCCAGGAGGAGTGCAACCTCTCAGCTGGTGGTGTGTAACATGAGATGAACATTATTCATCGTATAGAGAGTATGGTGTTTTGCACTGACTCTCTATAGCCAAAAACAGTTTTACTCCACGTATATTTGGCTTGACGTTCTTGTCATTGTTCCTGAGATATGTGGATGGTTACTCTGCATTGTAAACTTAAGCCATGCCTTTGGACAGTGGCCTAAGGGACAGGCTATGGTGAGCATATTTAACAAGTGTCTGTCCTGTCAACATCCTGAAAAAAGTCTTTATTGCTGTGTGAAATGGTCCTTCCAGTGGTGGTGTGTGCACTTCAAAGAGAACACATGTACAGTGATATTAGCAGTGCGGCCCCATTCTCACAGACACAACGACAATAAATCACATTACACAATACACTCCAGTCTACAACACGCACAGCGCAACACAAAACCCTCAGCAGTTTCCATCTCTTGAAGTGTGTGGTTATGAAAATGTTAAAATAGGTCTTCAGTGGTTACTGGCTGACCCCTGAAATAACACTGACTTTGACACTGAGAGTGGTTCTGAGAGACTGACCCCCACAGGACCTGCTTTACTGATGTAAAACACAGAACTCCACTGACAGGACCTGCCCTGAGACCGCCACATTTATTCTTGGGATGTTGCATAAGCCTGAAGCACCCAGATAGGAAGGAGGATGACAACAAATGCATTCAAGGTTCTATCACCCAGACCCTTAAACACAGTCCTTTAAGAAACAAGCAAGAGCCATTTGAACATGTATTTTTACATTGTACACATTTGTGTTCATAAATGTGGAGAATGCCATCATTTATCAAAGGGCCACAGAAAGGGGACTTTCTAAATTCTAAAGAGTGCTAGTGTAGTTTAGTGACTTAGGAACTATGCTTATCACCAGGAGGTGGCAGGTCTGAGTCCCAGATGGGGCACTGTTTGGGTGGGTGTCTTTCAATATGCTCATAATTATGTGGTCGCAGTAAAAACATGGTCATGTAACCTGAATTTCCAGCTGTATTAATGGACAACATAAAAACATGTAAACTGTGGAGGTCGCTCTGGATAAGAGGGAAAAAAGGGTCAGCAATCATAATGTAACGTACAGAACTTCCAATAAAACTGAAACCTGCTGCAATTTGGGCACTTGAGCAAGAACATTCTGACCTGTACGTTTTTACAGGCCTTTGCTGTGATGATTTTTTCATGGCCAAGCCACGGCATTTCCCTTAGCAAAGCTCCCTTCACTGAAAAAGAATGGCTCTGGCGCAATATGGCTGTGTCATCAACTGTATTTTAAAATGTCCTGGAGGAGCAAAACTGCTGAGTCGGGAATTCAGAGTGTAGACGCTAGAGGGAGGCCTCATTCTGGAGGGTTGTACTGTACAGGCATCTCAAACAGCCAGAGGCATTTTGGCAGTGTTTCTGCAAAATTTTGACAAAGTTGCTGTGAGTCTACAGAACAAACACTGCCATTATGGTTGCACATATCTGAAGCGTTGCTGTGAATAAAACAAAGAAGTCAAATGTAGCCAAATTCTTGTGTTCTCGTATTTTCATTTTTTGTGTTTATATGACCCTGAAACACCACACTGGGAAAAAAGCCAAAGTAGTTCAGAATCCATTTATACAGAAAAAGGGGACTACCTCTCCATTGGCTGCAACTGGAGGAAGCAACACCAGAAATGGCAGCCCTCGCTCATCCACTCAATGAGTGAGCAGCTCCCTCAGCAGTGAACACCATTAAAGGTACCTCACCAAAAGAGGTAGAAAAGGCCAGAAACACAGTCAGAGCTATTGAAGAGCACCCATTCTGTTGAAAGAAAATCTAAATGCTGATTAGCTTTTCTGGTGTGAGTCTTCATTTCCTTCTCTTGCGAATGGTGGTGATTCATCTGACTTGAACTACAAATTCCGGCCCATTTCTATATTGCTTCTCACTTACTTTGAACTGCTCTCACTCGATATACCTCATGGACCAACAAAAGTGAAAAGAGCATCCATATGTTCGTTTAACAGCCACTATCTAAAAACGGCACCTTCCAACACTGGTAAAGCAATCTAATATGTTGCTCCATGTGACATACATCTCCTCTATGGCCATGAAGAGTGTCGTAGAGAGAAAAAGACAATGATGAAGAGACAGGGTGTCCTTTGAGTCTAACCGAAGTAGAGCCTGGCTTGTCGAGGGTTTGGTGGACGGAGATCTGGGCTCAACACTACTATTTGGGGCTTCTTTCTCTCTTTCATTGCTGCGTTTACCTTTAAAATATGTGAGCAGGCTTCGAGATGCAGGCCCCCCGGCAGTCTGCCCTGTCACCTTTCTTTCCGTCACCAGGCCTTCCCCTGCTGGCTCTGGCACATGGCAGTGCCACGCCACCACATCCCAGAAATGAGAGAGTGGCAGCAAGAACCTGGGAGGGACGGTGGGACGGGGGGGTGGTATCTCATGAGGAAGCCATTACACTTCCCCCCACAGTCAGGAAGATGAAAAAAGGAAAAATAATCCCCTTTTGGTAGCCCCTTTTTCTATGTCTCATCCGCCCCCATACAAAACATACTCTCAGAGGGGGACAAAATTTTTCTTGGTCTGTCTCCTGCTCCCTTTAAACCCATCCCCACCCCTGCCCCCCATCTTCACTCTCTCTCTCTCTCTCTCTCTCCCCCCAGCCTGCAGGAGCAGCAGTTATATTTGATTACAACACACATGCTACCTCCAACGAAGCATTACTCACTCCCCGACTTCCCTGCTCTGTGCGCTGTGTTTATATAGACTGAGCAGCCCCGTGCAAGCTCAGTCCACTTTCAGCTGGTGCTCTCTCCACACCGAGGAACGCAGCCAAAAGATTGCTCAGCACTAAAAGGGAGGACTACGGACAACAGCCTGCTCAAACGCAACGTGCTCAACAGAGAGAGAGAGAGAGAGAAAGAGAGAGCGAGACAGACACACATACAGACACCACCATGCCTCTGCTGAGGGTTCTCCTGGTGTGTGTCATCTGCTCTAGCTGTTTGCAGCTGACACAAGCCTATGAGGAAGAAATCGAAGTGAACTACGCTGATCCCTTTTACAATGAAATTGCTGAGGGTGAGCAACAGGAGACTGACCAACCGGAAACCAACCAACAAGATGGTAAGTTAAAAAAAAGACAAATATTTTCATGTCTTCTACACTTTTTTCGTCCTCCTGTCTTGTTTATGTAATCTGTCCCGTTGATGGTGTAGTGGCCGTGGATTTAATAACCCATCGTGGTCAAGCAGAAGAAATGAGCTGCCACCACCAGAAATGAAACCTAATTGGGACTACTTTTTGAGCTGCTTTGGGAAGAAATTCAATGCGCTTGGGCACAGAACAGAGGAGAAAACAGGAGGTCGAGGAAAATGCTCAAATTCCTTCAGAGAAAAAAGAAACAGACTGCTTGAGGCTCAAGTTTTAATGTGATTAAATATGATTAATCATGATGCATGGGGGGGCTTCATTAAAAGCTGGAAAGAAGTGTTTTGCACACAAAACAGCATTCAGAACTGCCAAGAACTCACACGGAATCTACTGTTAGCATTGAATGTTTATCTGTTTAAATATTCCATTTTTATGCATATTTATTACATATATTACCCTTACATCATTCTCTCCACTTTACTGTTTATCCAGCCGTTGTACAACTTTTCATTAATATTTTCATTCCACATTATTCATCCATATGCTAAAGCCAGCCTCCAAGATGGCTGATCCATCTGTCTGTACGCATCTGTATCTATTTCTAAGAATCTATCTGTTTAGCAAGCACATCAATGGAGCAAACTACCATTCACTTAGTGATGCACCTTGTCCTCTTCTTATGTATGCATCTACGCACTGAGACCCTTTCTCTGTCAGTCTTCTATAGCCACTCCTGTCTTTCCACATTTTCATGTCTGTATCTGTCCATCTATCCATTTGCCCACTAAGAAGTCTTTGTTCCCCCTCCTCCTCCTCCTCCTCCTCCTCCTCCTCCACCTCCTCCCTCTCCCACTGCAGTGGGGCCCACACTGAGTCCCTGCAAGACGCCGGAGTTCAACAAGTGGGACAAGCTCTTCACCATGCTGGAGAACTCCCAGATGAAGGAGAACATGCTGCTGCAGTACGCCGACGACATCATCAAGGTGGAGCTGCAGGCTCTGCGGGGAGAGATGCTGCAGTTCGTGGCCAACTACGCGGGGGGCTGCGCCAGCGCCGTGGACAATGCT
Source organism: Megalops atlanticus (assembly GCA_019176425.1). Classification (NCBI taxonomy): domain Eukaryota; kingdom Metazoa; phylum Chordata; class Actinopteri; order Elopiformes; family Megalopidae; genus Megalops; species Megalops atlanticus. Next base: position 20,893,330 of record CM032883.1, on the reverse strand, counting down.
GGGCGGCGGCTGGCCGTGCAGATGGACATGAAGCTGGCCCAGGCCTTTGAGCGGCAGAGGGAAGCCAGCGTAGAACAGCGGACTCATCAGGATGCAATGATGCAGCAGCTCTTGGCCGCCAGCCGAAACCAGGCCGCCCGCTTGGGTAAACTGGAGAGCAGCTGTCTGAGTGGCTCAGCCGCCAAGGGCTTCACTTCCACCGGCGCAGTCCAGGAAGTGACCAAGGCTGAGGGCAGCCAATTGGAGAAGAGCCTTGCTGCCATGGCAGCAGACCTCCAGAAGGCCCGTGTCCAGCTGGACCTCTCCCTGAGGTCAGCCGCTCAGCACTTCCTGCCCGCAGGTACCACTTCCTGTCTGTTCAAACTGCACTTCTGACAAGGGTTTATCCAGGGGGTTTGTCATATATCATTCTGGCCTTATTTTAATGCAAGGCTCACCATGAATTGCACCCCCACCATTGCTACAGCATAATACAATTGTTCAGTTTCAAATATCCCTACATTTCCAAGTTTCCATATGCTGTCTCATTAGGATGCGCTCTACCAAAAAAGGAAAAAAAAAATCTTCAGTTTCCATCAAGGCAGTGATACCTGTCAGTAAACCGGATATATTCTCAACTCCATCAGATATAGATGATTTAATCTCCAAACATCCATATTGTCTGTATTATCTGTTCAGTAAATCTGTCTCTCCGAATGAAAAACAGAGGAAGGGATAATCATTTACAGTTAAGTGCCGCGACCACACCAAAGCTGTCGATAAAGAAAAACAGATGGGGCCCTTCGTGTCATGAGGGATTATATCCCTGAGGGGAGGAAATCTAAGACAAATGTAATGTCAATATTTTGGGTCTGGTAGGAAAAGCGAATCTGCTTGCCAAAGCTGACTGATAAGCAGAGTAGTTCTGTCTCCATGTTCGGCCACCTTGGGAGATTCAGAGACTTGAAGATGGCCATGATCTACTGTATGATCTCCCATTGTCATCCCCCCACCCCCGGCTTCCCTGTGATGTCCCACAACACCTCGGGCGAGACTGTACAGCCGTCCTGACTCACATGTCTCAGCAAGTCTAACTGTCAGTAACCCACACCACAGGAATTGTGGGGTATGTTTCCTCCCTGCGTGATGGGAAACAGGCACAGCAGAATAGATGAACGCAACGTTCCTGTAACATTGTCAAAATGTTATCATATCATTACAATGTTACAGCTCCTTTGAGAAAACACATTTAAAATCCAGTGTGTCACATCGAATGTACTGTTAGTAGAAGTGAACTCTGCCGCTGACTAGACCATGTGTGGAACCTCGCCAAGTGTTTCAACCTAGAAAAAATCCTCCCCTGCACAAATCTGTAGTGCCTGTACTGATACCACTAAAAAAGCGGAGTCATGCTGACAGGAAGTGATAGTCAAAGAAATCTCCCCCAAATCCCCCCACCCATATGAGTGATCCCTGGAGACAAGTCTGTAGGACTGTTTATTTTTTTCAACGAGAACCAAAATGGTGGATGAGACCACAGAGGGTAGAGTCATGCATAAAGAGCAATATGGCATGTAAAACCATAAACCTTGAACTTCTTCCCACACTTTGTAACAGTTGTGTGGCAAAGTGGTAAAGAAGATGAGAAATTAATGTTAAAAAAAGAGAAAGTCCAGAAAACGTTGGTCTTGAGATTTATGGATCCTACTAACTGCAGTCTCCAATGAACGATGCCTGCACACTGCTGCTTTCTCTTGCCAAAGGTTGTGCAATGCGTTTTAACCCTGAAATGTCCCTCTCTTCTCTTGCGCCTCTGTCCCTCCTACTCCTCCCTCTTTCCGCCCCCTCTCTTTCTCACCCCCTCTACTTACATTTCTAATTTTCTCACCTCTACCTTTTTCTACCCTGCCTCTCTCTCCGTCTCTTTCTTATCATACCAGGGTGTGAGATGGCTCTGCTGTTCCCTATGCGATCCAAGCGGATCTTTGCCGCGGTGACCCCCGACGCCCCGCTAGGGCTGCGCGCCTTCACGGTCTGCCTGTGGGCCAAGGTGAGGGAGGCGCTCAACAAGACCGTGCTCTTCTCCTACGGCACCAAGAAGAACCCCTTCGAGATCCAGCTGGTCCTGAGCGGCCCGTCAGCGCTCTTCACCGTGGGCGGGGAGGCGCACCTGGTGGAGGCGAGCGACGTGGTGCAGGACGGAAAGTGGAGCCACTTCTGCGGCACCTGGAGCTCGGACGAGGGCCTGGCCGCGCTGTGGGTGAACGGGCAGAAGGTGGCCAGCTCGCCCGGGGTGGCGGAGGGCCACACCCTGCCTGACGGCGGCACCATGCAGCTCGGCCAGGAGAAGAACGGCTGCTGCAGCTTCGGCTTCGACGGCGGCTTCGACGCCAAGCTGGCCTTCGCCGGCAAGATGACGGGGGTCAACGTGTGGGACCGCGTGCTGGGGCCGGAGGAGATCTCCCAGAATGCTCAGCAGGAGGGGTCCTGCGGCAGCCGGGGAAACGTGGTGGGCTGGGGCGTGTCAGAAATTATACCACACGGGGGTGCTCAATACATCAACTAACTACGTAACAGCTGAACATTCAGCAATACCAACAACAGCGACAGCAAAAAAAACAGAAAGACTGGAGTCTATTCTCTATAAGGGTGAACGTTTCCCATTTAAGGATCTTCTGGTATTCCATAAAGCATTATCTGACCTTAGGAAAAGAAGTCTAGCTAGCAGCTTACCAAAGTAAAAAAATACCCTTCAGAACAGAATAAAGAGCCTGAGTGAGAGGATGCATTGTGTTTTTTTTTCTGAATGTCAGTTTACAAGCTGCATCAGAGGGGTCTTCTTTTTATATTATTTTATTTTATATGAGGTGAATCTTAGGCTTTTTTTCAGCTATGTATTGTGTAATATTTCCAACTTTGTATTTAAAACGTTTACATTCAGATCTGACAAAACCTACTTGTATTTTATCTCTGTTTTTTTGGGGCGTTATTTGTATTTTGAATTTTGAAATTATCTGTGAATCGGTCAGTGTTACAGAATAATTATTTCCTTCATTGTCTCCTTTCACACCAAGACTTGTGTTTGTAAAATGGATTAAGGAAAATGTTTACAATGTCTGCTATGTCTTTCTTTCCGTTTTTTGAAATGTAGAAAAGTGTGTATTATACTGTAAATTGTTTGGGTATGACTGAAAAAAATGAATGTATTTTGTATATAAATATTTTTGTCTAATGAATAAAGGACTTAAGAATAAAAAAATAATAAAACCACAATGAGCTGAATTTTGTGTGTTTGCAGTGACCCATTAGCAACTAATCAAAGGGGGCGTACAGTACAGAGCACCTTCTGTCTTTCAGCATTATTATTTTATATTTCTGGGCTTTGAGTTATGTTCTCCCCAATCGTTGGATCATATTTTGCATTTAAATCGCTAACTTTTAGAGACAGGAAATCTCCTTAATTACTGCATGCTGCAATAATTAACCGCAGCTTGGGCAGTGTGCGTGCTACGCCGGTGCAGGCTGGGAGCCAGGCGCGTGCACGGGCCAGTCATGAGCACACTCCCGAAATTGCCTCCACATGTGTCTGTGTAGAGCATTTATTACAGCAGAGCTTTCCAAATAAAACAGCGGAGGGAAGAACAACTCGCCGTGCTCGTCTGCACAGTTCAGCCTTGCTCTATATGAACAACCGTGCCCATGTGGACAAACAAGCTGCGGCCTCCTTGGGAGACGCCTCCAAATGCTCCAGGACAGGGCTGACCGCTCCTGCTCGATTTTTAATGGAGTGGGGACACTGTCGTGTCATTCAAACCTGCTCTGTTTGATTTCCTCAAATGTGTCTACATTTTGTCCCAAATATTTTACTTCAGAGTTTACACAGTACCTGCAGATATCCAAACTATTTAAAAAGTTCACCACCATGCATTATACAATACAAAGTGGTCAGAGCAGCTGTGAGGAGCAGTGGTCAGGATTGCAGTGTGGAGCAACTGCCAGAGCAGCAATGTGAAGCAGCAGTCAGAATAGCGGCTTAGTGCAGTGGTTAGAGCAGCAGTGTGGGGCAGGAGTGAGAGCAGCACTGTGGAGCAGTAGTAGGCACAATAGTGTGGATCAGAGTGGAGGACAGCGCTGTTGAGCAGTAGTAAGAGCAGCAGTGTGGAATAGCGGTCAGCCAGCTAGCTAGGCACTATACTCTCTGACCTCAGGCTTGTAAGTTAAAAGCCCAGGTGGGAGACCACTGCTGTACCTCAGAGCCACGGGTCCGAGAACACGTTAGTCCCCCTGGATAAGAGCATCTGCTGTAAAAACAAGCGATTCTAATGATTTAAATAAGCCCCGGTCAGTGGGGCTGTCTCAATAAAGCCCTCTGCGGGCCATTAGTAATACCAGATGGTGAATGGGGCTACATTCTTTAAAGGATATAACTAATAATGAAAGAGCCCCAGGCCTTCACTGCCTATAAACCTCATGCCACGTTCTGCTACCTTTCTGACTCTCTCAGTGCTGCCGAACTCCCAGCAAGCAGGGAGGGTTCGGATTGTGTGCAGGATGTTGTTTCGTTACAATAAACTCCAGCCTCCCGTCAATCAAACAAAAAAAAAGAATACCCGCTGGACATAATGTCCCTTTTCACAGTGGGTTTGGCTGCGAATGGATGGCTGTCTTTGATCTTTCAACAGTGGTGACTAATTGTGAAAAACAGCCATTGGAAGATGGCGTGTGAAAATGCCCCAGACGGGCACTGCGGTGTCTGACCTGCACACATGTGAGAGGTTTAATAGAGTTTGTGCCCAACTGAGGGGTTTGTCATCGGTCACTCAGTTCAGTTTCCTGTGAACACAGCAGGAAAATGCTTCTGAGTTGCGGTAGGGGGGCATCAAGCTTCAAAAGTAAAGCCACACTGTGATGTCCGGGTTTCAGGTGCCAGGAGACACAGCTGTTGTTACCCTCAGTGCTGGCCTCTGTCGTAGTCACATTATCCTTGTGGCACGGTCTGTGCTGTGTTATTTGAGGTAGCATTGTGGCACCTGAGGCAGTCTAGTGTTATCCAAGGCCATGTAGTGTATCCTGGGGCAATTTTGTATTACCTGAGGCAGTCTTGTGTTACCTGAGGCCATCATGTGTAACCTAAGGCAGTTTTGTGTTACCAGAAACAGTGCTGAATTACTTGAGGCCGTCTTGTGTTGTGCTGTGTTATCTGAGGCAGTCTTGTGTTATCTGAGTTTGTCTTTCATTATCTGAGGAAGCGCTGTGTTACCTAATGAAGCCATGTGTTACATGAGAATTTTGAAACTAGCGTGTCTCTCCAAATACAGCCCCTCGGCCCAAACACAAACCCTACGCCTCCCCTTTTCCTTACATAAATTCACTTCCTGTTTTAGTGGCTGAGGGAGGTGAAAGGTCAATGTTTATTAGTTCCCAGAAGTGGCAGTGGCAACCGTGGAGGGGCTGGTGTTAACAAGACTGTGTGTAGGAGCTATGAGGCTCTGCTGGTTTGGGGGGTGATGGGGGGGTGCTGGGGTTGGCGTGAACAGACACACTGCAGCTTTAGGTCCCTGCTGTGCCCCCCTGCAGGCTGTAAAGAGTGCATGATCTTGGAGGTTCTTCTACTGCTATACATTACATTACGTCCTATTACATTATTTACATTACTGACATTTTGCAGGTTACCCATTCACATGGCTGGGTATGTAGTGAAGTAGTTCAGGCTATTTTCAGCAAGCATACTACAGTCATAGCCCAGGAGTCAAACCTGCGCGACTCAAATCCTGAAACCCTGCGGCAAATTTGGAACAGAGTGAGTAGCATCTGGTCTTCTAAGAGTGCAGCTTTTCTGTTCTAAAGCTTCACAAATGTTTGGAGATTAGCCAGAGTTTGCATATACTCATGTAATTCATTTTGTTCTTAATGCCTCCAGCGGTATAGTGCACATGCCCACAGAGAGGCAGTGAAAACAGAGGTGGAACATACTCTTCCCTGTACTGGCAGTAATCTATAAAACTTTAACATGTACAACCATACATACACATAGCAGGCAATCGGCTGGGCAGGGGCGGAGCTGGACAGAAACATGTGCGTCTGTTGAGGGGTTCCGATGAAGATATCCCACACATGCAAACTGTACTTTGGCAGAATGTGTCTTGTATAATTTGTGATCAATTGACAACTCTGTGTGAATTTACAGTAGTACTAATATACATGAGCTCCTGTTCTGAAGAGCTGAACTTTGACCTTAGCCGAAAATGAAGGCCACAGGCTGACTGTTGTCTCAAAGAATAGAGAGGAAAGGTATCCCATAGAGGGTGTTTGTGTGTGTGTGTGGGAGGGTATGACTCACTAAAAAGAAGCATTTGTCTAATTCACGCCAACCTACTTTGGTTTGTGTTGATGCATGCTTGTTTACTAGTGAGCTTATTTTTGTGTATCAGGTGGGGGATCCTACTGGGAGGTGTACCACAGGAGCAGATTCATCTCAAACAGGGTCCATTACAAGTTTCAAAACATGGCTCCCCATTTTCCAGAGCACCTAAGTGGTTCCACGAGGCACCAGCCTGGCTACAGCCTGATCAATCACTCCACCCACAGGCAGGGATTTTGGGGGTCCGCGGAGTCCCTAATGAGGTTTTATAATAAGGTTTCCTAACATAGTTTCATAATGAGGGTCTCTAAAGGGGGCAGGGGGCCACAGAGCACACGTTTCGCAACAGGGGTGTTGTGTGGAGCAGTAGGACACGGCGCTTGACTCGTGACTGAAGGATTTATGGACTGGACCCTCCTGAGGGAAACCACTGCTCTGACCTTTAGCATGATGCCTTACCTCGCGTGCTCCTGCCATAAATTCCATCTGTATTGACTGGTAATATGTAAATACACCGAAAGCTGCTTTCATCGTAGGCAGCTTCTCATTGATGGATGACTTATATAATGCAGTTTCATGTACTAGTTTCTTGCACTAGTGCCTACTAGTGACATTTTTTTAAGAGGGTAGAAAATGCTTTTTTTGACTGTTAAACGTGGAATGGCCTAGAGACAGCTTTGTGAATGTTTTCCTCACTGTCTCTTGAGTGAAGAAATGATTCCCTGTCCTTTGGCTGACACCCCAATCAAAGAAACTATCTTATTAACTTTTGTTTGATTATATACACAATATAGACCAAAATATTTTATTCCAAAGAATATTAAAACCAGAGCAGATGGGGTTTATATCCATTGCTCTCTCTTGACTGCCTTTCCTGGTACCATGACAACACTGTTTGAGGGATCTTCATCTTAGAAGGGTTTTAAACTCCGCATCAATGGGACATACTTTCAAAGAGTAAGTCCCACAAAATGAAATCATTTATTGAATACGGTTTTTGAAGGGGGGTGTTGGAGAGCAAGAAATAAATCCCTCACTGAGCCAGGGCCATAATGCTTTTTCTGAATGGTGAAGCCACTTGCTCCCACTCTGAGGTGTGTGGATAGCTAGCAAGCTAAACTCACCATGCCTTTCAATCAACAATGTAATGGCATAGTTCTCTTAATTAATTACAATGTTACTGATTTATGGGCTACTGAGCAACAGTTTTCATTTTAAACATGCACTGTTATTGTTCCTGCACAGTACTGAGTGTGTGAAGGAAACTGTAGGAAAACTGCTTAACTGGACAAATCTGGCATATTCCAAGTCAATGGCCCTTACAGGGTTGAGTTACAGAGAATCCCACCAGGCACTTTCCCCAGGGCTTTCTCTTAATGTTGGCAGCAGGAGCAGATGCCAGGACTTCTCCCTCGGTCTGTGTAAAGGCTTTATCTTAACCGTTCTGATCATGTCATTCTATCCTGGAAGTCCTTCAGAGATGCAAATCAGGCCCAAGCACTATTAGAGGGTGCTCTATGCGCACACTGACATTTACTGGGGAGACGTGTCTTTCGGATGCATTCAGCTGACATTCAGCCTCTCTGCGGTCGTTAAAGATCCAGTAGAATTGTACAAAAAGAGCAGGGGGTACCCCAACGACCATGTTTACATGAACACGGTAGTCTGGATAATGGTTTTTACCCTTGTTATGGTCATAATTCAAACAAGCTGCACCATGTAATATGACCACCGCTAATATTCACATATACATGGTAATGAGAGTACACCAAATAAGCCCTGTAAAGGGGCACGTGTGAATTTCTGTGATATTTATCTTATCGGAGAGAAGTTATTAGAAGATGCTCTCTTTTGCGTTGTTTTTTCTTAGCTGTTTTTAAAATTAACTTATTTCAGATAATGGTCTCATCACTATAAAAGTGCAGGCCTTTTTGTTAGCCATGAGCGCTAGCTAGTGAGTAATTTGTAGCTGAAGAATCCTTGTATAACACTGAACATGTGTAAATTATGGGAGGAATTTTCAAATTCCAGAATATTCAGAAAGTGTTTACTTGACTCAATACTCTGTTCAAGAAAAGAACATCCCGCATGTGATTCTCAGGTTCTCATAGCCACAATACTGTTTCATTTGGGATATGGTTAACAGATTAAGGCATTTACATAACTCATGTCATAGCCTAGAATTACATGTTCTGACAGAGATGAATCCTCCACCCCTTCATTGTAAAGCACTTTAAGACCCTTGAAATGGATGAAATACACTATATCAGTGAAACTCATTACATTACATGACAATACATTACATTCATTTAGCAGATGCTTTTATCCAGAGAAACTTCCAGCACAAAAGAACAGAAGTGTATCCATTCAAGTTGAATGCTGTTGTACCCTTGGGCAAGGCACTCAACCCAGAATTTCTGTATAAATGGGTAACATTTAAAAAAAATGGCAGCCTATGTAAGTCTCTCTTGATAAGGGCGTCTGCTAAAGGCCAATAATGTAATGAAATGAATGAGCAACGGTGTCAGACCAGGCTAAGAACACTCCCAGACCAGTGAGCATGAGCATAACACTATTCCAGCCTTCCTTATCCTTATTCTAAGACTTTGAGTTTAATACATGCAACTGCATTATGAAGACCCTGATTGGAGTCCATGGGACACCACTGGAGTTTTTGCCATGGTGTTAATGTCCACAGGCATGCCTCAGATGTGACCCCTACCTCGCAGCACGCTACAGGTGATGGCCTCCGTATGCTCGGCCAGAAGATCGGCCTTGGCGATGGCTGCCAGGGAAAGGTAGCTCGACATATTTCGGGACAGCTCCTTGTTCCCCCTCTGGAGAAACTTCACGGCCACGGGCACTGCCAGCGCCATCACAGGGGGCTGGTTGTAGTTCTGCAAGGGAGAGGAAGAGAACGAAGACAGGACACATGATACCACCCAGTTCATTTATGTGAATAAAGGCACGCTTATAAAAGGTGATCTACAGCATGCTCAGTTTGCATCTTCCCCTTTCTGAGAGACTCATCGTATGGAGTGACACAGATAACAACATAGTACAGCCCCGTATTTGGACTTACAATCCAAATGTGCATTTTTGTCCAGTGTTGGCCACTAAGCACTCCACCCAAAGATAAAACATAATTTTTCACCAATTAAATATAATGGCTTCCGATAACTCAAGTAACACGCTGGAGAAAAGGAGAAAGACAGAGTCCTGCAATGCCTATAAAGTAAAGTAGCTTTCTGCTCATGTCCTGATTGAGCTTACCTGCATGTGTGGAGACTGTCATTGAAAAGGTTTTGGCGCCCCCCACCGATGGTTTTCGAGAACATGCGGGTAGGTTGGGATTTGAGGCAACGTCAATCAACTACTACTACAACTTCCATTAGTACTACTACTCCAGTCACTACTGACAACTGATTAGGACCACTGCTGCTTCCTTTGTTGTTTTTACTACTAACATTACTTTTACATTTACTTCTCTAACTACTACTAATACGTCTGCTACTGTAATACCATAAAGAAAACTTTCAGACTGGAATTCAAGGTGACCCTAGAGACCAGCTCTCCAAGTCACGCTCAGGGAGCTAACAGTGATCTGAATTTTGGGGAAATCCATTTTTCTGCCATTCCTATGATTTCCAGTAAGGGGCACCACACATACACACACACAGACAGACAGATACACAGACACAGACACATACACACAAACACATACACACATAAACACATACACACATGCATGCATGCACGGACGCACATGTGTACACACGCGCACACACGCGCGCACACACACACACACACACACACAAATGCCCACACACACAAATGCGCACACAAGCACAGGCACACATACACACACACCTTTCCGACGAACTCAAGTAACCCTTCTACCACGGTCAGTGTGTAGCAGCGTGCCAAAAACACAATCTACAAACTAATGACAAAAAAGTCATTCCGATATCAGTCTTGTTCTCAGATCAAAGGCTTGGAAGAAGTCAGCCATTCAGCCAGACCCTGGACAATCTCTAGCCTTCTAATTAAGCTCGAGCTTCCCAGCAGCTCAGCATGCCTCCCTTTCTGGCCCTCCATTGCTGATAGACAACCTCCAGCCTGTACAGTTGTGGAGGAGGCCTTGGGGAATGACACAGCATGGGGGATTTGGCTGCATTGGATTCGCTGGGAAAAGCAAGAGGGGGTAGGGGAAAAAAGCACATACAGTGCAGCGAGAAACAGCTGCTGTCAGAAACAATTTAAGTTATTTTCAAGGATTTTCAACATTCACTCATGCGTTTATCACACTTTAAATGCACTACGTTTTTACAGCCGCCTCCAGGGCACGCAATATTCACACCTGACTCCACAGGTAAAGAGCTGTCTCACCCCTGACACCCAGCAACATGTGTAATAGCTTCTAATGGTACAGACGGTGGTGGGTTTGAATGAGCTGCGACACTAGAGCCTGACAATTTAACAAATTAATTAATATTATTCTGTTTACTGTGGTTACAGAATATACTGTATACATGTATAAAACTGAACTGCCATGTGTGGAGGCTTTCACTAATTGAGTCATTTCATGTAATAACACTGACTCTGAGGGCCACTAATGTTTTATTTTTCACAATTCACTCAAACAGGAAAGACAACTGTTGAGATGTGATGACCTGTTTAAACAAGCTAGGGAATGATACTGGCCAGCAAGTTAGTTATGGTGGTGAAGAGGGTAATCCGATTATGAAAAGTCAAGTTCAAACTGCACTCGGAATGTAGTTAACATGAAGCACGGGAGACTATTATTAGTGTGATCTACCTGGAGACAGAGAAGAAGTTGGCATCAAAAAGATCAACTGGGTCTGTCTAGCGCTACAATGACCATATTGCAGCAAACAGCTAGTGATCTTAGCTGTTTGGTGACCTGGCTAGCTGACCTGCAGGATGCAGCTGGTGATGTCAGAGGCAATCTTGGCATGGGGCGTGTCCTCATCCTTGCCCTGGGGCTGAAGGTTGTGCTCCAAGCAGGACTCCCACAGAGAGACCAGCGCTGCCCCATGTCTCTCGATGGAGCGTGTCTCCCGGATCGCTGTTGTAATACGTGTGATGCAAATTTCCACCACTGCCTGGTCATTGTCATTGGTCAGGTAGTCCTGCCAACAACCAATCAGAAACAAAGAAATGTGAGCAATCAATTAATCTGGGCCAGTTTTGGTCGGATGCATTAAGCAAATTATACAAGTACTGTACATCAGTAAAAGAGCTGATTCAAAGAATCAGGTGTATGAAATGTGGTACTTTTTGGATCATTACTAAATATATAACAACAAACTACAATCATATGAGTTCATCACTGTGCCCCAATGGGGATTACTTATGGGGAAAACAGATTTTAGGAGCAGACTTTGTTTCAATGATAATTAAAAGATAGCGAGGCTGGAAATTGAGGACAAATTAAGCCCTGAAGTATGCATGCTAAGTCAGCTCTGAGAAATCGGACCTGCAGACAGCAACTTTTATGGAAAAGGACATTGAGTGTGAAACTGAATAAGAAAGCCATGTAGGCCTTGTGATGAATATTGAGCCCAGGGAATGTACACTGTATGATTTCATGCCTAATGGGTCTTTGCTTAAATGTTTCAAAACTGTTTAGCGGACTACGAATCCATGAACAGTGCCACCAGACAGTATCATCTGTAAAATCATCAGACTTTCTCATGTGGTGTCCGAAGGTTTGGGTTCCATTTAGTATTAGGCAGCATTCAGTGGACAATGCCCACAAGATCTGTATAAGAAAGAGAGTGGATGGCATTTTGTCAATGCAGAAAAGTATCTCTATGTCCTGTGGCGTGTTGGGTAACAGGAGAGGTTTTTGGTCTACTGACATTGCTGCTTAATGTACAGATGTGACTTATCCAATCCAATGTTGCCTAACGACATTAAAGTACTTTAAAGAGAAAGTATTACTAAGCATGCTGGGAAGTACAATACTCTTACCAAAGCATGCTGGGATAAAGTGTGTCCCTTGGGAAATGCTTGTCCCATGGGTGATAAGGAGGGTGTGATTCTCACCGGAGAGCAAGAAATGGCCTTGATCTCCTCCAGTGCCTCGGAGAGACAGTCTTCAATCTCTGCGTCCTCCAGAGAGAAGAGGTCGCCTGCGCGTGACAGATCCCTCTGGCCCAGCACTAGACGGAAAAGGTGGTGCATGTCGCTGCCCAGCCCGGCTCAGACCGCGGCCCACGCTGACTCGGGTTCCTCCTTGCGCCTTGCGTTGCCGTGACAACCAGACATGGCGTACTGCGTGCTACTGCTTCTGAGGATGGTGTGCTGTGCGACAGCTCTACGCACATCAGACCTCCACCCGTAACCTGGAGACAGAGAGAGGAGCAGGCCGTGAAGGGGGGGATGGGGGACAGAGAGGGAGTGACAGGAAGGCAAAAAAAAAAAAGAAAAAGGGAGATGCTCAAGCCCAGACATGGTCAAGTGTTTGATTTTAATTGTACTAAAATCCTTTTATTTTAATTTAATTTAATGATATGCAAATCAGAAACTGTGAAACAATGGCATCTGTATTTCTGTCAGATGTAGCATCACAATAAACTCATATGCATTTCATATTTCATTTGATTTTAAGCACCTCTCTTCCTTAAGTTTGATAATTAAATCCAAGTTAGTAGAGAAATGTTGTGGTGAATGCCAGATTTAAACAATCATCAAACGGAATGGATCGAGTAAGACCTGCACCATCTGATAGAGAAGTTTAAAAAAAAGGCCTGTATTGGCTCTGATTCACACACTGGGGCAGCTAGAGAACAAGCTATCTGCTGTACTCTCCTTCAACCTGGTAAACTACTCTCTGTTAATCAGTAATGTGTTAATCTTCGCTCTTAATGAGAGAATGTTATTCATTAAATAATAAAAATGTACAATGTATGTTTTTTTCTCCAAACACTTTTACAATAGTTGTGTGAGATGCTTTATCTTCTTCTTCACCAACAAAGTTCACAACAACCCCGCTCTGTACAGGTAAGTGCATTCCTGAACAAACTCCAATGCACGTAGAGCCTGAAACACCTGTCTCTCAAAAATGCTTGTTTTTTTTTTTTTTTGCGAGGAACCTGTTTGAGAGTGAGGGGGGGCTGTCTCCAGTGGATGAAACAAAGGTTAACCATTTACTGTGTTTCCCATCAGCTACACACACTAGACCACTGCCATTTTTCCTTTTTAGTCCTTTTTTTGTCTCCAAAGCACAGCCACTCTGTTAATGTGCCCTTTGTTTCTAAGGTGAATGCTTCTGCTTTCCATCAGACTGCCTGCCTCATGCTGTTCAGCAATGTAGGTGATATTGATGATTTCATTTTGATGCCTGTGCCTCTGGGATCACTGGTAGAGTGCATTGATTGGTTATTTTTGTGACCCTATATTTACAGAAACAGGGTCACATCAAGTCTAATGAGGGGAAAAGTTCTCTTTGTAAACCGCTTCCCCTTTATAGACTACATCCCAGAATAGCTCTGTGATGGGATTGCTGCATGCTGAGAATGTCCGTTACCATTTTGGATTTCTGATAAACACTCTTATACATGGAAATGGGGGTCATTTTAAAGGACTCCGACAGCCATTCTCTGAAAAATAAAGACCAGTAGTTTACTTTGATGTGTTAATGTACACTAACTGCAGCTTGAAATAAATCTGAAAATTCCTGGTAAACAAGAATTAACAAGAGTCTGAAAATGTATGTCATATCTGAGAACTTTCATGCACCGGGTTTTCTATTAATGTTGCACAAACTCTTGATATGGCACTCATGACGCCACACCACAGCAAGCCTTCACGACTTCAGTCCAGAGGGGATCCTTCAGTATCTTGTTACACATTATTAAAATGACATCAGTGGGAGAAAGACATTCACCCTTTGTCCAGTGACCTTCCAGTTGTACCCACATAGTGTGGACCTGAATCTTCCCTTTCAGCACCCCCAACCCTATGTGTTTCTGGGGAGGTGTGATGGCACAGACTACAAAATCTAGAGCCAAACGGACCCCATCTGGATCAGGATCTGCATGCACCGGAAAGAACCACACTGTAATAATGATGGGAACAAAGGTCAAACTGGAACATTCGTGCCACCAATTGATGGCACAGTCCTGGCATTCCGAGCTGGAAGAGACACATTCCTCTGTCATAGTGCATTTCACTCTTTCCCCCACAGATCACCAGGATAAAATGTTTGTTCTTACATAAAGTCTGGCTTCAGTTTTTCAACATCCTGATTTTTACACACTGCATATTCACGTAAGTAAGAATCAGTTAAAAATTCTTGCTGGGACTTTTGAACAAATAGTTCCAACCAATGCAAACAGCATTTTGCACAAACAGACAAACAGATCAAGTCACACATTTTGACAGACAGCTTCCTTGGGAGATGGCTGTATGAGTTCTGCAATCAACAATGTAATCATTTTTGCTTGCACTACATAAAGTGAGTGAACGCTTAAAACAAAGGACACCAAAAACATGATGCTCTACACTAAGATCAGATTGAAAGGTCAAGATAACTCAAACCACGCTACTACACTAACTCAGATTCGCTACTATGCTAACGAATACTCGATTACTTAGTACCGAGTTATTAGTTCATTGATTTATTCATTCTTCAAGGCCGTAGGAGTGACTGCACACAGGGCCTGTGCTTAGTGCTGTCCTGTGGGGCGGGGCAGGGCGGGGTTTGGGTTGAAGGGCTACACTCACAGAAACAGTATGACCAAAATCATACTCCTCTGTCTACTATCTCACTGCCCACAAACAGCACCAGGTTCACAGTCCGCTAGCAAAAGAAGACAGATGATTATCACATAGGGAACAGTGAGAATGAAAGACATGTCTTTGTGCCACACTAACATTGTGGCCTGCCTTTTGGACTGCAAGGTGTGACCCCTTTGAGGAGACAGCCATTAAGAGGCATGAGCCAGACTGACATGAGACTGATAGCCAATAGCTAACAATTCTGAAGACATACTTAGGACAACGACAATAACTATATCATGATAACTATGATAACCTGGCCTTTGCTACTGGTCACACCACAAGATAGCAGACCTGTGAGGCAATTCTTTTCAAATATTGTGTCATGACTACTGCATTGTTTAAAAAAAACTGATTTAAAGGATATAAATTGTTCTTAGGGTAATTTCTTTTATAAATGTATTCTGCATAATAAAAGTACATGGAAATTAATCCCAAAGATAGCAATGAGTATGTTCAATCTCATTTTTATTGTTACTGCTGTTCATTTCACTAATTTCATATGGGGTTATTGACATATTTTTATAGGTAATTAAAAATCTACATGTCATGATGTGAGAATAGGCATTAGGCCTAACCACAAAATAATGCTACACAGCATTTTTCAGTATGGGTGCACATTGCTTGAGAGTGACAACAACAGTCCATCTATTACACAAAAAGCAACATTCAGTGGAATTCATCCCTCTGCCTGTCAAAACAAGGAACATTACCCAAGCTTGACTCACCAAACCCTGCAGTTTTCCAATAGATGCTAATAAAACCTGCAGTTGCAAGTGGCATTTTAGATGCCTATGGGATAGTCCTGGAGACAGCACATCTATGTCGTGCTCTGTTGAAACAGTCCAGAGCTACTGCGCTGGGATACAAAAGCAGGAATGCCAGCTGGACGAAAGTTGCTCTTTAGTCAAACCACAAAACCATAAATATGAATGTATTTGGTTTCACTCACACTTAATATCACAGTAGGCCTCTGAAATATATCTTCCATGAAATGTCATTATGCTGTATTATCAGTATCAATGCAATGATGGCTGTTTCCTTGCTATACTGTGCTCATATAATTGATCACATTTAAATAATCAAGCGCATATGTGCATTGTTCTCGCGTACAGTTCTGTGGGCTTATGCGAAAGAGAGTGTGAGACAAGGGGGAGAAAGCAAGAGAAAGAAGGAGGAGTTTTTGAGTGTCACCACACACTTGCACATAAACACATTGACCTGGACACTGTGACATCTCAGACTGCCCTGTGTAGCATCTGATCTGTGAGCTCAGCTGCACAATGTGACCATGGGAGTTTTGTGTAAAAAGGGAAAAAAGCTGGCCTCTGGAATTCAGCTCTTAAACAATCAGCTAGTTACTATTAATCACCCTGTTACAGCCCAACAATCTCAGGAATGCAGACTTTAAAAAAAAAAGAAAAGTGAGGCCGAGCAGTGAGATTTACATACTGACAGATCCCAGATCAGTTGACCTGAGTGGACTTGTACCAGACAGTCTGCAGAATCCTGAATGAAAAGGGCAACAGGGTGGGGGGGCGAAGGGGTAGGGTAGGGGAGGGTGTGCGTGTGTTTGTTGGGTTTGTGGGGGGTGGGGGGGATCAGGGGGGAGGATAAAATTTTTTAAAGGGCTTAGTCATGTGGAGCACCCTTGCTCTTCCAGCCACTCCTCACTTATGGAGCAGAGAAAGAGAGAGAAAAGGAGAGAGAGAGAGAAAACACTGGACCTTTTGTGTCCCCAATAAGCCAAGCCTCTCCCGGCTCCCTGCTCGACCCCTGTTGCCAGTGAACCCTGTAATGCGCACCCGCCAGATACTGTTCCCTCTCTGGGACAGAAAGGGACGCTCTTGAACAGAGGGAAAAGCTTTCTAGTCTTTCTGCTGCGTGCATCCCTTCAGTTTGACCCAGAATACAGTACCTTCCAAGGCCATACCTAGTGCACACAGCACCACAGTAATGCAAAAATCTGTTGTTTCTAAATGGGTCTGAATCCTTTGCTAGACATTTATTTATGCACATAATTAAAGAGGCCCTTTGTGAAGAGGGGAGTAGGGATGGTGGGGAATGGGGTGTCAAAAGCATAATTGCTGTTCCTCTGAGAACATGTAAGCAAGAACTTATATCACATTATTTTGTGATATAAAAGATCCCAATTTGATTTTTAAAACATTCTTTAACTCACAAATAATCAGTTGCTCTTAAATGACCCCTGCTGGCACCACAACCTGCTCAGTCTTCTCACTTCAGCCTCCCCTGTCATGAGGAGATTAACATTGCTCAACCGTACACACTGAATAATGATTATACAATGGACATGACCCCCCTGCCCCAGCACTGCCACCACCCACCACCCTGGGTCACAAGCATGAGGCAGATACTACTTTTTCTGCACTTCAAACATCTCCTTGCTATGCCTCTTATTAAATATCAACAGACTGCATTAAGTAAAAAAAAAGTAGGTCAGACTATTGTGTAACACACTGGATTGCGTGCATCTCATTAATTAGTAAGAAGCGGGTGCTAAAAATAACAGCCTGCAGCCCTCAACAATGCAAGCTTTACAGAAAAAAACAGCAGAACTGCACCTTGAAAAAGCCTTCCACAGCCTACATTATTTAGTGCTTCCAGCGCTTCAGCAGCATGGCAGTGAGAGCTGCTCCTTGCACCACCAAGGACAGTTTTCAGGAGCTGATGGGGCAGGACTTCCCATCTGCGCGCCATGATCCTGCCCCAAGGACCAGCCCGTACTCTCCCCTTCAGCCCCCTCGCCGTGACAGCACCATCGTTCAGCGTGTCACTCTTCCAGGCGGAGATATTTGTCACTATCAACCCTATCAGAAGGGGCCACCCCAGAGTGGTACACTGTTGCTAAGCAACACATCCATCCAACTGACAGGAGCACTTCTAACAGCATCTGTGTCTAACTGTCTCCTAAACTCCTGTTTTTAATCCACGTCAGGACCAAAGATAAGCTTATTTCTACAGACCAGGTTGAGTGCATCCGGTGCACAGAGGTGTTACGAAAGTTTAATATACATGCAGTCGCAAAACCCATTTAAAAGAAAACCAAAAAAAAACAAAAACAAAAACAATGCACAACATAAAATGATCTCATTTCATGATCTCAGTACAGAGATAGTGGCCCGTTTGCCTAGACTTTTCTGTAAGGCAACAGTCCCTGCCCTGCGTTCTAACTCACAGCTGCTGAATCGGGACCTAGTCAAGCATGCACAAACTTCACCACCGGATAAAAAGAGGTGCACTTACATCAGCATCAGTCTTCTAGACGGAAGAGAAAAGAAGAGAAAGCACAACTAAAAGAGGAAGAAAGGCAGATAAAGGAGGTTTTGAGAGCAGAAGTTCCAGCAGCTTGGTGTCAAATGCTTCTTGGTGCAGCCGCATGGAGAATGCCCCGCCACCTCACAGAGAATGTGTGTGTGTGTGTGTGTGTGTGTGTGAGTGTGAGAGAGAGAAAGAGAGGGGGGTCTGCTCTGTGTTCCTATGGTTTCCATGTGGCTGACAATCAACGGGACCTCTTCTCAATAAATCTTTTGATAGGCCCTGATGTCTGAGAGCCAGCACGCATTTTTATGCAGCGTCGCTCTGCAGCTAAGGCACTCACAACTGCATCCGTCGGCTCAGAGAGCTCAGGAAAGAAACAAGTACAACAATATGCCGAGACCCAAGGGACAAACTCTCTCTCTCTTTTTCTCTCTCTCTCTCGCTCTCTCTCACACACACACACATGCACGCGCACACACACACACACACACAAGCTTTCTCTCACTCTCTCTAGACAGCCCCTGGTACACGCTGCCATTTTTATACTTCTCCGATCCTCTAAGGGGGCTCGTGCTCTCTCTCCCTCTCCCTCTCTCTCTCTCTCTCTCTCTCTCTCTCTCTCACACACACACACACAAATATACACAATTTCAGTATGGTTAATGTTCTTTCCTTTTCAGCAGTTCTTTCCTTTTCTGTAATCACTCCAGCAAAACATACAAGCTGAAGTAGTGGATTAGAGTGCTTCCCCGTCATTCCTCCTTGGACGACTTCTGCATGCTCCCTGGTAATGGTGTTGCAAAGACTGGATCATGTCTAGTGCATTTTATGGCAAACCTCGAAGTGAGTGCTATAATGAAACGATTTTTGCGCATCCTGTGGAGGTGCATGTTAAGATTCAACAACAATATTTTGTTTTTGTGTTATATCGCATCAGCGAGAACGTATACCAGGGCACTCTGCGACTCCACATACATAGTGTGCCTGGTGACCACGCTACAAAATTCATAATCACCATGTTATTATTTCTATCACAGCGCAGTATTTAAATTGTGCTATGAGGTTCACAACGAAAATGGGCTGTCTGTAGCATGCCTTGTGAAGCGCCACGGTTTGAAAGGATGGAAAAGTTTCCGGCAAGTTTCCTGCGTCTCTCAGCACGCAGGGTTACAGTTTTAACATGTCCTACTGGCATCTTAAGCGCATCTCAGAAAAGAGAGGGAAGGTGAGAAAATACTGAAACCAGTAACAATTTAGCAAGTATGAAAATAGTTTAGGAATACTGTGGAAAAATAAAAAGCAACCATGTTCTTTTCAGTCCTAATTGCCTATGACAAGTGAAATGTGGCCGCTTATACATATCCAAGCAAATAAGCAACATTCCACAATTATGTTCCAGAGTAAAGTTTGAATTCTATAAAAGTGTTGTTGTTTATTTATTTTTCAGGAAGCCCCTCAAACTCCTAAAACACCGATGTATTATCACGACTGACAAGCGAGTATCTAAATATTACGCTACTTGATCAAACGGTAGATTATTAAAGTGTGTTGGAATGTATAATACATGCTACCCGAAAACAACATAAACAATGCATAAAACGATACCACAAACTGCCACAATGACTGCGTGATCTAAACCTATTTTCTGTACTTCAAAGGTTAGGCACTTATTCTGAGAGGATGAAATGGCTTCTACAATTACACGTTAGCTAACTTAGCTAACAAGCTACATTATTTGAGCAAAGTGAGTCAGCGTGTAGCTAGATGACCATGGACGTCGCTACAGCAAGACAGTCCTTTCCACTAATTTTATACTAGCTGGCTACCTATGCACGTGGCACAGAGTGGGGCGCACATTTATTTAATTGCAAATAATCGTTTCGCTAAGCAGCTCCGAGACCTGACGTACAGTTAAACTTTCCTGAGTCGGGCGAGTGGCAATGACACATTCCGCAAGCGATCGTTCCAGCTAACTCGTGCATCATTCCAAAAAATTAAAATAATGTAAATATATTACCCAAGTAATACGAGTCAGAGATTAAAAGTGACTCACCGGTTCCTTGTTCACAGGTGTAGCGCTGTTACGTTTTGTTTAGAAACATGCAAAACAGATAAATTACACCAAATATATTTACACTATTTGCGCCTACTTACAACTCTTTCGCGAAGGCTAGCGCCACTGTCCACATTATTGTCGTCGTGCACTGAGTAAGCGCGCCACCCTGCGTATGGTTACGAGTACTATGCGCGCAACAGGTGCATTGAATACGGCAATGTTTTGGTAAAACAAATTGATATCTTGTTAAGAATTATCTGTTACTATAATAACATATTCATTTTAAGATTAGGCTTTTTCCCCACTGAAACAGAATTCAAAACACACTAGTACAATACCAGTTCCAAAAATACATAGACCAAAACGTTCTAAAGAAAAGGTGTAAGTACAAACACAAATAAGTATTCTCTTGTACAAACTCAATGTTACATTCCCACAGTAGCGAATTAAAAGCAACCCATGTCGGCTTGACAGCACTGTCCCACATATCCTCGAATGCTCTATACTTACAATTAAAGCCAAAACATTTTTCTCTCAAGAGTTACATTCTCCATATAACGTATTCTTATCATCATAATTAGCAGCAGCAGATATTTTATTAAAAATAGCCGAAATAACTAGGCTTAAATAAAAATAACGGAATCCATGTAGCACTGCACATCGTAATACAAAGGAAATATTGTAAGTGCACATGAACTCATCCATACCACCACACTCATTCTGCATCCGAAGTTCATTCACAATTGAACCATTTTCGCCTTATGACGCTGCCACTGAACTGCGAGCAGTGGACGCAGCACATCATTCCGCGCATTCCATGCTGAAGACGGTACTTTTTGTCCCTTTTGCGTTGCGGTAGTCGGTCGTCAATTCAAGAAAGAAGGAAATGAAGCGATTGAATTTTAATGCTATAACAGATGCTCTGTTATCTGAATTGTCGTTCAGCCAGGCCAGCTAAGGCCGTCTTCATTTCAGGCACTGCATTCGCTATCAAATTAGCCAATCGACAGAACTGAAATAGTGTCACCCGAGACAGAATGGATGACTTTTGCATAGCCGTGCAAAAGAAAATAAACCAGCGACTGACGGCAAGGTGAGAATGGAAAGTTTCTTCTGTCAACATTTGAACAAAAGCAGATTCCGATTCTCCGTGCCTTTGTGATAACCAGTTCCATTTGATCGTATCAGTGGTTACATGCTCTTAGCTAACACATTAGCTAGTATTTGAGATGTGTAATCGGTTGAATG
This sequence comes from Megalops atlanticus, assembly GCA_019176425.1. NCBI lineage: Eukaryota > Metazoa > Chordata > Actinopteri > Elopiformes > Megalopidae > Megalops > Megalops atlanticus. The sequence continues at coordinate 20,871,596 of CM032883.1, read as the reverse complement.
TTGAATTAGCCAGTTTGCCATGAAATATTGATTTATTTCAGATGTTGTACGTTAATTTAACAGCCAGCTGGATCTAGTGAAGTAGCTCACTGTGTAATGTTCTGTAATTGCTTTAACTGGCTAACGTTATGTGTTCATGAGAAATATTGCTGGCGAGCTAGTTAGCAGCCACCTAGATATCACGTAGTTGCCTAAATAGCGGCTAGTCTGTGGGTAACGTCACGTTACATCGTGTATGGAGGAATCCTTTATCAATGCTGGACAGAGCCGTATTGATAAATTGGTACATAATAGCTATGTAACTATTCCAGCTTGCTGGATTCTTTGAACAAACGAACAAATGTTTCCTCCTTTCCTCCTCCCTCTCATAATTGGCTATATGTTTTCGTGTTTTCATAGACCTGACAAATGACATAAGCCTAAGAGGCACCGAACAACTGTTTGTGGTCGAAGGTGTGGGCGACGGTCACCGGTGATAAGGTCGGAGTCAATTAGTTGGGGAGCTGTGCAGGGGGAGTTGAGTTCAAGGCCAGTGTAACAACGCAACATCAAGCTGCATAGACGCAGACACACTCGGCATCCACACTCGGCATCCACACCATGGCTCACGTTCGATACCCTGAGGCAACTTCTGTAGACGTGGCCACCAACTTGTCCTCTGTGCTGGGACGGCCGCTGTGCGTCAACGGGACTCCGTGGATCCTGTATCTGTTTGAAGAATGCGTCGAAAATGTGTGGGAGTACTCGAGCGTCGTCATTGGTCTCATCTCAATGTTTTGTTTCTTGCTGTCCACCTTGCCGTAAGTAAATATTGTTAAAACTTTACTAGTGCTATTAAAAGGGCCAGAGAAATATATCTGTATGTAGCTAGGTACCTAGCTCCATGTGTGCAACCGAGCAGGGCTTCTTGCTAGTCAGTTATAACTTGCTTTGTTGTTTAGGAATCGTTACGGCTTTTTAATGAATGTACACTGTACAGTGCTAGGATTAGTTTTTTACGCTGAGCCACAAAATGAACTGAATACGATTGTATTTTATTCTTTTATGTAGCTGCATCGTTAGTATGGGCAGTAAAGTTGTTCCACTAACACTGGCTATGTCCTCAAAATTACTTTGCACCAATTGAACAGGACATGTCATTTAAAGACTCCTACAATTGGATTGTAACTCTTGATTTAGTATCGTCTCTGCTCCTAGCCTCATCATCTTGTATGCACTTTGCTAAGTCGTTCTGGATGAGAGCATCTCATAAACGACAAAATGTAAATGTTATTAAATATGAACTTCAATCAGGCAATGAACTAAATGTGTTGCCACATTTATGGGGAGGGGGCATGGATAGTAGTTAAACTCAGTAAGTGGATTTATGTTGACTCTTGGTTTTGCATCCCGAATTCTGAAAGAAGAGACCTGTTAAATACCCACTAAAGTAGCTGTTTGCAGTTGCAAAGTTGCAGTTGCCTTTCATAAAATTATTTTTAGATTTTTGTCAAAGCAGCAAAATGCATACCAAAAGCCTCATTCCTAAGTAAACTTCCTCCCCTTTCCTCCATCTCCTTCTGTCTTCAGTCAGGTGTATGAAGCCTACAGGAATGGGAAGGTGGAGGAAGCCATGTCTATAGGGTTCTTGCTCTTTCTGTTTAGTGGAGATCTCAGCAACTTTGCTGGCTGTTACCTGACCAACCAGCTTCCCATCCAGGTAAATGTTGCTAATCAAGCAACTATTTCAACTGTGTGGAAAAAAAGTATTGTGATGTCATGTTCTTGTAAATACATACTGTACTTGTCGAGGTCCTTCTTGTATCATGACAGTATCTTTTTTATTTTATTCTGTGTGAATCTTTGTATTATTTCTCATACAAATCATTTTGTGACAGCTCCATATGCTTGCAATTTGATTTCATCTAGACTGTAGGGCTTTAAGCAAACTGGACATTGATTTGTCTATGCAAATTGATAATTACAGCTACTCATAATGGGTTAGCGAATCTATCCCTTGTCCAGAATGTCTATTGATTACCACTAGAGGGTGCACATATTCAGCATACATTTTTATGAATCTCTCTATGAGCCCCTCCAGCTGTAAGGTATGCATATATGGACTCCATACATATAAAGTATATTATTCTCAGTAAAACAGATAGAGGAGCTAAACCAGCAAAACATGGTGAAAACCCCACAATACACATTCTGATTTTGCAAATCTCTCCCATGTATGTTTTCCAGATTGTGACTGCTGTGTTCTACATCTTCACGGATGTCATTCTTATCTCCCAGTTCCTATACTACAAGATCAAGAACAAAAGTACTCGAAGTAAGATCATTGTGAGAGTCCATTTATGTCACATGATGGAGAATCTTTTCAACCCCTGACGTTTTACACAATATGCTAGATCCCTGCTTTAGCCCTAACTGGCAATGCTTTATTCATCAGCATTAGCACTATTATTTTTTCCTTAGGCTGTAAGGTGCACTCCATCTGATAGCTCCAGCATTGTTTCAGATGTCATGGATTTGAGGCTCAACACAGGAATGAGGAATTAACAATGTGGTTTTGCAAAAGTTTTCACTGCACAAGATGCACCTTATTGCAGTTACATTTTAAGTCCCCATCTGCACTGACAGTGACCTGGGAAACTAAGTTCTATTCCACACTACTATCAAGGGGACTGTGCCTGGAAAAACTGGCATAGTCTCATATTCACCTCAGATTACTGGCCATGACATATGCTGAAGGCATTGATTGTCAGGTTAGAGCAATTAGTGGAAAATATCTGAGAATGAATGGTTAGAAACTCCTATGTTTAAAACAAGGTCAGTGACAAATTAATTTATTTTATTAATTAATTTTATTATATTATTAATTAATTTTCTTTCCATTGTTGGCTGAAAGTGACATGTGAGCATGAATGGGAAAATAGGTTAAATGTTGCCTAGACGAGTTTTTAGTGAAAAATGATATTGCCAGTGTTTTAAGAGTATACTCAGTCATTCACACTGCAAGGTTACCCTTAATGTAACGTGTTACTTGTAATAGACCCCTCCATGAGTGCTCTCTTTTTTTTGTTTTGTTTTTGATGTTTTCAGACTTCATTCATCTTTTAAAGTGACACAGTTCACATACACCACTGCTGACTCTAACAAATTCTCAGATTGTAAATGCTCTTTTGGTTCCTTGGTTTGCTGACTGACTGTGGCACACAAAGGGAGTGCCATATTGAGATTCTAATCATACCACAACATACACAACCCACTTATTATCTGTGTGTTTGTGTTTGTTTGTCTGTGGGCTTTGAAATCTCTTTGACACATAATTACCCCTGGGTTGAAAAAGAATAAAATCACATTCCGCTTTAGTCACATAGCCAGTGGTGTCTTCTATGCTAACCCTGCTGTCACCACATAATTCTCTCCCTGCTTTTTTGATTTCCCTCTCATTGCTTGGTAATTTGTATAGTCATCGGTTTTGTCCAATTACCCTGTTAGTAGCAGTATCCAATTACTATGTGAAAACCAGGATATACAGACATTCCCAGCTGAAACCTGTACAGTGCAGTACAGTGTTAGTGCTGACTGCTTAACTGACTAGAAAGTGAACCATGTAGATCAGTATTTGTGCCATCCATTTAGATGACGAGTGTGAACTATATGGATTGCAATACATCCAAATGTTAGAGCTGACCGGTCAGGTGACCAGAGTGTGGACACTGTAGGCCATCGTGTTAGTGCTGACTGCTCAGGTGACCAGAGTGGGAACACTGTAAAGCAGTGTTAGCACTGACTACCTCAGTAAATGGAGTATAATGTGCAAACGGATTTTGTCTGTCCCAGAAAACCCTTTCCTGAAGTGGATGTGTTTCCTGTGGTGTGGGGCAGCCACTGTGGGCTGCATGGTGCTTCCAAAGCTAATAGAGGAGAACAGTGTGAACCCTGTGACACAGGTAAGAGGAGTTCAGCACTAAATGCATGACTGTTATTCACCTTAAGTTAGAGGACTGAATTCATTGCTTCATACACTTCTTAAGCATTAAGTGTGACTGAACCCCTTAAAGATTTTTTGCTGTGAGAACATAGCTGAGATAACAATTGCCAAATTTTGTTGAAAGGGTCGTATGCATTAATCATAAGTTACACAATTTATTGAACTTTACTGTGTTGTTGATTTTTGTGAGGAATTAATTAGTTAAGTCTTGTTTTACTGGGGGCAGCGGGCTTTTTGTAAATTGTCCTGGTAAATGATGCTTTCTGCCTTGAAAGAAAGTCAATAAGAAATGTTGGTAAATTTGAAATGAATAGTGATGATAATATTTGAATTATTCGGCTCTATCTTCCTCCAACAGAATCCCTCGAACAGCGTTGAGATATCTGGCTATGCCTGCGGATACCTGGCCTCCGTATTTTACCTCGCCTCTCGTCTTCCTCAACTCTACAAAAACGTATGTGTGATTGTGCCCTCAAGCATGCTGAAAGTGGGGGTGGAGGGAAGAAATATGTTGTTTGCATAAATGATTAATGAATAACAGGCCGGAAGAGACAATGGAGTTTTGTCTCTTGTAATGTTACCCCAGCCACCGTGGCTCCTGCTGCGATGCACTTCACTGCCACCGGACTGTTATCCCTCTGTAGTGGGGGCTCTTTGCCATGTCGTTCCTTTCCTCTCTCCAAATCAAACCCATGGGTTGCTTTGAAAGTGCTGAATTAGCAGAAATGCATGCACGTTGAGCCAAAATGGACACTATTACTCAGTCTGTGCCTTTTGTCCCTTTTTGACAATTTGAGTGGATAGCACCAAGAATTAATAAATCATTATTGAGTGCAGTGTCTGTGCAATTTGGCATACCACAGTCCTACCACAACCGATATTTTCCCCAGGTTTAATTTGGCTTAATATAAATTTGCAGAGGGCCTGCTATGAATCTCAATTTACAGTGTGATATTGAACAATGAAGGTCAAGAATTGATCATTTATCCAAAAGAAAAAGGGAAAGATATGCTGTAATGAGTCTCTTTTTCTGGTCCAGTTCAAGAGGCAATCGACAGAGGGCACCTCATATCTGTTGTTTGCGTTGGCCATGCTTGGAAATGGAACCTATGGTCTGAGCCTCATTGTGGTCCTGCCATCACTGAATGGGTCCAAAAGCCTCTTCCTCCTGAACCACATGGCCTGGCTGATTGGAAGCCTTGGGGTTCTCTTCCTTGACTTCTTTGTATCCTTTCATTCTGGTTAAGAGCAAGAGGAAGCAAGTATATATCCTTGCTGAGGGTTCTTTTTTTTTCATTTGCTCTTTCATCCTTGAGCACATTCATGTTTTGGTTTCTTTTCCTGAACAAGCATTTCTCTCCAGATCTCTGCCCAGTTCATCTTGTACAGGAAGCACAGTTCCAGTCAGTCTGTTCAGCTGGCCATGAAGAAGGTTCCAGAAGTGGAGCCCCTGTTGTGTGAGGAAGAGGAGCCATGACATCTCCAGAATGATCCCTACTGTAAAAGTTCCTGAATAACTCCTTGGCACTCTCTGGAACAAGGGCACATTCAACCACATTCACATGGGAGACAAAGTTCTCAGTAATTACATAACACTACAGTGCATCTAACTATAACAAATGCTACAATAAATCCAAAGTCAGTTCTTATTTAGGTAGTTTTAGTTGGGTTTTACTTGAAATCCTCCATTTAATGGTGTTTTTCATTCCAGATGTATTTAAATGTTTAAGTTTGTTGACTGCAGTTGTTTGTACCATGTTTTGTTACCTCATTTGTTGTTGATTTGCTTTTTTTCAGTCTACCTTTTAACTAACATGTTCTTCTCTGATGAGAAGTCTGCTTAATCCACATATAGTACTCCATTCCCATCCAGAGACAAAATGATGTCTCAAATCAGTATAGTCTTCCTGTTAGTTTGTCTTAGAGGTGATAATGTCTGTATCTCATGTCAATATAGAAACTGCTGCAAGATGCTCTTGGAAATGACCTATTCAAGTAATACTTGCAATCTCAATATTGGTTTTTAGGGAGATGGCATGTCATATTAGGGGTGGAAGTATCTTTGCACTGGAATGGTAAGCAGACATCATTGCCACGCACAGTATGTCTGGCGCCATACAGATAGTCATGTGAGTGGGGTGTTTATATGGATCTACTGCTGAGGTAAAGAAAGTGAATCTGGAAAATGGTAGGGATTATTGTCATACATAGAGTTTATGTTGTTCTGTAATGTATGCTTATATACTGTGGTTGTGTCTTTAGGCCACGGTAGTGAAGTTCATTGTGCCTTGTACGAGTCTCTCTCATTCCACTTTTCTATTCAGTGTTGTAATCATGCATGGGTGGTGTTTTGGCCTTTAAACCGTAGTTTGTCTGAGACTTGGATCCACTTCCCTGGCCTCGCTACAGTGCAACACTTCCCAATGCAGAGCATGAATGTCTTCTGTTCTCCCACTTCCCAGCAGAGACTTGGATAACCTCATTTCATGGGGGTGTTCCACCCATTAGAAGAAACAAACAGCTATGGTAAAGTATGGTATTGTGTTGGAGCTGTGGTCAAATTCAGATGTAATCTTTGGCTTACCATAAAGGCTGGTGTAATTTTAAAATTTCAGATGGGAAGGCCCTGTGTGTACATTCCATTCGGCACCATTCATTTTGGTAAAAGAAAAATATATCTTAAGCAAGGGAAACTCTCCTCTCAGTGTGATAAGTCACAGTATCATTACATCACTGTAATGGGCTTTTGTCAGGAGAATATTGTGGGCCAGTCTTGCATATTTGCACAGATTTTGCTACCTCATTCTTGGTGTTGGAAACACCAAGAAATGAATTTCTCATTCATTCACAGGACATCTGTGGGTGGGTGCTTCTGTTTGCTGCCTGGGATGGTCTTTGGTAGTGGTAGATAAGAGCAAAAAATGAGTGCTTGTCGCTGTAAAGTCAGGTGAATTGTATTTTTTTTTTTTTATTGAAACAACAGATTCAGTTCTGATTGCCATAGAAAATGCATGTGAGATTTTTGAGCCAATATGAGTCAAATGGGTTGAGTATTTAAGGAAAAATGTATCTAGCAGTGTGAACCTTAAGCAAAGCAAATCTATTTGTTACTATCTTTATACAACAAGTAGGTCATTTTTAGATGTGTATTTATGTTTGAGTAAATGCAGCTGATGTTTCTGAAATTAATGAGATTAATGTTTTTGTACTTGAGGGGACTGTACACTTTTGTGCTTTTCAAATAACAAGATTAAATTATATATTTATACTCTTAATGTACAACATTCTGTAATTTTTGTTCTATATTTTAATCTTTGATAAGCATTATATTTGCTTTACATGAACAACATTTTGTGAATAGAAAATTATGCATTTTCTGCCCTCAGAGCTCAAAACTGATTAAAATATGATGTTAATATTACTGCTTACTGCAATTAAGTATTTCAATAAAGTGCAATATACTCTAATTAAAAATTTTGGGTCCTCCAGCCATGTGTTTCCATCTGTCTGCTTTCTGTGAACAAGATAAATGAATTTAACCTCTGGAAAAAAGAACAAACTCATTTTAATGCTGATCCCATTCTACTTAGAGTTGCAGTTACATCTGGAGGGGTTTGAAGAATGTATCTGTAGTGTAGACCTTTTTGTTGTCCACATACATAGATGGAGAATATAAATTCCAAGATAAGACTTCAGCTACAAGCAAAGCAATTGATTCAGATCGATTGAGTACGTAATCACTCTTCAGTGGGCTACATCTAATAGAAAGATGGGGAGTAAAACCGAACAGCATACCATAATCAGCATATTAGCATTCTATACCCCAAAATTGATACTGACCCATCTTAGCATTAATCCAGTGAAAATAAAAATCATTACTGACATGTAATACTTATCATTACTTAAAGCAAGACTCAAATTACTAATACAATAATGCTTATAGACTTCAGTACGTGCCCTTGCAGCATTCCAAATAACCGTAAGTTTTATTATTTTCACCTTTACCCAGGATCATGGCTATAAACTGGTTGCCATGCCCCAGAGATACACTAAACTAATACAGTAATAACAAAGGAATACACTCAGAACATTCTGACCCTATCAGGAACATAATAGAAGAAAACCCAAGACATCCTGTAGCCCAGCACAGAGAAGATATACCCAAACCTTCAGCAGCTTTCCAGGACAATTGGATAAAACTGATTAGACACTCTAAAACCACAAAAGAACACAGATAAATTTATGATGCAACAATTCTTACAATACCCCCTTATTTCTTTGTTTGTAATAAGGACACACATGCAAATACTTGAGCAGGGAAACCTGTGAGTTAAGCATTCAGTCTTCATAACCTCAGGTATCCCAAAAAATGGTCTTCACAGTTACTGGTTGAAAGTGTAACAGGAAGTTTGTTGTCAGAAATATCTTAACTTCTAAATGAAAGTATTTCAGTAGGCATAAAGTTGCATACAATAAAAGTATGAAGGTTGCATTTGATGTAGTTATATATCAAACTTTTATTTGGCTTGGAATCTGACAAAGGGATCACACCTGGTCATGAGACATCATAAACAAGGGAAGGAAAGGCAGAGATGGGCTAGAGGAGACACACTGTGAATTTGAATGAACTGTGAATGCATAAAGGAAGTGTTAAGAGACATTTTTATAGTCATGGATGGAACTGGTTTGTCTAGGTTTGGTTAGGGATTGTCTGAATAATTCTTCCCTGAAATCTTTGTTTGGAACTTCAGTTAGCATTTGGCTAAAAGCTGGAACAGGTGAATTTGAGTGATGTTAGGGAAAACAATCAACTCTTAAAATCTGTAGAAAAAGCATCTATTGTAAATAATCTAATCTGGGCACTGGAGTACAGAGCACAAAGAAATGGAAAGAAAGGAAGAAGATTTAAGCAAAGCAGATGTTCATTCAAATTAATGAATCAATCAGTGTGAGACATTTACTGATATGTGAATGCAATGAAATAAAAAATAAATTGACACTGTTACTTGCAGAAGAAACACCTAGATCATTACCTATCACAAACAAGGCAATTCTATTGTGTAACAGGATGCTATATAAAATCAAATTATCAATCATAGCATGCAGTATATAAAGGATGAACAACATTCAATGAAACAGGCAATTTTAACATAGAAAATGTTCTGTGTAATGAAAAATTGGCTAATTTGTATGATTTTCTGTGATCATTCAAAATGACTATTTAATTTTAGAATAGTTTGGAAAGAAGAACTTTTTACTAAAGAAGACAACTAATGGGCATAAAACCTTCATCCAACAGCTGAAATGTCTAGCAGTTGTAAAGGTCTTTCCCCTAATGCAATGTAAAGCAACATTTACACTGACTACAAATATCACTCACTCTTACAACACAATAACAATAACATTTCCCATGATCTTGATCAATCTGACATCCTAATATTAGATTGCATCATACATTTTCATTAAAGGTTTTGTTATAGGCAATAATATTTGCTTATCAGTCATCCTCACACTTATCTAGGGTGACTTACACAGTTTACATAGGTAGATACGTAGGTTTACTGAGGCCATTTGGCTGTAGTACAGTACCTTGTTTATGCATACATCAGTAGGTCTGAACCTTTAACTTTCTTGTTACATGTCTGGATCCTTAACAATTTTCCACACTACTGCCCAAGTGCAAAACGGACAAAGGTTGAGGGATAGATGCAAAGACACAAGTTCAGAGTGACTGACACTGCCCGTAGTGTACATGTAGTGTTTGAGCTGTTTTCTTGAAATGATAATTTAATTACTTGCACATGGGCATCAATCTGGACTTGACACTGCAAATATCCCGTAATCTTCATATAATATGGACACAAGTGTAATCATTAGCGTTCAGTACAGCCCATTCAGATTTCATAAGATTAGTAACTCTGCACAGCACCTGTTCCAAATCTAACAGGACAATATTATCATAGGGGAACTGAAAAAAGGGCATATTACTATGAAGACACTGTTGAGGAATCACAGGATTGAGGCAATCTCCAACAGGGTCAGTATAACATGCTGAAAACTGTCTTTGAGTGTTGTCCATATCATGCATGCAAGACTTTCTCAAGGGTGACCGCCTCTGTGCTAAAAAGATGCACAAAAGTAGGGCATACCAAGAATGGGACCCCCAGTTTTGGCCTGAACCATGGGCATCACATTCAAAGGCAGCTTTTAGCTTTTTGTTCCAGTGCTCTGAAATCAGATCAAAAAACCTCCCTACAACAGATTACCAACATTCCACAACATACCAACAAGTGTAAAAGTGCAGAAAAGAGTCTTTGTTGGCAGGTATCTCAATTTGATATACCAGACTGGCCTATTCTGTGAGTACTCAACTTTAATGTTGTATGTTACATGTTTTGTGATGATACATTATGTGCCGTTATTTATATACTTCTGTTAACTATTAATGACTCCGTGAATCCCTGCAAACCAGTGGTACTCTTACTGGTAGGACTGCACTGGTTAAATTTTAACAAAAAAGGCATAAATGCCCACGAAGAAGTACATAGCATTCAACATCTCCGACCGTCAAAGTTAAGAGATGTCTGAATTACTGTCCAACTCGAACAATATGTAAATAAGTGCATGGTTACTGGTTCAGTATGAAACTCTAACTCCAACTCCATACTCAAGATGACGGGGATCTGAAGAAGCGTCAGTTGCTAACCACTACTGTGTGCTCTGTTGGAAGCACTAGCTGAACGAAAAGATCATTTTAACACGATCCAAACATAATTTTTGACAGAAACAGTGGCACCCAATGCGAATGTGTTGTTTTGTATGGGGGCGGGAGTATGGAAATATAGTTTTCCAAACGGGAGGGACTTCCTCGAGCATTGCTGTTGGTTGGTAGGTGACACCTAACTTAAATTGAAGGTATATCGTAGTCCTCGCGGAAATCGCTATGGGACCTACTTGAAAGTCACTTTGCAAATCTAGCTGTGCTGTTGGGTGTGTCTTCTTAAATCTGATTGTGTGTTTGTTTGTAATAGTAGGAAGATTCGCAATTACAAAATTTGCATTGTGACATTCCTTCCGACCTGTGAAGAGCACGGGACAAAGTTTGGCAAGCTACTTGAGCGAACATCTTGCAACCTAGATACGTGCTCGAAACGCAGCGTCAAGACGTATGACAGTATACCTCAGCGGTGATGTCTTGGTATTTGATCAAATAAAATATATCCCTGTTTGGGATTACTTGTAAATAATTGCATTAGCAGTGTACGGGTTTGCTCATTCATTGGGAGAGCTGTTTAGCCGGCATTGATACCAAGGGAACCAGGAAAAAGAACAAGGAAAAAAGTTTGCAGAAGTTAAAAGTCTCTCAACCTGTTCGTGCAGCCAGTGGGAAGGAAGAGTTGAATATGAGCAACGGAATGTGCTCCAGAAGACATAAAAAGATCTTCCAGTCTTTGCTATTATTCACCGTGTCTTTAGGACTTATATATGGGGGAATGGTTTCCTACGAAATGCATAAACAGATGAAGAAGACGGAGGCGATGGCACTGAAGTACCAACAACATCAAGAGTCACTATCAGCGCAGCTCCAAGGTAAACATTTTGCCAGATATCATACAGCTGGCCAAAAAAGAGAGAGAATTGGAAAGATTAAATGTACCAGTTTACACGGCCCATTGATAATATTGAAAACTGTAATGCAGGCTACCTTTAGTATTTTATACGCCTGTAATATCTCTCATGGTGTGCCCAAATAATCGCCACTTTAAATGACGATTGCACGACCATACATGTTCTTGCACGGCAATCATCTTCAGTGGATACTGTTTGTCTGCACTTGCTTACACGTTACAGAGCAGCTACGTGTGACTCCTTTCAAAGAGTTAACACCAACATTCTAATGAAATCAATTACACGCGTACGTGTGTGCCATCAAATCCATATTTTAAATTGATTATTACCCCCAGCTGCAGTTGCCTCACAGTTTTCACAAAATACTTCATAAATTGGCGGGGATGAGTAACGGAGTTTCGTTTCACTATTAACAATTGAAAGACAAGCTTTTCTCAGGGGTTTGGAGGATAAACACAGAAAGTTGAGTTAAATGCGCCTTGAAAACAACCGACTGTAATTGTGCACGTGAGTCTGTGCAACGTTATAGGTCTGGCTTCGGGTGTGTTCATGTGTTTAGGGAAATGACTATGCATCGGTAAAGTGCGTCCAGACTTCCACATTAATTTCACATCGAGTCGGGTTCTGTTTCTGTAAATCGCTCTCCGTTGTTTCTCCCCATCTGCCTCTCTGTTCAGTCCAATAGATGTGGCATGGAATACAAAATCGAGCGTTGTGTTCCGAGTCCCCTCGGGCTCAGCCGTGCGGAGCTTGAGGAGGTTATGAATTATGAATACTCTCACGTCTTAGTCCAGTTTGAAGTAAGCTCAACTATACCCCAAACCTGAACAGAACTCACTACAAACATTTCAACAGCTCCCAGTGAACGTTGTGCATACTCGTACAAGCCATCTTAGTTATTAATTATAAAGTGCTGGTCATTTCCCGAATGAACAGGGTACGTTCTTTCCGTTGCCAGTCGTGTCTTGCACAGTGGTTTGCATACTAAATACCCAATTCCTTGTATACAAATGGGATATAGCGCACTGACAAAAATAAGTGGAACATACCAATGTTACAGTATGTTTTGATTGACTAGCCGGAGTTTAAAACACAGAACACCAAGCTTTATTTTGTCTCATGATTTTCCCCCAATTGCACTGTTGGCAAGGTACAGGTGAAAACCGCTTGATCTGATACGCCTTGCCTTCTTCTATGACAAACCATGCTGCCGATTTCTAAATCAGAATCGTGGATCACACCGTAAGAACCAAGCGACCGGAAGTTGAAGTATTGGAAATGCTTTGTATATAAATAAACTAGAAATATGAGAAGCGCAGTTGCTTCTGGAGAATTCCGGTCTTATCTGCCCTCTCTTTTTAATACTGGCCCACTTTTCGCTGGCATTCGATATGTCCACGAAAACAGCTTTAATTAATTGACCTGTATATAGAGGTCTCTGTTGCTCACAGACAGAGTGAGCATTGGTTCGATCGATCTTCCATTTCCTGTATTAACGTATGCTCGGGCTGTTATGGCAGGGGTCACTCTTTCAACGCTTGTGCGTGGAAACGACACGGCGTGACAATGCGGCGTCCTTTCGCAGTAACAAAGTCAGCATCCAAAGCAATCCAGCTATGTACTTTGTCCTGCACTCCGTGCATCTTCATTCTGACATTAATGAATTTTAGAGGCAGAATTTAATGAAGTAGGCCTACGGTGCCTGTTGTACCACTGGTTAAGGAGGTTCGTATAAACTGAAAATATGCCTGTGGAGTACTATAGAAATCCAGTGAATAGACAGGGTAGGAAAGAGAGAAAATCACTAGATGTCTCTGAGCTTCAGTGAGAAAATCATTACATGGCAGCTTGTCTGAATAAAGGGAACACATCAATATTGTTTAGAGTTTTGACCTGGAGGGGGTCTTGAGGCGGAAAATGACACCTGAGATTTGGAGTCAATGAGAGCCATTGTGTAAAGATACCCTCATGAATGACTTGCTGTACACCTCCCACCCCTACGTCCCTGAGCCCTTAAGTATAAGTAACAAGTGTCGATGTTGAGGATCATGTTAAAGTTGATTGCATTGGAAGGTAAGAGCCTACAGAACATTGCATGGTTTCTCAGTGTCTGGTGTTGCAACCATAGACTCCAGATCCAAAGATTAGGAGAAAGTTGTAACTGATGTGTGTAAAACTATCCCCCTACATAATTCAGCATGCTGAATGGACAAACATACAACACATATTCATCCCTGTGGTCTGGAGGTACAGCATTATCTATTTAGTATGAATACTTCCATTTGAATTTTGCATAGATTCATCAGTTGCTCAAGTGACTTTCCATGGCTGTAGCACAGGATTTTTTTATGCTGACGAATTGAAAGGGACTAAAGCTGCTTTATTCTCAGTTGCTGTCAGTGCTGACTCCTGTCAAGCATTATCTGGTGTAAATCAGGGAATATCTCTCACTCCTTCAATCTGCTCTCTTAACCGTGACTAGTCAGGTCTGGGTCTGACCGGTTGTAAGATGTTAGGTGTTAGATTACAGCACACTTAGAGACAGTAAGAATGAAGACTGGTTTTGATAGAAGGGTGCCCGGGTGTTGTGCTGAAAACATATGTACAATACACATGGTAAAAAGACCTAATACACTGAAGATACAACAGTGGTAGACAAAGTAATGGAAACACCTGACAGTATATGAATATGTATGAACCAATAAGGTGTGACCCTTTGCCATCAGAACAGCTTCAGTCCTTCTTGGAATGCTGTTATACAAGTTTTGAAAAGTTTCTGGTGGGTTACTGGGCCATTCAGCAAGAAGAAAAGCTTTCAGGCCTTTGAGAGATGAATGGGATAGAAATCTGCTCAGCACTCTGTGTTCCCGAGCTCCCCATTCAGTGATGTATAGGGCTGGTGACTTGGGGATGCCATGGAATGTGTTTGACTTCATCCTGGTGTTTATAAAACTACTCTTGAATCCATTTAACAGTGTGTGTGGAGGTATTATTGTCTCTGAATACAGGAGCATCTTGATGAAACACTGTTTACATTATAGGGTGCACCAGGTTGCCTAAAATGGCTTTGTATTCCTTGGCCGTAATTCTACCACGAAGAGTAATAATCGGACACTGTGACTCCCACAAGGTGGCTGCTCATGTCATAACAGATACACCACCACGTTTAACAGTTGAGAACAGGCAATGTGAGTTGAAGGCTTTTTTTGGGTTTCTCCAAACATTACATTTACATTTATTCATTCGGCAACTGCTTTTATCCAAAGTGAAAAGAGTGAAAGATGACTCCCCTGGCCATATTGCTTTTTTCCACTGTTCAGAATTCCATGTTTTGCGCTCATTACTCCAGATTATGCTTATTGTGCATTGGCCTTGGTTACAAATGGCTTCTGAAAGGCAGCCCTACCGTAAATATCAGCTTTTTGAAGCTCATGATGTACAGTTTTTGCTGAGACTGGGTCACAGAGGTGTAGATTCAGTTCTTCAGTCATTCTGAGGCCAAAGTATCATGGGTTTTGTGTTAAATGTCTGTCTCTCCAATGGTCCTCTTTCTTGAAGAATCTTTTCCTTCTTTTGGTGTAGGCCGTCATGATTTTTTTTGACACTGTTCCCCTCTACACGTTAAATAACATTGCCATTGCCACTGTAACTGATGCATCTGCAGTTCGGGCCCCAACTAATTGATTATTTCAAAGTCTGTTAGATCTCTTATGTTGCTTTAGAAACTCACATATCACAGAAGTGTTGATTTAAAAACTTCTTTTATAGCAGAAAGATACTGATAATATTGACATTAGTATGAAACAAACATGTAGACTCCTTTTTAATTGTAATTTAGTTACTTCTAAATATGAGTCCTTTTTCTTTCTTTTTTTGCATTTTTTTGTAATTCTGTAATGTCTGGAGCAAGGTATGGGGAGTGAACATCAATGTGACTACATGGTACTCGTTAATCTGAAAATATTTCAATAGGTTTCTGGAAAAGATTGATGGGTCCTGTTTTTGAATGGCCTGTGTTCCTTTCCTGAGGGAAGGGGCTGAAAAAGTGAATGGATGGTTTTGCTGGTTGGTGATGAAAAATCACCTCCATCTCCAGGATGTACGGAAACTGTGCAGCCATGCCTGATAAACCCGATCACTCTCCTGAGGTTGCGTTTCACTTACAGTGTCCATGGTGACACTGAAGGTATCCCTCCAGCTTCCTTTGCCACAAAGGAAACTTCCCAGTGTTCTATTTACAGGTGTCCTTTCAGAGGAACTGATAGCCACTGTTATTAGTTATCACTTGGGTGGTGACTGGAAGGGGTTGAGAGGAAAGAGGAACCAAAAAACTCCTTTCAGAGGGTTTCAGGAGCACGCCTCCCATTCTGAGAATGCATTTGTATTCAGTCTCTACATCCCAACTGATGCTTGTCGTCTTCAAAGGGAGCCCAGGTCTCACCTGTCTAAAGTTGCTTAGGTGAGTTGGGTTACAGTACAAGTGAACTACAGGGACTCCCCCTCCCCCTCCCCTTTTCCTCTCGGTCAGATCCCAAAAAGTTGGAATCATCCCATGATACCTGATATGGTAAACAGCATGCTGTTCCTACTCTGACTTGCACAGCCACTCAGAAACAAGGAAGGGTCACATTCAGAAGAGCCATTTTTGTTTGTTCTCATAACATATACTGCCAAGTGTCTTTTAGGGCACCTTTGCTTCCCAGCCTCCCTGTACATTTGGCTGAAGTCATTGAATAGATTTATCGTATTTATTTAGAACTGTGTGTACATGGTAGCGCTGATCAGTTTGAACATTGTTCTGTGGGATTAAATGCAATGTATCCTTGCAAAACACACATTTTGAAAATGGACAAGGTTATGCGGTTTGTATCCTGCCGATGAAAAAATGATGAAAACTGCAGCTCCTTGCAACAGAGTGAGCTAATACTCTTTCCTTATGTGGGTATCATATTGCAGCTCACACTGCACTGAATACACATGCATGCGCACACACACATTCACATACACACCAGGAGGTATCCTTACAGGAGTCAGTAACCTCTGCCTCTTCAGACATAAGTTCTTTCTTCGTTTGCTTAATAGTCAGGTTCAAACTGAATCGGTTCAAAGGCAAAATTCCATTCATTTTTTGACATTCAGCTTCTTTGACTTTGACGTCTACAAACAAGCATAATGGAGGGTGTATTTAAAAATTCCAACTCCAAGAGAATAAGCAAATTCAGGTCAAATGAAATAACTAAAAATGAAGGAAATGCAGCCTAATTACAAATATGTCCTAAGGTTTTTTTTTCTTTTGTGCAAAATGGCTTAAATGTCTTAACAAATTCAACAATTTACTTAGTTTGGCCTTTTTATGAAATAATAATCAGTTGCAGCTGAAAATTCCATAAGACTATTTGAGTACAAGCACACATGCAGTGCATTTTGGGAAATGGATCAGTTCAAATGACTAATGACTAAATGACTGATTGTACTTTTTAAGCCAGGGCCATTTGTTGGAGGACACACCAGTATGTGCTCATGGACATCCCATGCTCAGGGTGGAGAGAGTGGTGTCACATGATTGCTGCTCATTGGCAGGCATTAAACTCATTCATGTGGGAATACCAGTGTAATTATATTTGTCTAAAAGACCAACAAATGCCAACATGTGATTGGATCTCTGCCCTCTGTCTGAAACAGGCTGGAGACGCACACCTGGTTAGTACTTGGGGGGGGGTTGTGAAAGTGTCAGGCCACAAGAAATGTATATTCACAGAAACAAGGAGTGCTTGAGCTATCTTTATCAGTTACAGTTATTTTTAGTTCACTGGCTGTGTTAACTTATTGTTGCTTGTGTGGATTCTCCCTTTCTTCCTCCATTCCCTCTGCTTTTCTCTGAAACCCCACTTCTTTTCCTCACACTCTATCTTTTCATTTTTTTGTATTATTGTTGTAGCGTGTCTTTGTCTTGATTGCTTCCCTCTTAATTCATTATACCCCATTGGTGCTGTCGGGAAAGCACCATAATGTCAGAAATAAAATCTGCCACAAACAATAGAGGCATAAATCTCAATTAAAGTCAGCAGGACATGATTAAACAGCAGTTTCATTTTCCATGTCAGGAGGAATGTTTCTGTAGAGACTGAGTCTCTTATTCTTCTCTGAGGCAATGTGAGGTTGTGTGTATAGCTTTGCCTCCTCCAGACTCAAGCAGGAGACACAAACTAATCTTCATTGTTCAAGTTTTATGAAAACATTTAATATGGAACTTCATTATGAGTTTTGTATTATGCAGTGTTTGAGTTTAGAAGCTCACGCAAACTCTAGAAGTCCATGTTATATAACCTATGGATGACAGGCACTCGCCGTTTTTGTATGGTGTTGATTCAATGTGCTTTTGGCACCTGGTTAACAGTTCCTTTATTTGCCCACCCCATTCTTTGCCCATCCAAACCTTGCATCCCTGCAGATGGTTGTGAATGATTTAGAGTAGACGTTTAAACTCTAATGGGTGACTGAGGGGCTTGTGTGTGAAACAGGTTTTTGATGAGTGAGAATGACAGAAACAGTGCTGGGCATCATGGGTAAAACACTGAGGAGGCAGAGGGAGCCATGACCACCCTTTGAGAGGACATCATGTCTTTGTAATTTTTCTCTTTGTTGTGTGTGTGTGTGTGTGTGTGTGTGTGTGTGTGTGTGTGTGTGTGCGTGTGTGTGCTGGCACTGTCTGTGTCTGTGACCAGTACATGTACTCCCTGAATGTCAGATATTGACGGTGTCTCTTTAAGCAAAGCACCTGTGTTACTGGGTGTCAGATTATGACATCTTGCTGCAGGGCAAGCCATGCCTGTCAAGCTCAGCCTCAAAACAGGCTTGAGCCAGTCAAATACAGGTACATATCCTGCCTTTGGCCTACAGACCTGTGCACCCACATAATGTGCTATTTATGTGAGGTTCCAGATCATCAGGTAAGCCTGGTCTGTGCACATTCCACCACTGTCTGACATCAACTGCAGAAACAGTGTCTACATTCCCTTTGGTCTGATTAAATTTGAGTCATTTGCTCACTCTTTACATTACATTATATTACATTACTGGCATTTAGCCGACGCTCTTATCCAGAGCGACTTACATTAGTTACAGGTTTTTTTTTTTTTTTTTTTTTAACCAATTATACAGCTGGATGTTTACTGAGGCATTTCTGGGTTATGTACCTTGCCCAAGGGAACAACAGCAGTGCCCCAGAAAGGAATTGGTTGCAAATCCTGCTCCTTGCCACTATGATACACTAATGCTCCAACTCTTCATTATTAGAGTTGTGTTGGTAGGAGGCACTTTTCTCTTCCTGATTTCCTCACTGTTATAGGTCTTTTTGCCCAAAATGCCATCTGTTCCTGCTGGAAGGCACACTGATGGATCTGTACAACAGGAATGCTGGCAGCGACTCTGACAGCGATTCGTCATGTCTGCCTGGGAGGTTTGGGCTCTCTGACTTGGGCTCTGATCACTCTGCTGTGGGTCACTCTCTGCCTGGTGCCAGAAGGCACACACTCTCTTTTCTGTTCTATGGATGGTGGGGGACAGGGAGTTGAACACATCATAGGGATTTTCAGAAATTGAATGTTGTTTTGGATTAACTTGGGGCATCCTGTAATTGCATGCCTTTCTTTTTCTTTTCCTTATTTTTCAACTAATAATAATTACTTTGGCCATTGCTCTTACCCAGAGCAATTTACAAGGCTGTCATGGGAAGATACATAAAGTGCGTAAGAGTTGCAAAAACAAAGATGTAGGAACAGAACGGCAGATAACACATCGGTGATAAAGCACAAAGGTAAAAAAGAACAGAAGCAAGAAAAACATACAAACAATGTGATACATTAAAATATTAACAAGGAAATCTTCACAAAACCTGATAGCACAGAAAGTGCTATATAAACTACATTAAACTGGAATACACTTATCTGTAATACGACATCAGGTTTAATTGTAGGGAAAGGGTTTTGAGATGTAAGGGGCTAGTCACAGAAATGAGATGTGGTCTGCACCAGTGGCTTTTGAGAATGTGGGTGCAGTTGGGGGTGGTGGTGGTGGTGGTGGTGGTGGGGGGGGGTTTGTTGTAAGACAGCTAGAGATGGGTGACCTCAGTAGGTTTAAATTACCAGGTGACCAGAGGTTGTGGAGCATACAGCTCATGCTGGTGTCTATGGAATATGGGTATGGAGCTGTACCCTCAAGTATCCAGTAGGCAAAAACCAGTGTCTTAAACTTGGTATAGTTGCTGTTGCTAACCAGTGGGGGAGGAGATGAGGAAACACAAGCATATTCAGGGGGAGTGAACACCACTCTGACTTAGCTCATGCCAGGAAGTCCAGCCAGCAGGGAGTTCCAGTTGTTCAGATGGGTGTGGACCAGCTGGATGGAGAAAGTGGTGAGAAACCGCTGCATTTCTCTCATGTTCCTGAGATAGAATCAGTGAAGCTTGAATGAATGTAGAATATAAACTTTACCTGCTTCGTTCCACTTAAAACTAATGTGAACAAAAAGCTGTCTGCAGTTTTCTTCTTGATGACTCAATGAAGGGGGTTGTTCAGGTAAAAATGAGCTTGTTACAGTAGCAACCTCAGGTGCACAGGTATGTTTCTCTCTGTTGTTTACTGCGTATCACTGATGTTCGAGTTTGAGTGTTCTCACAGCATTCTCCCATGCTACATGTCCTGCTCCAGGCTTTGCTGTCAACATAGCACCTTGTACCTCTCTCAGGGCCAGCTATCCACTACAAAATGTATCTTATAGTGAAAAAACTCTGAACAAAAAGCCTCCCCCGTCTCTTGTACAAGTGTATGAGCTGCGTTGAAAATTTGAGTGAATGCAGAGATGGCCTTTTCAGAGTCTGCATCTGGTGTATTGTGTTGGAATTTATGGCAATGCTGACCTTCTGCCGACACACTGAGAGGGGTGTTTGATGTACGACGGACAGGCTTAGGTTGAGGGGAATGGTCATTACAGTGCTGTTATTTAGTCACCCGCTCCCCCACCCACCATCCCCCAACACAGTAGCTCATGTTGAGTGATGTCCAAGACCAGAGGGCCTGAAAAACAAGCCTAAGTCTGTCGACACCGACAGATTAGCAATCTCACCCGTGCCGTCCTAGCCTGGTAAATCAATGCACTATGAGAGCGGAGTGAGGGAGACTTCGGACAGAGAGAAGGAGTAATTATGAAACACGCGTGCGTGTGTGTGTGTGTGTGTGTGTGTATGTATTTGTCTCTGCATGTGTCCATGAAGACAGATGGTAGTAGTTGTATGGGTCATGTTGTCTCTGCTCCTTCAGTAAGGGCCTGTCTTTCCTGACACAGTGCTTCTTTCTCTCTTTACAGTTGTGTATGAGCACAGGTCCAGACTGGAGAAGTCCCTACAGAAAGAGAGACTGGAGCACAAGAAAGCCAAAGAAGGTCAATGTAAACTACCTTCTGACATGCCCCCCCTCAACACACACATACACACACACAAAATTCAAAGGATCCATTATTTATACCTGTCATAACTCACAAGAGAACTGAATTTAACTATGTAATACTATGTTCACAGTGTGCTTTGTTTCTCTACTGATGTTTTTTTTGCTATATTTATCGTAGATTACCTCATGCACAAACTTGAAGCGCAGCAGATATTGAACAAGGAAAAGGTATGGCATAGGTGCCAGGTTCTTTTTTAATTGTATGGATCTCAGAACAACCCCAATGAAGTAATATCAAAAGAATGGGTGACACGAGCCATTGATTTGACCATACAGGATAAACAAAGGGACAATTGACCAATAATTGTTACAGGTATTGATCAGGACCATTCACATAGGCACAGTGGCCAGCACCATTGCATGTCCTCTCCTGCCTGTACAGTCAGTTGTCTGTCTGTCTGTTTGTTATTCTGATTGTCCATTATGTTTCATAGGAAATAGTCTCAGGTATATAACTATATATACTGGTGCAATTTGATATAATGATGTGATATAATTTATTTATTGTTTTTAATTATTATTAGATTTATTATAAAAATTAATAATGCATTGCTGTGGGTGGGAGAAGGGAGGAGTGACAGTTGTGGGGACAGTGTGGGTGTAGCAGAGAGATTTAGTGATCTTGAAGATAAGGCTTCTCCTTCTGTCTTTCATTCTTTCTCCCTCCCTCTCTCTGCTCTCCATTACTCCCTCAATGAATAACCTTCTGTTTTTTGGAAGTTGAAGCTGTACTCTTTCTCCTCTTCCAGTTTAAATGTGTTTAGTTCTTATGGATTACCAGGTTTGGATTTGAGTCATATATATGTTTTCTAGATCAACATAGTTGATTCTCTTTCTGTCTTTGTTTTGTGTTTGTGGTGAACAGCAAGATTTCAGCAACAAATTCAATTCATTGCATGTGCAACACCAGATGTTAAAGGTGAGTAAGTAATTAAGTACTAACTCATTAAATGAACACAGATGAAGTGAATGCATAAAGCATTAAGCACACACAGACACACAAGGCTATCGTTGTCTGTCTGTGCAGCTGGGTTGGCAAAGGTTTCCCTGATTGCTGCACATGCTCACTCCCACAGTGGCTCATGGATATGCACATGCACTCACACAAACCGACACATACGCACACACACTCTCTCTCTCTCTCTCTCTCTCTCTCTCTTTCACTTGTTCACTTATACATTCACTAAATCATGCTACATATCATATACACTCACTACTGCATTTGTCCTCACACACAAATGCACACAGAAAGGGAGACACACTCATACACACACGCCCGCACAATTTTTTACACCTACACATACATGTTCATAACCAGCCAACCAGAGGCTGGGGACACGGAGGTACACTGTGGAAAAACCTCTCTAATAATTATGCAGAAGAAGCTAACTGTGAATATCAGAGCATCTTCTTCACCACACTGAGGAAGGGAGAGAAATATAGGTGATTAAGTGATACCTCATATAGAGCTTCACCTTGTCCAAGTGGAGATCACTGGGAAGCCACAGACACCATGCTGTGAATGCCACACTTGTTCTTGATCCTGCTGATGTAACACTATAGGTGGAGTAGCTGCTCCATAGACATAAGTAGTGCTGGATGTGACCATGTGTTGATAATGTGTGCATGCCACTCACACACACACACACACACACACACACACACACACGCACCGCACAATTGATCCTCTCAGCTGTCAGTGTGACTCATTGATTTTTTTTCTTTATTGACCTTGTGTCCTGGTATTTATATGAGCACAATGTGCAGTAAAATCTTGCTGCGTGAGGTGCATGGCGTAACTAACGGGAATTTTTTGGGTAGGTAGCTCTGCTAAGTGAAATAACATATGATGGTTACACTCCACATTCCACATCAATGTGAGTGACTTTGGTTGCTTAATGATATCACCCCCTCACATTTATATTATGTATTCACTTTACAAAAATGGTGTGTCCAGGACAATAGGTCATGGTTAGTTTGCACCATCTTACACAGCTAAATATTTCTTGGATCAGCATAGGTACAAATACCTTCCTCACAGGTATGGCAACAATGTCCAGGGTCTGAAACTCAAACCCTCAACCTCACATTTGTATTCCAGTTCCTGGGCCTTTGCTCCATACTTTATACCATGCACTCTATCCTCCCCATGCGCTCTGTCCTCTTTGTACCAGAGCCAGCACGAGGAGCTGAAGAAGCAGATGTATGACCTCCAGGAGCAGCACCAGATACAGGTGGAGGACCACAGCAAGGTCATCGACGAGCACAGGCAAAAATATGACCAGCTACGGCAGACCAAGGAGCGGGAGATCTCCAAACTCGAAGGTAGCCAAGCTGGAAGTCCCTGACCTTTTGGGACAAACTCAAAAGCCCTTGCCACACAGCAAAGAATCTTAAAGCAGGTCTTAAAGCTTGGAGCTGATATTAACTTCTGGGTTGTATAGCCACTGTCTTTCCCTCCCTTTTCCTAATGCAGATTCAGTAACTTGTTTCTTGTTGCTGCAATTTCACCTTGCTTTGCTGCCCTCTCTTGGTCCAATGTAGGAATTACACCAGAATATAACATCTTCAGAAAGAAAATCGCAATTTTTTCATGGAAGATAATTCAGTGGTTGATGTGTATGGTATATGTACAGTATTGAGAGATCATTATATGAAGGTGCATTCAGAACAATTAGGTCAAAAGCTGTCCTCCCCTAGTAAAATTGTGTTTTTCATTGTAGTTAGAGAATGTCTATATCCTCTTGTGTGTGTGAGTTTCTGTTTTGTGTGGCACAGGTTGTGGAGTTACCTCTCTCCTTCTCTCTCTCATTTACCCTCCCTCCTGGTGTACATTAGCTGTGTGTGTGTGTGTTTAATCATACTCTATTTGTCATGTATCTCTATAACCTGTAATGTCTATGTCCACATGGTGCATTTAACTCAGTCTCTTCTCGTTAGAGAACGTGTATAACCTGCAAGAGGAGAACAAGCAGTTGAGGAAGGCCCACCAGGAGGTTCACACACAGCTTCAGGATGCCCGGGTGAGGGGAGGCCCAGAGCCTGTTGGGATGGAGGGGGGTAGAGGGCAGGACAGGCATAGGGAGGTGGGGAGGGGAATGGGTGAGGTATATGTAGAACTTCCAGTGGGAATGCCCAAAGGACCAAGGGAGGCATAGCACAAAACCCATCTACCAACAGAATATTACTGTTAATATTATACTCTCTCCCTTATGCTGCTACTACAAATGCTAGTCTAAGTTTTGTGTCTAAGACTTGTGTCTGTCATATCATATGAATGTATAGCTGCATAGATTGGTGACTTTTGTGTAATCCTGTGTAGTGGTATAGTGGTATATCTTTAAGGTGTGCGCTTTCAGGTTTGTAGAAATAGCACCAGATAAAGGAATATCTCCTAACACCATCACTTCCTCTGGAAAATCTTCACTATAGCAACGGCACAAGGATTTAAAGTCGGCACACGATCGACTTGCGCTGACGTTAGAAGACCACAAGAGTGCGCTGGCGGTTGCACAGGTCAGACGGGCATGCCTAGTCTCAGCGGACGGTTTTGTGGAGGGGTGGGGGGGGTTCTGCTGTCGTGCATGAGGTGTATGCTGCATCCCTGATGACGCACAGCTTGGCCATGTTCTGAACTCCAGCTTTCCTGCCCTCGCTGGGGTTCTGGTCAGCTCACTAACAGTCTCTGTTTTTCTCTCTGCCTTTCCCCCTCCTCTCTGTTTCTTTTCCTCAGCTTCTGTGCCCCCCACCTGTTGCCTCTCCCACTCTGCCTTTTCTGTCCCCCATCCTCCTCAGTCACCCCAGTCTCTTTTTCACTCTCTCTTTTCCTTGCCTCTCCCCTGTTTCCATATGTCCCTATGTCTTTCCCTCTGGCACCCCCTCCATCACCCCCAGCCCTCAAGTAATTTGCTTGCTTGTGGCAGTTTCTGCTTCTGTACACAACACCGATAAGGCGCAGCTTGTCTGTTTGCTTTAAGTATTTAAGTTGAGCATGAAAATATGAAGTTAGTCAAGTTGATCTAAGAGGAAAGGCTTGTTTTATGGCTTGTTAATTATTCATTACAAATTGCTATCAATGCTTGCAGAGGCTGCCTGATTTGAGGCACGGGGTGAAAATCCCACCGTCTGAGTGGGGTCAGGCTGCGGGTCTGACTTGTCTTCTCACCCCATGCTTCCCCAGGGGCCCCTGGGGCCGGTTAAGAGGTGATTGTGCTGCACATTGTGTGCATGCTTTCGTAAATCAACCGGAAAAGTGGCTGTGATGTGCGAGGGAGGGAAAGCAAAAGGCAAATAGACGAGGAGAAAGCCGGCTGATGTGTTTTATCATTCACGGCGCAGTTCGTTTGAGAGCGTGTATGTGAGGCGCTGTTTTCTGGCCACCGCTGGTGGCTTCTGCTGGGGGGACATGTGAATGAGCGAGACGCATAACTCCCATTGCCCACAGGCCCCGCCATCTCTCTGCATGCCGTTTCCCACGTGTTGATCTTTGACCGGTTAGCCTTTGAGCTAAGCGGCATGCTGCAGTGCCTGCCTGCCAGACTGTGATCAGACTGCTGCTCACACGCTCCGCTTTAACCCTGATTGAGATTCCCTCCCTGCCTTAGTGCAATGCAAGCTCAAAGTCGTTGCTCTTCTTTCAGTGAATTTTCTATCAGTTTATGCCATTTCTGGGCAGGGGAGTAAATCAGTTCACAAAACCCCTCACCATATTTTCAGTGTATGTCATAAGAATAGTCTCTCATGTGCATTAACAAAAAAATAAAAAAAAATGCCTGGTGTTGTAACCTTGACCTTGAAAATTCACAAACCTTTGATTTAGACATTTTTTCATAACATAAAATGATTAATAAAATGAAAGGATCACCTTTTTTTAGTGTTTGTAAACTCTGTTTCGTTAACTCTGTTTAAAATGACAGTTATGTCTTTATTCCCACTTGGAAATGAAAATGCACTGCATGTTTCTGTGCTGTCACCTAGTGATAAGACAGTGAGGCTTTGTGTATCCCATAATTGCCAGAGCTACTGTGTGGTGTTAATCACTCACTTGTTCAAGCAAATCGGTACCCTTCGAGCTGTACCCAGCAAAAGCTGTGATTGGTTGGCATCCATAAGTCTCTGACAACACATCATAGCTTTACCTATTTTCTGGTTCACGGATCCTCACTCTCCCATCACAAGTGTCATCCAGCTTGTAATGAGAACACCCCCTGCCTTTCCACTGCATGTATTTGTCCCGTGTTACCGTAGTAACTCTACTATTCGCTGTTGTCTCTGGGCTGTCACTTTAAGGGCCAAATAGTGGAGTTCAAGCAGCTGAAGGAGACTCTGAACAGGATGTCAAGTCTTCGGCAGGTGGATGAGAAACCCGCCCAGGCCCCGGCCCAGGCTGCTGCCCTGAGGGCCGACTCCTCCCACAACCAGCCTGACCACAAGGAGGCGCAGTCCCGGGTAGGATCTGCAGCTGTTAACCACACACGGGTCTGACTGCCGACCCAATGTCCTACAACTGAGTATGACACGTTACTACAATTTGTCTCCGATCACTCACTCAGAGGCATTAGCTAAGGTGCATTTTCAGGCTACGCAACAACACACAGAGAACACATGCCAGTTATTATGAGACAGTTTTCATTCTGTCACTAACCTAGAGTGCAGTACTATGTTACCCTCAAAAAATGGTGGATACCCTCATCAGTCCATTTACATCATCCAACTAGGGGTAATATTAAAGGACCTCGACATGATCACGTTGTTAACCAATTAGCGATTGACTGAGTGAGGGACACATCCCTTAGTCATGACCAAAATGGATCCAAAGCATTCTAGAAATGAACAACACTATTCTGTTCTGTCAAAAGTCTTTTGTTTAATAGCCAATTTAACATGAAACAAAGATCACATGCAGCCCATACTTTGCAGCTTTAATGCTAATTAATTTGATATTAAGTAAATGGGGTTAATGACAACTAAAATGAACACCTGTTGCTGCCACAAAATTCAGATGTTAATTATGTAGACCTAATGAAGACAATAATATTGCAGGTATTTTCAGAAACAAATGTTGTGGCTAGTTCTGCAGTGTACTTACACCATGACTGCATATGCCAATGCGACACAGGTGGAGGAGGGAGAAGGGCATCGGAAGGACGTTGGAGAGGGAAAGCAACAGCTGGCTGTACCCCAACGTGTGGTGCAGCCGGAGGGGGAGGCTGGCGCGGGGGCAGGAGAGGAGGAAGGGAAGGAAAGAGGTGGAGCGCGGGAAGAGCAGCAGAGGAAGGAGGAGGCGGAGGAGGAGATGGAGCAGGCGGGGCAACCTCAGCACCCGGAGGAGCCAGGGCAGCCCCGGGAGGAAGAGGAGGAGGAGAAGGAGCCTGAACAAAACCAGCCTGATGAGAACGTGCTGGACCACAATGGCCACCAAGCAGCGCCGGTAAGAGCCTCTGTATGACTGCTTACATCTTAGGTGTCCCTTCTATTCTGCATGTTTTCCTGCCCAAGGTTCTGCTTTGCTATATTCTTGTGTGTTCGCTCTTCCACATCCTGTCTTTCCTCTTTGTCACGGTGATCTGGTGTTTAGTCATCCCCATTGGCCAGCTTTCTTCAAGTGATGGGAAAGAATGGCTTCATGAATAACGCAGGAGCTATGATAGCACTGTGAGCCAATCAGAAGACTTTTCTCTTGATGCACTGATAGTGCATGATTGCCCCACTGACATTGGAGTTTGTGAAGCCTTGCTCTCCCATCACTTCTTTCTTTGACAGGCTTTCAGCTTCTTTTATAGAATCTGGAGAAATGTCAGGACATGCACGGTGATCTTCCCTCAGGAAGTGCACATTTATGTGTGGGCGGTTGCTTATGGCTGTAGAAATGTAGCCATCAGTTCTGGGAACCTTCAATATCAAACTGCATTTAGAACACAAACTGTGTTTGTGGGCAACATGTCACAAATGTACAAACAGTACTAGTAGTGCTGTTAACATTATTGTTATGTTTATTTGCTGTAACACTGTCATAAGGAATATGGTACTCAGAATGTACCCAAGCATGCACAGGATATGGGTACTTGCTGTTCTAAAATGGCTAACCTAATGTAGTAGTGCAACAGTGTAACTGAGATGAAGTAACATATCTTCATGAAGACTTTTAAAAATAACAATGCATGAATACACACACATTTTAAAAAAAAAATATGCATGTTGAGCATATTTACCATATATATGAATATGTGTGTTTGAGCAAATGACGAAGGATGTGTTTTTCATGAACTCATTTTGACACATGGAGTGTAAAAGCTGAAAACGGTTGATTTCTGTTGGAACTGTCTTAATCAGCTGCTCCAGAGCAGTGAGTGAACGGCAGATCACATGACATCACCGCCTCTGTTTGCAGCCACCCGCGCGGGAGCTGCAGCCGGGCGCGCAGCCGGACATGGAGCAGCAGGCAGCTGCGCAGGCCGAGCCGGTGAAGTCTGCATACGAGCAGCAGCAGCAGGTGCAGCAGCGGGAATGGCAGCTGGAACGGCAGCGCGCGGCTGCGCAGCTGGCAGAGGAGAGCAGGCAGGCCCACCTCAGGGAGCAGCTCCTCAGGTCAGGGGTCAGCGGGGGGGCCTTGGGGGTCGTGTCAGGTAAAGACGGGGTAGGACAAGCCCATTACGTCATGCCTACTGTCAACTTAGTTACTGATATCAGTCTGATCCGAATACGCACGCAGGTGCGTTTTAATGTATTTCTCAGTACATATACATATTTATACCTTTCAAATTCATTCATCTGCTCTTCGTTTGAATGTGCGCCTTTGGGTCATGTCTTACAGGCAGGGAAATCAGTTTGACAACATGGACTCAGCCGTTGTTCAGGGTGAAGAAGACCCGCCGAATAAGCAAGAGGAAGGTGAGAGGCCCATGCTCAAATATCTGGATATGCCCATCAGGAGCCACCCCCTGTATGCTCATCACTCTCCGTAACATTTTAGTGTCTTTCAAGAGCGCCAAATGGCATGAAGGGTGTGAAGTTTTGAGGTGTTCAGCTAGTAAGAACACTGCAGAAACACCCAAGCCAGAAAAACGCCTCAGGGCTAGCTGAATTCATCAGTCTGGGAGAAAATGAGTTCATACAAAATGAAGTTGCCCTGCAGCCTGCTACTACTAATGGCCCCAAGGCTGCCTGTGCAGCCAAGACAGGGCCTTAGACATGGGGTGGGGGCGTCCTCTATGCTGCATGGTACTGTATGATTGGTCAACAGGTTGGAGAGGGTGTGTCACAGAGGGAATGGCTCAGGTTGGATTTGTAACAGTGTGTTACTTTGTGCTGTGTTGTAGAGGGGAACATTCAGACACAGCTGGAGGAAGAGGAGGGTGAGCAAGCGGAAGGGGACCATGGGAGAAATCGTGAGGATGTGAGTGGATGTCTAGAACCTTCTTTAGAACTACTAATGCTTTAATCCTGCAAATGCATGTTTCTGGAATTCCAAGTAGAACATTTTATACTCATGGTGTTTTGCTTAAATCTCCTGTCCTGTTTTGAGAGGGACATTGAATGTATCTCAGAACATCATAGAAAAATATTACCTCAGACACCCACCTGCTAAATGTAAATGGTTTCCACACACACACGCACACCACATACACAAACTCACACACACACTCACACACACACACACACACACACACATGCACATGCGCGCATATACAGCAGAAACATGCACACCCACACACTACATACAGCAATGTTTTCTTAGTGTTGTTCACTGTGTCCTTGTTTCACCCTGAGCTCATTTCTGTCAGTAATCTGAACCTTTTCTCGAGTTACTGATCTGTGCTGTAATTTTCAGCCATTGCCTGGCAGTAATTTTATAGGTATATGAGGACACAGTTTGGTCTGTGGGGCAGTACTCTGCTGTTTGAAATGTTCAGCCCTAGAGGACAGTTATCTTAACTGGATCCCTGCGAAACCCCAGCTATAATGACATGATAAACTGTCCCCTGCTACGTCCTGCACACCCCCACCCCTCCAGAATCTGGCTGAAGAGGATGTGAACCCTGAGGATGATCCCAACAACCAGGGGGAGGATGAGTTTGAGGAGGCGCAGGAGCAGGGGGCGGGGGCGCCAGCGGGACAGTCCCAGCACCAGGCAGGAGAGAACCAAAATCAACCCGCAGCAGCCGAGAGAGATGAGAGAGGGGTGAGACAGACTGGGAGGGGGTGAGACAGGGGGAGGGCGGCAGAGGGAAGGGAATGGCTGAGGGCAACGAGCTGGGACATGTGGTGGGTGAAGATTGTGCAGAGGTAGGAAGAGGGGCACAGGGAAGGTTTAAAGAGAGAGGGCTCTAAGGGATGCTAGGGGAGAGGGAGAGTTTGGGGTGACAGGGTGGGGGAGGGAGGTGGCTAACTATTTTAAGGGCCTGTTTATACTGGTAGAACTCACTAAGTACATTAGAACCAGTTGTGTATGTTTCATTTTTGAAAGCAGTTAGCATACAGAAAGTGAGCAGAAAAATGCATAGTGAACTGTCAATTGAGCAAAAGTGAAGTAATCAATAACCGAAACAGAAGACTTTCTTTGCACTTACTATGTGCTCATTAAGTGCATGAAAGCGTAGGTCATACTTAGTGAGAAATAATATGTTTTTTAAATGATTCCTAACAGTATAAATAGGTCTGTAAAATAAAGAGCGTCTGAGCAGTGTAAAGGGGAACTGGGAAATAGAACATGGACTGAAGCAATGTACTGTAGTTCTGGGCCTGGTGCTTTGTAACCCAGAAAAATGGCTACAGTCCAGTACTGTGCCATCTAGAGGGAGATGTCAGAGGGAGCAGCTGTGTAACTGGAGCATCATCTTTGTGGTTGGATTGTAGATGGCTGGAAATCCAGACCAACAGGAAGACCCTCTGGATGAGCAGTACCAGGAAGAGGGAGAGGAAGAGGTGAGCAGACACACATACCCAAACACAACAACAAACAGTTCCACGCAGCACATATTTTCTGTCATATATAGGGTGATGTTTGCTAAGCAGTGTTCACTTTGTCTGCAAGTTTCACAGTCATATGTACTGAACTCTGCTTTCGTGATTAGTTGTGTTCAGGGTGATGTATAAATAGTAATTCTCAGGGTAACAGGCACTGTGTTTAACACAGCTTAGATTATGTTAAGGGTGATTTGTAGCTGAGGCCAGCTGCTCCTGGCCTGTGTGCTGACCTGGTGCTGTCCCACAGGTGCAGGATTTGAGACTACATCAGAGGCAAGAGGAAGAGGTGGTAAAAGAAGCAGAGGCCCCATATAATGATGACAACAGAGAATATTCCCTGATGCGTCAGGTATGTTTTTGGGCTGTAGGGAAAGCAAAGTAGTGGTAATCAGTAGCAGCCAAAATGGCAGATTCTCCGCCCTTTTATTAAAGCCTGTTTTGTTGACCTGAGGTCCCGTCACAAGAAATCCTTCTTTGAGTAAGACAGAGACAGGAACAATGCTGAAACAATAAGGACTGCAGTGTGTGTCATATCCCTAGTGAAAAAATGGTCTTGAAGTTTGTTAACCTCCAGAAATCGCTGGTAGGTGTGTTTTAATTATCTTGGCCTGATGAACCAGTCAATCGTAGCAAATGGCACTACAGGACTAGAGGATTAGAAAAATAGTTTTGGAATTCAGCTTCATTTCAATCACTTTATTTTTCTTCACACCATGCCAGAGGAAAAAAAAATACAGGTGAGCTGGATCTTACAGGGTGGTGGTTTGATTAATCTCTGATAATTATCACTCTCATAAAAGCCTGAATGTTTAATTTACCCCCTCAAACTCAGGTACTGAAAATAGCCCAGTCTTTTACATAGCAGTAATTGAGTCAGATGGAGACCAGGCTGGACATACTGAATTCTACTGTTAGATTTGCAGTTTAACCCCTACCCCACCCCACCCCCAATCCCTCTGCCACCACATAAGTCACATTGATTTCTTGTCAGGTCATTAAGCAGCTGAGATATTTTGAGTTCACTTGCATATTATTTGAGCTGTCACCATGTAGGCTGTTTGGTCAGCTGCACTGTAAAATAAACAAATCTACAGCACAAGCTTGAGAAGGACAACATCTTCATTTTCTTGTGTGGCTTTAACCTTGTTAGCTATGCTTAGCTCTTTGTGTGAATGTGTGTGTGCATGTGTGTGTGTGTGTGTGTGTGTGTGTGTGTGTGTGTGTGTGTGTGTGTGTGTGTGTGTGTGTGTGTGTGTGTGTGTGTGTGTGTGTGCGTGCGCTGCTCCTGTAACTATAGACTGATCTGTGTGCCACAGCTGGGTGAACTGAGGATCAGTTAACATCCCGTCCACAGTGTCTAGTTACCTGTTCGCCATTCTGCACCTGCATTGAGACAGTACAGTTTACATCACTCTTCAACTCCATTCAGACACAGTTCCCAATTCACCATGTTTCACTGAGGAATCTCCACAGATAATCAGGCTCTGTTCAGTATGAAGCAATATTCAGTGTGTCACCTCTATAAAGCACCATTACAGATTATATCCCTATACTGTTCTAGAGTCTGCCACTGTTCCAGAACATTCCAGAACATATGTTATTGTTCGCAGCACTGTTGAACAACATTGTACCTACCAGTGTTCCAGAACATTCCATCCTTAACTGTTTCAAGTTCTACCTCAATCAGTAGCTTGCATTTCAAGCTGGCATCTAATTATGCTTATGCTCCAACTGTCAGACATGCAGGTTCTGCTTTCTTGCTTGTGTCTGATTATATGAACAAGGCAGTGTTTGGACTCATTTATAAACTTGATCTGAATGCCCATCTTAGGTATCAGGTTATGTACTCAAGTTTATAGCGGTCTGTACTCTAGTGGAAGGGCAGACGAATGTAGGCCTATATCCTGTGCTAATTTGTGACTGTGTTTTGTGCAATTTAGGACCATATGAAGAGACAGGAAGGCCCAGAGAAAGAGGACAATGCAGCCAGGAAAGAGGGAGCTGCCACTGAAGAGGGGAACTATGAGGAGGAAGAGGCGGAAGTGTTGGAGGATGAGGAAGGAGCACAAGACAAGCTGGCCAGAGCAGAGATTTGAGAGGTGCACATAGAGAGACAGTGCCTTCATGTGGATGCTACTCCCTCCAGGACTGTTGAAAGCATTTTTCTCTCTTTAAAAAAGAGAAAAATTTAAATATTTCCACTGGAAATCCACTCTGTATCTTGACTATTCAGATCTGCTGAGGGTTGGATCGAAAAACTCATCAATCTGGGATTGAAAATGGCAATCTCTTTCTCACAGGAATGGGTTCAGGACACATCTGTTGGAGAAGGATCTGTCTGTCTGTCTGCTTGTCTGTCTGTATAACCATCTTGTCCAGTGAACTTTCTGATGGGGATTGAACAATTTACAAATCATATATATAACTGATTCAGTACAAGAGGGGGTCTGTTTTGAAGACCATTGCTGTATGATGATTTTTTTTCCAGAGGGTTTAATGTTGTATTTTGTACACCTGTTTAATTCTGTTTTATATATTTCATGTCTTTTTTTAAATGAAATAATTACCCACAAGCACTGTATATATGGAAAACAGTGGAGGACATTTGAAACTAGAAAGGCCGCTGCTTGATTCCACTAGGCTGCACAGTGACCTGGGACCTCTACGCACACATTCAGATGTAGAATAGGCAATGTTTCACTGCTGAGCCTGGTTGTGGACAGTCTGGGGACTAAAGAACTCCCTTTGTTTTTCCTTGTGTAACCACTGTTGGTGAAACTTGCAGGGTACATGCACATACACATGTGCATGCATAAACATGCATGAGGGCAGCCCACACATGTAGGAAAGCAAATGATTTAAATCTTCCCTGCTATTTTGTACCAAAAAAAGATGAGATGTTTGAGATATTCATTGAAAGACACTTGAAGACACAGTTGCATTAGTTGTGTTACAAGTGAATCGAAGTACATGTGCAATAAATGTGGAAACTGTGAAGTGCAGTTGCTGAAGTGATATTGTGTATATGATCTGTAATCTGCTGGACATGTGGAGAAATGCACAGAGCATTTACTGTACTTTCTTGTTGTAGACAATGAGCGAAATCTTCCCTGAAAGGGAAGCAGCCATTTTTCATATTTTAATTAGAGGGTGCATGGAGCAGCGCTTTGTGCAGATCTACACTGTGCTGCAGTTTAGGAGGACCGCAACTGACGAACACAAACCGGATTCAGATAGAACCTCAGGTACCAAACATACAAAAGGTAGAGAATGTGCATACATCTTTCCACCTTATTTTTGCATTTCAAGAAATGAAGAATTTCGCCAGGCTGTGTTTGATGGATCATGCAGTGCTTTACGTAGAACGGTGTGCATCCTGGCAAAGAGCCTCCCAATCAAATGTGTTCTTCAAGCTGTGCTGAGTACACTGCACTGCCCATCGCCTGCAGTGTGTCCATCGGGCCAGCGATGCTTTCTGCTAGCACTGGATGTCCTGCACCCTGTGGGGCTAACCTGGAGCGTGAGCCTGTGCGTATTGCGTCTTCTCTAGAGATGAGTGACTGGTAGAATAAATTGGGTGAAGGGAGTCCATGTCCTGCCTGTTTCTCTGAGATCAAACCTCCTTAGTTACGCCTTTGTCACAGGTGACTATGGAAGATCCCCTTGGGAATATGAAACAGCATTCACATTTATATTTAGTACTTTAGCAGATGCTCTCATAGAGAGAGACTCACGGTGTAGGGGTACAGAGTGCATCTAATCAAGTTCCAGGAACAACAGAACATACAAATCACACTGAACACAACCAAGCACACCATCCATTCCCAGGCCACAAAGGAAGCCATTTCATGCTGTGCTTTGAAAAAAATCTGGGGTATTCTTACAGCGATGTGGGAATATGTTTATAATTGTTTGTGTTGAAATGTTGAGCGGATTCTTGTTGCCATGGAGACAGCTTAGTTGTTGATGAGGTTGCTGTGTCGGTTGGCAAGGATTGATTAAAGGGTTAAGGGGTAGCCCGGTCTCACCCTGGAGTATGCAGTCATTTTGGAACGTAAATTAAAAAGAGAATGGGTGAAGGAGGATGTCTGAATTAATCTCATCTTCCCCCTCCCTTGGTCTCAGTCCAATCTTGCCGCCCCCTCGCTGTCTCGTTCCAATGTGTGATGTGATGTGTGTTCACACCTCATCTGCAGTAGATGTCATGTGATCCTTCTCTCCTCTGCTGCCCCCTCAGGGGCATTCTGGGAAGGCGTGGGAGTTCTTGCTCTCCAGAGGTGATTCATTAGTTCTCTCAAAGGAGGCTTGAAGACAAATGATGGAAGACTAAAATGATGGAAAAGAACACAGGGCAAAGGACTATGAAATAATAAGCAATAATAATTCAGTTTATACGGTGCCTTTCATGGATCTCAATGCACTTTACATTGGAGGTGTGGCAGATTCAAACACGTATGACACATGGAAGCCACATTTTATGCATGACAGGCTTTATACCAAAATGCTCACCATATTAGCAGAAGTTAATTAAACTGGAGGATGATAAGACAGCCAGATTTAGAGAGCCAACTTGGGTGTTTGGGGTCAGGACGCCATCTCCTTTTTGCAAGCGCAGTGGGATCTTGAATGAGTTGAGGATCTCAGTTTAACATCTTATGCAAAAGACAGCCTCCTCGAGCACAGCATCCCCATGTCTAACAACCTGGAGGTCTTATACCCAAGCGCTGTCTAAGCCCCACCCAATTTCTTCTGTTTGATGGTAAAATGTGACAGGGCAGTGTGGCTGCCGCCCATGATATTTTTTTAAGGTTATTGTGAATGAACATAACTTGATCATGTAATCACGAACCTGTTTTTTTCAATGATTTTTACAGCATTCTTTCAATTACCATGCAGCTGGATAAATATAATAGACTGACAGCCCTAATAAGAATGACCAAGAATACCGTCTCAGGTGACATAATTAGAGATGTTTGTCAGGGTAGTTTCTCTCCTCTCAAGAAGGCTCTAGCTGTAGTGACAGATCACATTCAAAATGATCTTGCCCAGGGATGTGAAGTCCATAACCCAAATTCCAACCCTAACCCTAAATGAAATTGGAGAGACCATAATTAATATGCTTAATTAATATAGATGCATTGCTCAAAACTGTTTCTCGCATGCCTAGTAAAATCAGATGTGACAGCTGACATAGCCCATACTTGACTGTGTTGTCTTTATGAGTCTACCACAAGGTTGTGCAGACTACCTAGAATGACATCACATCTGTGGACAGGATGGTTTGGTTGAAATCCACTTTTTGGACAGGCCGTCCTCTGAAATCTGCAGTCTCCACCTGCTGCTGCTCTCATCATTACACATACAATCTGTAGGAGAGACCCCATTCTGCTGGGCTTCGCCATCTTTTTCTGCTCTCTCCTCTCTTTCACCATCTCACTCTTTCTCCTTCTTCATTCTATTTCCTTATCTCCTCTGTCCCTCTCTTTCTCCTTCCCCGTGTTTCACGCTGCTGCTCACATAGCTGATTCATTAATGTAATGAGGGAGAGCTGGTGTAAACAACTCAAGCAGAGCAGTGATACTGTTTGCTTGTGTGGACCTATTTTTGGAAGCATCCCACAATGCTGTTTGTGTTCCAATGCCAGGGAAGTTAGAGGGGGGTGGGGGTGTTCTTAGAGAAGGCCGTGTATACCTTACACACAGGCCACAAATCCTTGTTTTACTTGTCTAAAATACTAGTAAAAATGTATGTTTCATAAAGAATTAAATGTTGGGTATTATATGCTGGCAGAATTTCTGACTCACAATGGCTGTATTAGCAGAGATGAGGGGACTATTTCATTATAAAACTGCCTTTATCACTCATTGTTCAAATGAACCCTGAAGCTCCTACATATGGATTGTAGATTACAATGTAGATACTTCTTTATTTTTATAAGGCCAGCACATGGCCAATATCTCTGTTGGCTTTTGAACAGGGTTAAGTGTCCTTAACTTTAAGTGTCTGATCATGTTTCAGTGGAACTGAAATCAACACCAAAATTAAAACAAAACGCTGTTCTGGATACGAATAAATGAAGCACTGCTGAAATGACACAGCCATTGTGAGACTGTCAGTGACAGGCATGATTGGGACACCGCCATGGTCTCTCCTGTATCTCTGCTCCAGCAGACTCCTCAGGCACTGTAACAACAACACACTGTCATGCTGAACTGTAATAACTTGCATGCTGCCCAGAAATAACTACTTATTTTAGTGTCAAGATTCAAGGCTGTATATTGCCACTTGGATCTGTGTATGGTGGTCAGGGTAAACAGACTTTTATTGTAGATAGAAATTTAGGTACACAGGTATATGTTCCAGATGGGTTTTTTTGTAGACTCGTGATCAGGTAGACAGTTGTCTAATATTGACAGGTGTACAAGTAGATAGTTACACTGTACAGACAGGCGTCTAGGCAGGCAGGTGTGTGGTGTAGACCAATGTTCACGTAGAAAGGTTTATACTGTAGATTGGTGTTCAGGTACACAGCTAAGTGGCATAGACTGGCATTCAGGTAGACAGATGTTCAGATATATAGGTCTTCTGGTAGAATATTTTTTAGTGACTTCAGAAGGGATTGTCACTCTCTGCTGTCATTAGGACATCAGGACAGTATCATATAGCTGTGTCTGATCTTATCTCTTCCTCTCTGTCCCACACAGTGAGAGATCAAGAATCAAGTCGTATCACTGTGTGGCTGGTCTGCCAGCCCAACAAGTAACACAACAAGTAACACTGGACACTTAAGAGAGGAGGGAACAAAGAAAACTAATTTTCACTCAAGTGCTGAAACCCCCTCACCAAAAAACAAACAAACAAAAAAAAACTTAAAACTACACCTTTCAAACCAGGCACAGTTTCAAAGAGAAAAAAGCATGAATTGTTTAAAGAGTATTTGTATTTCCTTATAAGTCCACAACAAAAGCTGAGGGAATAAAGCCTGCACTCACCCTGATAAAATTATTTTCCAGGAACAACTGAAAAATTGATCAAAATGTATGTACACAAAATGGCTTACAAAATCTTTAAATAGAAACATCACTAATTTGTTTCAAGAGTCTGAATTCCTTTCTGAAAATATATCAAATAATTACATAATTATGCAGCATTCATTATGAATATGGTTATCCATTACAATTAATACAAATGTGATTAGTGTCTTACATACTTTTGTGTCTATCTGCCATTATAAAATATTTGGAATGGATTCAGCATAAATACATAGTGCAGAATGTTAAAATGGCATGAGAGGGTATGCCCCTCTCTCAAGTCACAGAATGGTGCACATCCTAGAAGTGGCTGGGGATTTAGGAGGCACAGAGTCTTCTGGCAGTCTGGGGATCCCATCCAGGACTTCCAGCTTTGGCAAACAGGAGAACACTCTGCAAAAACATGGGGAGACACGCCCACATTAGGGGATCGCATTAAAACAGTGAAATGACAGCACAGTGGCACTCAATCTGATATTTGAGCCAATGAGAATGGAAAAATATTTTCTGCTTATTGCATACCTGCATATGGGCTATGACGTCTCACATTCACAAGAACCTGTTGAAGGTTCTTGAATGTATTTAGCATGATTTATTTGGTTTTAGTGTTTTACATAGCTCTTTGGGGGATTTGTAGTTAAAATGTCTAGAGTGAGTCTGTCCTTACAAAAACATTAAAATGGTGATTTGTTTTTTTCGTACCTGTCTTGAGTGTGCACGTGATTAGGTGTGAGTGTTTGTGTGCGTATGCGTGTGTTTTGTGTATGTTGTATGTGTGTGTTTTTTTGTGTATGTGTATGCATATATTGTGTATGCATTTGTGCATGTTGTGTATTTGGGATGCCTGGGATGGACTGTGACAGGCTGGCCCTCTCGTACCGTGAGCGGTAGTCCTCCTGGAACTCACAGGGGTTGCGGCTCAGTGTGAGAGACTGCAGAGGCGTGGCTCCCAGCAGTGCCAGCTCTCCCAGAGCCGCAATGCTGTTCTCTGACAGGCACAAGTGCTGGATCCGAGGGACCTTTGGCAGCTGTCGGATCGACGTCAAGTGGTTCCTGTGCAGATTCAGGCTAATGCATCTGCGCAGCAGAGAACAGTTTTTTATATACATTTTGACAGACTGACCAGATTAACCATGCAAGGTTTCCTTAACAGTCACATAAACACTTGACAGTGTGGCTTCAGATATGATTTCTGATGGGGTAGATATGGTAGTCTGAAATGAATCTTTGAAGGTTCAGCAACATTGGCACTTTTGAACTACAGAAATGACATAGTGAAAGCAGCTTATATGCTGTCAAGGCAAACCAAAATTCATTATCGATATATCTCACAAATTGAATCATGTAAAAATAACAGGTTGGAAGATACTGTGCAATAATAATTAATTCTCTATTTGGTAGATACTTGTAATGGATAACAAGACTGTACTGTACATTTCCTCCTTAAATGTAGTTGTGCAATACATATTTGTCACATCTATCAGTTTAAAACTGCAACTTTGCCTCTTCCATGCAGTGGGTCTCTCGGTGACTCCGCCTCCACCATATTGTGATGCCTGCTCTCTACTAGCCCCCAGTGCATTGTGGGAGGTGTACCTTGGCAGTCGGATAGAACTCAGGTCCCTCAGTGCATTGTCCACCAGCTGCAGGCGCTCGACTCGGATCAGCCTGCGCAGAATCCGGCTGAAGTTCTCCAGCTGGTATGGGTCCCCCAGGTCCTGGTAAGACAGATTCAACTCCTGCAAAATTGGAGAAATGCAAGAGATGGGAAAACAGTGTTATGTAAGAATGCACACAAACACACACACACTTACACAGTCTGTGTGTGTGTGTGTGTGTGTGTGTGTGTGTGTGTGTGTGTGTGTGTGTGTATTATGCACATGTGTGCATATGCATGAGTATGCAAGTGTACATGTGCACACGTGTATTTCATGGCTGCCACAGAAATGGGATCTGATGACTAATATAGGCATGACAGGAGAATTATCTCTCACCACACAATTCTCCCAGTTCTCCTGCAATCTCTCCTCCCAGCTCTGTGCCTCGTTCACTCTCCTCATCCCTCTGTGGGCGTGCTGCTCCCCCCTCAGGAAGAGCTCCTCCTCTGAGGGACCTGATTGGCGGACAGACAGCAGACATATTGTAGACTATGTCAGGTCCTCAAATCCAACAACAAATTGGATGACAAATGCTGAGTGCTGGTAACAAATGCTGAGTCCTCACTAAACTAGGCTATTACAAATACCTTGAAATAGTGATGGAATAGTGGAGCTTCATAAATTTCATAATGACAGACTATGCTCTCCATATGAAAACATATACAGTATATGTTTGGTATTGATGAGGGCATCGCTAATAATGTTATCCCTCCACCAAAAAGTTCACGAAGCCTCATTCCCTCATAATTACCTGCCAGCACTCCTTGAGGATCAGCGCTAACTCTGTAAAAAGGATGGTCTGAGTCATGCAGTGGATGATGCACAGGCTAATTTTGAGAGCTGCGGCTGCAAGATGATTGTGCAGGGATGCAGTCTCACCTTCTCTGACCCTGGGGCAAGCCAGCTGGTCACCACGGACATCGTGTTCCTCTAACTTGTACCACGAAACAAACCTAAACCGACTGGAAGGAGACTGGAACAGAGGAACCACATTGGAACTATCAAAATCAAAAAATTGATTTTGCACTAATGGAAACTAGTCTAATCCTGTGAAAACTATCAGCATAATCCCATGGAAAATTTGACTAATACAATACACATCTAGCCTATTCCTATCCAAATGCACCTGATCCTACAGAAAATTGGTCCAATTTCTACAGAAAGTTAAGATTAATCTGATAGTAAATTCACATAAACTGGCCCTCCTGCAGGTCATTTTTCTAAGCAGCCTTCACTAACTGATGATATTGAGTCCCATGTCATAACTGAACCAAACCAAGGACGCCCAAGCCCCTGTCACTTTAATGCTTCTAGCTCTTTCTTGACGTCCCAACTATGAGCCATAACAGGAAACCATATCCCTTCCACACGACCTCAAACCCTGACCCGTTTTGTCACACAATATCACCATAGAGTCAAAGAGCACGTGAGCCATAGAGCATGTGTTACATGTCATGAATTCATATGGGTATTAGTCTGTGATATTTTATAACAGAATGGATTTAGAAAACCCTTGACATGTTGCTACAGTAAAACTTTAAAACTGCGACAAAGAAAGTACTGGAGGCAAAACCTCTTTCCTCAGCTGATTGGGGCTATGTGTTCACTACACACACACATACACATGCACGCACGCACGCACACACACGCACGCGCATGCATGCTCCACATCTTTTCCCTCAGCACATACTGCATTTTCATCACTTCATTCTTGCCCAGCAGGGTGTTGACAAAAACAGGCAGAAGAAAAACACCTTACTGCAGTGATTGTGACAGATCTGAAAAAAATGGCTTCACTGCAAATGACAGGAAGCTTGCTGATAAGTGTGAATACAATTAACCACACACACACACACACACACACACACACACACACACACACACACACACACACACACACACACACACACACACATCCTCACACAAATAGCCTGAGCTTACTTTCTGCAACTGCCAGTACAGAGTCCTTGACAACCAGGTAGGGAGAGAGAGGTAGCTCCCTCCCCTGTTGCTCTTAGCATTATGCCTCTCTGATCAGGATCCCATGTGTTGATCAGACTCAGAAAACCTCTCTGTAACATAACTGTGTCAAAAACCAGAATCTACAATGTCCCTTTACCAAGAAGGTGCATTTTTCCACAATAAGGACATTTTGGTACAAACTGCACCTTCCTTAGGGCTATCCAAGCAGCATCTCACGAAGCAAGATGGGCAACACTATAGCAAATTTCAAAATGATTTTTATGCAGTGACAGATAATCTGGACTATATACATGATAGGGATGTAAGATTACACCTTTCCTTTACCAGTACATTATAATGAGCACACTGTTCAGAAAGGTGTTTTTGAAATTTCATCAATGATAGAGAACTGACAACGACAGAGAATGTTTCCAACGTATTTCTGATATTGCATCTGTGGTGGGTGCGTGTCTCTGCCTGTTCCAGGTTGGGTGTCACTCACAGGGGAGGTGACGATGCCTGAGTCCGGACTCTGCTCCACTAAGACCCTTTGCCGGGATGGTCCTGCCAGAGGGCTGTGGGTGTCACTGAGGTCAGAGTAGCGGGAGGAATGAGACTTGGGAAGACTGTCATTGTTCGTTACCACACCTGAGGAACTGAGAAACGGGAAACAAGGGAGAGAGTGAGAGAGAAAGAGAGAGAGAGGGAGAGAGAAAATGTGAGCTAGCGTGAACTCAAAGTATGAACTGTTCTCCATTTCAAGTACATTATGACCAAACATGAAGGATCTAACAGAAAAATGATATCCCCTGAGAGCATTTAAAGTGCTGTTAGACCCTGTCCATTACATTTAAGTTTCATGAAATCTCTGTAGGTTATAACTCATATCGAAATGCAATCATTGGGACTGTCGGTGCATTAAATTGATCAGACATGCTCCTGCACTAAATCGTGCAATCTTGGCCAGATCGACTGATTGAAATGCTACCCATCCCCTCTATCCGCTGCGTTGAAATTCTGACCTGCTTCGGTCCGTTTTGGGTTACCGTGAACTCTGCACCCTGGCCCGGATTAATGCGGTAGCCATAACAGCGGGACACCTGAGTAGGTGTCATTAACTTATAATTGTTGCATAAAGGACAGCGTGGACAGAGGATATCGTTTTGGTTGTTCTATAACCGACCACATGCACATTCATTCATGTCGTTAGTTGTGATGCTTCTTATAGAATCGTCTTTTACTGCTTGAGAGCCGGAGACGTGTTCGTTACATCATGACACAGCCAAACTTTCTTATGTGAACAAGAAAATAACTGTTTTCATGAAATCAAAAAATTTTAAGTAAAATAGTATAGATGCAAACAAATTTCGCAGAAGTAAAACGGACATAAAATAAAAATACCGAAAGCCTTTTAAAATAAATAATAAAAAACAGCACGGGGGAAACAGTTTCGGCCAGCGTTTGGAGTCAAATTACCGTACACTGAAATGCACAAATGACATTACTTTTTACATCGACGCCACTTGCCCCTACCTTTCTGACATGTCCTAACGCTTTGCCGAGCTCCTGCAGTCTTTATCGCATAGTGAAGTTGGCGTTTTAATGATCCAGTGGCGCTGGTTCCCATGAGGGCGGACAGTAACTGCGGATACACTGCTGGTTCGCGCAGGGAGACGGTGTGGCGCTAGTGGAGCCGAAGAAGCAGGTCAACAAGGGCAGGTGGTTGTTGCCTAGCAATGTGGCGTTTCGCAGGTCGAGGCTTCCACATGCTTGAAATGGGCACTTAATTTTTCGCAGAAAATTCGAATTAATTTTGAAATAATTTTCCCTGCGTTATCAATGCACGTGCTCGAAATGACTGAAGATATGATAACATGTCAAATAAAGAAGGTTGAAGGGAAGACAAACAGGAACAGAAATACAGATCTATTACTGGTATTATCATCAGCAAT
The DNA here is from genome assembly GCA_019176425.1 of Megalops atlanticus. NCBI lineage: Eukaryota > Metazoa > Chordata > Actinopteri > Elopiformes > Megalopidae > Megalops > Megalops atlanticus. The sequence goes on along the minus strand of CM032883.1, from coordinate 20,827,913 downwards.
ATACTGATATAAAAGGAAACCATTTGCTGCCCAAGACTGTGAGGGTTGTTATCATGTTCTGTGAGATGAATGAAGATTTGCTACTTATCTTGGCAGTGAGCCTCCAATAACCTCAGCTTCAATTAACTGCAGGTCGGGCTCGCGGTGATCAATCACGCGCTGAAACATGCTGCAGGCGTACAGCAAATGCTTTTGGTCTTGAATACAAAAATATGAGCTGCAAAGGGCGAACTGTTGGAACAAAAACCTTTGCATTGATTTGTGTTTGCGGTGTAGCCTATTTGCTGTTGATTTTGTTAGTGCAGTTTGATCATTTGACACCATTTGAAATGCTAATTTATGTCTCCTGGCAGTGGCCAGCTAATTATTTATGTCTAACATCTGGACAACCTTCTACAATCGGTTTATCTGCTCCCTGCTTTGGTGCTTCCTGTACTATAGTAATGTCCTCCTGACAGATGTCCCAGCTAATACCATTCTGGCACCTCAGATCACCCAGAATCACTCCCTTTTTCAAACCTCAAGGTTTTCTCTCTTCATACCGAGTCTTGTGCCACCTCTCTTCCTCATTTCCTTCAAGGTCTATTAACTGCATTTAGTGTCTGTTACAAAACTCTGGTTGTGGTGTACTGTAACACACTGCTTCCAAATGCCTACAGTCCCCATCATTGGTCATACTGGTCATTAGGGAGCCAGCTGGAAATTAAAAGTGCACTTGGAACTCTGTCCATGAGTTCCAGGTGCACAGCCACTTGATTCTGAGCGCACGCTGCTAAGAAGAACATGCTAAAGTAGTTGAACCAGTGGGGAGTGCATGCGTGATGGGGTCTTCCTGGAAGGCTGACTGAAGAGGGAGCATTGCTGCTCTCTCCCTTGGAACATGCCATGCATTTTAATGTGTGCATGCTGGCTGTGGAATTGGAGCCATGGCTGTGCTAAATGTATGCCCAGACTCTGCCAAATGCTACAGGATAATGCCAAACCCTGCTCATGTCTTCCATGACCAGATGACCCCTCGGCGTCCATGACAACAATTGCATAACACTATGCACCTGTGCTATGTTGCTGTGCTAAATAGCACCCCCTGGTCTCCAAATGCTACACAACCTCACCTTGGGAGATCCATATGATGTCTCTATGTCATCCTCTGATACTGTGGCAGATTCAGTCCTTGGTCATTGTGTTAAACTTTGCATTGCTGTGTGCTGTGACTGTGTAATAGTCTGCCTGCTGCTCTGGCTGTGTTGTCACCAAGGTTTTATATCCCAAGATCTTCATGAGAGTAAGTCAGTGGTCATGACCCAGAAATAAAATAGAATAGAACAGAATCAGGTTGATGATGATCGCAGTAGATTTTGACACTATCTAGCCAAAGGCTCAGCGGAGACTTAGAGCTGTTTATGAAACCTTTGAACATTTTGAAGCCACTAGAAAGATGTGTATGTGTGTATTATTGTGCACAAAACCATTTCAGCACCATTTCAGTTACGCACAATTAGCCAAAACATTAAAGCTTATAAGTCTCATTACTAAACTCAGTTCGATGACAAATATGGAATCATATAAAATGTAATGCTGGATACAAAATGTGATCTATGCTCAGTTGCTAGCTGTGTTTTTGGAGGTTACGGGTTTCAAGGCAACATCTCTTTTGTGCAGTGGGACAGAAGTCATTATCAGGCATAGCCAGCAGCTTCCACCGCATGTTTTTTCCATCACCTGACACAGGGCTGGCATTGTTTTTGAGCTGTGTGGGAACTGCAGAGTCAGTTGAAACCCTCATGGTTATAAAGCGCTTAACCCCTTCATTCAATAGTTCCTTATGCAACCAGGGCTGCCTTATGTAATGAAATCCTGAAAACATGGAAAAGGTCAAAAACAGGAAAGCACAGACATTAGAAAAACAAGGAAAAAGTGGATGTCACACATAGCCAGTTTTTTGCTGTGTCACTGTTATTTTCTATATGAAAATCAAAATTTAAATGTTAAATGATATTTATTCATATTAAGATGAATAACCCATCTGGCTTTATTAGACTTAAACATGATAACGTAGCAAAATGTGACTAGGCAGCAAAGAAATGCACCTCAGGGGTTTTGCTCTCAGTGGTTAAGAGGCACTTTAGGGCCTAAAACCCCTCAATGAATGAATGAAAAGGTGTTAAGGAGTGCTTTGGGTCTCTTGAGAAGAGGAGAGTGTTACTACTTTGGGAATCTCACTCAGCTAATCTGGGCCATACACTGCAGTTTTGTATTTATTTTTCTGTTGTGCTAATGGTCCTTGGAACAATTTGATATAACTCATTTGGAGTTAGATTTGGAGGAAGGAAAGCATTTCACATCATCACAGTGCCATGGCCTCTGAAGTTACCTGTATTTTGAACACATTTAACCTCCCAATTCATTTCAAATGATGCCATTAGCTATATATATCATGAGAAAACAAAATGCATGGTGACCTCTAACATTTGTACATGAATTCCTCCATTTGCCGCATTACTCTTCATTTGAATTTGAATTTCATTTGATTAGGTAGATTCTGATCACTTGTACCTTAGCATGGATGCATATGCCTCAGCACATACTCTGATTGTCCAGTTCTCCAGAGTAGGAGTGCACACACACAGTGATACATACTTGCTTTCATGTACTTGAGCTTTAACACCATACTTAATGTGGTAGTCACAAAGTTCTGTACTTCCAACTAGTTTGCAAGTTGTGACAAAACCTGTGTCTGATGAAAATTAACCATTTGAGAACAACATTTACTGGCCATTGATGCTTGCAGAAATGATTATGGTTGTTCTTCACAGGCAGCATAACAATCAGAGGAGCCATTCTAATTTGAACACATTCATGTTTATTTCTGAAAAGAGTGGATAGAGCTGGTGTTTTATCTGTACACTGATCTACACTGCCAAAGAGGCCCACCTGCAATATCTCCTTGACAACCTCCCTTACACACCCTCACTTCCTGTACACCTGTGCACCTCCACAAAATCAACAAATCATATAAGGCATATTAGTAGTTTAGCAGTATTTTAGCCATATACTTAAAACATAAATCTAAAACAAAATTAAAAAATTAAGATCCAGTGATTCCAATACAGAACTGCACAAATTTTGGCAATAAATATCTACTCTCATACATAACACAATAGCAAATGTACAATAAAATAATGCTGTGATAGTTTCATCAAAATACACACTGAGACAACCAGTGTCCTGCGCTGTAACACTGCAGGATGGAGGGATGGGGGAAGGTTGCTCTGAAGAAGCTATGTGGGATATAGGTGTTATTTAAAGGGAATATATTGGGTTTATGTGTTCTGTCAAGAGGGTATATGGGGTACATGTGTTATTTAAAGGGAATATGGGGAATATGTGTTCCATATTTCTCCTTGCTTCCAGTCTCCATTGCCTCATATATATTTACAACTGTCCTGGTGGTTTTAAGCTTCCAGTATCAAAACACAGACCCTATATAGGTTATAAAAACACGGCAAATAACGGGAGAGAAATTTGTTCATGAGATGTTCCACGTGCACTGACAGCATGAACAGAGTTACACTGCGTCAAAGTCGTGGTCATTGGAGTCAATAACCTCGGGATTCATGACTCTTCCCATGAATAGAATGGACCCTGGAGAGGAATAAAAGCACAATGAGGAATTCACTGACTATCAAAGTAACGTGAAATTCCCCTTTGCTCCCCAAACAAACACAGACAGACAGACAGACAGACACCAAACACATGTATCCCAAGGAGCATGCATTCATCATATAACAGCATTAAAGAGACTCTGAAAATGCAGGTGTGTGTCAGAGCTTTCACCTGTCTTCCTGTTTCTGATGAGAAAGAAGAAGGGATGGTCAGCCATGACCTGTGGATACAGCACCAGTGTCCTGGTCAATGCAATCATTCCTGCAGGGGAAAAAATGTCAGAATAACATCAAAATTATGTAAAAAAAAATAACACTCATAATAAAACTGTACAAAATAAAGAATCAAGGGAACTTTTACCAATCAACAGAAGGTGGCACTGTAAGCATTTGTGCCTGACCGCAAATGAATTTTTGGCTCAAAACCCTCCCCAGTGCAGAAACAGTAAATGCAACCTGAACAAACAGAACTGAAAGCAATGGAAAGAACAGAGAGGAAAAAAACAGAGACAGAAGGAGAGGGAGGGATATAGATAGACAGACGGACAGATAGATAGATAGATAGAGAAAGAGAGAGAGAGAGAGAGAGAGAGAGAGAGAGAGAGAGAGAGAAAGAGAGAGAGAGAGAGAGAGACTATTGAAGGGGAATCCACCTATGGATTTCTCCAGAGGAGAAGACATTTCACCTGATCCGGCTGCTCCCTCCGCCCCCTCCTCAGTCACCTCCAAGTACGCCTTCTGCACTGCCTTCCCAACGAAAAGGTCCTTCCCATCTGCAAGGCAAGGACACTGTTGTATAAACAGGGAGCACTCTGGAAGGAAGGCAGTGAGAATCAAGAGTGGCATGCTGGCCCGCTCTAATAGATTCTCTCAGAGTGGTAATTAATACAGCTGGCATGAGGCATGCATGCAAATGACTCATACAAGGTGGCTGTCAATCGATTTGCGCAGGTAGCGAGAGAGACACCTCCAAACCAGCTGGGGGCAGAAAAAAAAAAAAGAAATTTCTGCTGAGATTTGATTCGTTTTTATTAAATGTGTCCCAAGACACCAAAAGCTTTGTAATGAAAATTACAGCTGTACTTCAAACCATGACAGACTTATGACCATTTAAACCTGGCCATCTGTCGATACATGGGACAGGTGGTTGAGGCAATTAGTGTTTATTAAATAAGGTCCTGCCCTCCTCCTTAGTTATGACATTTATAGTATTTACATCATTGTGGCTCTCTTATTGGCACAGCAAATGCCAGAGAAGAAAACACAGGTTTTAAGCTTTCTTCAACACGTTTTGCATTTGTGCTGCAGCTACATTTAAAACGGAAGAAAATTTATACTGTACGTCTTTCCCATTTTACTCTTTGTACTGTTTTCAAGTGAATTTTCACATTTTTTTACAAAAATGTAGGTAGGAAAATGACACGCAATCTACTCTTCCAAGAATCTCTAAAATTCGAAAAGTACTATTTCAACTAAAATGTACTGCAGACATGTATAGGATTCATTTTGTTGTCCCGGGTCACAATTTTATTCACAGATTCTGTGTAGTTACAATAGCTTGTGTTAATTATCCATTTATGCAACAGGACATTTACTGACTATTGAGGCTACGTGCCTTACAAGAGCAGTGCCCCCATCTGGAGATCAAGCCCTCAAGTTGAGTTCCTTTACCATTATGCCACACTGCTGCTCCAAATAGAGGAATATGCGTAGTTATGACACATTTTGTCAGATGAAGGCAACCCATCGCTATTAATAGCATGGTGCTCCACTCCTACAGCACAGCTGGGCACGCAGGAGTTTGGAGAAAGGCGCATTGCCCAGGCACTGACTCACAACAGGAAACTAACTGTGAAAGTGGCAGGAGAACACTTCCTGTTAATTACCAATCAGTCACTGCAGGCATGGGTCAGCCAAAGTCCAGGGTACTGCAGACTCTTATCAGTGTGACACAGCCTGGCAAAGGACAGACAGTGTGTGGTGGTGGGCGTGTCCCGTGTGTGACAGGAGCTGCACAGAGGTGTCAGCGGGAGACGACTTACCCGCCATCTCACCTGCCATTGCCGACAGGTCGGCGTCCTTGGTGAAAATGTTCTTGATGCCTAGCTCCTGAAGAGTTTCCCTCAGATCGATCCTCTGCTCCACTTTGAATCTGTAAAACCATCAATCCACCAAACAGGACTCAGGCTATGGAGAAGCGGAAAGGGGGGCATTCAATCTAGCTGCTTTGGCTCTTTGCCTTATGTCATTCTTTCACATTGTGCTTTGCTAATTTCAATGGGCACCAAATTTGTGATTCATAAGAATAAGTAACCGCAAGACAAAGTGCCACAGCAATTAGAATGAATGCCCCTGTATATATGATGGTATGGCGTGAATAAGCACCACACTACCTTACACTGGGGAGATACCTGCTCTGGTCTCACCTGGGTAGGTACACCTCCACCTTCTGTCTCTTGACATTGTTGGCCCACTCCTCCAGGAGCTGGGCCTTAATGATTGGTTCCAGAGCTGCGAGGGGCACCTCCTGACGGGGCAGAACGATCATCATGCTCATGTCCTCGCCCTCATAGGGCATCTCCAGCACCTGATACACCCCACCCGCCTCTGTGGAGCCATCGCTGAACTCACCTATACAGAGAGATGGGAGTAACACATGAGGGGTAACAGTACAGGGAGAGCTAGACACAAAACAGTGCTGTGGACAGGAGAGTGCCAAACTTTTGGTGTTCGGAGCGGCATCTCCTCTGCGTAGAGAGAGTGCAGACGGAGCAACAGTGCATTATGGGTATGAGATATCTGAAGGACGTGGCCCTGAAGAGCCATGCCTTTGAGCTTAGACTTGTCCATTAAGACTGACAGTATCGCCATAGCAACAACAAATGTGCTGACAAAAAATGGACAGGAAGATGAGCCAATGTGCATTCTGTCTCCACTGCGTTTTCCTTGCTTTGGGTTTGTAACCAATCATAAGTCTGAGAGTGTGTGTGTGTGTGTGTGTGTGTGTGTGTGTGTGTGTGTGTGCAAGTGCTGTAACACCACCAGAGAATGCAAGAGGGGTAAAACTGCTGAAGAAGCAGCACAGTAGAAGTGCGTCTTCAAATTTTAATGTTTCTGAGTCATAATTTCAAGATTTTCATTCAGTCACTTCCTTAGAGATTTTCTCTTTTCCTACTGAGTGGTATACTTGTGCAAAAATGTAATACAGTGCATTCACAGACCCATACTTTGGGCTGCTGTACTAGAGTGCGCTATACTGCAGCCCTAATGGGAGAGAGAGAGGACAGAAAAAGAGAAAGGAGAGAGAAAGAGGATGCAAGAGACAAGCGCAAGGGAAGGGTATAGAGAAAGATCTCAGACAGACAGGGTAGCAACCCTAAATACGCAAGACCCACCTGTCTGTTGATGACAAACTAACATGGCCCTGCCCACTAATCAGACACTGCAGACCCGGGGACTGGATTCAATCGATGCAATTGCAGTTTTGGGATAGAGTTACTTAGCTATATCAAGTTCGTAATGTTTGTTGATGTCAGGTTTTGATTTAGCTGCAATTTGCTCTCTGCCACTGGCCAGCACTCAGCTGACCTCATATCAGCTACTTGCTCCCTCTTGGCCAGCATCAGTCCATCTGCTTAGCGCTGCTAACCTGATCCAAGACCTACACCTACACAAAGCCAAACTCAGGCATACTGCTGACTCAGCTGAGCCCAGATCAGCTAATTCTCTGCAATGCCAATTTCAGTCTTGATCCCATTGCTTTCTTTTCCTCTTCTATGGTTCACAGAGGGTGTAATCACAAAATTAAACACTGAACACCAATGATAAACAAGGCAGTAATATTTAAACTGAAAGAACAAGTCCATTTATTCATAATGACAAGGAGTGAATTCTATTCTGTGATCTGGTCACCAATTAATTATATATTATCAGGGTTTATGCCTTTGTGTTTTGGGATCTGACAGGGACATTTGCGGTTTGGGAGTGTTGCATAATGAGAGTGATTTTGAGGATGTGTGCAGGGAGCTGTCTCGTAATTCACAAGCTATCAGATAAATAATGTCTGATTGGAATGTTTGCGGTGTAAAGGGTACCTTGGTGTACCTTGTAGGATGTGAGGGGAGGGTTCAAAATGGGATATTTGGGATGTGTGTGGACTGTTGGGAGTGTGACTGGGGCATTCAGGGACAACGGTCACACTGAGAAACCTACGGTGGTAGAGGCCTGGGGGATCTACTTCTTAAACTCAGGGACTGGAGCTGTGAAAAAAACAGCTTTGTCTCCTGCAGCAAAGTATTGACCCAGGGGTGTTTATCTATTCCCTCTCTTTTTCTCCCTCTCTCTCTGTCTCTCTGTTTAGCTTGAGCATAAAACTGCACTTTCACCCCAACTGCCTTGATTCAATGACTCCAGAACTTGTCCCCATCTATAATAATGCTTTGCCAAAATGGTTACAAGCAGTGAAAAACTCAGTAACCAAGTGTTGTAGGAACAATTTTCACAGTGTTTCTGATCACTATTAACAGTTTCCGATATTGTGAACACGGGGAATTGTTGGGATGGTGTCTACCACAATTAAGGCCTTTGTCTCAAGCTATGCAGATAGGTTTGGGCTCCTCTTTATGTTACAAAGTTTGTGTTCTTGGCACACATCTTTAACTTGAGTGATTTACTTTACATTTTATACAAATCTTTAGAGGATTTTAGGAGGAATTAAAGTCACAACCTCGTTCTAAGACTTAGTTCAATACTCATGTTGTGGGGGATTCAAGCTCACAAACCTTTGGTGGTGAGACTCACACTGCCCATCACAAGCCCCTGCTCCACACCTGTGGTTCCCCACACAAAACACCCACCATAGTAGAAGTCTCCCTGCTGGTACATCATGAGTGTCTGGACCTCGCTGCCGTCGTCTTTGCTGAAGGAGAAGGTCCGGGTGTTTTCGGGCCGGAACTGGTTCTTCCAGCTGCCCCGGAAGTAGATCGCGTTGACCAGGGTCAGGCGCGTCACGCTGCTGAAGTCATCCGCGGACAGCAGGTCTCGGATTTTACCTGTCCTCAAATGTACGCAGTTATTGTGGCATTTCACGCACGATGGTTTGGCGTAGGAGTCTCAAAACAAAGTCACTGTCACTGACTGTAAGCAAATTGCTCTGACTGTGGCACATTTGTTTTGTAAAACGTTTTCATACTCCTAAAGTTTTAATGTTAGGTTGAATCTAACAGAGTGCTTCTTTGTTCTGAGTTTTTACAAAGAACTTAATAATAAAAATAATGCAAAAATGTTCTGGAACACCTGGCAAATTCTGTGTATTCACTAATGAAATAATGTAACCTGTGATTCGGTTTCATCACAGGACTGGCAGTGCAATCACACAATAATGAAAATTCCCATAAATCTATTTATGGCTGCGGCCCCACTCACTCTCAGTGTGGTTCTCCACCCAAGCGTTGATATGTTCGGCCACGGCAGCGGACTCGCTGAAGTCCACTGTCTCGATCTCTGCCCGGAAGTACTTCTTCATGAGCTTGAGGAAGTCGGGGTTGAAGTGCACGCCGGTCTGCAGGAAGAGGGAGTTGGCCAGCTTGACCACGTTCTGTGTTTCATCGGCAGACATGGCCTGCGTCAGGTTCCTCAACAGGGAGAACTCATCACCTGGTCCAGGCAAGGAGGAGAGCAGGGTCAAGGGTCAGAAGGTGGGGGAGGGGAGATGTACAGGCATGGGCTGAGAGAGCAGTGGACAGGTAAATAATGTGTGAGTGTCGGAGGGGTAAAGGACTGCTAGACACAGATAGATCCACGAGCAGGTAGATGTACAGATATGGATAGATAAGTAGATCAAGAAATTAGTGAATGAATGGGTAAATGGACAGATCAGGACCGGAAGAGAGGACAGATGTGAATAGGCAACATGGGGAAACTAATTTAATCATAGATGAGGACACTGCCTCTACTCCTACCTGCTCTGAGGTGGCTGTAGCCCACTGCCTGTCGAATCTCATTCAGTGTGGCTCCCCGAGCCCCAAGCTCCACCATGCCCAGGGCCACAGCCACACTCAGCGGGGAGAAGATGATGTTGTCCTCTCCCCCTGTGGACTGCAGCTGGTGGTAGAGTCTCACGGAGAATTCCGCTGTGATGTCCTCCGGAATGTCTGCCGCCCAGCAGGGCAGCCGCAGCAGGAGCAGCGGCAGAACCCCGAGAATCAGCATCACGTAGGAGGGCTCCAAGAGCTGCAAGACAGGGGAGGGAGGAAGAGAGGGAGCAGGGGAGCATGTGGGGGGAGGCGAGGGAAGAAGCATGGAAGCAAAACAGAAAACAGGTGAGCGCCAATGACCTCTCTGCTACTCACGACAACAGTCGCAGGTGCAAGTCACATGGGCCATCACTATGACATGCTGTTTAGCACCATTTCCTTTATGAAATGCTTTGATATACATTAGAATTATTCATGTTATACTGACTGTTACACTGTAATGGTTGTTTTCTCTTGAGAGTTGTGTTTTTTGCTTCACACCTATGTGGTGTGACTAAACTGGGCCCACACAACAAATATGTCCCAAATGATTGAGCAGTGATGCTGTCCCTCCACGGCGGGACACATGCTCAGATTCGGGCTTGACATTTTTGGGCACCTCCCGCTGCCACTCTGCCGCCACTGCCCTTTTCACTATGGCTGCACATCCCTCTGCCTGTGCTGTTGCCTAGCAACGCTGTTTTCGCACAAACAAAGAAAACATGATCGTGTGCAATGTTTAAAGCCACAGTGAAAGATACATGATGGGACAAACAACAGAAAGAGAGAGATATGAGGAGAGGCATACATGTAGGGAGAGAGACAGAGAGTGAGTGAGGGACAGAAAGTGAAAAAAGACAACAACAGACTAAGAGAAAGAAAGATTCACAGACAGACAGAGACAGGTAGTGACAGAGAGAGATACACGCAAAGTGGTGACAAGAAAAATTGAGAAAGAGGGAAAGCCAAAGACACAGAGACAGGGTGAGAGAGACTGAGAGACAGAGTGAGAGAGCCCAAGAGAGCCCTGCCTGCCTCTGTTTTCCACTGTATCGTCATGGTGATGCTGCAGCAGGGCTGTGTCCTGTATTCTCTCATATTGTTTTGAATTGTATTTAACTGTATTGTATTGCATTGTATTGTGTTGCTTTGTTTGATTGCATGCCTGAATGCATTGAGCTTGGGTGACCCCCCCATTTCCCAAGTCCTTCACAGGTGATGCAGGTAATGGCACAAGGTTTGAACACCATGCTCTCCTATGGCACACAGGAACAGCTTGATTCTCAGAGCATGCCAGAAACATACTGGATCTGGCAGGATTATCAGGTTCAAGAATTCTTTGTGTAGGACTCTGCACATGCACACTGTGTCCGATCGTGGTCTCAGTCACGCGTGCATGCATGCCACCATTTGGTAATTCTAATCTCTTTTCCATGGCTTTCATCCAGACAGAAAACAGACTCTCGGTTGTGAATGCGGAGAGCGATCAAGGCAGGGAAGAGAAGTACACCTGAAAACAAAAATCCTGCCTGACCTTTCAGGACGCGGTTCCTCTGTTCTTTAAAGGAGCTGCTGTCTGTAGGGGAAAACCCCACCACGCTGACTGCTATAAGCATTCAGTCATCATCTACCTGCTCTGGACTGCAGTGCATCTGAACGTTCAGTGGAAACAACAACAAGAAAACTGAACAACAGGAAAATAATGGGATCTTTTACCACCCCCCTTCCCAGGCAGGCTCCAAGGAGGAATGATCTCAGAATTTTTCACCCTGTGTGACAGGCAATGTTCACAGAAAATTCTTGTAATGTTGCAGGAACGTTACAATGTCACTGCAATGACTGAAACATGTTTCAATGTCAATGTCAATTAATTCATGAAAAAAAGCATCCTGCATCCACATCCCACATTCCCCTCTTTCTCTTAACAAAAAAACAAATAAACAAACAAACAAAATGCACTGCAGCACTGGCAGATTTTAATCATCAGGAGCAGAACAGACACCACCTCAAACTCTTCCCTCCTCACTGTGACCTCTTGACCGCTTTTGCCATGTTACCATGGTGACGCCTGTCCTTGTTGATTCCCCCTCTCTCCCTGTGGGGATTCAACCCAAATGCGTGATCGAAAGTTTGCGGCGTGGAACAGAAAATCGAAAGAGCTGCGCTCTCAGCATTCCGTGGCCTTGGTGGCTGGAGGAGGCTTTGAAAGCTACAGTACACAGTGTTTTGCCTCTTCAGACTCTCCCCATTTAAAACACTTGCTCCAGTTCTGTCACAGTCTCGCAGAAGTCTCCTCGCCTGCATCAAACAGCACTTCACAAACTCTGCAGAGTAAGTCATTTTAAAAGTGGGTTGAACGCTTCCACCTCTGCGCTTCTTTTACACTGAGACAGCACATTCTGGTCCTTACTGAGACTATAAAAGGCATCAAGCTCCAACCAAAACTTTAGCATTGCCAACTATGTACTTCTATGCTCTAATAGCAGGTTACATAACCATAACACTCAGGTAGGTGTCTATACTCTAAGTGGAAAGCAAGTTCTACTGTAAAGTGGTAGAAGACCTCATTTTTTACATTTAGAACCCCCATACAATGTATCTAATGTCTTTACAACAGAAACACCACATCCTATAGCACAGCACTCCAAACCTCGAGACATAATGTAGCCAAAGGCAGAAGCAAAAGCTCGATGAAAATCAGGATCACAACGATAAGGGTGGGATTTTCTGTGAAAACAAAGACGAGACACACCCAGTGGGTGCCCCTGTGTTGCCTCTGCCGACCCGCACACACGCCTGCAGAGAGCCCTGCTGCAGTACTGCTGCAGCCGGAGCAGTCAGTCGAACTGCGCTCCACCTGCTCCGATTCCATTCATCAGATGGAATACCCTAGATAATGCAGCGCTGCTACGGGCTCATCTCTGAGATCTGATCCTCCCAACTCAGCACCGCACCTGCTGCAGTGCAGAATTCAGGAGATACGTGGGGGGTTAGTGATCGGCTGAGAGGGTAGGGAAACTGAGAGACTTGGGGAGGGGTGGCAGGGGTGGGAGGTGTGATGAGAAGGGTAAGAAGGGACAGGTACAGGAGAGCAATGTGGAGAGATGAGGAAGGTGTGTGAATGCGGAGAAAACATGAAGTGGCGTTAAAGAACGGAGCAGACTTAAAAAGCATTTGTGCCCACATGCATACATCATCAGCTTGATAGTGAGAAAGCCAGCCATCACAAGCTCTGACATGGCTTGGGGAAATGGGGAGGTGGCACAACATACACTGAGGTCCAGTCATAAAACCACAAAAAAAGACTAAAAAGAGATGCTTCATTTTCTGTTCCCATGCTGTGATTTTGTCTGAACTGAACCATTTCCAAAATTCAGCCCTCAAACCCCTGTGCACACAAATCACACAGTAAAAGCCTACCTGGTCTGCATGTGTCATTGTATTAGAAACATGATGCTAATCTCTGTGAGAGGCCCTGTATCGCTTCATTCTGATCACAGCAACTAAGCTTGCTTCTTCAGATTTTGCTCTCAGTGTCACTTGAAAGTCATTCTCCTTCTGACGTCTCTCTTTCAAGATCTCCGCCTTGCTCGTCTTCTCGGGGGCGAAGATAAGCTGAATTCAGCTTGTTGTGCGGAGCGTCTCTTCATTAAAATGTGAATCGAGTAGTCCTTGCTTTGTCTTTCACATTTTCAAAGAGGGGATGAAAATATCATGCCTGTGACTAGAATGACTGGAATCTTCAGTTCGTGTGTCCTTCAGAGTGTTGTCTACCAGATTAAGGACACAAGTGGCCTCTGAAGAGGGATTTAAAGGTGGGATTGGGATGCGTGGGACGGAGGTCGATGCGCTTCGGTGCACTCCGATCCTCCTCCCATGAGCCCTCAATACCACTGGTATAAGGGAAGGTAGGAAGCAACGCGACCTCCGAGATCCCTGAGGATCTACACGTGCTTCTGGATATAATTCCCCACATCTGTCACTCACAATGTATATAATTTATTTATAGACTGCAGTCATTTCTGAACAGAGATCCATTGCCACAAAAGACACTGAGCAAATTGCCACCACTGGTGCTGCTGCCACCACCATCCTGACGTGTGTTCTCTCAGTGTTTTTACAGTCTTGCGAGTGTGATCTTTCACTGTTTACACAGCTATCCTTTCAGGTCCCTGCCATCCTGGAGCCTGGATTCTTGATTGGCAGCTGTCAAACCACCCACGTGCAACTCCCTGACAACACACATCCTGTGGAATATCTTGCTCATTGAGAGCCCTTCAGGCTGGCCCTGAACATTGCAGAATTACATCTTCTTGTATTGTGCTGCAATAAATCCTGCCCTGTACTTGTCACCTCATCTTGCAGGTTTTACATACCTCAGCATAGGGTTTACCTTCCAAACTGCATGGACAAGTCCTGGTTTAGTGTGCACGTAGTAGAACGTCATGATTACTTGCAGGTGCAAAGTGTTTGTGAATGAGCATATTTGTGTACGTATGTATGTGGTGTGTGTGTGTGTGTGTGTGTGTGCCTGTGCTCATGTGTGCCTGTGTGTGTTCATGCTTGTGTCAACACTGGCAATTCAGATAGAAGTGGTAATACTTTCATATCATTGGCATTTCATCCTCCCCTCCAGCTATGGATTTCCGTCTTCATTACAGCACACTCACAGTCTGGAATCAGCCCTCACACTCTGTCTGGAATCTCTGAACAGCAAGCGGCGAAATGGGCTAGAGGTTTCTTTATTCATGGAATATGACAATGTGCTCAACCTATGGGAGCTGCATGATAGGGTGAGGAAGAACACAGGCAGTGTGCGAATGCAGTGTGAAAGCCAGGAGAATAACAACCAGCCTGAGACAGAGAAGAAAGCCCATTACAGCTTCCTCGCCTCAAAGTCAATTTAACATGATGGAAATAAACCGGTCTCCGTCTTCTTGGCTGAAACTGTTCTGTGCCATACATCATTTTGAGCACGAATCTGGGTAATGGCTTAAATATGCACCCTGTAGATTTTAAACTTAATTGAGGAGCAATCAATATTAACCAGCTTTGCAGACTTGTTTATGCAGGTCGTCACCTTAGATCTCTCCTCTGCAGGATCATCCTGTGATTCTTACAGGACATGCAGGGATGAAAAGGCCCATGATGCACTGCATTTCATGTACTGACTTGCCACACATCATTTTGAATTCCAGTTTTCAGGCACTGTGTACAGTAATTTTTTTTGGTTAGCTGAAGCTTTATAAAGGGGAAGAAGAAACAGGTAAGGCCTGCCTTCTCCTGATCCATGGCCATAAAAAAGCATGAATGAAAAAATGCACACTATTTCTTCCCTGTCAGTTCCATGCAGAGTCAAGCATGGTCAATTTCAGCCTCATAAATGCACCCCATGTTTCTGTGGAAAAATGTCCTCTTGCATTTGTCTGTGACATCAGTTTTCAGGACATACACATAGAGAGCAAGTTTTGTTTGTTTTTAGTTTACTACTTATTGTAATGCATCTGTGTCAAGTTTTTTTTCTTATGTATTGTAGGGAGGTTTTCCCATGCCATGAATAATAAAATACCAAATAAATAATTCACTAAATGTGCTCTCCTCTTTTGTAAATGAAATCTAGTGTCATGCGAGCTTCTACAGGAATCCCAGGAAACTTTCGGCTGAAGACTAGGGGTCAACAGGTTATTAATCCCTGTTAACAGACCAACAAAGAAAGGGTCTATTCAGCTGCTCAGAGCAGAGAATGCTTTAAATACAACCACCACCCTCCGAAGCATGGAAACAAGGGCTGGTGTGCCAAGGTTACCCTAGCCCTCCTGCCCGGCATGGCTTGCATGGCCCTGAAACCCTCTCTCCCTCTAACACCACAGAGGGGCTGCACCTCAGAGATTTCACCAGTAATTGAATCTGCTTCTATTTAGATTCATTGAGTGGAATAAAAGGCTTGAAGGCTTTTAAAATGTACTAAAGACAGAGAGAGAGAGAGAGAGAGAGAGAGAGAGAGAGAGAGAGAGAGAGAGAGAGAGAGAGAGAGAGAGAGAGAGAGAGACTGAGGGAGGTAAAGAGGGTGTTTCAGTCCCAATCCAAAGGCGAAAAAAAAAGAAAAATGGCAAAGACAAAAAAGCTGCTTAACACCAATAATACAACCTCAAGACATTTGCACATCATAGGGAAGGGCACTGAAGCATTTGAGTTATTGTTAGGGGGATTATGTAATCAAAACAGGGGTGACTGCTATGAGGTATCCCTACCGATGACTAAACCAGCTCACCCAAGTGATCAATTATTCAATCATGTTTTTTGGGGAGCGGGGCAGCTCTCTCTCTCAGTCTTCCAGTCTATCTTCTTTTCTCTAAGAGGGAGAAGGGGGAACCATATTCTACATCATGCAGCACTAAGGGAGAGGAAAAACCCTCTCTTTAATCAGCCCCCATTAATGAGTAAATATTGATTTTGTTTATCTGTGCGTGTGTGTGTACACACACACACACACTAATATATATTTATATATTATATACTATATATACAATAGGCCTATATATAATGGAACCACTTTCATTTATAATGACAAATATAATAGCATTAAGTTATACCTTATTTCTTCTTCTTACTGTCATTGGCTAGCTGTTCTCTCATAGAGAGAGGTGTGCCTTTGTTAAAGAGGGATCCTTGGAGGCAGGTCTGGCAGAACTGGAGGAATTTAATTATTGAAGTGCAATTAATGCAGTAAATCTGCACATATAAGGATGCTAGGAATGGCACCAATATTCAAAGGACTGTAGCCTATACATATACATTTGTGTGTCTGTTTACGTACATATATTGAGTTATGGTTTGGCAGGACATACCCTATACCTATACAGGACACATATATCACTACCACCACAACCATAGATGGAAAAATGACCACTCCCCACAGAGGACGTCAAGTGAAATGTATACATAATGCATTAGATAGCATGCCAGGAATGTCCTACCATTGGGTTTATGATTTTTTTTCTACAATATGACAAAAATACTTGTTTTCCTGCTCATAGAGTATCCATCATGATTTCTGCCATGTCTCATCTAAATAATATCCTATCTGTTTTTACGTCATTTTAATATCAACTACTCTTGCATCTTAGTGTACACACTTAAAATTAACTACTACTCCACAAATACCACAAAACAAACGTATACCACAAATATTAATTGTTCTCAGTTGATGAAGTGTCCGGACTCACGCCTGTTATTACAGAAAATGTGAGACACACGGAAACTTCACACGGTTGGAATTTTACTGGATTTGCTATTTGTCAGACTGTACGTACGCATGAATCTGATTCATAGCGATAATACAATACCACCCCTCTTAAGTACACACACACACACACACACACACGCGCACACACATATATATGTATACTTTTGCATAATTATATATATATATATATATATATATATATATATATATATATATATATATATATATATACAATAAATACAATAAAATGTAAAACGCAATAGTGGGAATAATAATAATAATAATAATAATAATAATAATAATAAGACTATGCTGACTGTGACTATCATTTTTGTCAGTATCATTGGTATGTATGTGGCCGCAGGATCGCAAAAAATATGAAGAGAAAAAAACGCTTTACTTTTGGCTTCACTATCAGTATCATGGTAACAGAAAATGCAATTCTGTCATATCACAGCTGGCACTGTAGATTTGAGGGGGGACATAACTTTGAAATATTATAATCAGTTAACACGACATGCAACATTATCACTACATTCAAAAAATAATAACAGAGACATTTGCGCTGAGTCGCCATTCATATACAACAATTATGAAACTGCCCCGTATTTATGAAGAAAAAGCTCCTTACCGAGGGGTATCGAGAGGGATGCTGTACAAACTCGTGTGGTGCTTAGTCTTCTTCGACGCCGCTGCAGGTTCAACACACAGCTAAATATTTTCACTGATGACCCTGCCTTTCTCCATCCCTATTGGTCCTTACCGCCCTACCTTAAATACCCTTTCAAACTCGCAGCACGATGTTTTCTTTTCCAGTTTTATGGTTTTATGAAATTCCTAGCTCATAAAATGTGTGCTGTGGCATTAATCAATACGAGAATCATTATTCGAAACAGATCCCATTTATTTGATGGAATCCCGTTCCCTAATAACCATTTGATAAGAGAGGTGCTAATCAATTTTTGAAGGGCCAATAACAACAACAGAACTCACTTTCGGGACTTGTATTTCCATTGGAATGAGCTCCAATGGAAAAGTGGCTGTAGTAGAAGATCTAAAAAACTACATTTCCTGCTGTTACCCCGGAGCTGAGGACGCCTGTGTGGTGCCATCTGATTGGTTTGTCCACGGAAGACGTTGCCTCCCTGCGCCTCTGCTCATGCAGAAAACTTCCGTCTTCGGTTAAAAAAAGAAAACACGTACACAAGAGTTTTCGAGCTTACATCGAAAACGCAAAGAGCAGGTATGTATCAAACAATCTTTGTCAGTTTTAACTATATATTGTTTGGTTCAACTACGTAGGTCGAACTTCTGCTTACATAAATCACGATAACAGATTAGGTAGGACGCCAGTTTAGATATTCGCAGAACAAGCTCGCTAGCTCGCGTCGTCAGATCGCGGTTCGGTTCCTGGCTGTGCGATTCTTAAACAAATTTACGCCAAAGTCGATGCGTAGTTAGCTAGCTTGCCGAGTCGATTCACTAGACTTGTCGTGAAATCTCCAAGTTGGCAAATGATAGGAAAGGATCTCACGAAAGGGGCCCGCATTCGGCCTGTTCTTGGTCGCTAGGTAGCTGTCAGGTCTGAATTTAGCAAATTAGCTAGTTTAAGTAAGTAACTAGCTGGTGAAGTTGGTAGACCCAATGCGCGTCTTAATTCTTTCAATCATGTAGAGTCTGGGTGAGTTAACTAGTTAGATAGCTAACGTTAGTCTCAAATCTCGGGCCTCGGTTTGCAAGTAGCTAGCTAGCTAACACATCACCGCTTCCAGTCATGTTACTTTATTGTTTTATTCTGATGCTGGAAAACTCTTGTTTTTTCGAAAGTAATGTAGCTAGCAAGCTAGTTAGTGCCCCCCTGCAAAGTAGGTGGCTCACTGGCATGTTAGCAAGTATTTGTGGAGCAGAACATTTCTGAAAGTAACATACATATACAGTGTCTCATTATTAAGCGAATTAACAACAGTAACGGGTCTGCTCAAGTGTTTCTTGGGTGTCTTGCTAGCGCTAACAAGCGTAGAATCGAATCAAAATGTAACATTAATAGGTGCAGATAAACGTCAGCTAATGTTAGTTAAAACCATGTTTGAAATAAATCGTATGGCTGGTTAGGTAGACTAACTTCCCCTGATAATATCACAGAGTGGTGCCTTTTTTATTCAGTGACGTTAAAGCCATTTAGCTAACTCCCAAATGTTTACAATTTATGTTGTTGACTTGCTAGCTAATTCTTGGTGATTCTAGCTAGCTGACCATTTGCTAGATTAGCTACATGTTCGCTACCTAGCCACTGTCTTTGCAACGTTAGTTAATTCGGATTGTTTTCTGGCTGACGATTTAACAAGTATAATTTAGCATGCGGCAAGTAGGAAATCCTAGCCAGTTATCGCCTTGGCTATGCTTTTTCCATTGCGCCAATATCTGAAATGGTGGTACCTAATTTTGGGAGGCTATCCTTGCGATTAGAGTTGGCTAAGGGTTTAAATTTGACTCGGCTGTACGAGTGTCTGCTTGGCTACTGCAGGGACTAGTGTTTTGTTCTTCTTTATCACGCATGTGTGGTTTGAGAGATGGACGGTGGACAGTTGTACCCATTTAGGTGCTTCAGTTTCTCTTGCATCATCTGGAATATGGAGTATTGCAGCTAACCACATTCAGGGGGTTGTCAGAGGTATTATTTGGCAAACGGAGTGCACAGTAGACGCAGAGGTCGCCAGTGTTCGGCAGTTATAAAATTACTTGTAACGACAAGCTATGCACCACTTAATTTTAACAATGCAGTAAAGCACGCTTTGGCTGCTTAAAATAATTTCTAACAAGTGTGGTCTTTACACGGTGATATTAAGGTAATTTAGCTAGCAAGAACCTCATTTTAGTGAGTGATCTCCCCCCAACCCTCTGCAACCCCCACACCCTTTGGACTGAAAGCCTAAGACATTTAATCAGCTTTATAACTGCCCTGTGTAGGCCAAGCTTCCTGCAATGGTTTGATTACTCATGTCTGTGAACAAGAGAATGTGCTATGGTCTTTAACTTTGGAGGCGAGAGGGAGTGTAACATCCATTAAACTCTTCATGCTGATTTTTTTTCTTTACATTTCACCTTTGATAAGGTGGGTGAATTATGGGTGGCAGTGTAATAAGTATTCTTCACACATGCATGGTAGTCCCAGGCTCAAGATCAAGTTTTACAACAGCAGATATGTAACCTGTCCTCTGAAGCAGACCGCCTATAGTGACGTCATGCGTTTGCAGATGATGTCATTCAGATGAGACTGGTTCAGTGATTAACTTGCCCTGTTTTTTTTATTCTGAATGTGCGGTGTGATATGTTACTCGCATGTTGCTCAAAAACCCATGGGATGAAGAATCCAAGTTCGCACCCTGAGTAGTTGACATGCCGTGCTTGATAAAGGAGTTGAACTTCTCACCCATTCTTGCATTTTCAATGTTGGCCTTTTCCCCTTTGCAAGAAGATTCTATGGATCTGTGCAGGAGTGTTGGATTGACCTCAGCCTTCATTCAAAATGCATGTTTTGAGAATAGATTGCCCGAATTTCATTTTAAGAATGTGAGTGGTCTGTGATGATGTAATCATGAAATGGTTATACTGCAGTAAAATATAGATAAACCCTGTGATGTTCTGTGATAAATGTAGGTTTGCCCCAGGGGGGTGTCACACTGCCATTCAGTGGGCATGTACCACCTTATCAGAAAAATTCTGTGTGGTCACAAGATGTGGCACTTGCCATTCCTTAACTTGTGAGTGCATATTCTTTAACACAAC
Organism: Megalops atlanticus; assembly: GCA_019176425.1. NCBI lineage: Eukaryota > Metazoa > Chordata > Actinopteri > Elopiformes > Megalopidae > Megalops > Megalops atlanticus. The sequence continues at coordinate 20,807,205 of CM032883.1, read as the reverse complement.
TCTTACAGTGCTGGTATGCTTGAGTTCTTTGAGACATATTTTCATACTGAACAACTGGTTGTTTTCGAGAATGTTTACATCTCGATGGGGATTTGAATCAGAACAGAAAAAAAACAAAGGAAATTCATAACCATATGACTGCACTGGAGTTCTTTTGGTTAAAAAAGGAACAGACATTACAAATTATGTTTTAGCATGAGTATCTTTTTCCCCAGGGATTGTCTGGGCTCTTCCTCTGGGTGAATCAGCTGTGAATGAAGAGTATCCTGCCTCTGTAGCACCTTCTCACCGAAAGTGGGCCTTCGGACGAGGATGACAATGGAAGAGATGAAGAATGAAGCAGAGACGACCTCGATGGTTTCCATGACACTCTACGCAGTCATGTACCCTGTTTTCAATGAGGTATGGTAATAATCACAGCAATGGGACTGTCTGCAGGAGTTTGCAAAATGTAAACACTCATTTGCCCTGACATTGAAAACAAATAGGTAGCATTAATGACTGTGTTAACTGTGTAAAATTCAATTGTAAAGTATTTTGACCATATTACAACAGTTAAAAATAAGATAGTGGGCATCAGCAGGGCTCAGTGATTACTTTGAAATATGGTTGCTTGGATAGGCAACTGAGCATCAGTTTTTGGTTGCCTGAATGGACATTATGGTTGACATGTTTAACACTATATTTTGAACAAGGGGGTGCTGTGTGTTTTGGCTATTTCTTAGCTATTAGGCAACATGGTTGGCATAACACAAATTTATAATTTTCCCATAGAGAATTTTTCGATGTCAGAGATGTTATTTGACTGTAAATATCCTCGTATTGCACATTTTTCTCCAATATTAGCAACGTCTGCACAAAGCTGAATGTTAAGATCAATAGCTAGCCAGCTATCCCAAAATAAAGTCAGGTTAGCAAGCTAAATAAGTGAGTTTGCTTTTATTATGAGTTTTAATACTGGACTCTTCTTGTAATGAAATAGATTTGTTATGGTAAGATATACAGAAAAATATTAAATGTGTAGCTGGCAAGGACATTTTGTTTGCTTGATGACAAGACTTGAGAACAGCAAGTTGGTCATTGCAAGGCAGTGAGAGGGGGACACACTGGTTTATTTAAAGAGGAGTACTAGGAAAGAGCAGGGCTTGTAACCAAAAGATAGCAGGTTTTATTCCTTGCTGTGGCATTACTGGTATACCCCTGGGCTATGAATTTAACCCAGAATTGCCTCAGTACAAATCCAGCTGTATGAATGGATAAAAAATTTGGAGCTAGTGTAAGTTGCTCTGGATAAGACCAAGATAAGACCAAGATAGGCAAGCAGGCAACATAAAACAGTTGCCAGAACCTCTTGATCGGTATGACTTGGTTGCTCCAGGCAACTGTTAACGGTGAGCACTCGTCAGAGTTCTCTGTATTAAGATACAAAAACAGCAATTTCCCTAATATGTCTACAGAAATCAATTCTTTAAATGTTGTCTTGTAAATTCTTCAGACAAATTAGTTACTGGGTAGCTGTAGGCTTTTAAAAACTCAAACACAGGATATGACAAAAGATATTTATAAAATCAACCAAATAAAATATGAAGGCAACTGTCAGTCTTTGTGTTTTGCAAGGGTGGCTCTGGCTCATTGGATTGTGGTTTTCCCTTCAGCTGCATAGGCATTTACTGAAGCTGGCACTAACCACAGTTTAGACACAACCAGTTGGCACTAACCACACTTTACACAGTGGGAAAGGTAGTATGTTATGCTTGCAGTTGTTGCCTTTTGGTAGAGCCTGGCTCCCTACATAAACATGACTTGTGCTTCCACAGTCTTGCAGGAAAATACATTCTACTCTTACAGAGAGCACAAGTAAGAGAACAATGTCATTTCAAGAACCTTTTTAACCTGAGCAGGTTAAATCCTGTTTTCACTTAAACTGTCTGACATTGACAATGCTACTAATACGTGAAATTGTGCCTGGATAATGCCGGCTGTTAATATTGTCCATAATGGCAATTCGGGTTCCCTTGGAGATCAGTCCATGTTGGATGTCCGCTCACGGCTTTTCACAGACTTGCACAGTCACGTGTAGACAGACCAAATCGCCCTGCAGACTGTCAGGCACTGTGGACCGACCCATTCTGCAGTGGGTCTCTCAAGCTGGGAGGAGGACTCTGCAGTCTCTGTCTGCTGCAGTGTTGTGTGGGTACAAGAGTGTGCTGGATAGCCAGGATGGAGGAGCGGGTGGTGGAGTGCCGTGTCCCCGAGGGGGTGAGGTTTTAGGCAGGGGAGTCTCTGTGGGGGGTGAGTGCGGATTCCCTGGGTGAATGAGTTGTGCGGGCAGCGAGCATGCGGGCGTGCCGAGTCCCTGGGTGCATCGTGGCATTAGTGGAAATAACTCTAACAGTGATAATAATGAGTTGACAAGTCCCAGTGTGTGCACTCTGAGAGAAGGAGCTGTGCGTGATAATTGCCCTGCCCAGCGCCGCTGGCTTTATAATGCAAATGAGGCGGCCGTCCACTTTGATCAGGCGAGTCTGGCGTTTCAACTCCACGGCAATGAGCTAATCCAGGTATTAGCTTTTCCACCACGATACACACAAATGCATACACCGAGCAACTCAAAGGCACACCCTCAAGCTGTTGTCTCTATTCCAGTGGGAAAAAAGTTAGTCAGAAACTGTAAACAAATAGGAATCTTTCCTGTATTTACCGTGGTCTTCATGGTCATGGTTAATATACAGCGCCTGGTTGGTGCTGATGTGTTAGTTTTTTGCACGGAGCGTAGAGGCCAGTAACCTGATTGGGTATGGGCTTGGGGGGGATATATGGGGTGGTTGGAGGCTGCCATCTGTGTTCCTTCTTTCTTCATATGAGGGAATAGCCCATTTATCACTCAGCCACGCTCTGCCCTACAGTCTAATGAGATTTAAGAGCTCCGTTAATTAGCTAATTCAGAGAATCTGCAGCCACCAGAGAGATTTAAAAAAAAATTATTTTCAAGTCTCTGGTGAGGTAGTTTCTGTATTCATGTCACAGCCTGTACGCATGTATATGGAGCGTTTGCCACGGATAGTGTATTGAGTGCTGATGCGGTTATTTTGTGCGTGTTTGTTTTGTCTGCAGCTGGAGAGAGTGAACCTGTCTGCGGCACAGACACTGCGGGCAGCCTTCATCAAGGTAGGGCTGGGAGAGGGGAGTGTCCCTCCACTCGCGGAGAGGGCCAGTGTCTGGGCCGAGATCTCAGCATGATGCTGCATTTCTCTGCACTTGCGCATGTTGATTGTAGCGCAGCCTGTGCGTTTCTGCTTATTACAGCTATCACTCAGCTGAAGCAGACATTATGAGGTCTGTCTCCTGGGGACAAAGGGAGCATCATGGTGTTACTCGCTGGTCAAGAATTTGCTTTTCATCATGTGTGTCTTTTAGTACAAAGACTTAATACCATAGTCTGCCTTTTGCAGGCCAGATATTTATTACGATGATGGTGATGGTAATTGTGGTTGGTGGTTGATTGCTCTCCCCTGGCCAGGCAGAAAAGGAGAACCCAGGCTTAACCCAGGACATAATTATGAAGATCCTGGAGAAGAAGAACGTAGAGGTGAACTTCACAGAATCTCTGCTGCGCATGGCCGCTGACGATGTGGAAGGTGAGCATGCACGTTCCCTCGCGTGCACGTTCCCTCGCGTGCACGTTCCCTCGCCACAGCCTTCTCTCACATCCGGGCACCACCTTATTTTAGGTAGTTCAGCTCAGTTACATGTCTCAGGTACAAAGGATAATGTTTCTTGTTTGTAGCAGGGGGAATATGTAAACACCGACTTCAAACCAGGCCAGGGATGTTGGAGCTTGCAGCTTGAGCTTGTATTTGTAGTAGGATTAGGAGAGTAAAGTGCTTCTAACCCCGAACGCTTGCATCTGACCCTGGAAATTGGGTAGGTCTCTGTCAGAGTGGGTGTGTCTAAGGCTATTGGTTATGTATTGGGTGTCCTAGAGAAGAGTACAGTAGGGATGAGCAGTCCCTGTTATTTTCTGTGAGGACATAATGGATTTTACGTGCTGACGTTTACTGGTTCCCATAATGCATTTTTTTCCATCAGTCTGAAAACAAAATGCATTATGGAACCAGTGAATGCCAGCACGTCAAATCCATGATGTCCTCATAAAACACCGTTGCCATGGTTTTAGTTTACTTACAGTTCTACTTCCAGCTGAATGCTTGAGCGTGTTTATGGTAGAAACGCACTCTCTCTTCTGCGTGAATGTTGCCTGCTGTTAAAAACACAAGGGCACTCCTGCTCATAGATGGTGCTGTTTCATCACAAATAACAAAATAGGTGCCTGCTTTAAGTGCATTTCCCCTCCTCATATTTACATTTTTCCCCACCTCTGCTGCATTTTATGTGTCTTTAGATTTATATTAGTAGAGAATTCATATGTTTACAAACAGTTTGAGTCAGAAGAATGGGAGGAATCTGTTGCACATCAAGTCTAAATTTAACAGTAATCTGGTGCTGTCCTTGTACCTTAATCCAAGTTCTGTAATCCCACGAGTGGTGGTCAGAGAGATGATGGGAAGGAGAGTGTGTACTCAATCCTTAGAGCAGGCGTTCCCAAATCATTTGAGCCCACAGTGCACGTATTGTATGAAGACATTTTTTGTGACACACCCTTTATTAAAATGTAGCCTAACATGTTCAAGTATGGAATTTATTTGTAGTGTACTTCTAAATAACAGCATGTATACTAGCCAGTGCTGTATTTATTTTGACGCTTGGGAATGTCTGAGGAAGTGGTATAACATGCTTTTCAAATAAATCGTGCCACCCTCCTTAACATTTCTCAGGACCCACAGTTTAGGAGCAGCTTTCTAAAGACTGTATGGCAGTGTGCTATATCCAACACTGTCCTTCTCCACAAACTGCAGCATTAGATGCATTGAGGTGTTTTTAATGTGTGGACCATAACAGCATTTGGAACATCCGTGACATTTTCTGCCTGGAGGGACTTCTGTCTCTGCTCTTCTGTTTAGGGGTCTGGATTTATGAAAAGATTGCAAATCAGTGCTTATCCAGACGTCCATCCTTTGTTTTTTTTTTTTTTTCTGAATTGTCTGTGGGTAAATTACTGTATGTTTCTGTGTCTTGTAATGTCCACAATAAACTACCAGCGTCTTGGAATATTAGCAAAGACATTATTTAGTTGGCTCTGGTGTATGTGTGTCATGAGTTCAGTTTATCATTTCCTTTGATTGCATGTGTGATTCAATAAATTGTTCAAATGCATCCTCTTCAAGATGTCTAAAAACCTTTGTGAAATGTGACCTTTTCTCAGTTAAATTCAAAAGTTTCTTTCTCAGAAGTTTAGAGGGAAAAAAACTTGGAAGCTTGGAAGAATTAGTTGGAAACCTTTTGGGAAATAAGTATTTCACCTGTTTTAGACTGGCAGTTTTTTAACCTGTTTCTGGTGACTGACATGGTGCCTCTTTTCTGGCTGTCCCTGCAGAGTACATGATTGACAGACCGGAGCAGGAGTTCCAGGACCTGAATGAGAAAGCCCGCGCACTGAAACAGATCCTGAGCAAAATCCCAGACGAGATCAACGACAGAGTGCGCTTTCTGCAGACCATTAAGTGGGCGTCTCTCTTTTTCTTACTCTTTCTCACACACACACACACACACACACAAGGACTGGGTGTGTTTTCTGATAATCAAGTGACCATCAACACATGCAGACACTCTCGTAAACAGGCATAATCCTACACAGATAATGTGTACGGGAATATTCACATGCACAGACACATACACACACGTGCATGCTGTAATTACTCTGCATCCACACATGCAGTTTACTGAAGTTTAATTTCTTTCCCAGTTGGCTTTTTTCTATTTTTGAGTTCAGTTTTATTACTTAGTCACACTGTATACTGTAAGTAACTTATTCTGTGAGAGAGATTTTAAATGAGCTTGCAGCAGGGGGAAAATGCATTGTGACATTTCTGTATGAAAGTATTAAGAAGTTTTCAGTTTCTGCTGGAGGTGTAGTGTGTTTACTGAGAGCGGAGAGAATGCTGGCTGCCCGGCGGTGATTGGTGTTTTAATTGGTATCCACAGAGACATCGCCAGTGCCATAAAGGAGCTGCTGGACACTGTCAACAACGTGTTTAAGAAATATCAATATCAGAACCGCAGGGTGAGTGCCACACCAACACACACACACATCATCTCATTAGATCATCTGCCTCCCTGTTCCCTGCTGAAACCCCTGCAGACAAGAAATCCTTTTTCCTTTTCTTTTATTGGCAATTTAAAAGAGAAAGTTTTCTGAGTATTTCTTGTAATTGTGTTTCAAGTAATTTTGGCACATAAAATTTGTTGTTTTTATTGATCTAAAGGAAGCAAACTTTCTGTCTTTCCAGGCACTCGAACACCAAAAGAAGGAATTTGTGAAATACTCCAAAAGCTTCAGCGATACCCTCAAAACATACTTCAAAGATGGAAAGTAAGGAGGCGTCTCCCTTCACAACATATGCCCTCCATCATGGGGCAGTGTTAGCTGTTTTTATCCCAGTCAAGCTCAAGTAATACGATCTTAATGGGTGGTTGATTGAGTAGATTTGTATTTACGCATCTTTCATTGTTATCTTTGAGAAATCCTTTGTGCAAGAAATGTTTTTGAGCTGCATGAAAAATAGAAGTATTTCTTCCACTTAGTTTTACTACTATGTGCCTTTTACAAATTAGTAATACAAATTAGTGCTAACGTTAATTAAGATTAATTTATTTTGAAATTAATTGTTCTTGGTCTTAAAGTAATTAATTGAACAACCAATTAAGCTTTCTTGAGGGAGGCCCCGGTTTTCATTAAGGGATAGATATAAACAAAATTCGGTTGAAGGAACGCCTTTGTGTTCATGTATTTATTACCACAATTACACCCCCAGTCATAAATTGTTTTAATTAAAGATTCACGGATTTGGATGGAAAATCCAGATCAGCATTCAGTTATTCTCTCAATAAAACTGATTAAGGGTGCATTTTAATTTGAATTTTAATTTGAACCTAGAATATGAATGGAACAATGATCCCTGTCCAGAAATGCAGAAGGCAACTTCGATTCAAAGGCTGGTGTTCAGTTTGGGTTCTGCATACAGGGTAGAAAGCGTTCCTGCTGGCTGCACATGATCAGTGTCACTGTAAGCACATGCTGCAAGATGAACATGAGTTAAGAGTGGATTCTGCGCATCCACGTTTGGGGGCATTAATTTAACTTCTGTCCATGATCTGATATTTTAAGCAAGGAACAGATACCATAGTGTAAAAACAGAGGCCTGGAAGGGCATACAATGTGCATCAGGTGTGGTGCTTGTTTACTCTTGCATAATGAGGAAGTGTAAGTAAACAGCATCACGCTGACTGCATTGGAGCCAGGTTTTGTTCTGTACTAATGATCAGTAAGAGGTGTATATAAGTGCATAATCCAAACACAGACTTGGCTTTCCATATGTGAATATGTTGAAGGAATATGGAGTTCATGGTGAAGGGAAGGAGATCAATGCATGATTCCCTTTTGATGCATGGTCCACCAGTTTAGTCCTGCCGTAAAGCACACACGGATCACTGATGGCTCCTCTCCTTTTTTTTTTTGTCTCCTCTCTTGTTTACAGGGCAATAAACGTCTTCATCAGCGCCAATAGACTGATTCACCAAACCAACTTAATACTGCAGACCTTCAAAACTGTTGCCTAGGAGCTTCTGTTTTTAGAGGTGTTTTTTTTTTTTTTTAATTTGGGGTAGGATAACCTTTATATGTATAATGTAAATTTTTTTGACTGTATAATTTATAAGTCTTGCTTCATTGGGGACAACTTGAGGCAGGGCATTTTGGATGGCATAATTGCCCAGCTTTTCTATTCATTTACTTTTAGCATCTTAATCATGATCTCACCACAAAAGGATTCTAGCTTCACTTCTTTGCTGTAACTATTGTTCTATCGAAAAGAAAGCCAAAAGATTTTTGCGCCTTAAAACGTGTCATGTAACATTCCTAATATGAAGTGTAAATATTGGTATTCTGTTTCAGACATTCTAACTTGAATAAGAAATGCAAGTTATGTATTTAACAGATATTTGGTGGCAAATGTTCAAATAAATAGTTTACATATGTTGAAAATTTTAAATTGGTCCTTCCTGGACGCTTTGTGTCCTCTGACTGGTTTGTGTGTGCGTGCATGCGTGTGTGTGTGCGTGTGTGTGTATAAGAGAGGGAGATGAGACATTTTGGATGAAATCCATCCTTTCTGCTTTTCTTGCCCTGTGGATTCTCATTATTTATTCATTAAGTTTCAGGTATCTGATAACTTCCCAGGGAGAAAAATGGTTTGTTTTCATAAAGTAAATCCATCACTCATTAACACATATAGCACCAAGGTAAGAATTAATAAAAAGCTAAATCATTAATTATACCTTCAGAAAGGATTAGCTTGTACATATTCAGAGAGCAGTTTGTATAAATAGATGTTTTCCCTCTGCATATTTAAAGGGTATGGTGCATTTCAACAACTGAATTTCCTAATCCAGCAAGCATTGTCAATATTTTTTCACACAACATGCCTCCCAAGCTGAAGTTCTTCTGTAAGAATTAATTTAAAATAATGTGTTATTACATTGTGTGTCCCTACCATAAACTGTGAGTGAATGATTTTGTGGTGAGTATGTAGGTTCTGTGAGGCTACTGATACAGATCTACCCTGGTACATTAGAAGTATCCAAACAGTGGGCCAGAAATCAAACCAATCTCTGCAATGCACTTGACAGCAGTGTATGTGGTATGGAAGACAACATTGACTATAATGCAGTCAATTTTGTTTTTACTCAGTTGAAAATTACTGGTTTGTATGGAAGGCAAGTGAGAGGGTGCCAGTTGAAGTGAAACCTGCTGTGGAGTGAATTCACTCAGGTCTTTTTTTTCAACATGGTGTGAGCTGAGGAAGGGGGCGGGGGTGAAAGAGCTTAGTGGGGTATTACTGGAGGCTACTGAGAGACAGTAATAAAACCCATTGTTCTCTGATCACCCCACACACACATGCCCGCCCCTGAGGTCAGAGTTCTGGAGATGTGTGTTTGGGGCAAGATTAGCGTCCCTCTTGTGTCCAGATTGAATGGAGGCGCGGCCAAAGGCGCACAAACACAAGCGTCTCGCTGGCTTGGTTGCCAGGAGACATCCACGGCAGTGAGAGAGAGAGAGAATGAGGGGGCTGAGAAGATGAAAGCAGGGGCTTGTGTCTGCCATGCTGTGGCTCTTTAAAACTCCTCTGAGTTTCTGTAAGGATCTTTAAACTGAAAGAACATCTCAGACTCTGAAACTTGTGTTATTAAACAAAATGCTGAATTCTACGCAACTATCTGGATTCCCATGGAGACATGAACAAACATTTCTCGATAGCTTCTAGGTAGGAGGAAACTTTTTGCAACTTGTGTTAACATTTGCTGTATGCCTGTGCACCTTACTGGGTATTTGAATCTCAAAATGTTATTTTCACTCGACTGATCTGCTCAAAAACAGCATCTGTGCTTGATCTTTATCCTGAAATTGAATAAATGGTCGGTTGACTGATTTTCAAAATGAAGCAACATGGTTGTTTTCCATCAAGTTTTTAGATCTTTTGTTCTACTAAAAATTTTTTAAACTCATACTTTTGCAGTAAGAATGAAAGCTGTGGTTCGGAGGTTAATAAGGTTCAGCTGTTTTTTATCCATACTCTCATGCAACTGCCTTTAAAACTTTACTATGTCTTCATCTAGTTTCTCAAACTACACCAGCAGCACCAGATATTACAAGAGTGGGCACTGGGCATTCTTCACATGCTTTTCTTTTTTCATGTGTAAATGTAATGTCGTGTTTGGTGTTGTGTCCATACACTGTATGTCACTGTACTGCACATAATCTTTCTTTGATTGTAGACCTAACCCTTAAATTTAGCAATGTAGCCTCCACACGCTACAGTTGCAATGGTCTGAATCCCTGTTCTAGTACATTTAACAAGGCAGAGAATGAATGGCAACCACATTTACATATCACAAACATTTAGTTCTTTATAGAAGTGTATTGTGGTCCAAACGACCATATTAATCACATTCACAGAGACTGAAATGACCCATTCCCCTTTGTGACTTAACAGAGACTGTGTTTGATTAACTTTGCTGAGGACTTCAACTCAAACATGCAACACATGGCTCTGTGTAGAATCTGCTGAGAGGTGACAGGATCCCACGCAGACTGGAAACCATGGAGGCCGAGCGACTGGAATGCAGGCTGAGCATGAAGGACTTTGTGAAAATGCAGGATCTCTTCCTGGTGAGATGGGAGCCATAATATTCACCGGTGTGCTCATTCCTCACCAAAGAATGACTTCTATCACATTGAGGAATTTGCATTACATTTACATTAGAAAACAGATGTGCTTTACCTAGGGTGTGTGTACATATGTACATACATACATATATACATATCAAAAGTACAAACAATAGACCACACCCCAACATCACAACACTGTCCTCATCTTCCAGACACTTACCAGAAGCAGTTTTATACTCTGTGGTCTGTGTGAAAGTGTGCGTGACTTCTCCCTGTCCCTCTGCCCCGTAGCCCGGTGAGCAGGATGAACCGGTGTCCATGGGGAGGGAGGAGTTTGTGGAAAAGGCATTCTCTCTGGTGGGCCGAGGGTCGCGGGAGGAGTACGGCCAGCTCTTCGACAACGTGGACGTGACGCGGGACGGGCTCGTCGACTGGGAGAAGCTGACCACCTTTCTGCTGCTGGAGCTGTCGGAGAAGGATGAGCACGCCAGCGCGGCGGCCGTCACGCGCTGGAGGCCGCTCCACTTGCTCCCTGCCGTTCACAGGGAGCCCGTCCAGCGGGTGGCGTACCTGAGGAGCTCCAGCAGGTACCTGAGCATCAGCAAAGAAGGCATGCTGGGAGTGTGGACAGATGAGCTCACTCTTCTGAAGACTCATCGCGTCACCACAGACTCTGTCAAGCTCAAAGACCTCTGGGTAACGGGCATGGTGGTCCTGTCAAACGTGCACAAGGTGAATGATTCACATTATCTGTGACATTTGTTTATGGTTGCTATTTTTAGTGTTATTATTTACTCAAAATTCAAATAAAGGATGCTCTGGGGAGCTTTTGTTTTATTTTTTTTACTGAATATATTCTACACAGATGCTCAGCCATGTGGGCTCTGTCACAAATATAGAAATGAAGTGATGAGTATAGTACATTTAAATATTGAAAGGCCTCATTTGAATATCAAAGGGAGGGATGTACCTATTGTTCTTCACCATTTTAAACAAAGGCCCAAGTCTCATGAGTACAATAAGGAGAGAGGACACACAAGTGACTCGACTCGGCTCCCAGCCTCGGCTCCTCCTCTGTCTCAGTCCCTTTCAGCTTCTGTCTGTCATTCTCACCTTCAGTAGCTCTTTCCTACCCTCTATCTCTTTCTGACTTTTCCTCTTTCCTTCCCTTTCACCCTCTTCCTCTCATTCTCACTGTCAGTCTGTCTCTCTGTCTCTCCTGCTTTATTTCACTCTTTTTGACTCTCTCGCTCTTTTCCTCCCTGACTCTATTTGCACCTCTCTTTGTCTCTCAGGCTATTGATCAGCTTTGCTCTCTCTCTGCCTCTCTGTCTTTCATTCTCTGACTCTATTTGCACCTCTGTGTCCTTCAGACTATTGCCAGCTTTGCTCTCCCTTATTCCCTTCTGTGCCCCACAGATTGCCGTGAGCTTCACCAGCAAGGAGATCTGCTTCTATGACCTATTGTCCAAACAAGAGTTCAGTTGTCAGTACAAACTGCAGGGTCTGAGGCACACACCCATCAGCTTGGACTACTGGTTCAACCCCCAGAATGCTGACGAGGCTGTTCTCAGTTTCGGGGACGTTGGGGGGCAGGTCAGTTCACCTAGAGTGTTTGTGTGTGTGTGTGTGTGTGTGTGTGTGTGTATGTGTGTGCATGGGTGGATGGTTGGTCTAAAACCAATAGCTTTTATAGATGTGCAGCTGCAAAGGGGTGAAAATTATGACCGAGATTACAGTTGGCATGCCTATGATAAAGTGCATCTCTCTCATGCAATTGAAGGAGATGCATATGAATGTACTCCAAAGGCAACCCAGCCACAAAGTGCAGGCCCATCTATAAAAAGTCACCTTGGACTGATCTCTTGAAAAATCAAATGTAGGGACCTGCTGAAGGCTCTGTTGGTGTGTCCTTGGTATGTCCCACCACAGTCCATGTGTCATTTTCAAGATAATTGCGGACTTTGTTCCAGAGAGCTCAAATCAATTTTGAAGGCCTAATTAGATGTTTGTATTGAATAATAGTGGTAAAGTGAAATATTGACCATATTTCGGAGAATAATAACCTCAGGCAGAGAATAACCTTAGGCTTTTTGTCAGCTTTAGTTGTAGACATTTTGTCACCTATCACTGTCACATTTAACTTGCAGCACTGTGTGTGTTCTTCTCCTGACCTCACGCCTGTAACAATGACATACTGTTTTTGTAAAATTACATTATTCTCTCTCTTAGCGTGTGACCCTATAAAGGACACCTTACAGCGTTTACAAATTAACACCAAAGACACACACTGGCACTCAATTACACACACACTGAGACGCAATTATTCAGATGGGTTATTACTGCTAAACTTGAGTTATTGTACCTGGCTGGGACACTCTTGGGTCTACTAATGTGGTAACTGCTATTGTCCCGTTTTGTGCTGCAAAAGTTCTGAGAGCCATGTTTACCTGTGTTTTTACAGCTGAGTGCCATCTGCTTCAGGACAGCCCAGATTTCACTGTTTGAGAGGCCCAGTGCGGGCTCAGACCAGGACACAGTCATCCTAATCAGGTGGGCGGAGCTTGCACAAGGCCACCACAAGTGCTGCTATACGGTCCAACATCAGGCGCATGGCCAAGATTGGGTTCGCAGAGGTGAGGTCCATTCTACTTCCTCATTTAATGTAGCAGACTTCCTGTGTCAGCCCAGATTCGGAGGTGAATATGTACCTTTGTGAGTGGCAAACACTTCACAGATATCCGCTCACTAGTAATTAATACAGCAATGCTTTGCGTGACTTGTTCCCTGTCTAGGGTTTTTCGGATCTCTTTCCTGAAATATCAAACATGCTTAAATTTCATGCCTTTCTTACTCATTCATTAAGACCACATCTGTCTGGGCTCCATAATTAACACCGGATATCACTTCATATGCAAATCAAGTAACTTTTCAAGCACTTGCTCACTGCAATCCCAATAACGCCTCATCTATTTTTTGTCGTTGCTATCATGTCCAGTGAGCTGAGATAGAGTGTAGAGTGTGAAACTGTGATGGATATTTCTGTAACATCTGTATAAGATGACATTCTCCATTGTGTGAGGAGAATGTGCCATGCCCAGACTGGCCATGGTTCCGCGGTGTGTGTGTATGAGTGCGTGTGCATGTGTTCATTTGTAACTGACCATGTGTATGTGCGATGTGTGGATGTATGCATGATGTGTGAGAGTGCCTGCAATTCTAGGTGTTTAAGTATGTATGTGTTTGTGTTTGTGTCTGTGAATATGTGTGTGTGTGTGTGTGTGTGTGTGTGTGTGTGTGTGTGTGCGTGTGTGTGCGTGTGTATGTCTGTATTTCTGTGTGTACTAAAAGCGTGTGTGCATGTGAGTAGGACTGTATCGTGCTCGGTGAAAACCCTTGTGTTTGCCCGTGTGGAATGAACTGGGCCTCAGCAGTGATGCACATCTTCAGCACCTGCTCAGCCTATCACTGCTGTGTTCCCTTTGTCACTGATCCAGCTGTCTCTTCATCAAAGGTTCCACTTGTTTGTTTCAGAGATTGCCTCTACAATGAAATTAGCCATCCTATAGCCAGTGAAGCAAACTGTGCTGTAGACATTACTTGTGATGTATACATTGTGCAGAGTCATTATGACTCATTGTGTATAAATGAACTGATGCTATGTGATGTCCACATAGTATCAACATTTTTTCAGACGTAGTTAAAATTGTTAAGGTGAATATGTAGCTTTGGAGCTGCACCCTTCATGAAATGATTCCTACTGTTTTGGGTTTGGCCATGCTAGTGTGTGACTTGGTTTGTGCATCTGAAATATAGTTCAATCACAGCTTTGCTCTCGAAATGTTGTCTTTCTGATGGTTGCAAACTGCAGGCCTTTGCCCTTAACTCGAAGCTCTCACGCACATTTCACAGAAATGTCAGGCTCACACATGGGATTCTTCCATTATTGCTGAGTGCCAAAGTTTTTTTTTACTTTGTCTGGGGAGTTTTGAACTTGGGTGACTTCCACTGTAACCATGGTGACTCACTGCAGTAGTTGCTGTGGGTATAGCGGATCACCCCGTGGTATCCTAATTACATCATTAATGACTTTATTTGACTGTTATGCGCCTGTGCAGTGAGCATTTGTTTAACCCATCAGTGTGTGTGTGTATATGTGTCTGTGTGTATGTGTGTGTGCGCGTTTGTATGTATTTGGGGGTGTTGGAGAAAACAAGGGGAACAAAACTAATTAAAAGAAAAACAAATCAAAAAAAGAACCAAAAACAAAACATGAAAAGGACTCCTTAATTTAAATTTGCAGGGTGCATTATCGCTGCTGTGTAAAGTTTCTGGGCTTTCTTTTGAAGTTTATAGCCCTGCAAAATTGTCTGGTGTTGTTGTGCATTAGACAGGGGGATTGCATCCGAAGTCCTTCCCGTTAGCAGCGGTCACCCTCGGGCCAAAGGCACAGCGTTGCTTTAATGTTGGAGGAGAATGTATCAGCAATAAGGATGAATATGTCTCTTGAAAGCTCATTGTGAATATTAGCAATGACAATTTGCATCGAGAAGCATGTTTTCCTTCCTTTTTTTTCCTCTCCACCCCCCTCTGACTTTCACGCATCAAAAATGCAATGAGTCATTTTTTTTTCTCTCCAAAATAGCAACATTTGAAGTGCAGCTGATCCCAGACTTGTGAATCTGGGGCAGCCAAACTCTGGAGTGACAGAGTGAGATTTGGTCATCATCTTCCTGCCATTTCCCTGAAGACTCTACCTCCTCCTTCTCTTACTTGTCTTCTGCTCTCTCCTGGAGCCTGACCTGAGAGGGCTGTATTATTAATTGCTCTGTGTCACTCTTCTTCCAGTGAGATTCCTAGGGAATCTGGAGGCCTTCGTGTCCTGCTCCAGAAGCAGTGAGAACACTATGGTGCTCGCCTGGAGGGAGAAAGAGGCCACACCCCTCAGGACCACATCCTTCCACATCCATAAAGGCAGTAATGACCTGGACTACCATGCTGGACTCAACCTCATTGGTATCTCCTTGAGCCAATCTCCCACCACCTCTCCACCCCATTGTCCTCTTTTCTCCCCCGCTCTCTGCCACCCCCCACCCCCAACCACCCTCCCCACCTTCCCATTACTTTGGTCTCTGACTGTTAATTATCTGCCACGCATCTCATTTAATCCTTTCCCCTCTAATAAACATTGCAGATGCCTCCTTAGTCACACTAAGGTTTATTTATCAGCACGGGCAGGGCAGGTTTTAATATCAGAGTCTTTTTTTTCCCAAAAACATAATTATGGTGAATTCCAGTGCTACTGTTCTGCTGATCAACAGGAGATTAATTGACTTATTAACTGAAATGAATTAAAGGAAAAAAATGCAAGATTGAACAACAGCAGGGGGTTGGTCTCAGTGTTTTGTTTGTATGCCTGTTCTGCTGTTGACTGCATTTAGATCATCTGTCATGCACACCTCATTGCTGTTATCAAGCAGAATACTTTTGACAGGAGCTCAGCCCCACTGTTGTTTTCATCATATCTTCCATCTTCCCACACAAAGTACTCCCTTCATCTGAAATCCTGTCACAACTGTGCAGCTTTGTATGTTACATTTAATTATAGATCTGCTCAGGAGAGACCCCCTGTCAGGTCCACTTGATTACAATGATATCAAAATCATTTCTGATCATTGTGACATAAAACTAAAAAAGTAAATTTTATTCTTTAAGGACACTTGCTAGAGCATGGCATGCATAACAAACAGATACCATGAAATAACTCAATAATTTAAATGCATTCTAATTTAAATAACAGCTGGTTTCACTCAGTTTGGTCAATATTTCTTAATATATTGTTTAAAAACAGTCAGATTAACAATGGTATTTCCAAAATGACAGTATATGAAATATTTACTTTTGCAGTCCAATGTCCAATATTCTTTCAATCTGTTTTCCATCCTGCTTTCTGCCTGTAGCCACAGCAGGGATTGACAGCAAAGTTTGTCTGTGGAACCCTTATGTGATCTCCAAGCCTGTGGGTGTCCTAGTGGGTCACATGACCAGTGTGGTGGCAGTGCAGTTTGTCCTGGGAAAGAAACAGTTGATCAGCTTCTCTAAAGACAAGGTAGGAGAGAGAGAAGGCCTGGCAGGAAGAAGCCAACTGTCTGTGTGTGTGAGTGTGAGTGTGTGTGACATTGATCTCTGTTTAAGAAACGGAGAGTGTGATGATAATGTAATCACCTCTGGTCATGTGGAACAGTCACTGATTGAATATTTTATTTAAGGGGATGAAAGTCAGTTCTAGAGTTTTAGCCAGCAGCCATACCATCCTTGAAGGTGGTCTGTATTCCTCAGGTGTTGACGGTAAATGTTTAGGTGGCTTCTCTTCCTCTAGCTGTTGAAAGTCAGTGTTAAGGTGGTGTCTTCTCCTTAGGTGTTGAGGGTGTGGGACGTGCATCACCAGCTGTGTATCCAGCGAGTGGCAGGGGTATTCCCCAAGACTCAGGAGTGCCAGACGCTGCTGTTCTTCCAAGAGGAGTGTGGCCGCTTAGTCCTCACCTTCAACAGCGCGGTGGCAGTCCTGGAAGCCTCCCAGGAAGTGGGCAAAAGAGTCACCAGCCACGAGCAAGCGGTCACGTGTGTTCTGTACAACCCCCTCTTCAAACAGGTGACCTGTTCTATCTCTCCCTTTCCATGAGCTTTATGTCTTACTCTTAGATTGCTTCGTCCTTCTCTTCCTTCTCCTCCTTCTTCCTTTCTTCACTCCAAGCTTACTTCTCAGCTTATCACCCCTACTTCCTTCCTTTGCTTCTTTCTCTCTTCATCTCTCCAACCTTCTCTCACCTACTTCCTTTCTTTTTTCTCCATCTTCTTCAGGTTTTCCCCTCATTTCTCCCTAGCCTCTTCCCTGTCCTCTGTGCACTTGTTTAGAGTAGGTTAGCTGTTCTCCAGTGGAGCTGGTTTACATCTACAAGTGCAATGCCTGTAGATCAGTTAAGAATGCATGACAAAATTCCATTAATTACAGTTTCTTTTCCTACAAAGAACTTATCATTTATCTTTTCCTATGAAGGCTCCCAGTTTAATTATATTTCTGCCTTCAACGTATGTGTTTATGGTGCTGAATATTGGGGATAACAAGGGGAAAAGGACTGATGAAATATAGCATACAGGACAGATTGCTTTTAAGCTATTATAAACTGTTGTTCGACTGTATGATAGATGATAGGAACAGTATGTACATTACTACCCAGAGTTACCTGGTTGATAATATTTCCAATCTCTGCCTATAAGTAAACATTGTGTACAAGGAAAAGGTCTAAGCTTACCACCTGTGTGTATGTTCAAATTTTGTCCAAAAAACATGAGTCTGTTGTCTATGTCAGACCTCAGAGTGACAATGCGTTGCCCTCTCTTTGTGCTTGCTGTTCCACCAAAGGTGGTAAGCAGTGATGCTGGCTCCACCGTGATTTGCTGGCTCATGGACACAGGTCAGAAGGTCAAACAGTTCACCCAGTGCCATGGCAACGCTGAAATCTCCACCATGGCTCTGGACGCCTCCCAGACCCGCCTGTTCACTGCTGGCACAGATGGGTCTGTCAAGGTCAGCAGCCTCAATGTGACACCACTGCTACCCACGCAGAAATTGGGGAGGAAGGGTTGTGGTGTTTCTACACTCACACAGGATTAGAGCTATGGCATTTCTCTCCCATCTGAAAATACAATTATGGTACCATTTCTTTGTCCAAGTGGAGGTACCAGCAAAAAATTCTCTTACTTCACTTTTGTTTTCTGTAGTGTCAGGTACTTCTTTGTTTGCTGACTGGTTCTTTTTTGTTCATTTGTTTGAGTTCAGTCCTCTCAGAAAGCCTTTGTGTCTTTCTGTGTGATAGGTGTGGGATTTTAACGGGCACTGCCACAACAACCTCAACGCAGGCCGGGACCAGAGCGTGGAGATCTCCCAGATTCTGGTGCTGAAGCGGACAGTGTTGGTGCTGGGCTGGGAGAGGTATGACACTCGGCGTCACCGTCATTGTCTCCTTCACCCACAAGCGAGGCAAGATGCGTGTGACAGCCGCTACAGAGAGAGCGGAGGGGGGACAAACGCCCGACTGCCTTCCCTTCCTGTCCTCCTCTTCCTTTTGCTCCATCTGAGCTAATGGAGATACGAGACATGATATCTTTCGCTGCTTGTGAATGTCATGCAGAACAGCTGAGGCGCTGGGGTGACACTTTGAATCAGCGTTGGGAGATGGTAACATTCCGCGGTCAGGGCTTGTAGGGCACTGCAGGGATGGTGAAGCGATAGACATCTGACCATGCCAGCGTTTTGGGTGCCTCTCTCTGAGCCTTTCGTCTCCACCATCCTGTGCAAATAAG
The DNA here is from genome assembly GCA_019176425.1 of Megalops atlanticus. Taxonomy (NCBI): domain Eukaryota; kingdom Metazoa; phylum Chordata; class Actinopteri; order Elopiformes; family Megalopidae; genus Megalops; species Megalops atlanticus. The sequence continues at coordinate 20,788,496 of CM032883.1, read as the reverse complement.
GGGTGACGAGTGAAATGGAGGTGATAAAATAAGCCCTAAGTCCAAACTTCTCAACTGCACACTCACTTCCTGTCATTGTCACTAGAAACCACCAATGAGAACCAGCAACAGGTGTGGCATGGCCTGTTGGTGTCATGGTGTGCAGTGCATTCTGGACCCGCCGGGTCTCTAATGGTGTTTTTGGGTCAGAGGAAACGTGTACCAATGCGTGCCCTTACATTAGGTGGTGTGCTGTTATTGTGACTTTGAGTGAGGTGCTTCAGAAGAATTCCATCAGTAGGAATTTCCTGTGTAGAAATGGGCTAAAAGGTCAGAGACGTGTTATACTTTCAGTGTGTTCGCCTTCTCCTGGATGAGTTTAAAGTACATAGACTGTGTGAAAGAGTGAGAAGAATGATATTTCATGAGGATAATTTGATATGATAGTAATGATATGATATTATGATAATGATGTTATGCCACAATGGTGATGTGGTGCCCTTCTGGTGTCTTCTCTCTGCTGTCAGGATGATCACCGTGTTCAGACTCAACACTTTCTCGCAGTACTTTGTTCAGCCGTCTGAATGGAAAGGCGGCGTCCAGCATCGTGACGATGTCCTCTGTGCTGCGTTCCAGCCTCCACAGACCCTGGTCACAGGTACACAGTCCTCCTTCTCTCATCTTCTTCATTAAACTAAAGCTCAGTTAGAATAAGAACTGCTGGACTGATCAGGCCAAAACAAGGCATGTATGTTACTAAAAAAACAAGAGAAACTTACATGTTCTCAAAATACATAAATTCTTAAATGTGTTTAACATATGCATGATTTCTGTTAACACTGTGATTTGATTGTTAACACTGTGATTTATTATGACTTATTGTAAAGGTCCATGTGGAACTGGATGCATTTTATGGTGCATTTTGCCTCTTTGAGTGTCTGTTATAGCCCCAAAGCTATAGTCAATGATTCTGCTGTTTGTCTTCACCAAGTATACAATTGCAATGGCTACTGCAGTATTGATGTTAAATGCTGAGTTGCACCTTGCTAAAGGCTCCATTTGCAGTATCCCACATTCAGACTTACAACCTTCAGATCCATCAGCGTCCAGTGTCATTACAGCTACCTCTACGCTTGCTTTTCCTGGCATGGGAGCAGTTTGTGTTCCTTGGTGACAGACTTTGTGCATGACAGTGACAGTTGATGAGAAGGTTGCGGGGGTGGTTGTGGGGGGGGCTGATCTCTGCCTGAGGGTTATTGTAGGGGGTTCTCATCACACACGCCCACGTCTCTGTTTGAGCACATCAGGATGACCTGATGTGCCGTCTGTGAGGCTCTGTGAGGGAGAGGTCGCTTCTCAGTGCCATTCCTCGGATATGCAGAATGGGGGTCTGATTTTGTTTTGTTTTGAAGCTTCCCCCCACCCCCTCAGTCCACCTCATAATTCATGTGTTTTTTCATTCACTTGTTTTTGAAGACACCCATGAGCAGTTAAACCTTCACTAAAGTCCCTAATTGTCTTGTTAAGAAAAATCAGCTTCCTATCCCAGCCTTTAGTTTTTGTCTCTGTCACATTTCTCTCTGAGACACTGTACACTCTGCACCTGGCAGCATGCTAAATTCAGACCCACCCCCAAAAGGTCAGATGGAAGTCTGCAGCACAGACCCAGGACACCTAGATAACAGCTTCTTATAGCCAGGAGGCAGGCGGTGCCACAGTTGACAATTCAATGGCTGGTTGAAGGTGTGTTTGAGCTGTGGAGGCATCCATCTAAAAGATGCCTTCTCTGCCCTCAGCCAGTGTGCCATTTTCCCCTAGTATAGCTGATATAGTTATCACTGGTCCTCGCCCACCTGGCTGTCGTCCACTAGGTCACTGTGTTCCATTAGTCATTGCAGAACAAAAGTTATACTCAGTGTGCCCCATTTGGTGGATGGCTAGAAAACAGTGAATGCATGAAGCAGCAAAAGAGTGCAATTTGCTTGTAGAAAAGACTTTGTTAAGTGGCCATCTATTGAAGGGGACATATAAAATATGTGTTTTGGGGGAAGTTGAGGGAGAGAAATAATGTGAAAGAAATAAAGGCAGAGTGGAGGATGGAAAAAGGAGAGAGAAAAGAAGAGGTAGAGGGAGGAAAAGAGATGGAGAGAAGGGCGAGAGTCGCAATATGAGCAGAACTAACGAGCTATTTGGAGTGGTAGTGTGCTCCTGCTCTCTCTCTCTGGATTATGCAAATGCACAAATTAAATTATGTTTATTAGTGCAAGGCGGAGAAGGAGGAATTTGCTTTGCAGGCTTGAAGTCCTTATTCAGAATGCAGAGAAACATTTGGCTGTTGGGGGACTGTGCTGTTCAGAGCTCCTCATCAATATTCAAACTATGTGTAGCACACACACAGACACAGACACACACACACACAGACACACAGACACAGACACACTCAGACACAAACACACACACATGCACACACGCACGCACGCACGCACGCACACACGCACACACACACGGCCTGACTTTTTCCATTTCTTTCGCCATCCTTTCTCACGTTTGTGCCTGAGCAACTGCAGATTCTGTGTGAGCTCTCTGAAAGTTTGACCAACCATGGGGAATATGTTATTGAAGCGTGATGCTTTGTTAAAAAGTAGAGAATAAATGATGACGTGATTTGTAATGATGTTTCTCTCCGTATGGAGGGCAGTGACTGGCAGATGTGAATGCTGGCCCTCTGGAGGTGCCACAGCCCTTATGCTGGCGCTAGCTTTGCTAGGTTGGCAATGAGAAGCAGTACTGATGGCACTGGGCATTGAATATTAAGGTTGTGGGTTTGAATCTTAAATTTGGAAGCTGGTTGTTCTGCCCTTGAGCAGCATACTTGACCTCAATGGCTCTAGAATCTAGCAGTATGAATTAGTTAGAGAATATGAAAGATGCAAAAGTTATAATAAAGTGTCACCTTGGATGACCGTGGGCACTTGACAAGTAAGTAATGTATGGGTACACTCATAATTCACTACTCCTCATCACCCTTCTTGGAAATAACAAAACTGAGACGCAGAAACATACATGACATAAAATTAACCCTATGAAAGGTACAATGCCTCTGCTGGCATCGCACTGATTCTACAGTTATCTCTGTTATTATACAATCCTTTTCATCATTCTTGTAGTTATCTCCATGACTCTGCAGTCATTTCTATGACATTTCTATGACTCCATGACTCTGCAGTCATTTCTATGACACAACCATGATTATGACGTCATCTCCACAATTCTGCAGCCACCTGCACATTGCTATCTAAAGTTCGCTAAACTGGATGTTGATACAGGCCTGAATTGCAGTTTGATGGTTTACACTGATTGGTTTGTTTTACGCAGGAAGCTACGATGGGGAGATCACAGTTTGGAACAACAGCACAGAGAACGCCTTGCGCAAGCTCCACCCGGATGGTCAGAGAGGCCTGAAGTCCAGCTCAGGCCAGTACAGCGTCCTCTTCACCTCTCCCGCTGCTATCTTCAGTCCAGTTGTCCTGTTTTAGATTTTGAGCTGAGACCCATGGAATTTTAGAGGTTATTGTTTTGTGGTGCTTTGAAGGTCCTATTTGGGAATCAGCATGATAAAACAAAATGTGTCAAACATTGCAGAATTAATGTTATTTTCATTTACTGTTTTCTCAACAAGACAGTGGTGCGCAGGACTATGCATCCCCATTGAGTTCATAATAAGAGATACCACTGAAAAAATATGGAAAGGCAAGCTGCTCTCCCCCATTGACTAATATCAGCACTTACCTCTACAGACAGCCAGCTACTGAAACCACAGACTGTTCTTAATTCCCCAAGGAGTTCTCTCCCTTCCTTTCCATCACTGTCTGCTGCCCCTGGTGGTGTGGAGGACCCAGAGTGCAGCTATGCTGTGACCAGGCTTTTTTTCCTGGAGGACAGGAAGAGTGTAGCCAATACAGGTAGGCCAGCAAGTGTGACTTCCCTAATGAACTACAGATGGGCCTTCATTTCGCCATAATTAGTAGATGTAACTAGTTGTGTGATTACGTTCTGTGGAAAAATCATTGATTCAGCATAACATCTCAATATAATCAGCAAATGAAGCCTAACCTTCTCCAAACTATTCAATTATATGAATATTACTGAATAGGGCACTGCTTTAGCTAATGTCTGGTAACCATGTAGGACAGTGGTTCCTGGTTCTGGTGACCCAACGTGTATACTGGGTTTCAACCCAGCAGCTGTTAACTGAATACTCATCTTCTTACAATCTTGATTGCATTGTGCAAATCAACTGAAAGGGAAGTGTGTTTTAATATTTTTGAAAAATAAACCTATTCTAAACGGAAACTCATTCCAAATTGGATTAGCTCTAAAATTGTTATTAAATTGTGATAGCGCGTGAACCATGTTAATAACTAATTAAGCAATAACTGAGACAACAACTAATTTACAGGGCAGATACGTTTAGGAATCAGATATACTTAGATACTTTAGATCATTTTTTATGTATATATTTTAATTGACATAACTCATCTCTAACAACACATTTGTTATATATTGCTTATAAACATTTTTGAAATAGAAAATAAACAGAGATGTGGCAGGAATGTGTACAGGGCATTTCATATTGTGTTAAAAACACTTGTGTGGTAGGATATCTGAATTGACATCCTACTGGGCATCCACTACATTTCCCGGTGACTCTGTGTGAATGTCTGCATTTGAGAGAGGTGGGGATCTGCTCGGACCTCTAGGTGCTCATTGGCCCACCTGCGCCGCTTTTAGGGGGGGCAGACCTGGTGTCCTGCGGGGGCTCAGGCCGGGTGCGGTTCTGGAACACAACCCGGAGCTGCCTGGTGGCTGAGTTTGTGGCTCACAGCGACTCCGGCTCCATCATAATGACAGTGGAAAGCAGTGGGCGATACCTCGTCACTGCCGACATGGACGGAGGAGTGAAGGTGTGGGACATACAGGTAAGAGAAGAAACAGAGAGGGAGAGGTATGATGGGGGGGAGGAAAGGGGAGAGAAGGGTTTGGGGTTGATGAGAAGGACAGAGAGAAAGAGAAAGGAAGAAGAAGAAAACACAAGGAGAGAGGCCATGAGGGAGACAGGATAAAGGGAAGAATGACGTGTGGGACACAAATAGCAGAGGACACAAGTGGGTGAGGCGATGCTTTGGGAGATGCAGGTGAGAGATATGGATTGCTCAGAGGGAGCACTCTGCTGGAACCTCTCTAAAAAGCTGCTGACTCTGAATTTAATATTCAATTTAGTTTGTCTCTCAGGTGTACCAGGCACCAAACACACATTACAGCCTCCTGACAGGAGAGGTTTTTAAAGAAATATCCTTTTACTCACCATTGGCGTCAGAAGCACGCCGTTGTCCTTGAGAGATAAAGTAACCCTGACAACCGAGTGCGGTGATTGATGGCAGGCGAGAGGGTGTTTGTCAATTCCCAAACTTTTCTCAGAATGTAACTACATGCACCAATGAGAATGAATTGTACTTCCATTTTACCTCACTGCTAATAAGTCATGATAATTTGTGGGCTCATATTTTTTGCGACAGACACTGCTCTTGGTCTAATGGCTTTAGTGATTTCATAATGGATTGCCTCTGACTTTTCTTGTGGAGCTCATCTGTGCGAAAGTACCAGAGCCCATTGGAAATCTTTCACAGTGGCTGCACCTTGAGTTTGGAGTCTGCAGAACTCGAATGTTCCAGATGCAGCTACTGTCCCTTTCTGCATATAGTCTCTCACCTGCAGGCTATTGACTGACAGATGTACATTGATGTTGACTGGTTGCAGTCCTTGTCCTGTTTTCCAAGGGTGCCACACCACCAACGGGTTGTAAGTAGCTATCTCTCATGGGTGCTGCCTGCTGATTGTGTTATGCTCTCATTGCCTGGCTGTTTGTCAGGATTACTGCCTCAGCCCTGGTGAAGGCGTGATCTATCAGGCTCCAGAGCTGCTGGCCAGCGTCCGCCCTCACCTGGACTGCGTGACTCATCTGGAGACCTGTGTTCATGGAGAGCAGCTCTTCCTCCTTTCAGCCTCTGCGGATTGCAGTGTCGCGCTCAGCCACCTCCCTGGAGCTGCCGTGGGCATCTTTGGACAGGTAAATACAGATGCACACAAATGTATCTGTACATGGAAGGGTGAATGTACAGCACAGAAAGGTGTGTTTCTAGGTGAGACAGGTGAATGTATAGCACACACAGGTGTGCCCACTGATGGACAGGTGAATATACAGCACACAGTGTATATACAGTGTATACCTGGTCACAGTACACATCTATGGACAGGTGAGACACAACACAGGTTCAGTGAATAAGCAAGTGGTTGACATCTGTGAGAGAGATCACACACAATGGAAACTTTCAGGTCAAGAAGTAGAACCTGCATACTTTCATATGCTGCCTAACGTGCACTCTCTTTGGCTCAGATTTATGAACATAGCTTGAGGCTGTTTTTGTAAACTCTCTCTTGTTTTGATATAGCCTGAGGGTCTTCAGCACAGCGTAGCATGTCTATCTGACATTGCCTTTTCCTGCCGCCCTCCTTGTAGCCCGAATGACTTTGCTCATGTGCTTCCTTTCCTCACCACCAGGAGGTGCACTGGCGCCTCGATGGGCCAGGGGAACCCCTTCCAAATGTCAGCACCACAGAGGAAAACCTGGCAAGCAAGGTGGGCTGCAGAGAGGAAGCAGGGTCTGCCACACCACGCAAGGAGCCACCCCAAGGACAGGGTTACCAAAACAATGAAGGTGGACCTGAGGTCAAAGCTACAGACTGGACAGAACAAACCACCCAGTATGTCTCCCCTCAGAGAGACTTACCCCCCTCCCCATTCATCATGATTTCTCACACCACCTAGCCCCCTCTTTCTCAGACATCATTATACGTCCATTAACATAACTTTATTCAAATACTTGACACTAGATCAGCAATGATGTCATTGCTGCCACAGGTTGGAGAGACTCATGTTAACTGAAACTTTCTGAACATGAAAGCGTTTTTTACCAGTAACTGCTATTGTTCCTACACACTGTATGAAATAAATAGTATACAAATTGAAGGAATGAATTGGCTCATTCATAGGTCTGAATCTGTGTGCCATGTCTATATTCACGAATCCACAGAGCTATCCAATGTGGCCAAAAAAGTCTGGCATGTATTCATTCATTGGTTTGGGGTAAATCCAGTGCTGAGATTGTGTTTCTGTAAGGAATATTGCACTGGGTGTGTGGGGCACACACTCACCTTGTGATCTGCTCAACATTTTCAGCAGAAACAAAAGAACATTGCAGGTGGTGTCTCATACAACTTGAGTAATGGGAACAATCTGACATGGTGTATGAGACAAGAAGAGACACATTTCGATCTCTGGGGATGATAGCGAGAGCTCGCATTCAGTTTTATGATGCAAATTTTTTTTTTTTGTTCATTTCAAAATTTGTATACGCGCATCTCAAAACAAATCATAACTTCAAGCTCTGCAGTCATGCCCTTTGTCATGTCCTCCCTCGCTCCCCTCTCTCCCAGGTCTCTGCTCCTTCCACAGAGGGCTCTGTGGCTTTGATTAAGCCCTGTGCGCAGCCCGCTGAGAGCACCGCCCAATCTGTATGCATAATCTGGGTGTTGTACCTTGTACCTTGTACCTGCTGCCCCTCCCGCCTCCTGGGGTCAGAGGTCAAATGAGTGGTGGAAAAGGCCTGCTCTGTCCCAGCTGCTGACCGTCTGCTTCCTGCCATGATTAATTAAACTTTCCCTGTGTCCCCGTGCCTCTGTATCTGAGCGAGTCTGTATTTGTGTCCCAGAGCTAGCCCCCGAACTGGCAGCATCCTGGGGAAAAGGTACCAGGAAAGGTGGAGACTGCGGAAGAGTGATAGTAAGCCCTACCTATCGAAGGACACACAGAGCTGTGTGGGTGAGGAGTTACATTTCTTACCATGGTAGAGAATGGTCAACATTGTTAAAATATTATTGAGTAACTGGTAAAGTATCTGTCTCTCTCACTGTCTGTCTGTCCTTCTGTCAGAATTACAATACTATATAATGTACTGTGAGCACAGTACACTATATGGACACATCTGTTTGTCTGTTGTCAGGTGAAGTCACATCTGTGTTCTTCTGTACATGTCTTTATTAATCCTCTTCACCGGTGGAGATGGATGTGGTTTCCCTCTTGTCTTTACCTTTATCTCTCCCCTCGCTGTCTCTTGTTCCTCTGCCTCTTTCTGTCTTCCTTCATTAATCTACCTCTGCTTCTTTTCCTCCTATCTGTACGTCTGATATATTGGATGATTCATGTTGTCTCAGGGACGTTCAGCTGTCTGCGTATGGAGGAGCTGGATGCAGTGGGAGACCTCAGCAAGCCTGATTTCATGACCAACCCTCATCAATATTTCGGGCAGAAGTGGGGTGGCTCTCTGCCTGCTCCACCCCCCCTCCCTGTAAATGTGGAGAGTAAGACAACCCACCGATGCTGTGGACGAAGCTAAAAACACATGCTGAGTAAATGTTGTCATGAATAAATTATATTCTGCGGCAATGTCACCGTTTATTACCACTATTTATATACTCTTTTCCAACAGCGCTAAAAGCTGCTTTCGATGATAGGAGCTTGTTCCCAAAAGAACTCTTGGAACGGGAAGAGTGGGCGTGGCCACCAGACAGGCCGAGAGAGGCTGGAATGAAGACAAATGGTGGCCGTGGCTGTGGCAGGTACGTGAGCAAACTCTTACTTGGTGTTGTTACTCCTGCCTGTAGAGGGAGCTCAGTGCATTCTGTATTCTGCTCAAGGATTTCAGAGCTCCCAGAATTCATCACCGTGGTAGGGCTCAGAGAGCACTGAGCAAAACAAATGATACACTACGAGCAACTGTGAAAGAGATCTTGTGTGTAGATACGGGACAGGAGAGGGCTGGCAATGCCTGCAGTGGGTGTATGGTGGAAATGGCGTGTTGTAGATGTAAGATTCTCTGCTAATGTGTTTATCTCTGTTTTTCACACAGAAAACCCAAAGCTACTGCTAATGCAGCTTTCAGAGTCAAATGAAAGAAAACACACGGCGCACACATGAATGCACACGCATACCTGCATCAAAAGAAATTCTGTTCACAATTTACAATATATTGTCCTTATTTTTTCATATAATTATTCTTCCTTTGTTATTATTTCCCTTGTCTTCTTCACCTTCTTTTTTCCAGTGAGAATACTGTGTGATGTAGATGTATTATAGTTGCAATAGTATTAAACATTTGTTTGCACTAATACAACTTCTCTCTGTTTGCTGTGTGTTGACTATATGACTGTATGATTATTTCATAAAAGTGTATTTCTATGTATGTGTGTGTGTGATGCATATGCAATAGTGTGTGTAAATAGGGAAACATTTCCTTTGGCATAGGTAGAGTGTAAATTAAGTTAGAAAGGATCATCTAAAGTTTGTTGGATGACATTATTAACTGTATCTGATATTAACTGGAACCCAAATGATGCTTCAGTTAATATCTGTGTCCAGTAACTCCATGTCTCTACTGCAGATTTCATTGATATACCCTGGTCAATGCAATTAAATAAAAAAGAAATAATTATTAGTTGCTGTTTCCCTGGTTTGGCCCCTTGTGTCCAGTAATTTTGGAAAACAATTCATTAATGCTTGTCCCCAGTGTACTTTGTTGGCATGTAGTGCTGATTACTAAGTTATAAATAAAAAAAGCAGGATATAATGAAACTGTATGTATTGGAATGCATGTAGGCCGTCATCCCCAGAGATGTCATTTAAGATGTGCATTCTCCTCCACTGAGAAGGAGCCTCTGTAGCCCCCTAGGAGGAGCACAGAGATAGATATGGGAGAATTCGAGTGCCACTTAATTTGGATTTCTGCGTGTGCCTCTAAAGAACAGCAGGTAGTACTCAATTTTGGAATTATTTGTCCAAATGTTAGTTTACAACATGTGAGAGAAACATTAGAATAGATTACATTCTGGAGTCTGCAGGGATACACTAAGATCTCCAAGGAGTATGTAGAAATAGCTGCATTGAGTATAAACCATACATTTCGCGGGTGCAAGCTAGGGAAATGCATCATTCACATCATAACCATTGCTGAGGCATTAGTGTATGGGACATTTATCATTTCTATAAAATTTTCTATAAAATTCTATAAAATTTTTATGCACAGAAATATTGCCACTAGGCATTCAAAGGCTTTCTATGCATTCAGAGACAGCACAGTGCAAGGGAATTTTATGTCTACTGCGGAATGGACGATACAGATCCTGGTTATTTTTATGAAGCCATTCTGGTCAGAATGGAACAATCTTGTTTCAAGACAATGGACAAGTGCTTTAGCGTACAGCTTTATATCAGAATTGATCAAAGAAAGGGATCTATACAGCTCAAGAATTCACTGTAGTCCTTATCTTTATGTTACAAACAGAAATAACTGTGGTGTTAATGTCCCTTGTAAAGTACTTTTTTCAAAGATCTCTGTGTATCATGTGAAGCAGCAACAGCCAGAAGGCCGAAAAGGGGGTGCAGTGAAACTTGGCAGTGTGCCCTCTCTCACACATTGCACAGCCGTCCCGAGTTCTCCTCCTGAGACAAGAGCTCTGATAAGGGCTACATCAAAACAGTTTCTAAATTTACAAACCTCCTCATTCATTATAACAAATATCAGAGCTGTAGTTTAAAATAATATCAGTGGAGTTTATTAACAAAGGGTCCGAAAGCACATTGCTTATAACAGATGACATGAACATGATGCCTGTAAATTGTTCACTGGCTTTGAGTCACAGAGCCTACAGACAACTAGGCCTTGGCCCATTAAAATAATAATGATGCCTCAGTGCATAAACATTTGGCTCATTGGTAAAGAATAGTTTTGACATCCCTTTTGAGTAATTCACATTCCATCGTGATTGAAATCTGGAGAAAAGTTCTTTTTCCGGACAAGATCCACCAGCAGCCTGCAGGATAAGTTTATGTTTGTATATTGCAAGACATTAAAGATAAGCATATGAGATCAGTTGTAAGCCCCATGTTGTAGTTGTGCTTTTGTAGATCTTTTGTATCCTTACACATTCAGCATTTTTACTTTAATACTATACAATATTCATTTTAATATTGATTGAGGTGGAATTTTCAGGGAAAATATCACTGCATCCAGGGTTTCCATTCCTTTTGACAGCCCAGTACTCTGAAGATTATCTCAACAGTTTCTATTCACAGCTTCACAGGTGAGTTTGTGTTTGAGCACATTGATTCCAGTTGTGAGATACGATACCGTGGCCATATTGCTAGCTAGCATAGCCTGGAGGCTAGAGGACTCTGTTTGCAGGTTTTTTTTTTTATCTCATCCTTTATCTCACTGTGCAGGGTAGCAAATTCTAAAACAGTTCTTTCCTCTAGGCAATAGGATTTATTGTCTGAGGCTTTGAACTGAGTTTCAAAGTCATTGTTATTTTATCAGGATTTTTTTTAAATGGTGGCAGACCAACAAAAAAGCTAAAAAAAAAAAAACCTTAAAACACTATCCTTTACGAAATGCCAAGAAAGAAGAGTATTGCTTTTGTTAGTTCTGTAACATCTTGAGGCAAGAAAGTTAAAGGATAATCAAAAGTAATCATGAGGAGTCGACTCATCTTAAATAAAATTTAAGACAAAAAAGAGGTACAAACCTAGGCAACCATATTATATTAGTCATGTGATCCCATTAAGGCATTGACTCTAAATAAACATATCTTTCAGGCAGCCCCTGAGCTATATGGTTGTGTTTAAAATGCCTTTGTACTGCGGCTGGCACTCTTGGTTCCATGAAATCAAATTATGAAATTACCTCAGGCATTGCTTCACTGCTAAGTACAGTAGTCTACAAGGCTGAGATGAGGGTATGTCTCCTTTTCTGTCTGCACTGTGCCATTACAGTCAGCTGAGCAGGACAATGGGTAACGTGATAGGCAACAAGTCGCTGCTGTTCCTAATGTTTAATGATGCATGGATTCTTCATCAGTTGACTTCACCTGAACAAAAATCATGAAGGTTGGACCATGTCTAATTTGTTTTTTTTTTTATTTTCTACCCCTCCAAATGTCTTGCGCTGTGAGTTTGCATGGAATTCTTCCCAGAGCTTTTCAGACAAAACAATGAACTCTGCAGGGACACCTCCAAGAGTATACTGAGACTACAGGGACCCTCCCCTGCCATGAACTTCGAGAGTGTGGCAATCAAATTAAGAGTTTGAAAAACGGCGCTACCTCCAAGGCGAGACAGCCGCTCTCCAAACAGCAGGGTGGACTATGGGAAGAAAGCACTTTCAGGGGACTTTCACAGAACTTTAATAAGGCTGACTTTCAGACTTCACAGAAGGATTTTTTTCTCAGCGTGACTAGCAGCAGACGCAATCCGGGGGGTTTTTTTTTTCGGCCGGGTGCCAGGCAGGAAGAACGGATGGGCTCATTTGCCGCTGCTGCGGATAAGAACATCAGTGCTGCGGTTCCGCTCGCACTGACAGACCGGGCCTGCTGCTCGGGTGGGGGATGGGATTATTGATGGGCCTCGACGAGGGCTCTAATCTCTCTTTGGAAACAGAGGACTTAAATTACAACTGGGACAGAGGGCAGAATCTCACCAGGCTCACCCCCTGCTACCAACAGAAGACTCAATTAAAGTCCTAAAGTTTTAACATAGATCACTGAGCAAGAACTAGAGAGGAGAACCAATTATCTAAATAAATGTGTGATTTTTGATGATAATTAGCGCTCGTGCTGTTGCTCTGAAACACACCTGTTGCTTCCCATGAGCTTGACAGATGAAAAGACTGTTGCCATGGCACCAGTCCCAAACCAATTTATTTTTAACATTTGTAACTTAAAAAAAACCCTCACATTTTTTGTGCTCCTGCAAAATATGTTTTTACTGAATAATGCTGTCAAAATACTACGTAAATATGATAAGTTTAAATGATTTGGTGAACTAAGTGGATTTATCTTGTTAAAATGGGTTTAAGATTATGTTAATTCCCTGTTATCACTTCTATTTCGAGTTAATGTGGCTGTTGCTTGGTTTTTACTCTCTTTCTGAAGTTTTTTAGTAAAGGTCTCTGGGTTCCTTGATGAGCTCCATTAGACGTCTCTGGTCTCTCTGCAGGTGTCCATCCAAGGTCTGTTTACCATGCAGTAAACCAGTAAACCCACACTCTATTTCACCAAAGTGCTGTGTTCTGGACAGAGTGGGTCTTCCTAGATATTTGGTGGTGGTTGGAGTCATGGATAACCTATGGTGAGGATGAGGAGGGAGAGATACTAAGAGAGGGCGAAGGTCTGGGGTTCCTTGTGAAATATTGTTACCTGCAGTCCAGCATTGACTACCTCCATGTCTCCATCAAGCACCTCACCTTCTAGCGTCTTATGATAAAATGGCAAAGCCATGAGGGCTTAACTACTGGGTGGGAGAATGAACCAACTGTAAGTCCTCTGAGGGGTTGAGAGACACAGTCAGAGTAAGACCCATGTTGATATCTTACATTTATTGATATTTTGATTTCTTGCAACAATCAGCATAATATTGTCATATTGTTTATATATTGTAATATTGTTTTTACTGTTAGAAAACATCTGATAATGTATTGCTGGCTATGAATTAAGTATAACATTTTTTTGAAGTAATGAGGAGTAACCATGTAGTGACTAGGTGATAAACTTCCAGTTACAGAGTGTGGTTTGCAAATCGTGTTTTAAAAATGCATTTTTCTCAGGCTTTGATTTGGTGCTTGGAGTTAATATTGATTTAGTAACTTTCTGACAAATTTGGTATAATAATATGCAAAGTAGAAATTTCATTTTCTGTATATTACCCGCTTAGTATTTATCTTTTTCAAAGTCATACTTAATGAATGAGTTGTAACATGTAACTTAACGTTTATTAACAGAATAAACAGGTCCTTAAGACAAAATTTTGATGCAATGTATATGAAAAAGGAGATACTACCAAAGCATGTAAAGCTGTAAAAATGCATGCATACACATGCACACAGATACACGCTCTCCCTTTTCTGCTGGTCTGCTATAGTTATCGAGTTAAACGCCGGGGGTCTGTTGACTGAATACAGATTAGAACTTTGAGACATTTCAGGATGAAACACTTTGAATCTTGCCTCATGCAAGCGTCGGAACAGACCGTCCACCTCTCCGGTGAGAATGGCGATCAGGGACATGAGTGAAACTCAGGGCCAGACCACACCCTCCCATCAATCAGATATCGGATCGCAAAAGCCCATGTCAGGGCCTATTCACAGCACAGTGCTCTCAATTTGCAAGGATCACATGAAGCCAAGGTGATTTTATTCATACGAATACAAAGAATTTTAAATTGGTTCGGGCTGATTGTTCTGGAGATCATGGTAAATGACTACTGCTTTTATTCATGGTTCGTGAGAACAGAGTGTTCTATATATCCTGAGAGAGCAGTTGTGGGGGGAATCTGATGTCAGAATCAGGTTTATAACTGTTAGGAGATGGATAGAAATGCATATGTATTTTGACATTTTTGTGATCTGAATTATTCCCTTAATTTTGTAATAATTACCATAATTTTTTGCATCATTGTTATCATTCATGTAGATGACCTTGCTCTGCTATATAGCATCTTAGAGAAGTCTGAATTACGCAGACTGAATCCCAGCTTGCAAAGTGGATGCTACATTCTGACTCTGAGTTGATTTGAAATTCAAATCAGCTATCCCAATTATTCTAGTCAAAATTCCCAATTAATTTTATTCATAGTGTATAATATTGCTGCTGCATGCTTCTCCGTTTCAAATACAAAGAGTAAATTGCCAGAAACAAGGAGCATTGTAATATGCCCCTGGGCCTATGTGTGTATTAGCATTTCAAATTGAGCTATATGGTTAAGTAAGTAATCTTTCTGCTACTACTGCTATCTACAACAGGGCTATGCTGTTTGTTAGTGCATGAATGCTCTTGCAGCACAATATTAGAACTGGTCCAAATAAAATTACCCTGAATCAAAAAAAAAAAAAAACAATCAATGAAGCGTAGACACTTTTCCCAAGAACAAGCTGTCATTACATCTAACCTTTAACAATGCTTACGTACATTTAGTAAAAAGATGTCAAACTGCTATTGATTACATTGACTTTTGTTTTTCATCAAAACAAACTTACCAATATCCAGAATTACTCCCTCCCACCATGTCCATGTAATAGTTTGTTTGTGGGCCAATCTAACCAAAATGTTATATTTGTTTTTTTTCAATTATTGTAAAAGGGCACAGCATCAAGACAGAACAACATCATCAACAAACATTTTTGAAGAAAGCTGGATTCCTTGGCAAATCTGGCCTTTAATAATGCACACTTTCATACATTTTCAATGGATCAAGTGGAAAGAGGCACATTGTTGTCTATTATTTATTTCTCCGGTTGCTCAATGAGACATTCTGAAGCTTGTACTCCCTCTTTTGAGTTGTGGTGGTCTGCATGCCCTCGGTATATGTGAGTGTGCGTGTTTTAGTAGCAGCCGGTTCAAACTCAGTGTTTCCTCTACTGTGGCAGAATTCGGAACTTCCACGGTTATTCAGTGGGGAGAAAAAGTGGTATTGGGCCATTGGACTGTCAACTTTGCATTACTACTTGAAAGCATGCAGGACATGCAAGGAAACCAGAATATCCCTAATGCCAGCTACACTGCACAGATAATACAGGACTTTAAATTAAGGTCTAGGATATTATTTAAAGTTATATAGTAATCATTTCACCTGATCACCAGCCCTCACAGAGCAATGCCTACTGAAAGTCTTCGGGAAACACTGACACATTGAGAGTCTCTAAGTGGGGAAATGCAAGCCTGCAGTCATCATGTTTCCCAAAGCCTGTAGGGCTCAGGAGATGCAAGAGTTCACCCAGAGTGGGTCAACTAGGAGAACTCTTTCCTAAAGCTAGGGATACTTCCCAAGACAAATTCCCCCATACCAGTGTCTTTTTGTAATGGCCTTTTTTTGAGCTGTTGTGTGAGCTTGCTTCTCTATTTATGCATCTGTGTTTGTATGTGAATGTACAGTGTCTTGAACTGGGGCGCATGCTGCAGTGTGTGAGACCTAAAATCCACACAAGGTCCTACAGGTCTCCTTTTAGAGGGAGGCTGCAAAGATCTGGGCAGGGAGTAAAGTATAAGACACCTTCAGGCAATTGAGACTGAGATTGCAGACTCTGGTAGAATGAAATCACACACCCTCTGGACAGGACTTATACACTGCCAGTCCAGTGAATGTCTCTGAAAACCATTATCAGGCTTTACCGTTCCCATAACAAACAGCCCATGTATGAGTGTCGCTGTCTTAAAAAGCATGCTAGCTGTTAAGCAGAACAATTACTAGATTTTTATTGCTCACATCCTTTTACCTGCAACATGCAGAACCAGAGACTGTTTAGTTTCAGTGACTAAATTTACCAATTTAATGAGCACAAACTGTAATAAGAGGATTTGTAATTAATCTCTTCTTACATGAACAGTGCTGAGACTGCCAAATGTTTGAAATTCAACAATTTTATTTTAATGCGGGACTGTTCCTCCATCTAAGCAGATGCAGATAAAAATATCACTATTATCAAGCAATTTAATCTTGGATCATTGTGGAAGAGGAAAATTATTTAATTGAAATTCAGTCCATATCAGAAACTGGGGTCTGAGGACAACTACAGATAAATTAAGAGCTTCATATATTGTACACACACACACACACACACATACCAAAAATTGCACAAGTGTGCATGCAGACAAACACAGCCTCACAAGTACATTTCTACCTTGCTCTGCCAGTTGAGCGACAGATAAAACCTATGAACTGTTCTCATGTCTCGACTTCTGCACCCTCAGTCACCTGGTCCTTATGAAACCCACCTGCTTCAAAGGTGCAGCCCGGAGCACACAGTTCCACCGAACTTCACTGGGAGGGACAGTTCTGTGCCCCCCCAGTCTGTTAACCTATGTGAATCTGTGAAGTTATTACACCCCTTAGGGAAGGGTAGAGGGGGCATGGGGGCAAGACAGCCCAGCAGGGAACTCTTTTCCGGATTTAGGGAATTCAGGCGAGTGTGTGTTTGGAATACAAACCTCCTCCTTATTTGGTGTCAGAACCAGAAGAAGAGTCTTTAAAAGGTTCCAGAGGAAAAGTCTTTAAAGCCCTGGAAATGAAGGGCAGAGGTCTTTATAATTCCATCCCTGGCTGTGATTTCAAATGAAGGCAAAACAACCTCACAGCACAACTACCTTCCTTCTGTTAATGCCTTTTTAATTATTTTTTGATTACTAGTAAACACTTAATTTCTCATGTGTAATGGTAGGATTGAATTTATCAGCATTTTTATTTTAAAGAGACAGAGTACATTTACTGACGTTTGATCGGCAAGATGAGACACAGTGCTTGGTTTATTTCTTTCCGCTCTATTAGCTGTAGAATAAATTTTTCTCAGGTTTGTTTAATCACTGTAAGTTTCTCTGTGTATCTTTGTATGCAGCTGGCCCCACATGCATGCACAAAGTAAAATGCAAATTTTTTTTCCCCTGAGCACTTGACATTCTGAGGGTAATTCTTAATGTTTTGTGGTTGCAATGTTCAGAAGAGACAGTAACGCTGTAAGCCTAACAATTTCAGTCTTCATTCAGGGATTAATGCAGAAGAGACACTACAGGGGGTAATTATTCCATTGTGAAAGGTGACGTTGTTAGGCTTTACCCTGTCAGAGGAAGGACTGTCAGTCCTCTTTCTGTGTCTGTGTAGTGCATGTTTGTGTATTTGTGAGAAAGAACACTTTGATAGTAGGTACAGAGTATAAGTATCAGTGACTTTATTTGTGTGTAAGAGTGAATGTGTCCTGGAAGTGTCTGTGTATATGAGAGAATGAATGTGTTTTCTGACTGTGTGTACGTATGTGTGTGTAAGAGAGGATTGTGAATATAAATTGTATGTGAGTTTAGGTGACTCTGTAGTGGGGAGTGAGTGTGTTCTGACTATGTTCATGGCCCTCAGTGCTTGTGAATTTAATTTTATTGTCACACTCCCTGACACAGGAGGACTGTGTGTGTGTGTGTGTGTGTGTATGTGTGTGTGTTTAAGGGGGTGCACCTGCCCAGGTATGGTAGGAATTTGATAAGGGTGGTGGCCAGTGTGAGTTTTGCCAATAAAGACTACGATTTACATCTGAAATACAGCAGAGCTGGAGACAGTGAGAGGGTGAGAAATATTTTGGTCCTATTTTTCCTCTTCAAAGTATAAAAGTGTCCTTCAGTCACTGCAAACATTAGAGAGAGGAGAGGAAAAGAGCTGAATCGGTTCTGAAAGTTTTTTTAATTTCGTAGATCAATTTCAGCATGGTCCAGGATGCAGAGTCAATGCAGGAGGATATGGTAGCTGAACACACAAAAAATTAAATGTGCAGAAAGCACATTGGGGGATGAGGTGCCAAATAAAGTCTCTCCTCAGCACTAACTTTCCTCAGTACCTTCATCAACACTGCAGTTGAAATTGTTTCATTAAAGCAGGGGATACATGCAGCAGTCGCAGTCCAAAAACAAAACAAAAAAAAAACCAGAACAAAATAAATGACACTTGCTTTCATGCTCCAGAGAACGCAATCAATTCTGTCATTAAACTGGCTTTAGGAAAATGGCTACCTGTGGGGCAGCAGTCATGGCGGAGCTGTCCGAACAGTGGTCCCACAGCCCCGGTTCGATCACCCCAGTGTCTCCCTGTTTTTTTCTGTAGGCTTCCTCTAAGCTCTCAGTTCTTTACCCCGTGATGGACTGACCAAGGGCCCCTGTAGGTCTGCTGAGTTTCTGGTTTTAATTTTCCCAGAACAATTAATTACCTAACAGAATCGATTAGATGTTTGCTGTGATTTATTCAACCCTCTTTCTTGCTTGTTAGACACAGTGAACCGGGGAAAAAAAGTACGAAAAAAAAAACCAAAATAAAAATAATAATAATAATAAAAAGCATCCAGCGGGATAGCTACAATACCAGTCAAAAGTTTGGACACACCAACTCATACAAGGATTTTTCTTCATTTTCCACATTTAAGAATAATACAGACATCAAAACTATGAAATAACACAAATGGAATTATGCAGTGACCAAAAAAGTGTTAAACAAATCAAAACTATCTTCTATTCTAGATTCTTAAAAGTAGGCAAAAATATTTTTTAAAATTAATTTTCATGGAAAGAAATTCATACATAGGCATCAACTATACCATTAATATTTGTCTAAGAAACAAATTTCAAGCATTTAAGCATAATATTTAGATCAAAATGTTTTTGAAGGCATGTTTCCCATCATCTTAATCGGGTGTGTCCAAACTTTCCACTGGTACTGTAAGTTGATGAGGTACATCTTGAGTGCACAGAAGAGACTCCACCTACGCTGACTTTTTCACATAATCTGCTGGTTCACATGAATGAAAATATTCAATTCTCTTTTCCCTGGTGACCGTCTCTCTTTGATAGCCTCTATCCAAAACAAGTTTACAATCTATGAGTGCAGACCTGGTGAGACCCCTGGGTGGTGACTGGAGAGTGAGACCTCATGAACCCCATTGTGGGAGGAGCTACTATTAGCTGTGAGTAACTGACTTGTATAAACCAATCAAATTACTGTGTCCTCTGCAGCAAAATATTGTGATTGGCTCTGATCAATGAGTCATGAACTCTTATTTTTCTATTTTCCTGAGTTCCCTCAATGAGACAAACATCCCCCATGATGAGTGAGACCTTTCCAGAATAATTGATACCATACAGCGAAGGTTGAAAGGTCCAAATAAGAATTTATGAAAGATTTTACCTAAAACACTGCCAACATCCCAATGGTTTATTTATGGGGAGCATCACAAGTCCAACAAAAAAGGTGGCGCGCATCCATCAACCTGGCAGATTTACATGTATCTGCACTTAAATACACCTGCGTGAGTCTTGTTTAAAAAACACTGTCATTTGCAATACTCAATAGGATTTTGGCAGAAAGAAATATGCCCTTAATTTTAAATTGGAGTTATAAACAGCCTAATTGGAGTGATTTGTCATGCTATCATTTTGGTTGACAGTACTTGTTCTAGACAGCAGGAGACAGCAGTGTACTGGCACTGACACAGGCACGCACACACACACACACACACACACACACACACACACACACACACACACACACACACACACACACACACACACAAACAGGCTTGCACACACATTGAACATGCAAGCTGGTACCGGCCTTCAGTGCATCTTAACTGAGATTAGTGGGCCCTGTCAGTGTTACTGCACAGCTGTTTCCTCTATGGCCTCAATGGCCATGGAAAACACACAAACACATCTGAACAGCAGACATGGAACGAGGACATGGTCCTCATTAAAGCTTGATTTATTTGGAGTGATGTTCCAGTGTGGAGGGAAGATAGGGGACAGAGTTGTAATGATGTGGTGTCTTTTAAAAAGAAGGTCCAGTCAAATCCACTTTGACTCCATCAACGTGACAGAGGAGATGGCGAGACACATATCAAACAGTAGGCCCAACAGCCAATTTTCAGTGTAAATCACATCCTCCGTCCACATATGCAGCTGATCTCATTCCTTCTCCCCTTTCCCTCCTTTCTCCCTGTCTTTTCCTTCTTCCTTTCCCGCCTCTACTCTCCTTCTTATGCCACAGATACAGGAATTCATCTCAACAGCTGTCCATCAGTCTGTTATCAAGGTAAATGAGAAGGGCAGTGAAGCTGCAACCTCTGCAGGTACAATTACAGAGGCAGGCATAGCACTGGAATTCCACAGCATCGCTGATCCAGTGCTGACAGCTGAGTGCATAATACTGTAAAAAATACAGAGCACGGTCAGCCCTATTGGATGATGGTAGAGGATGGTCAGCATTGGGGCTGGTCATTAGAGGTTGATCAGCAGCATGTTTCTTACTAGAAGCCAGTAGACAGTAATGACGTCTATTACTTCCCCAGCTGGGGACACCAACACTAAACCCTGTAATATGTTATCATCACCACTCCTCAACCACAACCCCCCACCCTCCATACCTCTTGCCCACTTTAACACCCTCCCACAATTAATTTGCACTCCCCCAGCAACTTCAACACATATTTAACTACTTTTTCACTACCACATCCCCAAATCTTGGCTTCATGACGACAGCTATTTCAAGGCATTACATTGGATGGGTGATTTGGGACAGGTGTGTAGGACAATGACCAACAGGTGTGTTGGACAGTGATGAGGGACGTCAGATAGATTTGTGGGTCTGGGGGGTGGCTGATTTGGAATGGGACACATGAGTTAATCATTTTCAGGTCTTAGACTAATATGAGCCTCTAGTAAAACTGCTTTGTGGCTGACCAGTGCTTCCTTTCCCCCCTAAAATAAAGGCCATAGGTCCACACTGTATGAGCCACTGTAGGGGTGTTCTCCCAGTCCAGTCCCTCAATAATTTACCCAAGGTGCTGATATGTGATTGTTGGTTCACATCAGTTCACTTGGATTTACGCAGAATCAATTTTAATTCTAATTTCTCAGCATACAGAAACCAATATTCTGATTCCAGTCCCTAGAAATCAGTTTCATCCATGCAGAAAGCAATTCTGTTAGAAACACACAATAACCCTGGATTTTACACCAGTACAATCACAAAATTATTACGATTTATGTCATTAAGGGTTTCTTATGATCTGAAATTCTTGTTACCGAAAAATACAGTTGAGCAGATGTTGAAAGAATGTATATGACATCCACAGGTACAATCAGACCACATATTACTCTTTTTACTGTCAGCTCAGAGTCGTAAATGATTCAGGAGCTCATTGGATTTGGCTTATCCCAGGAAGACCCTGAATGGTGTGTGACAGCTCTGCCCTGGGACATGTCCACATATATAATATCCTTTCTAATATCCTGCCTCATCCAATCTCTGGGGATTGACCATGCTCATGAAACGCAGTTGTGCATACAAAGGTTTTATTCAATTTCTCCAGGATCGATTCTGCGCATGGAACGCGTGGTGCATCCTGACCTGATGGAGTCAATGGGAAGAGGCAGCCCAAGCCCTTTGAAGTCCAGACATAAAAAGGTGCTCTGAGTTCCAGAGCTTAAGGTGTGTTTGTGTGTGTGTGCGTGTTTCTCTATCTCTCCCTCACGTTCTCCATCCCTCTCCCCAGCTCTCTCTTGAGGTGGCAGCCCGGCTCTTTAATAATGCACGACCCGGCGGCGTTTATCACGCCATCGCCTGGTCTTTGTGTGTTCTTCCATGAAATTAAAATTGTTTAAGCTTGTGTTTAATCAGGGAGGGTTGAAAAGTGCTGTGTTGACAGGATGTTCACGAAACGTTGGGAGTGCACAAAAGCAGGGACCATTCATAATGGGGGAAACGATATTAGAATGATTAAAACCGCAGGTGCGCCTCTCTCGCTGAGAGCTGGGACCCACGGTAAGCCCGTATGCCTGCTTCCTCTCGGTTCTTAAGCATTGATTTGTATTGTTTACAATCACGGCTTCATAAATTTCCTCAAGGCCAAAATGGCAAATTAAACC
Source organism: Megalops atlanticus (assembly GCA_019176425.1). NCBI lineage: Eukaryota > Metazoa > Chordata > Actinopteri > Elopiformes > Megalopidae > Megalops > Megalops atlanticus. The sequence continues at coordinate 20,765,906 of CM032883.1, read as the reverse complement.
AACCAGAACAACAAAATCAAAGTCAGCTCTCTCTTCACTGAAGACCTGGTTGGAGGGTTGTGTGGCTGAAGCACGGATTTGCCAGGGCATTGTGCTAAGGCCTCATGTGAGACTGCAGAAACAATGAAAAGTACACACAATTCTGCTGAGTGCATTACTATAGCACTGGTAAAACTTTGACTTATTATCTGCTGTCTGGAAAGGAACGCAATATTAATACTTTATTGCTGCCATATTAAAGGTGTCTCCTTGATTTTGGATCCCTTTTATGTTTGGTTGTATAGTGCTTTATCACAAACAACATCAACATGGCTTCTCATCTGGCCTCGGAGTAAGCTTCTACTTGCATTTAATGCAAAGTCTGGTGGGATGAATTGGGGAAGGGGGTGAAATTCATACTGTAAGCAGTCCTCAAGAAAAGGAAGAAAGAAAGAAATGACAAAATAAATTAAATCGATTCCTCCTGAACTCTTGAAAGTAAATTGATGAGTATCTTTCTCTCCGGAGGGGCCAACAATGTTTCACAGGCGATATGTCATACTTCATTTCATTAGCGTTGGGTTTCTTGATGACCAGCGAAATTCCAAACACCTTCCTCACATGTCCTCTAGATGGCAGTGCAGGCAAGACTAACACGTGTGGCAAAGTGGGAGGAAAAGGATGGAGCCTACGCTATTTACACTCTTTACCTGAACACCTACACTCACCCCCACATTGAATCAAGAGGAACATGACATCTTCCGAAGCCTCACGCTTGCCTTTGTAAAATTATGGGTTTTAATTTGAACACGAATCAAACGTGACACTGATGTGAAATATCCACAGTTACAGTTTACAAATGTGGAAATAAAAATGCTCTGACATACATTTCGCTTCTCAGCTCATGTCAAAGGAAACAAGCATAAAGACAGATATGTCTGCTTAACCGCTTATTCAGGTGATAATTGTAGTATGTTTTTCCTCATTTGCATTAAGAACCAGTGGAGATCTACGCTCTGCTCCTCTCTGCGAGGCACGTGAGGCTCTGATCGCACACCATCAAGAGGACAGAGGACAGAAATTAAGTCTGACAGCCTGGCAGGCCACTGCGTCAGACATTTAGTGGCCCCTTTTTCAGGGTGACAGCATGTCATCTCCATCAACACTCCAGCAGCTCCTTGATTTCTTCTCCGCTCCTTCCCCCCTTCCCTCTCTCCATGCACCCCCTCCCTCTATTTTTTCCTTCCTCTGTCATTCCGTATCCTTCCCTTTGATTGTTCGGTGAGGGTGCTCAGAAGACGCTCACTTGGTACGAGGTAGTGTTGTGCCTCCCATGGTCACTCACACCCTCGTGCCCTGAAGCTACATCTCTCAGCCGTGGGACAGGGAGGGGGAGGGAAAAGAGCCAGCTTAATTAAGAGAAATGTCTGCCCCTGCCAGTTCTAGTACTGATGATGCTATCATTGGCATTTTCTGCCCCCCCATTGTCTCATTTGGTACAGTCGAGTCCCAAGCCCATTTCAGCCGGTCAGCTGTCAGGCAACGCTCAGAGGGGCTTTCACGCTTGTCGGATTTCTCCCAGGTCCATATATAAATATATATATATATTTTTTTTTATCCCCACTTAATTTTATTTCCCCTCTCTCTGTCTCTCCTCACTTTCTCGCCACCTCTCTTAGGTTTTTGAAAAGCCAGCTGTCAGAAAGGCAGTCTTGTTTCCCTGTGAAAAGGTCGTGGGTTCGCTTGCTCCATCACGGATCGGGTGAACACCAGGCGCTGCCTGTCGCCGTCCGTCCCATTACATTTCCCAGTCCCAGAGGTTCTGCCGATGACAGATCTGACAGAGTGACCCTTGTAACCTTGCTGCTCCGGGGCACGTTCAGGGCATGGTATGAGCGGTTTTGGTCTGATCCACACACACACTGCTTGGCCTCGGAGCTAACAGGGCAGCTTGAAGGGCTGTGGAGGCATCAAATCAAGAGGAGGAAGATGGACAGCATCTTAGAATTCTATGTGTGACAATGGACTTGTGATCAAGGGATTGTGCTGGAGTCCTGGTGGTGAATCACTGTTGTGACATTGAATATATGATAGCTTGCATATCATGTCATCACCATATCAATGACAAAGAAATCTGTAAAATAACACACTGGACACATTTGCTGAACAACATCTTTACAGGCTACCAGAGAAATGATTTATACATTATTAATTACAATCACAACCATTTGTCATGCAAGCATTCAACATGCCGGAGCAATATTCCCATTAGTACTTGTGCAGTTGACTGTGATCGGATTAATTACTTGGGTGCTGAATGGAAATGAATAAATGAGCATTCCTGAGGGAAGGCCACTGAGAGTGTGTGATCTGATATGCACACGTGATATCCACACATTAAACTGTTGTTAAACTCTATGTCTTTCTTATGATAATAAGGATAATGACCATTGCAATAATGACAGTGGTTGGTGGAGTAAAATGCACTATCTGGGCTGACTATTATTTTTAATTATTATTAAAGTGGCATACAGTCAAAGAAATAGAAAAAGAGATAAGTATCAAATGCATTTACATTACGTTTATTTACATTTATTCATTTGGCAGATGCTTTTATCCAAAGTGACTTTACAAGTGAGGCAGAGCACAACACAAGCATAAAGCCATATAAGGAGTCAACAATATTAGAAGTATGCAATGACACAATTTATGTAATGGTGAAATAATTTCAATGCAATGATTCAATATGTGATGCAATCAGAAATAAATTCATAAATAATAAAATGATGCAATAAAAAATGTAACTCATAACAAAGACTGCACTTCTCCTACACCAGCTCCCATAAATATACTCCCTTAGTCTTAGTTGGGATGGGATGGGACTAGGGGGGCAAGGGTATGATGCTAACCTAATAATGATGAAAATGTGCTGAAATCCTAACTAACACCTGTAAGAATTTGTACAAACAAATAATGGAAAACTTAATTGAAATTATTTCTTCTTAACAGATTAAATATCTGAGATGTCCACGTATAAGCCTGTTCTTTTGTGCGTGTCTATTACTCAGCATTGGTCTGTCATTGTGTTGCACAAAGCTGTGTCTCTCCTTCTCTCATTATTATGCGGGTACAGTGGTTGTGGTGTGCTGGTTTGGACAGCAGACATTTCTGTCATTGGTTCATGTTTACAAGAGATCTCAGCTTTTGCCTCTCTCCCCCTCTATTTCCTTTTCTTCTCTTTCCCTTTCTCTCACTCCTTTTCCATATTATTCTCTATCTGCTTCCTTCCCACTCTCTCCCTGTCACCGTTCTCTCTTTCCCTCTATCTCTCTCTCTTGCTCTTGCATTGCTGTCCTCCTCATCAGTATGCAGTTACATGCCAAGCTGGCCTCGTGCTGGCAGGAGTCAAAGTTGTGAGATGGGATTCCAGCTTAGTGGAGCAACTGAGTGAGATTAAGTAGCAGGTAAGAATGACGGGCTCCAGCGGAGGGTCGTGAACCAGTGCACTCTGGTGGCAGGGGTCAGCGTCCCTGCTTCCCATGCCCTGCTGAGGGGTGGGCCCGAACGAGGGGGAAGGGGACACCTGCCACCACCGAGGAAGGAGAGGGGTGGGCACCTGCCGAGGTAATTGCTCCCTGCCACTCCTCTTGGAGCAGGAAAAGGAGGGGGCGGGCTGGAGTTGAGGATGGAAGAGGGCCTTTGCTGCAGCAGATCTCAAATGTAATTCTTGGAATACAAATGAAGCCTAATGCTGTTGTTACTGGAGTCATGAGACTGGGCTATGGTTGCCGCTCTGTGGAAGGTCAGAGCTAAAACGAAGAGGGAGAGGGAAGACGCTGCAGATCAGACCAGTGAGCCCTTTTATACAAAGTGACCTCTGATGGACATAAATGATTAGTTTGTGCTTTTAAATAGAGACAAAATAGAGTGATCATGCATTTAATGATCCTCCAAGTAAAAGATGAGCATAGGTCACTGTTCTGATCATTTTCAAAGATTCTAAATAGTAAATAAGAAACTGAACTCTTGCACTGTTCCTTTGAAGTGTAATTTAGACATACTGAGTCACAGCACCACCTAATGAGATTTTTTATGATTCTTTAATCAGAACATCTATCTAAATTTTGATTTAAACACTAATAATTTTCATTAAAGATTTCCAGCTGTCTATGATTGATGTAGCAACAGGGGTCTTGCTGTCTTTGAAATTGCTGTTGCCAAAGTTCATTTCTCAAAACGCAATGACAGCTACAAAAATGTTTAGCTAAATACACAGCTATTAAGTCAGCTATCACAGTTCGCAAAGCTAATTTGCATTAAAATCCCACTCAATAACCAGGCCTGACTCCCTCTCGCGAGAATTCACGTTTCCATAGTGACGCCCATACACAAGCGTTGCCTGGTTGACCCACTTGTTGTTGAAGAAAAAAGTTAACGTTAGCTACAGAAATACACTCAGATAGTCAACAGTTTAAAGGAAGAATCAAGACAACCCTAAGGTAATTATGTAGCAGTTGAATATATTCTGCGCATCATTCTCTCAAAGTGTGACTACACGGCTTTGTACTTGCTTGTAATATGCTTGTCAAAAACATGTAAGTCTAACTAGACAGTTGGCTAACTAGCTAACTTATCTAAAATAGGTTAATGTTACACAGCTAGCCAATTAAACCCTACAACGGTGCAGTATATGTCTGTTTATGTGGTTATACTTTGATTAGCATCGTCACCATCCAAATCCTACAGTGACGTTGTCATTTTTTTAATCAGACGTCTTAGCCAGCATTTTAGTTAGCCAGCTAAGGAAATACTTTAGGTATTGGAAAGAATATCGTCTTTAAACCAGCTGCAATAATGTTAGCTAGCACTAATGTTAACATTAACCTAGGAGCCTGTCAGACGTTGGATAGTTAACATTAATACTTTGCGTTTAAATAATGAATTCATAAGTACATTAAGCCATTTCGAAATGAAACAGTAGGGCGTAACGTTAACCCAGGTAGCTTGCAAGCTAATTAAAAATGTTTCAACAGTGTTTTCAACGACCGTTTTTAGTTAGCTAGCTTACTGTCAGCAAATAGCTTTTTGCAGCAAATTAATTGTTTTGTAGCACTTTACAGTTTTTTGGATGTCATTAATTTTATCACACTGGTATTGGCCATGTGCAGGTTTTTATTTGGAATTGGATGTAACCCAGCCCTCTCCGCTGTACAAATGCATGTTTTATTTTGCTTTATTACAGAGAGGATCATCTTAAAAGCCATACTTGGATTGCCGCGGGATAACCTGTTCTATCGAGGAGAGCCATGAATTTAAATTATTTTGTAGTAATTCCGAACAAATCCCCTTCAGTGAAGTTGAAAGCCAGGTCTGTCTGTCTGTCTGTTGTTTTATAGTTGTATTATCTGAGTGAATTCACATTGCAGATTGGTTTAAATCAAGGTAACATTGGGCTCGAAAAAAGAACACGTAATATCGCAATGCAATAACAAAGACTAGATATATTCACTCAAAACCTTAATGTAATCTTCTAAAGGCTTCTACTTGAACAAATTAAATTATAAAATAATTGCTATTCTGTGTGTCTTGTTTGTCTGTGTCCTTACTAAGAGATTTACTGAATCAGTACCCTTCACTCTGAGATGTACTGTGATGTTTGTCACTGGGAGATGACACTGTCTGTCAATGGAAGATGCTCTGAGACAGTGTTTATCCATGGGAGATGTAATGAAACAGTAAGGAGAAGTAATGCGGCACTGCTTGGAGGTGTTTTGACTGGCTCGTGGTCTGGTCTTCTTCCCCAGGAATCTGCCAGAGCTGCATCTGGATGCTGTGAAGCTGGATCAGGAGAGCAAAATCATCGAGAACCGGCTGCAGCAGCTGCGAGAGAACATGAGCCGTGAGAAGGAGGAGAGAGAGTGAGTGAGGGGAGGGAACACAGAGGCAGAGAAGAGGAGAATGAGAAAAGAAAGGGAGGGATACAGAGTGAGAGAAAGAAAGATTGAGAAAAGGAGAGAAAGGGAAGACAGTGATAGAGGTAGACCAGAGAATGAGTGAGAGATTGTGAAGGGTGAGTGGAAGAGATAATATGAGAAATGAGGGATTGAGTAGGGAAAAAGGTGAGTATGAGAGGGGGCAGAGTGAGAGAGAGAGAGAGAGAGAGAGAAAGAGTTGTGGGAATGGAAAGGAGAATGATGGAGGGAATTTTATGGTCAATGTTTGGCAAAGGCTCTTATCCAGAACAACTGACCCAATGAACACTTTTCACAAACGTAATAAGTTAGTGAGGCACTTTGGGTTACGTATCTTACCCAAGGATACAGCAGCAGTGACCCACCTGGGAATCAAAGTAGCAACCTTTGGGTTACAAGCCCATACTAGTACACCACACTGCTGCCCCCTTCTGCTCTTGCTGTAACACAGAGCACTGAAGCTGTTCAGGTGCTTTTGGATGGTTATGCTACAGATCAGCTTAGTATGTAGATGTCTCTCAATGGGAGACTGATGATGATCTTGCAGGAACAACACAACTAATAACCTTCACTGGGTAGCTCTGCAGGGATGTTAAACTTAGATATCCCTGTGAGTCAGGATGAATTGAGTGATCATTCCCTGGTGCAGGCCTGCATGTTCTGCGGTCACCTTTCTCAGCAAATGAATTGAAGTTAGCTTGGAGCCAAAAGAGAGTGGAGATTATTTTTCCATCAAAGCAAACAAATCACAAGAATTATTAATGCATTTGTTTTTCAGCACACCCTTCTTTCCATTAATAACATTAAGATCTGACCCACGGACTGAAGCTATGTAAATTATGAGGAGGCCGTTTCAGGCGTAAATCAGAATATACGACAGTATAACTCACTCGGGGTAGAACCGGCAGCCGTGAGGCAGCGTGCATACATCATGTTCTCCAACGCGCGCGCACACACACTCAATCATAATAAATTGCCTCGGAAATCTGTGGGGAAATAAACAGCAAGGTGAGTTTATGTCTCAACATAACACATATGCTTTGTTGCCATGAAATTCATACATCACCACGCGCAAGTTCACACCGGATAATGGGATGAAGATGTATCTGGGAGCTGTTGTCGGAGACTACTTCTCAGGGAACGCACCACTAATTAAAAGCTCACGGCTCATGCTGAGAGAACGGCGGCCTTGGATGATAAACAAATAAATAAATGGCAACGCGATGAAATACTGCAATGCAATGTCATGCCGGTGGGGGCCCCGTCGACTTGACGCTGGGAAATTGAGAGTGCAGCGGCGGCGCCACACTCCAATCATATTCCCGCTTATAAAGAGGACACCGGGGTGGTGTGTCTCCCTTCTCTGGCTTTACCCCTTCCCATAAATCAGTGGTAAGGTCTTCTGGGCAGCAGAGGTACGGTAAAACCTGGATATTCATCTGCTGCGCAGTGGCTGCGGTAAAGAGCCTGTCTGAGCAGCGCGTACATTGTTATTTATCTTTCGCTGCCCTGTTCACCCGCTTGTTAAAGGACTGCCGATGAGCTCATGTTGCAGACAGTTACAAATGTACTTTGTGCTGCGAGGTGCAGATGGTGCCTGCACTCTGTAGGCTATGGAGATGTACTACACTGTGTACGCTCTGTAGATGTACTGTGCGGTGCGCACTCGGGAGATGGACTGTGCTGTGTACACTTTGGGTATGTACTAAACTTTGTACAACAGTACAAGATGGAGGTGTGTCGTGCTGGGTATAGCAAAAAGATGTTGATTTCCCTGCTGTAAATAAACATCCTAATTCCACTGATATATTCATTAATTTCTGCTCCCTCCTCTCTCCTCCGCTTATCCCAAACTAATATCCACCCCTTTCTTTCTCTCAGCTCTTTACTGTGGTCAAACCCCAAAATAACCCTCCTCATTCCCCAGATGCCCTGGCCTGCTCGTGCATGTGTCTGTGCTCATGCCTGTGTCTCTCACTCAGCAGGACAGGCTAGATGACACATAGCTGCACTGTGGGGTTCCATCATATAAGAATAAGGGTTTGTAACCAACAAAAACTTTTCCAGTCTGAGATATACTATACTAAGAGAGGGAAAAGGAGCAATAACCCTTGAGACTTGTCTCCTTTTAACGTTATCATTGTATGTGTTTTGATTCTTGTTTGTGGTGATTGAGACAATCAGTGCAGTGAAAGGTCAGACAGTCTGCTGTTTTGGTGTTATGGTTTGGGATTGGTGTGGAATTATGTGGCTCCAGCCCTGAGCTGTAGCCCGCCACTTCCCCTGTGGAAAAACACCTCCTTTTGTCCATGGCTGGCAGAGCTGCCACAGAAACACTGAGCCCCATGAGCGGATGAACAGCTCATCATGAGAGCAGACCAAACAGAGGTGGTTAAGTTCACTGTTCATTTTTTTTAGGTATGAATAAGCTCTGAATTGGTATTTGATGTAATTGGGTATGTGGTTATTTTGACTGCTGGTTAGTGTGTAATGCCGTTTTGTGTGTGCATGCTTTTTTGTGCGTACGTGTGTGAATTTGCTGAGCCCGACCCTTTGGGGTGACGTCATCACACGATAGAGGTCACATGCCACATGACCTTGTGAGAGGATCTCTGTGATGATGTAATGTGTTTGACTGGGATCATGGTTTCCTGCTACACCCACAAGGACGCAGTGTCAAGCACTGTTGCCACAGAGAAAAGTGTTTACTTTCGGATTACCTGACATTGCGCTTCACTGTTACTATTCTGAAGGCTTTCCCCTTTCCTCTGTGATTAAACATCACATTCTGGCCTCTTTAGAGGCACAGATGAGACAATCTGTGCTTGAATTTAAGTTGCCATCCATTGAATTGCACACAGTGAGATGGCTGAGGGGCTGAATGTGTCATTTTTAGCAAAACCTTGACTTGAACACTGCTGCAGCACACTCTAGAGCACTGCTAGCATAATGGATGTCACGTGACTATGTATTCTCTCTTTCCTCATTCAGGAAGTCAGGTGGGTTTCGGTGGAAGTCAGTGCTGGCAGCGTCCCATGGGCCGACCAAGATCAAGGAGAACGGCCTTCAAAAGGCGAGTTTTCAGAACAGTGCTCTTCAAGTGGTGGTTCTTAAACCGTTCAACAGAGAGGCTGGAAACAGAACCATTAAAGGGAGTGATCACACTGTAGTGGAGTGGAATTGTTCACTGTTCGCATGAGGCATTGGCTTGGGAACCAGAACCATCCAAGGCCAAAGCCAGCACCACAAAGGCAAGAACCAAACAGATATTAAGAGAATGCAGTCCAGTGGTAGGTAGTACTGCTGTTGCATTCATCTCATGCTCGAATGTTTTTAATAAATGTATTTGTAATGATTGATTTTACACAGCTGTCTGCAGGAAAGGTGAAGATGAGAGTCCTTAAAGACGAACCAGAGGGTAAGTGCAGTTTATCAGAAATTTAGGTTTCTGTGCATGATGTTGACGACACTTTCCTGTTTTCATGCCTCCTTATCATATGCGTTGCCCTGCCAAAAATAACCATTTATACTAAATGTACCTCTTTATACCTTTTCTTAAACTACCAGTTTTTAGACACAGTACCAATTATAGTTGGTGAGCTGTTTACTTTAAATCACACGTTCTCTAGTCAGAGACACAGTATTCTTGTCGCCTCTGCAAACTCTGTGCTCTGTGAACAGACGCGAGTAGATCCCTGGGGAAAGCGCCACGCCCTCCACCGAAGGAGCCGGCCCCTAGCACGAAGCCCCGGCTGAAGGGGAAGCCCTGCGGTCAGTGTGAGGCCAGGACAGCCAGGCTGGTGGGTGAAATGCGGTAAAAGTACAAAGTGGCTGCCGCTCCTTCTTGTTCTGGCTCCCCTACCGCCGCCGGCTCAGTCAAAACACAGCACATAAATCAGAGAGAACGCCTCACCTCGGGCGTAAATCTTGCGCTGGCTGGGATGTGAAGTTCGGTCCTTAGAGCTATCAGAGTTGTCCTGCTCCTCCTGCACAGTTAATCTGTCTCACCATGAACACCACCCAAATATCCAAACATGTCTATCCCACATATTTCACTCCAGTCTCATCCTTGACTCCAAACACACAGCTAACCGATGTCACCATCGACTCCATCCACATCTCCCAGTCTCCTCATTAACTGCGCTCATCTGGCTAACTCCAGCTTCACAGCTATCTCCATCCTCACCAACCCACTCCACCCTAAAAGGTAGCCTGTTTTACCATCAACTCCACCAACACAGCTAGCTCCAGTATCATGGACTCCCCCCACACACCCACCATGGACTCTGGAAGGCTCATCTGGCATGTACTGAAAAAAAAAAAAAAAAAAAAGTAGGGTCGGCTTTTTTCCCCTCACTGCTCATAAGCCTCCCAGCTGAAAGCCAGATGAAGTAAGAACGGATGCATATCGCATTAGAGGGCTACTCTCTTTCTACAGGGATGCACCAATTACTGTACTGTGTTGTAGCCCGCGCTTTTTCCTCACTCTTCACCGCATTGCATTTGATATCCGCACGGTCTGTGCCTTTGTTCTCAGATTCAGAGATCTGACAAGTGCAGGAAAGATACACTGTTTAGTGAGAAGCGCTGTAAGCTCAGTAATGTATGCTTAATGTCAGGCTTAATGTCCCGTGGTGCCGCCTGCTGCCTAATGCGCAACAGCGCTGCAGTCTGCGCACAGGCCAGCGGAGTGGAGCGCGGGCGGAGCTCACGCAGAGGCAGCGGTGTCTAGGCCGGGCTGTAGAATGGGGATCTGGGGCACCGCAAGCCCGCAAGGAGCAAACCGGGCCTTTGCATTCCACAGCACCGGTCAGACTCGGCGCCGTTTGGACCGTGCATGAGTGGACGCCGTTACGAACATGCGCAGTATGCGGATGAGCAGAGCGAGGCTTCTCTGAAGCTGCTCACGATGACAAGCAAACAGAGGTGCTGCCTCCTACCCCCTTAAAAAATGCGAGTGAAAGCCCAACGGCGGCCAGGCCGGTTAAATCCCACTTTAGCTCCATTATTTATTCCCAGTCCAATGCGATGAAATGAAGCTATTTTTTATGGGGCCATTAAGAGTCGGTAATGGGAGCAGCTGCAGACCCAGCCTGCGTGTCCCTGTCTCCCTGGGCTGCCTGCGTGGTTGGGAGGGGACAGGAGGAAGGAGCAGGGAGAAGGGGCAGGGGTGTTGGGGGTGCGGTGGGAGTTGTGTGTGTCCATGATCTGAAAGTGTCCCGAGGACTTGGTTTGCTTTTGATGTCTGGGACCAAGGAGTGAGGGCATCCAGGGGGGTCAGCTGAGGCCAGAGGTGTGGGGCTGTGTTTGACTTTACTCCTTCATCAATCTTCCCAAACAAGCAACTACACAGAAAAACACACACATACACACACAAGTCCATACAGACACACAAACACACAGACACACACACATATATATAAATATATGCACACACACTCACACTGTCTCTGTCTGTCCACTTACCTTTCCTGTCAGCTCACGTTGGCTGCCACGGTAATTTACTATTTCTAAAGAAATAATGAGTTCCCCCAAGATTGGCTGCAGTTTTATCAGAAATATGCACACTGTGGTATTATATTCATTTTATATTTATTATGCTCAAGTTTGTTCTCAAGCTTAAAGTTAGAAATGAGATAATGACGTATATTTTCCTTGAAGTTCTACTCCCTGTAAAAATACCTCATTTGAATCATTATGATTTATTTATTTTTTTATTTATTTTTGATTCCCTGGGAAGATGTGCCCAGAATGCGGAGAGAACTACTGTGTTGGCTGCTTTGCCAGATTCCACCAGAAGGGGGCACTAAAGAATCACAGAATGATACCCATCCAGGTAAGAGAGTGTTTGTAGCGGCAAGTATCATCACAATGTCTCAGCCTAAACTCTAACTGATAGAGGTGTGCATACCATTGCTAGTGGAAAGCTAGTGGTGTAGAAATTTCGTGTTAAATAACTTCCCTCAGAAGCAAAACGGATTCTAACAAAAGCCCACATGTACACACACACACACACACACACACACACATCCCTTAAGGGGAGGGTAGATACATGTATTTAAACGTGTGGTCAAATAACAGCCTGCCTCTCAGGTCAGCACACCCCTGTATTTACTCAAAGAGTGTCTGTGTTTGCTTGTGTCAGTGAATGCAGAAATGGAGCATGTCTGTTACTGATGGATCCTGGCCTGTGTGGTTGGTACCTTGCTGTAGGAGGTGTTAATGTAGCATTCCACTCCCATGTTACTCTAATAACAGTGAGAGTCGCATGAATGGTGAAAACCAGCTAACGCATACCACATTGGTTTCATTCGTTGCCATGACATTAATCACATTGCTATGATGGTTGAAAAGCCTTTTGAGAGTCTTATCTACCAACCTGTAACAGCCTGGCGATCGCAGATTTGAATTAGTGTGGGCTTGAAAAGTTCTGAATACCAGCATTAACCTCAGGTTTTCTCCTGGTTCCACTGTAATAAGCCATTAAAAGATGCCTTAGGGGGAAGACTACAAAAAAGCAAAAAATAAACAGAACAAAGTAAACCTAACAGATATGCATGGTTTATAGAATCATTTGGTCTGAGGCAGAGCAAGACGCTGAACGCATCTTACAAGTCTTGGAAAGAAGACTTGTCTTGCTAGCGTTAGCCTCAGGGTCACAAGCTCACGCCGCTGCTTCGCTTTAGATGCCAGAGAACACTTCTCATTACAGCTGTAGCTGCAGCATCCACCAATACGTGTGGGTGTCCATGTGAGAAAGTGTGTATGTGTGTGACTGCTTGCTTTGGTGGCAGAGCAAGACACCAGTTGCTCTAGAAACATCAGTGTGCGTGTGCAGCCTTGGATTACAATTGTCCACGACCACACAACTGACCTTGAGAGTGCTTGTAGCTGCTTGCATGCGCCGTCTCTCTCCCATTTGTCTGTCATGGTGTATTAACCAGCCTCACTGCCGAGTGAAGCGGCTCCTCTCCGTACATATTTACTAGCCGCTTGTTACCACTGCAGGTTTTCTTATTTCGGGATCCAAAACAAAGTCAAACAGATTGAAGCAAACAAATGAACAAAGCAGCAGAGAAGCGTAAAGAAGATTCCAGAGTGGCTCGCATGGTGTGAAGGGAGGCCAAGCCGCTGGCAGGACACAGAGAACTGGGATTAAAACCCCGGTGCTGATGCAGGGTTCTCAGCGCTCATAATCCTGTCTGATTTACAAAAGAATATTAATTTAATCAGCGCCTTCTTTGTGGCTTAGTGTCCTCGAGTGTGGATTCTTTGTGCTGTTTTTCTCTTGCGGGATGTACACTCTAAGGGAAGCCTGTGCTTTGTGCCTGTGGGACCTTCAGGACATTAGCAGAGTGTCATGTTCTTCTTTGTTATTTGTGAACAACCATCTTGATTTCCCACTATGGTACAGCAATGCTCAGTGAGCAGTCCACAAAACTTTGGCGGAGCTGGTAGAGGCTTCAGCAGATACAAATAACTGGAGACACAAAAGCAGTTTTGTGTACAGATAATCTTCCATAAGTCTCCTGCAGCTTCAGTTGGTCATGACCTGAAAAAATTGCTTTAGAATGAGATCCTTGTACTATAGCAGCATATCTCACTAAGAACAGTCAGAGGAATATGAGAGAACCTATAGTTATTTGGATGTAAGGATGTGAGATGTGCTACATGTCATTTACAGTACCTTGTATTTTACCCTAGTCATCATACCTTTTTGGTGTTCTGTGATAAAGCAGACAAGAAGGCTTGCAGCCTTATGTGAGGTTATCCAACTGCTTTCCCTTGCGGGGGGATATTCATTTGCTTCCAGCTTCCCTTTCACCATCATTAACCCTGCCAATGCAGTCCACCACAAATGACACGGCTGGCACACGGGCACAGCATCTCCCTCCAGCTCAGGGCACCGGGGGTCCATTTGACTGGAAGATGTTGATGGAGTGATCCAGAAGCTTGGCCTAGCAGAAAAGAGCAATAAGAGTGTGGCTGAGTGTTTGCAGGCCCAGTCTAAATGTTCTCCCATGTAAGGGAGAGATTATTCTCCTTGTGGAATGTGTTCACCTACCGTTAAAGGCTGATTCCTCTCTTGATTTCTGTCCGCCACATCCTTAAACACTAATGCCTAGTCTGTCAGTCATAGTATGCTGGTTTAACAGGAAATGGTGTTTATGTGCTCACGCGTGTGTGTGTGTGTGTGTGTGTATGTATTGTGTGTGTGTGTGTGTCTGTGTGTAATAGAAAGTCATTATTGTCAGAATTTACCTGAAGCAAATGAGCACCTGTTGTGATTTTGATCAGGTGACAGATGAACCAAACCAGCAACCTTTTTTGTGGCTCTTCTGAGTCTGTTGAGTTGTACCCAGGACCAAGGCCTTTGACGGCTTGCTGGCTTCTTTTCCGAATATATACATTTTGCACTCAAGAATGTTTGTGCATGTGTATGTGTGTGAGCTTGCATATGTGTAGTATTGGTGTGTGTATGTGGTATTGAATGATCTGATGAATGAACCTATGGTGCATAATCACTTCCTCTGTGTAGGGAATGTGGATAAAGTCAATGTTTAATTTATGACTCTCATTGGCTGGTGAACAGATGGAGATCCAGACATCTATCAACACATTGGATCTTGTGAGCCGGTTTAGGAAACAAATTGATCCTGAGGGATCAGCTGTGAGGAGCAAGCGGAAGGACCCCACACACAGCCAGGAGGCACAAAAGAGCAAGCCTCCACCTGTGATCCTTCCAGATGCTCAGGTAAGTGTCAGAGGTAAATACAGGTAACAACAAAGGGGAAACTGTAGCTCACATACAGACATCAACTCACATGCACAGGTTAGCTATATAGGTAAATATAGATGTTACACAACATATCCATTTACAGTACATTAGCTGATAATATACATTCTGACCACCACAGGTTTTTCCAGAGCAATTCAGATACTAAAGGATTCACTGGCCATGAAATCACACAAGATACAAACCAACAACCCCAATGCTACGAGTCTAATGGCTTGGTCACTACCCATCTTCTCTGTTTTGTTTGTCGTAGACATCCTAGCAATAGCAGCATAATGGAGAAAAGACACTTTATTTACTCCACAACCACACAAGGTGGGAAGAAGTGTCAGGTTAAACAGCTAGGGCAGATATGTTTTAACAGGCAGCATCTGGGTGGATGTAGTCCTACAAATAATATTTTACCAGGCTCCATGTCCCAACCAACCAAGCCTGTATGTCACAGCTTTTAGGTTTTGATGATGAGGAAACGGACGAAGAGAAAGAAGTGGAGGAAGAGGATGAGTCTGAACCGGATGAGAGAGCCAACAGTCCGGCCCTTCTGCGTGGGGTGTTTGATGAGGAGGAGTCAAAAAGATCCTTCCAGGAAGCACTGAGGGAGTGGAGAAGGAAGAGAGGGGCTGCACAATCAAAGCCAGAGGAGGAGCAGGAGCCGAAGCCAGAGCTGGATCTGGTGCCTGAACTGAAGCCAAAGCAGGAGCAGAAGCAGGAGCTGGAACTGAAGGAGGATTCGGAGCCTGATCTTGAGCTAGAGCAGGCTGGGAGGCCAATCAAAGCCCCGACAGGTAGTACAGGAACCCTGCGATACTGGTAGAGACCAGGATGGGAAGGGGGGGGGGTCATTTGCATTCATTAGGCTAGTGCTGTTGTTTACAGAGCACCACATGGTACTCTTTTTTACAGATTAGGTTTCCTAAGCCTGACTAAATACCCTGCTGACAGCCAGGTGATATACCTGTGATTGCCTGTACCTGGTGAGGTTGCATCTGTTAAGGATATGCTGGATACTATATATAACTGAGGCATGACAGCATCTGCACTCAGGTTTGGAAAAGGTCATATTTATATTCTCTGATGCTGCCTGTTGTCACTTTGCTGTGTGTTTGCTGTCAGGAGGTGACACAAAAGGTACAGTTGTGAAGGGATACATCTGTGTGTAGGAGGTTTTTGTCGGTAATAGGAAGTATAACTGCTGTTTGATGTTCTGGCTTTGGCCACATTCCCTTGACTCCATGAATGTTTGTAATGAGCCAGGAAATCAGAACACATTTAACTTCAACAATGGCAGAGGCAAGATTTTTGATGTTAAGCATATCGAGCTGAATATAAAAGCCAGATTTAGAGGCTTGTGATCCACTGACCTGAAGACTTTGATGTAGAGTCACCCTAGAATGAGACTGCATTGTGTCTGTCACCATGTTTCTGATTTGGATTGCTGTATAGTCATGGCTATGTAAAATATAATATTTTTTCACAGTGGTGTAAAATGATTGTAGCTTTTGCTCTGCCTTCAGACAATCATTTGTTCTCATCCCCTTTTTCTCCTCATTGTAGTGTGCTTGCTGAGATGAAAAATGCTTTTTAAGGAGAGAGTTTTTGCCTGCTTTGATTTAATGTGTTTTTTCCCTCTTGTCACAAACAACATTGCATTAAGGATTTTTCTTGTTATGAGAGCAGTAAGTTTGTCCCTGTAGACAATGTAGGCTCATTCCTATATCGCTCATGGCACAAAACAACAGTGAGCCACTTACACACAACACAGGGTTCAGGTGACTGGATTCCCACAGACGTATTTCAGATTCAAATTCCCTAAATCAATTAACGGTGCAGTTTATTCACTCTCTCTACTGTGATTTCTCCTCCTCTGACTCACATATGTGTCCGTCGCAGTTAATTTTTCATTATGTAAGATTAGAAAAGAAGCAGTATTGCAATGGTGTACACTGGTGGAAGTGCCCCGGGCAAGTGTTGGCTTTCACTCTCTCTCTGGGCCGCTCTGTGCGGTGAAAAATGCTTACCGCCGCAGTAGTGGGTAAAGCACGGGCCCCAGCATATTCAGATAATGACTCTTGTGTTTGGGAGAGTTCCACTACACCAAAGCTTAAGTGCTTGCACACAGCAAAAAATGCTGTGGAAGCTGCACCCTACTTGAGGCGAACACTGCACATTTTGCACTGTTCTGCCAGCTGCCTGGCTGTTCTTAACACCTGCTCCTGCTCTTGTGCTGTGTTTCTGTGGGACATTTCACCGTTTTATTTGCTTGATAGCCATTTTGCTGCTAGTTTAAGGAAGTGCTATTCCAAATATAGAGCCAAATTATGTTGTTGGTCAGTAGACTCTGGGAATTGTTTCTAGCCCAAGGTTGGATACGGTACATGGTTAAGAGGAGGACCACTCCATGGAAATTGGCTTAGCTTGGCTGAGGTTGGTTAAATTCTTCCACTGAATAAAGATTACATTTAGGCCTTAGCTTCAGCCTGTATTTCACATACCATCTTCTTATGATCTGAGGTTCAGTAGATACAGATTCTGTAGTGTGTTGTGTGAATTAACTCCAGGGCAGAGCCAGCTCACCACCTTGTGGAGTCAGAGCACACCCTGTGACCACATGGCCACTGAACAACACATCCACCAGGTGTATCTAAAGGTTTCTTATTCCCTCCTTTCAGCATCCACTGAGGTTTTCGGGACACAGGCTGACTTCCAGACAAGACAACAGCCAATCACGGTTGAGTTCAAGGAACACGGCCTGAGTTACATGGAAAAGCTCCTGCTCAAGAAACACAGAAGGTGAGATGGACACCCAGGAGAAGTGCTGTTTCCCTCACACAGAACCTATATGGCCAAGCCAGGGGAGCCAAAACTATGGGCTGACTGATGTTTTTTTGGACAAAACAATGATAAATATTTTTGCGAGGACAAGCCAGACCTTAACTAATTAACCTGACAGCATGTTCTTTTAACTGACATTTTGAGAGAAAAAGTGAAAGTACATCAACTGTAATTAAATTAGAATAACAGTATTCGGTAATTGCATAGACCCGTCTCAGTAAATAACAAAACTGAACGGGGGCTGTGTCTGACGAGACAAACTTTTATTGCGTCTGTATTATGTTGCATTATGTTCCAATTTGTTTTATGTTTATCAAACAGAAATGAAAGGTACAAAGTATTGAATTAAAAAGAAATATCATTAAGAAAAAGTTTTTCCCGCAAACATCTTTTCAGCCAGTGATACTATAATTGATTAATACAATGGTCCTCTGGCTCTGGTCCTACCCTGCAGGGGAGGCTGGGTGTAAGGCTAGAGGCTGTAGGAGATTTGAGGGCTGTGGCTGATAAAGGTTTGAAGCTGTGGGGTCCTTGAGGTTTTGTTTGTTTGTGGTTTGTTGGAGACTGTGGGATGGTGGAAAATGTGGCCGGGGAAGCCTGGAGCCTTCCTGCACATTATGACGGTGGGAGTTTGGACACTGCGGCTTAGGGAGGCTGGAGGTTGTGGCTGTGGGAGTTTGGAGGATGACGGGGTTAGAGGCAGAGGGCTATACAAAAAGCAGTAAGGGAAACTTTATGCTTAATTTACAGTTTCTCAGAACAATCCTATTGAGTTGATATACTATGTCATATTTCATTATCCAGCTTTTCTTTTACTTCTTACATGTTCATTTGATCAGGTACAGTACAGTAGGTGCAGTCTTTCTATATGTGCACTCTCAGTGTCATGCTTGCCCAGGGAATTGTTGTTGTCATTAATGCAGTGGCCCCAAAAGTGTTATTTAAAAGGTCAGTTTATACCTGAGCCTCCAGGTGAGAAAATGGGTTTTCTTAATCCTGTGGCAGAGAGAGGAAATCAATGGCAAAACTCAACAGTAGTAGATGCACATCTGCATTCTGAAATGTACACAGTTTCATATTCCCAGAGTTTACCCTATTTATCTAAAGTCAGGAAAAGTTCATCTTGTCGTATTTTCCCATATCTTTCCCCTTCAGTGTAGCTGCTGCTTACATATCTAAATCCCTGTGGTAAACAGTAACGGTGTGGCAGGCATGTTTTACTTATCTATGGAAGGGGACTTAAAAGGGCTCGATTTTTTAGAAAATAATGGAAAAAAGAGCCCTTAAACCTATTTTGTTCTGTAATCCTATTTACTCCATTATATTTTGGGGATCTTTTTTTCTCTCTTTCAGAACGCCGATTGAAGAGTATCGACCGCCGTCGTTTGCTGGCTCCTATCAGGAATTGCAGATGGATACCAGCAGGTTGACAGATGAGGAAGGCCCAGGCCTGACAGGTTCATTTCACTTTCACCTATACTAGAAAAGAGTTTAGGGAGCACATACTCCCCTCCGCTCCGGACTGGTTCCACTTGGGCAGTCAGTCATGCCTGTCCGTGTCTGATTTGAATCCATCAGCCTCAACCGCTGAAGTCTAATGAGTAAGTGCTAATTATTTAAGGTGTGGCAGAAGAGGGGAAGGGATTCAGGTGGCAGGGCATGAGTGAGGCAGTGACAGGTGGGGCGTTAGGCCTGGAACCCGTCCATCAGTGAGCAGTGTGTACCCTTACTGCCGTCCCGCAAGGCGACAGGCACAGGATGGCTCGGTCTGACTAGCTCAGAGCCACAGTGACAGGTTTTGCCACAGTCACTGATGCCGGTGAGTGGGTGCGCTGAAACCTCAGTTGGCGTTACCTCTATGGCAGATCCGCTCTGCCCCCTTAAATCAGCTACTGTCTCCGCTGTCAGAAACACATCGCTGCCACACCACAGCCTGACTGACTTGACACGGCTTAGGTTTCAAGGCTGATTTTGAAATAAATTTCGTTAAGGTCAAGTTTTTTTTTTTCAGGCTGACAGCCTATCCTACAAACCCATCAGACCAAAAAAGTTACATTTCATAGAGCAGGTTTCCAGTTATTTCTGCCATAAATGTTTTAGAGTGTAACTTTTTTGAACATTGAAGAGGACTGATTTTATTCTGAAATGTATTCAGTGTGTATGAATAATAAATACGTGTGGGATACGGTGTTGGCACTGTACTACTCTGTGTGTGTTTAACTTTTCAGAGCTGTCAGACTTTGTTTCCTGCTGATCTTTGCTGCTCTTTTTTGTAGACGCAGAGAATAATATGCATCCCATCACCTCAACATGGTTGTAATGAGTAGTAATATGCTACATAATGTAGGGAATAAGAGATGTACTGATTTGTCTGAGCCGAGTAGCCTGGTAGCTGCTCATGGTCAGTGTAGTTGGCCAGCTCCTTACATAAGTCAAGCTGTCTCTTTCTCTCTGACCTCAGATAACAGCTAACACAGAGCACCGCTGTATAATAGTGATAGGTAGTTGAGTAAATTCTGGGGATTTTGTATTTCACTGGCTGCGTGCTTTGCAGCTGAGGAGATGGAGATGCGAAGGTACTGCGCCTCGCTCTTTGCCACCACGACCACCCCTGCCAACAGCAGCGATCAGCATGACCACATGACTCAATCATGTCTCAGCATTGTGGAGTTAGATGAGGTGAGCGAGAGTTATAATCGCACCCCTTCTCTCGTAGTTATGATGAGAGGTCTTAGGTTCCTGTGCGTGATTTTGTCTTCATAAAAGCTCCCTCACCCTCTCTTGCTCTCTTCCAGAGGTAATTATATTAATAAAGTGTGATATTGTTTCCTCACTGAGGGCATTGTAATCTGTAATGTTCCTTTTAAATGAATATAGCCACGTGTGGACGTCAGAATTACTGTCCGTGTATTTTTATTGCAGATGGCTGGGGACTCAGCTGTACTGAACAGCACCTTTACTGCTGAACTGGAAACAGACAACGATGTGTAAGAGGCATAATTAAACCTCTCCCACTGACTTTCACATTATGTGCATCACCTTGACGTAATGACACCATGTGCAATGAGGCTTTGATTGTAGGGTGGAAATAATTTAAACTTGTGAAATAATTTAAACCTCTGTCCAGACTCAATCTAACAGCAGTGTCCCTAACTTTGAGTTAGTTACCTTAAGGACTTTAAGGAAAGTTACCTTAAGGAGTACAGTTAGGAAGGCAGTTGCAATTAAATTGAATCTGGACCATAGTGGGAACATTTTTCTCTTTTATGATATGACAACTTTAGTTCAAGTAACTCAAATTGACCAAGTACTGAATGCTGAAACATGGTTCTCAACTAATGTCCAAGTAATGTAGGTCCTTGTTTTTTTCAAAAGGTTGACAGGGGCTGAAGGTATGACTACTATCGTTGTCCAGGAGGCGGGACACCAGGAGACCAAGATAATCAAAGATCCACGACACTCTGATGTTCCCTCCACTCCCTTACAGAGACCTTCCCTGGCTTTCAACCAACTACCAAGACCCCTTGGGTCCCAGTCGACGACACTCCAGTCACCAAGAGCTACTCTGTCCTCTCCATTACGATCTCCTCAAATGGCACCTTCCCCTGGACACTTCACATCCCATTTGACCCAGTCATCACAAGTCCCCTTGTTGCCAACCTCAACACCACCATCCCCCCTCTCCTCCAGGTCCCCACTCACCAGGGTCCACCTGTCCCACCAGTTGACTGGGTCACTACAACTGGATAAATCACTGACTGGGCCACCTCGTTCTCCCCTAATTGTGAGACACTCGCCACAAGGCTCCCTGCCCTCCAAGTCTGTATCAGCTGGGTCACCACCACCTGAAGTCTCCACTCGGCCCAAATCAAATGGATTGCGTCAACTAACTCCTCCGTCCTCTGGGTCAAAATTAAGCGGATCACTTCTTCAGCCTGAATTGCTCTCATTGGCAAAATCAACCGGGTCTCCAACCCCTCCACCTGGACTGTTGCCTCGGCCTAAATCAGTCGAGTCGTCACCACCAACCTCCCTAACCTCCAGGTCCGAATCAACTGGATCACCACCACCTGAACTGTCCTCAGGATCCAAATCAGCCGGATCACTTCCACTTGAATTAGTCTCCAGGTCCGAATTAACCACATCACCTCTGCTTGAGCTGCCCTTCTTTCAAAAATCAACCAGGTCGCCGTTGCCTTCATCTGGACTATTTCCTCGGCCTAAATCGATCGAGTCGTCACCATTAACTCCCCTGTCCTCTAGGTCTGAATCACCTCCACCTGAACTGTCCTGTCAGCCCGAATCAACTGGGTCTCCTCCACCTGAGCTGTCCTCTAGGCCCAAATCAACTGGGTCACCTCCCCCTGAACTGTCCTCTAGGCCCAAATCAACTGGGTCACCTCCATCTGAACTGTCCTCTAGGCCCAAATCAACTGGGTCTCCTCCACCTGAACTCGCCACTAGGCCCAAATCAACTGGGTCATTTCTGCTTGAACTGTCCTCTAGGCCCAAATCAACTGGGTCATTTCTGCTTGAACTGTCCTCTAGGCCCAAATCAACTGGGTCACCTCCACCTGAACTGTCCTCTAGACCTAAATCAAATGGGTCACCTCCACCTGAACTGTCCTCTAGGCCCAAATCAACTGGGTCATCTCCGCTTGAACTGTCCTCTAGGCCCAAATCAACTGGGTTTCCTCCACCTGAGCTGTCCACTAGGCCCAAATCAACTGGGTCACCTCCACCTGAGCTGTCCGCCTGCCCTCCCTGCCTGCCCCAACCCAAATCATCTAGGTTACCTTCACCAATTCTCCTGTCCTCTAGGTCTACACCAGTCAAATCTCCTCCTCTGGAACTGTCCTCCAGGGCCAAATCGACCAAGTCACTCCAACTTGAACTGTCCTCCAAGCCCCCATCGAGCAGGTTGCCGCAACCCCTCACGTCACCTGACAACCTGTTATTGGTTACATCTCAACAACCTACCCTGTCCTTGACGGAGCACCCTCAGTCTGTCCTGCCTTTGACTGAATCACCTGAACCCCCTCCCTCCCCATCAGTGTCAGACTGTTCACTGAGTCCAGCCTGGTCAGCCAGATCCAGATCAAGGTTGATTGAGTCACCAAGGAGAAGTCAGTCAGGTGAATATTACTAGGGTCAGCATTCAGATTTTTTAAGATCAAGTGAGTATGAATTGAGACTCAAGTTATGTTATGGTTATGTTATCACTTAATAGCCAAAAACTAAAATGAACTTAAAGTACCCTGATTATAACAATTTCATATACATTTTTGTGCTAATTTCAAGCTGAGTCACTTTGACTTGTAAGTTTAGGCTTGCTGCATCTCCAGGATTATTTCTAGAATGTTATTCCATGTTTGATTTTTGGTGTTTATTCCTATGGAATGTTGAGGCAATGACAGTGAAGGAGCTGGTTAGGCTCTAATACTTTTCAGCTGAGTCACTTGGTAAACCACACCAAACAGCAAAACTGTCCAAATCTATTGGCTGAAAACAATTACATATTTATAATGACGATGTTGTTTCCTTGATCATGTTATCGGCACAAAGCAGACTTTGGATGTTGACTTGTAGCAAAGAATTAATCAGGTGGCATGCATTGTCAGGTTCACAATTTGGATATTAGGAGGTCAAGGCATCAGCTTCATGTTTAACATTAAATTAGTAAAGCTGTGTATTGCTAACAGGTTGGCAAATTTCATGGGTGGCCAAAACAATTTATCAAAATTATGCTGTTTTTCAGTGCCTTGGCACTAGATGTCCTTTTTACACTCATTGTAAACGCAGTTGTGCATTTGCTTAGCGTTTACATTTTTTAATTGTTTTTTAACACCAATTGAACATCAAGCTTGCAACACTGTAACAACCTCTGTACTCATGTGGGAGTACAGGCAAAGCACATGCATGCCTCTGATACATAAGCAAGCCAACATTACCCCTTTTTACTGTCCAAGTCCCACAGTGCACCACAAGCTAGACACTGAACAGAGGACAGGCGCATCATACTGTTGGTATCTTGAGTACCTCACACGTACCTGAGTGAGTTGTAAGGTGCTCCAGTGGTGTCATGATCGAACCCCGGCTGACCTAGCCATGCTTATCCCTGGCAGAACAAAGCCAAGCTGTTTCGCTGCTGTGCGCACCTTCACATCGTTGGCGGATGAAATGGCTAATTTCAACCCTGGTCATTGGGATAAACCTGTACCAGGAACAAATGCCTTTCACGTCTGAGCGGCCCATGTCTGAACGTTTTTGTCTGAGCATTTTTAGCACAAACTGAGTTGTAGAAACGCCCAGGCTGCTCCTGCCATTACATTACAAATCACAGCAAAACTAGCAGGCTAACCACCAGAAACAAATGTGCCAACTTGTATGGCATTAGAGGCAGTCATTACTGTAATTCATGCTCAATGCAGACGCAGGAAAAACTGTCCAGTGAGTTTGATTATGGCAGTAAAACGTGTTTCTGCTCTGCTGTTGACGCTAATTCAAGCGTAGCAATAAAGAAAAGATCCGATCGATTATGGTTTTAAGTAAACATGCAGCGTAGTGTAATGCAAGGCAGGGATGTAATTACGCGTTGAGAAACGGCCTGTACTGCATTGGCATTGCAACGACAGAGTCTGCAATCCGTTTGTTTGGTAGGGGTCAGCCGCTATGTCATGGAATCACTTCAACTAAAGTTTGAGCAGCTCAGTTGGAGGTCGTAAGATACAGAATAGTGATAACCATTATTAATGCATTAGGGAAAGAGGAAGAAAGGGAGATGTAGCCTGATTGCTTAGTGCAGCATATTATATAAACCAGATCTGCTCTTAACACCGAGAGTCTCAGAATCCCCTGCAGAGCGTTCTCCCTGTAATCCTTTGAGAAGGCAGGAGCATGGACTGCTCATCGCACAGATCTGATTTCCCCCTTTCTCTCTCGCTCTCCTGTGTCTTTTCCTTTTTCTAATGGCCTGTAGTTTCCTGCAGTGAGATGTCAAGCAGCAGCCTGGAGCTGTCGCCCTGTCGGGGCGATTCCCCAGGTGAGGGGATGAGCGGCCAGCCCCGTCTGCAGGGCCTGACGTGTGGAGAGGAGACACGCATGTTTTCCTGGTCTCCCAAGGTGCTGATGGTGCCAGACTCAGCCTCCACTTCAGGGAGTGATTTGGATCCGGAGCTCGAGACAGGGACCACCGGCGAGCTGGGCCTTTTCCCAGAACCGTCCCGGGTACAGGGCTGACCACACTCAGATACATTTACACCGCAGACACATGCACCTGCTCTCCTGACCTGAACATCCACAGAGACAAAGCCGCTGCAGAAACACATTAACAGTTTTAAAGGTCAAAGTTTGTTACAATATTGTAATACATTGCTGAATGTTTTACTGAACCAATTTAGGTTTAGTGCCTTTTTCAGAAGTCCAGCAGCTGCAGTGTTTTTCCCTCTGGAATCTGAACCTATTGAAAAGTCCAGTGATCATCTCAATGTGCAGGGCTCAAAACACTGCCTAGCAGTATACTGTGCCACATCTCTAGAGGTGCAGAACAAAGGCAGTTCTGATTAATTATCTAATCAGTGCCATGAGCATGGGAAAAGTGACATATGTATATATGTGTATGTATTATTTATCATTACAGATGTGATAGGTAATTAGATGGACAGTATAGACTGAATTGCTCCCATGGAAAATATGGCTACAACCTTAACTCTCAAGAATGTCTAAGGTATTAGGGTGTATATCTCACAAAAACAATAAGTCAGTCTTATTCCATTTGTCTGAGTACTAACACACATGTCACATGCCAGCCAGCTCACTGTTGCAGTAGTTTTGTGAGTGGGCCACAAAGCTCTGGATCTTCAGAGACAGCACCCAACATGTCCACATTTTATTCATTCTGTCATTCATGGATTCATTTATTCATTTACTCACCAGGATCTGGCAACCCTTATGGGGTAGGTTAAAAATGACTTTCTATGAGTAAATAATCTAGTATGTGGGGGCTGCCTTATGAAATCCATCCCCTTGCTGTTATTTAAGGGAATTTCAAACTCCAGTTCAGTCTGTGGACAGGTCACGTTTCATTGATCCTTGATGTTGATCTGCCCATTAGTCTCAAGCCTCAAGTATTTCCACGTCCATTCATTCAACAGCATGCAGAGGTCAGAGTCGTGGAGTTATCACCTCCGCCTACTGCAGCAGATACAGTTCCATCAGGATTATTGTTATTAAAGTTGAACATACCCAAGCAGCCTCATAATATGTCATCACTGACAGAACTCACAGCAATTTAAGCGACATCTTCCAATATGTGACCCACGCAAGGATCTGCACTGCAGTTGTAAACCTGTTAAAAGAGTAAAAATCGCTTGAATGTGCCTAAATAAGTATATTCTCGTGATCCTTGCTGATGCATACTGGTTACTGACGCATTGTCAGTTCGCTACAAGAGCTAGACAGCTGGACATAGGTGAACAATGAGCTGTTCAACATCAAAAATTCTGGTATTTTAGTGACCTTATCAATTGGATATGGTTCATATTCAGTTCATTAAAAGTACACATTTCTCCCTTTTTCTATTATGAAATTGCCACACAAGAACGGGAGTAAAATTCATTTCAAAGCCAAAATTGTCCAACCTTGATTTAATGATGCAATCCCTGATTGTGCAATGGGGACAAAAAGCAGCAGCAAAAGGTTTATTAAATACCTGAAATTAAAGGTCTGATCAGAGACGGCTGTTACCTTTGGCTTTGTCTGCACGTCAGAAAGGCATGTTCCTGTGGCTGCAGTGGATTAATTATGTTTAAAAATGAGAGAATACAGATCTTGTAATCACCAGAAATTGAAAATTTCTGGTTTCTTTTCATATGGACATACAATACGATTCTTACTTTTCTGCTCATTCTGTCCTCCTACTCTGCAAAGCATGGCCAGATTGTTATTTTGCTCTCTTTCTCTCTCGCTCTTTCACCGCCTCTCTCTCACCTCTTTAGACGCTCCGGCTAGCATGCAAATAGCCTAATCCAGGTTTTTCAATCTGCATGTCTCTGGGGAGAGCAGTGTGCAAGCCAGCACTTCAGAGATGTAATCCGTACTGATCTGCCCAGGTATAATAATATGGCCCTTTCTCCCTCCTTTCCTCTTTTCCATCCCCAGACCGTGCATAGCCTCGCCTACAGAGAGCTGGCCCCTCCGAACCAGTACCTGGGTCTGGATGGGTTCCTCACTTTGGGCGTGGAACTGGGCTTGGTTCGGCCCAATTCCCTTCCCATGTGCATGTCCCAGGAGGGCGAGGACACTATGGTGCACTTCAACATAGGTTAGTGTGGAGAACACACCCATATCTTTACAATTAAATAGAATTTATGTAGCTCTTTGCTACGCGAGATTCATAAAACCGTTAATGGATTGCAGTATTTGACAAATAGCAATAATAAAAAAAAGAATGTGGGCAGAAGACTTGTAGTAGCAATCAGCTGAGAAGGGAAAGGATTTTTGTGCTATGCACTATGTACTGTATGTAATCAGTGAGCAGAAAACCATGGAAACACAAGAACTGCGACTACAAGTGCTCCACCAGAAATTTGTTTCCCTCATGTCATCTTGCTTCAGTAGATGGTTTTATGTTGTCTTCACAGTCGGGGTCGTACCAATATCCTCCCCACCCGCATTCCCTTTTCAGCTTTGTTCACCTCTACTTCCTAGCATACAGTCAACAACATGCAAGTGCCTGCGCAGGTAGTGTGCACGTATTGACAGGATGTAGAGTAAGTCCAAGACCAACAGGCTCTGAAGGCCAGCACAGCCTTCCTGTCACACTACATATTGTGCAGTATTGCTGTAAAACGTGCTGTATGTGAGAAAGATATTAGGGCTTGGGATCAGGCGGTGACCCTCATAACTAAGCTGTAAGCATCTGTGGACAGATGTAGGTCTGTAGGTATAGGATGCACATCCATGTGTCTTTGCATGTCTGTCTAAACATATGAATATTAATGAGCTGGCAGTACTTGTACAAATTGTTGATTCTACATGATTGACAATATTGTTTTTTGTGTCATCAGGTACAGAGAGTATAGCATCTCACTAGCGACTATTCACATTATTTTGGAGACTGTTTCACCAGGCTGCTGCTTATTGAGATATTGTTACACAGAGATTAGTTATTTACTAATCTAAGCAGGTCAAAATACCCAGAATATTCCAGTATATGTGTGTGGTATTTTGCGACTTATCACAGCTGTGTTTGCTCCTTATCAGCACAGGGGCCGTGTTCTTCTCCTTAACCCGTGCCTGCTTTCCTCTACTTCAGCTGTTAATAACTGATAATACTGTGAGTTATATTCGTCTGTGTGTCTGTTGCATCTTGATTTATTTTCCAGTTTGCTCAGTTCCCAGATCTACCAGAATAGACCAAGTGGACTTGCTTCGTTTGTCTTTGATTTCCATCAGGGGAAAGAGGGGACATTTTACACTCTTTAACTCAGAGATGTGGTGGTTTATTTTAGATCCTCACGAGCAAATCGCTTATCACTGAATAAGGTGTTCCATTAGTACATCTCTCTATCTTGGTTTGAGCATAGCTGATCATTGGCTCATAGCTTCTGCTATTATCACAAGAGGTAGTTTCTTTTCTATTGCCAAAGCATCATTTCTCTTCCGCTGAAGTTGTATCCACCATAACTTATATTGGTTGTATGAAATATGAGAAGCACTCTTGACATTTTGTATGTCAGAGCACTATATCAAATGAAATATTAGGGCTTGACTGATTTAGATAAAGGTGACAATCTAAAAGATTATAAACAATAGCACTCACAGAAACTATTTCTGTGTCTGCATTTCTTTTGCATTGAGGAAGAATACCGTATCCCTATCATATACACAAACACTCCCACACATACTGTACATACACACCCACCCCCACTCACACATGCATATGTGCTTAAACACACATGCAAAACACAGCCTTTACATGCAATCTCTATAAATAAAACATGCAAAAAATATTAACTGTTACACAGTATTATTTCCAGCATGGACATAGCTTCACAGCAACAGCAAACCACAAAAGCATAAAACAGCGGCTTACATAACACACAGTCTAACCACAGTAATGAACCCTCGTGGGACCTGACGGACTGTTGGTTGTGTTCAGTGTCCAGTGCACTAGAGCACTGTTATATTATGCCACAAAAGGAACAGTGGTATCCCACAGGAGAGGCCACATGGTCCCCTGCAGCTGATCCAGGAAAAAAAAAACCCAGAACAAATCTGGGATATGAAGTCCACGCCAGAGTATTCAGTATGGGCAAAACCTTGACACAACATCAGGGAAAAGGGAATGGGAAAGAAACCTGACAAAACTGCATGACACTGGGACAGAGTTTCATGAGTGAGCATCTTGCGAATGGGCAGCAGCAGTTATTGGTGACAGCTGGAGCCTTGCATTTCCTGTGACTTGATTTTGCAGTTGCAATTCAGTCCTCCTGCACCAAGGTGCTGATGCAGACACCTCATGAAGCTACATTGCATGCAATCATTCGGTTGCAGTAATTTAATGACCTCCGGCAGTCATTTAATTCCCATCAAAGGAAGGAGATGTCTGTTGTCTATTAAATATGAACATTTGATTAATTTAATATAATCTGTTCATGGTATAGATTCATGTTTCACTAAACACAGTGTAAGATGTGATCATTTTTTAATTCAGCTTTAAAATACTGTATGTATTTATATGCTATTGCATGGTTGAGAACTAGGGTTAGCTTCATGTTCTATTCATGGTTTAAAACTATATATGCATACAACATTTGAAACATTTGTGATGCATAACGATATCTCAGTGGGCAACAATTATTCTAGATACCGTGTTTTATAAACATGCAGACTGTGCCTCTCAAAGACAGGGTCATGGTAGTGATGAATGTTGGAAATTGTATTTGAACTTGCTCTGTCAGCATGGAATTTCCTTTGAAACCTGAAATAAGATAACTGAAGCAAATCAGGATGTTCTTCTGCTCCGAATGTAATCCTGTAGTATTTCAGTTTCTTCTTTTGTGTTTGTCTCTTCACATTATGATTTTAGACCTCAGAACCAGTCTAGTGCTCTTGTCACCACAGTACATTCTTTTTCTGTGTAAATATTGTATACGTGATACGTGATCTCTCCTTTGCTCTCAGGACCTGAGTACTGGAGGCCCAGCACCAGCTTCAGTGACTTCTCAGATGAAGAGCTTGTCAATGATATTATGAGCAGCCAGCCAATCAGAACCTCTCCACGTGCAGCCACACCCAGCAGGGCTGGATTTCCTGTGCAGGGGATGAGGTCATCAGGTAATGAGGCCATCCCACCTTTCTCTCACCTGTCACCTCACTGTTTTTGCAGTGACCAAAATGATATTAAATGAGACAGGTCTGGGTACACTTGACATACAGTTAACAGATGGACAAAGTGCACTTGAGGGTCCATCTGTCATGTGGTGCAGTATGGTATAGTATAGATCAATGTGGATATATTACACAGAGTGTATGCACTATCTAAGTATTGATACAGTATGCCTGTTGTCCTGCTCTCCACCTCTAAAAGCACCTTGTTTCCTTGTAGTCCCTCTGTCTTCAGTGTCAAGATGAGATGTGTGAGATATAAAATGAAACACTCAGAGTAGCTTCTTTTTCAACCAAAAAGTAGTGCTTCATAGCAGCATTCACATTCTCAATCCTTTTCCCCTCCTCTGAAGACAAAGCAAACACTCTCTGAGACTAAATCAAGATTTATGGACCTGAACGTGCTTAATATTTTATGCTGGACACCTGCCTAATACATTCTGAGTGAGACTAAACAGACTTATCACACAATGCTTAATCCACCTTACCAGACACTGCCTTACTCATGGCTCCAAAGTAGGTCATTAATAAGGAAGGATACTTAGACAAATAAGCAGAAGAGAAAATGATTTCCGTAAGTGAAATATGTTCTCTGATTGACATTACTGTACTGGTGCAACCTATTTTTGCCGTCTCGGTTAATGTGCTTGCGGTTCCTCTATAAGGAAGGATATCCTGGCAGCAACGCTGGAGGTTTCGTAAAAAGATTATGCTGTGCAGGACCTGTTCCAGGCTCACGTCTGTTCCCCTGCCTGTCATTCGGAGGCCAGTGAAAAATAATCTGTTTACGGCGTGACAGGTCTAATTTCTCCTGGTGCAAATCAAACCACCAGGCTAACCCCCCGCCCCCGGCCCCCCGCTGGGGCCTGAACTGCTGCCAGCTGACGGGCAATCCTTTCTCGGGCCTTGACTTTTGTCTCACCTTGCTCAAAACCACTTCATTAGACAATCCACATCTTTTGCATGACAGGTGCATATTAAAAGACACGGCCAAAAAACCTGATTATTCAAAGTTCCCAGAGCCACACTTTGACACATATCCCAATTACTGATTTTTTTTTCAATTACCCCTAATCACTGCTATTGCCATGTAACATATTTTAATCAAAATGAGTTGATTTGATCCCATTGAATGGTCCAGTTGTGACTGAAAGTATCCCATTGCACACACTGCCAATGCTGTAACATGGTTACTGTCTGAAGAAGGCAGAGGGCCCCCTGAAACAGCACAGACACAGTCAGAACTAGGACTGTCACATGTGACCAGTGACTAACTCCATTTCATTCTGTATGAAGTGGTCCTCAGACTGAAGAGCAAAGGCTTTTACTAGTGTGGAATAGTACGTTTTGACTTCCTTCTGTACCTCTCTGCTCTCCTCCCTCTCCCTCTGTTTCTCTGTGCGGGCCAGTTGGGGCTGGAGCCCAGTCTTGGTCAGGAAGGAACACCCCCAGGTCCACCAGGCCAATGAGTTCAGGCGCCCGCTCTCAGTCCAGTCCTCTTCCCCGGCCCTTGTCCCGGGCCGCTCAGGAGATTCTGGAGATTGAGTGTGTGGACAGGATGGAGAGTGAGGACCCTCACGTAGGGGAGGAGGAGGACCGCCAGGCTCTGGCCAGCCTGGAGGAGGAGTTCAGACTGATGAGCAGGGGAGGAGGTCAGTTTTACACTGTGCTGGAAATTTTTACACTATCACTTATTTGTTCAGTAAATCCCCATACCCAGGGATATTCACGTCTCTTATGTATCCCTTTCAAACCAATATTCCTCTACTTCTTCACATGTCTCTTGGAAGGAAGAAAGGAGACTTACTTGGGACTACAGCCAAGGATCTTCTGGTCACTAATTAGTATGAGCATAGCGTTTTACCAGAATCATTTAGTCAATATTAATTATTACTGTATACATACTTATACATTTCCCTTCAATGAGGGTATCTTCTAAGCAAATGGGTAATAAAAGTTTTATGTAGCAGCCTTAAATACAAAGCTGTATTAAGGTCAAGCCAAATGCCATATTTTCCTCCCCTGAGGAGGCTAAACATGAGCTGTGGTAAAAAAGCACTGCAGTTAAAAAGCCTTTGTGGTACAAAATGTGACATATGAAGTTGAGCAGTGTAATGATGATATAATGAAGTAATACAATGATGTCACTGAGCTTTCATCTCTGGTGTAGCTACACCATCGTGTGACCCCCTGTCACCACCTCACCCCGGAGGAGTAGTGGAAGCGCGTAGGAGGACGAGAGGCTCCAAGCGGTGCGTATCTGTAGCCACAGAAAGTAGGCTCATTAACACCAGCTCATTAACACACTGCATACGCATAGCGTTTTTCACAGCATATCCGTTATATAAAAACAAGTTGGAATCGTAAGAAACTGTGGAGATCTCTGTAACCACTGGTGTGTTTTGGGAGCAGCAGAGTAAGCATTTTATGCTTCTCGAGGTATTCGTGCAGTGTTAATATCTGGCAGCCTTTGAAAGAGATTCTGTAATGTGCTGTCAGTGGAGGCAAGCCAAGCTACTGGGGGTGGGGTTGGCTGCCTGACCTCGGCTCTCTCCCACACGCCCTCGAACCCGTCTCTCTGCATCGCTCTGTCAGTCGGAGCACCCACGTGTTCCGTCTCTTCACTGCCACCCGTGCCTGCTTGAACCCCTCCATCAGATCCTTCTGCCTTCATCTCAGCGACCTCTGACCTCTCCCATGTCCCTTTATGTAGTACACTCTTTCAGCTTGTGTGCCTATACATGCCTGTTTTCACTCAAACCCCCTGAAAAAAAACAGAATCCCTGCTATGTTGAAATACCCAGAAAAGTCACTCTCGGCTGCGGAAAGAAAAGAAAAGTTTCAACTCGGAGTGTGCATATGTCTTAGCGTGTTCCTGAGTTTATGTGCGCTTGAACAGAATGAGCGTGTGGATGGCTCGTGTTGGTCTTCCTCCCGATTTTAGCATGTATAAATGCCTTGGCGTTTTTCACAATGCCGGTAAATCTCCCTTTGATTTCCATTTGATGTGAACGTGTGAGTGTCTGTGTGACAGGGAATGTATTCGGTGTATTTCTCTGATTGTACGTGCGCATGAGAAAGA
This sequence comes from Megalops atlanticus, assembly GCA_019176425.1. Classification (NCBI taxonomy): domain Eukaryota; kingdom Metazoa; phylum Chordata; class Actinopteri; order Elopiformes; family Megalopidae; genus Megalops; species Megalops atlanticus. The sequence continues at coordinate 20,732,854 of CM032883.1, read as the reverse complement.
GAGAGAGAAATCGCTGCTCCGGGCTGCTTGACTAAATGTCTTGTAGCCTGGCTGCTTTACATTGAAGTGTGTGGTAACAGGATTAAATAAGGACAGCCTGATGTGGTTTTAAAACACAATGGTGTTTTAATCTGGATGTGCTTTTAAAAAAATGGTTTGGTTTTAAAACCCTGTCTTTCAGTGTCCAGTGTCGCCTTGACATCTCCGCATCTCACACAGCAGATGGGGTAGGGTGGATTCCAAAAAAGCAGATCTAAGATCCCCTTTCTCTCAGTCTCCCCCTTCCTCTTATCAGAGGCAGTAGGGAGAGATGCTCTGATCCACATTGTGTGAATATTTATAAATGCTTACTGTAGCTGTGCTCATGTTTCATTCATGGCCGTTAGCAATAAGGCTCTGCCCGCTCGTCTCAAGTGCTTCCAGGGACGCAGCTGAAGCTGAAGGTTTTTTTTCATTTCCCTTTGCTTTGATCTGGCAGGCAGGAGTCCAGCGAAGGTCACACAGATGAAGAGGAGGAGATTCGCAGGGACAAGCAGAACGTTATGTCACTTCCCTGACCCGTGTGCATGTATCAGGGACACCAGCCAGACGTCTGTCCCTCACCAGCGGGTCTTCACAGCAGGCGTTGATTGGAATTGTTTCAACTCCTCTCCTCCAACTTGATTTTAAGTCTCAGGGAAAAAAAAACATGAGAAATGGGCTTTATTAATGTGTCAAATGTGAAGTGAAAGTCATGTGAAAGGTAGTGTTTAACCGTGTCAACAGGGAATGGTTGTGATGAAGGCAAACATTACTGCAGATAAGAGGTAGAGTGTTTTAAGCTGTCAGGAAAGTGAAAGGTTGTGATGAGGTGATGCACTTCAAATAGCTGTGATGAAAGGAATTATATTGATTATATATTCACCATTTTCATACAGACTGCTATTAAATTGTTTACTCACAATGTCAGCAAACAATGAAATACAAATCTGAAATAAAAGTTGTGCTGTGTGCTGCACTTGTGTTTTGAAAATAAATGACCCTGAGAAACCCTGAGTAGCTCCGTGGCCATTCTTGTTTAATATTTTCCTAAGTGATTTGAATTTTTTGACAGTGGGAGTGTGGAGTTCAGCCACTACGGCACTTTCTCCTTACCTTTGAGTAGAACATTCAAGGCCCTATGAATCAGTGCTGTGCAAATAGCTAGGGTGTTGTGTTTCTTCAACAGAAGCCCAGGCTTTGTTGTGATTGGGGGATATCACTCCTGTAAGTTTTGCTTGTGGTGTTTATTGTAAAGAGATGTCACTTGAGGGAGTTGTATTACCATGTCACCTGGAACCTTTCCTGATCCCATGTTCTGGGATTAGCTTCCTATTGTCTAACTTCCAGTCATCATGTATCTGCTGCAACAAAAGGTTGATCTGACTGTGATCTTTTTTACTTCTTCTCTTCAGTCTGATTCAGACTTGTATGCAGAACAAGTGTAAACATGGTTGAGTCACTGTTTAGTAGGCAAACTCTTTGTTTGAAAGAAGTTTGTTATGTAAGTGAATGAATTCAGCAGTACTGAAAGGAAACATCAAGTCTTTTCATTAGGATAACTAGCTGCATGAGGCTGAACTAATCTGATCAAATGGTAAAGCACATTTGGTTTTAAAGCCAAAACAACTCACAGCTGATACAGCGTCCATATTGTATTCTTATTCCCCTTTATGCAATGTTGTTTGAAAAAACCAATTGTACATTATGGGTGTCTCACCACGACAATTGCAGGAGCGCCAAAGTGAGACAAATACAATCCTGAAATACACGCACAGAGCCATCAGCTATTTTTTACACATAATCACACAATGCACCAAAGTGAATAGTAGCTGCTATCTTCCAATTGGCACCTATCCTCCTACTCCACTGCTGCTGTCCAAGCAACTTTCAGGTGCATGAGAGTGGTGGGTGAGACAAGGAACCAGCTGCCCACCTACCCACCTCCATTCCTAGCGGGTGATTGCAGTTTGTTCTGCAGCTGAGGGCCCCTTGTCATTGTTGGCAGGTGGCAAGAACCCTACAGTAGGCCTCAGCCTGCACTTAAGATGAGCATCTTTCTGACTGAGCTACTCCTGAGCTCTGGCTATCAAAATATTGACACGACTCATTCCAGAACTAGATTCAGTACACAAAAATGCAAATTAAGGGGCAGTTACAGAAATGTCATACAGTTTTATGAGCTGTAGAGTTGGCTAGGACTTGCAAACTGCATAAGGTGGAGGAGCAAGAGTCTGCAAATGAAGCCCAACATTGAGAAGATGACAGGAGAGATTTTGTCTGTCTCAGACATGATCAGGGGCATTGAGCAGGAGCTGAACTGTGGACATCTCATTCCTGCTGGTGAAGACTGTTCAATTACTGTTTAAAATGAATGCGCAGGGAAGGCTCCATCAGGAACTCCTCACTGTGTCGTCTCAATCTGCAACTTGTCACTCTGCTTGCTGATTGTCCCCTGAGCGAAATGCAAGGTTAAATGTTACCTGAGTATTTTTGCTGGGTTGCTGTGTTTGATTCGATCATTTTTTCCCTCATCCATTGCTGCTTCCAACAGTTTACTGGCCCTGGCTAATGGTGGATGTAGCGTTGAGTGCCATCTTCCCTAAGATGCATTTTACATTTACATTTACATTTACATTTATTCATTTGGCAGACGCTTTTATCCAAAGCGACGTACAAAAGTGCAAATAGTGAGCAAACAACAGGCACAAGAGCAAGATGTGTAAAGGTCATACAATGCAAATAGTGCTGAAGCTGAGCGCAAGGTCAGTGACGCGAGCCAACTAATCTGAACTAGGATTGCATCTCAAATACAATTACAGAAAAAAAATGGACTACTGCTATACTACCTAGGTAAGTGAGCAACAAGTACAAGGCAGGAGTCAGATTCTCAACATCAAAGTTACAAGGTCGAAGAGGGAGGTGTCAGTCCAGGTAGAGTCTGAAGAGGTGTGTCTTCAGCGCACGTCTGAAGGGTTGGATTGATGGAGTTGTTCTCAGGGGGGTGGGGAGTTCATTCCACCACTGGGGGGCGATGATGGAGAAGCGTCGTTGTGAGGAGCGTGGGCCTTTCGTTCTATTGGTGGGTGGAGCGAGGCGTCCGGATGTAATTTTATATGCAATCAGATGTGTGTTTGAAGGGTGGAGCTAATGCCACAAAGCAGTGCTGAGCGAGTTTGTGTCCAAGTCTCATTATATGTTTTCTTACTTCCAAGAGTTTCTGATTTAATTGCTTTTCTTCAGATTTTCAGTCTTTTCCACAGTTAATGTTTCAAGATTTTTACTTTTGTCTGAAATCTCTTGATAGTGACTTTTTGTTTAACTCTATTCATTTGATTAATCAGCTGCTTGTTCTTTTTATTACACAGAACTACAAAGACACTGTAGATGTGGTACTTCTAAACAAATTACAAAGAATTGGCTTTAACCCCTCAACCAGAGGCACTGAAATGGCAGGAATTGGTCAACCAAATATATGGCATGGAAAAGGTAATACCTAAATTAAGTGACCAGACCTATACTTTTAAAAAATATGGCCAAAAAATGGGATGTATGTCAGTCATGGACAGATAGTAGAGTTTATATACACATCGTTTGACCAATGTAAAAATTCATTGTAGGAACTGCATGAATGGATAGACAGGGTCACATATTGTTATTCCACTACTTACCATGACTTCTGCGTAGCAGGAACAAAGTTTCTGCAGTCTAATATTATTGAGTAATTAAATCTCATTCAATTTATTCATTGTTTTTTCTCCCTTGGGGTGGCAAGTTCACTCTAAAAACTTGTTATTATTACTATTCTTTTCAATTTTCTGTTTGATATAAATAATATGATACAAATCTCTGGCTTTGAGTCTAAAGAAGGGATCACACCTGGGCATGAGGGTGAGGTTGTTGATCATCATTTGGACATCATGAACAGGGAAAGGGGTGGTGGAGATTGGGGGAGGGGGGATGCCATGAACAGCTGGCATGGAAAGGAAGTGTAAGAGTGATATCCACACTAGTAGTTTATCTAGGTTTAGATACTTGCATAGGAATTCTAGAAGTCTAGAAATTGTTCTCCTGAATCTCCCTTTGGGACTTCTTATTATTGTGCACAGAGTGAGTGTTATTTCTAGTACCTGCTAGCTAATTACTAGGACAAAAAGTCAAACTTCAAGAGGTGAGAGCTGTTCATGCATTGTTTATATGTTCTCCACATTCACTGTATTCTCTTCCATATTTCTATGTATCATTGTGTTAAAAATAACATTGACCATTTTGCTGGGGTTAGCCTACAATCCAAGAATAATAATAAAATGTGTATAATCTGTGTAGGAGCACATTCTTGGTTGTGTTTATATTATAGCCACATTCTTAAATCTTGGTGGATGTGGTCGAATATTTAATGTCTTTCAGGACCACAGGGGCAATTTAATTAGGCTTAGGCACTGGTGCATAGTTAACCGGAAAAGCAGATCGAAACCATTAGTCTTACCCTTCAGGCCTGGTGCTAACTGTAATTTTCACATCAGCCTGACCATAGGGTACCTAAGTCTGGTCACCCGTTGACTGATCATGACCATTTCACATCATCAGGTGAGGTAGGTGCACTGAAAGCAGACCCAATAGCAGTCTGTGTGTCGGTGCTACAACTCCGTTCATTGAGACCAACTTGCAATAAAAAAAATAATTCAGCAAAACAGAGAAGGAATGTACACAGAAATTCACCAGGAGGAGGAATCAAATCAATAAGGTTTTCTCCCTCAGGATTCCTGAATTGCAGATGAAAGCACTGTCTCACTGCCAGACTGCATTGCAATTCCCCACTTAGGCGCGGCTACGCCACGCAATAAGCCAAGCATCTCCATTGATTTAAGGAGTCCCCTAGGATGACGTTCGGAGAAAGCGGTTCATTTGGAGGGACATTATGCAAGTGAGATGGGGAAAAAGAAATCCTCTATGGGAGAATTTGAGAGGAGGAATATCTCCTGATGCATCTCGGCGGTGCCTCCAAGATCCGTGCACAATCCCTGGAACATAATTGTATTTAAATGAGAATCTGCCATTCATGATTTTCCTCAGCGGGCGCGAGTGCGGGAAGGCGAGGGCGTGTGGATACGAGCCTGTGATGGACCTCTTCATCGCTGCCGGCCTGCGCTTCTGACGCCTCGTGTCCGGCAGTGAGGTCACAGCGGCTCCTTGAGACGGCGCTCCCGTATTCCCCAAGGACTCTGAAAACTCTGGCTCTATCGCTGGAGGGTCCTATGGGGCAACTGAAGAGCTCCTGACTCATCTCCGCGCATTTCTTATACCCGTGAAGGCTTTGAAAATCTCAAATGCAATGAGCACCATTTCAGAAAGGACAGGAAATGGGGCAAAAGTGCAGCATAGTAGTTGAGGAGCTGGGTGGAAAGCTGCATGTTTAATTCTCAGATGGAACATTGCTGTTGCAGCCTCCATAGTTAAGATAATCAAAATTGCTCCAGTAAATATGTCATTGTATAAATAATCATAATATACACCTTTTATGTGTCCAATTTAAGATTGGATGTAAGCAAGCGGCCTTGGATCAGGTTGTCTGCCAATCAAATAAGTAATAAAAGTTTGACAGCAAAACACTCCTTTAAATGGATTTCCACTGGTTGTGTCATGTCTTCAGACACTGTGCACTGGGCACCTCTCAAATAACGTGCGAGAAACCTGGAGGCATAATGACAGGTGGGTGACATTGGACAGAGCAAATGACAGCGCTACAGTGGTGAACACTTGCACAGACATGGCTGGCTACGGCAGCACACATCACTCAGGCACCCATAGCCAATATTGCTGTCGCCACGGAGACAGCAGACCCTTCGCAGTGTGCCAGCAACACAGCTATACGAGTTTCACGTGACACTGGTGAGAAACAGCATTTTCTTGAAACTCGCAACCATCCAGGCGGTAATTCTGTCTGTGGCATTTTGGCATCGGGAGGGGGTGTGAGGGCCTGTCGTGGAGGGGAGAGCGGGGGTCGCTCGTGCCAGTTTGCCTGCAGGAGATGAACACTTGCATATTTCTCCGTTGTCATCACAATTTGTTTCTTAATTAGATTTGGGCAGCCTGTGGCTTTGGTGGCAGAGGGAGAGAGAATTGAATATTTTTTTGTCCGCAGGTGATAAATTATGTTTATGCGAGACAGACACAGAGACTCGGGTGCTTCTGGCATGGGATTGATAAACCGATCTTGCTGTTAGTTCGCAGGCCTACTGTAATTTTCCCGACCCGTTTTGGAAGCTGCTGTGCATTGTGCTTGCCGCACAAACCCAATCCATCAGACCCACCACAGCAGCCACAAGCGGGCTGCAGACGGATCGGCCCACACAGGATTTTCAAATGTGGCAGCGGCTGTGTGTGTGTGAGTGTGTGTGCCTTTGTGTATGTGTTTGTGTATGTGTGTGTTGGAGTTTGCCTGTCTGTATATTCTTTGCTAAACCATTTACAAGTCACTTAGCGGCAGACATGAAAGTGTGTTTGTGAAAAAAGTTAATCATATCGTGCCGCCTCAGAATCATGATAATCCCAAAACAATCAGATTCTGGATAAAAAAAGAAGATTGAGTGTGAAAAACAACTCTTTCTCCCCTTCCTGTCTCTTTGTCCTTCAAAAGGAACATCTTTAGGGTGGGAGTGGTGGGGTGGGGGGGGGGAGGGAACTGGAGGGGTTTTCTATGAATTTATACAAAAAACATTATGGGGCTGGATTAAAAAGAAATAAATGCAAAGATTTTGGTCTGGATTAATGGATGCAACCTGACAGTCTTACATAAACCTGAAGTTAATCATGTGATCTTATTAAATCAGAATCAAACTGAACAAAAACTTATGCAACATTGAAAGCTGTAGAAAGTGACAATCAGCATAAAAAGTTTTCAGAATACCTACAATGAATTGAATTACGTAAGAAAAAAAACACCCAATGTTGCCATAAGTCTGTCTTCTGCTTTGTTTCCATCACTGTGTTATTGTAGCCTTGCAATTGTAGTTAGAAAACTAAACATGTAACCTGCAGGTTCAAATCCCACTGTGGACTACAATGTTATACTGTTGGTATGTAATATGCAGTGCCTTTTAAGATCTGATTTGTTTCAGTAAATACCTAGCTGTGTAACCTCCCTGCATCCACCCAAATTGTCTGTGCCCCTCATTAACATGATTGACAAGTTATTATTTTTTTTATTTAAACATGACTGCAGTTAGGGCCTGTATCTACCCAGCTCAAGCATAACACTTGAATAACATCGCTGTAATGTTCTGTAACATTATGAAAGGGCAACCTACATTTTCTGGGTACAGTAATGCAGCTACAGTACATGCTTCTGATTTTTTTGTTTCTACAGAGCAGCCCGCTCACAAAAAACAGGTACAAAAGTGATTTATTTATTTAAAAAAATAATTTATAAGAGACACTGATCATGGGATTCAAACAAATGTTCAATTCATGAAATGTGCGATTGAAGAAATAAACACAATCCATTATTTAATCAAACAAGTGTTGTTTATGAGGGGAAGTGCTACTGGGGCCATTATTCTGATATCACACAAATACTGCTTATTACCACGCTTGATGAAACCCTGGTGTCCCATCCGCACAATTCATCTTCATTGGGAAGTGAGCAAATGAAGCCAGTCGTCTGCAGCGCAGAATTCCCTGAAATAGGCGCGAGACGGAGCGCGGGCCTAATGGGGCCTGAACGGGAGCTGTTCTAATGAAAGTGGCTAACAGGTGCTTCTCATTAGCAAAAATGAGAGAGGGAGAGCGGGAAAGCAGAAGCGCACGCCGAAATTCCCGTGTTTTTCATTAGCGCTCACCGCTGTTCCTTAACACGCAGTCAGCTGCCTCCGCAATTTATTCGCTTTCGGGGGTGGGGGGGCGGCAGAGAGCCCCCCTTCCCCCATTCCTTGGCTCACATTTCTCTCACCGTGCGTTAATGCGGTCCGGCATTGTTGGTTACTTCTCCTTTTTAATTGTTTTGTTGAGTTTTCCAGAACTCTATGTGCCTGACAGATAAAGAAGAAAAAGCGCCAGTAACACAGATAAGAGCACGTGACTAAATGTATGCACAACCTGATAAATGATAACTCTCAACGCACAAAGGCCATCCATTTCCATTCCACATCACCTGGCCTTAATTAGTGATCCGGATTAGGGACTCACGCGAGCACTGGATGTTGTTAACCCTCTTCCCTGTGTCTCTGCGAATACGGGCCCTGCACATTTAGCTCAGACTTCCCCAACAGGGACACGGAGAGGAGAAGAACGAGCTCATTAAATGGCTCAAAGAAGGACAGAATCAATCTGCATGATGTATTGATTTGTCAAAGGAGCACGCAGGCATTGGCTGGCCTGCCAGTCCCCTGTCTGCATTTCTGCACCCTGGGGTTCAGCGGAAGGGATGCCTGAATGGTACACAGGTGGAAGGAGAGGGAAGAGATTTTCTGTTCAGTTTTCTTTCCTCTCTCCATTTGTTGGTCACTCGCACCCTTTCTTTCCCACTCCCTCTTCCCATGCTGCTATCTATGTGCTCTGAATGACTGTCCATCTGGAGAAAGTCCTAAAAACAAGACGAATACAGTATGTGGAGATTTTGTGTAAATCATTGGGTGAGGGGTAGATGGCTGGGCATGTTGGCTTCACAAGGACAGATCACATCAGATCTCTCTGCACCCCAGGTGTCCTTGTTAGAGAGTTCTCAGGAAGAGCTACACTGTAATCCCATCCCATTGCACGCACCTAAATTTCATTTGACAACTCCCACGTTCACTGGCTGGGTGCTCAGAAAAGTCGATAAGACAGAAGAGGGCCATATGTGTAATCCGCAAAGAAAGACAACAAGGTCTTCTTGGAACAGAGAACACATATGTAATATAAATGCATAAACACTACACTGTGGTGGAGCTGAACTGTACATCTCATAATAAAATAAAGTGCTTTACTGAAAAATACAAAAGTGTATAAAATGAAGTTGATGGCATCGATCTGCTATAGGTAAATCCAAAAGCTGAAATTAAGGATTCTCTAAATGCACTTCTCTAAATGCATTTATATTTATTTATTGAGATACACAAATCGAAAACATATTACTGACCACTTTATGGACATTTTTACAGTGCGTAAGTGCATTCACTTATAAAATCAAATAATTTATTTACTTGAGGGTTCATCCTTTATACGCTTACAAATTCAATGCCACATGTTTAAAATACATGCAATGCAAACCTGTAAAATCCAGAATGCATGCAAAAATGTTCCAATGAACATGAAATATGGGTCCCATGCCTTGGAGGAATTGAGAGGCAACAAAGGAAAGCCATTTAGCTCCCTAACTCCTTTCGCCCCTCATTCATTTAGAGGGGGTGAGTTATGAACGAGTGCAGGGCTGGATCGATAGCCTTGATTTCTCTAGGTTGATGGTCTCTACAAAGCTCTGAGGTCAGTGCTGGGAACAAAAGGGGTCTAATACATATAGGAAGCCTATTCAGGAGTGCTATATGGGTGGAGGTAGGTTTACAGGTTATAGCCCCCCTCCCCTACACACACATACATACACAACATCAATGTCTTTGAGGAAGGTAATCTATAATCCATTCATTACCCAGAATACATCACCCCTCACCTCAGTACATTCAAATGATGGCTACACCCAATGGTTCACGAGCACCGATGTATTTTTTTCCTAGATTTTGTCATTAAGTGATTTTTTTCCTCCATTAGGTTTCATTTTGTCCTGGATACAATCACCTTATGTCAGGAATACTGAAGCAGGGCTCATCAAAAGGGTCTATAAATCACTCTGCAGATTCGATTAGGGCTGAATCAAACCATAATGACAAAATCAGAACGAATGTGTGAGAGAACGTCTCTTTGTTGTTTGTGCGCGTGCCCTGTAATGTTTATGTGATTCTGTTTTCAGTATCTCTCTCCATAAATTAGAACACTTTGTTCCTTTTAATTTTTTTGTTTCTTTGTTTTATTTATTTATAATTTATTGTTATTCTTTTTTGGTGAGGTGGTGTCTGGGGGGGTTCGAATTTAATTGGACGTTTGAAGTTTTAGTGATATCATCTGTGAGACAATCCTCCTTTTATCTTGAGAGGTTTGTTTTACAGATAACGAGAATGGTGCTTGCAGTAATTAGAAATTTATGTGAACATGCAAATGAGTCCCCACTCCGTTTCTTTCCGTGTCCTTCCCTCTTTCCCCATCCCACATTCTGCAATTGGTTAGATGACTTAGGAGGCTGAAAGGACAACTGACCATACAAAAAGATGTGGGAGGTAAAACCTGCATCACAAACAGAACGTCCATGTTGACACCAGAAGGTTGTGAATCAGACATTTCATTTTTGGATGCTTCACAGTTTTGCTTAGATGGTTATTTATTACCCATGCCTGCACAGGTAGCACACGTGCACAGGTAATAGGGTGATGTTTCAACCCAAACTGACGTTTCACTGACACATAACACTTCACAAATGCGTCAAATGACATTGAAAACATGAGTCTGTGCTTCCTGTGAAAGCTTGGATAATAAATGCTATAATTGTGCATATGGATTACAGTCCCAAGGTCTCTTTGGAGTGCTCTTGCTCTGCCTACAATGGAATAACCCTCTTGGGAAGCTTTTCACGGGTAAAATGTAATTTCAAGTGCAACAATGTTTGATTGGTTTTCTCTTTGTTCAGACTTGACTGTGAAAGGAAAACAATGTCTCCGCTGATTCTGTATAAAGCTGCACAGCAACATTTGGCTTCATTTCGGCTGATTACACTTGTTTAGCCTAAAATAGCAGCAAAACAAGTATCTGTGTCTACGTCAGGAGCCATTGTATTAGACTCTGAATTCCAGTAAAATTGAGTATTGAAGGCACACATGTCTCCAATTTAACTGAAGTTGAGATTTGAATAGGTAGTGTCCTTGAAAAGGCTTTCACTGTGAACAAAAAAAATATATGTACAAATACACAACAGAGGAAACTGTGGATTTTAATCCTGAAGATGAAGTTGTCTGAAGTGTGTTTATGAACATATTCTAATCCAAAGATGACAATAATGACATGACATTTTTAAGCATTCTGGGCATTCATTGTTACAATGTTGATGATGATGATGATGATGATGATTGTTATTATTTGTTGTTCATGATTATTAGACCAATTGGCTATCTCACCAGACATACACCATGACCTGTCCTGGAGGCCCGGAGCCCTGCTGCTTCTATGGTTTCCTCACCATTACCAACTGATATACACCTTAAAAAAATGAGTGAGCCATGGTGCAAAAGGTTCAACACAGACCTCCACAGAGTGGCAGAACATGTGTTGCTTTTGATATAACAATGCAACGACGCTGGACACATGTCCTTAAAGAAGGTACGTATGAGCTTGATTAAGCCAATTAAGGCGAGAGGGAAATAATTTATACGACATGGATCGAAGACGCATGACAAAGCCCATCAATCCCGCGTTCGGTCCAGATCAATTCTGCCCCCAGCTGAATTGATTGAACGAGACGTATGAGGGGAATCAAATTATCTCCCCTGAGCGGTATCTGGGATTGATTTCTTCCCCCTGTCTTTTCTCCCATTGAGATGGAGTGAGGGCAGCGTGCTCTATTAGTCCGGATGTAACAGGATTAGGGAAGCCGTGTCTCTCCGTCGGGACACCTCAGGCGCGGTATCTGATCGCTCCTGGACAAGGTAAATAGAAAAACAGCGACAAACATGCGACCTTTAAAAGCACGCAACTCCACCATGACACCCCTGGCACGGCCTGTCTCTATGGGGCACTTCACCAGCCCCTCTCACACTGGGCAAATGAGATCGGGCCACTTTCTTGTGCGCCGCAGGGCGAGCGCATATGAAAGTGCAATTGTCAGGCCGTGCCGTGAAATCACTTTGCTTGGATTTCCCTCGGCAAACTTGGCCCTTTGTTTCCCCATCTTGAATTTAAGCGTTGTGAAAGGAGTGAAAATGAAGGGGTTTATTGGCGTGGCTGTCCTTCCCTTAATGATATTCGCACGTGTTTCACTCTTTTACTAAATAAAATTGGAAGCTGAATCCATGGTATGAAAGGCTCAACACCGAACAGAAAACACTAGCAAATTTGTGCTGTGTTTGATGTAACAATGCAGAAGATGTGTGCAGATGACGCGTGGTTCAGTGTCATGAACTAAAAGTGTCCCCTGAGCTGAACCCCCCCACTCCACACACACAATGTGAAAGGCTTCAGTTCCTTGGTTTAAGGGTTCCTTGTAAATGCAAGATCATGTAATTAAAGGGAAAGAGCTGTGCCTAAGCATTTTTACCCATAGCATAAAATGTGCAGAAGCTTATCACACTTTGAATGAACTTCCAAATAACTTCTTTCTCCACACTGTTTTTTTTTGTTTCTTTCTTTCAGAAAACAAAAAATGACAAGAACAAATTGTGCTCTGGAGGGTATGAACACAAACTATGAAAAATCACCCAGTGAACTGTTTAGCGTCTCCTCGCTACCCCATTTAGCTTGATCAGAAACAGCCTAAATAATAGTCAGAGACAACACAACACTGTGGAAACTATTCATTACGCAGCAAAGAACCCCCCTGCCATCCACCCCTAAAGGGGGCAGCGTTCCAAAAGTGGAGCTCTGTATGACCAGCAGGGCTCTTCACATTCTGTTAATTAGAATGCAGTGATTTCCTGGGGTCTGTGTTGTCTCATGCCCCATGCACTGTACTGTGTAATCCCATCCCAGCGTTCAAATGAAGGATGACACCCCACACCTCCCTGAGACCTGTCGCCTTCTGTTCAGGGGACAACGTTGCATGAAATGAGAGTTAGCAAAACCGTACATTCTATCTTATGCATTACTTTCTCTTTACTGTTGTGCGTAGAGCTCTCAACTCTTTTTTGTTTTTCTTGTATTTCCTTTCTGCCTCACTAGATACCCCTCCTCCCTGAATCAAACAAAAAAAGGTAGCAACGTTACGTTCTTTACATTTACTCCATGCATGGCTGCTTTGAAAACTCAACAGTTATTATTCTTATTGGTATTTTCAAATACATGACGTGCTGCCATTATAGCTATGTTTTTTACAATATAATTTTCCAGAACATTCCATTGATATCACTGTTTTCTTACATCAAACTTTAAAAGCCAGTAAACATCTGCAAAAACATAACGTGTCTAATATGAAGTGTATGAATAATATACTTATAATGTAATATGAAGCAGATAAATATTGCATTTTTTCCTCATTGGGTCATTACATACTAACTGGCAAGTGACTTTTTTAACTGTATTTTATGAAAAATTAGGATGTTTCTTTGGAAAATGGAGAACATTGATTGATGCAGGCTATTCAGTGAGCAGCCTCTTAGCCTTGAGAGCAGATCTTAATCATTTTTTAAAATTCTACCATGGTTGGCTGTTCCTTAAGCATAATTACAGGCTAAAATTTCAAACCAGCAAACAGCCTTTATTTTTCCCTGAAACTTACAGACAAAAACGCAAATGTCATCATCATCCTGCTGTTTCCCAGCTTGACCCTGTAAAAGTACAGACATTGGACTTGACATTTAGTTCTCCATGAGATACACAGGAAAAAACTGAAACCCAACTCATTCATGATGCAACAAAAGGAAAGTGGACTAGAGGAAGTTAATCTGCAATGCTAAAAGCCAAAAAACAACCAAACAAACAAACAAACAACCAAACAAAAAACCCGAATGAGGCAAACAATGAGCAGCACAGAGGTTTCATGCTTTTCTTTGCTGGGTGACCCACTGTTCTTTGTCTCATCATCATTGAAAAAAATAACACTGAATGTTCCTTACTTTTATATACATAATAACATCTAAAATGGCAAGCCCAAGGAAGTGTTCAACCCACTGGGTGAGTGGTATAGAATAGCGCCCAAAGGAATAAAATATCTTGCTGGTCCGATGGGCAGATTAAGCAAAAAAGCAGATTTACACTCCATGAGAATATTCCCACCCTGTGAGAAAATTAAATGTGCTGTGAAAAAAATGCACACCCCTTGAAAAAAAAGGCTTTCACTGTGAACAAAAAGCATAGCCCATGAGTGCAATACCTTGCTTTCAAGAAGATGAGTTCAAGAAGTAAAGTACATACCCTCAAGTAGACTGTGTCCCAAAGTGAAAAAAAAACCCACCTTGTCAATTGAATGTCCACTGCACATGTTAAATGCTTTCAGGGTGAGTAAAAGGTGTGCCCAATAAGTAAAACATGTGCTCCATGAGTAAAATGTATGACCCTTGATCAAAACATCTGCCCCCTGAGTGAAGCGCATGCCCCATGAGTAACACACCTGTCCCAATACCTGCCCTTTCCCCTGCCTAGACCTTTCCAGGCCGCTTTGCGTGTATGTAGTGTACATATAGAAGCATTGACAGCTGACACCACGCTATGAGAGTTAATAGTTTTTTCCCTCAAATCCTGCCAAGGTGTTCTCCAGCAACACATCTCGCCAATAACCAAGGAATGAAAAGCAACAGTAAATGAAAAGAAAGAGAGACATTCACCTCCAGAAATCAGATCGAGGCAAAACAAATAAAAGAAAAACTTAATAGACAAACCAAAAAAGCTTATTTAGGAGATTATTTAAGGCGAAGGTTGAAAGTCTCTTTCAAGAGGGGAACTGAGATATGCCTAGAGGGCTGTGAAAATACTTTCAGGCCTTATGATTAATTAAACAGATGTCTGTTTCCAGTCAACAGAAGACTGTCTTAATTTTGATGAGAAAAAAAAAAAACAATCACCACAGGTTTGACATCTTAGAAGACAGATCAGAAAGAGAGGACGTATTCTCTTAATTGCGATTTGTAGTACTTGTGGAAACTACTGCACAATCACAGTCTTTAGTGCCTGACAGGTGGTGTGAAAGAGTAAATCCTTGTTAAGTTGTTGGTCCAGGCGGTATTAGTAGTCACCTCTGTGACACAAATGCTGTCAGGTGTCTTCTGTGAGCTGTTTAATCTTTAATTATCAGAGCAGCTCTCTGGAAGTCTTCAATTCTCAGCCGTACACCGAAGTAAAAAGCCACAATGACTTGTGACCTGTTGTGTTAACATCTGCTGTGATGAAAAGCTTTGAGCGACTGGTACATTCACACCTACGCAAAGAGGTTCATGGCTTCATTGACCCACTCCACTTTACCAGAAAGTGTAACAAAGGTATCAGCAATTGCATTTCTTTCTTTACTGCACCAACCACATGAAGTTTGGAATGGAGCGTGGATTTTTTGGACTTTTGAGAACTGTGAATGAGGTCAAGAGCTGCTGGAAATAAAGCACTAATGTGTGCTTCAAGATTCATGGTGTATATGGTTTGATTTAAGCCTGTAGCCAGCAGTCATTTTGTCAGTACTGTAATTAAAAAATTGGTCTGACACTCTTAAATAAATACCTGTAAAATTAGTGCTAACTGCATGTATCTATGTAAAATGCCATGAGACCCCCAACAGTCTCAAATATGTTCTGTCACAGCAAATTATATATCATGTTGCTTGCTTCAAGCATTCAGGAAATATATATATTACTGATATAACATAAATAAGTAGTATTACCTAGCTAACTACATTGTGCGTAGGTCATGATTTGATTATTTCCCTGATGGTCATGTAAGGTACTAGCTGCTGTGAAAAATCTGTGAACCTAGGACAAATAAGAGGTTTTCAAATAAATTTTGTTTATATCTGTTATTTCTTGGTATTGTATATTACTTATGGTATTGTATGTATCTGACTTCCCACAGTTTCTATGTTGTCTTAGTTTCATATTAGCAAGTTACTTATGTTGATGCTTGAATGGTGTTGTACATGCACTCACTGGTCTAGAATATTGTTAACCAGGTGTGGCACTGTTGTTCTTATAACTTGAGTGTAACTTCTGTTCTCTTGCCCTGGAAGACTCTGGGGATAAGAGTGTCTGCTAAATGCATGCAATGTAATGTAATGTAATATTCACATTTTATGTGTAATTTTATTTTCAATTGACAGGGTTTTGAGTTTTTCTCTATTATACAATAGATTGTCCAAATTCAACAAGAAAATGACTGGTTCTATTTGCTGACCCCTCTCATATATAACTGTGAGATATTTTAAATGAAAACACAACATCCTATCAGGCATTAGAATCACACAGCAGATTGTAAAATGCCAGAGACTTTTAATTGTATTACAATGATAATACAGGGACTCTGTTAAATGCTCGTTGCAGTTGTTATGCGTTGTCATTATGCCTGGTGACTGTAGTAGCAAAAAAGTGTCCCGTCCACAAACACCTCATCAGCTTGAGGAGAGACCTCTGTGTCCCAGTGGCATAAGCTTAGGGCACGCTTGAACTGGGGCATAGCAAATTGTTTGATGAACGACCCGAGCGGTGAATTTTAATTGCTGTCGAGGATCGAGTTCTTATTCCACTGAGCATGCTTGCTCTGTGCTACTGTGTTGCTTGCTCAGTCTCCCTTTCTACATATACAGCATTCATGACATTTTATGTGTGCTGTTTGGTCCCTCTTCTAGAACTGGAGAAGCCCATTATTTCAGAAGCTGTTTTTGAATGCTGTTATTCAGATTGAGTCCTGTCCTTTTGAATGCAGCACAGCCTTTATTCATTTTATTCATCTAATTTAATTAAACCCTGATGCCTCTTTTTAATGATAAAAGCAGCTTAGTCTTTTATGTGGAGTTCAATGAAAGCATAATATAAACTTAACTTCCTGATTGTTTAGCCTTTAGTGCGCTTAGCCTTCATATTCTACAGTATACAACGTTTATAATATGCAAATTCTTTAATACAGCTTATGCAGCTAACTGTGTACATTTTAATGATACTTCATTTGGGAATTAGTACCGACCCTGAAAAGAAATGAGAAAATAGGACAAAATGGACTGCAACAACATTTTTATTTTGGACGAGGTTTTTGCTAAAGTAATGATAATTTATGTTATATAATTGCTTTCTTTATCTTCACCTGTTGTCTCTGCTGTATTGCTGTATGCACAATATCCTCAGTGAGTCTGCTTCACTGCTCCAAGCCAATCAATGCAAGCAACTAAACTAAACACACTTCTTTTATACAGTCCCTGAAAACGATGTGCTTATTTATTTCATTCACCCATTTATTTAAACAAATACATTTCTGAGAACTGGATTGGTCTGAAGAACTGAGTCTTCAGTTCAGTTTGGTGTCTATGTTACCCCTGATGTAATGACCTCTTTTAATGAACCTTGAAACAACTTACCCAAACCCAAACTTTTTGTATGCATACATACTTCAAGCTTTTGTAAACCTTCTTTTTTCAACCTTTTCCACCAATACTTAGTCAAGAAAACTATAGCATTGTTTCAGATATTTGCAACAATCATGCAGCAATGAAAGTTTAAGATATTCTTGTTTAAACTGTAATACTATCTATTTGGAGTACTGTGTGGTAAAGTTTTCTAAATTTTGCGTTGGTACCAACTTTGAGTTGCAGTGCAGTTGAACAGTTAAGGAACAGTTAATCTCTGTATTCTGCAGTCTGGACTGAGGAGGCGCTGTTGAGCTAGGCCTCACATTGGCTGCTGCTGTGCCCTCTTCTCAATAACTCTCTGGTTACTCTTTCATTTTGTTTCACACCCAAGGCCCTTTATTTTGTTTTGAAATTGTAATTTCAGGTGAGTTGGGTCAGGGATGGCCCTGAGACAGGTAGAAGAGAAAGAGACAGTTGCATGCATTGTTTCTTTATCACCTGTGTGTGTGCACACAAACACACTAATACGTAAAACATTTATACATCACTGCTGGTAATTTAAGTTGGCTTTTCAGAGTTCACAAATATGAACTGAGACCATCCAAACCAAGTGTTCCCCATCTGTAAACGTGCACATTAGTGTGTTGAAGGAGCTTTTTTTTGGTTCATTTATGGGCATTCATCCCAATTCTTTCTCAGTTACAGAATTTCACAATGAATGTTTTTTGGGTTGTCTTGCTGGCAACTCATACCTGCCTAGCTGCTTCAGAATGACTTCCACTTGTATGCACACAAACACAAACACACACCCCTATAATCACGCACAAAGCCACACATGAATGCACAAACACACACATACACACACACACACCCACACACACGCACACCTGCTAAATGCCTTCCTGTTGCATGAATGGACAGGTTGATTTATCCGGTACAAAGTGCTTGCTATTTATGAGTCACCTCAATCACTCCGAATGATGCAGCTGACCTCAGTTCACTCTGAGGTCATGACATGTGCCATGGTTATGGTTTTAATTCACACATTGTGGAGCATAATATGATTTGACTTTATGAATGTGATTGTATTTAGACAGTAGAGTGGGACAGTGGTGGGGACATCTTTAGGACAACAAAATCGTGTTTTACAGGATTCTAATTGAGGCACAATTTCCTTGACAAAAAAAAATAATAGGATGACATAGGTTTTTACTGTTTGCTGCCAAGGGTCCCTGATGCAAAAATGAATATTAACTTTGATAATCAACTTTGATAATGATTGATCACATCAAACAGATTTACAGTCCTGCTACTTAAATGCTACTAATTTTGCTGTACAAACACATTCTTCTTCATGTATAATAAATTTATATCAAATAAGGTCATCCTCCAAACAGAAAATACATGAGTAAGTGAATAAATAAATGCCAGTATTATTACTACTAGTACTTCTCAGGAAAAATCATCTCATCATCATCATCATCATCATCATCATCACCATACATAGTTATTCATCCTCTGTTACTCATTTTTGGTATTTTCCTATGGTAACATGTTAGTTCTGCTGAGATAGTGACGTCTTCCTATATGGACCCTTGGTGCTGAGTGGCAGCCAGAGAATGGGAGTCATGATTTAAACAGACCCCTACCTTTACATCCTGCCTCAGAGCTCAATCCAGAGTTGCTGCTGATGGGAGGGAGGGACTCTAATTAAAAATCTGCTCTGGTTCACAAGGCAATAAGAAAAGGTGACAAAAAGGGGAAAATTTAATCCAATTCAGTTAATTGAATCTACAAGCAGTCTGTCACTTTAAACTGACAAATAATAGATTGCTGCTTAGACATGTTGCAGTGCTGGCACTTCAAAAGCTCCCCATTTCCCCTGCCCTCCAACCCTCTCAGTCTCTATTAAAATAAAAGTATTTTTGAAGCTACTCCATTGTAATATAAAGCGACACGTATGTATCTCTTCAGGGCCACTGTTAGCATGTAGGGAAAGATCAGAAGTTTCTGTTTTTGAGACAGTAGCGTTTAAAGTAATGGTGGTTGATGGCTTTCAATATTGTTATTGGACTTTTAATGTTGTAATTCTTATTGTAAATCTCAGTTTTGAAACAACAAAGTAAATAAGGTCATTAGTATTTCATTATAAGGAGCCAGCCATCAAAAGAACAAACAATACCGAAATACACACAAAATATCACAACCCTGTTCTGGCAAAGGAGCAGACCGTTGGCTGTAGTTTACTTATGGACATAATTAATCATACATTGTCAAGAAAAAGTCTACAAATCTCATGATGCTTTGTTACCTGGCCAGATGGGAAGATATGTGTTTTTGTTATGCTCTAGAGTCTGCTTTCATTCAGTGATCTGTACAGTGGAGGGTGCAGTGAGAACAGTGAATAGAATCAGGTGATTTACAGGTGATTTATGAATCTGCACAGAATTCCTGGGTGATTTAAAGATCAGTGAATCTGCATGGATTCCCCACAGCATTGATAAAAAGCCCCTAGTTTTAAAATCTGTCATCTGATTTATCATCAAGCATTTATTCATAACAGGAGCCTTTCTCACACAAAAAAACAGACAATTTGTATGGTTTAGAATTGAGATTACTTTGAAACTAGGGGATATTTGATATATATATATATATATATATATATATATAACACTTTGAAAGTAAAAGTAAATCACAATTAAATTATTATAGTAATGACACATGATACAAAATATAAGGCATGAGAAATACATACTTGGATTGTTTACACCACGTTGAGAAATTGCTGAAAAATTCTGAAACCTCTGACAAGATTAATACACTGAGCACTCTGCCTGAAGTTCACATAGGTTTTGCTTTCAGGGGAAATGAAAATTTACCTTTTTGTGTCCACATCAGGGGACCTGGTTTACCCCTGGACTGTGCAGGAGGGAATCCTCATCTCAAGTTCTGGTTTCACACTGTCTTCTGAAGGTTAAAAAATGCATTACATTACCCTGCATTCTATATTGATTTTCTTTCAATTGTAAAGTGGTATTGATTGAAGTACACACAGTTGGAATGCAACAGCTAGTCTTACTGTAGCTTGATGTTATGGAGCAGGCTTAAAGCTTTTTTATTTTCCATCGATACTCACTTTCAGAGTGGCTGCGTCAACTCTTTTATTTGCCACACAATAAGAGACATTAACTTTTTTTAACTCACCCTCACTGTTACACATTTAATCCTTTGCAATGCACAAGGATAGGACTTGGTTAGATGCATTTACTTACCATCTGGTACATTTGCTGTGCATGCCTAAATATATGGAGTTGTCATCAGTGCTCTATGGAACAGTTATCAGAGACCAGAGATTGTGCCCTCAACTGAAATGTTTAATATGCAACAGCTTTATCACAAGTCTGTCAGTGTTTAAATGGACAATAATAAAATGTATGCAGTGCCCTTAAAGGCACTTCATATATGCAGATTCACAGATACAGGTTTGTTTACACACACACACACACACACACACACACACACACACACACACACACACACACACACACACACACACACACACACACACATATATATATTTGTTTGGGACAGTTAGCAAGTTAGCAGTTCAATGGTAAAATCTCTGCCTCATCTGCTTCTCATTCATGTAAGATGCATCTTCACCAGCTCTGTCATCACGGTCTTATGCCAGGTGTGTTTTAACCATCCAGATCTCCTCTTGCTAGGTGGTGTCCATCTCAACACTGCTGCAAGGACTCGCCCGTGGTCCATTCTCTCTACTTGACTGAGTCATTGGAGACATTGGCTATTAATCACTTTGGTGACATCCTGGACATGCTGTCTTTTTAAGCAGATCCCTGTGGGAGATTTTCTTAGGCCAGAAGATGAAGGAGATTCTCCCAGAGATGGCCCCTATGAAAGGCCTCTATCCCCTTGTCAGTCTTGTCAAACTGCCAGCATTCTTATCTATACCATGATAAAGATTTGACGTGACATCCTTGATTTGATTTGATTTGTTGTAAAAATGGATTTGGGATTTCAGGCTGTACTGTTCTGACTTCCAGATGGGACAAAGCTGGGCAAAAGCACCATGAGCTGTCCCAAGCCTTGCCTCGATGTCTTTTTGTGTAGGAAATGCTGTCCACAAATTCAAGTGGTTCACTATTAACAGTAATTGGAGCATGAGGGTTGACACTGACTCACATCACTTGAGATTTTGTTGTGTTGATGTTGATATTAATGCATGGCAAAGCTGTCTAGTCTACCTCCTGAAGGTTGAAGTGGTTTCAGGAAGTAACAATGCAGTCACTGGCAAAGATTTTCCAGATGGGAAATCATGGTCCGCTGGACGCCCTGGGCTTATTTGATTTGGGAGTTTGCCCTTTTTGGGCAGTTTGACAATTAGGCCTTTTGACCAGTCTTCAGGGCTAGGGTCTTTGAGTCAAATGGTTTTGAAAAAGTTATTCAGAGTCAGAACATTTGTTGCTATGGTGATGTCGGCTTTCAACATCACTGCATGGAGCATTTCTATGCCAGGTGCTTTGCCACTCTTGATTGCTTAATGGCAGTTACAGGTATGTCTCCTGTTTTGTTGGACAGATTTGTGTTGAGGACTTTCCTCTGCTGGAAGACTGACTGATTGCCCTGGGTGATTGAGTAGCTAATAGAAGGGTTGAACTCATGTTGCTACTTCTTCACACACAGTTGCAGATTTTCTGTTCTTGTCCTTAACAGATTGGTTGGTAGTATTGCCACATACATGATCTTAAATAAATTCACATTTCTCCTAGCTGCAGTCTGTTCAGCTCTGCTGGCTAAATAATCAACAAAGTCCTCCTTGTCTCACCTGGTGCTCCTCTTCGCTTCTTTTCCTCATTCTTCTAGGTCATCTGGGCATAGCTTCTCATTTACATTTTTTCTCCTCTATTTCCTGCTCTTTCTTTTGTCTGTAGTCCAGAACCTTCTTAGCTGACTCACAGTAAGTGGTTTTAATAGTACCTTATGATTATTTGTGTCTTGGTCATTGTCTTCAGTACACTGAAGTGGTTGTTCAGCTCCAAAACAAGCTTTTGTTTGGTCATTCCAACTGCAACGCGATAAGCCTGAACATGCTGAGTGCTATTTGCCATTGATGATCAGTGATGATTTAATCAATCTTGTTGATGGTTGAGGAGACATCCAAGTGAGCTTTTGTATGTTTTTATGTGGGAATATGCTTAACCAAATGACATAGTTGCTGTTACACAGAGAAGCCAACAAACTTTTTATTTAAACTGTTTTATTTATTATTTTTATTAGTAATTTTAACCACAGTCCTCATCACTCTCAAGGTAGGTATTGTCAGATCCCATTTTGGCATTCATGTTAGTGATGATCAAGAGCATCTCAGGCTGGCACACCTTAGAGGTAGCCAGTAAATGTTTATCCTCTTCTTCTGCCTCATTACATAACGTTACAAGATGGTGAGTTTGCAGAATTTGGAATGGAGATGTGGGCTTATTCAACTTTCACTGATTGGCTTCCACCTAAACAAGGTTCTGCCTTTTTCCTTGGACAGTATAATGGCTGCAGCATGTGTGTGGTTGTCCTTATGATTATGAGGAGTATACCATGATCATTCCATGATGTGTGAATACACTATAGCTATACAGCCAGTCCAGTGGTGTTCACTTATGCCCAAGTATATCTTCATCTCACTGATGAATTGAGCTGACTTTGATGTCTCATTCATGATATGGATGTTCCAAGTTTAGAGGCAGATCTAAGCTTGAGGTGCTAGTAGATCCTCTTTCAAATTACTGCCTTTGACAGGGCTTTCTTCAGGAGCATTGACATTGCCAGCAGGGTGGCTCGAGTTCGCTATAAGGGTAGTATTACTAACTGTATTTAGTCATGTGGTGTATGAGTAGGACAGTGATGTGTATACACAAAGTGACAGAATCATAGCTCCAAAATTTCCTCTTCTACAATGTGAAGGAGAGAAATTTCTGGCAGGGTTGTCTTTCAAAGCTGAAGGTAGGTCAGGAGAAGTTGAAAAAATGTGAACTCCAGAGAAAGTGCATGTATGTTTATCAGGACCCAGCAGTTGCAAAGAAAATCTCAATGTCAATATTCTGGTCAATGTTGTTTTTCAGTCATTAAAAATATTCATGTTTCCATTTGATTGTACAGTGATCCATTCATAAATAAATGTTACATACTGCTGAGTTACATTCTGTAGTGACACTGAAGAAATTGTGTTTCCAGATAGTATCTCTCTCAAGCCCTTGCTGAATGTTCTAGAATTCACTCTGCAAGCAGCGTGGATTTAGTGTGCACCCCATTGAGCCACCTTACATGAACATACAGGAAAAAATGTTTAATTAATAAACATGATCCAGGGCCCAGTTCACACGGAGACCAATATGGCAAAGAACACACGCTGCTTTATTTTCAATTTGAATGCAGAATATTTCTGGCGCATTGTTGTTGTGTCTAGTCTGGCTGGGTGTGTCTACTGTTGCAATGAGGAACCTTGAAGGATATTCCTTTGTGTCTGTGCTGTGGCTGGAGGCTCTTGGTTTGTCCTGTAAACATAATAGGAATACAATTGTGATAATGGATATAATCTTGAACTTGAGGGATATTGCTCTTGCAACTTTAAGAATGTCTCTTTGCCTGAATACCTCTGGAAAAAAAAAAAAAAAATCATTTCACCAACAACCACAGTGCGCATGATAATATGCAGCAAGACACTGTAAACTGAAGACAAATGATTATCTGGTTTTGTGGTGGTTTTTGTGTGCTGTCCTGTCTATCCACCTGTCACCCATGTTTGGCTGTGACAATTAACTAAATATTTAAGCATTTAATTGTTTCGGGAACACAGGTGTGTTGGCAAAAGGTATGTTTTCAGCTTGGTATTCTATGTTATATAAATAAAAATGTAACCAGTGCTTCATATTTTCTTGCTCATTTAACTGACAAACCATGAAGCAACTTAATATACCGCCTATGGTGCAGATAAAATTGTTATCACTGTGCAAATGTAGCTACCATAAATAGATAGATATTAATAATACTGGTCTTTAAATAGAGCCAGCAAGGTTAAACGAAGTTAAAAGAGGAGAATGAAACATGTGACATCTGATACCTCTCAGGGGTGAACTGATATGTGTGTGATGATGTGTGCTATTGTTACCTGGTTGGATTGAAAAACTAAAAAATCTAAACCAAAAATCTAAAACAAGATCACGGGAAGAATGCCACCAAAGAGGTGTCCCTCTCATCTTGACATGCAGGCAGCTTCAATGATTAAAGCTGTTTTCTCCCTGTTTTGTTTGCAGACAACGCTGTTGACATTTTTAGTCAGTGCTGTGATCTCAACTGTTCCACTGAACTAAGGTATGTGTTTTTATGAAAACATGAAGAAAAGGAAACAATCAGTGTCTTGGTTAGGAACATCACTAAACATGCCCATTCTCAGAGCCTAGAATCTCAATGCTTTAGGGTTTCAACCACTTTCTGCATACAAATAAATAATAAGCAAAGTAATATAATGTCAAGGCTTAATAGAAGCCTGGACCAAAAATGGCAAGTGAAGGTAAAAGTACCTTGCAATTAGTTTGGGTAAAGATCCATACTGCCAAAGGGAGAGACTGTGACTGTGTAACCAGAGGGCCATGGGCTGAGATCTCACATTTGTAGAAAGAATGAAAAAGGCCCTGGTTAAAAGTGTCTGTCAAGCTATGATTATTATTATTATTATTATTATTATTATTATTATTATTATTAATAATAATGATAATAATAATAATAATATCATCATCTCAGTGTTGATCATGATGACCTGTTTTTTCTGTACCAGTGAGTATCTATGAAAGCACCTCTGTGAATTGGGCCAAGTTATTGTCTTCCCTTCTCAAGATAAAAAAAAAAACAATAAAAAGAAAAGATCGCCAGTGTAATAACAGCCACAGAGCATGTCTCCAGTATAATGCCAGCAGAGGAATACCACCAGGAACAGAAAAAAGATAATTAAGCATCGTAAACAGGTTTATTGGGCTGAGGGAAAAAAGTTAATGAAACAATATTTACATTGAGTCTTTTGAATGGATGGCTATGCAGTTGTTCTATCTACAGGATAAAAGGACATATAATCTCATTAGAAAAGCTTTATTAGAACAATATCAATCTCTTTAAAAAATGACCATTCAAAACTCTGCCAAACTGCAATCTAGTACGATGAACTGTGTGTGTGTGTTTGTGTATCCATCTTGCTCTTCCTGGAAGAAATAAAGACTAATAAACTGGAGGAAAACAGCTTTTCCATGCTAATGGATTTAACTGCTTTTCATTTGCTGCGATGGAACATTGCATCCACACTTTTAAAAATGACTCTAAGATGGAAATTGTGTTTACCTGTGTTTGATTTGAGGAAATATACTGTGTTTTTTGTGGTTAAAATTTGAGGTAGAGGATGCACAGAGGATAATCAGAATTAATACCTATGAAAAAGACAGGTAGTATCGTGTGGAGACATTTATGAATGCAATAGGAACAATAAGCCCACTCATAAGCAACATGAGGTTTTAAGGATAATAGCTAGCATGTTTAATGCATGAAAGGTACACATGAGGTAGTTTTGAATCTCTTTCTGTCAAACAGAACCAAACAACAAAGAAAGAGAACCAAGAAAGGGTTTGTCAAACAGCTCATTTGAGGTAAGGGAACAGGGAAGTAAGGACAGTGAAGTGCAAACTCTCAGGTTGCAAATGTCCTCACACAACCTTTTTCAGGTGTATACAATGGCAGCAACCCCCCCCAAAGCAAAGTTAATCAGGTCCTCGTCACTGGCCTTGGCCATCAGAATTTGATCCAGTGCTGATGTTATCCTGCCACTGAACCCATTGACACAAATGCTGACCCACTCTGCGGGTATTGATTAGTCACGCCTTGGCATTCAGGGCAGCTGTCACCTGCCTTGTCGAGATTGGAAGTGATTGGGCCAATGCCAAAGTTCTCTTAAGCTGTCAGCCCCCAAGTAAGGGCTCTGTGATGTAGCATGATATCACCCAGAAATCAATCCAGGGTCCAGGAGTGCTTTGGTACCTTAACCACTACAACCTAAAAGCCTCAGATTGCAGGTATATGCGCTTACCTTATTCTCCGCTGAATAACTTGGTCATTTTTCCAAGCAGAAACTTCATGTTTACTTTGTTTGTTACTGGAGGCTTCTTGCTTTCAAAGTGTAGGATACTTGATAAAATAGTAAACATAGGCTACAATTGCCCCTATGTTTACAATTCCCCCACCAAATAGCATGGCAAAGTCTGCTTATATTTTTTATCACCAGTATTTCTCTCTTTTGGTTCAAAAAGGACTCCAATTCATCTTCATTTAATATCTTAGTCATTCTATATTTTCTCTTTTTTGCTATATACTAGACATGTAGGTCTTACAAGGTACTTTATCTGATGTCAGTAATCAACAGCATTGTATACAATGAAGACGCTGTCTCTACCCACTGATAGCTATAGTGCATTCAGATACATGTCTCTCACAGCTCAGCTGACCACATAGATGAAAGGAGCAAATGCAATGATTATTGAAAGTTTTTTTTTCTTTTAACAGTAATACAACAAACATGGAGCATTTTATTTTACATTTATTTGATTGCAATCACTGAAAATGTATAATTGTTTTTGCTTTTGGAGGGCATTCAAATAAACACTTTTTTTCCAAAAAAAAAATATTTTATCTCATATGAAAGGGCATGTCAAATTGCTTATGTCATGATCAGGAGACCTGATTGCTTTTGTCCTAAAAAATATATATGGCATGTATACGTATAGGTATTGTAGATCCTGAGTAATCTGACTGAAACTGAGGGGAGCCCAAAGCATTGAAAAACAGGACAGGGTGGGTAGGGTTACATTAAAGTTCAAACCGGTGGTGCTACCCTCAGCTTTACCAGTGAACAGCATACCTAACAAGACGTTTGAGAATTGTATTTCGGAAACAGTAATGAAAGCATGTTTTTTTCTGAAAAGGCCCCAGTGGGAGTGCAGTTCTATGGCAGGAACATCTCCTTCTGTGGAGTGAGGCTCTGTCAGAGAAAGAAAGGGGCAGAACAATGGGATTCTTTTTTCTTGGAGAAAGTGAGAACCTCACTCGTCTTTGCAGCAGGGCGAGTGTGGCCTATCAGCATCGCTCTTGCTGTAGCCTCTTCCATTTGCAGTCCCACTGCTGATCTTTTTTTACCTCATTTCCTGTTATTTATTTATTTTACAAGGTATTTGGAATTACTGTGTGTGCATTCTTGAATGACTAGGACATACTGTGTCCCAGTATCAAAACAGCAATGCTTTGTTTATTGACTGTAAATCCAAATTACCACTCAGTTGTTGAAAATAAAAATGTAGAGTTTATATTGTTCAGTCTCTCAAACAGCATGATACTGAACGTGAATGTCATGCATTTCCCCCCACTTCAATTCAACATGTCCTGGGGATAAAAACATATAAAAAGTATAACATTAGATTATTGTAATCTTATCCAGAGTGACTCACATGCAGTAGGTTGCAATTTTATCCATGTATACAGCTGGATATATATGGAGAAAATTGTGTGTTAAATACCTTGCCCAAGGGTACAAGAGCATCCCAGTGGGGAATTGAAGCAGCAATTACACCAATACCACTACACCACATGGCTGCCACCTTTGTAAAATATATAAACAGTATTGTTTGCTACAACCATGTAATTTTTTGGTCTGTATTATTCTACATCTCACAGCACAAGTGTTAGTTTAAGGTAAGTATAACTTGCTGCTTGCTGTAATACTCTGCGATGTTACCTGCCTTCACTATGGACTGGTGTACATTTGGATAAAAGGGCTAAGCATCTTAAGAGTAAAGAGCTCTGTGGGTAAAGAGGTTAAGGGATATTGTGGATAAAAAGATTGTATAACACTGCAGAGGAATCTGTCAAATGAAGAAATGTGATGTTAAGAATGATGTTACTTTTGCTACATGAATCTCTTTCATAGATCTCATCACTTATTCCAGTCCACAGGTCAGGAGGAGCTTAATTGCTGGGACTTGTCACCTGTCCACTACCTTTAACAGATCTGCAAAAAATACAAAAATGTGAGAAAATAAGATTCAAAAATAGGAGTAATTATGCAGATTTGAATGTTGGAATTGCAGCTCTCTGAGAAAGAGGCATTAATTGGGAAACTTGATCCAGTCCTTGTGTTCCTCCAGATAGGTAGCAAGAGAGAGAGGGAGACAGAGAGAGAGTGTAACCAAAGAATAACAAATCTGAATACTGTTGTGAAAACTGTTCAAAAATAGGAAAAACATGTTTCATTTACATACAACTTTCTCTCCCCTCTCCATCCAGGAAAGGATGGAGGGGGGAGGAAAAATGACCAGGAAAGGTCATTTGTAAAACAAAAAAAGTGCTGAACAAAACCTCACTCATAAAACCTGAGCTCACTTCTGCTGTTTCTCTGCAAAACGTAATTATGAATTTGCCTTCCTCATCGACTTCGCAACGCACCCCATTAATTGCCCACTTGGTGCAGAAATATTGCCTGTTTGTTTACAGAAATCAAACTCTAGCATAACACGAGAAATAATTATTGTTCTCCTTCTTGCAAAACAATTACAGAATTGTGCAGTTGTAACTTATGAATACCAACTATAGCTTGATGAAAAAGTAATTAGCATACAACAGTAAATATTCCCCAAAATTATTCCCCCAAAACTGAACCATGCTTTTGAGAAACATACATATAAACAGGGATCCTCCAAAGAGCCAAAAGTGATTCTCCATGCTGTCAGTGGCAACAGAAATATGTCAAATGCTCAATTGTTTTGAGAGCAGATTCTTTCCAAGTCGGTGAAACCTCATTATTAGGCCTTAGGTGAGTCACCAGTCTATCATCAGACACCTTTAATTGTTTGTTGAAAAAAAGTAAAAAGGTCATTAACACATAACATACAATTGCATCACAAAGGTTACACCCTTTAACCCGCACCATTTTGACAGTACCTCTGTTCCTGTAATGGTTCTGTTCTTGCTGGCCTATGAGGGAAACAGCTCTGCTGCCCTGGCATTTATCTGGTCACCTAAATGGCCTTAGGAACTTTGAGCTGTAGGTGGAAAGAGAATTATTAAGCCCCTCCAAAAATACCCTTATTGTGTGAGTACAATGACACCTGCCATGCCTTGTCAATTTGTTCTTTGACCAATCTTGGTGACTCTTTAAAAGAATCTTTAAAAGAAAGGGAAGATGCACTGGCTGATGGGAAAACATTTAGAGGATTATATAACAACGACTCCACCACAACAAAGCTACCGTCTCCCCTCCTACCCTGGTGGTCTTGACTAAGGCCCAAATATAACAGTCAAACAGCACTGTAAAAAGAAGGAGAAGGAAGAGTTATTTTTGCTTCTGTTATCTAATAGAAATAGCTGGTCCAGCCCAAACCCCCTGCTGCTCTGAGCAGGACACAGGCAAATGAGCCCTTGGGTACACGGTTTTGGGAATGCTTTTGCACCACTTGAAACCTAAAGGCTGCAGTGTTGCCATATAGATTTATAAGTTCCTGACCTCCTTCAGATTATGCTAGATGTGGAGCCTCTGGCTGTGCACACAAAAATATACTTATGCCTTTTGGATCTCCTAGAGCATGCCTGAAGGAAGATCCAACACAGTCAACAAGTGCCATATCACTGAGGCTATGATTGTTAGCCACCAATACTCTATATCTGTCAGAGAGTTGAGGCAGGGTTCAACAGTCCTGAAATACACCCCAAATACTAAACATTCCCACCGGTTCCCTTTCACATGCCAGGAACAGTTGGAGGAACAGTCATCTGCCATTGTGTGACCAAGTTAATCTGTACTATACTCTCATTTCATCTCAGACAGTCAGATAAGAATTCATTGAATTAATATGCCTGTTAAATTGTTTGTCATCAGAGTTAAGTGTGTCGCACCCAGGCGTCCACTTACATGTGGCTCTGTGTTTCTCTACTAATGAGGTACTAACGTCAATCCAGGTTATCTGACCTTTGACCTCTGTGGGTTTGGAAAGGTAAGGTAAACACCCAAAACAGATCTATTAGAATGCAGCACAAGCAGAAAGTGCTTAAATCAGAGCCAAAATCATTTAAGCATGAGAGCATCAAGAGCTGTTGGATTCTGATTGATCACAGTGTTGCCCTGCAGGGCAATCGTACTGGAGTGAACACCGTGCTGAGAGAGTGGGGTGAGAGGAAAATGAGTTAAATCTAGCCTGCTGGACCAAATGTACTATCGTGGTGCACTTGATGCATCCTATTAAGAAATTTAAGTGCAAACTGTGACCTTGTGCTTCACATCAAAGGCGTGCAAGTTGATTATTTACCACTAACAGATGCGGCATTATGTTTTCATTGCTATCTGCCGCTTCTCAGTGCTCCTCCATATTGACTTTTTCCCTGCTTCCCTCTCTCATTCCCATTCATACACTCTGACAGAGATTTGTCATTGTGATATTGCCTGGGACTCCTCTCCCAGACCATGCTGTTGTAATTGCTTTCACAGAGGGGCCAAGCAGCAGCGATTAAACTCACAGAACTGTGACTGTGGCAAGTGGAGATGGAACCCTGAGAGCCGGTGAGTGAAAGGAATGGAGGAAGGAGGAGGAGAGCGAGAAAGAGAGGGAAACAGAAGGAGAGCGGGGAATGACGGAGCAGCAGAGAGCAAAAGAAAAAGAGAGAGGAAGAAAGAGAGAGGGGCAGGAAGGAGGAAAGAGGATGTAATACATTTACGGAATAAATTTTTCAATTTCTATACAATTTTAGGACAGTTTTTAGGTGCTCCACCAAATGAAGCATTCCCTTGGCATGATGCATTATCTCAAGACCCCCACTTTATTGGAACATCACATAGTGTTCATTAAAAGAGGAAGGACTGTTCATTCTGTAAACACAACAAAAAACAAAACCTCTATAACCCCACCCTGGACAAAACCCTGCCCTATGAATATAAAAAATACAGAAATCAACAGAGGGAAAAAACAACAACAACAGAAAGAAAAAAAAAACAAATAACAAAACCTTACAAATGAACAAAATCAAAAACTAAGAAACAAGAAACCATCATTTGCATCTACATTCTTAAAGAGGGGCCCAACCTGTGCCGTCCTCTCCTGTCCTCTAGCCACATTAGTATGACTGCAGCACAGTGACAGAGCCTGTCCAGGACAATGATGCTGCACCACCCCCAGAGCCCTCTCAGCTATAACAGTGATCAAACACATACGCTTATATAATGGCTGAGACAGTGATCAATGACCGCCTGGCCAGAGGAAGAGGGATGTTTAATTGGAGTCCTGCAGTCAGGAAAATTAATGAGAAATGGCCATGCAAACAAGCGAGGAGCAGCTCTGAGATTTGCTCATTGGCTTTCATAGAGAAAGATGCAGCTTTCTCCTTGTGTGTCTGGGTATGTGTATGTATGTGTGTGTTTACCTGATAATGCATTTGTTAGCCACACTTATGTATATGTGTTTGTGCATATGTGTAAATTATATGTGCGGATATCATGTTATGTCACTATGCACAAACACGCACACGCACATACATTATAATACTAGACTTGTGTTTCTGTTGAAAGATGAGAATAATATATATATATATATATATATATATATATATATATATATATATATATATATATATATATATATAAGCATGAATATGCATGCATATGCTTGTGTGTGTGTGTTGTGTGGTGTGAGAGAGAGAGACAAAAGGTTGAAAATTACTGTGTATATTCAGCCCCAGAAGCTTCTGTCTGCTTGGATATCTGCCTTTCATCTCTCTAATGAAACACACAGTTCCTAAGGGCCTGGGCGTTCTCATAGTGTGTTTGACCGGGTTTGAAGTTCGGAACTGCCAAAAAAGCAGCCCATTTCACCTCTTCTTTATTCCGACCAATTATATCCTGATGTTTTTTGTTTTGTCGAGTCATTAAAAGCAGTCATCTTGGTCACCCTTCCTCCGTGGGAGAAGACACTTCAAACAGACTGGGTCCATGGCTCCGGTCGCCTGTGGGTTCCTGAATGGTCGGGGTCAGTGCAGATGAAGCATGGGCAATTAGCAGACACTACTATCACACTGAGGCCCCGCAGTGCTGGCCGGCCTATCCCCTTATTCTGGAGCTTTAGAAAGGAGAGCAGGGATTGATCACAGTGAGCAGCACTGCTACAGGAAGAGTTGAAAGAGCAGTGCGGAGCAAAGATCCATCTTTGGGTCCCCGGGGTCTATGAGGGCATGGGGTCAGATCTCAAGTGAGACACGCTGGGATGGAACCAGTGTAACAGAGTCATGTTCATGTTCATGGATCACATTTAATCATTCATTTGCTCAGAGTAAAGCCTTTGTCCAGGGCTGCTTACCTTTTTCCCATGAGCGGAGCTTGTTATTAATCTGTGCTCACCAGCATTCAAAGCCCATTGGTACCACAGCTGTATGCCAACAGGGATCCAAACCTGCAGACATCTGCTCACAAATCCAATTGCTATGCACACCTCTATGTTGAAAACTACAATGCATAATGTATCTTAATGTATGATGTAATCTTAATGTTTAAGTTTTTAGTGTAACCAAAACCACGCTCCAGAACACCCTTCTAAGATATAGAGCTGCAATACAATGGACTAAAAGCAACAGGCTGCCTGCAAGATGAAAGGCTTCAACTGGATCTGTGTCAGTGCAGGAAAGACACCCTGCACCAGGGCAAAGGAAACAGGGCCTGACAACTATGAGTTATAGTACACACATACATGTGACATTACGACATGACAGATCACGGCATTCTCATCAAGCTGTTATACAGCAGTGCGGGCCTGTTCCTACAGACTAACAACGTTGCCGCTGCAACTGTGTGGGTTTTCACCACTTGATTAATAGCTGAGGAAGATCACGGCTCTAACCTCTGATCAGGTTCTTGCCTCCTCCTGCAAACTGTCCTCTGCACGGGTCATTTAATGCTAAATGGATAATGCCCCTTGTGTCTATACACCTGGGGTGACTGTGGAGACAGACAGAGAGGCAGCATGCGCGAGCACAGGGTTGGTGATCGATTCCAGACACTTGCCTGGCACTCCCATTTCTTATTGGAGAGGGCAGCGGTGATTGATTAATTAAATGACCGAAGGAGCGAACAGACGACCATTTAAATTAATTCATCAATATATTAAACCAAGCAGTTACATTCCACTTTAATTTACTTATCTTTTTTGGCATTCCAAAGCTGCAAAAGGTTTATCCTCCTCACAGAATCCAAAGGATAATTCAAATAATGTCAATCTTTCTTATTTAATTCTGAAATCATAATGTAGTTAAACTTGACTGAAATATTCCCCAGTCATATTATATTTCATTTGGATAATTAATTTTAAGCTGCATATGCACATTTGAAGGTGAGTAATCCTGTTCTGAAGCAAGGGTCCTGGTTACTGGTATCAATGGTTTGGATAACATATACATAATATTAATTTCCTTGAAAAACATTTTAATAGCACTTACTGTATATGTCAATTTAGTAGTGTCTGTTATTATAATTTGCACCAACTTCACTGTAATACACTGTGTTACTTGTACTGTGGAAAATATCCTTTGGCTGTGTGTGAGCCTATAGAAGAATTGCATTTGTCTTGCTTCAGTACTCCTGCGCAAGTGTAGAGGTTGTCATGATGAGATGAGCCTAATGTTCAAACAGGGTTTGTAGTGATTGTATGAAGGAAATTATAGCTTAGTCCTCAATGTACATGTGCCATTGATGAGGCAGAGAAAGAGAGAGAGAGAGAGAGAGAGAGAGAGAGAGAGAGAGAGAGAGAGAGAGAGAGAGAGAGAGAAAGAAAAAGAGAGAGACATTTATTGTGAATAGAAGTTTTTCTTCACCCTGAGAGAAACAGTAAAATGATCTGTGCTTATACATCCATCAACAAAAATTAAATAAAGAACTGGTTTTTGGCATGAAATGGCTGTCTGGTTTTTACTGCTAGTAGTTTGCAAAAAGGAGAAACAAACAACTGCAACAAAAATGGGTGTTGAGGACTGTATACAATTTCAAGGTAAATAAGTGGAGGTGTGGTTAGGATGGTAGGAGAGGTTTTTGATTTTTGGGGGTGTTTTGGGTGTGCAGGGGAACAGGAGTGTGGGAGGGCACAGGGTAGCTGTGGGGCTTATGGACCACAACATTCAAGGCTTCAAGTGCATATTGTAAAACACTTATCCGGTGCGGGAAAAAGAGTAATCTGTGTGTTTAAATCTTTTTAAATCAAGGTGCAGTAGCCTTCTGATTGCAAGGACTGAAAGTTCAGGGCTGCTGGAGTTCGGTGGCCGCTCTGCGCAGTTGGACCATGGGGAAGCAGTGAAATGACAGAAATGAGGCTCCACACCAACCCCATCTGGTTTATTTATTTCTGATCATGGGGCACTGGGATGAACTGAGATGCACTGAGATACAACAAGCACAGAGCGGTAGGGTGCATCAGGGTGCAAGAGAGAGAGAGAGAGGGAGGGGGAGACAGAGGGGGAGCAAGAGAGAGAGAAAAAATGGCACGTTATCTGACCCCAAAAACAGGATACACCACAGCAGACTATTTGACCATTTTGAAAACCCATAAACGTCGTAAGTAAGGAGACAGAGCAACACTTCCCGATCAAATGCAAAAGCGACAGAGATATAGAGATACAAAATTATGACTGAGTGTTAAAAAAGAAGACAGTTGAATTGATCATATCTGGGTACATCAGCTGTACTACCTCTGTAATAGGGCCTGCGATCACAAAAGGAGCACAGCTTCATTCAAACAGGACCAAAAACAACTTATCTAATGATATTCAAGACATGGCCAGTTGTGCACATGAAAACTGAAATAGAAAGTTTGTGCTTTGGAAACAGGATGTAATCTGAATTCAGGGCAGCATGTTTATTATCCGTATCAGCTGCCAGTCCTCTTTCTTGCTCTTGGGTGTCTGGGGCAGGGCCAGGATGGTGGCAATCTGTGTCAGAGAAGAGCCATGGGAATTTCACTGCCTACACAACAAATAGAGCATGGGAAATTGTCATGGCTTAAACAGGCCCAACGGGTGAATCCTCCACTCTCCTGAACCTGCTAACACGGGCAGAGCCAAGAGAAGAGAGAGAAAGAAAGAGAGCGGATAAGAGAATGAGAAAGCGAGAGAGAGAGATTTGCCTTGTGTTCAACAGTTTACCATCCAGCGAGGCTGTGGGTTACACAAAGCACAGCGATGACACTAAAATGTAAAACTTTCCAGGAAAACACATACTCACACTCACACACATGCACACACTAACACACACAGGAGACCTTGCTCAGACTGGCTCTGTCAAGGTTGCCGTGATACATAAGCTGCAGTGGTCCCGCACTTAAAGAGGCAGTAAAGTCAAAATCGATCATTTGAAAAGCTAAAAATAATGTTTGTTTCTTCCACTGGATTACAGTGTTGGCTCACAGCTGCCTCACTTCCTGTTATGGCATTGGTAGTCAGCGAGGGAGGTTGGCTCTTGGCTCACTGTGCTTTGGGGGCATCATTCCCAGGCATCAAGGGAGAGATTCATGCATATTAGACAGCATATCAAATACATTTTGACCAGACTGGCCCTTTCAGCAACACGCTGAGGAATTCTGCCCACACAGCTGACTGTGAATGAAAGCATGGCTGCTGTCGTCACTGTGGAGTTTGACCCTTTCTGTCAGTGAGGCAGTCTGTCAATGTATAATCCATTTTAAATCAGATGAGTGGTGGAGTGAAATCTGGCATGTGTGTGTATGTGTGCGTGCATTTGTCCACATATACGAATAAGCACCTGCATCTGTGTATATATCTTTATGTGCTAGTGCTTGCTCATGCCTGAGAGAGTTTTACCAGAAAAAAAGAGAGAGAGAATGTGCCACACATATGGAGGACGACAACGCAGAGGCATACAATGGAGGCCTGAGATATCTGTTCTCCCAGTGGTTGTTTTTTGTCTGCCATGATGCACTCAGTGTTTCAATTAGACTAAAGCGGTTGGAGGGGAGGTCAATGGTGCTGACAGAGCTTCATTAGGTGAGCGAAGCCTGGCTGTGATCTGGGACGGGGCCGCTCAGAGGAGAGTGGAGCAATCAGAGCACGGCTGACTCAAACGAGGCACGATTCTCTGTGAACGCACACACGGGTCAACGGCAGACAAGCACCAGGGACGCCAAATGGGACCGGCTTGATTTGCGGTAATCTCACTCGGAAACACTACTTTTTGCTCTTCTCAGCCCCAGCTGAAATTCCCCACAGGTGACTTATCTCTCTAAAACGAACAAATTTGTCTTGTGTTTCTGTTCCCTCGATGAGGACTCGTTAAAAAAAAAGTGTTTTCCTCCCTAACGAGCTCTCCTGGCCATTGCTGCTCATGTCCGATCTCTAGGAACACCCACGGCGTGTATCTCTGGTGTTAATGACGAAGAGTGCAGCATTTGTCATGTCTTAGACCTGCTTTGTAGCGTGCAGCTAATGAGGCATTATGGTGGGTTAATACCATATGCTTCTCTAATTCATGGGCGGTCTGTTTTTTCACACTGTGTGTTCAAGGTAAGACATAGGGGCATATGTGAAGAAACTGCCAAACAGTGAAAGAAATGAAACTCTCCCCTGAGAATCATGTACTGTATCCCTCATCCCAATCTTCTCTTCCCAGAATATGATCTCTCCTCTTCTAACCTTCTCTTCTAACACAGGGATCCTCTGAAAGGCAGAAACATACACTACAAAAAGTGGAAACACTCCCTGCCCTCCCCCATTTCCATTCCTTTCCTTTCCCACTCCTTCCCAAAGTGGGTAGTAGCACATTTTACAGGTCAAGCTTCCATGGAGCTGTTCTGTGCATGACCAATGACAGTGAATACTGCCACCCTAAAGTTTGTCAGTGTATGATGTGTCTGGGGCTACCTGCCTGTGGGTTACACGGCGTGCTATTAAACCATGGTGCCTTGGTGTCAGTCTGAAAAGGGTCTGAATGGATGTGGATGTGAGCCTGGGCAATGCACACGACTGCAGTTTGGGCCTTGGATTCAGACATGCCAATCCGCTGGATTACCCACTGGATCCCAGTGGAGGTCTGCTTGCACCCTCCTGCCACACAGAGCACATTCAAGAAGAGACAGGAGCTGAAACAAGATCAAAAGACCAGGCTTGACACTGTCAGCTGAATGATGAGCATACTTGGGCTGAATGGCCTGTACTTGTTATTAAAGTTCTCCTGTTTTTATG
Organism: Megalops atlanticus; assembly: GCA_019176425.1. Taxonomy (NCBI): domain Eukaryota; kingdom Metazoa; phylum Chordata; class Actinopteri; order Elopiformes; family Megalopidae; genus Megalops; species Megalops atlanticus. The sequence continues at coordinate 20,695,254 of CM032883.1, read as the reverse complement.
TTGTAAAGCATTTAATAAGTAACATGCATAACCCAGATCTGTCAGTCCCACACCAGATGTTAAAATTGAAAATAACAAGGTGTCTCTCATTCCGACAAGTTGATGTGAATGGGCATAATGATGTTGTGTGCTTTATTGATGCACTTTTGCGATACATGCAAAACTTGCTTTGAGGCAGCAGCCGATGGACCATGATAGAATGACCCAGACATTTCAACAAAATCCATACAAGCTCCACATTTTGTTTTCAAAATCTCTACACCAATGGAGACTCTACGTTTTTTTACCCTGCTGATTTTTTATTTATGTAATATCTTTTTTCTCTTTAAGTCATTTGTTTTTCCTTCAAAGCCTCCTTGACTGGTCCCGTGGGGTAGTGCGGTGATCATGACCAGCACAAATGAACAGCGACGTGATGCTCTCCCCAGGAGTGCGCTCAATTGTCTGCTAACAAAGAGGCAGAGAATGGAAATACAGAGAGCCTGAGCCCTGGGATGCTAACGTCAACAAAGCACTCAGTTTGTAACCGTTCCGTGCTGTCCCTGGGGACAGCCACGAGGACTGCCACACTTCCCGTGGAAACACGAGATAGACCGCTAAATAAAATTGCGCTCCCTCAAACGAGTCACGAGTGCTGAAGTATCTCATCTCTGATAATGTGACATTTTTTTAAAATTGAATTGTGCTTTTATCTAAGCAGCTGAGAGGATAGAGCCATTGAAAAATGGCGAGCACAAAGAGGAGAAGGCCCAAACCCATCTCCAGTAGGACAGTCGAGCTCCCAATGTGCCCCTGCATGGTCCTGGTTCACACCACTATGGCAGCTGATTCCAATGAGGATGTAGTGGCATAGCTTTGGATGCCAATATATCGAATCACTCTATTATGATTAATGTCACTGGTGTATCCACTCTTGAATTATGGAAATAAAATGCGAAAAAAGTCTGATAGTGACTTTGACGTTTATGTGAACAATACATGGATTTATGTATTCATTTTGCCACTCTTTTGTTGTGGACACAAAAGACTGAAGTACTAATGCATATTTTTATGAGGAATGTCATAGAGTGAGGGTTAACTGAGACCAATATAACCTTCAGTTATGGTGGGTTCATAATCCAATACTACACCTAACAAAGGTGCAGTTACATTTACTGGCCTTTGGAGGGCAGTATAGTTCTGCCTAACCTAGTTGACAGGCAGCCAAGCTGGATTGACATCTGATGCCTGACAGAGCTCAGTTCTTCAAATATATTTCCATTTTATGTCAAGAGAAACTATTCACCCCATTCTTGTATAGCAATACAAAGACTAAAATTATTGATAAAGGTCTCATGGGCAGAGTGGTTTTGTATCAGTGAAGTTCTGGAGCTGTCACTATGATGGAAGGTCCCTTTACATGGGCTGGCAAAACTAGTGAGACAGGGGGAAAGAGGAAGAGAGAAAGACAGAGAGAGAGAAAGAGGAGGAAGGATTGGGGAAGGTAGAAAGAGAAACATTTGCCAAGTTTGACAGTTTATGGTGCAAAAGAGGGTGTGGGTTACACAGAGCACATTGTTGGTAGGGAAACACATGCACACACACACACACACACACACACACACACACACACACACACACACACACACACACACACACACACACACACACACACATGTGAGCACACACTGACATACACTATCATTCACCTCAAAGGGGTGCAGAGGTTAAGTTGAAGAAGCAGAACTTCATTCTGTCATTCTGACAGGCAAGATTTCCTAAGCCTTCCCAGAAATAAAAATAAGCACACAATTCACAATGACATTTACTGCAAGCTGTCAGCATGCTAACTCAATCCCAGCTTTCCCAGTTTCAGCTGGACTCTCCCTTGCAGCTTCGTTTTCACATTTTCAAAGCAGTCCATTCAACAGGAGTTTTCACAGAGGAGTGGGGACGTTGATTTAACTTAAACAGATTAAAAGGAAACACTTGCCTGAGGCAGGAGCTTCATTGCATGTTATCCTTAATTACAAATTGTTTAAAGACACATTAAGTGTTTGTTCGCTATCTTAACATCTATGTCCTGGGAACGTGTGTTGAATTTCTATTGTTATCGGTACACATCTTCACCCAACAACACTGCTCTCATGCCCAGATATCTCACACATGTTTCTCCCTAAGCTAATCATCTGGCCTCCACAACTCTCTCATCACCAGTCAGTGTTTACATGCACTTCTAATGGAACTGTGATGTCAGCTCTCTGAAATGCACTGGGTTTGCTAACTATGGCATGGCTGAATGGTCAAATACATTCCTTTACATCACAAGTAGTTGAATGCTCTGGGTTATGGAGCATCTCCTGCATATTAATGCCCCCAGTCTCATTCTGCAGGGACAAGGACTCACAATTTATATTCCACTCTCTTTATCAAGTGTCTCACGCTCTCACGATTTGGCAAAAAAATGATGTGGAAAACATATTTGATGAAATTCTTTTCAGTTTAAAATGACACCTGATAACTTCAGTGGTATATAGATTATGACACAGTGTGATTGGGCATTGAAACATTCATCAATCGTTCTATCAGTTGCAAAAAATTTGGCTAATTGTGCTGTTTGGTAAGTTTAGAAATAGATTAAGAAACTATGTTGCAATTCATTTCAATGATCCACCATTTTAAAATCAACAGATATTTTGGGTTCTCAGGGGAGGTGAAGCACATGAGAGTTGTCGTGATTATGTCATAATGGTCTGGTTCTGCTGACCTTCAAAGTAGTAAAGGTGATGTGTCTGACATGCCAGGTCTGGGATGCCCCTAAATGTGCACCTGGATACCTGATAGAATATGCTCTTCAATCCATCATTTATGGATGGGGGTCTGTATCACAGAATTCTTGGCTTTAATTAATAGCCCCCTGGTAATTACAATATCTGAGAGTAATTATGAACAGTGAATGATAAAAGTTAGCCTGGTAATGAGGGATTAGTGAAATGCACTGTAACAGTGCCTGCCTCTGAAACCCACTTGCAATTTATTAATGGGTGATTGCCTAAGAAGCAGGAGAGGAACAGAAAGTGTTGGAGTAAATCAGTCATTTTCACACAGTTTTTCACAATTCATTTCTAACCATAATGCATTTGTAAAATATTTATTTTTATCCAGCCATTGCGTATTTATTCAAATGTGAAATTCAAAACAGCAAAGCTCTCTTTTGACATTTGAACTAGTGCCAATGCCCTGTCTTATAATCCCGGACTGATAAGCCTGTACCTGGTTGTTGTGGTCTACCCTGGAAATTCGACCCAGCAGGTGCTCCAATTCCACCTCGTAATCATCAGTCTGCATTCACAACAGGAGAAGTGCATTGCTTTAATCACCGTGCATGCTTACGGTAGCACAACAGTCAATTGATGTGCATGAGCCATGACATAGCGGGGGTAGTCAGGCAAAAAAGATTCCCTCCATCAGTAATCAGAAAAAGGTCGATGGTCTTCTTTCCCTTCACTATACTCACAGATGGACTGGGAAGACACATGTTCACTAACTCCCACCCCTCCTCGTTCCTGTAGCAGCCCCCTTTTCCACTCACTTTCTCTCTCTTTCTCTCCTGTTCTTTCTGTCTTTCTCTCCTTTCCTCTCCCCTTTCAGTCTTATTCTGCCCCTTTTTTCTTTTTTATCTATTCTTTTCTAAATCACTGTCTCTCTCTGAATGTCTCTGCCTCACCTTCTCACGTGACCACCACAAGTGGCAAAAAAAAAAAAAAAAAACTCAATTTGAATGAATTTATTGCTTGTTCATGGGCATCAGGTCATTCTCACTCCTTCTTCTCAAAGAATATACAGAGGGTCCGATTTTTTAGGTGTCTGATGTGACAACCCTACGGCTTCCCAATGGTCCTGTGTCCTGTGACTCACTGATCAGTTGGGGTGTCCTCTGACATTCTACCAAGACAAGGCAGGTCCTACTTTCTGCTTACCCCCAATGCTGATTAAAAAAGCAAAAACAACAAAAAAAAAAACATTACATTGCTCTCCACCAGGACGGAGGCCAAAATGCTGGCCTCCGTGACCGGCACACCCATCCCACCAACTGTGTCCTTCTGACTCCTCCCCAAACAGCCTCCCTCCTCTGTCTGCTCTTCCTCACTCTCTTCACTCACTGCCGCTTCCTTAAAAGGCAATTCATCAGGTCGTGTCCTGCCACCTCTGAGTCTTCCCCAAGAAAGATTTGTCCCTAGGGTGCGATTCATCACCTCTCAGCCTTGTCCTTTCTCTGTGTATCCTCCCCATCCATCCCTCCTCTGCCCTCTCCGGATGGTACTTAGGTTCATTTAACACAGACAATTTAATAAAAAAGTGAAAAAAGCTCCCACACACTCTCTCTCGAGCAACATTGGCTATTTAACAACACATCATTGCTCATATTTTAGTCAGAAACCTTCATCAAATGTCTGCAGAAGGTCTTTCAGCAACTGTCTGACATTAAACTGATCAAGCTGGTCAACAGATATAGCATAAAGTTGTATAAAAACAATAAAAAGAGTCAGCTTTATTGTTGAGTCAGCAAGCTGAAGATCTAACATTTCTCTCACTGTCCTGCTGTCTGAGCTTCCCTTTCAAATCACCTGCACCACCGTATGAAAAACACAAATAGATCAGTCTTTCTCATAAAAAATATTGATATTGCACACAATGTTGATGTTCACTCTTGGTACTTTCATTAAACTCACTGTGAATATGTGTACCCTCTCAACTCTTGGGCTAGCATTATGAACTCTGTGATTAAAAATGATATTACACAAGAGAACTCAACAAGCACATGAATATAAAACTATGGAAAAATGTTCATAAAAAAAGAGAAAAAGAATCACACTGAAATTTCCCCTCTGTCCTTTCCCCCTTTCTACCTTTCTCTCCTTCCTTTCCATCTATTTTTTACTGTCCTTCATGCTGTATTTCACTCTCTCTCCCGTTATACATAATACTCTATTGTGGTCTCAAGGGTTTGTGCGTAAAACTTCTAAATTATACTAGAGGTTTGGATGCGTTTTACAAATAAGGTTATTATTCTTTATAAAATATTCAAGTATTGTTGTTATATGTTGCTCTAAAGATGATTAGTTATAATAATTATTCTTTTTCATTCTCATTAAGCAAGCATTATGAATGGCCACAGCAGTGTTGGTACTGTAGTTGTTATTGTCATCATATTTATGTGCAGAAATCACTCTTCACTGTGATAAAATGCCGTGTCAGCTGAATAGCAGACAAAGTGTTACGGATGGCATTTTATCCCACGGCATTAGGGAAGAAACTCATTTGGAGAGCTATCTCTAGTCAGCCTATTTAAAGGCGGATTTTAAAAGTAGGAGCGAGATTTCTCCCCCGCTCGCCTGAGCGCCGCCTCCTTATCAGGTCCTGCACAGCTGTTTCAGCTGCCAGTCAGCCATTTCTGATGACTGTGTGCCGTGCACGCCAACCACGCCACATTGCCCTCCTTCCCCTGCCCTCCGCTTGTTCCTCTGGCCTCCCCGCATCATCCCCTGATCCTCTCCCCCTCCAGGGTTATCATGCCTTCATCTCCCAGCGGTCCCCGGTGCCCACTCCCACGACCTCTCCTCTCGCTGTGGTGGGCAGGCGGAAGGCGGCGTGCTTACGTGGAGGATGATAGGACTCTTCGCAGGGGTCACCTACAGAGGTGATGCCGCCTGTTTGCCTTGCCAGGGTTGGATTTGGTCTGTGCTTCCTCCACACATGTAACACACAGGGAAGGATGCAATCGCTTGTGTAGCACTCAAATGCCACCACTTTTCATGCTTTAAAAAAACTGCCTCATGCATGAATTGAAAAAAACATAAATGCTGATGCTGGACTATAATAGTAGAGAAAAGAGTGAGAGAAGGCTACGGCAAGAAAAGTTTCTATTTCCTTCTAAAAATGAGGGAGAGTATGAGGTATTGTAGTGGAACGTCATCTATCTATCACTGGTCATGTTATCAAAAACGTAAATCAGTCATTAACTGGAGGCACTAAATGCACTGATAGGCTATTAACAGAACTATAGAGATAGTCTGATTTCATATTTTATCTAATTAAATGTTTTCAATATGTTTTGATGACTTCCATACACCTCCACTATTTTCCCTCAAGGTATGAAGGACAAATTGAATAATAAGCAATGTAAATTGTAATAACTTGGATGGCAACTGAATCTGATTAATATGTGAGGGACATCTACAGTTTGAATCCTTGCAGTCCATGAATCAAGGACACTGTTGGCCTGTAAAATGTAATTCAGAATATTGGGGAGGGGAAACAAAGGAGGCAGAATTGCAATTATTAAACTAATCCAGCTGGTGTGAAGTTGACTAGATATTCTATTTTTAGAGATACTCAAAAATACAACTGCAATACTGTTTTAGACTGTGAGTGAGAGATGGTCAAAGAAAGGGAGGGAAAGAAAGAAATAAAGAAAGAAAGAAAGAGAATGCATGTTATAGCTGATGTTTGAAATGAAAGGACTGACTTCATACTATTCAAATACTATTTAAATCATTTAATTAAATCCAAAGGCTGATGCATTGTACACTTTGTTGTTCACCTTCATTACAATTAGCTTTTAATTCCTTAATTAGGCCAATCTGCAGTCAGTTTAAGTATTGCAGAACATCCTTTGCAGCCCTTACTTTATTTGTTCCAAATTTGCAGAGCCTTGGGTGGCTGTGGCACATATCTTTTTCTTTGTATTTTTTAGAACCAGAAAAAAACATATTTTTTCAATGTGCAGTATTCTTCTAGTAACATAAAGGCACAAAGAAGGCACTTTCATTATTATTAATTTTTTCAATTGAAATTTCTTTGCAATCTCAAACAAATGAAAGAAAATGTACGTAGGCAAGGACTTCAGCAATAATATGACATTGTCGCAATTCATATTCAGCCTCATTTTACATTTCTGCACCCAACCTTGATAGTTGTGTTTAGTCGTGATGATCTTCCAGTTTGGTAGTAAAGAAGATGATTTTTTGTAGGGTTTTATAAAATAGTGAATTGCAAAAATGCTTGTCCAAATGTACCATGATCACAGTGCTTTCCTAATGCCAAAGACTACCCTGCCCAGATACTGGATTGAAGAGATGTTAATCCATTTCACTTTCACTGCCACCACCTCATTGTCATTTATGCTTCTGTTCAATTGTCTTAAGCAATTGTGATTAACAGAATAATACCAGAATTAAATTACAGCATCATGCATCCTGAGATATACTGCAAGCCTTTCACAGCAAGGCCTTTAGCAAAGTATGGTCCTGAAAACCGTTTCAGGGAAAGTCAATGCAACGCAATGGCATATCCCCAGAGTTGCTTGGGGGAGGGTTTACTGGCTAATCAAGGTCAATTTTACAGTGACACACTAAGTGCAGATGCCCACATTCTACTGTCTGCAGACACTAGTTACATGGATGGACACATTCATAACCAACCACTGGGAGGCAGTGTGGTGTAATGGTTCACAAAATGGGAAAGTAAACCAGAAGGATGCTGGTTCAAATCTTGGGCTAGGTGGAAAATTGTTGTCAAACACTCGAGCAAGGTATTTAACCTCCATTGCTCCAATAAACATATCCAGTGGTGCAATGGAATGCGGTTTGAGAATGGATATAATGGTAGTTTTCATGAGTATGGTTGTTTGCGGTGGTAGTGGCTGGTGTTCTGCAAATAGAGGAGGTAGAGAACACACAGTTCCTTTATCTGATAATTATGTCTGATAAGTATTTTTGATTGTGTTGCATGATTAACAAGCATGAGAATTTAAATAAGGACCACCCATTAGCAGCTGGTTCCTTTTTGCTTGATTGCATCTAATGTGCACTTGAAATCATTTTACTTATAATGAAAGAAAAAAAAACTGCTTGATCTCTTTGTATAATCAGTGTATTTAACATAACCAAATCTTCTTGTTATAATTAATTATTTAATGTGAAGTACATAGAGGTAGTACAACGCAACCAAATAAGGCACAGTTCAGTATGAAGGAATGAGATGCTGATGGATGATCCTTGTATTAACTTTCAACATCAAGTTTCATCTGCATGTGAGTGAAATTCATGTAGCATATCAACACTAGCATTATCATGCTGTAGCATTCTGCTCCTGACCAATACAATAAGACAATTTTATAATTCTATCCTAAGATATCTATCTGTATGAAATAAGTGCTAGTCACTGTAATTGAGTGCTTGTCAAAAATTTAAATCGTTCAAGCTTAACTATCACCATCGCTGAGGTTGACAAATGTTCCACCCTTGCATAAAGGCACTTGTTTGCTACCAAAAAATTGTTTCTATGACACACCTTGAATTGGCTAATAGTTATATCGTCTGCCAACTACTTAGCTCACTAGCTAGCGAGTGACATTGTTGATGCTAGTGAGCTATCATTTTATACCAACAAATAGGAACTGGGAAACTACGGTCTGGGAAATTACAGATATTAACTGGGTCCTGTAAACTAACACAGCTTAAAATGCATCTTGAATCAGTAAGTTTAGCTAGCTTGAGCTAAATGAAAGGGAAATAAAATGAGGCTGGCTAGTCTACTAGCAAATAAACCTTCTAGGATAAACTCTGGATTAGTAATATTAGTAAATCTAATTAGCCTGCCAGTTTAACAGAAAGTATGGCAATCTATTATTCTAGCTGAAACTATATGGATCTTTTGTATGGCAGATATTTAGTTATTGAATTCATTTGATCAGCATGCAAGGCCTGTAAAAATAATTATTCTAGCTAGGTAGCTTTGCTGTGGCTACAAACAGGACACAGTAGCTATCTGCCACTTATCTAGCCGGTTAGCTATCTTCATTTACTACCTACCTTTTTATGTTTTAAGTACATGCAGTTGCATATAGTAGTATGATTTTACAAAAATATGTTATGTATTCCTTCAGAGCTGTAGGAAGTGTAGGTATTTAATTTTTGAGTAATAAATATAAAAACAATCAATCCTTCATATGCGTATGCAGTGTAAATAACACAACAACAACAACAAAAACAATGCACAACATGGATATCAATCTTTGTTTTTTATTTTCTTGAACCTTGATTTTTCTGTTTTTTTTTTCTCCTCAGTATTGCATTAATGTATTTTTTGTGGTTTTGATGGCTGAATGCATTATAAAACAATATACTAAATAGTCCAATAATTATCCCACATTTTGCGCAGTGATGAGGGCACTGGGATTAATAACCCCACTTTTTGGGTAAGTGGCATGGGATCATATGAAAATTATGACAGAAGGTTGCTCTTATGGATCGTTCTTAGGTAATGCTCTTTGTGCACACAGCTGTTATGAAGGTATATTGCTATTAAGGACAATGCTTATGGCCTTGTGCATGCTAATAGAATTACTGTTGTGTTATTCAGTATTGTATTACTGTATTACTCAATCAAACACTGACTATTCTTTCATGTTCTAATTGCTTTCAGGGTAAACCTGATAAGATGTATCTTATCATGGAGGCCTTTTGTGTTCATCTGGATATGAATGTCTGCCAAAAATTTTAAATTAAATACAGGTATGATTCAAAGTGATGAACATAAACTTAGTCACTGAGATTTCCTACCGGGTGTGGCAACCTGAAATGATAAGGCAAGATTGGAATTTTAGAATGAAAAGCAAGAAAATGTCAGAACCATTTGTCCATCCTCAGAGATGCAACTACCTTGTCAAATTCCTAGATTGTAGCGGTGTGGAAATAATGAGGAGTTTTCAGAGTTGTCTGTATTTTGGAATGCTCCAAAATCCAGACCTAAATTCCAGTTCATGTTGCCAGCATTCATATTTCTGATAAGAGACAGCCTTGTTAGGGCGGAATCTGAGCTGAAAGGACTGCTCGAACAGCCATTCAGTGCTGCTGGCCCTTCAGCACACAAACATCTCTGCTGACTCTGTGGTTTGTCTCTCTGCTCTGTTACCACTTTTCTTTACCCCGGTCCCTTAACTCTCAGGCTTTGTATTTCAGTAAATCTGAAGGTACATATGGAACCTACTTGAAGCTGCTGACAGATTTTCACAGACCCATTCAGCCTCTCCCTCACAAAAGTGACAAGATAAGAGAATTGTGTTCTTTTATGCTTGAGAAGCTGTAAAGAAAACACCATGTTTTAGGAAAATAATAACCTTGCATTACACATCTAACTTTTGTAACATTTCAATAGGTCTCTGCTATGAAAACCATCTCAGACAGAGCAGGAACATTGACATATTTTAGGTTAGGAATAGCTCTTACTGAGTTGAGGTTTTGTGGAAAGTGCTAAAGCAACAATGCACTGTACAGACAACACCCAAACATGCCAGAATTTTTAAGAACATTCCTTGAGTAGTAAAGAGCGACACAATCAAAGCAGTTGTTGCTGAGCTGTATTCATTGGCCCCTTTAACTTAGAATCCTCTTGATGGAGTTCTGACAACCTGAACAGAGGACAACCCTGATATTTAGTATGGACAGCCCAAGCACTGCATCCAGGCAACCTAAACTTAAAACTGCATAGTTGAGGATTTTACAATACAACATTCTACATTTTGAAATTTAAGTTTTGGAATTATTTTCTGTGATTTTTCACTATCATGGTATCAGATTAAACAGGAAGCTGAAACAGGCCCAGCTCCCACAGAAACTGCTGCTGAATTTCTACAGGAGCACCATCGAGAGCATCTTGACTAACTGCGTCACTGTGTGGTACGCCAGCTGCAAGCGGTTCAAGACAATAAGATCCCACACCAATAGACTGAGGAACAGCTTCTTTCCCAGAGCTGTGGCCTCCATCACACCCCTCCCTGCCCAACTGCAGAACAGAATGCAGGAACTGTGAGCGCACACACACACACACACACACAGAACTGTGAAACACACACACACACACACACACACACACACACACACACACACACATCAGAACTGTGAAACACACCCACACTCCACCCACAGAACTACACACAAACACAATTTATTTAACACCCTGTAACTATGTGAATGTGTAAATATAATTTATAATTTGTGCCTTGCCCCAGAACTACTGTCTGCTGTCTTTATTTATTTGTTTTATTTATTTAAAATCTTTTTTAACTATGTGAATGTGTAAATTTAATTTATAATTTGTGCCTAAAGCTTCTATTTATTCTATTCTATTCTGCTATTCTTTATTTATTTGTTTTATAATGGTGCAAAAATGAAAAGGGCCCTTTCAGGATTCCTGATATTTGCTCAGATGTATCATGCAATTGTAATGACCCCTGATCATGAAATGGGATAAAAATACATTTGTTTGTGTTTGAACATTAGACCATAGGGCAAAAATTAGATTGGGAAAATTGGGAGGTATATCAGCCAATGAAATACTGTGGTACAGTATCTGAATGACTTAAATGATATCAAGTATGGTTCTACTTGCAGAAAGCAGTCATCTTCCCTCCTGAACCTGCATTCATCAGTCTTTCATCATTGGTTGTATGTAGTTCCCAACAGACTCTTATCATTTGAGTCTGGGGATGTGAGGATGGCTCAGTGTTCATTCCACAGAGCATGAGCTGAGACAACAAAAACAGCACAAGGAAGTCAAACACAATCTGTCACTGAACGAGTCTGTGGAAGAATCAGCGCAGAGTGCATTCTTATTCAATAACGACACTCCATCCTGATTTTCCTTATACAAGGAAAAAAAAATGTGTGAATGAATCTCCAATCCACAGAGCTGCCTTCAATGACCAATTTCTCTTCTTCATACAACAATCCTTCATATTGTGCCCTCATCATGCTTAATTCACCCAGGGGTGATCATCCACCTCTGCCTCACCTACACGGAACCCATCATTAAACGTCATCAAGCTCTAGTTTGTCGATATGGAATGCTGTTCCCTCTTCATTTCAGCTCATAGTCTTCGGTTTTACTTTTGTTTGATGTGTTTGACTAATGCCCTGTTCGAGTCATCGCTCCTCAGGTGTCACCTCAGTGCCTTGAAAATTCAATCGCTCACTGAAACTGCAGCACACCTTTTTTTTTTTTTACCCTCATTTCCATTCTGCGGGGGATGCACGATCTGACCCGGAATCAAAGCAAAACGGCAAATGCGCTACATGCAAATCCTCACGGATGAATGGCGCCGATTAATTATAACTTTGATAGATGGTTCCAGTTCAATGCGAGTGGCTCAAAGTGTCATTATTTTTGTTTTATACAAAGAGTAGCGGTGGACCACTTGAGCAGTTGATCCAGGATTTCTGGTCCTCCGGCGGTAATCAATAAGCGCACTTGCCTTTACCATTGTTATCACACCGGGGATAAAGTTTTCCTCCTCCATACCCTCCATCGATAAAAACACTGTTATCCTCTCTCATGATTGCAGAGCTGAAGGCTGTCTGCTCAAGCATTAGATGCATTACGATGTTAACAACGCCAAAAGCCGAATGGCGCAGTTTGCTGACTCACAGTGGAAAAAAAGTATTTTGCCGAAGAAGATAACGGCCAGAACAGTTTTGCCCTGGAGAGCTTTGGGACTTCTTGACATCTTCCTTCACTATCTGGCACTGCTTGTTTTGTTCAGGGGCCTGGGCAGAAATTGAGATGGAGGCTACCGACCAACGGACACACAAACTAAGCCTGAAGTTCAGTATTCTGGCCAGTCTCAGACGGACAGCAAAAGGCTAACCCTCCACATCACCTGCACACATTTGAGCCTCGGGCAGGCCCAGCATTCTGAAAGACTTCTCACAAATTCTATAGATGTTGGGATATTGCTACTGAATGGAAAAAGAATGTCATACAGGTACACCTTCCAGCCTCATGGGAGACTCCTGAGAACACATTGGTGAGAAAAATTGGAAATAATGAAAATGACTTCTTGAAATAATATATTTTGAAAGTCTACACTTAAGATTTACCATGTAAAGTGGTCCTGATGTCTGTGCTTTTATTAAGGGTTTCATCCTTCCAGTGTTTCTGCCCACACAAAGACCGGGTCATTCCCATACTGTATGTACAAACACAAAGCAGATCTTTTGTTTCAGCATCCAAGCTGAAATGTTCTGAATAATGATGGATGTTGCAAAATTGAGGAACAAAGAGACAGTGAGAGAGATGCTTTGAGTGGATGAAGAGGGCGATCACCGCATCCAAAAGGAAAAGTTTAAAAGCCATTTCTCTTTACACTTTCACATTTGTAGAAACACCAGAACTGCATTTAATGGTTATTAAAGCATTTGTTGAATAGTTTAATATGTGGAGTGATGTGTTCTCTGGTTGCCAGCTTGGTTTCTCTCCCAAATGCTCATTTCACCTCTGTGCTCATTGGAAAGCATGTTTATATTTCCATAGTTCTATTAAAAGCTGAGAAATTTTATAAATGTGATCCAAAGCAACAGCTGTAACAGTTGGGGCTGTGAAATTTAAAACTGATGATCTGTTTATTAAAATATGAATGTATATGTTGTCTCTGCCTTACTGACAAGGACACACACAAACAACCAAACAATGACATATACTTATCCATACGGCTGGCTGGTCTCAGCTGTGGGATGAGGAGCATTTTATCCATTGTGTTGGAGCAGCGATGTGAGGAAGGGGACTATGCGTGTTCCCTTTCTCGTCCTTCCTCCCCGCTCTCCGTTGACAAAACCTTTTGGGATTATCCTGATCTGAGGGGCCTTCCCTACAGCCCAGAAACCTCAGATATTAGTTTATCTGGAAATGCCCAGGAGCAGGAGATTATGCAAATGCGTGGGAGGGGGGTGGAGCGGGGAGACTGGCGACATGGCTTGGAATAGCGTTCGGCATCTGGGAAGCCGCGAAGAGCGCGAGGCGGTGGTGGGGTGGCACGGGCCGGCGCGTGCCGTCCCCCCGCGCCGAGCTGCCGCTGATGGGAGAGAGGGTGGGAGAGAGGGGAGATAAACTCTTCTCACGCAATTACACATCGGCGGCAGAGCGTGCGTGCCGGCCGCGGCGTCGCGGTGATCAGGTTCCCGATTGGCCCCGCGCGATTCGCTCTCCCCGTGACGAGCAGTGTGTTACACGCTTTCCAGCTGCGTTAAAAAGACAGGCGTGTCGCCGGTCATGACATGCTCGGCACACATGCCGGAGTTAATTTCCCTTCACGCTGGGTTGCCAGTTAAACAGATCCTCTATAACAGTGAAGCTTTATGACTATAGAGAAATAACAAACGACAGTATACGAGGTGTATACTGTGGCCTAGAAGCCTTTCTGACCTCAAAACATTTTTGTACCGTTACTAGGGAAAAATGGATTATGATATTATTCCTTCAGACAGATGTGGACAAGTGAAATTCTATTTCTATTTTTATTTCCACAACAATACTAAAAGGTGGTAAAGTAAAGGAAGACAGAACCCATATTACTATAACATTATTATTTCAAAACTTGTAATGCATGCAACACGGTCATGCTGATGTCTTCATAACTAAAATATCTGAAAAATGTATATTCTTATTTTGCATGAGAATTGAACTACAGTAATCACCCTTCAGAAGCTGTGTAGCTTTGGTAATATGTAGAGACATATGTCAAAAGTGCTATGATGTTAAAGTGCTACGAATTAGAGGGAGAACAGGAGGAAGAGAGGTGAGCTGATTTACTGTTTGTGACATTAACATTTCAAAATATTTGAAACTCCTGATGTCTGGTGCTGCTGATCATGTATGAAATGAAATGTCTCCAGTGTAGGCAAGTCCTGTTTCATTGCTTCAGCATGCTGATCAGATCAGCTTCAGCTAAGCTCCTTTAAATGAACTGCCAAACAGGGCTTCGCCTCAGGGACTAGAATGACAACGTGTGCATGTCACGGGTCCGCGGATGTGGCAGGATCCAAAACCCATCAAGACATGGTATCATCATCGCTTCCACTGACAACTAACGAGCTTCTCTCCATTCACGACTTCGACAGGGCAGGATTTTGTGGGTTATGTTACATGGCATTACATTAATCTGTTGTAATCCCGATTTTCTCAGAGTGTTTTTCTTTCTCTTTTTTTTGTGCGTGTTTGTCTTTATGTGGATGTATATTAATGACACAGCTGATGTGCACTGCCTCAACCCCTAGAGGAGTGATTAAGGAAAAGCTGCTGACTTACAGGCATGTTCCCCTGGCCTCTGTGTTGCCTATGTGTAAAAACAAAACACTGGTGGTTGCACTGGCAAACCTCACACAGTAAGAGTTTGGGTTCAAATCCTAGCTAAGTCATACTGAAGACCAGACACTGGGAAGCACAGCTATCATGTTGCTGCAATTGAATAGCACTCTGTGCAAGACATGTCCTTAGCTATCATAGTTAACTTGGTAGGCTGGTTTACCCAGACTGATTTACTTGTCATAAATTTCTAGACTACGCTGCAAAATATCCATTTTTAATTTCTTTGTTACCTTACAGTTTAGTGGTTATCCAATCAAAGTGCACAATACTATCTCAGACAGAGAACCTTCCCTTTCATTTATCAGGGATTTTGATCTGCTCTTACATAAGGACATTACATTTCTTCAGTGAAATGTTTGTTTTACCCCTTCATAGAAGAATCAACCACTCATAACAATCAAATTGCCCATGACTATGAGCACTATATTTATTAAAATTTCACCTGAAGTGGACAGTGAACCATTTAATATTGCTTCTCTCTACTTCCCGTCCATAACATACAACCCTAGGAAAACTGCACCTGCTCCCTCCCTTTTAGGTCAAATCACATTCTAGATTTTGCATGAGACTTTGATTACTATGAGGTTGGTTTCGAAACCACAACATAATTTCATATTTTCTTATTTTATTGCATAAAACTATGACATCAAACAGTGTGGATCACAGCAAAGATGAGGAACAAGGCATAAATATTTGACACTATGGTTGACTCATGTGTGCTCAAAGATCAGCACATGGGAATCAAAGTTAGAATGTTCTGGCAGTAAGCCCAGCTCCTTGGTTTGGTTTGTTTGGAGATGTGTGGGAATTTTGGGATTCACACAAAAATGCTAATTAAAATGATACATCCAAAACCGATGCAGAAGAGTTCCGGTTTGTGTAATATGAAAGCAACTGCATTCTTTGAAAACTGATTGCTCAAAAAGAGCACTGAACTGTGTCTAGTGAAGTGACATTTTTGCCTTTGCTTTAGCTACATTCTTCATGGCTCCAAAAGGACCATGGCTTCCTCACATGAATGGAACACTTTTTCACTGTGTCCTGTTTCTATTTCAGGTGATTCATGTGAGCACCAAATAACACAGAATACACACAGCACACAGTCTAAATTCTACAGCACACCTCTGCAATAGAAGTGGTACATAGTGAACTAAAGAGAATTCTGGTCATCTTGTAGCAGCAAGTGGAGAAAACAATTTGCTATTTTTTTATGTATTATTGTGGTTTCTGACACAAAGCAAGACTAAAATGAAGAAAAAAACGTTATTTTAAAAGTGTACCCAACATGTATCTGCGTATGAATTTTGTGTAAAAGTACCTAAAGGTATATGTCTGCAAGAAAACCACCCATGCCCCATGGTGACATCCAGGAGCATGGATATGCCCATGTGAGTTGGGAGTTCAGGCCCATGTTTAGTGAAGGGAGAGGGCAGTGACTGTGCCTGTCAAGCAGGGTGACATTTGAGATTTGGAGCAGGATATTTTAGCCTCACTATGAGGTCTGGAGAATCTGGGGATGTGGTGATGTTGTGCTAAGTGGGAGACCAGCGTGACATGTAAGCTCTTTGCTTCTATAAAAATCCCATATTCCTATGATATCAAGGAAAATCACAAAAAGTTATGGCCCTAATACCTATACGGAGTTTAATTTTGTCTTCATGCAGCATTAATACATTTTAAATGTTATACACAATGTTTCCTTAATATAAAACAAATCAACTTCACATCAGTGAAAGTCTCATGCAGTTTTATGTCTGCTGTCTGACTGCACTTTTATGACTCCTTCAACAAAACAATGGAATTGTTTGAAAGGGCAGTTAGTCCTATTTGTTAACTTTGAAATGCATATTCTGAAAAAAACTTTTGTTCTTACTTTGTCATTAGTTTCATATAAAAGCTCACACACTGTTATACATGATAATATTATTGTTACAGTCTGCTATCAGTTAAAACATTCCTTTCTTCTCTGTAAAGAGGGAATAGCATTTTTGTTCACCATTTTGGGATCCAAAAAGCTATAAAAAACAGAATAAATTAAAATAAACATCTGTCGCACATAATATACCTTTTATAATCTTTGTGTTTCCCCCAATGGTATTCAAACAAAATTTCATTTAAAACCTCTTACATAAAGAAAAAGTACATTTTTTTCTGCTTTGTTTGTTTTATAATGAGTTTGTTAGAGATCTACCTAATTGCCTGTAAAAATGAAAGAAAAATAAATGCGTGCAAAATGATTACACCACAAATACTCAACAAGTAGTTCATAAAAGAAGAGCTGAAAATTGAAATCCTCTGCAGAAAGCTTATATTGTATTGCCAATATAACACCGAGCCCCTAATGGGTCGCTAGTGATGTTAGCACTGATGCGCTATCCCCACACACACTCTCCAGTAAAAATGTTCAACATCTCACAGACAGACACACACACACACACACACACACACACACACACACACACACACACACACACGGACATTCCATTAACAGTATTGTAAACACACAGACAGACACACACACATATACAGACACAATGACACACACACACACATACACAGCACCACACAGCAGTAATTCTTGACTCATGTTAACCTTAGAGTAAGTATGAGAGAGATTAGTGGGGACAGTGTGTTTTTTACAGTCACTGACATTTTGCCACTGATGTCTACTGTGCCTTTGTGGTTTTTGATGGGGAATCATGAGAGAAGTACACTTTGAGTCAGGTGATGGGCCTCTCTGTGATCTCACTTCCTTGCTCAGTGTTTATAAAAGGCCTTCACAGGCTTCAAACCGAGCATACGAATCCTGAGGCCAGTGGCCTCTCAAGCAATCACCCTCAAGTAAGCAAACGCCATGTTTCAACAGCGAACGTCCTGATGCAGTAATCGAACAATGATTACAGCACAACAGTTACGCACAAAAACGTGGATGGAGAAAATTCCCAGCTATTTATCTCGGGTGAGTGGGGCTTGAGCACACATTCTCAGTGTTAAACTGCCAACAAGATCACTCCTGCAGCACATCCGTCAAAGCTGTCATTTAGCAAATTCTACTCTTTTTCTTTTCTCTTTCTTTTTTCCCCATAAATGACTAGGTGTCAGTTAATGATCAGGCATTTGGCTGTTTTTATAATAAAAGGCAATTAGCTTATCTGCTCCCCCCATTACATGCAGCCTTCTGGCAGAATGACAGATGGCTATTTTGGTGCACAATGCGATGGAGCACTGGTAGAGAGACAGCAACAGACACAGATAAATCATTAAACAGGCACATTTAAAAAACAATTGGATTGGGCGGTGATGGAACTGACTGTTCCCTGATTACCGTCCAGCAGCACAGAGAGCAAACCCCAGGGATTAGCTTCTCATTTATTTATTTATTTTTAACAAATTTGGCTATAATGTGTCAGTCTGACCCTGCTGAATATTCGGTGTCACATAGCAATCACAGCAATTATGAAAATCAATCAGCTGTCTGCATATCAAGTGGGTTCTCTTTCTTTTACGTTGACAATGAGCCAAGACCATGTACTTTGGCTTATTGGATTGATTATTGTTGTTATTTGGCTATGATTATTATTTTCAGTCAGGAGCAACCCCCCTCCATATTTAGGAATGAAGAATTTGGAGAGGAGAGGAGGAATGAGAGTGAACAGTTGTGGCTGGAGAGTCTATTGGGAGAGATGGTGGTTTTAGACGAGGTAAAGAGGAAATGAACTCTCTCTAGTGGTAGTGGCTCAGCATTTTGAGGTTTTCTTATTCTGCCAGAGGCTTCCTGTCATTCACATATCAGATGCCATTCATCTCAACCAACTCGCTATTTCATTAGGGTAGTGTGTGCGTGCAAATGTGTGTGTGTGTGCGTGTGTGTGTGTGTGTGTATGTATGTGTGTGTGCATGTGTATGTGTGTGTTTGTGTGTGAGTAATTTCTTGGCTGGACACTGACTTGTCACTGTCCTTATGACTGGGCAGAGAATGATGGATCCATTTCCAGGTCTGCTTTTATTTATGGTGTCTTGGAGGGGAGACTGTTCCCCAGGTTAAAATTCCTAGTGGGAAAGATGATGAATTTGTGGCGATCTATTTCATCTCACTGAAACAAGGCTTGAAGAGAGAACAGCAAAAAAAGAAACACAGTGGGGACACAGACAGAGAGAGAAGGAGGGGAAGCATACTTTCCTCCCAGGAAATGTACACCAAACAATAAACAAAATCTGATGTGATTTTGTAATGGGTAACAAGCTTGTTAAACAAGGATGGTTTGACAATTTTCTACCTTTTTCCTCCTCCTTTTCTTTGTGTGTTTCTTTTCTTGAGCCTACATAAATAGAGAATGTTCAACCTGGTAGAGTGATGAACCCCCCAATCCCTGTGAGAATAAATCACAATAATCCACCATTAACACCCCCCCCCGCCACAGACATGTTGCACTTTGGGATGACATCTAAAGCGCAAAGGAGCAAACAAACACATCAGAAAGTCATTTCACACTCATCACTTTGATCAGACATACAAAGGGATTAAGACAAAATCTCTAATTTAAAAAGGGGGAAATAAACAAGAAAGTATTAAACAATATTCCGCCACGTTTGTGATGCAAGTGGTTTGACAGAATGTAAGAACTGCAAAAATCTGCAAGTGTCATTCCTTGCACCATCACATACCTTCTGTTCTGTCGTATGTGTTGCAGAAGGCTTCATTATGCATAGAGAGACGGAGAGTAGGTGGACTAGATGTACAGTGGTTGTTTATTTATTGTTTTATATGTTATGCTATACATGAAAGTCTTTTCTTTCATTTATAGCATAGCATGCTTTATTATTATTTGCAGAATATTTGCCATACAAACAAATTAAACTAAGCGATGAAGGGGTGAATAGAGGTAGAGATAGAGAAAGTGAGGGTGAGACAGAGAGGTACAGAAGAGAGCAGACAGCATGTTTTCCAAGAACACTCAGCAGGTATGCCCTTGTGAGTGTATGACACGTTGGTCTTTCCTGACAGAGCATACAGCTTGCAGTTGACTGCGGGCAATAGCTCTCAGCTCACCTATACTTAGGTGCATTGATGGAAAGAACAAGTTTAAGCATGTGACACAAAAATTGATCATGCTGGTCCATGTGAGGCATTCTTGCTTTATGCTTAGTATAATTATTTGAATTTTGAGAAGATTCAGCAGAGAGACCTATAGATCTACATCTGTACAGACACGAGAATGCCTTACATCCTCTTGTATCAACTGTTTCTGGCACACCTGTTCTGTTTTCACCTCACAATGTCTTATAGTCTCACTGGTTGATTTGAAATCTCCAGCCTTACTGCAGATGTGTCTTCGCAGTGGCAGTGTGCTGGCGGATTCTTCCTCTTCCACTAGTCACCCTGTATGTGCATCAGTGACTGATTCTGACCACATGTGTGGAGCCATTTTTTCTCCTATCTATCCCTTCTTCTTGGATCATTTCTAGTCTCTGGTAGACCCTAAGAGGGCAAAGTGTCCTCTTCTTGAGGTTGGCAAAGAAGGCCCGTTTGTCCTAGCTACATGTCAGCGCTATCCATGTTGAGCGGCTGTCCCCTTTACTCACCCTGTTTGGAAAACCTCCCCTACAGTTGCCTCCTAACCTGCTGGCATCCAAACGCATGTCCAGTTCTGGCTGTGGACTTGCTCCCATTGTTCCTCTCTCCCCTCCTCCTTTGCTAGCATCCCTGGCATTTTACCTGCTGCTGGTGGGTCTTTCTAGTCTGGCCTTCTGCTGATTGTCAGTGTGCTCCCTAACCACTACCATGCATCTCCCTGCCTGCTTCTGCAAACACCATCCTATTTCCACCCTGTGTAAGCAGCTACTGCAAGGCTCCGAGCCTGATTCTATCACCTCAGAGGCCTTCGGTCACTACACACATCTAATGTGCTCTGTTTATTCCCAGGACCATAGGGAACTTAATGATTACTTGTGTGCAATTGCAGAGTATCACAAAATGTTCTTTGCCAAATCAGCAGTGCATATTAGTTGCTGGAATCTGTGTCCCTGCCCCGGGTGTTCTTTCCTGCTCACTGTGCAGTTGTGTTGACCATCCCTCATATCTGTGTACACTGGTTATCAATTCACTGGTACTGTCCGGTACTGTTTCTAAATATAATCCCGCAAGATGATTTCTGTGTCTTAAAGGCCAGGCAGGTTTTAGGAGTTATTTCTTGGCTGGAAGTGTATTTGGGGGTCAGCCTGTCACGGGCCATAATCTGTTATCTGTTTTGTATTTGAATCAGACAGAGAACATATGCTGACCATGCCATGCCCTTCATCTCTGCAATTTAAAGGTCATTCTGTTATGGAATTTAGCTGGGCTTCAGAACATCTGAACAGCTGCTGATCAGCACCACTGCAGCTTGTGTACAAACACACACACACACACACACACACACACACACACACACACACACACACACACTCACACACGGAGTTAAATTTTTCTCAGTGTAATAGCTCCTACAGTTTACTCAGTTTGTTTGCATGACCTTAGACCTCTTCCAGTTTAACCTCTTCTCAGTCAAACTGCCAAAGTCAAGCTGGGCTCTGCAGCTGCGTCCAAAGTCTGTAGCTTTGCTCCGACATCTAGCTGCCTGACAGATCTGCATGTGTGTGTGTGTGAGAGAGAGAGCCAGGGGGAAATCCCCCGGGGGCAACATGTTCTGTCAGTAATGGCAATTTAACCTCACATATTCCCTGTGTAGACACCCTGAGCGCCCTGCTCTGCCCATCAAAGCCACGTCCTTTATTTAATCTCGGATTCAGTTCTATGAACCATCTTTCACAAGAGTCTACCAGTCCACCCAGCCCCAGTCACCTGCTGTATGTCTGAGAGAAGTCTCAAATGAAAAGTTTAAGACTGTGACATATTTGTCTCCTTTCGCAGGAAGGGTGTAAAGTGTTCATATTGTAGAGACCAAAGGCCTCAGAGAGAACTGTTTCTTTCATTTTTTGTTTATGAACACAGTCAAAAGGACGAGATACAGGGAGACTCTCACAAAAGGGGAAAAGTAGATTAGGCTGGATTAGTGTGGATTTGGGCAGTGTTTAATTGCGGATCTGGTGGGGGGCCGGCACCCGAACAACATGGCGGTTTGTTTCAGCCGCTCCCAGTTCCACCGTAAGAGGATGTTTTCGACGAGTTTACCATTTTGGAATTAATTATGTATTGTGCCACAATTTTTTTTTTTTTCAGAAGGAGGCAGCAAAGGAAGCTAAATGGGTCTTCTTTCATTAGATGCTGCATTTTCTTTATGGAATAATGATGTATGAAAACCTAGGGCTCTGCTGGCCAGTGCGAGTGGGTGTTCATTTGCCATCCCCTGTTCATGGGCCTCAGAATGCCCAGCTTTCCCAGTCACACTGTGAGAAGCGTATCTATCAAATGGCTCTCTGTCCCTGCTGGAATGGCTATAAAATTTCCCCTTTGCTTCCCCACACCTATTGTTTCAATGTTGTGGGTAATAATTGGGTCTGTGCTTCTGGCAAAACTGAGTGCTGTACAGAATAAAGAAATGGGTTGGGCACGCACACAGGCACACACATACACACACACAGTAGTTTACAGAGAATGAAGTCTAGCACTTATAAATGCAGATTCATGAATAAATATGCACACAAAGGCTGGTTGTTATATGAGAAAATGGATTCCATTGTAAAGATTTCACAGGTTTTTGAAAGACTTGCTGCATAAGAATACCTCTTTCCAGAGCCATTGTGGGGCTGATTATTTATAACAGCTTGCAGTGAAGTATAATTCCGATGCTTAATTGCAATCAGAGGCTGAAAAGGGGATTACAGTCTGCACATTCCGCCAGTGTGTGATTAAATTTCGGTGTTCCATGCCTGTGCGCCGAACCTTCTGCCAAGGAGCTTACCATCTACATTGGGCAATTTCTGTCCCATAACTGAATTATATGCTCTATTTAGGAAGGTAAATCATATTATGAAAATACTTGAAAGCCGACATTAGCAGTGCCTGTGAAAGTTTTACTTACCATAGCTTTCTCTCCCGGCCCGTTCAGCTTTTGTTTTCTTTAAAGGTTTAAGGAGCACAAAGTGAGTGTGGGATTAGAGCACAGAAAAACAGCCGATTCAGAGCACTTTCAGATAATTATGACTTGTGCAAACAGAGGGCTCACCCACACATCAATGCGCAATACACAAAACCTACAGCCCTCTCTCCCAGTCCCTGACCTTGGTACAGTGAAACACCGCCTCTATTTTCACTCTATTTTTGCCACACAAAATAAGTAGTGCAAAAAAGTTGTGCAAAACTTTAATGTCCTTGTACTTCTGTCCCTTCCAGGCGCTGCAGGTCAGGGTTTTTGTCACACTGTGGTCTTCTGTGAGTTGTGGAGTAGGGTGCCAGCTGGGCACCCCACACTGATTCAAGCTGGCCCTCCTGTAGCTGTAATTAGCCATGCTAGTGCCTGCCAGGGAGGCTGGCACAGTGGGATCTTCACGCCCACAGCGGCGGAGAAGACGGAAGTTAAAGTTCAGGATGACTGTACTTAATGCCATTCTCTGCCTCTCTCTCTGTGGAATAAAGGTGGGTATTAATTGGCAGACTCTGGTGGAATTCACGGACATGTGCAATCACTGGCTTCCCACACAGTTGTGTCACCTTTTGCCCCTTGGTCAGGCTGCTGTCTACAGTTTTTAAGTCTCATCTGTTTTTTTTTTTTTCAACAATTGTTGTAACTCTTCTCTTGCTGTTTTGTTGATATTTCCCCATAATGAATCATGGGTACATTTTCACAACTCAGTGAAAAATGAGAACCTAAGCAGGCCTGTTTGATGAGGGATGACATTTTTATCTGCTATAAGAATCTTGTAAAAATTCATATCTAGCCAGCATCAGTAACTAGCTAGCCATGTAAGTATTTAGCGCATATCTATTATAAATATAAGCAAATGTAAATACAGTCAATATATTTATATTCAAACACAGAAATATCACTGCATCTATCTAGCTGACAATGTGAATTCTTTGAAACATGTTTGCTATCTTATAAGGTTATCTGACATTTATTCATTTGGTTCTCCAAACAATCAATTTTATTTATGCAGTAGAACATGTCTATGAAAAAAGAGGTATTTATAATAATGTAAAAGAGATGCAGTGCAATATAAATGCAGTTATCCAGCCTCCTATTTATGGATGCCCACCCTCTTTCTCCGCTGACACCACACAACTTCTGATGTCCCATCAACTGACCATCTAGTCCTTGGACCTGATCCCCTCTCTTCTCCCCCAGGCCATTTGACCTGACCTCCTCCCATTCACTCCCCCTCCCGACCACCAGCTCTTTTCCCACTGCCTTCTGCAGGCCCTTGTCACATCTCTACTCAATAAGTCAACTATGGATCAGTCTGCTATTGAAAGCTACCACCTAGTCACCTCTCACATTTTTCTCTAAAACCCCTGAACTGTTTGTTTCATTTTCTCTCTTAGAATGACTTACATGACCCAAACCAGTTTGCTTTCAGTTTGCCTGGTCATTCTACTGAAATGGTCCTTGTTGCTGTCACAGAGGCAGCCTCCCTCTCTTCTGCCCTGATCCTTATTTGCATATCTGCTACTGATATTACAGTTGACCATCTTGTCTTCCTGTTTATCCTGACAGCACGTTTCAGACAGTTTCTAACAGCTGGCTTTCATCTTACTTCTCAGGGAATTCCTGCCTGCTGATGTATATTAACCTCTAAAAGTCTCAGCTGGAGTCCCCCAGGGTCCTGTGCCTGGTGCCCTCCTGTTCTTCATGTGCTCCTACCTTGATGATGTCTCAGTTGCTGCCATTGCAGTATCCCAGCTAAAATGTCTGCCCTTCAAAACCTCTGCATCAGATTTGGCCAGATTTTTTTGTGTATACCGTTAATCATGGGGACTTATTATATGCACTTTAGTATCCTTTTTTGTAAGTATTTCTAGATATGAGCATCTGTCAAATGATTGAAAATGTAAATGATGAAGCACTACTCACCAAGAAGTAAAAAGAATGTTGACAAGTTCAATGTCACTTTTAGGAATAGTAAGGCATCCTTTCATTGTTCTTCATACTAGCCATGCCATTATGTTTTTTAGTTGTTTTAGATTAGTTTTGTTAAAGAATCATTTTTTAAAAGGAAAGAATACAACAAAGAAACATCACATTATTAATTCTCTGTGTCCCCAGCTTTAAAACTGAATCAACATGTGGGACACTGATGACATCAGTCATTAAGCTCTAACATCCAGTGCCAGTGTCTGCATTCTGATCAGGTGCCAGAGTGACAGGCTAGCAGAGGGCATTATGTGACTGCATTACCAAAACTTATCCCCAGTAAAATTTTTGAGGGATCTAAATAAGTTCGGCATCTGCTGTCAGGAAAAAAAGGCAACACCATTGAGATCAAACCCTGTGTAGTTCTTACCGAAAGCGCACTGTGTACCATCTGCACAGCCCTGTACTCTGAAAATCAATACTTTCTGCTGCTGGTGAAGGTGGAGGAGAAGCTGGGCATTATTAGGCCAGAATTATGTGAAGTTGTGCATGGCTCCCCAGTGGAGAGTGCCAAGCTTGAATCCTGAGTTGGGTGATGCTGTTTCTTTGCATTATGGCTGTAAGACAAATATGCGAAGGCACATCTCTACATAAAGGCTTATTTCATATTTTATAGTGCATTTCAGCATGGAAAACAGCAGCTAACGATCCACACTTTTCAGTGTATACTCCAGCATCTAGAACATATCTGCATTTATTATTTGCTGTTTTAAGCTAAGAGTGCGTTGTGGTTGGCATGAAATTCATGCAGCACGGAGAGTAGTAACCTGTGGTAAATGATTCATTAAAAACTAGAGTTATGGCTGATAACACCATGGTCCACAAAGCAGGAAGTAGCAGTTAGGAAATTCTCTTAGTGATGAACTGATTGATTGTAATTACATATCTGGAGCAGGGAGTGAGAGTGACAATATTCTACAGCTGAAACTAAAGAAACGGCAAGAGAAAAGCCACCCATTAAGGTCCAATATTAACCGTTCAGTAATAGATACATAAAACATGTCAAACATTTATTACATTGCCTTTGCAAAAGTACACATCACCAATCTCTTACAAATGATTTTAGGACAGGCACTGTGTTATGCTGTGAATTCCTGTTCAGTGAACATTCAAGCCAATTATAGGGGGTAAGCAGTGGATGCCACTTTAGGACAAGCAGTGCACAACAACTGAATGTTAATAACAAGAACTGCAAAATCATTCATTGAAATTATGGCCACTAACAAAAGTTATACTAATGGTTAAATGATAGAACTTTCATGTCAGTTATGACCGAAATTGTCCATTTGAGGGTGTAATGAGGTCATTGACACTGCCGTCAGTAATGAGTGGAGCAGCCCTTCAGTAGGACACGAAAAACAGTGCAAGGAGCCACACAACTCCTCAAACCGACAGGATTCCAACCTGCACTCTGTACTGTAGCCTCCTTACCCCGAGCAGCACACCACCTGGTGAATGTAAATAACCTTCTATCCGAAATCCTACGCCCGCTGCGTACGCGTGTGAATTTATCAATTTACCCGGTGCCATCGGCTGCCAAGGAATACGGCGGCTCACTGAGTTTGTTAAAAACCTGATGTGGAGATAGAGGGAGTAGGGGCCAGGGTGGTTGGAGGTGGCGAGGGAGGGGAAGGGATGGTTCGGTGAACGCAGCCAATATCCCCTCACCCCCACAGCAGACCGTGGTGTGGAGGAGGACTCGGTCAGGAGTGAAATTAGTTCGGCTGCGTCATTTTCCCCATACAGAGTTGGGCCGGACGACAAAAAAAACATTCCAGCTGGCTGGAATCGATGGGGGCTTCTGCAGACAGTCTCAGAGAAGAAAGAGGGAGAGAGGTGTGCTTACACTTCAAGATTTCAGTAAATGGGAATACCCTATAGAAAGCCAGCATGCAGAGTTCTGTGTGAAAAAACCCTTCATGTATGGTAAACACCTAACAACGTATGCAGGATAGAATTAGTCAAATATTCATTACTAATTAGTAATGAGTACTCATAAGAGGGATTAAATAATAAAACAGCCATTAAAGTCTGGAAACATACACAAGTATTTAAGCCTGCTATTGTTGAAACAAGGCTCTGGCTTGCCAAGAGCTGAAGAGTAGTCTGTCATTTGCCTCAGGACAGCACAGCAGCAGCTAATAGAATCAGAA
The DNA here is from genome assembly GCA_019176425.1 of Megalops atlanticus. Taxonomy (NCBI): domain Eukaryota; kingdom Metazoa; phylum Chordata; class Actinopteri; order Elopiformes; family Megalopidae; genus Megalops; species Megalops atlanticus. The sequence continues at coordinate 20,667,848 of CM032883.1, read as the reverse complement.
TGACCCAAATTATACCAAAACACAAACAAAAGCACAAAGCCAAGTGGTGTGCTGTTTGGCTTAAAAAAAATTCGACTATACCCTTGCAGACTACCTGACCATGGCTAAAAATGTAAAGGCAAGAAAAATATTCACAAAGTATAGAGTTAGTGAGCACAGCCTGGCCAGAGACTGGCTAACCTCAGGCAACATGGAAACTCAAAGCAGACGGACTGTGCTCACACTGCCACCTCCAAGTGGTTGACACAGAGCTGCATTTATTTGTGAAACACATCGCGTGTGAAAAATATTCTGAAATATTTTCTTAAAATAAATAACACATGCTCACTGGTCACTAACCTCCAAAACATTCACAAAAAAGTCCAGTCCTCCAAGGAGAGAACAGGCAGTTTGCCTTACTTGTGGCAGAGTACAGCACTGTTTGATGAACAGTGCGTGACAGATCTTTTTTCATTTGATTTTATAAATATGTGCATAGATATGAGCATATGTGTGAGAGAGTGTGTGTTCATTGTTCATATTGTTTATGTTGTTACAAATGCTTTGGCAACACAGAAGCAAATCTGTGCCATGCCAGTAAAGCAAGTTGAATTGAGATAGAGAGAAAGAGAATAACACATGAGTCCCAAAAAACAGAACACTGTGTTTGAGGGCCTTAGGGGCGAGTTGTTGCAGCTGGCAGGAAAAGAGTGCAGTCACTGCAGCTGAGGAACAGCCCAGAGGGGGAGAAAGTCCACCATGTCAAAGTCATTCTCTCTGCTCCCACACACTGGGACACAACTGGACAGAGCCCCAGAGATGTGCACCCTCAGCCCAGCTTCACCCTGCCTCAGTCTTTTAGTACCTGTGACCAGCTGAAACATGGCACACTGTAGATCCTGACTGTAGGTGTCTTGCATGTACTTGCTGTCACTTGGCTTTGTATAACAAAGATGTGTGGAGCAAGTCTCCTTCCACCACATAAGGCAGTAAATATTTTAGTAGAGGTGCTATTACTGTACATGTTAACAACAATTATAATTCAAAATGCTCTCACTTAGTTGATTATATATCAATGCATAATTAGATCGCTTTATTGGCATGACGAAAAGGTAAGGATACTGTATGTCGAATGGACAAAGTATGCTTGCACTTGAACCATTATCAATTAATGTTCCTTCAGGTTTTACACTGAGTGTCCAGTAAAATGATTTATAGATGAGCCATCTTTCTCTTCTGTCAGATTCAAATATATTACATATTTACATGGGTATGCTATATTATCTAAAAATGTCAGAACAATAAAAAAAACATTGTTAAAGAATAATACTATTTCCATTATCATATTACTATTGTGTTTAGCAACATGTGGTGGCCACTTGTCAAAAGAATTTTCCACTCAGTGTCTCGATTCTCACGGGCGGGGTCGGGGTGTTTAGCCACTGTTTTATGTACTGTTTATGTACTGTTGAGCTAACTAGCTACTAATTTGGGATTGCATTACTTTAGGTACATTTATTCATTAATTCTGAGAAATAAAAAAGTTAGCTTTAGTGGTTATTCCTGGTTATTCCAATGTCAGGATATTAAAGGGGAAAACACATATAAGAAGATGAACAACTGTATATTAAAAATGGAAATATCTGAAATAAAAGTGTGATTTTTGTGGAAGCAGCTGTTACAAGTTTGATGTGAGCTGAAAGCCACTCATTTTTTGCAGTGTAGAAGACAGATCATTTCCGATCCATTTCTGTGTTTCTCTTTCTCTCTCTCACACACACATCCACAAGGAATGATGCTCAGGTGCATTAATTTGAGATGCATCTCAAGATGCTTCAATTAAAGTTAAAATTCAACCCCCACCACACACACACACACACACACACACACATACACATACATGCCCACACACACATACTTTCTCTCATTCTGTACACCTGCATTTGTCCTTCTGACTCCACAGGTTGTGTGGGAGCCCCTCTGCCCATGCCCTTCTGGTGTCTGGAGAGAAACCCATTCGTACCATTAAGACCAGAGGTGATCAATCAGAATGCCCCATGATGCAGTTGGGGGGGTGTTCCAGTTTCATTTCCCCCCCCCCTCCTCCCCTAACCCCCACCCCCTATTCTGACACACAGCTTCCCCATCTCCAGCAGTGGTAGGGCCCAAGTTTCTCTCTCCAGAGTCCGGGGAAACTTTCCTATTCCAACTGCTTCATCCATCCCCTCACCTCTCCCCTGGTCCTGTGTGTGAGTAAGATGGATAGCCCCAGTCTCTTTGTATTACCTCCGTGAAAAAAACCCCCCCTCAGGAACCGCACCTCCGGTTCTGCACGGAGCGCCGGCCCGCTGGCCCAGTCTCTGAGACTCGCCGGGGAAAAACCTCCACGCATGGGTGGGCTCCATTAAGCTCATCACATCTGCTTAGCCGCTCACTTCATTACACTTACCTGGAAGCTCAACATGCAGGCCCTTCCGAAAGGGCATATTTATGATATATAATGTTATGGAGTTAATTTAATAAAGAAGATGAATCAGTTCCCCTTGTGATGAAACTTTATCATTTTTAACACAGAGGGGGAGAAAAAAACACATTTAATGGGATAATAATCATTTCGTAACCGGGCACATTGGGCAAGGTGCATTGTGACGCTTGGCACTTTTTTATTGAACAACAGTGAGGCGGTCTATCACTTGGGTGCAGAAAATGGATACTGGTGTGACACAAAGTGTATTAGCTTTTACAATAATAATAAAAAAACATGCATGGTTTAAACAAACGCATCACCTATTAGACTTAGGAAAAACAGGGTCTCAAAACTTTGTTAATGAAGCAATGTAGCAATATTCTTCATCTCTGGTCTGTAATTAGATTTTAAAAAGTATGAAAGTGTGTTTACTTCTCCCTTACATGTATATAAATCATTTTAATTTCATGATGGCTTCCAGAGGTACTGGAATCGGACTGTTGTTCTGCGTTTCCCTTTACCAAGATGCACATGAACATACACACAAATACCATGGTTAAAACAGAAAATATGTAGATTTTACTCAGAACATTAGTGGACACAACGATCCTCTCTCCTTAGGGTGAATTTAGTGGGATTGTTCACTATTGAGAGAACAAGTCCTCAGAACACGTCATCAGTGGAGGTCTTCTGCAGGTTTGTAATTCTGAAACATGCTCCAGACATGTACTTCAGTAGCTGCCTAGGAGAACAACTTGGTATTGAAGGTGTTAGTCAACTCCCGGAGGAGCGAAATAAGTTATATTCTGACAAAGAAGCAGATCCGATGTTCGTAGAAAAAGACAGGAAGGTTTATTTACACAGCCGGCCGCGGGAACATCAGCATTGAGCAGAAGTTCAACAAGTATAACATTTTGTTCCTTTTTATATATTTACATTTACATTTGAGTTACAATGACCAGCGGGGGTGCTGTTTCTGATTGGTTTTGTGGTGTTGTGCATAGCTAAACAGCTCCCTCTCTAATTGGGTTTTTCCTGAACCTCGTACCCTAATTGGCTCCGTAAGGTTCAAATTCAAACTTCAGACGGAAGTGAGGCCCATATATGGTCATGTGGAATCCTGTGTTCCGCAGACTATTACCATCAAGAGGCGCCGTTTGGCTCCGGTCGGATGTAGCGGCATCACTTTGTATTCTAATACACATCGCTTGTCTCCAGCGTTTGTATTCTAATACACATTGCGTGTCTCCGGATCGAACGCCATGCCATTCCACAAAACTGTCTCCTAACAAAGGCCAGTAGACAGCTGGTCAGGCGAGTCTCGTAGATGGGCAACCAAAGAAAAGGTTCCTGCATGGGTTAATATAAAGGATTACATTCCCTTCATCCTTTCTTGCTTCTCTTCCTGTGGTTTGCAGAGCCAGCAGAACCGCGGCATGCTGGGAGCTGGCTCAGTGTAGTGGGTGGGGGGTGGAGGGGAAGGGGGCAGGGGTGAGGGCGCTTGATCCCCACTGCAGCTTTAATGAGGTTTGGAAGGGAGGCTGGCCCGGTGAGCAGATCACAGCCCTTCACACAGACTAAAGGCTCAGACCATAATTGCTGTGCATGCGGACTCTTTTTCTCTCTCTTACCCTTTTTCTCTCTCTCTCCCCCTGTCTGCCTCATTTTCTCACTCACGCTCATCCTTTCTCTCCCCATCCTCAACACACACGTACACACACACATAAACCTCTTTTCAGTGCTGCGAGGAAAATCAATAAATGGATAAATACATTAAAAACAGGCATAGAGTAGGTTTGTTTCATGGCTATAGAGCCAGCAGCACACTTGAGATGTGAAAAACAGAACCTTTCCATATTCAAATAACATTTCTCGGCTGACAGGAACCATTCGGCTTTTAAGTTGGAAAACCACCATCATGATTTTAATTGCACAGTCTACCAATGGCGCACCCTTCACTCCCTGGAATGGTTAAAAAATTACATCCCACAGCCCAGCATGTGTCCTCATCCCAGAGATAGGACTCTTGACCCCCAATTTTTGCCTTTTTGCTGTTAGTCTTTGTTTCTTTTTACATTGGCAGTGGGTTTGCCATCATAATCAGAATTTCTTCTTAGAAAAAGGATGTATCTCACAGCACTTTAGGAAGCACAATTTGCAAAAGTAACATCCTGGTGGTCTTGTTTTTAAGTGACCAGGGCTCCTACAGTAACAGTCTTGGCACAGCTGATCAATCAATCAATCAATCAATCAACAAAACAATCAATCAAGTTACAGCTCATGTAGTACTCTGTTTCAGGAAGGACTGTATTACTTTCATGGGACACTGTATTACTGATCAAAAAGCCCAAATAAGGACAATCTGTTTAGATAGTCATTGTCCAATAGTCCATTTGGATTTATGTATTAAAACAAAGGCAAATGACTTACTTCACTGTGCCTTGTCAGTTTTGTCCTACTCAGAACTCCCAGACTGTGACCTGCCTTCTGAAGACAGGGATATGGATGGTGGCTTATAAAAATGCAGATTGCATGCTACACGAGACTGTTCATTTATTGTTATCAACACAGGCAAAGCATGCACCACTTTTTAATGTTATACAATTTATGACATCCTCATCTAGGGTGACTTACAATAAAGGAGGGGGATGACTACAGTAATGAATACAATGTCATCCCAGATTTAGGAAAAAAAAATGAATACAATTAAGAAACACATTACACTTTCTAAAATGGAAAATTTTCACTATTTAGATAAAAATCCGGCACAGGGACAAGAACTTCTGAAGAAAATGAATGAGGGAAAATACATGTTATTGGAAAGCAGAGCAAAAGCAAAGTAAATGAATGAGATTGAATGAGGCACGAATGGAGGAGGAATATTGGAGTGGAGTATAAGAGAATCTCTGTATATAATTTCCTCCACCCTCTCTGTCAGTAAGCTGGGTTATTAACCTGCAGGCAGTGCATCAAACTTTCAGAACCTGATACGCCAGTGTGGATCAAATCATGCTTACTTCAGAAGATGGGCCCCAGCAGTTCCTTAGTGGCTAAAAAAAAAAAAATCAATAACCATCACAATATGAACAACTCTACAGAAGTGTGTGTGTGTGTGTGTGTGTGTGTGTGTGTGTGTGTGTGTGTGTGTGTGTGTGTGTGTGTGCTCAAGCATGAAATGCAGGAAGTGTGATGAGGCGTGTTGGTTTTTGCTGGTAATGACAATGAACGGTCAATATAGAAGGGGTAGAGCCATTGATATGAGGCTGCAGGGAAGCCATGCCTCGCCTCTCCATCAATTATCAAAAAACAGCAGGCTAAAGCTCTGTTGATTCATCGTGGTGGGTGTAATTAGGAGCACACTGTTCCTGAATCTGTGTCTCAGTATGGTGTCTCACCAACACATCAAATTCAACAGCCCCCACCTCATTATCACAGGTATATTATAATCATCTATTCTGCTATTGATTTGCTCAGTAGGTTAGATAGATATTGTTATACAGAGATGCATGTACATATGCACATTCAGGGACAGCAATTAGTTCTTTGGATTTCAGTCCTTGCTTATTGTTTATGTCAATAAATTGCTCATTTGTTTCTATTTGTCTTGTAGTTCATCAGTAGCTAATTCTTGACATTACCTGCCTTCTTACCCAGGGTTAGACTAAGGCCATGTCCACACGTACACGGGTATTTTTGAAAACGGGGGTTTTCCTCCTTCGTTCTTAAAAAATCTCCGTCCACACGAAAATGCAAACACACGCTGTCAAGAGCACGCTAAACCAACAGGCGATGATATAACCCTGACCATAAAGCCATGTTGGCCAATCAGAAGCCTGAAAAAAAGTTATTATGGAGCACACTCTGATGTCACAAGCCAAAAACTCCATTTTCCCTGTCTACACGTGAACACTGAAAACGGAGTTTCTGAAAATCTTCACCCTGGAAGGCGTTTTGCAAAAGATCCGTTTTCAGTGACCTAAAATGCGTGTGGACGAAAGGCCAAAATGCATAGAAAAAGTTATGTTTTTAAAAATACCCATGTACGTGTGGACAGGGCCTAACATAGCTTACATGCGACTTCCTTTCATATCACCACATACTTCACTGAAACAATTACAATTAAGTAACTTGTGCAAGGGCACAAAACCTACCGTTGAGCCTATATCTGAAAAAAATGAACCTGCAATCTTCAGGTTACACACCCAGTTTCTTAACCATTGTGCCTCCCATACCCATTCAGCTGTCTGAATTTGCAGTTAAGTAGGTGGAGTTGGAAGTTCGTCAAGTGGGATAAGTAGTTTACTGTATATATCAGTAAGGTGTTGCATACACCAAGATATTTTTTCACACAAGAAAGCATATCTTAAATATATCCAGCTGTTTCTACTGCTATCACTCTGATTTCTTCTTTCTTCTTATTGCTATCTTTTTCCAGCCATTCTGTGATATAATTGATATAACTCATTTTTCTTTCCTTGCAATGTAATTTGTGATATTTGCTTTGCTGTGAGTGCAAAGTAAACTTTGCCTGCTTGATCATTTGGCTGTGTCATGAATAGCAATTCTCCAAAGGAAATGATACTTAAAGAAAAATATAATCAACCTGTTCTGTAATTACCTGTAGAAAATAAGAACCTGTGCCACAGAGGCACCTATCTTTTGGGTGGATCTGCCTGTCCAGTAAGCAATGTCATTTTGATAAAATTTCATTGATACACTATTGCAAAAATTGTTATCTGCACCTCATTGACTCATGCTATGCATTAAGACTTAAGCTAATAATTAAGCCTTCTACAGCAATTTCATCTAATAGTATACAAAAAGTAATCATGACAATGACAACTGTTGATGAATGATGTACCCCCTGCATATAAATTTTGCCATTATTTTGAAATTATGGGAAATCTCTTATGTGTGCATAAGCATATTTGTAAGTTTGTATGTGTGTCTGCATCTATATGAGTGTGTGTGTGTGTGTGAGAGAGAGAGAGAGAGAGAGAGAGAGAGAGAGAGAGTGCTCCCACAGTCTCCCTTTTTCCTGCTTTGTTGATTGGATTCTGTCAGCTTGGCCTTGCTCTGCATATTAATGAACTAGATCTAGATCACAGCAACCAGTCTCACATAGATGAGGACAGCGAGGAGGAGGAGGAAAACGAGGATGCCTTCCTCCCCCTGGCGCCTGTAGGTGTCACTGGTGTACTATGGTCAGGGACATTTTACTGCAATGCACCATGGGACAAAATTCCACACAGGTGATATTGGCTGGCGTTGTGGCTAGCAGGTTAGCATCCCGGCCTGCCGGTCAAGGCCAAGCGCAGGGACACGCATAATGCTTACCAAGTTCCATCTAAACAAACTTTTACAAGCTTACTGTGTGTCACACATAAACTGTCCCCAGTTCAGGGAGTAATATCAATATCAATATCAATATCAGGAGATTTACTCCACTGTTTGATTATATGAGTGCTATCATTCATATTTTACAAAGTCATTTAAGCAGTGACAGAGCCATTAATGAAGCATTTCCAGCTATATTACCAACTGCAACACTGTGACCAGGCTCACAGTGACAAGCCCTAATAACACACAGATGAATCATAACTAATGAGTCTGACCCTTTGTAGACACAGGAGTGTATTTGTATTTTTTGTTATTTTACTGCTGTGTTCTGTTTGTGAACTGTGTATGTGCTTGTTTTTAACTGTCTTTCAATGGTATAGATCGTGTGTTTGATCTGAAGGGAAAATGAAAGTGTGGAGGACATTGTACCTTCTTTTACATATAAAGTAGTAAATGATGTTAAGCAAACAAGATGAGAACAAAAACACAAGGAAATAAACTCTAATCATAAGAGTGAAACATTTTCGTTTGGACCACAAGTTCAGACTGGAACCTAACTGCGGTACGGCTCAACAGAAAGCAGGTATGGTGTGTTTGGCCTCATGAACCTGGCACTTGCTCAGCAACATGGGCAAACATGTGGACACCATGGGGAGTTAAGAAAGTAGGGAACAAGCAGAGGAAGAGAAAGAAGGGGAATGAAAAGATAAATGTCAAAGACAGTTGGTGCCTCCCTGTAAAGACTCATCTCTCTGAGAATAGGAGTGGAGCTTCCAAGGTAAAGAGTGGGATGATTAATGTGGAGCTGTCAGAGAGGTGGAGGAGGGGACAGTGTGCATAGGGTGTGGGGTGGGGGGGGTTGGGGGCAGGTGCAGCAAAGGGACATGCTGGAGTATAGTTTGCAATGAGGAGGCAGAGACATGGAGGTGGGAAACTGAGAGACATGGAGATGAAGAAGACAAAGATGGAGGAAGAAAAAGAGACAGGGTTGAACACACCAGAGTACGGCATACGAGAGGCAGGGAGATAGAGGAGAAAGATGGAGAAAAAAATATGAAGGAGAGAAAGATGAAAGCCAGAGATGGGGGGGAGAGAGAGGAGAGGACAGGGAGGACTAGTAAAAAAGAGAAGGAAGGAGAATAAGAGGGAAGGAATACAGAAGGAGAGTCCCCAACAGAATGCAGCTCTTTCATGCAGAATCTACACCCTCAGCAAGGGGGGTGGGTAGGGGGAGCTGGCGCTTCTACCTGCTGAGAAAGAACAATCTGAGGAAAAAGCTAAACCAGCACAGAGAGAAGTCTGTGAACATGTGTGCTCGAGTGATAAATCAAACCCGTTTCAGCTGCCGTGTGTACTGACTCGACATTGCCTGCAGCTCTACATATTGTTCAATGTGACCTTTGAATGCTTTTTGCTTCGTTTTCCTTTTCCCCAGCATGTTTCTTTAGATGGTGCAAACATGACAGATCTCTATAATCATATCATGTCCTGAATTTCGATAGCAGAGCAGGAAAAAAATAAATAAACAGCAGGTGAAGAAAAAAAACCTCTCAAACTGCTCTCTTCATTAAGTGTCACATCACCACTGTCATTATTAAATGCGCAGGCCTGAGGCTCCCCTCTCTGGCTGAGGCACACACAGCAGAACCCTTCACAGGCACTCCAATCCAGGAGAAACATCTTCCGCTAAACTCAGATTCAGCTTCGATTTTGCATAAATTACATCAGGTTTCATGGAATATTTTGGTCGCGCATATCATTGCAGTGGCCTTGTATTCGTACAATTACACATGTAAGAATTGTGAAGATATGTACATAAACATGTAATTACATTAAGTACTGAGGGTAGGCTACACAATGAGCATTGTTCAATATGATGTGATTATATTTACAAAGCAACAAAGTATAGCAGCACTTTCATTTTTTTTAATTTATTTTTCTGACATTATGATGTGATACAGTACTTTAGGTTACAGCCAGGAGTTGCAATATGCAGGCTATATTGTGTGAATTTGGGGGAAAAAAAACTCTGGCCTTTGTGAATGGTTTATGGAAAAAGAAACAACAGTGACTACAAAACTACACATCAATGCTGACCTACACACAGGCAAAAACAAGCATTAATGCGCTGATGGCAGGGAAGGAGAGATGTGGTGGTGTCAATGTTCCCCCCTGTGCTGAGGGTGGGGGGGGGGGCGAGAGGTATCCCTGCAGTTCTCACAGGTTATATTTCAAAGACATGCAGAGCTGATATGATCAGAGCTCATGCTTGCCATTTTCTCCATTCAGAGCAGGCCTTATGACAGAGCGCCCCCATCCCCCATCCCAAACCCATCCTTTCTTCTCCACTGGACCAACCTGCCCTGCCCCATCCAACATCCTGACCATCACAAGCTGACAACTTCATCGTGTTGTTGCAAGACTACAGAACTGCAGCAGAGCTCCTTCTTCCATCACAACCCCCCTTCACCTGATACATGGCGGATGCATTGCAGGTGGAATTATTATTCCAGGTAAATAATAGCTTGAGGTGCACATGAGCATGTGGGCTGGGGAAGAGGAATGATGCTGTGACTTAATGCACTGACATCTCATACAACGCAGTATTTATCCCTCTGAAACAAAATGTGATAAAAATCTATTTCTGAGGCTTTGGCAATCCGTAGAAACTTGGGGGGAGAATCTTATCTGTGTACATTAATCAGACTTTTCATTTGGAGGGGAATTGCTTTTTTCTCCTTTCTCTCTCTCACTGTCTCCCTCCCTCTGTCTCTCTTCCCCAATCTGCAGTGAGTCTGCAGGTGGCTGAATGTTGAACACGATAGAACTGCAGATACTCCTGAAGTTCCATTAATCATAAAAAGCTGTATGCTATGTAATTAATTGCGCATTAGTGGAGCCACTGCCTGCCTTTGCAGCTTGTGAGACAAAGTAGCAAATGTAGGGGAGAGGGAGAGATAATGACAGAGGCAAAAGTTACTGCATTCTGTTCAGCGCAGTGCACACACATGCACGCATGCATGCATGCACACGTACACACGCACACACACACTCAGGAACATGAAATCCTCCACAGGCATGACAAACACAAACACACAAATACACATGCATGTATCCATCAGATACAAACACAAACACACACACACATACACACACATACACACACACACACATACACAAAACTGTACGGCAACAGTTTAGTTACTGGGAATTCCCACAAGTTGCACAAAAAGAAACACACATTTGTGAAGAAATCTTGGAAATCCTCAGAAAATATACTGTTTGTGAGTGATTGTGTAGGACAGTGCTGACACGGAGAACCATGCACAGAAAACAAAACATCAAAGCTCTCGTAATGAGGCCAGGTCTCCGCCTCGCCGTGGCAGCACAACCCTCTGTGGAAATCTGTTTAAATGATGAGCTTGGAACAAGACAACAGCAGAATCAGTCCCCTGAAAATGAGGTCCCATGTCCCTAAAATAATCAGGGATTATCCGTCTCCAACCACCGAGAATACGGATCTCTCTCTCTCCTTCCACAGACTAAAAAGTGAGAAAGAATTCTATATCCCAGTTTCACAGCAAATACTGCAGACATATACACTGCACAATGCGTGAAACAGCACTCATTAAAACTCATGAATGGGAATCAAATATAACGAAACATTCAATTGTGTACATTGTGTCTGGATAAATTGAAATCTTATTTGCTAATTCACTTCTTCAAGAGAAACAATCTCCTGCAAAAAAGAGAAAAAAAAAGTTCTCGGTTTCTGCACAGTACAATCCACATATGTTATTTATGACACAGTATGTCATATGGAATTTAAACTGAATCATTTTCAGAACAATGAATAATTTATCTGAACCTTTGCTACACACCACTTGCATAAAAAACTGTAATTGCCTTGGGCCTTACCTAATTACTGCCTCTGTTAGAAATACTCAGATATATTCCCTATCTGTTCTTTAGCACCTGCATTTATGTGTGCACAGTATAGCTGGGCACTGATTATGTACCTGTGCAGTCATGTGATGTAGAGGGGTTTGTTTTCATACATGGATATGGACCACTAGGGACTGTGAGCCCTAGCAGGCAAAAAGAGAGAGCTGTGTGCTAGAGTGTGTGTGTGTGTGTGTGTGTGTGTTAGTGAGTATATTATTTCTGTAGTGGTGTGTATGAAGTGTTCATCCCTAATTGATGATGGGGATCTGCAATTCTATATTAAAGTTCATGGCCATTTTCTACCAGATATGAGTCATCTGAGAGTTTTGACAACCTGGTCTACTTTACAGCATGTTCCTTCTTTTGTATAGAGGAAATATGGACCATCCTTTAGATCTTGGCACTGTAGGTTCACACCATCATTACCCACTATTGATGAGGCCCGCGCTGATCAGCGCAGCACCTTGCAAGAAAATGCCAGCTAACAGGCTGCAACAAAGTGCAATAAAGATTCAATTAACTGCTCTGCACAGACAAAACAGCACCAAGAATACAATCTGCTAGATGGTCTAATGTTGTGTACTTCATTGTGCGGTACAATCTTCCATGCACTGCTGGATGTTACAGGATTCACAGAGGCATGTGCTGTATATACATATACACATTTTTGTAGATGAATAACTGTCCTTTTAAAATATGAGGAAAACTATGAAATATTTTAATTTTACTGGATTGACCTGGATTTACCAGACAGTGTTCAGCACTGGGATTCAAGGGTGTGGTCACACCTGCTGCGTTACCTATGCTTTACAAAGTAGGAACACACCCATGCCAATTCCGGGTGATCTTTCCTGGGGTGGGGAGGAGGTGGAGGGACTAAGGAGAGTCTATCTATGAATATAATATGGCTGATTTTATGACCCTTCTAGCAACTCACAAAAAGAGGTAATGTGACTGAGATCGGAGTGCCTACGCTTAAGGTGTTCTTCAACGCTTATTTCTGGGGCTGTTGCCGTCTCACTTTCTCTTCACTTTGTCTCTATTGTCTCATGAGCTTTGGCAAGTTACATTATTCACTGGTTCAGTAGATGCCCTCCTCCAGGGCCCTTTGCAGTGCTTGCACATTTCACCTTGTCCTTTCCCACCACTGGATGTTTACTGAGGTAAGGCAGGTTAACGTGCAGACCACAGTTACAGACAACAGACAGGACTGTGGTGCAGTTTGCAGTGAAACGGCATACTTGTACTGTGCTCTTGCAGTATGAAGAACACAGATTTTTTTTTTTTTTTTTTTAAAGGCAGTTGCGCTTTGGAACGCTTTCAATTGTGTACATTGATTCCAGTACCGATAACTGAGAGCAGGCTTCTTGTGTTTGGCTCGCTCGTGGTGTTTGTGTTTCTGTGGTATGAAAAATCCAGTCTTGGAGATATTGTAAACCCTCCTGACTTCCACTGGCACAGGAAAACAAAGTAGCACAGGGCCACTACCCTCACTTTGCTTTCTAATGTGGTAATGTCAGCATGAATGTAAAAAAAAAAAAAACATTTTAAATGGCTTGGCTTTGACCCTGTGCATGGGTGCACACAAAGCTGCTGTGCTGGGGTGGGGTAACCCTCTGACTACAAAATTAGATTCTGGACTTGAGGGTCACAGGTTTGAATCCTGGTTGTGACAGTTTTTTTTTTTATCCTGAAGATGCTCCACCTGAGCTGCTTTTGCAGACAAACTCTTTGCTTTCAACAGTGTTTAGATGGTGCCTGCTGAACAACCAGATAATGCAAGAACATGACCTAAAAAGTTTTAATCTCCTAAATATGCTTTGGTTTCAGTTCCATTACCCAGATGAATGGACCCATGATAAGCCAAAAAACCCATTATGTTAAAGTCTTTAAAATAAAAGGTAGTAAAAAGAAATGCAAAACTTTCCTTTAAATGTGTGGGCTTACACCACCCTGTGCTTCGGACACATTGATCTGGCACATTCTGTTATCCAGAGATAATGCTGCTCTGCACCCTTGGCACCTTTTACAAATGAGCCGGCGGGCAACCCGTGTCACGTTCCCCAGGAAAAAGGTCAATCCCAATTATAGAGGCAATTAAAGGTTGGCTGTGATAGCCTCGTTAGAGGACCTCCTTGAATAACTTTTCCACCTTATCAGGACAAGACTTTGGCTGCTTGTGGGACAGCCTCCAATGGGATGTACATCCGCCCTGCGCACACCGTCAGGGCGGGAGACGGGACGAAAATCACATGACCCCGGGGGTGGGGGCTGGGTTAATGTTGAAACTGGGGTGCAGTGCAACAGGCAGAAGAAGTTTATTCCCATACACCTGTTTACATCATCATTACCAATATAACCAATGAGAGGAGTAAGGTACACTCTGAGTGAACAAAGTAAAATCAGCAGTGGTGGAGTACATCCTGTTATGACTACGATTACATTAGTTATGTACACTATGAATACATTAGTTATGACTAAGATGAACTGTATGCATTTCTTGTTTTCTGTACTCAATACTGCTTCTGTACTCATCTGAGGCTAGGCATCCATCAATTAACCTTTGAATCAATATCTCAGGCATTTTATCACTCAAATTGCAATTTTTAATAACACTGCATTTTGTTCAGTACCCTAAGAGTGCAGAGTCCAGACAGCATAACAGAAAATTTAAAGTTATTTTGTTATATTTAGAAATGTAAGGCAATTGCAAACATGCCTTCAATCAAGCTTTTTCAAAATGTCAAGAGGAAAAAAAAACATTCAGACCAGGAAATACATGCATCTTGTTCTTTTTATAAAAAGAACAAGGAGAACAATTTCTAATAATTTTAGGTTTCCTGTATGACTGAAATCCACTGTCCACATCTGAGTTGCACCCCCCCTCCTACAGTCATAGCCTCTTCTCTACCCATGTTTACGCAATGCACCCCACCTGGAAGCCGTGCTTACACCTGATTGAATCTCCCAGGACCATAACACCCAGATGTTAAACACAGGAAGCAGCTTTTGACATCTGTTTCATGTGCTGTCTGTCTGTGTTCCTGTCTTTGTCACCATCTCCCCATGCGCTCTTAAAATTCCATCATGTCATTGACCTGGACGTGTGGGTGGGTCTCTTTCTACTTGCATCTCGTCCTCTCTTTCTATCATTCCTTTCCTTTTTTCCCTCACTTCCTCTCTATAACTGCAGTTTCTTCTTCATTTCTCTTTCTTTGGCCAGAGACCATGAGATAAAATAGTTTCTATGAGTTTCAAAGAGATAGAGGAAACACCATTTAACACCATCACCTAATAGAGGCCACACACACAGACACACACACAGACACACACACACACAGACACACACACACTCTTGGCCCTGACCTGAAGACAATTTAAAAGCTCCAGGGCTGAGGATAAATCTTTGCAGGTCTCACCTGGAAGCTTTTGCCAGGCCATAAACACCACATTCCGAGCCTTTGCAAAACTGGCAGAACACAGAGCTTTTGTGCCAGGAAAGCAAGGTGTTTACAGTGTCCTCAGCCTTCCCTGCGACAGGCTTTTTCTCTTGTTCAGCTTTCCCTCCTGGTTGCCTGTTTCACTACCCCTGTTTGCCAAGGTAGCAATTGCTCCATTAATATCCAAATGACACTTCCATTTTAATTCTCCTCAGGATGTCTTCTTGCAGAGATGCTTTTCTTTCCCAGGAATGACACATTGTGCTCCTCTCACTTTCTATTTGACATTGAGAGAAAAAAGAAAATGCCATCAGATATTTTGCCAATAAGGCTACACTTCACCCCAGAAAAGGAAAGACAGTTGAATTATGAGGATGGAGACTCGAGATTTGACTTTTGAAATTTATTTCATAGATATTTTTTTCATCTTCTCTGTTTTTGGACTCTAGGCTGATAATGAAAGTAATGCTTTTACTACACCCAGAGAAGCATCAGGATCCATAACACCACTAACAGTTTTTGTTAATGTACATTGCTGTTGTACAACGCTCTTTCTACAATTTCAACATTTTTCTCATGAAAGCAAGCTCTGAATTACCTGTGATGGCACCCTCAGTAGACCTTCTACGCTTTCTGTGGAATCAGTTTATGAAGCGATAGCTAGAGCCAGAGGTCTCATCGTTTTCCTCCTAATCAGCATCATTCTCTTCCATGTTTGTCCTTATAAGACTTCTATTTATATGTCTATACATTTGATAAATCACTTTCAGACTAGGCTGCACATACACATGCAACACACACACACATATGCAAACACAGCCGATTTTAAAATGATTTCAAGCAGTGTACCTGTAGGATACAAACTACACCAAACCTGATTATGGCACAGGGATCCCTGGCACTGAATGCTTTTTAGAATTCAGAACACTGACACCGTAATCAAAACAGACATCTCTGCACGAGTACTTGAGTACTGCTTGGGAAGGTGGCATCAATCAGCCACTTAGAACGCTAAGGTTATTATTTCACTGAGTGCTTAGCAAGCTTTTAAATGAGACAAAATGATGAAATGAACCTCAAAAAGAAAAAAAAGGGAACAAAAAGCATGCAAGGTATCCACGATTCCTGTCTGATGTGTCCTATTGAGGGACTGAATCTCCCCTTTCCCACAGAAAAAAAGGGGGGGGCGTGCAGTCGTTTGAACTGCTCTGGCAGGAAGTCAGCGTAACTGGATTGTCATGGAATTACTACAGAGGATCAGGGGAGGAAAAAAAAAAAAACAACTACAACAAAAACAATGTGGGATTGGGGCCAGGAACGGACAGCGTTGCACATCTCCACTGGATTAATCTGCTGCAGCTCCACTGAGAAAACTTATAAAGAGAGAGCGCCAACTGGAAAAGCAGATTAAGAAAGGGTTTAGGAAAAAAAAAAACATGGGGTGGGGGGAAAGGAATAAACACAATGTTGTCAGCTGCAAATTCAACCAGTAGCAGTTACAAGCCTGTAACAGGATGTGGGAAATAAAACGGAGCTGGTGTTTTCACTCGGGGAGCCGATTTTATTAATTAAGCACGTTGTTGATTATTCTTGATACAATACCAGTGTTCTCCAGCTCCAGGTTTCTCCTCCATTCTTCTATACGGTCTTGGAGGATATGGCGACTCTAATACAGGCTTCCTTGTTATGTGTGATTTAAGGTTTGGAGGAATGATTTTGACACTTGAGGGCAGAGCTTAGTGAACCCGCAAACATATCACTGCCTGCATGAATCAGAGACACAGTCTATACCTCCATCAGAGGTCATTAGAGTGGAGGCTGATAAATAGATGGGTAGCACAGTGATAAGGTGAGGACATCTCTCAGATGCAGTTTCCAGATCACACATAGGCTTTTATCTGATACAGGTTGAAAGAAAAAGAAAAACTTTCTGATATTGTCTGCTGAATGGAGATGCATCCTTTCTATAGGGCATTAGATTGTTCCAGGTTGGATTCAGGATTCAGGATTGTTTCAGCATAAACACCACAAAAATATATCTGATCTTGGCTTGCTCTCCTGTATCAATTAATTCTACAATATTAATAAGAGGAAGAAAAATGAAACAATGATAAAAATACATTTATTATCATACATTATTGTAACAATAATAATGATAATAATAAAGCAATAACTGTCCATAATATTTTGATACTCAACTAATTAATCAATAAACCAACTAAAGAGTTACGGGTACCCATTATCATTAAAAGCTCAAGGGCAGAATACAAAGATCAAAGAAGGTAGCATTTAATCTGGAACACAGTATTGGTTGTTGGGTGTTGGTACATCAAATGCAAAATGGCATAGAGATATAATTTACTCTTCGTCCACTCAGCTTAGCACTTTGCTTCCTCTCTCCAAAATGACTGAAACTATAACATTGATATCAAAACATTGGACAGCGTTTAAAAAAGAACAAATGTTGTTCAACAGGCATAAGGTAGCAATCAAAAAAAAAAGAGGAACATTTTTTCTTACTCTACTGCAATAATCTGAAAGTGACATGCCCTTAAATGAATGTTCTTTCGTCTGTAAAAACAGGAGTTTTAATGTGCCATTTGAAGATGAAATGTATTTTCTGTGTATTGCTCAGTGACTGGTATGGTAGAAATCTGTACCACAATTTAACTATACCGCATCTCTTTTAATGGTTGTACATGGATCACCCATTGGCAGTGGATTTCTTTTCTGTTATCTGTTTGCATTTAATGTGCTAGCAGTACAAATTTGCATTTCACATGAATTTTTTGAAGCTGGAATGATCCCCTTATTATAATTAAAACAAAGTAATGTCAACTGCATAGAAGCACCCTGGCACTGTAACATCAGTCACAAGAAAATGGAACCAGCTACCGATGGTGATTATCACATAGTCAATGAAAAACATATTCAGGACAATAATCAGTTTAAAGATTCTCTGCCTCCTTTTTTCTAGCTAGCTCATGAGCTGCCATTGATTGCGATCATGGCTTTGTTCTATCGGTGTCCTATATTTCCATCCTGACCTATTGCATAGTCACTGAAAGGTCTGTCATTGACAGGCAACTGCAGTACCCTTCTCTGTCACCGCAGACAAAGACACCTCTCCGCTCTGTGTTCAACAGGCGTTCTCCCAGAGAAGCGGGCCCGTTCGCATGTGTCGCCGCCCCTGTGCCAAGACAAAAGCAGTGAGAGACGCAGAGAAGGGGATGCATTAAGACTCCTTTCAGAGCCGAGGAGTGAGTATTTTCTGACCTCATGACTCCTTGTTGTCTTCACCCCGGTCATCCAACGCCCTCCCTCTGTGCCTGGCAGAGGTATTGCAATGAGGAGCAGGGGCACACCGCCATGCCTCTCCCATGGCTCATAGTGCATGACGCATAATGAGTGTGCAGAAGCGACGTTCCAAAACTGTCACGTGAGTGGAATAAAGGATCAGGAACTGGAAAACAAACTAATCTGTCAGAACAGACGGCATCTGTATGCAGACCTATGCTAAAGATGAATAAGTAAATAAATATATAAATAATGGATGTGTGGTGGGTCTGACACAGCAAAGATGAAAAGATGACATTCATATTCATAATTCTTTTCTGCTAGACTCAGCAAAGTGAGATACTTCAGGTTCTGCCCTGCAGCCTGTAGGCATCACAACATTCAGAGAACTAGCTCATCTTCCACCTGGCTAACATGAATCAACAGCAATACTGACTTTGTAAGACTTAATGGAGACTTGTACCAACAGTCTCAAAGCTCTTTTGTTCACTGACAGAAATGGATTTGGACAAAGTTCATCTCACTCCCGTATTTAATTACACCAGGCATGTAGAGCAAATGACTGCACCTAACAAAGAAACTTGGATGAAATGAGACTTGTGCGGGAATTTATGCACACCAATAAGACAACTAAAAAAGAGCCCATTTAGGGAACAATTTTTTTTATTTTAGAGAGTACAAGATACAGACTTGCATTTAAGTTTAAGGTCCTGCTGAACATCTTTGTGGGCCTGAGGCAGTGTGCGCTTTAGGGAGTATCTAACAAATAAGTTAGTGTGAGAGCTGTGGAGGTAGGATGCAGGTTTCACCCTGAGCATTTTCTAAATGAAGATATTCTATTCTGGCTTGCCTCCAGACTAGTTTCAAATACCTCAAATCAATATGAAAAAAGATCTTGAATGAAGGGGGCTCAAATCTCATTCCTGTTCTGTGAGATGGCCTCAGCTCACAATGCCCCCACACCTTCATCCCCAAACTCACAGGTATGTCCCCACACCCTCCTAAGTATGTTGTTTCATCATAGGAACATTGTTCATAATCAAACTCCAATGGCAAAGTCCCATGGAGGGCAAAGGCATTGTGAAGACACAACCTTTAGCTTTTTTGCAGAAACTCACAGTACGCCCAGTGACACGGTGAATGGTTGTTCAGTTCATATTTGTGATTTATTTCATGTTGATGTGTTTATGGAACTGCTGAGAAGATTTCCCCACTGAGGCACTTGCAGCACTTTCAGATGTCTTTGCTAAGGTGAACAGGAAGCATTTAGCGATGTGCAGCAAGGTTAAATTGGTAATGGAGACTCAGCTTGGTGATCACCTCTGGGACGGTGCAAACAGTGGTGTGGACAGATGCTGGGGAGTATAAATAGTGCATCTCCATTATTGTCAGAGTTTTGATTAATTACCAACAGACCCCTGACAAGAGAACTTTTCAGTGACCTTTTATGACCCCGCCCTCCTGCAGAACAAGGACGACCTCAGATATACAGTGAGGTCATTTGGTAAACAGCTCCACCTGATTTTCGATTTGTTTATTTTAGGACCAGGAACATCCTTTATAAAATGCTGAGGAACACAAGTCAGCACAAATGTAGAAGGCTTAAGCATGTACTATAACATTGCAACTTAGTATATTCATTGTTTAATAATAGATTGATGAACATTACTTGTTACTTATTCATTATTTGATGGTTAAATAAAGCCTCGTCCTAATAAGCCCTGTCCCTGATATCACAGTTAATCCTCCTCAAACATCTCAAATCTTACCGAGGAAAGAATTCAGCACATTTATTCTGTAACCTTCACTGTTGCTCTTTCATACATTTCAAAATGTTCAAAAGAGGGAATTAACTCAGCCTTGTAGCCTTGGTGAATATCTAAAACTATGTTCAAAAGGTTGCCTTTTTACTCTTTCTGAACTCAAATACCCTGTTTGATAGTTTTATCGTATCAACAGAAATAATTTCTTTTGAACCCATCCTGTGTTATTTCATACATTTGTGTGTGCCTCACATAAGCCTGGTGAAATTTTTAAAAAGCCTTTTTCAATATATTAATACAGAAACACAGAGAAATTTTAGAAATCCCCTGAATCTCACTTGTCTTTACACACTGTCCTTTGTTAAATATTGCATTGCCTCTGGCTTCTGAAGAGATGCCAGAGAGCATGATACACTGATTCGCAAATGCTCTTCTCAGGTCAGATCACATACAGGAGTCATTCTTTACAGAGCGGTTTATGCAGGTTATGGTAATCATACATAAATATCTGCTCACTTTAATAATGAATCGACACTCTGAGATCACGCTGTGAGAGCTCGAACAACATAAAGGGACACACAGGTGCAAACACATGCCACACAATTCAGCCAGACCATGTATCGCTGAATGGAAAGGGTAATGGTCTTTTTATTTCACTCACTCTGTCTGCCCAGGAGCGGAGCGGAGTTTGCCTTGTATCTGAGGGCATCATCTGAAGGATGAGGTTGCATCCTGGTTGCATTTACATTCCCTTTGAGTCGTGCTAATGTGTGCCAGAGATTCAGCGTAATCATTGACTCACAGACACAGTGGCAGAATCTGCTGTGGCTGGACGCCGCTTGGAGCTGCACTGGCTTCCCACTGATGTATCCCTTTCATCACGTACAGAGATCGTTAGCGTCACTTATTCCCCATCTAATTGTATCATTTTATCAGTCATTATTACTAGTACCCAGCCGGCAGGGGTTTGCCCCGCCACAAGAGGTGGGGCCGCTTAATTCTTTCAAACAATGTTTTGATGCAATTCAAAGGTTCTATATGTGTTCTATCAACAGCTCCACTTTAGTGCCAATTCTGTAAAGTGTGTTTATCTGTTTATAGCTCAGGTCACATGAGGCCTGTAATTTTACGAGCTCGAGCTCTGCAAAGTTTGAACCATTTGTCATCAATGATTCGATAAATTGTGGATTTTAAGCAAACATTTTACATTAACTGTCACATTAGCATGCTTAAACAAAATATGCATCATTCAACATTAGATCATCACAAGGGGAGACGTTTTGTGTGGTCTTGATATTAAATTCAAATTCAAATTAGCTTTATTGGCATGACAAACAGAAGGTATTGCATTGCCAAAGCAGATACATAATGAAAACAAAACACTAAGGGGGAGAGGAGCAAAGTGTAAACAAACAAAAAAAAAAGTGTGGTGCCCTATTTGCCTACGCACTTGCCTATTTGTCCCCCTGGCTATGGCACACTGCCAGTCTGACACATACTAGGCAGCCCATGGTGCTGTGTGTCCCTCCCTCAGTAAGACTGACAATATATCTCGTTCAGTCATTTCATGAGGGAAATAATAATTGAAATTGAAAATAATAATCCCTTGCCTGTCAGTTAATGATAACCTTAGAAATTCCTTGTCGCTGTTTATAGCAAGTGAGGTGCTTCTTCCTGGTATTGAGATACTGTCCATTCATTCAGGAAATGCTTTATGTTATGAAGAAATAATAATAATAATAATAATAATAATAATAATAATAATAATAATAATAATAATAATACAAGGGCTGTTATCCTCATTAGGGGCAACAGCCAAATATTTGGTAATTAGTACAGTACCATATTAGTATCAGTATCAGAAATCAATAACATTAAACCAACTCTAAGAACTATGCTTGTAATGCTGGTATTTCAGTGTGATGACATTGTAAAACTAATGTCTGCAATGCTTTCATGATTTAATCATTGCATTTCTATATTACTTATGTAAATGCATTCTTAAACAGTCTAAAACACTCAATTAACAGAGATGACAGGTTTAAAGTGCTTTTTGGGGACAGTTTCCTCATTGGAAAATCAGCTTGAAAGCATAAATATGAGAGTAAATATAAATATGATGCCACCGAGTTCAGATGTAATTATGACTGATGTTGCTCCTCTATATCCTTATATCCTTAAATGTTGCTGGTTTAACTAAAGTAGAAAAAATCAATGGTATTAATACAGTGTATGTATATAATTTTAAGTGTTGTATACACTAATGAAATGGTCATTATCACCTACTTCAAATATACATCAATTCATTTTGTATTAGCAATTGACCTAAAGGGTTATAAGTCAGTTAGGCCTTCTAATTCTGTTGCTAAATACACTTTACTAGTCACATGAGTCATAAGAAAAGAAACTGGTTAACCATCTCACCAACTCTGGGTGAGGCATTTTTACTGGCTTGTCAGCCCCTTGATTTTCAGAACAACCCTGAAGTATTACTTTAAAAATGGTTTAGGCAATGTTCTCTAACTAGGGTTATTGAACTGACTCAGCCTAACCAGGGCTGCCAACTTTTGAGTTCAGCTTGGAGTGAGATTTGTTCCCGTGGGGGGGGGTTCATTTCAGAATATCATGACAATGCTGAAGAGGGTAATACTAATATTCTTGAAACAGAATTTAGACCAGTTTATTTCTTCCTTCTGTATGAATTTTCCACCGTGTGAAGCATTAATTTGTCTGAAGTTCAGTAAATAGTTGTTTCATCCTGTCACAGTATGTAACGATATTCTGAGTTTTTCAAGACTTTTAGAAAACAACACACACAAGCAGACTCGACTCTCCCCTTTGCGATAACGCATCCTTAACTCGTAATCAACTGGAGCCGTGCATGGGAATGTTTTCATTTACAAACACACATCTGCACTTCATTTTAGAGTGTTTTTGTAGCCTGAGAAAGTAATGTCATCCATAAAAGACATAGTAGACTACTGTACAAGTCATTGGCTATGTTATTATTTTAATGATAATTCAAATTTTGTTTTCAATATTAAACTTGGTAATACTAACCATTGGGAATTTTACCTCGATTTACCGTAATCACCCGCGGTTTTAATGAACCGTCGATTTAACGCGTTTCATCCCTACTCTGTTGTAAGTGCTGGTGGCTGATTTTGCAGCCTTGATCATTGATTGGGATGGCTCCCACTTGAGGCATGAAAATGAATATATTATATATAAATAAGATCATTTGAGCTGAGCTGTCGTTGACCGCCATGGTCTTCTTTAGAAAACAACAATTAGCAGCTAACGTTAACTACTAGGCATGTCTAGGTGTTTGTCTGGTACCGTATTTTTTATCATGTTTTTAAGCATAAAACGATGTAAATAAGTGCTTGCTAACCTTGCTCTACGTAGGCCAGCTCTACAACTTTACGCCGACATATCTTGAGTAACACCTCACGAATTCATAAAATTAGACAAATGACCATTGCACTTACTTTCTTGTATTTGTTCCTCCAGCCTTGCTCCACTCATGCTCAGCGGCTCGACCACAAAATCATTGTGATTGGCTGCTCCACTGGAACGCGCATTGCAATGATTTGCTGTTGCAGCACTGCTGTTCCTTCGCTTAAAAATCACAAATTTTACATCGGAGGAAGCGAAGACGAAAAGTTAGCGCGAGAAAAGGCATGTGTGGCATGAGAGAGTGAGATCTGAGTCAATTGCGTGAGTCTCATGCTCAGTGCGTGACAGTTGGCAGCCCTGGCCTAACACCCTACTCCCAAGAAATGAATGTACAGCTAAAATACCCAAACAATGAAGGCTCACATGCAGGCCTCCAGGAAAATCAAAATAGATACTTATGTATTCAGCACAATTCAACGTGCAAGGTGCCTTAACTTTTATTATCTGATAAAAGAACACCTGAATGGTATATTGTGTGTGGTTTGGGTTGGTAGGCACCATGGAAATGGAAATGATGCAGAAGGCTAATGAAAAGCTAAGTTCACTGAGGTGACCCATATGAAAAGAAAATACAGAGAATACATCTTATAGAATGTCTCCTCAAACAATATATTGAAAATATGTAAATTACTGCCACTTTGGTATATTGCAATATATTTCTGCTTTGAATTTGTATAATAAATGTATTTGTAATATATTTGTGTAAATTCTATTCTGTTATATTTAGAGATTCACTACCATCAAAAATTCATTTAATACTAAATGTGTAACATGTGGGTGATATACCACCTCGTGGCAATATTTACTGGTTAATTGATTCAGCGGTAACCTAGATATTTATCTCAAAGTGACATGCTTTCCATGCAACAAGCCATAGCTCCCCCAGCACTACAACAGAGCAAAACTAGCATGTTACATTCACAATACAGAAACTAGCACAAGCAGAAGTACAATTCAAATTATTTATAAGAGCATACCATGAGAAAGAGACAAAGAGGACAGACTGAAGAGGGAGACAGAGGCCTGTCAGCTCACAAACTGTCAGAGAACCTCCTGGCCCCTTCTGAGTAAAAGGTCAACATATACACATTATGGCAGTGTTTCTCAACCCTACTCC
This sequence comes from Megalops atlanticus, assembly GCA_019176425.1. Taxonomy (NCBI): domain Eukaryota; kingdom Metazoa; phylum Chordata; class Actinopteri; order Elopiformes; family Megalopidae; genus Megalops; species Megalops atlanticus. The sequence goes on along the minus strand of CM032883.1, from coordinate 20,643,041 downwards.
TGGCGCCACCCTGTCCTGCATATCTTCTATCTATCCTTGCTGCTTGATTAAATCAGGTGTGCCCAGCTAAGAAAATGTGCCACTGATGAGTTCAGTCAGGTAGGTAGAGCAAGGATAGATAGAAGATATGCAGGACAGGGTGCCGCCAGGAGTAGGGTTGAGAAACACTGCATTACGGGATCATGAGGACTGTATTCCTTACACATACACATTCACATAAACGCGCACACACACATACACACACACACGCTTACACAAACTTTCACACCACCATGTATGCAGATGTATACACAGACAGACATAGACACACACACACACACACACACACACACACACACACCATTGCAGCTGCAACTTCTCCCTGTAGTGCTATAGACAGATGCAAACTGTCTCTTCTCCCAGGTTTAACTTGCAGGAGTGAAAGCAGGCATTTCCCTGGACGCCTCAATCACAAGGCCCCCCTTCTTGCTAAGCTGACAGCACTTTATATTTCATATGTCTGGTGACAGTAGCACAAGCAGCACTGCTCATTCAGGATGATGATGGTGCTCCCATTTGAGAGGTGAATTGTGTGATGAGATGGGCCATAGACTGAACAGAAATGACACACACACTCACACACATATGCAAGCAAACATACACATGTATTCACAGGCACACACACACTTGCCAAAATGTGTAGTTTTTATAATGTTGAATAAGTGGGAAGAGAATCTTTTAAAAAAGTGAACCGTCAAGGATTAATCTCTTTCCTTTGGTTTTCACGGCGTTGTCAGCGGATAAAAAAAGAAATGACCTCTTTGATGGTACAGTCTCTCACTCTCACCTCTCCGGAGGCAGTAAAACCCACTTGAGCCCTTGAGTGTTAGTTAACGCAGACGAGTTGTGTCCGCTCTTCTCTCAGTCTGCTGTGAAACCTGCTCTCAGAACATCAAAGAGGAAGTGTCTTACATGTCAGGAACAACCTGCTGACAGTGATCCCTCATTTATTCTCGCATCTTTCTGTTCCTTCTGAGGCTCTTCAGCTCTATGTGGTTACCTGTGGTTGGAGATCTCTTTTGTCACTTTTGTTTAACAGTATTTTTTTTTCTTTGTTTAATTCTTCGTCTTTTAAGGTATGAAACACTTTGAAGGTCAAAATTCTAAACACTTGTATTCTTTTCACATCTGAAACCACCCCAGGCCTGGTCTAAGTGCAGAGGAGGGCAGGAGCTTTAAACATGAAAATACTGCATCTTGTTAAAATCCACCTTAAAATGCCAAGTTACTCACACATGGAATACATATATTTTAATACATCAGTGAAATACAGCTGCAAAATAGGTCTATTAGTAAAATTAAAATGGAGCAAAGTTACAACAAATGAGTTAGATGACTTCACTAAAGAAAATTGAAAAAGCATTATTCCTTTGAAATGACACCCAATACTTACTAAATCCTTTCATGTTACTTGGACCTATGTATTTCAATTTCACCAACTGAAGAGAATGTGGTCTTCAAGTGTTGTATGGCAAATCAGAATATCAGTTGCAAGTAAATAAGGTAGCATTGTATTTCAATTCAATGTTGTTTGTAAGTAGAAAATGGCATTATGTGCATTGAGAGACAGAACAAGTGTTGAGATTATTGTGTCCTGATATGTCCTGATTGGCAATATTATTAATTGATCCTTTATGTTGGCTAGCTTGCAGGTTAGTTTCCACTGGCTCCAATTTTTTGACATCCTCTTTTGGCTGAATCAGCATCACATCCTTGTACATCCAGTTTTAAGTAATTTATAATGCAGATGACAATGTTCTCTGCAATTTTAAATTGGCCACAATGAACAGATGCTGCATTTGGCTGAATGTGATGAAGTTTTGATCATTTAGTCAGAAGAAATAAATGAAATTCATGAATAACATAAAAAGCTAGAAAATAGAAGAGAAGTAGATAAGGAAGACATTTTCAAACTGTCCATTAATTGACTGACCTTATGAAGTTGGTATATGGTACAAAATCTTATGTTAAATTTAAATTATTTACAGACAAAGACCACTGAATGTTTACAGTTATTTAAACAGGAAACTGTGAAAAGGGCATGGCATAGGTATAGGTATGTCTCATCAAACATTAATATGGCTGCTGTTCCAATTCATCTTTTAGTATGTGAATGGGTGGCATCCTGCAAACACTGCAATTTGATTATTACAGGGGAAGGGAAGAAATCTTCCGCCCATAGCCATTAGTTGTCAGTACCAACATATTGATTAACTACCATATTGCTGCACATTGCATCTTTAAAAGTATGAAGCAACTTAATTTTTGTATTAAAAATAGATAATAATCTTGCCTTGTAACAGTATTTTGTGTAAAGATTCTACCCTTGATTCACAAAATATTTAATCAATTTGAGACTTTGAATGTGTGTATTACAAATTCATGTGAGAGTTTGAATCTGAATGCATGCATCACAATAGAACTTTAGAAGAAAATGAATATATAAACCAATAAACAAACAAAAAACAAGCAAAACAAAGACATTACTTAAACCACATATTATCAGCACTAGAACATGCCGAAGTCCCATGATGTCAGAGTCATTTGAAAACTTGTGGTCCACAATGGATTCTGACAGCTGTGCAGGCAGCAGCCAGGTGTCCAGGGTGGGGAAGGTGTGCCAACATTCCGTCAGGTGAACAGAATGCAACAGGTACGGCAACTCCCTCTGTGCTCCTCAGCTGCTGACTTCCAACTGCCTCTCTTTTTCCCTCACTAATCCCCCAACCCCTGCCTTCTCCCTTGCTCCTCCCCTTCCCTCTTTCCCTTCCCCCTTCCCTCTCTCCTGTTCCAGGTGCGTCTCTGCAGTCATTCATTGACATTGACAATCACGCCCTCATTCACACACAGCCATCCAAAGAGCCTCGCTTGCCAGGACAACAGCCACCAATTTGTCCTCACATAATTCAGGGCCGTTAACTGTGCAGATAGTTAGAGGAAAATTGATACTCACTCACTCTCTCTCTCTCTCTCTCTCACTCTTTCTCTCTCTCTGTCTTCAGCTGGGGTGCCTTGGCCGATGGCTCGGAGCTGATTTATTTTGGAACTCTGCCTATCTTCCGCAGGCAGGCGGCTATCACAGACCAATCTGCTCACTTGCTTTATCACCAGAGCCTAGCGCAGAACTGAACACCTTGCTTTTGGGAGTGACCACTCTGATGACCCACTTCTGAGGTCTGGAGCTGGAGCAAGTGGCCGTGCCACATGCTGTCACAATGATGCTTATTGCTACAGTGCCATCACTCTGGAAATCATCATAATCATTAACCCAACTGTTGCATATGGTATAAATGCAACATTACTGTGGCGCTTGTTGTTAATGTCAAAGTTCTTTTTAAATAGGAGTAGTACTGTAATCAGACTTAAACATGAATTTCTCCTTTTGCAGAAAAACATCATGGGGTAACCAGCATATTTGCTGCACTGCAAGCCCTGCAACTGTTGCAAGATGCTATAAAAAAATAGTCAGAACATGGTAGGCAGCCAGTCCTGTCATTTGCAGTGCTGCACTTCCAGGGATTAAAATAGTTCTGGACACCCCCTCCACCCACCGTCCAAGAGCATCTGAATTATGAAAAAAAGAAAACCCTTCCAGACACTTTTACTGTCTTGCACAGACACTGTTAAATATGCGCGTTTCAGACTAATCGAATCAGGGCAGTGGTCCAGGCACTTTAACCCACCCCACTCTCCACTTTATCTCCTCCCCCTCGTAACGACAGTGATGATTTGCAGATCCATTAACCCTTTAAACTCAAATCCCACCCGTCATCCCCAGATGCTACTTCTGATCGTTGCAGGATGACATCCCAGAACTGACATCCCGGGGCAAAAAGAGCAGCAATGATAAAATGGTACAAAATGAAGTCAAGCTTGTCTTCAACACTTTTCATAATGCAGACAGCACAGCAAATTTCACTGTGATCTTTAGGGCTTTACGCTAATGGAGTATGGTCTTAGACTGAAAAAAAAAGTCAGGGGTGCGTCTCAGCGGTTTAATAACAGGATAGCAATAATATGTTTCATTACTTAACCAATTACATGTGTTAGCCAAACCAATCTAGGACTCTATTAAAACAAGGGACCCAACAGCTTGAGGTTAAACAATAGCAAATTACATTATTCTTTTTTCTGGCTGGCTCCAGGACCTGAAGTTGATCATGTTCACCCATATCTACATAGAAATTGCTATGCCAAATACACTTACACTGAGGATTCGAGAGTGAACAGGGACTCTTTATCCACTCTTTTTTTTATCTTGATTAATTCATTAATTTTCTTTTGATTTTGAAATGTCAAAGAGAAGAATTAGTCTCTCATTCTCAGTAATAGATAAAGGTATTTCTGAACAAAACTAGACATCAATGATTCTTAAATCGAGCAAGGCAAGCAAATGAAGAGTTATAAATTCATGCATTCTTCATGCAAGGTACAGCACTTGCTTCTGTGGAAATTAGTGTTCATTTAAGGGGTACTACCAGAATTCACATTGTCAAATCATATGTAAATTACAACTGAATCCCTTATTAAGTAAATTTCATACTGATATGAAATGAGTATTGAATGAGGTAAATTCTATACTCAAGTTATGAGGATACACGGTCCTGATAAATTTCATAAGAATTCATGGATATTATGTCTGCAATATTTTGTTTTTCAGTTTCTATACTCTGCCACACATGCTCATATATATTCACACATGTGTGAATGTTTGCACACACACAACAAATACAGGGGTGGTTTATTCATATGGTCTACAGCTCACGCTGTATGATTGAGGAGTTCAGGAAGAATTAATGAGAATGAGTTTTTCAACTAAGTCGCATAAAGGAATTATGATTAAATTCACTTTCAGCATAGATGAAATTCCTGTTAAGACCAATGGTTAGCCATGAGGAATAGAGATTTAATGCATGAGCAAAAGTTGGAAAAGAATGTCATATCAAAATACACATGCCAAGTAAGATGATAGTAATTAAATATTAACCTATGCCCAGAAGATTTCTGCTCTCTGGCACCATTACATTTCAAGCCTTCTGCTACATGTCTTCCTGCTGTCTCACATCATCAACACATTCGAGGCAGCTGTCTCTGCTCTGGTGCAAAACCTTGAGAAGTTTTGGTCTCATACTGAGCACGGTGTCTGTGGAAAATCACAATACCAATAGAGTGAGGAGGACTGGGGGTGCATGAAGAGAAAACAAGTCTAAAATAAAGTGGAAAATATTTAGTGATGCAACTCATTGCCCTGTAGACAGTGAGGCATGGGAGCCACTCACAGGGCTAGATTTTGCTATATGGGACAAACAGCTGAAAATAGTTCCCATCTACAACCACAGGGTCCATGAGTGACACACAAAAATATAGGATGCTGCATGTAAAGCACAACACAACAAGAATATTATATATTTTTCTCCAGGTTTCCCCAAGACGAGCATAGCTTTTTTCAAGTTACGAAATTGTGTTTAAGTGCTTTATAAGTGTTTTCTAATTATAAGCATGATCTATAACTGAGATCTGCATTTCAATGTGAAAAATAAATGAATAAAATGTGTGAAATAATATAATGAAAAATAAACATTATAAATAAATAAGGATCTCACTGCTCTATACAGAACACATTAACTCATCTAATTGAGTCATGCCTTTAATCACATTGCAGGCAGAATCCACCATTAATTAATGTCAGTCTGTACTTACTTGTCTTTTTTGTTTAATTTGGCCTCTGACAGTAAAATAACAACAAACATCTCCATTCTTTATTCACCCACAGGCTGACATCACACCACGAAGCAACTGCCCTTTTCAATAATTGTAATTCATTCAGGCACAAGGCCACTAACTCAAACAATTCCTTTTCTCATTGTCTAATTAGTTGGATTCAAGCTTTTGATAGTCATTCCATGTGAATTTCATTTCCTTCCTTTATTGTTTTCTTTTAAAACTCCTGTCACTGTAGATTTGTGAAGTTTAAACTTGTAAATTTGGTTTTCTCCTTTTTGGCTAGATTGAATGTCATGGTAACGCAGGAGGAATCCCTGATCTAAAGGTCTTTGTGAAAGTTTTCTACAGGTATAGGAATGTGACGCACACACTTAATCCACCACCCAAGAAAAGACATTTTTTTTCTGCTAGGTATGGATAATTACCCTTTTCTGCTCTAGCCAATTGGACCTCTTTAGCCATAAAGTAACTAACCAAAGGAGAGAGGCAATCATGGAAGTCTAAATAAATGAAGAAACTGTACCACTGACAGACATTTTAACACTTTTCTACCATGAAGAGTAGCAGCACCTCACTATAAGCTGGCTGCTTATCTATGTGCAATTGCTCAATTGATCTAACAGTGCATTGCATTTCCATAGTAGTTACACTATTGTGTAAATAATGTAGCACTCAACAATCCTTACCTTGGCCCTAACCCTAAACCCCACCTACAACCTTAAACCTAAAACCAATCCTGAACACCACACTAAACGTAACCTTGAATCCCTAAGTGCCTTATCCTATGGTTCCTCTCTCTCTCTTTCCCCTTTATACCTCTCTCTATCTCTCTTCCTTTATCCCTTTTTACCCCACCCCCGTCTTCCTCTCAAGGTTCAAACCCCCAGGATGCCCCACTCTGTCTAATGGTCCCCTCTCTTAGGGGGTAGACTAATAGTGTCCAGGAGTAAACTCCCACTGGAGGTTTCATCTTCCTGAAAGTCACCAGATGTACAGCAACCCGCGGTGTGACATTCCACCTTGCATTTACTTGCTTCTTGTGTATATCCTCTGACCCAGTGTGTAGCACAGCCTTGCCCCCTCCCTTTCAGTTCGGCCTCAGGGTGTGCCCCTCTGAGGACAAATAATGGGTGCCTATGCACAAGCATCATGTGACTCAACAGTGACTGGCAGTCGCCAGGAGAATTGCCGCCAACAGGAGCTTGATAAACCAAAACCACAGCAACTTACCCTTGTCGATATTGTCCCATTTTTTGCTGCTATGGCACACACACACGCACGTATGTGTGCCTAAACACACACACATGCGTGTGTATTCACCTCCCCCGCATGATAATTACCTTGAATCACTCTTTTTTTGTCATTCAAGTACTTTCACATATTAACTTCAACATTATAGGTGCAAATATTATTTTTCCCCCCCTAAATTCATAATTTAGTGTTGATGACATCATCTGGCTCCGTGTGCAATTAAACTTGACAGGAACATCTCACTTGAGAAATGACATCACCTCCAATCCCCCCTAAGTGTGCTTAATATGCACCCTCCTGTGGATGTGGGGTCATTAATAATACTTAAACTTTGTCCATAATTGGGCTTCTGAGCCACAGTGGCTTCCGTATGTGCTAGGTAATTCAACAGCGAGCGCTGTCATCACTGCTGCTTGTCCTTTATTTAACTAATCCAATCTGCTCCACTCAAATGCCTCGCCTATGGACTCACTTATTACTAGAACACTACTTATTGTACATTTACAGCCCAATTTGCTGTCTGACACAGTCCAATTGGTTAATTCTACATTTATTGTATGTGGACATGTTTTCCATTAGCTTTCATTAGCTAAAGTCTAAGGGTCATGACCATGGATAGTAATTACAGAATATGACTGTTTCAGCTCTGCTTTGCCTCCTCTTGGCCTTGTTATAGTTTTTATTGTGCCCAATGTCATGTGACCTGCCCAGGAACCTGGCCAGTGTGGGGTCCTGCTGAGGAGGGTCATTAGTTCAAATCCCATCCCCAAATTAATAGCCCTTGTGAAAAAGACTTACAAAGTGCATGGTGACCGTGGATGCCTTATATGGCTTTCATTGAGCATCCAGCTTGCTGTTGAATTAATTAGAGCATAATCTATCTAATAAATATGATTCTAACAATCTGAAACCATTTTACCAACAATATTGTGTGTTTGTGTGTGTGTGTCCATGTGTTTTTGCAGGACTATACTTGTTTTTTTTTCCTTTTTCTGAATTAGTGCAATATTCATTACTAATTTTCCTTACCTTGCATTTTGAAGGTTAATTGTAAGAGTCACCCAGCCTCCAGATATTTTCCATATCAGCATCCTTTGCTAAGGAACAAAAATATTAAGTAAAAAAGGTACCCTCCAATCCAAGAAATAGTTAGCATCTGTGACATTCACTCTTTTAGCAATCTAAATATTTTTAACAAGAGAAGTCAAGTCTCATTCTAATTATCATCTGTTCCATTATGTGATGCATTTGCCCCGGGCTTCTTTTAGCTTTGTGACCTGAGCAAAACTGGAGTGGATTTACTGTGGCTGCTATTTCATCCTTAAAGAATATGGATTATGCTGATATGGAAAGGTATATGCACCACATGATTGATGGCTGCTCCCTGCAAGTGAACCTCCTGTGATTGACATCTCTGTGGCATCTGGTGAAAGAGCGAAGGTTAGCTGCTCTGCTTAGGAGGGTGGCACTTATTTCAACATTAGACATGCAAATGGCTTTCCAATTCTCCACATGCTTATAAATAAAATAAAACAAATAATAATACTAATAATAAATAATTGTCAGTGCCCCGGCCCCCTAGCTGTGTGTTTGTTTTTTTTTTCCCTGTCCATGTGCTTTTGTTTTCCTTGTGTTCTAGCCCCGCCCCTGTCCCCGCCTGCCTCGTTGCTTCATTGCCGCCACCTGCATGCCGGATCACCTGTTCCCCATCACCTCGTCTGCTCTGCCCTATTTATGCCCTGCCTGTTCCTGTCTCGTTGCTAGTTCGTAGCAGTGTTTTCTTGACCTGTTTCGTCCCCGTGTTTTTGTTGCCCGTTTTACCTTGTGTACCGATTCTCGCTTGTGCCCCGACCTGGTTTTTCTGTCTACCGTTTTTTGCCCTGTCTGATCGTTCGTCTGCCTGCCCCGTGCCTAACTCCGCTTCCGCCCGACTTCGCTCCCGGATTTGCCCTCTGACTGTCTCCTGGTTCCTGACTCCGCCTGTTCCTGACTTCGCCCTGGTTTTCCCCACGGACTGCTTACCCGTTGCCGACCTTGCCTGTCCCCGGCTCACGAACTCTGACTGCCGTAATCAATAAAGACGCACTTAACCCTCATCGTGCGTGGTCTGCTGTTGGGTCCTTCGTCTGTGCCGTAACAATAATACTATATTTTATTTGTAGAGTGCTTTTCTCACACTTAAGGACACTTCACATGATCACAGCAGCAATATACGAACAGCACACCGTAAGCCAGATGGATGCCAAAGCCAACTTCTTCATCCGCAAATGGCTAGGGCTCCCACGGTGCTTCTCAGCAGTAAGCCTGTATGGGTGGAATTCACTCCATCTACCTCTGAAATCTATCACCCTCGGGTACAGGCAAGAGAAGGCAAGGCTGGTGATGGAGCTAAGGGACTCTTCTGACAAGGCAGTGAAAGATATGCATGCCCGAGTGGTGACTGGAAGGAAATGGAGGGCTGAAGAAGAAGTAAGGAAGGCGGTGAGCAGATTACAACACCAGGAGGTGGTGGGCAGGGTCCAAACAGGGCAGGCAGGCCTCAGATGGGGTGATCCACCCAGCCTATGGTCCAAATCAAACAAAAGGGAAAGGAAGGACATTGTTGTCTCTGAGGTTGCCAGGGTGGAGCAGGAGGAGTATAGAATGAAGGCTGTGGCACAGGGGCAGCAGGGGCGCTGGACAACGTGGGAAGGTGTCACACGTTGAGCGATCAGTTGGACAGACTTCTGGAAACTGCCACAGGCTTGACTCAGCTTTCTCATCAGGGCAACCTATGACACCCTACCCTGCCCTCGCAACCTCCACCAGTGGTTTGGTACAGAGAAAACCTGCAACCTCTGCAGGATCATCAATGCCTCTCTCCAGCACGTTCTGTCAGGGTGTAAAACAGCACTGACACAGGGTCGGTTTAGATGGCGACACGACCAGGTGCTCAGGAAGCTGGCAGAGGTAGTGGAGAAAAGAAGGCAAGAGGCAAGCAATGAGAGTTCAGCAGGGAGCCAACAGAGGATCCACTTCCTTAGGCAGGGGGAGCCTGCAACTAACACCAACAGGAGATCAGCTCCTAAGCTCCTGACACCAGGGCTAGAATGGAGGATGGAGGTCGACCTGGGCAGGCAGAGTGGCAGGCAGAGTGCGCGGAGTGCAGAGAAGGTAGATTGAGCGTAAGGCTCTACCCGGTGGAGGTGGGAGCTAGAGGCTTTGTGGGAGAATCAACACCTCGTCTCCTCAAGGACCTGGGGCTACGGGGAGCCAGACTGCACAAGGCAACCAGGGAAGTATCGGAGGAGGCGGAGAAGGTAAGCTTTTGGCTCTGGCTGAAGAGAAGGGACAAGACATGGGGAGCGACCAACTCCTGAAGAAGGTTAGCTGCAGGGGGTGTCAGGGAGACGTCCCTGTTCACTGCCCCGCCACCAGGAGATGTTCCGGGATAAGGGGCGAAACATCTATGAGCGGTGGTCCCCGGCTGATGACCTTGCAGCTAACAAGCGGGCACCGGTGGAGGTGTGACAGGCCTAGAACCTAGCAGGAAGAACATCTACCTGTACAAATTAAAACAAAAAGAAGGCTTCATAAATTTCGAAAAGTAAGACATGAAATCTAGTTAGAACAATCATAATAAAATAACTTAAGCTACAGTAACAGAAACAAGGTACACTAAGGACTGGTAATGGTAAAATTACAATGGATAAATGATTAAAAGAGTGGCATTGGAAATAAAGTCCAAACAGTAATGGCAATAATTGTAAAGCAGAATAAAAAATAGCAACAGTGGAATACAGTGCTACAGTAATTGGAGCTTGAGATGGTGTGTATGGTTGCAACAGATCAGTGATGTAGCCAGTGGCAAGGCCAATAACACTTTTAAAAGCAGTCAGAAGGACCTTGTACTATATGCAGTACATCACAAGAAAGACAACAAAAAAATTATAATGTAAAAAGCAGAAATAATTCATAGTGTAAAAATAAAGAGGACAGAATCCTTTTTGATTTACTCTGGATGCTAAATTGCCTAATATAAAAAAGCACAGGAAAGACTTGCTCTGCTTCATAGCCTGGGAATTCAGAAAACATCAATATTTAGATGTCCTTCATTACCCTCATGATGTCTACAGAGATCATTATCATAGTGTCAGGGCTAGGCCTGGGGACTCTGTGGTGACTTGGGCCATTAAAAACTCATCCTGGAGTTAACCATAAAAACAACATCAAATAAGTCAGCCGGTGGAACAGGTAGAGAGGGGACAGTGGCTCGGGGTGTTGGGGGGAGTTGATCAAGGTTTGAATAATCAGGATACTCTCCAGCTGACCCCTTTCCTGCACACCAAGCCTCGTTGGGGTCAGGGGTGAGAAACCATCTCTCAGAGAGATGACCCCAGCTTTAACAGTGATGCATGAAACTTTGCAGATCTGTATACTATAGAGTGGAGGAGATGAGGTATCCTCACAGCCTTATGACACACACTGACAGCCCTGTGCCCATCCCTCATGCCCTTTTCACTCTCTATTGCAGCTTTTTGAATGAAGATGGCTTGAAAAAATGCAGTCATCTTCATCTTCACCACAGCTTCGCCCTGCTGGAATCTATCACAGGACAAAATCCCGTGGAGATCAATCACCATGTTCAAACTCACAGTGTACTTTTACCCTATCACTGATCCCCAAATTCAAGCATGTGCTCCATCATTTTTTATTTTCCTTTCTTACACTGCATTACAAAATTGGATGGGCACCGAAATCATCGAAAAAATGATTTGCAAGAAATGGGAAAAAGATGTAACGTTTGTTCAGATTTGTTTTTCAAAGTGCAACATGGAGGCACAGTGCTAAAAGCACCCGGGGGATGGAGGGGTGTGTGGTTAAGGGACACTGCGATGAAAGATCCTTAATAAGAGACTATTACTTTATTCATGTATGTGTCTGTCTCCAGGCACTGAAAGGCATATGGAGAGCTGTCCTGAACTGGAGTCTATAAAGCACCGCTTGAGTGAAATGAATTAGCCACAGAAAGGGAAAAGGACATTGGCTGCATAGGCAATCCAGTCTCATCTCTGTGAGAGTGCCATGCAGAGACTGCTCATAAAGATATCAACTCTCTATTGTCACTAAGTCACTGAAAATAGAGCACGTATTCCTCTGTTTGAGTGCATGAATATGTGTGCGCTTGCCTGCCTGGGCGTGACAGTACCTGGGTGTATGTGTGTGCGTTTGTGGGTATGTGTGTGCGTTTGTGGGTAATGGCTGAATTTTAGCCAAAGCAAGCAGGACTGTGTAGACTGATGGAGGGGGTAATTATTTCCTCACACTGAATACACTGTGTGGACCGTCAAATTTTTTTTTGCTAACACTACACAGGATTTTGCAAATGGTGGTCATATGACAGTGACGGTAAGGTGGTTGGAAAATGGTAACCTTTGTCATCTTGTTTGTCTCCTTCACAATCGAGCCAACCATCCGACCCTAAGAGGCGCAGATTAACATCCCATTACTCTCAACACAATCTCCCCTGTGTACACATATGCATGCACACAAATATACACACATGCACCTGCAAACATACACACAAGCACTCACATGGAAACACAGCTGTGCGTATGCACACACAAAAACACGTACAAACATAAATGTGTATATGCACACAGATATACACACAGTCATGCATAAATAAATGTGTTTTCCATACTCGACTATTTCCACTATGTATAATCCATTAATCTATCAATTCATCTCAAAAATAATGTATCAGCTGTACTTGTGCAATACCTGACAATTTTAAATATATAAATACACATATATAAACATTATATTTATCTTATGCAAACATTATATGTGAGATATACTTTTGAAAGGATGAAAATCCACAATAAAATCAAATAATTCTGCTCAGACCTCCAACAGCTAACAAAAATACACCTTAAGAGCAAATCCACCTCAAAGTTTTAGTAGATTGAAGAATAAAGTTCAGCTAAAAAGAATTCTGATGCTAGCATAACTGAAGAAAAAGTAACTGTTTCCTCTCAAAACGTCTGTTGTTCTTCCGCAAGAGATGGGCGGAGTATTGCCTTGCAGTGGTCCTAGGGAGAACAAGGCCCCTTTGCTGATCAGTGCCTGAGTGGCTTTGCTTAGATCCAGATTAAAGTACAGTAGGTACTGAAGTGGATGTGGGTTCTTGATGGCGTCCAGCAGCGGAGGACATGGCAGCGGGTGGCATTTTTAAACAAATTCCTCTAGTGAGGACCTTTAATGTTTAATTTGGTCCTCACGGAACTGCCGAACCCCCAGGTGACAGATGCCACACAGAATAAATCACCGCCCCATTTGGCTGAGTTGCAATCAAAACCAACCTCCTTCCCGCAGTGCTCACAGAACCCCTCCCTTGCTCCCTCCCACCACATTAGCCACCAATGGGATGCACTTTAAGTTTTTGTGTCAAGTTCAGGCTCAGGTTTCACTCTGCTAGACAGGGACAATCAATAGAGAGATAGTACATAACAGATTGAAAAAGCCAGGACACTGAAAGGACGCAAACGAAGCGTGGTGAAGTCCACTAAACTTCTTCTTAGGGTTGTCTTATAAAGCTTTATCGTCACAATTTCACCCAAAAGTGTGTAATGACATGCCAGCAGTGACCCTGCATATTATAACACACTAAAATGTGCGTACGTCTCTTTTTAAGCTAAGGACTGCCTTTCTCTCCAGGCTTGTCTTAATCAGAGCGCTGTGGTGAGATCAAAACTAACAGCTACAGTCACTCTTCCTCTCATTATCTCCCTCCTTCTACCCACCTCCCCATCCTCCTTCCTCTGTCTCACACTCTCATCTCTCCCCCCCTCCTTCCCTCTCTTCCAGTCTTGTAGTCTTCCAGTCTTCCCTCTCTTCCCTCTCTTTCTGTCCCTCTTCCTCTCCCTGTGCTCATGTATGAATGTCTACTGAGATTGAGCAAGTGCCATCTCTTTATTTTGTCCTGATTGAAACTGTTCACATCTCTGTAATGGCTTGGGAAGCAGTGAATGACATGCCCCAAAACAAATGATTTCATCCTAGCCCACTGGGACCCAGACAGCTTAATTATTCTTTGTTGAGTGATTCAAGGATCCATTCTCCTGCCTGTTTTTCAGATGTAAGGATCGATGCAAATAATAAAAAAAAGTGCTTCCAGAGGGAGTTAAAGGATTTATGAACTGTGGAATGACCAGCAAATGAAAACATTACAGTTAAAACCAATATATTCAAATTATCTGCAGTCATACCTTATCCGGGACTGAAAAATTGGAAAAAGCTTGTTATGAAATTTTTCAATTCAGGAAAGTTCAGGATTCATTCCAAGTGATGTATACATTACATAAAATGTATGGATAAATAAATATGATACATTTTTAATGTCAGAAAGATTCCAAACTACTGCTCTGTATTATGTATATGTCAGAGGTTATGTCAGAGGTTTGTATAAAATAATCAATTATTGGCTAGGCAGAATGGGTTTAAGTGCTCCAGTATTCATATTGCAAAACCAATACCTGACTTAACCCTATACACAATCAGGGGCAAGTAATAGTCTGTGCTTTTGGGGCCATACAAAGTTCACCTACAGCTTTACGTGAAACGTGTGACTTCACTCTCACACCTGAAAGCAAGAGTCATCATTCAGTGTCCATGACTGTGGACATCGCCCCCTTGTGGCGATAGTAAGATGGTAATTAGATGCAGTCGGGATTGGTATTCTTCTGTGGTCCTTCCTCAGAGGCAGGTATTTTTCATACCAACATCATCAACAAGCAATCTTTAATAATACACATAATTTGCAAATTGTTTTCATGCCAGCTACTGTATCATAAGGCTGTATATTTGTGTTGTGTGTGTGTGTGTGTGTGTGTGTGTAGTATAAGCACTTGAAATATGTCGGCTTTGAATTGCATCTCAGTTTGTGCGCTTTGTTGAGTTTTTTTTTTTTTGATGTGGTTTCTTTCCTTCTCCTGAGTTTCTTCAGAGGATCAGAGATTTCTGCCAGAATTGTCAGAATTAGTTTATCATCTGTCTGCTGCTTGTGTTGACCTCCAGTAATGAGGCTTTCGAGAGAAAAAGAACATAATAAAAAAATAAAATAAGGTAGAACAACATAGAAACTTTACATATTGAGAAATGCACTCATTTCTCGTGCCATCTCGTGTCGGCAGACATAGGCAAACAGTCAAAAAGGCTGCAGTGACATGCCAGTTGGGGGAAAATTCACAGCTGATCACCGCATAGAAATATTTAAGACTACAACTGGGAATGACACTGCAAAGTACTGAGGTATGAAGACTAGTGACATTTGTTTCCCCCTCTGGGCTTTAGAGAACTCTACCCCAAAGAATTCACTCTCTCCCTGTTCAACATGGGGAGCAGCAGAAACATAGGGGCACCAGTCCACTAAGGATTTTTAAGGTTAGTCTTACTAAATAAAGATAAAACAACCAATTGGAAATTCCAAGCATTAGCCTTTACAATAGGCTTACATTCTTGATTCATGCTTGCTGTATTGAAAAACACATACCCAGGGTTACATTTTAAAATGCCATTTTATTTTTTTCTAAGAACAGGCAAATCACTTTTAAGTTCTGAAGCTAAATTACACATACGATTGTCACACATTTGTGTTGAATGATAAAGTCAAACATTAATAATTCTTCATGGACAATTGGGCTAGCCCTAAATGCCCCTTAAAAATAAATTATTGGAATAGAACAGAAGCCAGACATGCCCTTGGATTTAGTCAACATTTTATCCTTAACTTTTACTCAAAAATAAATGCAACTGGGTTTCTTCAAAAACACCATGTGGCAAGTCCAGCAATCAAATGAATGAGAAAAAAGTTCTTTTTTTAAACAAATGCAAAACTTGCATTTGTAAGCCAAAGTTATGATCAAATGTTGATTGAATCCAGGAGTAGGTGTCTGAGCAAGAACCCACATGCTACTATGACAATCAGCTACTGATGAGGTGAACCATGGGAATTAGGTCACTGCTGTCTCACTCACTGGCAGGATGTGGGCCTATCAAAGCCACAGAGGGAGGTGGCCATCTGTTTCCTCTGCTTCCAATTCATTCTGACTTTACTCAGGTTAGCTGTCAGCCATCCAGTGTGGATAGCCCTGATTCATCTCAAATATGAACATTTTCAGATTCCATTCCAATTCTGGAGCATACACGGGCAGTCAAGTCCCAGACGTCCAAATCTTGAATCCTGAAGAAGCCCCCCAAAGTAGTAAAAAGTGATAGCAATACAGTCTGATGTGCAACAACAGCTTCTCAGTGCAAAATAGATCATGCCAATGCACAGGCCTGAAAAATACACCATACATTATTTCTATGAAATGTTATCTTTGACATACAGTAGCCTGACTGCTGTTGTTAAAATAAAAGAAAGAAAGAAAGAAAGAAAGAAAGAAAGAAAGAAAAAGAAAGAAAAAGAAAAAAATCTTTTACAACCTTCTGGTTGTCTGTTTTGCACACTGAGATGCTATACATGGTCAATCAAAAGTCAATACACATTCTCAAGCCTTTAATAATACCAAGAAAAAAAAAATCTATTTTTGTTAAACTCACATTATGTTTTTCTTCATCTTAAAGTGTTTTAAACCTTTAGAGTAACTTATGTTCTGTACAGAGGATGCCAGTGAAGATGCCCTAAGTGTCACGAGTCTTTGATGTAACAGGTGATGTAGCAGATGCCTGCCAAGGCAGGTGAAGGACCCCATGTGGGTTTGTGACGTATAGAAATGCACTGAGTCTGGGCACCTGCGGCTATATGGAAATGAATGTGACCGGATGCCGGAAATCATGTATGGGGCGCGCTACATTTCCAAAGCGCTGATGTCATTTATTTCCTGGAAACGTGCTTTATTGTTTTTTTTCCCCTTTTTTTGCTTTTTTGTGCTGTGTTGTGTTTTTTAAAACTTGAATTTCTGCCTACAGGCCTTATGATCTACTGCACTTTTGAACTTCAGCAAAACTTGTCTGAAGTTTGCTGGCATTGTCAGACCTTGTGTTAATAGCATTGTGTCAAAGCTAATGGTAATAGCGTTGTGTACCCTAACTTTATGATGCACTTTCATATAATTTAATGCTTACCATTTGTGTCTCTGTCCTCATGCCTTTTAACATCATATTATCCATCAAAAATCTGATTTGCTGATTTGAAGTAAACTGTATCTTAGTCAGCAGCAGTGGTGGCCTATATATAGCCTGTACATATCTGACTCTGTTAAGTTTTGTGACAATTTTATTGTTTTGGATGTGGCTTGTCCTGGGTGTTATTTGCTCAGTAGAGTGCATCATTTTTCTATTCATTACAATCATAACATTTGTATATGGAAATGAAAGCCAGATCAGAGAGGTATAATGTCTGCATTCACCTGGGTAAGTACTCATTTACATTAACAGAATTTCTTCATTTAAAATATATTGTGCAGATGTCACAAAATGGACATTCAAAAAAAGTTCAATACAGTTTTAACAGGTTATGAAATGCTATGGTTAATTGTGATGAACTGAAACAAATCTACCCTAAATGGAGAGTGTCTGAATTGCCTGAGATAATTTGGTCATGAAGATGCCATCATTAGCATTTTGGGTTATCTTTAACCCACAGGTAACTGCCAAAATAAAGGAAACACTTGAGTAAATGAGGTATAAAAAGTACTTTACGTTTACTAGTGCTCTTGTATCTTAAAATATACACTGACAAGGACAGTGTTGTCAACACACGTGGCACAAAATATATATATCATATTTCAAACTAAGAAATTCTATTTCATTGAAGTGCAGGCCGTATTGCTTCCTTACAATTACTTCTGGCTCCAACGCCTGAACTTTTCACTTATGACTGTGTTTGTTTATTGAGTTGAGCACATCAAACAAGTGATCTCTGTTCTGTTCTGAAACATATGAGGCAGACAGCAGTTTACTGCAGCTGAGCCACTCATAATGAACAGGCCGTAGAGAGATTGCACACACTCCTGGGAAAAGACTACTCTAGGTGTTTGCCCGTGGTAGCTTAGGTTGCAGTGCATGCTGAGTTGGAAAAAAAAGCACAGGTTCTGTTTTCTCATGGCTTCCCTGGCTTGGAGGGGCCAGACAAAGGCAGAGAGGCTTATGACTTCTGATTGGCGTCACATAGATACTGTTCTCTTCTGACCCCCTGTGGGTCTGTGCCTCCTTCTTCTCTTGTACCATGGCACCTGTTCATTATTTCTCACAATGGGGTGCTGAGTTCCTGTTGATCAGCCATCTTGTTCACCATCTTTACCTACGGGAAACTGTGAAGCAGGTGTGTGGAGGTGCCGATCACAACGTCCTCATGCAGGTTTCTCGCACCCCTACCAGAGCAATCACATCACATTTGGTCAGTGGTATTTATCGGCGCAAGGTGATGGTAGTCAGTCCATGCCTGGGTAGTACTCTGGTGCTCTGGATAGTGATACTTAGTAATGACCAGTAAGTGTGCACACCTTATTTCCTTATTCGGTTGTCAAGGTTTGAGGTTGATGAGAGGCATGTGGGGTTGGGTTTCCTTTCACCAGACAGATGCAGAGGAACCCAAAGGATGTAAATACCCATGAGCCACCATCCATGGCCCAGACTGCCGTATCCATCATCGATTTGTCAGGGCCCATCTCCCACAGCACACATAAGATTAAAACATATGGCTTTCTGCCAACAGTGTAAATGCATAGTGATTTGATGGGGGAGGAGTTTGACTGATTTACTCTTCCGCTCAGGACTGCACAACCCAACAAGCCGGGGTGGGACTGCCTACCATGACTAATCACAATAAGGTGATGACGAAGACAAATTTGCTAAGTAGATGCCCTTATCCATATTATCCATTTATACAATTATATATATATTACCGAAGCAATTCAAGTTGAAGGAGAACTAAAATGGTATCCAACCTATTTTTGAAATACCTCAGAAGCGAAAACCTGTCCAAGCCTCTTTCACATGTCATTATATAGTCACCACATATTATATATTCACCACATGAATTCAATGTGTGAATGCTATTTTTGCATGAAATAAAACATGCTCTGAGCTATCACTTCCAAAATGAATTTTCCGAAGGCTTCCTTAACCATCTTTGGTTACATGTTATACATGTAACATCTGTCC
Source organism: Megalops atlanticus (assembly GCA_019176425.1). Classification (NCBI taxonomy): domain Eukaryota; kingdom Metazoa; phylum Chordata; class Actinopteri; order Elopiformes; family Megalopidae; genus Megalops; species Megalops atlanticus. The sequence continues at coordinate 20,623,877 of CM032883.1, read as the reverse complement.
ATACAGTCATCTTCAGCTGAAGTTTTATACCAGTCTTGCTGCGTTAATGGTAACTTTAGCCAAGATATTATTACAAAAGTGGTCTGGCAAGTTGTACATAAATGTACTAACTCCTGCTGATAAAATTGAGATATGGCGTTTCTATGTGCAAGCAGTCTGGTGAACATTTTGAGATTGATCAATTTTGTAGTTGGAATTTGTTCTTGTGTTCAAACAAATTTTTTATGACAGCTGCGGACCGCATATACCAGGTACCCAAGGACACATGTTTGAGCAAGACAATATTGTTTTATTGACACTGATAAAATAAAAAGCCACTATCAAATTTCAATAAAACAACCTTTACTTGCAACAAACAAATGAATATGATTCAACTATTCTAGTCAGTTGGCTTTTCACATATTTTCTTTGTCAAATTCTAATTATGGATCTCTCTATACTGTAGTTGAGAAGACACTGTTAGCCAACCTGCAGACGCCACAGAAGATTGCATACAACAATATATTGTGCATTTGCGCATTTGCGTAGTGATGGAGTGCACTGGTGTGGTGAAAGGCTGGTGAATGTATCTGGGCACCATAATGAGAATGTTTTTGATTGGGTAACATTGCAGTGTATGTTTGCCAGATGGGGAAACAGTTACTTTAACACTGTAAGTATCTTTCTCAAGGGTACAACTAAGCCCTGCTGAAGATTCAAACCTTTTGTATTCTCTGTACCCATTGTACTCAAGAGGAAGACACTAACTCAAATTGTGTAATTACCCAGCTGTGTGAGTGGACAATATATAAATTAAGCTATGTGAGTAACCCTGCATATATAAATATAACAAAAGAAATTTTGAGAATAAAAATTTTAATATTTGAGCTGCACAATGTTTGGGTCAGAAACCTTTATTAATATCAACGTTCTGAGTTCACACTATTGTTGGACAATTAGACCTTCATTAAACACTAAATCCAAGTGAAGGCATTTGAGTTAATTTCTTAAATGGACTGACCAGAACCAAACTCTATGCTTTCCATGGAGAATTCTCCAATTAGCTGGATGAGTGAATCATTAATGAGATAAAGAGATTCCGATTTTGCTTTTGCTGCCTCATGTGGCCATGCTTGCCTGTCACTACCAATGCCCCCTTGTGCTTGTCACAGCCTCAAGGTCTGACCAGCGACTATGCAAAAATTTTGGTGACACTAAGATAATACACTTAAAAAGGAAAAAAGTTTCAGAATAATGATTTCTCAAAAGTAGAGAAATATATGACCTGAAAGCACGATCTGACTGGATTTAAAAGGTACAGATTCTTTATAAGAGCTTCTGCAAAGCCAGGAAAAGCTGATTAAGCCAAGCCAGAGGTTTTCCACCTTAAATTATCTTTGTACTTGATTATGTGCAAAAACCCCACCTTATATCAACACTGAAAAAAAAATCACTGTAAGAAAAGCTTTGGTGGAATGGTACTAAAGTTTGATTCAAATAAGAGCAATTAACAAAATATATATTTTTCACCTTAGAAAACAGGGTTTCAGATAAACTGATTTATATACAGTAACTAATGGATATTCCAGACCAAAAGGGATGCATTTATTTCTTTTCCTATTCACGTTCACCTCAACCAGAGATAGCTTGAACAATCAAATATTTGATCTTGGCTTACCATGGAGATTTAATCCTCGAAACGCTTAAAAGGTTTTAGAGAGTTGTATTTATGCAATTTTGCCTCCTGGTGCAATTCTATAGAAATGTATCTCTCTCCTTCCTGCTTCCTGGATTATGCTGTGTATGTATGAGGGAAATGACAAATTCCTCAAAGCAAATGTCACCCAAAAGTGTAAAAGGTTGAATTTGAAATGGATGCAAAATAAATCTTGTTTTACGTGTCCATCCTTGGGGCTGAAGATATACATTTTTTTTCCTTGCAGAAATGCTTTGCTTTTTTTTAGGCACCCAATCTCTCCTTCCTCTTTTTCTATGTCTTGCTCTCTCTGTCATACAGATACACACATCCACACAGTCCAGCTGTACATGCTCTATCTTACAATGGTGAGAGGTGAAATGAAACACACACAAACCTCGAGAGGACTTTTTATTCTTTCCTTTTTGATTACTACAGAAAGAATCCTGCACCAAACCTTAAATCTTTATCTTACATATTAATAAAACGTTCTTGGCCTCCAGATGGCCTTTTTGTGACACAGCAATGTGTGGCATTTTACATTTTACATTGCCTTGTTCTTGACATATGCCAATGAATTGAATGAAAAAAGGTAAACAAAAAAAAAAAACTGGTTGGCTTTCACCATTCTACCACTTGTGAAGGCATTGAATTAACCATGGTCATACCAGATTACAGTAACCAATAAGCCAGCAAATATCAAAAGTCTTGTACATGTACACGGTGTCTATCATTACAGCAACACAAAACATCAGGAGTGTTATCTATCACTTCATCTCTGGCCCCCATAATTTCATCTGTGAAACAACATTCTGTAATGTTGTTAAAGTCTGATTTATCTGACACTCAAGCAATAACTGGCATTGACAATTGAGGATGGGTACAGATTTACTCTGGACTGTTATGACATTATGCAATTAACCAGAATGCAACTATGTAATCAATTCTTCCTTGCAAACTTGCAAAGTGAAAACAACGCTGGAGAAAATCCTCCTAACCAAATGAACTACATTTTGTGACTCTTCCTAAACTGTGTAAACTAATGATTTTTCCATCCTTTGATGTTATAATATGTTTTCTGTGCCATCTTCTGAGTTGACACATTGATGCAGTGAAAACAAGATAACACACCATTTCCATCGATTTTTTTAATGTTTATGGTTAAGTGCAGTCAGTTGTCTGATTTGCCTTATTTCCTTGTTTCCAGGATATCCCGCGGGTAAGCACAAATGTGACCGCATAGCCTTTGTGCAGATGCTGTGTGTTTCACTGAATAAAGAAATGGAAGTAATAAAAAAAACAATAACAGAGAAACCTGAAAATTGCAAATATTTTGCAATTCTGCAGCTAAATTATAAGGTATATTTTCTCCCTGACGCATACGAATAAATCTCCCTGTGCTGGTATAAGAGGATTTGGCCTTTCTCCGGCAAGTAATGAGCCGAGTTAAACACTAGCAGATCAGCTGCGCGTTAAACAAACGCGGGCATAATTTCCACCCCACCGTTCGTAAACCCCTGCATTAACAGAACTGCACGCAAGAGACATTAATGGAGGGAAACGCATGATTTAAGCCTGAGCCTTTTGTACTCTACCCGGGGAGAGCAGCATATTTTCCCAGAGGCCTGTGGGCCCTTACTGTCAAAGCAAGGCGTGCGTCCATTCATTTCTGACTGACTGCACATCATGGTTTAGTCGTGTATGACATCACTTTCAGTAACCTGCCTCATGACAGCAAATATCAATTTGCCATATTCATCTTTGTCCTTGTGCTATGTTCCCCCGAATGCAGTGCATTAGGACATACTGTATTGTAAAGTATACTGTGTCAAACAGAAGCAGGGTAAATTATGATCACAAGTTTATACCTTATATGATTATGTATTTTAGTAAGCAAATATATGTCTTATCTGTTATCTATATCACTGGTACTTCCACTGTAATATATGCACTGTATCAGAAAAAAAGTGTATTCAAAGTAAATTATCCAATATATAAAATTACAGATAGAGGTGTATGCTACTATCATTAAACAATATAACTTTAAAAAAAAAAAATTCATACTGTATGCATTGCTGCTTTTTTAAAATACGGATCACCTTTATGCAGTAAAATAATAACAAAGCATAACTTGGGGGAGCTGAAAACAAACTGAGGGTCTGATGTGTCATCAGCAGAACAACTGACTGTGATGTATATTACCCAGCATGACACATCCTATAGGCACTGAAAATGGGGATCTGTAGGCATAACCTGTCATGACTATAATCTGATATGATATGTTATGCATATGAATGGGATGAAGCAGCCTAATGGCAGCTTAAAATTCCCTAAGAACAAAGTGAACATCTGTACACTCAGATAAAAAAAAAAATCAGATAAAGTGTACCTTTCAGCAACCATAGACCTATATACAACCAAAAATAAGAAAAAAAAGACATGGCAGACAGACCTGGTTGTGTGACCTGATTTTATTCCCACCTGCAGATTAGGGCAGCTCTGAGTCGCATGATGCAGCAAGTTATTCAGGTGGCAACAAAACAGAACAACAGGACTTATGTTCTTATCATGGAGGGCAAGATAGGCATTGGTGCTGCTCAAAGCCTGCTACTCCTTGGTCCCCAATACAACACAGAACAGCAAAAGGAAAACAATCTCCATCTTATGCCCCAAAGGTCACCAAATAGAATGGCGTATGAATAAAATGGGATGGGCATCATTATATCGCCATAAATTTACAGGGTGATGTTAGCTCCTGCAATTCAATGGAGAAAGCTTTTCCTGAAAGGAGGACAGCACAATGGCTCCACTATCATTAAACATTTAAAGTGGGGCCTCGGCAATCATACACCAGGTCCTCCAGATAAGATGGAATAAATTGTACAAATGGCACTGGGTTTATGATATAGGGATCAGGATGAGACGCCATTCAGCACAGAGGTTTAATAATTGATGCATTGGTTATCATCAATTATGCATTATTACGATGGATTATGCACCCATGGATTTGAAAGGAACAAAATTAAACAGTATATTTGCAGGATGATCAAATCTGTTTAGGAAAAATCCTCAATATTAGAATAGAATTCTGATTGTTGAGGTTTGTTGCACGAGTATATATAAATTAAGAATACACCAATTGTCTCAGTTGCTGAGACGTCTGCTGTCTTCATTAGAACAGTAGACTCTGGATGTGTGTGCATCCAAGGTTGAAGCTAAGAGATATCACAAACTACTGATGAACGATTGAAACAGAACATTCTTGGCTGCAAAAATTAGATTGTGGATTAGATCAACCTGATAAGGAAAGAAATCACAGAAATCAGATGAGGGCAATTGCATGTATGTATGTATGTATGTACATGGAAAAAACATGGTGTGGACAGAAAGGTGCACAGCAAGAGTGATGGGTGGGTTTCAGGCTTTAGAGGAATAGGGTGTTGTTTAGGACTTGTAATAATAGGCCATTGTAAGTCTGATCCCAAATAAGGTTCAGTTAATGAAGTCACTTAAACCTGAGATGGGACAGGAGCCAGATAGTCCTCTGTGACTTGCTCTGTACAATCTTCAGGAAGAGATTTCTGCTGTCTGAAGAATGATGTACACAGCACAGCACACTCAGGTGTAAGCCTGGGAAATGAAAACTCTTATTCTGTGGCCAAGGGGTTTTATTGATGAACTGAACAGCCAGAGGATCTTGACCACTTTCATGGAACTTCCAGCCAGCACTCTCTCCTTCAATGTCTCCTGTCTAACCTGATCCAACAATAGGCTGTGCAATGAGGTGCATTGCCATCATTAAAAGCAAGTTTATATCCCTCTACTTCCCTGGGTGTATAACATTCTGCTCGCTCATTTCAAACTTACCACTTTCCTCACAGATAAAATCCAAACCCTTTACATCATGTTCTACTGTGTAGTGAAAATAATAATAATTAAAAAAAGCTGGCAGTGTATTGACTGTTCTCTGTGCTGTGTGTTGGTCTGTTCCTCCAGTACATAACAGTGTCAATATGACAAACGCAAGGGCGCCCTAAACATCTAAGAAAGCAAACAAGCCTCACAAGAAATGAAAGCATGTAAAATGAGGTGGAACACCTGAGAAAAGGTGAGTTGCAATGTCCCACCAAGAACATTTTAATTGTGTTTTTATCTCAATCTCTCCCTCCCCCACCCCAGTCAATTAATCTTGGAGTTTGGGACAATCCGTCGTGAGACGCTTAACCCTGGCCACTTTCTGCAAAGAAGAGATAGGAAATATCAGAGCGTGTGCCTTAACGTTGACATCGAGACCACCGTGTCCACATAGTAATTATGTGATGTGCGATGGAAGACCAAGCCAGCGAGCAGAGGAAAGATGTGAAATGCAAAATCCGACCTTTAAAAGAAAAACCTGGAGCTCAAAGCATAGTTAATATTATTGCTCTCCAAGTCATTATTAGATATATTTCATCCTTTGAAACAAGTCATATCAGGAGGGAAAGGCATGGGATTCAGGCCTCAGTGAATTCCTTCTGATGTGGACAGATGTGCAACAAGCAAGAAACAGAGCCAGAGAGAGATTTGGAGTTTTTAATGAATGTATTAAATTCATTATCTTCTTTTCTAGCATTTTTGTAATGGTTGTTATCAATATGATTGTGCTTTGGCAACACATGGTTGTAATGCCCATGAAAACCCAACAATAAAATCTTATCTCCTCCTGCCCTCCTTAAATAAGTTATGTACTTTCCTCTAAAAAAAAAACTGCATTCATAAGACTTTAAGAATCCCATGTGTCAGATACTTGTTACTGCTTAATCTAGCAAGTTTTTAATTGATAGCACTGCTGCCAATCAATACCTGAACACAGTGATTGGAGACAGCAACATATCTCTGATCTGCGCAACTCTGTGCTGTGTATCACAATTCATTCTTGCATTTCAATGAGTCACTTCTCTGCTGACCAACTCACAATTCTCAGCCTTGTCATTAAGTGGAAAAAAAATCCTTGCTAGCTACTCATTTAATTGTTTATTCCATATACCATAAAAATCTGTTTTATTAGAAGGGTAGCCTATTGTGTCACTTGCTCTGTGTTGGTAGCTTTGGGGATGAACTGTGGTGTCTTCATCTCAACTGAGCTACTACTAATAGCAAGCAATATAACTAGTTAATAACTGTGCTCATAGTTTATTGCCCCCCCCACACCAAAGAGAATGGCAGCAGGGGATTCAGGGAAGGTGTATTCACTGTCATTTGTTCAGGTGTTGACTTTTGAGAAACACGTGCACATGTTGATGAGGTTATTCAAAATCAAATAACGTCTCCAACAGGGAAAGTACTGCACACATTACCATTTTTAGCCCAGACAAAACCTTAATATACAGCATCCCCTTGTTAATTTTATAAGCAACTGGCACCTCGTGACCTTCATTTGTTTTGTAAAGAAGAGATCTGAACCTGATGAAAAAAACAGCTGGGTGTAAGAATTGATTGAGATGAGATGAGACAATTGAGATGATTGGATATTATGATTTTATAGCTTCTATAAATATTATTTTGGGGGGAGAGTCAAATAAATACTATTAAGACATGCTGACCATATAGTCCATTCAGGCAACCAAAAACTGATGCCCGGCAACTACATTTCAAACTACGCACCCTGCATGGTTTTCTGCACATTTACTGAGAATTAGTAAGGAGCTGAAAGGTGTTCTACAAATCAGCAGGTGCCATTCATGACCTTTGCAGCAGTTTTGAAATGTTTCAACAGGGTCAGTTACAGTGTGTTTTTAAGTGCCTACTTTAATGTCAAATGCCATTCCCTTGCTATAACCCACTGGCACATAAATTCAGCTGCAAGAGAGGAAATCAAGTACTTTTTAAAGTTCTGAAATACCATGGGGAAATAAAGTTGTGCCGCCTAAGGTCATACTTGCAATCTACTCACGCCTCATACTTTTACTGTTCAGCCAATGTCACAAAGTTTAAGAGAGTGGTCCATGAACAGCAGAATGAATAATTTTGGTGTGGGGCCCTTTCTGTCACCAAAGTTGCTGTAAGAAAATATCTCAAAACCAACAAAAAAGTTTACGTGTGTAAGTATATACATCTATTTATTTTATTAACTGCTGTCCTTTAAAAAGTGAATTCCTTAAAAGAGATAACATTAGCATCTCAGTGCAATATGAAAGCACCTCTTCTGGTGATGCATTCTGGGATGTCTGTGATTAAGATTTGGGTAGATTGCATGGGGTAGATGAAAGATTAAAGGATCTTCTGCATGATGACACTTAATGACTACAGTCTTGCCAGGGAAACTAACACCAGTGCGAGTATTCCGAAGCCCTTTGCTAAAGCCCTATCCCAACTTTCCACCCTAAAGCCCCAACCTTGTGTTCAATTCTTATATCTTATCCACATGTGCAGTCTTAATGCCCTGTCTTAACACCCTACTTGAAAGATTAATCCTAACACCCTATCTGAATGCCCAATCCAAACACATTACTCTAATTCCCTTCTCTGATGCCCAGTCCTACTGCCCTATCCAAAAGCTTCCAGTACCCCATCCTAACTCATTATCATTCTACCCAATCCCACTGCCTTATAATATTTCTATCTGAAAGCTCCATTCTGACAAACTACTTGAATACTCCATCTAAATGCCCAATCAGAACACCCTATTGTGATTTCCCATTCGAATGCCCCATCCTAAAACCTTATCCTAACACCCTTTTCCCTATCCTAATACTGCTTCTGAACTTAACACAAATGCCCTACATTCTGTGCAATGCTGAGTGCTATGAGAGCCATTTAAGTAATGGACATTAAAGTAAGTGGAACTCCATATTCCAGTGATTACTGGTGGCAACAGGTCTCCCACCTTCCCAGAGGTGAAGTAGTACAAACATAGGTATCATGTTCCATGCAGCTGCTCAACAGTGTTATGCTCTCCCCCTGCCCGGCAGGAGATTAAATGTTCCTGTAGTTTTCTTTTCACATGTATTTTTAATCCCTCCCCTTACCAGATTAATCATGGATGTGGACAATGGAAAGCACTCCCAAAGCAACTATCTCCATGCATGTGCCATTCAACCTGTGGGGAGAGAAGAACAAATAAATAGCTAAAAAGCACAGTGGCACGACAGCTCTGAGACATCTGTCAATCCTAATTAAGGAATTCTAAATCCACTGAACTTTGTGTGGGCGCCTCAAAGGCAATCTGACAGCTGTGTTCTAACAATGGCTGTCACATCCTGAGCGAATTAAATACATACCACTGAACATATAGGCGACTCCATGAGAAAGGAACCCCCCTCCCCCTTGTCATTCCATGTTAATTCTCCAGGTTAGGGGCTCGAGGATGAAGCTATGCTGGGTGCCTTCTAAAGCACTCGTGTGCTTTAAAGACGCACCTCAACACCATGTCCTTCAACTAGGGGTGCAAATTAGCACATGACTATTAAGCAGCGCCCTCTGCACTTTAGTGGGGAAGGCTAATTAAAACAAACACTACAGTGCTGTTTATGCTCAGGCAGTGGGCAGGGAATTTAGCCTGCTCAGGCAGCGAGCAGGGCACTTAGCTGTTTTCACTGGAAACGAGAGCCGGTAGACGCTCTGCGCGAGTCAGTTCACTGAGGACGAGAGGCAGCCCTTCTGTTGTTGCCGCTGTTTGTCAAACAAAAGGATTCTAATACTGTACTTTATTTCCCATGTGCAGGTTCTCTGTTTCCCTTTGCTTCACTGAATTTGATTACTCCCACCACACAAAAAAGAGAAACCAAAAAAGAAATAAATGTTCAAACTGAAAGCAAACTCCTGTGGAGCCCAGGTTTTGGCTGGGGAATGTAACGACTCTCTTTGTATTTGCCCGAGAAGCTATTATAGACATGTTAGTGAATGTTAAGCTCTTTTATTCACATTTTTGGCTGTTGATTGAAGAGCCTTGCCCTCTGGTTACAATAGAATCCTCCTGTTTCCTCAGAACAGCAATTACAGTCAATGGCAAAAAGCATAAAGAAGTACTCACACTACTAGTTTTCTCAATCACTTCATTTTTTATACATACCTGACCACTAATCACACCTTACATACAAAGAAAAATTGCATGATATGGTCATATATACGTCAGAAATAATCATGCCATAATGATCCATATTGACATCATTTTCAAGATACATTGCGGTGAAAGTGTCAGATCAACACCTTTTAATGTATTGGTCAGAAAAAAAAAACATTTGAAATGACCTTGCCATGCTACTCAGTAGGAGAAGGAACTGCAATGTCAGCATGGTTTATGAAGACAAGGTTTAACTATAAACCAATCACCTAAAACAGTCTTTTTAGGCCAAAGTGCACCTTCCTACAGCCCTGAAGATCAATGCATGCCAATGAGGTTGACTAATCACCTTTTAACCAATAGTGCTCAGTTTGTGTCAAACTTCACCAAAACATGTTTCTTATTTGTTGTTGAGTTCAGGCACAGAGCTGACTGCTTGGTGACAGTATTGTATTCACACTGGCCTGACCTTCTTGATATTCAGGACTTATTTTCAAAGGTCAGTTTAAATGTGTCCTTCAGTCAGCCCTTTAGCCATCTATGGGTGAGTTTTGACTGTGAAACCAAGGAGGGCCAAACATGTCCACATCACTAGAACAGATTGTAAGGGAAATTTGTGACATTGTTTTAAAATCCAAGATCCTCCATCATGCACACAAGGATGACATATGGACACAAGCTTCTTTTCACGCATTGACTGAAGACCATCTTATCTGAAACCAGATTACATGAAATTAAGATTTCTTTTTAATTGTGTGAAGAAAACATGAGCAATAATTTATTCATTTTAATTAATTCAGTCTCATCAATAATTGTATGACTGTAAAAAGTTTGATTCTGCTGATTTTACAGTCAGGACATCCCAAGAACCAGAATGAACCTTTCCACGGAGTTGTGGTTATAGCACCATGTGTGCCGACGTGGCCCATAACTCAGAGGAAACAAGAGCATCAATGCATCAATCACACCCCCAGACAGACGGATCGAAGAGACTGCTGACCAGTGACGTGGAGTGATGAGCAAAGCAAGACCTGAAATCACGAGAGCAGTGTGTGTGTGTATGTGTGTGTGCGTGTGTGTGTGTGGTCAGTGTGTGACTGAGTGTATACATGTGTACGGTTAAGTATGTTTGTGTGTGGTTATACGTGTGTATGTATGCGGGTATATATGTGTACATTTAGGTACGTATGTATGGTTATGTGTGTGAAAATATATATGGTGATGCATGTGCATGCTTGTCTGTGTGTAGTTATGTGTGTGTAGTTAAGTATGCCACCGGTATTTTTCACATCCTGACTTTTCCAGGCTAAGGTGAGACACCACAGAAAGAGAAAACAACACACACAAACAGTGGGAACAGCTGTTTCAAGCTGTTTATTCCCACACTTAGCATCAAACAGTAATTAGTGCTGAAGAACTGACAATACTTGGAAACAGCATCTTTTGCAGCTTTGTGTATTTTCCAGATAGCTCCATTTTGTGATCAACCAAAACAGACAAAGCTTTTAAAGTTTATCTTTAGCTGCCATAGAGGGGCTGAGGGGAAATTTATGATTTTTCACTCACTAACAAAGGAGGGATTTTGTGATTTCTCATCCTATCAAAAGCAAATCAATCCTTTAATGTACATCTCTATAAGGAGTTCCATTAAGACATTTCTCCGTTGAGAAATGGATGAGTAGATTGATCCATCTCATTGTTTTGACTTTAAGGAGTCAATGTAAATTTTTTTTTCTGTTGCCAAACCATCAGTGCCCTGAAATGCACACTTGCATGCTGTAACATTAACTGTGATATGTGTGCTTTTCAAATAAAATTTGATTGAAACGTCTGATGTACAGAACTGATTGACAGACAGGTTTGGCTAAGTTGCTAGGAGAGAGCAATGGCTCTGACTGTCATTGGCTAAACAGTTCAGATATGGGCAGATCAGACCCTAGATCAGGGGTGGGCAACTCCAGTCCTGGAGGGCCATGGTCCTGCTGTTTTTCTTGTTGACCAACTAAATACAATCTCTGATTGGCTGAAGAGCAAGCACACCTGTTTTCAAGGTGAAAATCAACAGGTAACTAAGAGATGAAAACAAAAACCAGCAGGACACTGGCCCTCCAGGACCGGAATTGCCCACCCCTGCCCTAGATACTTGTATGTATTTGCCTGGCAGATGCTGTCATCCAGGGAACCTTACACAACTTACCTTTATTGTGTCCTCAATTCACACAAATTTTACTGATCCTATTCAAATAAGCACTTGCGGCAGTGTCTCACCCTGGATTCAAGCTTATAGCTTTCAGTTTATGAACCTGCTTCTTCAACCACTACTCCAGACTGCCACCACATAAACTGTGTACTGTTAGATTAAGGTCACAGCTAAATTAGCATGCAGAGACTAGAATTAATAATGATTAACGCCCCCTCTCTGCTGCCTGTTTAGGAGTCACTCATCACTTAAAGCAAATCAATAGTTTGTCTCTTTTCAGTCCACTTCTCTCAACCAGTATTTACCCTCATGGCCATTTTGTCAGGTAGAATAATAATTGCCTTTTGCAGTCCACTGCTAATCAAAGCAATATTCAGTTAACTAGGGATCACAGTAATTCATTTCGATTAACCCATGTGTTCTAATTTTCACCTGGAGTTTTTCTCCGTATTAAAATCCCCAATGCGCTACTCTTACTCAGTATGGTTTCACTTTGTTAAAAAAGGGAACTCAAACTCTTCCAAAATGAGAGCAGTTTGTTCATTGAGTTGTCTGAGGCTTCAACTGCACTGTCGTGTGGATTACCATCAGAAAATGTACACCACCCCTGGGGACAATCCCAAAAGCAGCAGTGATCCAGCTGTGTTTGCACGCCACACACACGCATGATTTTTCCTGCTTTGAAGACTCTGTTTGTCTGGATAACAACAGGGCTTTTCCAGAACTCCAAAAAGCAAATTTGCTGTCTCAGAATATTTTTTTCCTGAAATTAATTTACAGAGCTTTACTGCCCACACCCTAGTGAATCCCAAGTGAGGAATTTAGTCTATGCATTCTATGATGCTGTCCTTATGGGACATAGGCCGCAAAGCCTCAGCCAGTCATTTTGCATTTTATCAATATGCTCCACTTGTTATATGATTACAGGATATTTCTTTTAAACAAAGTCTCACCATTTGACAAATAAAGCATTTGTCAGAGTTACAGTAAAGTAAACAAAGTGAAGATTGCAAGAGTAAGATATCATCAGAGGAGTAAAACTGGGCCCTCCTCAACAGATCTGCTACATTGTGCCTCGCATTCCCAACCACCAAGCCCATTACTGTGTACAATCCAACCGATGGTGTAAGACACCCCTTTCCCTAGTCCATGCAGTAGTGCACTTCATTTTATATACAAACACACAGCACTTATAATTCAGACAATATCAGGAGATAAACACAATAGGCTAGTGTAAGAACACTGTTTTTTTTCCAAAGTATAGAATATGGAACACAAATCTGCATGTTAGAAAAAAATCCACATGATTAGTGATAACCCGAAAGAATGTGAATAATTAAATAGAGAACAGTGCATATAAACAACAAATGCAAGTAACATATTAAACAAGTGCAGACTGACCTATTGTGCCAACTGTATATTTATGTGACTAAATAGATGTGTTATGTAAAATAATGGGTTTGGTATTTGCAAGAGCTGGGAAGATGGTTTAAATAATTTTATGGGAAATGTTATTTTCTTTGATGCTTTGAAGCTGGCATAGTTAAACTCACTAAGTAAAAGACTGCCTACAGCTATCTTGATACATATCATTTACTAACCAAATGAAATAACTGTGAGCATTGTGAGAATACGTCATGGTACATTTTTGAACAGTTCAGCTTTATTAACAATTCAGATGCTGAGTTGTGTTCCATGTGTCATTTAATGATGCTTACATTCGAGAAATACAGGAGGGGGGGCATGTTCCCAGAAAGGAACATTAAAGACTTCACAAGTCCTATACTAAGGCTTCAATACTTACAGTAGGTTACAGCATTCTGTTTTGCTAGGGGTGCCAGTTGCTGGCAGAGATTGCAATGCTGTTTCAGAGAGGGGGAATCAATCCATTTATATTCACAGATGGCAAAATTCCCATTGAAAAACAAGCCTAACATGCATCACTGTCTGTGCACCTTCACCCTCATTAAGTTATATTTGTATGCTCCCTTCCCACATGCTTTATACATTCCTATCACTGGGCTGTATGCTCATCTGTCACATCTCCTTCATGTGTTGCATTTCTCTAAACTAAACAAGCAATGTCACATATTCCCACTAGGGCTGGGCCCAGGGGCAGGCCTGTGTAATTGAGGGGACTTTGCATTTAAGTGAGAAAGTTACGTTCCGATAGTGTTTTTAATGTCGTCAAACTAAATGGAGCCAGAGCTCTATTTTCAACAAAGTTTTTTTGCAGAAAATGTGACAAAACCAAAAGTCTGACAGCAATAAACGTTCCCATTCAGAGAAGTAAGTAGCGATCCTACTTATATGTTCCAACATTTTAAAGACTAGAGGTATCAGTTGGACATATAAATGACAAACATCGATTAGCTGATGGCTGGATTAGAAGGCCAATTAGTAATTAATTATTGTCAGTGATAACATTAACTCAGTTGCATTTTAGGCAAGAGGTGGCCCTTGTGATAGAGCAATCAGCGTGACAAACATGAATTTTTCCCACTTAGCTAAGTTGGACCATGCTGAAACATCTTTCCATATTGTGGACAGTTGTGTTGCACTCTTATTCTTCTCTTGTCAATGTATTGACCGGTTTAGACCAACTTTTATGGTTCATTATGTGACACAATCTACCATAACAACAACATATTGCTGCAATTAAATTAATAAGCCTCACATTGTTGTATGGAATTGAATCGTTTAACAGCAATGCTGGAATTCAATCCAAGTCATGTTTATGTCAAAGCACTAAATTCTCTGCAATTCCATACAGCTACATGTAAAATGTGTTGTTCCCCACAGTAAACTACACCCACCCAAGCTAGGAGTGATGTACAGGCTGTGAAAGATTTGTCATTTTGAATGAATCTTTTTGGGGAATCAAACAAATTTAATGTCATCATGAGTGAATTGAACCTCATTTAAGGTAATTGTGCTTGCTGAGCAACCCAGTCAGAGCTAAAAACACTTCAACAATTAATGTGTGCATCCTAGTGTCAGATTACAATGTTATCCCAAGGTCATTGTGCATCCTGTGGACCTGGGTGCAGTGTGCCCAACAAAATAGGTCACAACATGAACACATCGTCAGGGGTATTAAGTAGAATGTGCACAAATTCTTCAGTTGTTTACAAAAAATCAGGATTATATCACATATTTCAGTGAAGTATTAACATTACTTGGATTACACAATCAGACTTTTCAGTGTATATGTATAGTCTATAGTCTATATTCAGTATCACAATCCTAACATTCATCTTTCATTTTGGACAAAAAAAGTTTGATTATTTGATTTCATAGTCCACATGTGCACATGTGTGACTAATCACCAGATTGGTTCCATCCCTAATGTGGATGGTTAGGGAACACACAGACCATTGAAGAGAGCACATACTTTTGTGCACAGAAAACAAAACAAATGATTCCTGTCGTGCACTGAATTGACCGTTGTGCTTTTCATTTTGTGGACAAAAGGTGGAATGCACTTTGCAGTATGTGGATGAAAGAAACTCATTTTGTAGACAAAAGTAATTCTGTCCACGTAATAGATGTCCTAGGCCAGCATTTATGCTGTTGTGGCACGAAATGCAGAATGTGTTATACCATCATCATTCCGTGCCATTGAATGCTCATTTTGTCCACTTACCCGTTTTGATATATTACTGAAACTATGATGTGCACGAAAGGGATTTAGCACAATATATTCCGTGACTCCGCAATTACAGAAGGCATTCCGTCCAGGAAAGCAAAGGCTGCTTGAACTTTCGTAGACATCAGTGTTTTGCTTTCGTGGACGGAATGCCTGCTGTAACTGACGGAAAAGTTTCTTTTGTGTGCAAAGTGCGAAGTGCATTCCACCTTTTGTCCACAAAATAAAAAGCACAACGGTCAATTCAGTGCATGACAGGAATCATCCGTTTTGTTTTCTGTGCATGAAAGTATGTGCTCTCTTCAATATTTCGTGGACACAATGCTAACGCGTTTGTGTTTTTCGTAGACAAAACGCGTTACGGTGTTACATGGTTTCGTAATGAATTTATGCGTTTCGTAGCACAGAAGGCATTCTGTCTACGAAAAAAGGTCGGTTACATTTGGCGCCCCATACAGCACTCTTTAGTCTTTAGTCTTTACTTAGCAAGGAATAAAATTGGTGTGGACTGTTCCTTACTGTTTCCCTTTATGACCGTGCTTGGCGGTGTACCTGATACATGATGTTTGTGGTCATACTGAAACACATCTCGGCTCTAGGCCACTGTGGTGTCATTAGTGTATGCAGCAACACACCAAGGCTTGCATGGAGCACAGTCATGTTCGTCTGGAGTGACGTGATTGATTTCCATCTTAATCATACAAAGCAAACAAGGAGAATGACGTACCTGCACCTTGTGAAACCATCAGGAACACACTGATGAGCCCTGCATGGAGGACATGTGGACAGAAGTAATTCAATTTCTCTAAATATATTTATTTATTTATTTATTTTTCTGCCAGCTCTTTCCTGCATGGCCCTCATCTGTCAGTCACCATGGTGATTATTATCTGAAAACCTGAGCGGATTCCAGGTATTGGGTCGCAATAAATTGATTGTTATCACCCGACCTCAAAATCAGCCCCATGGAAAATCCTGCCCCGTTTTTCCTCCGTATCCTACATCATTTAAGGCTTCACCTCGCACGTCAGAAGCAATTATACTATATATATATAAAGAAACCGATTCCAAAAGATTACTCAAAACACATTTTAACCTCGCAGAGATGGATACGGACAGGTTTAATTTCTCTGTCCTGCTGATGCGGTGACAGAACCAGCCACCAGAACAGCCTACCCCAAGCAAACGGATATTTAAAAGAGTTCCATTTGCAGCACTCAACAAATGGAGAATCAATCAGCTAGGTCAAGGAGCCTTTTATATTTGAATTCACACAGATTTTAACTATGCCATCTGTAGAGTGTTATCTGATATAATGGCAAACTGAAATGGATGAAATGCTGCACTCCCGCATGATAAAGCCATATATATAAAAAATAGTAAATAAAACATAATGTTGCATATTAGTATTATCCATATCAGTAACTTTATGTATGCTCTAATATAGATTGATTAGTTGATTTTTTATTTACGTGTCATATATGATGGTGCCTGGCCCATGAGGGCCTATAAGATACTATCATATAGCAGTATATTCCGTTGCATTATCACAATTGCTAACCATATTTTTGTGTCACACACAACATACATATTTAAACAGAGATCATTACAGGTTACAGATATAACATTTTTTTATGTCTGTCCCATACATAATGGCTATATTGGGTGGTCTCAAAGACCCATTTACTTGAAAACCATTTTAAACTAGGATCATCATGCAACCAAAACCAGGTTTTCTGTCATACACTTTACAGAAGAAAACATGTCTGAGATCACTGTGTAATTGTCTAATTTGTTAAATGTTTTCACCTGTGTGTATCGTTAGTCAAGTCATGTGTTTTGTGTTCTTTATAAGCGCTGCCTGTTTCTTTGTTCAGGCTTGTGTGTTTTGGTGTGCCCCAGGTTTGCTTGTTTTTAGTCACTAGTAAAGATTCTTTGTCTTTTAAAATCTATCTGTGTTTTTTGCTTCATCTCTGCATCTGGATTCCTCCTGCTCAACTGTTACATAAACAAAATCTTTACAAACACAAACGATCAAAAAACTACATAACTCACTGCAATCAAATAGATGTAGTAATAAATGTTTATATTTCAGTTATATTACTGACAAAAAGAAAACTTACTTTCAGTTATCTTGTCTACGGGGCCAGCTGAACAGAGACAGATGCACATCTGAATATGCTGCCGCTATCAATAGGCAGAGATGACATCTTTGTTATATACAATCCTGTTTACTGCCATCTGATTGAACATCATTTAAGATGCATGTTTCCAGTTATTTTATTTAGTAAAAGAAATATGTTGCTATGTTGCTACATCCAAAATATTAATAAGAGATCAATTAGAGTTCTTTATGAAGCAAACAAAAGAACCACTGGTGAAAAAAATAGAAAGATTTTGCACCTCTATTTTGAAGCCAATTTTACTTTTACTGATGATGTATTCAACACATTGAAATGACAAGCTTCCTAGACACACTGAAACAAACTGGATGTTTCTATGCAGAAATATTACAAGTTTTTCAGCAGAGAATGAGGTAAGCTCATGTGGCCCCAGTTTGGGGCTTTTGGGTACCAGGAGTTTAATTGCATTAAACCAGGTTGCCAATTTGCATCATTACTTAATGCATTTTTTCTAGTAATACCAAAACAAGCCACATCAGGTCATGAGATTTCATTTTGGAAAGGAATGAAACCATGTCCAATGACAGGTGCCACAGACTGATGTGTGGCCAGTCAATCTGCTTCACATTAGAATGTTGGGAAGAAGAGTGCTATGCATTAAGAAGTTGTGCTTGTTCAAATTGCGAAGGATTAGCTGTTCATCAGCAAAGATTATGTAAAACACTGCATCCCTGACTGAAGCTACCATTAAAGGTCTGTTTGAAAGGACTCCAGATGAGAGGTGCTGAGGGGCTATGCTGTTGAGAATCTATAATTTGAAAGTTTACTTAGTTCCTGTTGATTCTACTTTGAACCCCTTTTACTCACTCGTCCTGTTTATGTTGGATGTCACACAAGCAATCAAAGTTGAATATCTTCATCTTAAATTGTGTTTTCCTTCTTCTTTGGTCTCCGCAAATTCATGTTTTGTATTGTTTTAATGATTCATTTGTGTGATCTGGTGATGCAAGCTGACGCCAGAAAAAAAGTAACCAATGACTATTTCTTTGTCTCCCTGTGGACATCAAATTAGCTAAAGGCAACAGAGCCATGTATAGCAGGCCTCCACTGTTGACTTCACTTATTAACTGAATGAAAGACCAACTTACAGTCTCATAACTGCAGTATCTGAGTCATTGTTTTGCTGTTTTTGAGTCCAGACTCCGATACAGACAATATGTTTCAATAACCAGTTTAGCTTTTCTGTAGCCTCTTCACAGGCTCAATCATGCAGGGAAGAAATGGTGGATGGACACTGATTTCAGAATGGCCTGCACACAAAAGCATTCATGCACATAAATGGCATTGTTTAAGAATTTTTTTGTCGGGAGTAAGTCCATATAAATGAAAATGCGATTTGAAAGTGAATGAATCAAGGCCAAATGAATTGTGGTGTAAGGACATGTGGCTTCATTCTGCTAGTATTTTTCACTCTCCCAAAATGCAGCACCTCTTAAAATCATGCCTGACAAATTAAAGTATTCCATTCTCAGAGTAATTCCAGGGAAAGTGTCAGATCATCCAGGAGACAATATGAAAGCCACTGCCTATGCTGCACATAAACAAAAGAGGGAAGCATTCAAGAGCATGTATCAACTTAAACAACCAGGATTTTCACCATGCAGGAACTTCACCTGAACTGGCATAGGGTGATTTAAGCACAAGGCGTATTACCTTTGATTCTTCAAGGCTGTACATTTGATTCACAGTGTGCGCTGATGCTTCCCCTCCCTCCACACACCCTCAGAAGTAGCATGCGCAAATGAGAATAAAACGGGAAGCATGTGGGTTTAATGTCAATAAAGTAAAATAGCGGGGGGCGTATTAATCATTTGCTGTATTATGGAACGCTTTCCACCGAGGATTCCTTCCAGTTCCAACTCTCTGGCATTCTCATGACAACAGCTGTTGCTTCCAAAAGAATTGTAATTACAAGTAAGTGCTTTCTGCCTGTCATCAATGCTGGTAATTATAGGAGATGCGAAAGGAACGGCATGGAAATTGCCATTTAAACATATTCCTTTTGTATTTTGCCATGGTGGCGTCCCCTCCTCCAGGAGGGTTTTGATGAAACATTCAAATGAAATGCCAGTGAATTAATTCAAATTACAGCTGTGCATTGCTTGCAGAGAAATCGTTCTGCAGCAATAGTTTACAAGTAATATAGTCACTTTAAATTAAACAAAATTGAAACTGATTGGATTAGGGTACAATAATTGCAATATTTTTGAACATTCTATGATCCTTACATATATTTTTAAAAGGTGTTACATTCTGTAAGATGCTGTCTCAGTAGCAGCCAGGGTAGCTGACTCATATACTTCACATTTGAAGGTCTGGCTGTGCACTGTTGAAGCTGAAGTTACATTTCTAGAATGATACCTCACCATCTCAGACTTTTTTAAAGCATATTTAAATTCAGAAGAATATGCTGAAAAGAAATGTAACTGATTCAGTGCATTGATATGATCATTGCTTGCTATGTTACCCATTTTGTTCATGAGTATCTAGATGGCATCACAGGACTTGTGTACACTAGCCATACTTTCTGTATATTTTAGGGGGCAGGGTTTTGAGAGTGAACAGTTAACTAGTTGGAGGTGGAACTGAACCTCTGTTGAGGTTCATATTTTATCTGGACTGTGGACAGCTATGGCTTTCTGATGAATAAATCAACTTCTGGATTACATTGAGGAACTTTGACACATGAATACAGAAAGAATTAATGAGAAAGTGCATAAATAATTAGCAGTGGTGGAAGGAGTACTGGTAAATCCTTCTCATGTAGAAGTACTGTAACTTCAGAGACAATTTACTTGAGTAGAATTAAAAGCATTTGTCCTGGAAACTACTTCAGTAAGAGTAAGAAAGTACCTTATTAGAAAATAGAAAAAGTAAAAGGACTTCTGTGTTATATTTTTTGACACATTCACCATTATGTGCAAATTACTGAAGTGTAGCTCATTTCCTTTGTTACCCGAGCTGTCCTGTGCAACATCATGTGCATTCGTAAAAAAAGGAAAGTAGCACACACACAAAATGTTAAGTTTCATTAGCTTTCTCACTCATGTAACTAGCAAGCCATCACATTATTACAAATCCCTTGAATATTGGGCGTGGTAATACTGTAATGCTAGCTAGCAAGCCTTGACACAGAATATCAAGAGATATTCTTAGTTCATGAGTGGCTAGTGCTATTTTTGTAAAAAAGTACTCAAGTACAGTAACAAGAACACTACTAATCCACTATGTTGCACCTCTGATAATTAGCAAATGAGAACATATAAACACAGAACTGTTTTTGCATCATAGAATCACTATAGTGTGATTAAGCTTTACTCTCTCATTTCTTCAGATGAGAGATCTTGCAGCTGAAATAGCCAGCGCTGTTGGGCTCTCACCCGGGAAGGGGGGGGTTGGTGGTTAGAATGCAATGTGGTGGAGGGGAGTAGACCTTTTACTAAAGGCAACATTCCCTGGCCTGATGGGAAAACAAGAGGCCAAATTGCATTAAGTTATATTTAAACCCACTTGCCCGTAAGGGGCTCTGCCAAGTCACTTCCTTTTAAATGTTACATGGCTAATGGGCCGGATATGCCAGCAGCGAGGAAACTAGAGAAGGGTGTCTTACAGGAAATTTGCCTGAAAATCTAAAATATTGCAAAAATCCTTTATTAAGTTTAAACCAAAAACTGTTTTCAGAAACTCCTATTGCTGTATCAAGCAGAACATGCTCATTTTTATTTTTTAGTTATCAGCAAATGAAATATCTAAATAGAAAAATCACTTCCAGGGCAGAATCAATTTAAGAAATCATTAATCAATTAAAAAAAATACAGTTGACAAACTCAGTGCTTCCATGTGCACAAACTTCCAATAATTGTTTCTGATGTGGTCTTCTGGTCTTCTGGCTATTACATGTTTCATTCTTAATGCAATATGATGTCAGTCTTTGATAAATTACTGTTAAAATCAATGAATTTCAAGGAGCGTTTGAAATAATCTTCTTCAGGTTGTAGTGTCTTGAAGAGTTATAGGATTAATAAAGTTATACTGGGAAGTTCAAGATTATTTTTCACATATAAAACAGGAAACCACAAAAGGTTCAGTACTTAAAAATGCATTAAGCTCAATCTTACAACATGTACAGTACTAAACTAACTCAAGGAAAAAAAGACATCTTATAAATGTAATCAAAGAGTAAAAACACTAAATTCATTATTCAGTGTAGCCTGCGTGTATAAAAAGCTGAAGCTGACTCCATCTGTCTGCCCCAGTCACAGTCATTCTGAGTCCTGGGGGATTCCTTTGCCACTGGGCACTGCCTGCCAGACCCAGCACAAACACTCACTCACACACACACACACACACACACACACACACACACACACACACACACACACACACACACACACACACACACACACATTCTTACACTAACAATCACACAGGCACTCAAACTCATCCACTCACAGCTGGACTCACACTCATACTCATCTCTAACTCACATAGGAAATCATGTGAAAACTCAGACAGACACTTGGGCACATATACTCTTGGATGCAAGATATTAAAATAAATAAGCAACAATAAAGAATGTGCAAATCAGTCATCCACAATTAATGTGTCATTTTATTAATATATAAAGCACAAGGTTAAACACAAATGTGACAGACTAGCAGTTGTCTCTCTCTCACTCTCTGTATGTGTAACTCAAGGCTCTGAACCTATTAAGCAGGGGTTTTGAATAATCCTTAGTTTTGCTGTTACTATTTGAGATTTTTACATTGCACTTACATTGCTATTTGGGAAACAATGCCAGCTAGCGTGTGTGTGGAAATGATTCATAGAAACGTCAGCTCTGTCACTCCCACATTAGTTTGACCTGTGTCTCTGGCTGTGTCCTTAAACATGTATGATCTCAAAAATGTTACTTTCATTTTTCATGGATGTTGGAGCATTTTCTTTCCCCAACCACATCTGCTAGTGGTTCTCAAGCCTTTTCAACAGATACGCAAAGTACACCCAGCTAAAACCGCCACCAAAGAAACAAAAAAAAAAACACCCTCTTACATCTTTAAGTTCAAATACTTAATGATGTATGTTTGTGTGTGTTAATGTGAAATGCATCAGCTTGGAAAATGCTGTTTCATTCAAGTACAGCATGACATTAAAGTTCAGAGATACAAAGTCTGAATTTGCAATACTCATGGGGTACTAGTACAACACAATCAAAGACTGTCTGACATGAGTGTTCAGGAAAATTCTATTGTTGTAAGCAGATTTTTTTCTTTTCAATTTTTTTATTTTGAAGTAACAACTGGGACCTATTGAGGAATTATCTGGGACTATTCTGGCCTATATCTTAGAAAATACTAAGACACAAACAACCGGCATCCCTCTCAATATGCTGATGGAGAGATTTTACGCCACTCCATACTAGAATTTATGTACTCATTACGAGTTGATCCCTAAAATACTCCTGTCTGCTCTATGCTCCTATTTTAATTAGCTTATGATATACACCTCCAAGCACTATAGTGATCAGGCCCCTCCCCTGGCTATGTTTTTTAATTAACGATGGAAAAAAAGAATGGAACAGGCACTGGTCTTCTGCCATCTAGTGGAAAAAGTCATTACTGCTGGAGCTGCAAAATCAGTCAGTCAGTGAATAACTTGACTCAGGAGTACTTGACACTGGTACCTCTAGTAGGGCCAGGAAGAGGAAGAAGGAAAGAAATTCCTTTTCTATGATGCAAGGGGGATGAAGATGAGGCAGACAAGGTTGTTTCATTCTGGTGTATTCTCCTGCAGTATCCTTGAGTCCCATCCTCCATATATCCTTGAGTCCTGTCCCCCAGACTATCCAGGGGGCGAGTTTTGCTCTAATAGCCT
This sequence comes from Megalops atlanticus, assembly GCA_019176425.1. NCBI lineage: Eukaryota > Metazoa > Chordata > Actinopteri > Elopiformes > Megalopidae > Megalops > Megalops atlanticus. Next base: position 20,600,255 of record CM032883.1, on the reverse strand, counting down.
GTCAACATGCATCCTGCGCCCGCTGAAGGATGGCAGTGAGTGGGCAGCACCAGCGACAATGCCACCTTGAAGGGTTTCCATTAGTGACTGCCTATTGCCAGTATGGAGGCATGTTAATGCAAATGCCATCATATCTTGCTGACAGATCTGGACAGATCACCCCCACCCATTGCACACACACACACACACACACACACACACACACACACACACACACACACACACAGTAGTTGTCTCCTCTCTCCAATCTTATGTCATATTCAGGAACAATATTTTCTGTTTTGAGGATATCTATCTCCCTTTCTTTCTTTGTGTCTATTGAATCAAGAAATATTAAGAAAAAAAGTACTGGAGTTTGATCCACAGACGTCCTTTTCATGAGCACTGTTTTGTTAATTGTTAATGGTATTCCTTTTTGGAAAAAAAAATACCAGTGTCCTGCATATTCTAGCTTCGTAAGCTGTCATTCATTTATGCCCTTTCGAAATAATCACTGGGGAAATTGCTTGCTGCATCTCCGACGTGGACAGATAATACAGTGACAAGTGCTGCAAATAACCCAGCAGTGGTGGACCTGGTAGCTCACCTGAGCTAATTTCCTTGTCGATGAGTTTTAAAGAGGGTATAAGCCACCACATCAAAGCAGCACTCCTTTGCTTTGTTCTCGGCAGAACTGCTATCCCACGAGAGCTGAGAGAGAAAGCATTAAAGCAATGCATTAATTTTAAAACCATTTCGCCATGTCCCCAGCTGAAGCAAAATCAGACTAGAGTCTACCTCAACTTCATCACAGAGATCAGAGAGAAGAGCGAGGAGAAGGAAAGTTTTCCTTGAGTGTACTCTGTGACCCTTAAAACAGCACAATCGTTACAACTTTGAAAAGGTTTTTGGAAGCTTTTAAACCATGCTGAATATCTCTTTTTGCTCTCTGTCAGCCTCATTTGTCCTGCTGCTCAGGGGAGGCATTCAGGCAGTTTAGAAAGTAAACTGACCCTTTCATATGGGTAACAACTTTAGCACAGATGCTAAATGCTAAACCGCCAGTTGCCAGACCACCCTGAAACTCTCTCCTGCCTGGTGCCAGAGGCTAAGCAGGGAAGGTCTTGGCAAGTTGACTGATGTGAGACCTCTTGGGAAAACCAGATTGGTGTTGGACCAAACAAGAGAACAATGCTCCAGTACAGCGGTTGTGCTGTAGGCTTCGCCATCTTTCAGAGGACATGTCGAAGCAAGGTTCTGACTCTTTGTGGCCAAGATCCCATGACACTTTCTTCAAAGAGTAGGGGTTTCCCTAGTGTCCTGGCTAAATTCCCAGTTACGCACTTTCAATCTAGCCATCTAATAATCTCCAGTTTAATTGGCCATATAAATCCCTCGCTCCCCACCTCTGCTGATGTGCGGCAAGTATTCAGGCGCAGATCAGCTGCCATGCACCACCCAGGTAGGTGCCACACATTAGTGGTGGCTGAGGTGAGTCACCCCACTTTCACTGTAAAGTACTTTGAGGGCCCTGAAATGTGCAATCCAAACACATTCATGCTAAAGCACTTTTCCCCCAAATCTTAGTAATGGATTATTATGTTTCATAAAATATTATTAATTTCATTTGCTGCCAAACTAACCCCTTGTCCCCATCTGCCAGGAAAAGGTAATAATGGAACATATTGAATTTCACAGTCATATCTGTGAAAATGCACTTAAAGTACACCACATCCACCTCTTGGAATAGCGGGTGCTTTTTACACAAGGGGCTCTTTAAATTTCTGGGGGTGACAAAAAAAAAACAAAACTTGTCAGAGGGCATAAATGGCATCCAAGCCTGATTGACTGAGGTGTATTTTGATAGTATTAGTTTATTCCATGCATTTGTAAGGAGAGCTTGGAGCCTGATTGTGCTGGGAGCAGGATGTCGTCTGACTGGTTTTAAATTGCATCATCAGGCCAGCAGGCCCCTCTCTTCAACAGATCAGCTCAGATGCCAACAGTCCTGATGCTTTCTGTGAGAAACAAGAGGTAGGGTTGAAAGCAGCACCACTAGCTGATCTGCTAACCACCACACGCAAACACACAACAGCAGCAAGATGGACCACCACTTGCACAACAAAAAAAGAATCCCTACAAAATCCCTGCACACAGGCACACACACACACACACACACACACACACACACACACACATCAGCAACTGTGAGGCTTTGGGTATGAGTACAGTGAAGGACAGGATGCTAAGGGAATGGAAAGAATTAGAAAAGAAAAAGACTCCTCTGTTTTCTATAGATTGCAAATGTTTGATTTTCCAGTGACATACATGCACAACAGAGAACACACGGCAAGTGTGTAATCAAATGAACAAGGATGTCCTTTCTAATGGTAATAGATGTGTGACTTGACATGTAATGACTGCAGGGGGAACATGCTGCAACAACAGCAACAAGAATTAGAGAAATAGAAGTGGGGGAGAGGGACTAGCTGAAATTTGGCAAGGTGTTTGACTGGGGAATAGAACTGTGTTATCTCCAGGCCTGCCATAAGGTTGCAGAATTGCAATGCAATAACAGAGGCAACTTTCCTTAATGAACTGAAAGATCCCTGTTTTCAGTGTGCCAAACAAGCTAGATCATTGATGAGATCCTCAAAAATGTTGGATTCATTTTCAAATCCACTTTTATCATGGCACAGGAATTTTGTACTTCAAAGTCAAGAAGAGCTGTAAGTCACTGACTTAAGAGTGACCCTGGTGTTCACATAGATTTGTACTTTTTGGATACATTAAACACAACATGTGCAACTTAGGTCTCTTCATCTTTATCATTTATTCTGCATTGACAATGCTCAGAATGCAATTAAGCACCCTTTTCTTTTTCATTATATCCAGCATTGCAGTTGTGAAAATCATGCATCGCTTTCCACATAACTGGAATCGTAAATGCCTTTCCAGAAGTGTTATGAAATAATTGAATAGTTACCAGGAATTCATTTCATTGATATGTCATGAGGTCAGTAATAAGAGTCTGCATTTCTACCTACAGATTGTCCACAGAACCATAACATGGGTTTTAAATGATGGTGATGTTTTTGATTTTATTTAGCATTGTTGCTGACTTGAAGGGAAAAAAGTTAAATGCCATCATGCTATTAATCTGAACTCTCTAAAGGAGATTTCCATGCAAATCTAAGTTGAAGGAGAGTCACAGAAAATCCCTTAATATTGCAATAAGCGACAGAAGAGTCTCCGGCAACTGTTTACTTTTCTTTTTTCATGTCTGGAGGAGAGAGACTTTTCTTTGTTGTTGCTGTTGTCATTGGTGGACTTTCATCTTTAATGGACGACTAATGCGTGAAACTTGTGTTGACTCGCTGCAGGGGGTACGCACATGGAAACTGGCAAAATATTTATTCTGAGAATGGCCTTATCAGACAGCAGCAATGTTTACATTTGCACAGCGTAACCCCCGAGCCCTCCACCCCACCCACCCCACTAAACCCCCCCTCCTCTGGCCTGGGCTTCTTAGGGAAGGATCTGTGTAATTTCCCTAAAATGTGAATCTGGAGTAACCTCACCAGCACCAAGAGAGCAACAACCATGGGGTGCCATTTTCTGAGAGGTACGGAGATAGACAGGGGCACACATTCCATTTAACAGATCTCTGCAAATAATTTGCTGTACAGTTCATTTAGGAAGTGTTTTTTTCCACAGCTGCTTATTACCAATATAACAGCATTTTTCCAGATTTAATTGGTGGCACAGTATTTCAATAAGTTAACAATCCATCTGCACTTCATTTTCGTCTTCATTTTCTGTACTTAAATTATTCATCATGAATTAGCTATGCACTGTATGAAAATGAGTGGATGAGGCATTTTAATATGGAGTTTTAGCAGTTAAGGTGGACGGAGCATATCCTCAGCTCTCGACAGCTGCCATGGACATGCCTGCAGAGCACGGTGTCTCCACAGATTTCACAATAAAAAAATAAAAATAAATAAATAAGCACATAAATAAATCATATTAATGACAAAACACAGGACATGATAAATCATGGTTTCAGACAGGGCACATCTCTCATCAGGAAAGAGCTCCAGTTTGGAGAAAAAAAGGGTTTACTAGGACCCATAGAGCAACAAGAAACAGAGGGTTATCGTATTAGGGCTAACAGCAGGAATTTACAGGCATGATTTACAAGCAGTAGTAAAAGAATAGTAAACCCTCATATGTCATGAGAGCACGGCACCTCCCATGGCTGGCCTGGCCGATTTAAAAACAGCCTTTTTAAGTGATCATTTTAATCTCTGTTGCTTCAGACCGTTCAGTCAAAAATGGGGACAAAACAACATGGATACCCCTTCTTTTGGCCGCAGTGGCTTTTAATAGTCTGTTACGTATAATGACATTCATGCTTCATGTCCTGTTACAAGGTCACACAGTCGTGCTGTAATCAGGCTTTCTGAGCAACCCGCTGCATGATGTAGCAGTTCCTGCATTTGCTCATGAGGGCATAGTGCATGTTTGCTATTCCAGTACTGGCATTGTGTAACATTATAAACAATAACACAATTGTTATTGAATAGTAATTATCACAAATCAGTCATGAGGTGAGTCGTAAAACGTTATAATTCATTATTAATTTAAATACTGCAGTTTTACAGATTAGCTATTATGTAATTGTGCTAAGATCAGCTATTATTTGGATGGCATGTATGCCATCTGCCAAGTTATGTATGGCAAGGCATACCCTACACATAGACAGCACTAAGAGCTAGGCCCTTTTCTGGGGGCCTCCTTAAGAAATAACAGTAATGACCCAGAGGTCTCAGAATTAACTTTGTGTGAACTAATGTACTCATATTCCTTAGCATAATCAGACTTAATTGTGACAAATAACTTTAATAGCATTTGGTGAGTGTTTCTAGAGAATAATACCTATGAAACATGGGAGTAACTTTTTGTTTGCTGAAAGTATTTTTTATTTTATTTCATGGAGTCACATTTGTATAAATATATAACACACTTTAATGTAAATCAAAACAAATTGCTGTACTAAAGGAAATAATTTCATAATGCATTGCACACTCTCAATTTAAAGAAGAAATTTGCAGTGCAATTCATTTGACAACAACATTTCCTGTGGTCTAAAAGATATGCTTGTGTGTAATTTGTGTGTAAATCTGAATCTCAAAAACTGACACCAACATACAGTAAGTGAATCTGAATCAGCCATTAAATTAACGGAACAATGAAGGCATGAGGCAATTCATGGCGCCCTTTGTGATGGCTACCAGAGCTTAGCTTTGAGCCACATACTTTCAGCATTGGTTATCTTTATACCACTTTAAACTAACTAGAGAATCCTCACACATCATGTGTGGTTTTGTGCCACAAGGCTACACAGACAAGTCTCTCCCACTCGACAGTTAACAAATCCCTCAAATATGTGATGAAATGTTATTCAGCACAGCAGTAACTCATGCATTGCTAACAAAGGCGATCAGTCTCAGATAATATCTTGCAGGTATTCAGATAATTTTTTTTGGTGTAGTTGGATGGAGTGAAAGTAAACAACTTTTAAATAACCTAATCTGCATATCTAAGTATAGCCTGATGTCAAGAGGAGGAAATATTAGTGCAAAAAAATGAACAGTGCTTTAATGTTGATCTGATTGTCAAGCTTGGAATAAAGCCCCCGAATTTTCCTTGTCATATCACTAATAACAGGTGACATGATGTTACAGATATCAATTAAAGCATTTAAAGCATGATGGGATGGGAAAAAGATAGCGCCTACCCAATTTACAGATTTGAATTACTCAAAAAAAAGCAGAAAGTCGTATAAATTTCAAACCGCCCTTTATAATTATTGTTTTTTTTTGGATGGAACATGACACACACATACATCACTTTCCAAAACAATAGCTCTGACATTTTCCTTATCCTCTGTTATTTAGACTATCGGCGTTTCTGCCGTAATTACTGGTTGGTAGAAGTGAGTGCAGCGGGTGAACTTTTCTTCGGCGGTATGCAAATTTGTAAATGACTGTTATTTCGCTGAAGCGGCTCTCACCCTCCTTCATTATTTCAAGACCATTTCCAGCGGCGTCCCGCAACACTACTGCTATTATTCATTCATTATTTATTTCACCATTTATTTAATTCAAGGAGTTCTTTATGCAAACTAATCCACATTGGAGGGGATGGGGGGCTAACAACAAAGCTGACACTCAGAGCAGTGCACAAAAATTAATGCTTGAATAAGTTACATGGATAAAGTTATTTTCAACTTCTGTTTCAGCATGGACTGGACTCTGATCCAGAGGAAAGCGGAACAATACAGAAAAGGGTCTCTCTCTCTCTGCATGGGACCTGACCTCGTCAGACCGACACTTTTCATCCATCTGAAAACTCTGACAGAAGTGTCTCTCTGCAAGGGGTGAAATAGGCGCTTCCTCAGATGTCAGGTGTGCATCCATATTTATACCTGATGCGACCCACCCCGGCCTCCTGCCGCGCCTCTCCATGGGCAGAGAAAAGAACTCCGCTCGCTCACTCACTCAACTGTCAGCACGACTCCCAGAATCCCTCACCTTCCCTGATTAGGTCTGCTGTTTAAGCTGCGTTGCTGTTTCAATTGCCTGAGGAAGGAATATGCAACCTGTCACAGTATGCACATTCAGCTTCATTTTTCAAATGGAAATATTTCAAAAGGATGCTGCTTTTACTTAGTACCCTGGTTTTAATACTATATGTACACTGTGAATGAAAAGAAGCCAGGAAAAGTATCACCTGACCTTTCTGTAAGATTTCCACATTTAACTGCCCTTGAATGAATAATGACTTTTTAAATTGGGGTTAAAATGAAACAATGCCATTATAATGAGGCTAATTCAGTCTTTATTGTGGTCATTTAGGAAGAACATGTGATAAAGGATCCTAAAAATATTTTAGCAAGAACAAAAGCATTCATATTCATATTCAACTTAAAATAAGCTCAGTAATTAATGGTAACGAACATGAATTATTTAAAAACCTCCATTTTGTATAAACACCAGTAAGTGACTGTTTAATATGTTTTTGGATTTTTTAATTATTTTTTATATGATATGATGTGATATTATTTGATATGATATTATTGTCCATGCTAAGGATTGTGGTGATGCAACAATTGCAGGTTCCAAAATATGGTTTCATAAAAGGAGCATGTGAAGAGTAGTAACTCAGTTTGAGTTTGTTATATTTTTGTATGTCCCAAAAAAAAAGTTATCACATCAAAAATAAATTCCCGCTTCAAACAGGCAGGTGGAGGGAGAAGCAAGGTGTGTGTGGTGTATGTGTTGGTGAGGGACTTAGAAAGAGCGATTTGGTATTCAATTCAATTTTCAAATTCTGATGTAGCATGTCCGTCTTTGAAGAAAATCATCCGTCTCCATCAAACGATGCTACTGCCCTCCGCCACTTTGAACATGCAGCGAGAAGATGAGGAATTGATTGATTGCTGGAGTCTAGGTGGAAGTTATCAAGGTGCCAACATTGATCCTGGCAACGTCAAAGCTAGGTTAATGACTCCCAGCCCCAGCGGTTACAATGTTTAAGCAATGGTCTGGGGGTACAAAAAGGGTTTGTGACAAGGACAGAGGACACCCACAAAAAGAAAAACAGGATGGCCTCAAATTAATTCTAGGACTAAGCAATAACTTTGCATTTTGAGGGTCTGCAGGGTTTGCAATTAAAGTGTGTGCTTCTCTGAACTCTTTCAAAAATGGGAAGTTCTATAAATCTTCTCTGATACAGAAAATATTGGAACCTTGCAAAAGCTTAACTGCATTGATATGTCTCATATTGCAGACTTACAGTAATCGAACTTTAGGATTATGCCTATCAAGATGCATTAGATACAGAGGGGAGACAAATGAGTTTGGGTTCCTTAATGCTGTTCTAGTTAAGATGCTGGAGTTGTAAATCTCATCACAAATGCATTACTTTCTTATTAACGCTGATGACAAAACAACAGACTGTGTAGTCTGTGCAGGCAATGGGTCCCCACACAGATAAATGAGATTCTTTGAGGAAACTGTTAAAATAAGACATTATGCAACTGCAAAAGAAAGTAAATGGCACAAAGAATCATATTCACTGGGGTAGTGTAGCATAGTGGTAAGGGCTTGTAAACAAAAGGTTGCTGGTTCAATTCCCTGCTGGGCCACTGCTGCTGTACCCTTGGGCAAGGTACTGAACCCAGAAGTGCCTCAGTAAATATCCAGCTGTATAAAGGGATAAAAATCGTAACCTATGTAAGTCGCCCTGGATAAGAGCATCTGCTAAATGACAATAATATAATGTAATACTGCCTTGGCTTTAAGTAGGAATTTTGTATTTTTTTATATTTATTGGGCAGTTAGATTACCTGTACTGAATCAAATCATTTGAATCATACAGATATACTGAATCCATTCAACTGGGTTAATTTGGGTGTTTTCTTGTGAACTGACAATGCACATCTCACCACATGTGGATGCCTCATTCAGTAAAGACACTGCCACTAAAAATAAAGGTAATAGAACCTCTCATATATAAATCATGTGTTGAGTTCTCTAATCAAAGAAAAACAGTCTATTATAACCCAATGTGAGATGATTAAGACAAATAGATAATAGTAATAATAATGAAAATAGAAGCATAGATTATGTATGTGCAGTATGTATACATGCATATGGCATATGCGTGTATGGCATCAGAGATGAGATTAGAGATATCATTAGGCATGCTTCTCCTGACAGCGGAAGAAATGATAACTGACTGACTTTGGACCTTCAGTAATTCAAGCTCTGTGAAATCACATTTTACTTTTGCAACTTTTCAATGGGATGTATAGGATGCCGAAAAATAAACATCCTTGAGGGGCTATAATGTAAACATATTGTAGTTCATTATTTTTTAAAATATTTATCTCAATAAAACACGAACTTAACCTCAGATATTGTGATAGAGTGTTGAATGATACTATTGATGTACGCTGTTGGCAGCCACCAAAATAATGAAAAAAAACTCACTGAAATTGTGTTGATATGCTTGTTACTAGTATTTTCAATAGCATATTAACAGAACTGCTGTCACTCTGCTTTGGCTAGGGTCACCATGGTAACTAAAATAGAACTCCACATTTAATGCAGAGCACACACTTTGACTTACAAAGCATGTAGAATGGTTGGTTAATGGGTCAATGACATGTTGTGCAATTACTACTGTAAATAAAAAAGTGCCCTCCATTTGCATACTTTAAACAGTGGGCAATAGTGAATGAAGATAAATACAGATGGATAACTTCATCAAAATTCTGTTTAATATTGACCATTATTTGAACGCATTTAAATATAAAAACAATGACTTATAGTCATAAATCAAATAAATGAATCATATCAACTGAACCACCTGTAGCAAAGTCAAAATTTGAAAAGCCTGACAGAAAGAAATGAGCCACAGAAATGAATTAGAAAACTGAAGTGAACTGAAAGGCTCAAAATGACCCAACAGAGTCAAATGATTCCTAAGATCCTTATACTGAAATGCATCAGGTCACTCAAATGAGTCAACAGGGCAAGACAAATCATAAGAGCTTTTATCTAGGTATACCAAAGCACCATTGACATGAATTCAGTCACTTTCAAACATTTGCCATACTAAACAAATACTTGTCATGTTTCATATTGCACATTGGCTTGTAATATTAAAATCTCACTAGTACATATGAGTCACTCAGCTTCCTGAATTTGTGCTCACTGAAACTAGGCAAAAAAGTGCTGTAGTACTTTTCTATGTTTATTGACTCTTTTGGGAATTAATTATAAAAATCCATCCTGCCCTGTTGATTTACTGTGCTTGACAACCTGTCTATCACCAAACTGCAATAGGAGGCATGTCTTAAATAGAATTAAACATGTTCCCTGACACCTATAAATAATAGGCCTGTCACAGGGGACACATAATATTAAATTATACCGATATTTATTTGTTTAGCAGATGACATAAGATTACATAAATTGGCTTAAATTTTGTATTTAGTCAACTTGCAACAGCTGGGCATTTGATGAAGCAATTCAGGTTAAGCACCTTGCCCCAGACAACAACAGCAGAGCAAGCTTATGGGCTGCACTGCCTCTTATATCAATCACAATGTGATTTTCCCAACCACAATCATCATTTTATTAGACACCTTCGACGGTCATTTCTTATCTCACTCTAATCACGCCATGTCCGGAAGCATGCCCCCATGGTAACCGACCCCGTTGTTGTCGGCCCTAAATCACGGCGTCTGCCGGCGCACTGACCATGCATCATCCTGGACGCTTCCATACATTAGGCGGAGTGGATCACTCAAGGTCCTGTGGACAGCGGACGTTCCATCAACTCGCAAGCCAACTGGCAGATGACTCTTCATCCGGCCTAGGAAATGGACAGGTAGGACAGATATCATTCATAATAGCCACACACACCACCTGCAGCCTGTCAGAACATTTTTTTTATTTATTAATCTATTCATTCATGCATTTATATTCTTTCTAGGATATTGTTGATGAAATACTGCTGAATATATATGTTATAAAAGAACATTTTTTGTATATTTCACATCCAGCAGGCTACCTTAAAGCTCAGCAATACTATCCCACAGATAAAACAATTTTTATTAATTTATTAATAGAGAACAATTTATACAAAAAACACACCTGAGTGTTTCTGAACTTTATGGTGAGGTACAGATTCACCTTGGTGGTGGTAGGTAGTGCCAGGTTTGTTCTGTTCGAATCCTACAAGCTTAAAAACATAAAATAAAAATGGATTAACTCATTAATTAAATTGCCGCCAGGGTTGACCCTTCATCTTCTACCTGTTAAGCATTTGCTCATCTGGGGTGGACTTCTGTCGCATCTCTTTCCGGTTTCCACCTGGGGGGAAATTGATCAGTATTCATGGATTAACCCACGGACCTGACCCAAAAACCCTTCTCTGGCGCAAGTCTGGTGCAGAAGCACAATGCAAAAATCACATTCATAGTAAACAAGTAGTCATAAGCGAACTTTGCTCTAAGAGCCATGAAAAAGTCAATAACTTTTTGATCAAATGCAGTTGCAATTTAGTTCTACACATAGGTTCATATTTCACATACAGTATATTTTTGGTGACATTTACCCCCATACCCACATCCTAGGCATGCTGGCCTAATGTAATGTCATGCATGCATCTTGAAATGTATGGCATTTTGAGAAGTGGCTGAACCCTTGCAAGCTGAACCTGGCTGTTATGAATGAGGGAACAGGCTGCAAAGCAGTAGCATATGTTATGCATAGACAGCAGTGTCCTGTCTCATAGCAGAAATGCTGTAAAGAAGATATTCTTGCATATGGGCCTGACAAACTGTCAATCCCAAAGCCTGCATTTGCATTCCCTGCACAGATGTAAACCAAAAGCCAGGGTCAAGTTCAACACCTGCTCTTTTGTATTGTGAGCGGTTGGATTTTCAGGATCTGTACTGTATAGTATAGACGTGGGGTACAGTTACCTACAAATGAAATCTCCTTTTATCCTGCTGTTTATTCATTTATTAATTTTTCTGTTCACCAGGGGAGAGTGTTCTTATGTGGTAACATGTGAATGAGTTACATAACGTTACATGTACACACACGTACGCAGTCCCCTGGTTGGCATCAGTGCCCCAGATCTCTGCTTCAAAGGGAATCCTTAACAGAAAGCCCGTCCATGGCTGCTACATGTGTGGGTGTCTTAGCTGCTGCTCGGATGTTTATGCCCGCACCGCCACCAAAGGGTCTTATCCAGAGCCTTTTCACAGTGCTTTATCAGAGGGGTCCTGAGACGGCCACTCCTGGCTCACTCCACTTCCATTTGGTTATGTTCCATAATCCTTGGTTAAACACCGGCACATTACCCAGCATGCTGTGCAGCTGAACGCTGTTGAGTGCTGCTGTTGAGGGAAAGGTGGCCGTGTGCAGTACGTCCCTGAGACCTGATGTACCTCTCACTGAGACCACATCCATGTGCTGGACTTCAGTGGCTCTACATGCCATTTATTCACTGCTATATTACAGAAATAGATTAGGATAAGAAAAAAGTGTAACTTTTTTGATGGAGTGAATGACAATGAAAAAAAATCTTACAATGATAATACAGTCAAAAGGAATGAACTTAACATGCAGGGCTTGAAGACTAATTCGCTGTGTGGTAGCAATTCCACTTGGGATATTATGTCAGGCAAGACAGAGATTACTCAATTTGTTATGTACTGGCTTTGGCAACATCATGAATCTTTATCACAGCGATGATGCAACTTGATCTATGTCAAATGGAGAGGTGGGGCGGGGGCAAAGGTTGCGACAGTCCTTCCACCCTGACAAAGCTCTCAGAGAATACGGTTATGAGATATAAATCAAGAGAAAATGACACTCAAGCTTTTTTGGCGAGAAATGAGCACACGTAGTGTATGGGCAGCTTTCATGTGAGAATAAAGACCTGTAACATTGAACATATTCCCCCATGGTGATACATGTCAAGGGTTTTAATGGATGAAGACATCATTCAAAGTCAAAAGACCACATTATGTATTGTTGCTACTACTTATTTGGCAGACACCATTATCCATGGTGGAGAGAGAGAGAGAGAGAAAGATAGAGATGCAGTTCATAGCATACCCATCCTGTTGCATGAAAAGAATGATTTTCATGCAGCAGAGAAAAATACAAAAATTGCACCAATAAACAAAATTCGCTGGAAGGAAATAAGAAGGCTAATTTTCTCGCTGTCATATCAAATTAAAATTTCAGATTTATAATAATAACACATTTTTTTTCTAAATGGGAAAGATTGTCCCCCTTTTCTTTCCATTGACATACCCAAGGAGGATTTAAGGGAGTAAGAAATCAGAAAATCCTGAGGACAACAGGGCTACATATGATCATTTAATCTATTCATTTTTCATCATAAACATTATCGCCTACTCATCCATAATAATATATACAACAGGCATTCTGTTCCTGAGATTAAAATGATTATGATAAGAGCAAAAGGCAAGACACAATTATGTCCCGATGACACATTTTAAAATATAGAAATACATAATTCAAGGATTTGGAAAACAGGAAAATGCCAGCACAGTGTCCCTCCATGACAGATGCCTTTCCAAGGTGTTAGTCCAATAATCAAAAGCACAAAGGAGCAACACAAATAAGCTGTCTTTCCAATTTTCACCTGCTGAGGGGTGCAATATGTGTTTCCACGGATGGAGCTGTTTATTTTTGTCACTTTTGTACTTAAGCCCATATCTGCTGCTGCAGAGATACGGGTGAAAACACACAGTGTTCCAGCAGACAGGCAGCAGAGAGCAACCTAAAAGACAATCACTAAAAAACCCAAAACAAAATAAAAAAGGCTTGTATTAAAGATAGTATCCAAAAGAGTGACTGATTGCTCCCTGTTTATCTGATATTAGGTGGAATGGATTATTCTGGTATAAACGCGATTGGCTCTCGCTTTTGCAGTGAGAAAACTCATTTTGTTGATACGCCAAGATAGTGCACTCCAACGCAAAAAGACTTTCCTCTGAAGACAAAACTTTTAAAGAGGAAACCTCCTGAGTCGTTAAACAGTGTACGGTGACTGTTTTGATATGCATCCAGCATTTCAACAAAGAAAAAAATAAACTGTTTCCAATGTGGCCTGGTAGCAACAGATTCATATTCAAGCAACATTCAAATTTTTCTGATGTAAGTGAATTGCAGAAGGATATTTATTTATTTATTAACTCAATAATAATGTCTTATTTATGCAGTACATAAATAAAACATAATTTAGTCCATCAATGAGTTTGTGCTCTTGACTTTATATTGATTGTGTTTCATTAATCCTGTAGGGTTCACTTCACTACACACTAGAGAAGGTTTCCAAGGAAAATAAATATGTTCAATCAAATGATAGTGAGGACTCTCCTTAGAGGTGGAGATTTAAAATAATAACAAAAACACCTGCATTGTCCACAGCAAGGAGCAAATATTATATAATGGAAATATAGATCCAGGTATACTTCGTTCTCAATTAATTCCAGTCACTGAAAAAGATGCTTTAAGACTGCATTTGCATGGAAAGGAAATCTACCATTTACCACAGGTAATGTCATTAAACTCGTTCTGCAAGCATATAGTCATATTTGGCCAACCATGAGATTTATATAGGTTCATATGTCACAAATCCATTAATAATTTGTTTTGATCCTTCATGCGCTGCAGTACTCTTTTTGTAGTCACAGCCAGACATACTCAGACAGCATACAGTATAACATAAGACAACAAGGGAAGCCAATTCAGGGACTGCTAATAATTGCCCAAGTAAATAAATTCCAGATTAACCTGATCTAAGCGCATTAGAAAGCCATTTCTTTTAGTCTGAGCCATTTCTATCTTGAGAATATTTCCATTTGTCCCACAAATGATCTCTGCATGACCCAAGCGAATGAATTTACGGCTCTAAATTAAATGGTTCCCAGTCATGATATTTAATGGTCACCTATAAAAACCTAGTGGACTGGAGCACTCCAGGTCTTCAGTCGTGGACAGGGTAATAATCCACTTTAATTAGCAAATTCATCTCCAAAAAGGGTCCAAAACACAATTATCCAGGTTTTACTTTGTCAGCTTCCCCAACCACGATCACCTAAAATGGGGTACATCCCTTTTAATGGACTTTTGAATGGATTTTTTACAGGATTTCTTTCACAGAAAACATAGAGATATGGCACTATAGCTGTAGCAATGCATATAATGACATCCTGACAATGTTCTAAGAACAGTAATGTGTATTACAGTAGCTGTAGGTCTAATGTGTGGCCTGACTTGGACATCACTTCCTCCTTACACATCTACAGTGCAGGTAAATCAGACAGGAGAAAGTAAGTAGGCTTACATAAATGGTCATTGAAGTTTTTAGCATTACTGTGATTCCTCTCTCTCCTCTATGTTTTGATTTGTGTAAGTACTGTAACATTTTATGGGTGTGCACGTGTGTCCCACAAATCCAGATAAATCCATCTACACAACTTATGGCAACATGGGAGAGAGAAGGTAATGCATTCAGACTACATCTGATTTTGATTACACAGCCGATTTTGATTAACTAGCTCGTTACAGATCATTTCATTCAAACTGAAAGTTTAATTTGAATTATTATCAGAGAATGATCAGTATCTGGAAAAGAAAAGGAAAATGACTGGGGGGTTGAATATATAATCTTAATAATATATGATCTTAATAATTTGTTTGTCCCTTTCTTAAAACAGTATTATACATGGTTGTCTTATGTTATACTATATTTAGTATATAGACCAAACAAAATGCATTGAAAAGCTTTGTTTAATTTGTAATCTAAGCCTTACAAAGTCATTCCTGGTAAACAAAGGGGAATATTAAAATATTTTTTTCATAGTCCTAAATGAAACTTGACTGGATTCTGCCTATTCAGGAGGCACCTTGATGGAAGTGACACATGGCTGTTCACCAAGGTTTTATTGCTGTGTTAAAAATGGAGTTCTGTCTCTTGAGTCATTTATCCTGAAACTTTTTTTTTCCTAAAACCTGACTCACTTCGGAGATTTATGTCACCTTTGGTTTTACTGGAGCACTTTTGTGCACTGCCTCCTGATTTTACTACTTTTCTTTTCCCCCATCCCCTCCAGTTATTTTTCTTGTCTTCATTTTCTTTCTTGTAATTTTTCTTTCCTTGATCATTATTTTATTGTCTTCCTCTCCTGCCACCCTGTCTCTTTCCACCCCATGACATTTCCCTTTCCTCTTTTTTCCTCTTTCTCTCTCACTTCTTCTCCTTTCATCTTCCTCAGTTATTTTCCATGCAAGAAACAAACAAACAAACCAGCAGCCTGAATTGACCCTACTGCAGATGATCCACAGACCTGTGTGGGTACTGTTCCTTGAATGCGCATGGAGAAGGAAGCTCAGTTTCTGCATGCACGCGTGGTTGGTGGAAAGGAATGAGTTTCGCCCGATTAAACATGCATTAGGAACCCGTCGACAGCGTAAGCGGGCACATTGTTTTACCATTCTGCCAACTTGTGAAACACCGTAACCGAGGCGCGAAACTGAACGGTGGCAGCTTCTCTCACCTCTCGCATGTTCCTGTCATGCTTCACCCACTCATGTCGTTCATCGAGACTGCGAGGGAAATCAGGTTAATATTGGACAAGGTCTTTCAGTGTTCAAGAGAGAGATATAAATAACAAATGTTAAGGAAATGAAGGCTAAAACAACTTTTCTGATCAGATCCATTGTTAGCTCTTCAAGTGTACACTTGTGTGGTCATTTGCGGTGTAGGTTGTGTCAGCTTTTTCAATTTGAAATTCCTTTTTTTGCTTGTGAAGAAATACACTGATGAATAATGACATGATTTATTTGCCTCTGTACTGACTTAAATTAGTTACTTACTTAGTCCTCTTTGTCCCAAGAGGAGCACAAGGCTGTCATACATTGGTTTCATTTAACTATATTAACCATTATGCAGCAAAGAGCAAGCAACTTGGGTTTTGAGCCTTCCACAATAGTAAATCCATGTCTAAGATTCAAACCACCAATATTTTGCCACACCACTGCCCTGGCTTTGACCACATTTCAGCGTGATAGTCGTCACCCAAAACAGCAGCTTCTGTGGAGTTGGGGCAATACTTATTTTACAGTCATTTGCAATTTCTCAACAGAACTCCTGCCAATGCCTCTTTCCATATTCCATTCCTTTCCATTTCCATTCAAAGCTAGTCAGACAGCTGTGACACTCATTGTATATGCTCAGACAAAATGAAATGCTGATTCAGCAAATGTTAAATTAGTTATTGACAAGGAGGTCCAGTTTCTAATGGAAGCAATAACTTAACAAGCTGCAAATAACACAGGAATGATTAAATAAGTGATTTATCATGTGGGAATTACCTGGTTGAATATATGATCTTAATAAAATTCTACAATCTGATCGATGGCAGTTATTGTCAAAACAAGGCAATCATTAAGGTTAATATGGTGAGCCCTCACAAAACTCAACCTATAGTTGAAAATGATATGCACTTTAGGTTATCAAGTTTTTGCAAGACTAGGAAAGTCCTATTAAATTTATTGAAATATATGATTAAATTAGCAGTAGGATAACTCAGAAATTAAAGAAATGAAAAAACTACAAAGGTTATAGCATTGCATACTTCACCTATGTCTTCCATGAGATTACCTTATTTTATGTATAAGCCTTTAATGCTTACATGCTCTACAACTGAGTGGGAGAAAAAGTGTGTGTGGGTGTGTGACTCAGAGCACGTCTGTGTATGTATGTGAGCCTGTATGTGTGAGAGAGTATGTATATAAGTGTGCAGTGTGTATATAAGTGTCTGTATGTGCATGAGTCTATGATTGTGTTTATTGGTGAATGTTTGTCCATGTGTTAGTGGATGTGATACATCTCTATAGCTCCCTGTGCGTGATGTCTGTTAGTACGCCACCATCTTTCTGCACCACAAAAAATGACAATGGACTGCCACTGGCTACATTAAAATATTTACACACAAATAAAGCTTCACCTCATAGTAAAAGGACTCAGAGGGTTCTTCCTCTTCCTGTGTCACACCAGAGAAATCATATTAAGATTTGCAGCACCCGCCCAAACGATTTCCTACATTAAAAGTCTGGCGTGACACATCTTGCACCTCACACATAAAAATGATGTGTCAGTTGATCGATTGATTGCTGTAGGGCAAATGCCATCTGCTCTGATGAGACCTTAAAATACTTAAAATATGTATGCCAACCCCCAAAAAAAAAAAAAGTTGCTGGACAAATATCATGATGTCATGATACACTGCTTAGCTTATTTCACCAGAGCACAGACTGACATTTGAGTCATAGCCATTTTGGGTTTTATTTATTTTTTTCCATTTTATCTGGTGTAAACTCACAGAGTGGGTGAGAGTTGTGGTTTCATTTGATTCTGCAATTTGTGGATCGGCCTCACAGTGCGTTTACAACTGAATACAGGCAGGTGTCACTTTTTCATACCACGCTTTGTTGAATGCCTTATTTTCAGCCCTGGCATTGTATTTGTCTCTGCTGTCTGCTTGGTAATCCACGTTTACAAAGAGTAGGCCGAGTGTGAAGGGAAACCTCTCTTGCACTGGAGTCACGTTTGCATGTTTAACAGAAGAAGAAAAGAAGAACAAAAAAAAACAACACAAGAACAAACCCATTTGGTTGCTTTTCCGGAAAGCGGGTACCGTGAAATTATTTCAATCTGTTGACTGAAACGTGTGCAAACAGTGGCCGCAGACACATGCAATCTAATCGCCCTACAGGCAAATTACTTTTCTTGGAGATGGTAGTGTTACTTCCAATGCTACATGAATCATCTCTCCTCAACCATTTATCATGTGAAAAATGTAATAAAGAAAAAAAAAAACAATTGGTTCAACTCAATTGTGTTTTTACACACCATGACTGCACACTCATATCCTTACTGGAAAATAGGTCACTGAAATGTGAACATGAGGTTTGGTTAATTTTTTGCTCATTTAGGTATGTCAATATTAAGGCTTACAAGTAGTTGTAAATAGATACATTTCATACACAGCTGATTTCAAGAGCCAGATGCACCATACCTACAAAAGGTATTATAATGAAAAGAAAAATAAAATGTGAATTAGCATTTTTTGTCTGTCTCTTTAAAGTGAAGGGTGCACTGGACTGAGCAGCCTGAAAAGCACCCTTCACCTTTAGTTGGTTCCATTTCACCCTCTCTAACGGGGGCATTCCTCCCTGCTCCTCTGTGCAGTCTGGAGCATAACATGAGGAATGGACCCATTAGACCCACAAAGCTCATCTCAACTTAACACTCACACAGGAAGTCTGAGACACCAGCTGGCCCAATGGGACAGAGAATGGGAGGGCGTTTCTGTGATTGTGCATACGCATTCCTGCCTGTCTGTATGTGAGTGTGTGCACACACGTGTATCCACAAATGCATTTGTATGCAGGTCTATGAGAACGTGTGTGCATGTGTCCAAGTGTGCCATAGGTCTGTGTGCCCGTCAAGCAAGCATCAGAGAAAACGTTTCATCGTTCATTTGTCACCTTCATTATAGTTTCTCACCTGAAAGGAGACCATTACTAAGAAAAGGATAGGAGAGGAAACCCCTTATCACTCTATGTTCTCCCATTTGTTAGGAGCTCATTCTGATAAGTGGAGTCCACGAGCTCTTGATCCAATGGAAATGAAGACAGGCTTTCTCCTCCATTAAATATCACCCCTCTCATGTGATCCTGTGTAAATCATTATTTTAACAGGGTATATTATTACACTGATTTGCGCTCACAGGTATCTATTTACATTTCAATGACTTAATTGCGAGTAAATAACTCTATGCTGTGGATCTAGTCATGAAAGACCGTTTTTTTCAGTATTGTGGGATTTCATACGCATTCAGATCTATGGCAAATATTGCTTCAAGCACTATTGCCTTATTCATACTGATTGCTTCAGTAGCCGTCTTTTATATGTTTTCATAGGAATATCAGACTCTTAATGAAAATATTACTTTCTCACAATGGGGGCCCATTTGTCTTCCTAGAAATGTGTTATGTAACACGCCCAAATTAGCAGCCGTCTAAACATGAGCAAGTAGGTAGATGCAGGTGTTGTACAAAGATGCTGGGCATTGAGAGTAATTACATTGTTTACATTTTGCGAGAGGTGCATGGCAGAGGGTGTATTACTTTTGTGTGCCTAATAAACCGCTGTCTTGCAGCACTTACACGGTGTGACATATCTATTTATTGCTTGTTTATTTACTGTATTAAATAAAGGGCAGATGACCAGTTGTAATACAGAAATGTTAGTTGGTTCATCTTGTCACAGGTAACCATAAACTATATGCAATAATGTTAATAAATACAAATCATTGGGTAATACTGAATCACACATATTAACCGATAAACAAAACAGGAGGGACACTTAGAGCATTTAGATTGTTGGTCCTTATGGACTTGGCAGGATGAAATGGCAAATTGACTGTGGGGGTAATTACTCTGCAGCAGTCATGATTGCTACCCCTGGGGCAGTTAATATCCAGGTTCAGTGCACACGATTACTACCCCGGGGCAGTTAATATCCAGATTCAGCGCTCATGGTTTATACCCAGGGTGGTAGTTAATATGTAGTGGAAGCAAAAGAGCTGCCAAAATCAAACAAATACAATCTATCTCTGCAGCAGAACTGGGCATATAACCAGAATGGTTCTAGGTTCAGGTCTAGGGAGCCACTTCTGCGGTCCCCTTGAGAAACGGCACTTAACCAAAATTGCTTCAGTGAAATACCCATCTGTATAAAGGGAGAATGAATAGTATGTGAGCTAATGCAAGTCACCCTGAATAAGGTCATCTGCTAAGCTAATACAATTGTAATCATATGACAAGTCCAGACTGTTATTTTTTTCTTCCCCCTGTGTTCAAAATGAATTGCCTATGCAAGTTGCTGAAGAGGCATGCCTGTTTCTGAGATGGGGAGCGATGGTGCAAAAGAAACATTCATAATGCAGCACTGCTCCAACCGGTTTGCTCTATGCATACACCAAAAATGGCTGTCTTCTTCCCTAATCCTCTCCATCATAGTCACAGTTTGCATCCACACACCCGTCATAAGACAACAGATGTTGCACAGAAATGAATAGAGGAAATGAGCTCTCAGGTAAGTGAGAGGGCGTGAGCACGAGGCAGGAGGCGTTCAGTCTGCTTTTGTCCCTGATTGCTAAAATGGCCCTGCATTTCCTGAGAACATGTACATATCTCACTGATTATCTGCTCATGTGCTTTGGCTCCTCCTTGCAGGTAGGCTCAGTGCTGGAATAATGAACAGCACAGTTTAGCATCACTCCCCCACCTGTCTGAACACTTATAATGAATCCGGTGCATGTTGGATTTCCGAATAGTCTTTATTGATGCTATGCTGATTGCTTAAATAGTCTTGCATTTGGAAAAGTTGTTTTTACCAGCTTGGTTTTTATTTTAAATGTTGTGGAAATGAAGCCCCTTGTGCTCTAAGATGAACAACAACTGCAGTATGATTGCTTTTTTATTAAATAAATTGCCTTCTACTGTATATGTGCAGTCTCAGAGGAAGAGAGAGAGAGAGAAACAGAGTAAGAGAAGTGGGAGAGAGACAAAGAGACCCAGCATTTTCTTCTTTGAATCATTGTAAAACAGTGATTCAAAGAAAGTGTGTGTTACATTAGGTTTCATACATATGCCTTCACTAACCACCGGTTCAGCTGCTCATAGTTTCTCTGTCATTCATTTGCATTTTAAATTATGACATGTAAATGTGCATTAACCTGGAGTGGAGTTAACAGAGGACCTGCCAGGCCATTACTGGAGGTGTGACATCACGCACACACAAATCATAAATGTGGGACATAATTAAGACCTCTATTTTTCTATTCTTATCAACCATGAACACAATCCTTCTTTGGTTATGTTTGCATTGTACGGCAAAGCAAAATACATCTGGTGAGGGATGAATACAAGAAATTCAAAGCACATTCAATGTAAACCCAAAAAAGAATGAATGAGTTGATTACATGCAAGTGACTCTAACGGTATTAGACAAACTTCTGATCAAAACTCCCCTCCCCATGTCCTCTATCGCTGTGTCAGCCCGTCAATCACATCCACATCCAAATCCAAATGAGTCAGAGGGAGACCAGCCGATTCAGGCTAATTGTTTCTGTGAACATCAGTGGGATAAAGAAAGGAATTAAGGGGAATGGGCATGTAATGAGAACAATACTGGGGCCCACAGCTAATGTTGTGTAATAGGAATTATGCAAATGTCTCTACAGGAAACCACAAAAAAGATTTATAAGGGACGAAAGTCCTATTTTGATGACTTAATTACCTCTAAATGTGAAATTGCTTTAAGTCAGCCAGATAAGGGACTAAAAGAGGAAGAGAGAGAGGGAGAGAGAGAAAGTGGCAGCTTTTGTTTTGAGATGAGGAAATAAGAGAAGGATTCCTTGGATGTGGGAAAAGCAGTGCAATAGAAAGAGGAGTCTGGTTTGGAACTGATGGTGGTGGAAACTCCACTAATTGCAGAATGAGACCCATGGAATGAAGTTAACTTTCTCTCACTTTGCAGGGATTAGGATCCATCTTAAATAACAATGGGCCTAACACTGGGTTTAAATGGCCAAAGCTGCAGAAATTAACCACTTTGTCAGAGGTATTTATGGTAATCCTTCAAGGTTTTTTTTTTGTTTTATTTTATTTTTTTCTTCCCAAGCTCTTCCTGGGTATTTTCTTGAGTGAGCTCACTTAGGTTCCCGTATGCAGCTGTATCATGACTGACATTACTGTTATTGTCATTATGGCAAGTTTTTTTTTTTAATAAAGATCTTAATTGCTGGTTTCAGGAACTCAACAACTATACATCACAACAACAGCACCATGTTGCAAAAACGTAGGGACTCTACATCAGGCTGTGATATACAGCTACCAACCTCTGCCCAGCAACGTCACTCTGCCTAACAAGTGTGATTTACAGATTATTATTTGCTTAGCAGACTTTTTGGGAATCTTACGTAGGCTATATTTTGACACGCGATTCATTTCCATAGCTAAACGTTCCTTGTGATTCAGGGCATTGAGCCATGAAATACTTAATTTAACAACTAATTAATCTAAATCAATATAGTTATGTATCTGTAAGACTAACTTGTTTAATGAACACAAATTATGAAATATTGTACTTCTTTCATTCTGTTAGCCCAAACAGCCTTCCATTTCTTCCATTTCCATTTCTCTCCTAAAGGGCTAATGGTGGATACTGCGCCTGTCAGGTAATGTCAAACCCAAATCGGGTCACACTTATTTACAGCTCAATAAAGAATTAAAGAGCCTAGATGGAAGAAAATCTAGCATGCAGGTGGGCATGTTCTGGGTGGATGGACTAGAGGTGTGTAAAGCGGTTCTGAGGTGACGGCCTTGTGGAGGTGGGCTGGGACCCGGCGGAGGTCCAAGTCCCTGGGTGTCGTCCAAGTGCCGAACAGATTGTTCTCTCAACATTCCATGCGGACACTACCAGCTACCCGACACAGGAGAGGACAAGAAAAAAAGAGAGTGAGAACTGAGAGACTGAGAGAGAAAGAGACAGGGAGTGAGGTAAGCAGAAAGGAGGAGACATAATATTAAGAAGCATTCCTCTTCATTATATATTCATGCTGTCCCTGTCTGATTTTTTAAGTCACTCCCACATTCATCTTTGCCAGAAGAACCAACCCACATTCCAGTCTCTCTGCCCGTATCAAACTTTGTCCATTTGCATGCAACACATAAAATATTTCCAATAAAATATAAATAGTAACAAACCACACCTTTGACACATTCGGTAATACCACATGGCTTGTGGAAATCAGCATAAAGAAAGGCCTAAAAGGATAATACTGTCAAGCCCAGAGCAGTAAGTAGAAGGCTTGTATCTGCTCAGTGAAAGGGTCACAGACCTAAGAACAGGAAGCAGACCTGGGCTTGCTCAAGCAAGGGTCTCAGAAGACCCAGTGGTGGCATTCATCCAGCACATGGCTTACTGACCTGGGAATGGCTTAGGTCACTGATTCTCAATCCTCCTCCTGGGGCCCCCTGCTTTTTCCATCTTTCCCTGCTCTACCTACTTGACAGAACTCATCAGTGGCACTTTTGATTAGCTGAGCACACCTGATTTAATCAACTAATTTCAATCAGGTGTGTGTTTAGATAGAAGATATGCAGGACAGGGGGCTCCAGGAGTAGGACTGAGAAACACTGGCTTACGTTACAGTTGAGATCATGAACATTGAACATTGCTGATGGCTGATATTTGTATCCCTATGCTCACTGACTGTTGGGTGTGGGACTATGGCCATTCTCTTAATTGCTGGTTGATCTTCACGTTGGTTGGTTCACACCTCCGTGGATGTAGTAAACAGTGGAGAGGACACACTTACTGCCAAATCCTTCAATCATGCACAACCAATGTATTGGGTGACTATGCTTCTTGTACAGGTAGTTACAAATACGGCATTAAGGGCTATGTATTAGTTTCTCACAATAGAGTAGCTATCACAATACATCATTATGTATATACGGTATACAGTACATGGTACTCCACATTATACAAAAAATAGCACATAAATCTTTACGTATGCAGGTCAAATCCAATGTGTTTTTACATCATCAGCTTACACTGTGCATCACTGCTCTTGACCCTTGGCCTTTAAAATGAAGCTGTATAATCAGAGAACCAGTACTATTCTCATACAGCAGATCATTAGAGAAGTCCCAGCCAGCATTGTGGTTTGACTCATAGCACTGAAAATTACACTTCTCTAATCACTTTCAGCTGGCAATTTCCCCAAACAAAGCATAATGCTTTGGCTTTGGGATGCAATTAAGGACTCAGAAAGTCACTATCCCCCATAGTTGTGCATGTCAAAATCACATAAAATTGAATGTGCTGTTTTGTGCTAACTCATTGCTTGAAAGACTGTATCTGTTTCTACTGTGTGGGCATTGTTAAAAGGCAGAGTAGATCTAGCCTGGATGGAACAGCCTGCCCAAATAATAATATATTTGCTCCAAAACACTAGTGTCCTTTTAAGCGACTGCAAAAAGTTGCATGCATATACAAATAATTACTTTGCAGGACAGACAATGACTGGAGAGAGAAAGAGAGAGAGAGGGTGAGAGAGTGGGAGAGAGAGAAAGAGAGAGAAAGAGAGTGAGCAAGAGAGAGAGAGCACACTAGCCTGTAGGTGTGCCAAAGCGTAGGGCAGCCTGTTTTTGGCAGCTGCCCCATTTTTGGGGGTGAAATAGAGTGAGTGATCAGTTCTGAGGCGATGCGTTGGCGAGGACAGGGTTGCACTCTGTGAACAACATCACGTCAGATCATTCTGGATAATCAGCAGGAGAGAGACAGAGAGAAAGAAGGCAACAATCTGTTGTGAGTAACCCACATATTTAATGTGCACGTCATCTGGATCGGGTTGATTAGAGCGTGCAAAACACAGCCTGCATCGCATCGCAACCATCACACAAAAAACGCGGTGGCCAGATGCTCAGTTTTCCCTTTTTTGATTTGAATATCCTGATGATCAATGCTTTGTGTTTGTTTATTGGAGCTTCCAGTCCCTATTCTGATGCCCCCTCACTCTATGTGGAGACAGGGCCTATTACACTATTGCCCTGCAGTACAGTCAAGCTAAAGAGCACGGTTTATTTCAGGAAGCACCATTTCCAGCTTTAAGGATATGGATTTAATTACTGCGATTGCTCCTTGGCCCTTCTGCGAAGGTCAGAGGGAAATTGACTGTGTTCTGGCTGATTTCACAGTCCCAGTTGTGAAATTTTAGCACGGAAAAAAGTCCCAGGCAACAAATGTGATCTCCACCACGTTTCTCACTACATTGAACTGGGAGAGAAACAATTTCCGCTTTACGGTGACTTTGGCCTCAGGTGCAGTCATACTAGGAATGCACTGAACAGTACACAGTGCTGAAATTAACACAGAACAAGAGAAGGTGTGAAAGAAGGGCCATAATGCTTGTGTTCTCCATAGGGACACCGGTACAAGTCCTCAAAGGACAGGATACCCTACATCAGCTAATGTACTGCCACAAACCATATTTATAACACACATATCACTAACCATGCCTCATTTGTGACAATAAATGAAAACACAACTAGTGTAAGGAGAATTCCTGGATGGGTAATTTTTTAGATGTAAACAAGCAAGGCAGAAATAAATATATAAAAATGTTGTGTGTTAATATCTACCCCAAGGTGGTGCTGTGCCACTAACAATATATCTCTTTTTTGCTTGAAGAAACAGGCAGAGTAAGAAAGCTAAAATTAAACCAGGAAAGAAAACAATAGATAAAAACAAAATGAGAGGAAAGAGCGATCATCTGTTGCGTGAGTGTGACAAACTGTATAGGGTGGGCTGTGCCAGAGTCTGTCATTCAGTTGTGCTGCATGCTATATATGCACACAAAGACACACACATAGGCAGCTGGAGCATGCGCACACACACACACACACACACACACACACACACAGAGGGAACACACACACACACAGGGAACACGCACACACACGCATACACACACACACACGCACATACAAACACAGACACACAGGGAACACACATACACAAACAGACACACACACACACACACACACACACACACACACAAACAGACACTTGCATGCACATGCACACACACACACACACACACACACACACAAAAGCAGATGTGAAAAATAAGGTTGTTATGCGATTCATACACATGTCTGAGGTACTGTACATATGATCATAAAAAACTGCAACAGGAATGCCTTTGAGTCTATTTTGAGTCTGTATTAAAATGCATTTTTTTCTTGTTCTCACCAAAGGAGTGCATATTTTATTCTGAAATGTTTTAAACTCTGTTTCCCTAAGACTTATCTAAGATATCGCAGTAGGCAGAAAGCTGAGACATAGTAACAGCTGCACAGTTGACTTAGGAGGCATTCAGTAGGCTTCAATTTAACATGCAATAAAAATTTCCATGACAACAATATTCTGCATGACTGTAATATCCATATATCAATAATCAAAATTATATTGAAAGAGCACTATGCATTTGTAAAATATACACACTTATTGTGAGTGTGTGTATATGTATGCTATATGTATGTATGTATGTATGTATGTATGTATGTATGTATGTATGATGTTATTATAATTGCATGTGCTTCTGTAGATGTTCACATTAAAACATTGACTCTCCATAAATCAGCAAACAATATAATCTCTCTAGAATTGTAGTCAGGGGTGCATGTGATTGCAATCTGCACATATTTGAATTTGATTAATAAAGCTGACAAAGCGGGTAAAAATGTAAATGCTTGCCTCAAATTAAACAAATCACACCAATAAGTATCTTGGTAATTCATATATATCAAACACACATTTCAAAGAGAAACCATATTCCTTTTTTCAAATATGACTGTGATATATTATAGCGCATATATTTAGGAGTAGCCACAAACATCTTTTGGAAGAACAGGGACTGGTGAGTTTGAGGCTGAAATTTCACAAGAGATTTTGTTCAATGACTCTAGTGTTAAATTGCTTTTGGATTCTGAATAAATAAAAAGTAATAAATGTATAACATCAAAGGACATGGCAACCTCATTTCATATTTTTAAACATTAATGACAGAGTTTGTACCAGTTTTACAGTTATGGTTCAGAAAATTAAAGTGGAATAGCCATCTGTGTCCTGAAAGTAATAATCTATTGCAAGCTAGTGAAAAAAAAAAACTATATATTTTCAAATGAGCACCGTGGTAAAGGCAGCGGGTGCTTACCATGTGAATGATAAGAAAAATATAAATGATCTTGAGTGGCTCATTCATGTGAATAAAGCTCCTCTTGGCATTCAGTGTATGGTTATGTATGGTGACATTTAAAAATGTCATGTAGACTTTTACAGTTATTGAGATGATTGTGTGTGCATGTGGCCACAAAGTGTGTGTGCATGTGTGTGGGTGTGTCTGAAAGTACTGAAGTCTGAAGGACATTTGCCTTATAAAGTTTTGATGAATATGGCACTAAAAGGAAAAGAGGTGCTGATGTGAAAGAGCATGCCAATGTGGCGTTACAGTTCAGTGAAGTGACTGCTATTCCATACAGAACTGTATGATTGTGACAGTGGGGACATGTGGATTGGAGACGTATCTTGACTATTATTCCGCACAGAGCCTTGTGATGGTGATGACCAGGATATATGCATCGTGATGCAGCATTAGAGAGAGAAGGCGCTACTGTAATTCTGTATGGAACAGCATGATGGTGATGATGGGGTTTTCACGTGGTGGATTGCACAAAAGTGATTACAATGGTTATTACTGTCAGCGGCCATCAGGGCTGCACAGCGTCTCCTAGATTGGAGCAGTCAGAGCGAAGTTGGCCGATATAACCAGGCTGCAATCATGCTGTCAATCGGCGCTTACAAGAGACGAAACAATGAGAAAGAAGCCATAAAGACCTCCCCTGTGCATGTATTTAGAGTGCCTCCATGCTTACTTGTGAGTTTTGATGCAATTAATTAAAAATTTAGTTAAGGTTCAGGTAAGGGTTAGAGTTTGGTTATGTGTTAACGACTTAAGATAGGAATGGAGCTGTTTTCATTAGATCTTAAAAGAAGATTAAAAGGAGAAGTGAGAATTTCTCTGATAAGAAACACATTCACAACCACCTCTGTGTTTTGTGCTGATATTTAATCTTCAAATGAACATTCAAACAACTCCTTCTACCTGCAGTACAGCTGTCTGTCGGAGGCAGTGTAATGCACTGTTTAGTGATCCTGTTTGCCACGAAAAGATTGCAGAATCAGTTTCCAAATTGGACACAGCAGTTGTACCCTGGATTGATTCTGTAAATATCCTGCTGTTTGACTGAAAATTATGCATATGAAAAAAATATGCTGTGTAATATGCTTCACAGCCAATCAGGAAAAGGGGGTTAAGTTAATAACAATTGAGTGCTAAGTTTACCAGGTACTGTTTTTAACCTCTCTGTTCAGTTTTTGTGTTGATATGCAGTGCCTTGCAAAAGTATTCAGACCCTTGACCAATTCTTACATTTTACCGAATTACACGTGATACATTGAAATTTCATTCTGTGTGATTTAAAAACACTGTGTGATTTAAAAACACAGAAACTAAAAAAAAAAATGTTAGAAATTATTTTTTTTAGGAAAAAAAAAACTGAAATTATGCTGTTTGCATAAGTATTCAACCCCAGTGCTCTGGAAGCCCCAGATGAAAAAAACTGCCCTAATGAGGACACCATCGGCCTCTATCTGTGCACCATTAATGTAACTGTCACATTTTCAGGGTAAAACACCCACTCTGTAAGGATTGTTGGTCAGGCTGTGAGTCTGAAGGAAAGGTGTGAAAATGAAAACTAAAAGAGCATGCGACGGAAATTTGTAATATAAATTATTAAAAAGGCACAAAATCATCCAAGTGTTTGGATATCCCAGTAAGTGTTGCTGGATCAATAATCAGAACGTGGAAGTTGCATCACACCACCCAGGCACAACCTAGAAAAGGATGTCCCTCAAAATTCAGTGCTAAAGCAAGAAGGAAATCATTTTGAAGGAGATGCAGAGCTCAGTGGCTGACAGTAGAGTAAAGGTGCACCAGTCAACAATATCAAGGTCTGCATAAACCCGTAAGTGAGGGTGGTAGAAAAAAAGAAGCCATTACTCACAAAGAGTCATCTGAAAGTACATCTGGAGGTTGCCAGAAAGCATGAGAGTGACTGAGCTAAGAAGTGGGAAAATATTTTGTGGTCAGATGAGGCCAAGATAGAGTTTTGGCCAAAATTCAAAGCACTATGTGTGGTGCAAGCCTAACACTGCCCATGCCTCAAGAAACACCATCCCTACAGTGAAGAATGGTGGTGGCAGCATCATTCTGTGGAGATAATTTTCATCAGCAGGGACTGGGAATCTTGTTAAAAGTGAAGTAAGAATGGATGGAACAAAATACAAGAAAATACTGCCAGACAACCAGCTTCAGTCTGCTAAAAACTGAAGCTTAGGAGAAAATTCACCTTTCAGCAGGACAATGACCCCAGACACAATTGAAAAACCTGGAGCAAATCTGCCTAGAAAAATGGGAAACATCTATCCAAAACAGTGTGCAAAGCTCGCCCATACTTATCCTAAAAGACTTTTATATTGCACCAAAACGTGGCTGTACCAAATATTAATGTGTGGGGTTTCAATGCTTATGCAAACAGCATATTTCTTTTTTTTTCTTTTATATTTTTTTTCTAACATAAAACCAACATCACCTTAAAATAATTAATTTTGAGTTTCAGTGTTTTAAATAAAATATCACAGAGAGTGATGAATTTCAATGTATCATTTTCAATTCAGAAAATACGTGAGAAAAGGGTCTGAATAGTTTTGCAAGGCACCGTGTATCACAAAAATAATGAAAACAATCAGATCCAATATGCTAACCAGTTCTGCACATGCACTAGAACTGATACAGCATTATACCTCTCTCAAGAGTAACAGCAGGTGTGCCGCACTTTAGATTTTGTGTAAAGATTTTTCTATGGATCAGGTCATCAATGGGTTACGTTAAGAGATTTCTAACCTGTTGGTAGTTTCTGCACATTGCAGAAAAGCATATAAGCTTAGAGCACAATTGCAAATATTTGGCTGGCATCTGACTACACAATCGATCTCTAATTAACACAATTTAAATATACGGAAGACTCAAACACAGTCTCAGTTCAATATGGTATTTTCATAATTTCCCAAGGCAATATTCCAGTCATGCCTCTTAAATTAACGTTCAGTGTACTACCTGATACCACAGGGAACACACTTCATTATGCAGTATTCTACAGTACAGTATTATAATACTGTAATTATACAGTATTATACATAATACAGAATGTGGGAAAATGTGTATATTCTTACATTTGCTTGGAACACTTAAACAATACATTCACAACTGCAATGCAAAAGAAAATTAATTTCATACTGACTATAATACTGTTGCTGCTCTTGTCCAGAGGCCTAAATAGCCAATACAGAACATTCTTACAATGTTGCCAAAAACCTGCAGTACTGTTATCTTGTTGTTGCAACAGGACAGCAAGGTTATTTGATGATTATGTCAGCTGAGTAACTGAGTCATCTGAGCAATCTGTGTGTCTGGGGAATGGTTAAGGGTCATTCCAGGTATTCAGAATGAATTACACACTTTTCTGTAAGCATTTTGCATGTGCCCTCATTCAGGGTGAAGAACAGCTGGATCAGCACTGGAAGGAGTCAAGGATAAGGACACTTCTCAGTGTACTACATCAGTGCCCAACGGGGATCTACTGCACAGTAAACCTATGACTACCAGGGTCACAGTATAGCACCCTAATCCTCACTTCCCACTGTTCCACTCACTACACTAGAATTGTTCACACTTTCAAAAGATGTAATTGATTAATTCCATTAATGCACTGCTGTTACACAAAATTATGCGCATAAGATAGATTCCTATATTTAAACAAGGACTTACACTAAACAACAGCATGGGCTCTAACAGCATATATCTGAATTTAAGTGGTGTGGATACAACCTGCAACTTCATGGATTTTGCATTGTAATACAAGGACAAAATTGCAGTAAACAAGCCCCCACATTCACACAGCCCCTAATATATTCTCCAGGGTCCATTGCTCAACAAACCATATTTTAGAAGTTATTAAAATGTATGTATTTGGTAGCATAATTTTGTTTTATTATAATCCAGAAACATGATCCCTTGGAAGGTAATGGTGAAAAGGAGCTACTGTAGCCTAGCAGATGACCCTTGTTATGTGAGGAATATTCACACATGTGACGGAAAACAAAAGGTGCTCAGTGCCAAATAGGTTCCCCTTCAAGTATAAATATAAACACAGTAAAGTTCTAATAACTGTCTATATCAGGAGACAGACCCTCAGGTTCTGATTACAGACAGATAGAAAATGAGGGAGCTGCTGCTGGAGTCAGCCACCTCTAATTTCATTAAGGCCTGGAATCCAGCCCTGGTGCATGGTGGCGGCACAGGTCACATACATTCCATTCATCCATAGCTAAGGATCAATTATTAAGCTCAGGAAAAAGATTTTTATCCCTCTAGTGGTGTGAAGCCTTTATTAGGACAGACCATCCTTTTTTTTAGGCTGATGGAGAAATTAATTTGGAATTCACCCTACCGGTGTAGCAGAGTGATGGTGACCTCGGTGTCTAAGCTACACAGCTGTCGACGATCCCATTTCCTCATCCTGACATGACGGTTGGCGAGACCCTGGTGCACTCGTCTGCGGTGGGTGAGAAATACTGCCCGGCCAGTGCTTATAAGATTTCTCATCACCGGGGCTGTCAGGCCCTCATGCTGCTAAAGCATTCACAAGTAATTACGCTTAGGAGAGAAAGAAGTCTGATTGCTTGTTTTTAACCAGGCCACCAAGAGTAATAAATGCCTTTCTAAAGGAGCAGATAGTAAATCATTGCCTTAACCATATTGTGGCTGTTTTGTTAATGGTTGCTGTTTTTTTCTAACTCTTTCCAGCTGGGAGATTTCACAAGGGATGGAAAAGATGGGTGGGCAGGTGAAAAAGACATTCCGTCTCACTCGTGACCCTTTGGAATGAAATGACCTTTCATTTTCTCTCTCTTCCTTTCCTTTTCCTCTCTATCGTATCAGACACCTGCTGTGTTGTGGCACCAGGGTCTCCGTTTAAGGTGCAAATGTGTGTTTATGGGTGTGTAATGGTTAATGTTGCATCTCTATTGTCAATATCTATATTTAGATTCATATCTTTATCTATAGCATCTCTCACTCTAAATATATACATATGCATGTATACCTGTGGATAACGGATAAATATGCCTCTGTGTATCTTTCCACTAGTTACGTGTGCTTGCTCTAGGATGACAAGAAGGCTTTGTGTTGCCAAGCAACGCAAGCCACATTTGGAGAAAAAAAATACTTCTAGAATAATTCCCCAAATTCTCCCTGCTGCTCCATCATTTCAGTATAATGAACTGAGAGAAGGGTAGTGGGAGAAGGTGATGCACACTAGACAAAATTTTGATGAGAATCAAATTAAAGAAACATTTCAATTAAGGTTTAATGGCATATCAATTCAACAACACGGAGAAGACAGTGCAAAGGATAGTGCAGATATCAAATAAAAATTAAAAAGAAAAAAAGTTATTAAGCTAAATTAGACTGCTTTATTCCATGAAGAAATGTTATTATAACAGAGCAACATGGGTTTATGAGAATATATATTATTTCTCCTGCAGCATTATCTACCTGTTATCTATAACTTATATAATTCATATGTACATATACATATTCTTTTTTGTAGACCAGTGCCTATGGTTTTTGTACCACTGAACTCTCAAATGTGCATTCATCTTTGTAATGAGGGGTTTATGCACTGCAACCCTACTATAATATCCCTCTCTATGTAATTGTCGACGAACTGTTCTTGCTGATACAGTCTGATCACGTCCTGCATTGACATACTCAGTCACCTGAGGAAGAGTTGCTCTTCTGTTTTTCCTTACATATCACACTAATGCACGAGCATCATGATCATCGAATGTGCGCTGTCAACCACAATTTCTAAACCCTATTTACTGATGTCTTTCCCATACATCTAAAATGCAGATGTCACTTTAGTCACTGTTCATATTGAAACACTAGCCAGTTGAGCAGTCTTTGCGACTGAAGCTCCTGCCATCCACGCCCCAGCAATGAACCCTCTTTCAAAGCCACGTAGATCTTTTCCTCTTGCCATCTTGTTCCAAAATCGAGATCAACTGGGCCTGCTCAGCATTTTTATACATGCCACAATGCATGATTGGATGATATCGCTTAACTGTACCAGGCTGTACACCTGTGTGGAAGCATCTGCATTCGTTATGTTTCTCTTCTCCACTCATTTATTCAGGGTTTTCCTTTAATTTGTCACCCGTCTGTGTGTGTGTGTGTGTGTGTATACACACACACACACACACACACACACACACACACACACACACACACAGGAAATCACTATAGAATTAAGCACTGGTTGTTACACACATGTAAATATAGAGCCTGTATTGATGGCTTTGGTCAAAATGTTTACGTCCTTCAGGCCATTCTTGTGATTCATTGTGACAGACCTGTTCAAATAATTTGCCAGCAGCCATACCTCCCTGCGACTTTGTGCTGTCTTATAGCTGAAGCTAAGCAGGGCTGATCTTCCATGGAAAACCATTAGGGAAACCCTACCGTTTCTGCTGCATATGATGCTGGTAGGCCAATAAGGAGCAGTTTTGACCCAGTTCTGTGACTGGGATACTGTACTGTACGAGACAGTCTTTCCAATGAGGTGTTAAATCAACATTCTGAATATGGTCATTAAAGATCCCATGGCACTTATTGCAAAGGGTAAGGGGTTCCCCAGTGTCCTGGCGAAATTCCTTATCAAGCTCTTTCAATTCGGCCATCTAACAATCCCAGTTTAATTGGCTAAATAATTCTACGTCTGAGAATTCTGGTACAAAATTGCTGCCATGCATCACCTAGGTGGGTGCTACACATTGGTGGCGGTAAAGATGAGTCATCCCCCTTAACTGTAAAGCACTTTGAGATCCTTGCGATCCTCTGTACAGTAAATGAATCCATTATTACCAACAATAACAATGACAACATCTACAGCAACAGTAACAACAACAGCAGCAACATTACAAAAACACAGCAATAACAACAGCCATATTATCTAAAAATAACTGATCTGAAGTCATCGGAAAGGGGTCTTGTAAATAGAAGGGGCTTTGAGACACCAAACTCATTTGGTATGACAAAATGCTGTTCTTGACAACTGCCAAAAGTAGACAGGTGGGTGTGACAGAATTACCTACAAAAACTAATTATCACCAAATTAAATTTTGGCTAATTACAAACTTTCACCTTGTATAAAGTTTATAAACTTTAGTTGTCCACTTCATGTCATGTTTGTCAAGTTGTAGCTGAAAGAAGCATGAAAACTTTTCAAGTGCTAGCTCCTTGCTTAAGATCGCCTTAAAAACTAGTGATCAGCTGCCTAAATATTACACACACGGCTTGAAATGTGAGACTGTTCAGTGTAAGTGTGAAAATCATGTGAAGCTGCCTTATGTCTTCTTTCTGAGATTTGCTTCAAATGTGGATTCCTTGCTAATACTGCAATGTCCTGTCCTGACAAACTGCTGTTTTGGTGACCCAAATGGTTCATGTTAACAGAATTCTATTTTTATTAAGGTCCACTTTTCATACTAGGTAAAATTGCTGTAAATACATAATTGAATAGATACTTACATTTAATATGTAATTTCCTCCCATGCCCCCCCCAACATGTGGGACATGTACAAACACACTCATATATGCAGAAACACATAACACAATATAAAAACCATCATTTCTCTAAAAAAGCCCTTTTTAGCTCATTAATAGTCAGTGAGAATACTTACATGGTGCAGAAAAACAGAATAAAATGAAATCGAGCTTAATATCAAAAAACTCTCACTAAAACCTAAAACCTCTAAAGACATTGTAAAACCATTTTCCATTTCATAAAATGAAATGAGATATTAAAATAGGGAATTCTAATCATTTTTATGTTCACATTATGGATAGGGTGTCTCTTGGCATTACAAAGGCCTCTTTAACCAGAGTGACTGACAGCGTATTGTGCAAGGGAATTATTTGGAATAGAAAAAAGGGCCAAATGTGAAAATCTGAAATTTAAGAGAGGCATAGTTATAATCAGTACATGTCTAGGAGATTTGTTCATAGTAGAAAAAAGAAATACTCAAATGTAGAGAGAAGTCATGCCAAAGTCTGACACTACAATGTGTCATCTGTAGTTCGATACACACCAATGCAGATAAAGGTCTTTTGACCTTCTGAGAGACTGTGATTGTTTTGTTGTGACTCATACCTTTGAATTCATCATACACATTCATGTAACCCACTTTATTGTTGAAACAATTAGGCAGAAGTTTGTTAACTAGAACTACCATTTTTTAGGTCAAACAATTTAAAATAGTTGGCTACAATACCATCCTCTGGACAATCATTTTCCCAAAAATCCAAACGTTTCTCCAAGTTCAGATATGGGCATATCTGTGTACTGTCTTTAACTTCAGATTTCATTTTTGCCTTTGAGGTTGGATTTGAAGTGAAGGAAAAAACAATGCTTAATCAAATAGCACTTCAAGTATAAATGTATAAAAACAGTGACCACACAAACCCTAAAAACATTCTGCAGCACTGTATATGATTAAGTGAAATACAAAGGTCTTCTTAAATATTTAATGTTGGCAAGTACAAAGGTTACTGCAGTCAAAAAGTTGAAGAGGGATTCCCTAAACCAGTAGTGATATAATGCTCTACTCCATGACATACAAATGAGGCACTTCAAAGTGTTCCTTTCTAGAAACTGTCAGCCAAAGATACCTAATTCTATTCCCAGCAGTGTCTGACATGTTCATTCTATATAGATTCTTTTACCTCAGCAAAACTGTCTTGATTGGTCCCTGTGCATAGACTTATATGTGTATAAAAAAGTGCTCTATAACACTGAATTCCAAGATCTACCTCCAGCCAGCTCCCAAAGGCACCATATTACTTTTAGAAAGTCAAAGGCAAGCTGAAATGATGGAGAGGGGAGAGCTACCGCACCTGATGATTACGGCTGTATTTTGTTAATGAACCACACGGATAGCATATAATGCTGCGGCACTTATGACATATCAATGTTAAAATCCATAATCAAATCGAAGCATGTGAAGTACTAATTCAAAACTGGAAATGGCATTTTCTTAAGATCTGAAATATAATAGATTAAACTAAATAAGCATGCAGTGCTTGGGAATAAAATGTTCTTTTAAAATGTTCATATTAAAATGTCCTTAGGTACTGAGTAAAATAAATACTGAATAAAACAGCACATCAACAATTTCAATGTGACATAGTAGTAATAATACTATTACTGCCCATAAAGACAGACAGGATGCTATCGGCTAACATATCTCTAATTGAAATGCATATACTATGTACACCGTGACCGACAAGCTCCATCAGACAATAATTCACTCAGTAGCCAAATCACTGAAAAGCCACTACAGAAAACTAGCCTCAACTACTCACAGTTCAGCTCTTTCAGACACTGAAAACCTCCCTGAAGACATACCAGTCAACCATCACAATCAATCACCTGGTGACAGGCTACTACACTGCTCCTCCATCATACACAGTCATTACCATGACAATAATAACATGCATATGCTAAAATAAGCTCCTAAACTCCAAATTTGCCAAAAGAGACTTATGCTTACTCACACACTGGACATTATGTTTATTGCATTGTATTTTTATCTATTCTTTTTCGCCTATCTTTCTGCTGCTGTGAACACCCAAATTTCCCCGCCTGGGGATGAAGTGTTATCTTATCTTATTGATATGGTCATGAAGTAACGTAATGTAATGTAATGTCATGTAAACCAACAATCATACATATATTGGTGTACTCGCCAGTCACAGAAATGCGATCTGTCTGTTGCGATTCACAGCAAGTGGTCAGTTACATTAACAGTATCCAGTTCTTTGGTTCTTTGGGAATTGATCAGCAACACAGCGACTAACACAAGTTGTTGGTTTTAACATTTCCACTGCTGTTTTAGCTATGACCACAGTGAAACAGTCCAAGTTTTCCACATGTGTAGTCTTAGGGCACTAGCTAGCTACTCGTTAAAAGAGTATAACTCAAACAACTGAAAATAGCTAAGCAGCTAGCTGAGTGAAAATTACACTTGCAATGTACGTAGCACGCAGCCAATCAAATCACCCAACTTATGACAGAGGTCGTTGACATGCGGTCAACATCAATTGTATAGATGACAAATCTTATTTGGTTGCTTCAAGCAAAAGTTTTATTAAATTTAGTTTAATATATTTATATTGTACTTCAACATTTAAAAATATTTAAATTCATACCAAAACACTTCCCTAGTGTCTCCCCCCACCTCCCCTGTTCATTATTAATAATGGTGCTACTGTGTACTGTTACAAGCACAACTCAAGTGTCTTTTACGGGATCCTTATTGTGAGTGAGGCATACACTAGCCCATCGTTTTGAGTCCTATATGCCAACAGAATCATATTGCACTCTAGGTGAGGTTGTTAGTCAACATGTGCTGTTGACTGTGATCACTTCTGTCTCATTGCTCTGCAGCTAAAGTGCCTGAGCATATCCATTGATTTGGGATTCCAGATTGCAGACCATTCTTCCACACCTCCATCTCTGAACCAGTCCACTTGTGCTATGCAGCATGGACAGGACCTCTCCCATGTCTACAATTCATCTCCCTCCTACTGCCATGCCAGAACAGCTTGAACCATGACTCATCATTGAACATAACATTGTGCCAATTTGAATTTGGCTCATTTCTCTTGGAACATTTGTGCATGACGTGTTTCCCTATGCTGGTCATTCAGCACCAAGATGACATGTGTATGGTAGCCCCAGGGAGAGTGTTTAGCTGGATGGTTCAAGCCCACCGCAAGTTAATGTCCTTAACAATTCTGATTTGTAAACTGGAATTTTGCGCTCTCTGTGCATTTCATTTGAAAGCCCTTAAGGTCTTCAATGTGCAGGGAATGACTCTCATGGTATTGATTTAAAAAAGCCAGGCAGCAGATGGATATCATTTGTTGTCACAGAACAGCAAAGCAGAAGATATTGAGCGCTAAATAAATAGCACTTCACAATATATAAACTATTGCCTTTGAGGTCAGCCTGGGGAATTTTAGATCTTATGTGAGTGCGAATAAGTATAGAATTACAAGACTTGTCACAACATTAATCAATTCATAGAAATGCCTGCAATTACAATAATTAGCTGATAGGACCTACAGAATCATAGCAACGTATATCAAAGACAAATAAAATGTAGCATTAATTTAGATAAAGAGATACATTTGAATTACAATCCAATCATTTCTGTTAAAGAACAAGGCTAATGTAGCATATATATTGTTATATCCATTTGTGAGGGTATGGGGGGAGATGGTGCATCTCTTGGCATTGGGGCATTGATACTAGAATGGATTCTGGAACACAGCACACCAGAAGAGCGGCCCCTGATCCTTAGGCCACTGGTGAGCCAAAGAGACAGAGTAACAAGAAACAGTTGAAATTAAAACCCTGTAATGCTGGTATTATTCGTACACCACTTGAGCAGAAAACACTATCTTTGCCAAAAACCCATGTACTGTTGTTCTGTTACTCAACACTGCTGCCCTTAAAAGGATTCTGGCTTGGGATCCACACACCACACCGACACACACATACAGGCACACGCATAAAGGGAATAAGTTTCCCACTCAAGTGACTCATTCTACTCACACAAACAAGCTTCAGTTTTTAACCTCATCCAGGCTCAGACAATCCCCAATAATCCTGTTTTATTGCTATGATGGTTTACAAGCCTTCATGGTATTGCTTTAAATACTGAATTAGCTCCTCTTTCTCATTTCTGCAGAGGCTCAGTGCTCATTACTGCAAGATTCGGTAGTGGGTGGCTTAGTGTTAAAATGATTTATTTTTGTAATAAATACACTCCCACCACCAGTCATCCATGTGCATAGGAGAAGGCTGGAACACTTTTTAAAGGTGACTTTGATAGAAGAGCTTGAAAGGTTTTAGCATTCCTGAACAGCTCTTGCTTTTCTATTATTATTTTATTAGAAATGACTGTCTCAACTTGTTTCCATACACATTCTGTTGATTATTACCTTATGCACCAACACTGTCATTGAGGATAACTTACATTCCTTACACTGTTGAATTATTTACGTATGCAGACAAACCTAGTTAATGTTCCCCCTGGCTTCTAATTCTAGGACCTATATACGGCATGTGTTCTTTAAAAAACATTTTTCATGTCATATGACAGCAATTTTTATTTCAGTAAATATGAATTTAAGATATGAATTTAAGAAGTGTGAGGGCTGCTGAGGGTACAGGGATATTGGTCTTTGACTTGGAGTTCGATGCAGACATCACACCTGGCTGTGGGATAAGGCTGTTGACCCCAAAGAAAGGATCCCAGAACCAAAGATACACTGCCTGCTGGAGAAATGGGTTACTGCAGATTGATTATTTGCCTCGGAAAGTGGATGAGGGTGTATTCACTGAACTTTACTGAGTGTCTGAGGAGTGAGTGATCAAGTGCTTATTGTGAATGGAAGCTTAGAGGAACTGAAGGGTAAAAGGAGGGTGTCTCTGTATTTAAGAAATTAGCGTAGCATGCACTTGACAGATTGTGTGGGTGTGCAAATGGATATTAGCATGACGAGTGCTAGAGTTCCACCTGCCTACTTTTTCATGGTGTGGTCTGGGATGCCTTGTTTTGTGACAGTTGTGGTGACTGTGATTCTGAGTGAATAACTGGGGTAGTGCTCCAGGGGAAGACTGGATTTAAGGAGTATTATTTTTAGGTGTTTTTGGAACCATCTTCAGGTGTTGACATGTCCAGTTTTTGTGATGAACAATGGATTGGTTGTGGAGTGAAAGGTACTTGTGGTAAGAAACGAGGAATTTGTAGGACCTGATCAAAGAGTTAAGCTTGAAGAAATAGACTGGGCATTGAGAACTGGTCTTTTCTGCTGTATTTGAGAAGGAAAATGACAGTTTCGTGGTGGGATATTATATTAGGACAGTGAATTCAGAGCAGCAGAGAAATCCAAAAAAGGCTTGCAGAAACAGTGTTTCTAGTGTTTTATGGATGTCTGGTGATCGGCATCAGGATCATACTAGTGTGAGATAAGTGGCTATTATTTCAATTGTGATGAGTTGTTAGGAGGTCGGTGGTTCTTGACGCTGGAGACCTTTGATGAGTACGTTTATTTGAGGATTAGAGAGGCTGATGTATGCACTGACGGTTGACATTCTGATTTTTTGGACATGGTGGGAGAAGGTCCACGGGAAAAGGGTGACTAGCTGGAAATTGGGGAAAGTCAGGCACAGGACTGCTTGAATTAGAGTACTTTCACAGTGCAATACATTTCCTGGTAAGGTTCCCTAAATCAATTCTGGGTGTAACAAATTGGTAGTTTGCCTTCAGAGTGGGGAATCCAACAGTGCTAAAATTCAGGTCCAGGTCCCCCTGAATTTCTTTCATGTTGGTGGAAGTACCAGATTTCCTGGGATGCGTCAACACATTCATGTTCTGGGACCATCATTTCTTGAGTTACTATTTCTTCTGCACTGTTCAGTTGCTCGTTTGTGGCTATTCACATGATGTTGTTCACTGATCCTTCTTAACAAAATTCTGTGTAGCTGCCAACCAGGTTTGTCTGCATCTTTTATCTGCATCTTATCTCCCCAAACAGCTAAAAGGCATTCCATTCCTCTCTACACACCATGCCTTTCCTTTGCATGCCTAGCCAGTTTTACCCATTTTGTGGTGCATTTCCATACAAGCAAACAACTTTTCCTCCCCTCCATGAATGGAGATTTTTATCTCCCATAATCCCCTGCTGAGTTTAAATTAAGGTGGGATGTTCAATTGCCTGCATGTAGGCGGGAGTACCCTCATTGCTTACATTCAAAACAAATTTTCTCCAAAATGCCTTTCTAAGTTAAAGACGAGTTAAAATGCTACCTGTGAATCAGCGGAATTAGAAAATGGATAATAATCACTGCTAAATTTCTGTGTTCTGTTCTCTGTGCATGACTATGCAGGTGTTAAACAAAACAATCTTTTTTCTAGGAAAAACAGCCAAGGAGTGGAGATCACATCCAGCATTTTGGTTCACCTGCACCTGCACTATTAGCTGCAAGGCCCATAGTCAATTGCATGTCCAGCTAATGGAGCGGAAGCATTTCCCACCTGGTATCAGATTACACAAGCCGGCTTCGCCAAAACACTGGTTTGCGCTGGCTAAGTACTGTAGGATTTGTAATGCTAATACAGGGTGGCACTCTGTTCATACATTTTTTCATTATTTATTAATTATTTTCATTCATAAATACATTTGTGGAACTTAGAGGCCTGCTTTGTAGCTGTATATGCAATTATGCCTACAGGATGATGCCACTAGTGAAAGCTTATGTAAGGACATTTCTACCTTGCTACAAACCTTTAGTTTAGGCACTACAAACCTTTAGCAGTTCAGCTATTTTTAATGTAGAAGACCACAGTTGGATGTCTGACTTGGACAGTTAAGATTACTGCAGTGCCCTGGAAACCCCTTGTGTAAATCAACATTAAATGTTTATGTAACAATGAGAAAATAACCGACAACAGATAGGCACTATTCAAATATGTATGGTATCAAGATATATTACATGGCTGTATAGCTTTGTTTTAGAGGAATTGATGATTTTACCATGAATTCTTTGGCTGGATGCATCCTGGAAAATGCTCAATCAGCTGCTAATGCAGTTAATTTGCTTGCTACCCAGTGGCTGCAGAAAGCCACCAATGCTGGTTAATTTTACCTATCACTAGCTAGCTATCATAAGTGGTAGAACATCTATAGGTACTCCTATCAACATCAGATCGCTAGCTAGCATACATTGTGAGACATAGTTCTCTGGCTTCACTAATTTCTTCTGTGAACAATGCCACAAGCTAGGTACATACTGCAAACCATTTTTAAGCATTTGATGTATTCTTGTGTATTCTTTTGCTGTGTTAGCTAGACAACTATCTAGTTTGTCTGTGCTGATTTGACATTTAACAACAGCTGTTGGTTATCTGGCAAGCTGTTCTATGGTAAGGAATCACAGATCAACCCTGAAAGAACATAAGCACACATGCTACTCTCCAACGAGTGGCTAAATTTAGTAGCATAAATTGGGAGATGTCTTAATTGTGATGGCAATGCCATTATGGGTAACTAATGTTAGCTAGTATATACAAAATATTCAACATAATACCAAGCTAACATGTACCTTATTCGTATGCTTGCTAGTTAACCTACAGTTGTGATATAGGTCTGATCTC
This sequence comes from Megalops atlanticus, assembly GCA_019176425.1. NCBI lineage: Eukaryota > Metazoa > Chordata > Actinopteri > Elopiformes > Megalopidae > Megalops > Megalops atlanticus. The sequence continues at coordinate 20,557,535 of CM032883.1, read as the reverse complement.
ATTAAACGTCAGCCTGTTCACTATTTTGCTGTACTGTACTTTACTCTTAGCCTACCATGATGGCAATCTGCAACTGCATTATGCAATCTCCTAACTAGGACTGCGATAAACAATCGTTAAACGTTCCAATCAGAAAGGTGAAAAAATACAGTAAACCAAGCAAAACTAATCATTAAAAGTCCTCAATAAGCAGTTAATGGTTTCTAAAGCTCATTTGATGCTACAGTTTTCTTTCTGCTGCTCATACTCAAATGAAATTAAGGGATAGGCGACTACACTGATTGGATTTGAATGAAAACATTTGCTTCATGAATGTGAGTACCCTAGGTCTTATTGGTCAAATTCATAGCTGCAGCAATCTCAATCAAAGGCAGAGACTGTGAGCTGAGTGTTAGGAATGATACAATTTGCATTATTGACTATTTTAATTTTAATACTATCAATATTTTTTCTTCATCCGGTACACCTAACCATGTTTTGTTTTTTTTTTTGGTTACAGATTAAGAATGTGACAACTCCCTTTCTAGCTGAAATCCCCCCACTTACAACCCCTTCTGCCTCAATCACAGTTGTGGGTTCTTGTTCGTTGACTTTTTAAGCAGGTATGATCTCAATAGGTTATAAATTCTGTAGCACCGGACGAAATGGTAACACTAGATATGCCTGTTCAGCCTCACAATTACTCAATATTATTAATGACACCACACATAAACATTCATAAATGTTGTCTGTATATTAGATTTTTTCTGCTTGAGACAACAGACATGTTGCCATCTGGTACAATGAACATTTCTAAATGCTTATTCATTTATTTATACATTTATGAATCATTGTGAAGCACTGTGGAGCACAGTGCAAACATTAGCCATTGCTGAGAATGGTTCCAGCACACTGCATTGCATGGGATAATGCATTCCATATTAATTGCACAGGGAAGTTTACTTTACATTGGAGGGAGTCATTTCTCCAGGCGGTCAAGGAGCCTGAAGGCCTAGTTCGGATCACTCCTTCCCAGAAAAATACATTATTCATGACAGGTCAAACTTCTCCAACACAATGCGCAGCTCATCCATCAGAAGACTGGAGTGCCAAGCCCTGATTGCTGTGTGACACCACACATACACTATGTCTGGAAATGCCTGCAAAAGACAGCAAACGACAATCTCGCAGGTTTTGTGCGATATGGAAAGAATTTTTACTTAGAGTACTTTGAACGTGTGTTGGCTGGGAAGTCATGTCTAGTTTTGCTATATATATATATATATATATATATATATATATATATATATATATATATATATATACATATATATATATACACACATATATATATATATATATATATATATATATATATATATATATATATATGTAAACATATACTCTGTGTGTGTATGGGATATATATATATATCTCCCATACACACACAGAGTATATGTTTCTGCGGGGAAATGTTTGATTGACCTTTTGACTTCTACTCATGGTGGAAAGCTATTACAACAATGTGTTTTTTTGTGCATATGAGATAAAGGAAGAACAGTCTTGTTCAAAATGCTTATCCACATTGAAGTCTGAGAGTTGGAAATTCAGGTTAGTATTCAGAAACGGACAGATAAGAGCTTCTTGCTTTGAATACTAATCCGTAATTTATGCAGATACTCCTGGAATCTAAATTAAATGCAGGATTTGAGTCCAAAGTACTCCAATTAGATTCATATGGCTTCATCATATTTATAATACAAATAGTTTCATTCAATGACATTTATACGTTGAGTAATGGAGGGGATGAGAAGCCATCAGCGTGATTAAAATTAACATGTTTAATATTTATGATTTTTTTGTGTTTCCGATTCTTTTCATGCAGAGAAGAAATTTATTCTTTCACAAGGACTTTGGTAGAAACTGCCCAGTTCAGTATTTCTTTAAGATAAACAGAGCATTTGCAGGCACATAATTATTTTAAAATGATTTCCAGTACTACTTTGTAAAATTTTGCCTTAATTTAATTTGCAACACAATTAGAACCAATTTTGATGCCTGTCAATTTTTAAGTCAAAGACAAAAAGCAGAGGAAGACAAGATAAAATACTTTTTTTTTTTTCCAGAAAATGAATTTCTTCAATAAAAATTTACTCTATACTATGAAATGACTTAAACAGACCTGCTAAAAATGCATCAAATCTGTTTGCTATATACATGTCCCTGTATCTAGTCAAAGCCTTAGTTTGAGGTTGGTTTATTAGAAAATTAACATTTCCCTTCGAATACATTAAAGAAATGATAGTAGCATGATAATAGGTGGGAAAAGCTAAAATGACTGTGAAAGTGATGACATAAATAATCAGTGATGGACATTACATGCATTTTACTTGACCTTTCATTTCAGGCATAAGTCCCAGTAATAATAATGACAGTCATCACTAAAATCACAATATTTTTTGATATCTTTCTGGTTTGGAAAATGCTATGTGTTGATCAGTGACATGAATGGCTCTGGGCCAGAACTCCCATCCTCCTCAGTAATTATTATACTACCTCACGTACATAAATGATACCAATACAAAGTTGTCAGTCAGAAAATAACACAGTAGTATGCCTACATAGCTTTGATAGTGTTTGAAGGTAGACATTCAAGAAACTCTTGTAACACTTCCTTGTCATACTCTCTGATTATACATTAATATTACAAATGGACTACAGTTTCACAAAAGGTGACATAGCATAACGTCACATATGTAACAATATAATTCATCCTGCAACCCTTGTCCTCCTTATTAACACATTTAATTTTAAACTAAACAACGACACTGTAACGTTTCATTATTTATGGCTCCATTATTAATACTTTGTTAAGCATGTTTAACATGCTTACATTACCCTTACATACAATTTAAAATTAAACTGATGTCCCAGTATGGTGTTTAACCGGGCTTCAGCTGAAAAGGGTGCAATTTAAATTGTCAGGTGTTACACTGCAATTTTTATATCTGCATTAGTAAACTGAAATAGTTAAATTAGATGTCACCACAGATTGCCACTATAAATCTCTCTCTCTCTCGTTCTCTCTCTCTCTCTCTGTCTCTTTCTCTATTGCTCACTCTCCTCTTCCTCTCACTCCTCTTTCTTGTGGGCTGTCGGTTCTTGTACCAGTTCAAGGCCAAGTGAACTAAAAACAGGCCACCTGAGACAAATAGCTGATTCGCAAGCATTTGATAAATAAGCCATACATTGCAGATATCAGACAATCAATCAAAGAGACCTTGGACTGAGCTAAAAAAAAAAATAAAAATCAACAAGTGCTAGGCATGTACTGCACTAAACAAAAAAGACATTTTCAACTGGCCTCTGTTCTGTCTTTTACCCGAGCAACTGCATGTAAAAAAATTCAACCACAACTATGAACTGTTATTGCTGGATATTCATTACCTTCATCTATGGAAGATCTTCCAACTTATGAATGCATAGTTTTTTTCTTTCACTTGAAACCCCTAAACATTTTATAACAAAGTATTTTGATTTTGAAAATATTCAGAAATACATAAGGGAAAGTTTGCCTTCCCTCTGATTTTTAGGACTGCTCTTGCATTCCCAGTCCTTTGTCAGTTTTACTTAAGAATGTTCCCATCTTTCATTTGCAATGCATACATTTTGATCATGCAGAACACAGCGTTAAGTATAATTCTTATGGATTCAAGAGCTGAATTTTGAAAATGTGATATCAAGTGATTTCCTTAAAGCTTTTCCCTTGTTGGTGGTCATTTTCCTGAAATGCACAGCTAACTAGACATTAAATTTGTAGATGAGGTTTGTAGTTAATAGTTCACTGCATATAAAAGCAAGATGAAACATGTATGTTTAAGCTGCTTTTAAGGTTTCTGTGCATATAGCTACAGAGGTAATGCTCCTCTGTAGCTATATGCACACAACAATTAACAGTTAGCTTTCCATACCTGAACCTTTTTTCTTTCTTTTGCTTTTTTAGGGTCTGGGACTAAAATGGCTTTATTGAGAGAGTAAATGCCTGCTTGGATAAAGTAAATACCCTTTATCGAAAAATACTTAATTTGATCAGAACCTTCTGATACTTGTTTTGATGATTATTTTTAATCAGACACATTAGTCTGAATGATCTTTGCATTTTCATAGTAGATTTCCAAAGTGTATAATAGTAAATTGTATTTAAATTCTTTTTGTGCATGGTTATTTTGTATTTTGTTGCAAAATATATTTATTTATTTATTCTCACCACTCATTTTGTGCAGAATGGGTGCAGAGCAGACAATGAATAATTAATTTAACTTTACAGGCACTGCATAAAATATAAAACATAAACTGGTCAGTGAACCATCTCACGGACATAGCAGTACTCTTTCATCCAAATATGGAGGTGGGAAACCATTTCTTAGTTTTTTTATTGATGATAATGCCAAACCTTGTCTCAGCCCTTCAGCTGTGAAATTGTGGTTCTACTTTGCCAAACAAAAATAATAGATGGGGTGGGCTGAAAATAAAATGTACAGCAAAGCATACACCAAGAGATGGTAATTATAACACAACCCTGGCACTGCAAAAGCAAAGACTGACACATTAAAACTAAGTTGCTTTCAATTAATTTCTATTTGAGTGATTTGCATATGTGAGGCAGTCCATTAACTCTCCTGTACTGGACAGTAGTCAACAGTGCGCATAAGTGGAAACCCATAGAGGCTGAAATAATGAGTCCAGGGATCAAAGGCACTCATCAGTTTTTTTCAAGACCGAATGTATTTTGAGTAAATTATGTATTTTGAGAACATTGAATTGTACACAGTATTTCTCTCACACCCACACTCACATTCACACATACAAACACACACACACACACACACACACACACACACACACACACATGCACACATATGCACGCACATGCACCACCTGAAAAATGTATGCATATTAGAAAAACGCTTTTATTGGTTTTTTTTTTTTTTTGTATCAGCACAATGCTGTAGCCAAACCAGATACATATAATATTATTCAACTAAACAATTTTAAAAATCACAATGACTGGTTCATGTTCAAATTTCTCTTAAATGTGCTGTTTTGAATTAACACCATTTACACCATGATATGATATACTTGGTTTAAATAAAACATTTTCACATATCTTAAAAAAAAAAAAAAACTTCTTTTTAACATGATACTGGGGGAAATCTGGCAATGATGGAACTCTGAGCCATCCTGTTCTCCCTCTGCCTGCAAAATGGGTAGGACGATGTTTAAGCCAAGTATTGATGAGGCCAGAAAATCATTCATTACATTGTAGCCAGTGAGTAAACTCCTGTGGATGTTTAAATTTACCTGGAAAACCAGCCCCAAAACATTGTGAATGTAGATAAATTTGTTCTTAAGACCCTTAGCATTGCTAAGCGGACACATGATCACAATCAGCAGAGCCACACCCAAGCAGACGCAGGTCGAAATTCAAGTGGAGTGGTCTTTCACATACATGCACCTAGAGACGGTTATTTTTTTGTCTAGCAAGGTGTGACGTGTGCTGTGATGCTGTACCAAGAGTCAGACTCAGAGAGTATAAAAGACAGGATACCAAGCCCCAGAAAACTCAGCACTGAGAGCAAGTGTGCCCAGCACAGAAGGATCAAAACTATGATCAGTTCCTTCATTGCTAAATCTGTGTGTCTAGCTGTGTGTGCTGGTTAAATATTTTGGGGTGTGATGCAGATGGACCGAGCAGCATTTTAAATCCTACAGCAGACCTGCCTAAGCAGAAAGGGATGAGATTCTCACACTGACAGAAATAACTACTGTATATTCAAGCAGCATGAGTAATGCATCTTTTATTATCGATTCCCCCCAAAAAAAAGACATTGACGTAAAAGTGAGACATGAATAGACTTTTTGATAGGCTACCAACAAAGACGAAACGTTCATTTTCTATCCATGTCTCTCCCTGGCTTGGAATTACAGAGTAGAGTGCAGTATTGGCCAGTATTGATGTTTGTCTCACCCTTTTAATATATATGAATCATATAAATTATAGCCATATATATTATCATAAATTAAACCGGATAAACATTTCCAGTTTTATATAATACTTACATCTGTGATTCTTAAAATAAAAATTATGCCCCCTGGTGGTTTAATATAAGTATCATCAAAACTGGCAGTGGAGTAAACCATTGGAGATTTTTACAGAATGGTAAAAATCACTTGCCGGCCAAATCAACTCTACACACACACTCACACACACACACACACACACACAAATGAATAACGTCAAACAGAACAACGCCAGTGGGACAGAAATTTGTATATACACTTCCTTATGAATAAACTCATTTCACATAGTTTTGACCTTTAGGACACGCTTATGCCACACAGGGCAGTAGGTGTGGAGTTCACATTTCAGCTCTGTATGTGCGGCACAGCATTACTCGTGACCTGCAGCTGTAACACCCCTGCCCCAGATTTGCAGCTCTCTCGCAGGAATGGTGTTTCAGGATGGGGAGCTGGGTGGAAGGGTGTTCTGCTCTTTTTCTGCCCCAACTTCCATCTAAAAGAGCTATGTCCTACCAATTTGCTGGAGTCACTCTCCCAGCAGCGAACACAACTGAATATTGGTTGCCACTCAAATCATTTAAAGCTGAATTTCATTACATATTAGGAGATAGGAGGTGTGCGAACTGTCATAGCAGTCAACGTGGTTTTAGAAAATATGAAAAGCAGCTATAGAAAAGCATCTCACGTTCTTCCATTTTAAGGGGATTTTTAGTTTTCAGCTTAAAGCCTTGCCCAGAGAGATTGACTTTGCATTTAAATGTTGTCAAAGTCACATTTTGGAAGCTTGTGGTCTGTTCTTCCTTCACCCCAAGGTTCACAGCCTTATTTTTGGAGAAATATATTTTCTGGTATTGACGGAATTTAAGTGGAGTTGAAGAAACATTGGAATGAAATCTGGAATGATGGATCAATTGGATAGTCTTTTCTTAAGTTTGTAACAAAAACATACAATTCACCATATCATAATGAAATAAGACAATCTCACCTGTTCAATACATGAAAATATGTCACCATAATGTCTGTCACCATAAAGTCAGGTTACCTTCAGACAGGTCCTGGTACACAGGTGTGTGTACACACTTGAGGATATCCGTGTGTGTGTGTGAGAATGTATTTGCATGATGCTACAAGTGCACATCTTTTTGGTGGGGCATACACATACACATAAGTAAGAAAACTAAAGGTAAAACTGCATTTTTTGTAAAAATGAATCTGTGAATGAATTTGTGTTCTTTAAGTGTTGGAGGGTTTTCTTCAGACTCTGAATGTAAAAACTCACCCAAAGCTCTCAGAAAGTAATGGGGATTAATGACCAGGGACAGAAGCATTGAAAAGCTTGAAGCACAATTCTTTAGTGATCTCCCTTCCACACGGCCTGTTTTTAGGCTGGTAGCAGTGGATTGAAGCACTGCGCCACTTGAGGGAAGGCACAAAGAGATTTCAAGGTTACTAAATCCTGAAGAACCAAAGTCAACATTTTTATCATTATTATAATAGATGTTTGTTCATTCTCAGAGCTAAAAAATATGGGGAATTTATAACTCTGTTTGAACTGTTTCAATTGCATTTCAAAATAAGCATCCATCACACAACCATGTACAGCAATACCAATGTATCATTATAGCATTATTATTATTATTATTATTATTATTATTATTATTATTATTATTATCGCACAATAAAGCTCCAGAACAACTTAGTTTGAGTATAATTGTTCTCTATTTCTGTGTAATGATCCAAACACTTTTGTGGATATTTGGGACATTACAGTTTACCATTGCAATCTTACCACATTTGGCTGTATTGTAAAGAACCAATCCAAACATATTATTAGGTTTACACTCATGTTGTCTGCTTGTTTAGTCCATCACCACAAATTTGGACACTTCTTTGAGCTTACAAACATCAGCTCTTTAATACAGCTGGATCATTTTACGTTAGCAAAATTCTGAGACTGATGTAATGTTAGTCCTTTTGAGCAGTTCCCCACTGCTGGCGTCAGCCACCTGCCTGCAGCAAGACTCCGCCAGAGCCGGATGGATGTGGAGACATTGTTTCGGAGTTTAACTTTCTTCCAAGCACAGCTCCTTTCGGAGACGGTGCAGTTGTACAGTTAAATATGCATGAGCTAGCGGAATACCACAGGGAGGATGCTAAAACATGCATCTGGCATCTCGTTCATGGGACTCGTCCCAGATATTCAAAAATCCCGAACAAACAAACAAACAAATAAACAAACAAATGAACAAACAGAGACGCCCCTGTCGCTGATGCTCACTTAATGGTGCCGCGTTCCCACCAACCAATCTGAATGCTGCGAGTGCAAACATAAACATACAAATACTGCGAGTGTTGCTCCACTTCTGCAATGGCGTTGTAAGTCTACGCACAGGTTTCTGTCTTCCTTCCCTCTCCTCCCCCAGACACCACAGTTTATATACTATTCCTTGTCTTTGCAGCACATCCTAATGATGTATATTGTCTTTTTGCTGTGCAATCCCCAGTACTTACAGTATTCTTTTTAATGTTGTTACAATTTGGTTCTCTCTATATTTGCTGTAAACACGTTAATTTCTGATATGCTATTTTCTCATACCTGGAGAAATATTTAAATGGGCTCGTTTATTTTAAATATTTTTGGATATTTCACCCTTTGGAGCAGATTTATTAGACATTTATGAGCTGTTGCAAAAAAGGAAGTGAGCCACTCGGTGCTGTATTTGCATAGCTTACATATTAACAATTTATATAACTTGATGTTCACTGAGGAGAATAGTGCCTTGGTCTATACATCTCCTCATCTAAGTACAATAGATGTTACAGTATTTACTATGTACTGTGTAATGGCATTCACACTTGTTGAAGAGACTGAAGGTGTTTATCTCTCACAAGCTGGCCTAGATGCATTGGGTGCATATAGTATGTAAACAAAGTTCTTAAAAATGTCAGCTCAAAAAGGGAACAGCAAAATTCTGTACAGTAACATTAACAAGGCAATTGTATTGTTAGTGCTACTGCTAGTATGGATGTATGTGATATCTGCTGGTTGTACATTTACAAAAGTTATATGAAAAATAATAGCTCTGTCCTAAACCCACCCCAAATATCCATGCTGTCTGTAAGTCCAACCCTTAACCATAATCCAAAAACCTTACCTTTAAAGTTATAATTCATGTTATATGACACTGGGGTAACCCATGATTAGCAGTTACACAATAATTACTTGAGAGACCTTACAAAAGTAAATTGGCCATGTGGGCGACTGTAATTGATGGTTTGACATTAGTCTATGAGCCTGTGAGACTGGACCGTATCATGGTCTTTGTACTCACACAGCCAGTGTCACCCTCTGCACATTGTTCATACACACAAAGGGCCACAACTACGAAAGAGACACTTCAGAGAACCAGGACGTCTCTGGATTTTGAGCTTTATCATACAAGGTAAATATTGGCCGAAGGTATCGGTTTTCTCCATTAGATGTGGGGCACAGCAGGTGAATTGATGAATAACTGTCAACTGCGATATGATAGAATCATTAAATCAGCCTTAAATTGTTCAAAGTCCCCATAAAATAGAGGACATGTGCATTGCCCAAAACCATGTGACCCTAAGACTTCAACACAGTCAATACCTGGACCTATTAATAAATAAGTTATAAACAGCTAATTAAATGTTCCCCTTACAGGGAAAGCAGCAGATGGCTGCACATCTTATCTTCAATGTGTGGGTGGATTTGTCAGCAGAGATGGAATCACGCACTGACTTTTGAGCATTTATTTATTTACTTGCTATGAGCTTTGAATGACAGGATGCCATATGAAGTTGCCTTCTTTTTATAAATTACTATTTGCCTGAGGCACTCTTCTTTCTTTCCCCCAATAAATGTTTGTGTTTTTTGTGTGTTGTGCGTTTGCATCGCATTGGACAAATGCATTGCATGTCTGAGGGGACAAAATAGATGGAGAGGACTTTTTAACATACAGTTGGTTTGTTTTAAAAGCCAGCCCTTAGGCTGTGAATGCAGAACTGCGACTAACTGGTGCATACTTCAACAGCGTTGTTGATTTTAAATAGCGTAATTGCTCCAAAAGTTAAAATATTCAGCAGACACATTAAACCCCATGCTTTCCTTGAGGGAGGGACACTTAAAAGTGTCTCATTACCCCTGGCTGTTACCTTTTTTCTTCCAAAGTTTCCTGCTCTTCCATGGTTTGCGGTGGTGAAATCCTGTATTGTGAGGTCCTCAGCAGCTACAGGAACAAATCAAACCAAAGGAGCCATTAGACGCAAAACAGCACATAAACTGAAGTGCCACTGTGTAAATAGACGGGGGGCATGGGGAGGAGGGGTAGGAGGGGTGGATGTAGACTGCCTCCTTTGCCTGGACCATGGGAGTTTTTTTGTATCATTCTGTTTTTGCTTCTTGAGTAGGAACTACAGTAAAATGTGGTAAGTGAGTCCATTGTGGAGAGTGAACATAATAACAAGGACAGTTATGATTCAAACCACCACTTGAGTTGAATAATCAGACTGTAAAACATACTTGTGAAAAATGTATGATCCTCTTCCAGCTGGTGTGATACACCTGTAGCTGTGTGCATGTGAGGTTGGGGGGAGTTCCCATAGTAGCTCTTACATGTAACTACATTCATAAATTGATGCAGTCAAGGGAAAATGTATTCACTAATCATATCCACACACTCAATGTCTAAAATGAGTTGCCCAAAGTGGGAACCATCAAAGCCTCTTTTTGTGTTCTGACTTGCATTACTTCCCACACATCTCACACAGTCATACTGATGGTGTTTGAGAATTTGAGGTAAAGTGCCTGGCTTAAATGCAGTGGCAGAATCTTCCTATCAAGAATTCAAAACTATCTGCTACTGACTTGTATTTGTATTTTACAGTCAGAGGTCCTCCACATCTCCATGCTCCAGAGGGAAAGTTCAATTGATTAAATCAAAATGAGACCTTGGTCCATATTCATGAAGTGTCTCAGAGTAGGAAATAGGTCCTAAGTGCTGGAAAATTTTGACAGTGACGTCAATTTCATCCTATTCTTACTAGTAAGAGTAAAAGGTTTTTATATTTTTTTTAGATATTAGAGTATTTTTAACTCAGCAAGTATTTAGGAGTCCTTGTGAGCTGTCTTAGTCTGTTAGGAGTTGCCAACAGGTGGCTACATGCAGGCAGCGTGCACACATTTTTCAGGAGAGCAGATATGTTTTTGCATACACTTGACCACATAGAGCTGTTGAAATGCTATCTTTCAGATCTGTCAGATGATGAAAAAGTTTTTGCTTGAAAACAGTATTTATCCTTCTTTGATGTCACCTACTTTGTGATAAGAGATGCTTCCAAAAACCATGGCTCGTAACTCTATCACCAACGGCTTCCTACACATCAAACATTTATGTTGCATTTCAGTATTTATAGCAATATGTGGCACTGTATGACAACCATAAATGACTTAAACAACATTTCACATATCGATTATATCATCTATAGAGTTCACATGTAGTATAGGAGTAAGACTATTTACTACAAGAACATTTCATTTGAGTTTTAAAACATGTTCCACAAAGTTCCACAAATGGTAGTGTGAGCAACTCCTAATAGGATAGGATAGCTCATGAAGACTCCTAAATACCTGCTGAGGAGCATTTTAAAGTCTAAAGAATCTTGATAAATAACGTTTGCTTTCAAACTTAGTTAATAGTGGACAAATGCATTTCTTATTGATTCATAAAACAAAAAGGCTACATGAATTGAAATGAACTAGTGTAGAGGTTTACCTGATTAAGTGATTTACATTAACAAAGCATTGGCTCATCTTGTTAGTTAGTTAATAGTTAACAAATACATTTACTAATGGTTTGTAATTATGTTCTGTCATGTCAGTTGAAGGAGCCATAAAGTGAATTTTACTTCAACTTTAAATCATTCCTTGTATCTAAGAAACACATCATGATGGTGAAATACATTATAATTAGTTTTCTGCACCAATAGCTATTCGATATAAATATCCCCATGGTTGTTTTACCATTTCCCTCACTTTCTTGTAATAAAACAAATAGGTGACTGTGTATCCTTCTGACAGGAATAGCTGCATTTGATTTCCCAACAGATTGTTGGAAGAAAATGGCAACTGCAGTTGCTAAGCCCTTCCCTGGATACACCTACCAGTTGTGCATATTGTAATGAATGAATAGCCCATTGAGCAAATTCTATACTCCCCTTTATACCCCTTTCCCTAGAGTGGTGCTCACTTTGATGTCAGTCACACATGACATGGAGGGTCATTCACAGTGAGGGGCTTGGGGCTGGATTTGGATGCAGCCTAAATGTATTAACATTTTATGACCCTTTCCAGATAGAGGTGTCTTGGCATGTATTATCAGTAGGGCAGGCTAGTTTTTAGGAGTCAAATCTAAAAAAAATAATAATTAAAGGAATACATAGGACAGTTTAATGGTTGAAATTTGCATTTTTTTTTTTTTTTTTTTCAATTTATTGCACTTGACTATGCCTGGAGCTAATTCAGCTGTCAGAATTTGAAGCTGGCGTTAATCCTATCAAAGGTATTTCTTTTTAGTCAAGAAGTAAACGGATGGTGCTCAGTCCTTTTCAGTCATTTGTTTTACTGCAAAATTCAAAGAAGGGAAAAATGGAGGAAAATAATTGAAAAAGCCCTCCCTCTCTATTCTCCTTCTATCATCAACAGGGGCGCCTCAAGCTGTGTGTGAAGGCATAAACATACTGTCTGTGACACATCATATGCATGCAGGCACGCTCTTAGACTGTAGGTACACATGTGCTGTCTGTGTGCAAGTACAAACATGTTCTCACAAACAAATGCACAGGTTTACACACACCTTTGGTTTAAAACACCTTTGCTGCTTGTGAAGACATGTCAGTGTAAACGCAACTGTGTGCAGGTGTACACAACTGTGTGCAGGTATACAGATACTTTCTATACGCAGGTCTACAGATTGCTGTGTATGTGGGCCAAGGGTGTCACGCAGAACAGGCGGAGAAGTGGTACCGCCAGGTCTAATCTATACTGGGTACTGAATCAGAACCCTCTGTGTGTGCTGGCCAGGACCAACTGTGTGGGGCCTGCTGCTGGGATGCGCCTCCATGTTTGGACTGGCACTGCTGAGCCTTCTGTGTCCCCAGGGTTGGTCTGGTTTGCTGCTGGAGACCAGAGGGGGATTATCAGCAGCTCTGGCACTAGGACAGAGCTCAGCAGATGGGCTTCTCTCTCTGATGGTCCAGAACATGCCTGGAGGAGCAGACCTTCAGACACACACTGACACACACACAGACACCCACACACATACACACACACACAAATGCATACACCCGCATGTATGTACACATGCATAAGCATGCACATACATGCAAACAAACACAAAGCATCTCTCTCTTTTTCCTTTCCTTCAGGCTGATAATTAGACATTATTCTGTAAGGCATAATATGTTGAACAGCTGGATATAACATTGATGTGAATATTGTTTGTTTCTTTTATCTCATATCTTGCTCTCTTTTTGATCCAAAACCACACAATCAAATACTGAAACTCAAAATCTGTATTGTGTTACTGTGCAATATAATGCTTCTGAGGAATTAACAAGATGACATAAAAGAGTTAAATATGATTATCCTTATGCATCAATATACTATACTATTCACAGCATACATTCAGGCAAGCATAAAATTACCAGGATGTTAACTGGACTTCAGTCCTAAGCTGACTTTAATAAGGTGTCTGGTGGCTTTAATAGATGCACCGTGACTCTGTCCTGTGAGATGCTGGTGGGAGACACAACAATTAGTGTCGGGTTGTTCTTTACAGCCATTTTAACATGTCAGGTCACCCTCACACACAAAGGAGGTCTGAACCACAGCGATCCACCATGCTGTAAAGAATCCCCCCTAATGCAGACGCCCGACAGGGGACGGCAGCGGCATGCCAGAGAAAGACAAGATTTATTACCCATCATCCACCAGTAAATGGCCAGCGAATTTCCATGCAAATATCTGTCATGCTAAATCACCCACGACGGGACACAACCCCCCCACCCCAATGTCCCCATCTCTAAATCAGTCACTTCTACAAATTGCGTTGGTTATTTGCTTTTTATGAATGGGCATGTATTGAAACAGCAGGTGTTGAGTCACAGCAGGGTCTTTTAAAAGGCCTCAGGCCACTAAAGTGCCACGTAATGTAATACTGAGCCAACAAGCTCGGCCCCGATCATGTGCAAAAGGCGATGGTCTGCGAGGAAATCCATGGAAGCTGTCCATGTATTGACCAACATATGGAAGGGAGTTATGGGTAAAGAATGAGGAAAATAGTCTGTCTTCTTTGGCTGATTAGCCTGGTTTTGGGCACTGATAATCTCCCGTGGTTTTCATGCCTCCCCCACTCCTGCAGTGAGGAGCCTTTTCGTAACTCATTAGTAGTGTGGAGAAAGTGCAGCGACCCCTGCGCTCTGCTGCCACTCTGTCATGATCGTTGCTAAGCACCAACCGTGGTTTCATAAGGGTGAGGAAAAAAAAAAAGGGAAGGCCTATCGGGGCAGGGCAGTGGACATCCATGGCACAGCTGATAATCACATGGTGTCCCATAGAGATTCCATGTGTCTCAGAGAAACTAGGAAAGAGAATAACGATCCATGCAAAAACAGACACAGAGGAGTGATTCAAAGACAGACAAAATGTGGTCTAATTACTTACAAAGGGTGACTGCACAGATTGATCCCTTAGTAGTACCATCTCCCAGACATCAGCCACGTTACCCGTTGGATAATTATTGTCATTAGCCCTGAAAAGTGATAAGTGCACCGTTAACTTAGGGATACATGTCTAGTATTGTGTACAGTATCAGTTTGCCGCTAGCTGTTAACCTTCAGACTTGTGGGTCGCTGGATCAAGTGGGACCCCACAGCTATATGCCGATAGGAGGGGATCTGCAGCAAATAAATGCAGAGATTGAAACTCCGAAGCCCCGGCATGTCGACCTAGATGAGGGTCTCTGCTAAATATACAGATATGATGTGGTTTCATGCGTAGCACCTATTCTTGGGTGAGTATGATTAAATGTACACACACAACAGAAAGAAAAGGGGGTGACTTGTAGGTCAGTCACAACTAATAAAAAAACTATTCAGAATTAGAGGGAGTGTGTTCAAATCAGCTGTAGCATGTTATGCATCTATTTTTGTCCATTTCCCCCTCTTTCTCCCTCCTCCCTCCCTCCCTCCCTCCCTCCATCTCTCCCTTGTTCATCTCCAAACTCAATGATGATGAGCAAATGGCAAAGCAATCATGGTAGCCTAGCAATATGTAAAACCAGGATGAACACAGAGCAGATGGAAGAGAGGAAAGGCTTTAAGACATGCTGTATGTTTAATGACCACCCGGGTCCTTTTAACTGTCATTGGAAGCATGAGCTGAAGACATTACAATCATAGAAATGGCCTATGTTTGGCCTGCATTGTCAGAGAATTTACCATTAAGAAGTGTGCAACACCTGCTACCTTGTGTTACATGACCTTTGACCCTTCGGGAGGAGCTCTGAGCTACAGTGACATGATGTTTGGATGGTGTAATCCAAAGGCACCCAGCAGCATTGTACAAAAAACATGAGTGCCGGGTACATTTAAGATCAAGTTAAAGCCTGCATTTTTTTTTTTGGTTTGAAACTTGGAGCTGTAGACAGTAAGGGTATTGTAGTTGCATTTACTAAAAGGGATAGAGGAAGCAGTAGCTTTTTTTAAAATTAGACATAGAAATGTAATTAACTTTGCACACACTTGAATAACACAGGCAAGAGGATGCACTTCAATCACTCCATTTCTATAGAAAGGAAATCAATAGTTTTGAAGAGCAGAGCCTTTGGAGACAGAGATGTTTTTACTCTGTGCTCTTTCTGCCACAGAGTGCCTCTGTGCTGTGATGTGCTGGAGGACGGTGAATGCAACGAGCCGCCAGGAACAGCATATTCTGGAAAAGGTCACTGGATGTTTCGCCGCATAATTGAGTGATTCTTGGCGAGGGGTCCATTCCCCAACTGAGTCAGACTACCTCTGTTGCACCCCCACCCCCCACCAAATTATGGTAATCTTTGTAGTCGCAACCTTCATGACTAAAGCTGCTATTAAAAATGTGTTAAATGGAACACTGAAATATAAGAGCCAACAAAATGATTGCTGCAGCTTTCATTGCTAAACTCTCAAGGTACTTGTAAAAAACAGGTGAAGTGTATGGCATGATGTACTGGCAGTCTGAAAGGCAGGCACTGATACTAAGAATATAATAATAAAAATAATATGAATAAGGCATGTTTTTTATGATATGTGTCAGGTAAGTTTCAATGATATGTTTAAACTAATAACCTCAATGTTTCTCAGTTATACTCCTGGGATGGTGCATAAGAGTTCAACATGCCAATACACAACAATGAATAAGAGTAAGCTGTGGTTTGAGACTGTATCTGAATCATACTTTAATTGTGAGCAGAATAAAGTAAGACTCCCTGTGATTTTTCCAGCTTTTAGGCAGAAATGTAAAATTGAAGTGATTAATGGGAAATTAAGGCTAATGCTTTTTGTGGAATCAGAAAAATTAGTAAATTACTATTACTATTACTTTTAACAGTAAAAGTAATTATACCACTACTATACAATCAAAGTAGAGTATAGGCTACACAATATATTGTAAACAGCACAGTAACTTTGAACTCTATTTTTACCCCCGATAACACTTATGTCTGGTGCTTTTATTATCCATTTATACATTTGCTTTATTAACTCAAGCAATTCAACTGAAGAAAAACTTGCAGTGCCCCACCCAAGATTCAAAGCTACAGCTTTTGGGTTACAGCTCAAGTTCCCCAGCAACTTCTTAATATTTTTGTTAATAGTTAGATACAGTAGTAAAAAAGACATATGATGAAAGAAAAATTCCAGGGCTGAGTTATGGTATTTACTTTGTACTGAAACCCATGAAACATTCAAGCTCTTTGCTAAATTGTTATAAGCTGTAACATTGTAGTGTTATAACATTGTGATGCTGTAGCGTTTGATTGTAATAAGGTTTCTCATGGGCATTCTGGAGACACTGTAAACACAAGCAAACATCTGACTAAGACACAAAAACATCTTTAAACATTGAGCAGAGCTTGTTTCACAATGCCACAACAATTCTTTCATCTGATAACCAGAATAGTACATGTGCACTCCAAGCCTATGAGGATATGAGCTCTAGGTCATAACATGTAGCTATTCAATATATCTATACAAGTCATATTTAGAGAAAGAGGAAAGTAGACAAGGATTTTTAAAAAATTCTGTAACTTGCTAAAGTCTGTCATATAAGGGGTCTGAGTACCATTTGCCTTTGCACCACCCCCACCCTTGTTTCAAGTTGTGAAACTCCAAAAGGGATCCATGTCAGCTGTGCCTCACCCAGCAGCAATGTTCATCCTCATGAAGGTCTGCCTTGCTTTTCACACAGTTCTACTGGACGCACAATGTAAGAGACAGGAGCAGAGAGAACACAGGCGCGGTCCCTGGGGCAGCGTGACCGGGGACTGTTTGTTATCTTTGCTACCCAGAATGCAGCAGGAATTGCTCAAGGCCCAGCCTGGCACTGCTGGGATTCCTTCATCGATTTCCACATCGCTCAGCAGGATTTGGGAGAGGATCTAATGCAATACAGAATGCAGCACTGGAGCTGTTCAGATGTGAGCACTGACACCACATGAAACGGGCTTGCAGCATGCTAGACACACAAGTACACACACACAGACACATACATGCACACATAGACACAGGTGCACACACAAGTACATACTCTATATACAATATACATACATACACAAACACACATACACACATGCAGAGATACAAAAACAGTGCAGGAAAGCTGTCAAAGGAGTGTTTTTGCAGCAGAATGGAATTTTCTCTGTGATGGTGTTTGTACCAGACTAATACAAAACTGTTTTCTGCTAAACTCATACACCAATACTGGTATTTTCTGCCTGGGTGTATTCACAATAAATACTAAAATACAGGATATGTACTTTGCCATTCATCAGTAAACAGGTACACATGCATTTTTCTCAATATGGTCATATTGATATTATAAGGATACTTAGACAACATGATCTAAGGCAGCGTTTCCCAAACATCTCCTGGAGGACCCCTTGTCCTGCATGTTTTAGATCTCTCCCTGCTCCAACACAGCTGATTCAAATGATCAGTTTGTTATTAAGCAGCTTCAGGAGTTCATAATGAGTTGATCATTTGAATCAGCTGTGTTGGAGCAGGGAGAGGTCTAAAACTTGCAGGACAAAGAGTCCTCCAGGAGAGGTTTGGGAAACGCTGATCTAAGGTTTAGCTGCTAGCTAGCTAGCCTAGTGGGTGGTTTGTGTCAAGACTATTTAACTTAACATCTACTGTTGTTCCATTATCATAACATGGTATACTTTGCTGACAGTGCAGTTGTTCTAATACTATACCTCTCCTGCATGACTGCAGTTTTGATACTTAGTTAGCTAATACCAAGTCAGCATTCTTGATTCATAAATTCTTCAGTGTAAACAAGATTCACATGTTAAGTTACAAAGACTAATATGTCCTCTAGGCAAGGCTAACAAGCTAAATGAACTAGACTTGCTAGGTTCACTAGCTGAATTGCGTTATTCCAATTTCCCAAGCGAGCGAAAAGACATGCTGATAATGTAAAACCTCTGTAGTTAATCATCGGCATGTAATCCCTTGTACAATGTAGAACATTGCACTGAAAAGTGTACACTAAGGTTTGTCTGCTCCAAATGAAAATCACTGGAATACCAGTTAACCAGCTAGCAAGCTAGCCAGCAAGCCAGCTGTCGAGCATTATGACATTGACAGGCATAAACCAGTTAGTCACTTGATGTTTCGAATCATTGGCATGCATCAGCTAATGTTAATCCACTGAGCTCAACAACCATGGTGCTCAGTTGTCCATTGAAAATAAATTGTGTCCAATGGCTCTGATTGAAAAAGCCTGAAGATCATAATACGGTTGCTTGATTGCCCAATGTAGCATTACGGCGCACAGGAAAAGTAAAACCAATCAGTCACTTGAGGAAGATGTGTCATCTCAAACAGTCAAGACTACTATTGGTCTACTGTATATATAATTTGGAATGGAGATTTTCATTTAAAGTGATTTTCAGCCCAGGTGTAAGCTAAATCTGGGTCTGTTTTTATGTCATGAATCAAGTAATTACTCAGTATAAAGTAAAAATAAACCTACATATAACTGGTAAATTTTATGTAGAAACTAATGACTACAAGCAATTAATGATTATATATTAGTGTCATCACTGTCCTATATATACATATATTGGACAATAAAGCAGGACTCAATGTGAGAAACTACAAATTACTACTGTAAAACTGTAAAACACAAAACAAACAAAGAGGGCAATAAGTTGTTGGATATAACTTTTTTGTAATCAAATGTTTTATTTTGTGTGCA
The DNA here is from genome assembly GCA_019176425.1 of Megalops atlanticus. Taxonomy (NCBI): domain Eukaryota; kingdom Metazoa; phylum Chordata; class Actinopteri; order Elopiformes; family Megalopidae; genus Megalops; species Megalops atlanticus. The sequence continues at coordinate 20,537,935 of CM032883.1, read as the reverse complement.
ATACAAAGAAACGACTAGCAGCTTTTTTTGCAAATAAGAAGTTATTTTGCTCAGCCTAATATGTTAGTAAGTCAAAATCAGACAAACCATCTTTAAAATATTTTATACATTTTTCTTCCAAACCCCTATATTTGAGGGGGTGGGGGCTGGACAGACCTGACTCCTCCTGTTGATTTTCTTGCTCCTTAGTGAAACTGATGGCTTTACCGCAGTGAACATGACAAGGCCCAGTTGCTTGCGGTTATCCAGCTGGGTGACTCTGCAGAGGTTTTGTAATATGACTTACCCATTCCCTCCCCCAGATGAGTTAATCACAGTGACTGTGACCCCCTGACATGAGGATGGCATGGATTATAGCAGCTCACTCAGGCATCCAGTGTCAGCGGCAAAGTCCCCGTGCTGTCTGATCCGCTATCCTGGAAGACATCACTATCAGTGCCTCAAACTGTCACAGTGGTCAATAACCATTTGTCCACATAAGTGTTGTGTTCTGAGGGGTTTTGTAAATCATATACTAGGATGCTTAATGACACAGGCCTGTTGGTTAAATGCGCCTGGTCTGACAGCAGAAAAGTTGTGGGTTCAATTCCCAGCTGAGTCACACAAAATGGCATTTGGTTACCCGTGAGTCTGGCACTCAGCTATACGGAGATGGATTGAGGCCTCACAATACAAAGACTGGAGATAAACTAAGGCATTGTAAAGCATCCACAATTAAACACAGCTGGCTAATTTTGGCTTGTTGAAACTCACTTTAAAATGTTTTTTTTTCCCTCTCAATGTTTAATCAAATTTTAAAGAAACAAGAGAGGTAACAATAATAAGAATTTTCAAGGGTTGATCATCTAATGTTAAATATTAAACTTCAGTTTGTACTGGGTTTGATCTGACTGTATGTATACTAGTCAAAGTGTATTTAGAGTAACTATGATGTTGACCTAATCTAAACTGTTTCGCTCAGAGGGAAACAAGTTTTGATCACATAATTTAATACCATCAGGATGTTTTATGACAAACTCAAAATTCACTTCCTTACAAACTCTACTCCATGTTGGTGGCTCTTTAGATTCTAAAAACGCTTACAGCAGTTTTGCATGCATCTTATGCCAACAGTCGTAAGTTATGGAAGTTGTTTTACAATGATGTAGGCACAAGGTGAAACAGTGTTGCCTTCAGCTGTTGGCAGGGGCCTTTTTTCAATGGTACAGCTTTGTGTATAGTGTATGTAATACCTATACATTGAAATATTTGTTTGGTTATCTTTATATTTAGACTGGATGATTGAGGAGCTAGGCAATCACAGGATGTCAGGTGGATTGTTGGCTTTTCTGTGTCCGTGTTATATTCTGATGCAGTTCAGAAACCTACAACACTGCAGATGCTACAGTATTGTTTGTGATTGTATCCTGCATTTCTGAGCTAATGTTACATTAGGCAATCTGTTTCCATCAAAAAGTGGCATTATTGTGGAATCACCACTACCTGCAGGTATCTTGGAAGAAATTATGTGGCAACATAATTCATTGAGTGGATACTTAAGAAATATATGCAGAAATGAAGATGGATTTATCACAGACCTATGACTCTAAGAATCATTCCTACACGGGGCATTAAAGACAGAAAAGAAGAGTGGCAATGGCTTTAACCTCTGACTGCAAAGCCATTGGAAGAATAAGGGAACAGCTCAGATCTGTGTGTCAGATACATGAGCCGTAGTAGAGGTACATTGTGAGAGAGTGTATTTTATGTTTAGATACAGCAGCTAACAAAAACCTCAAACATGAACAAATTGCCATTTATTCATCAATGCAAGGGATAATTGTCTCTATTCCCACTGCATGGTTGTGCTGTCAAAAAGTTTTTTTGGGGGAAAAAAATCCATAAATGAATTGTTTAGGGGCAGGTTTAGTTAAATTACCATGTATGTGATGAATGATGACTACCTTAACAGTAATCTTCAAATATTTTTTAAATCTGTCCTTAATTTCATCCTAAATTTCTGTACAGTGCACAGAAAAAAATGTGTTTTACCCCTTTTCTTCCCAGAAATTTTGGAAAACTACTGCCTTTAATTACTTTTTGGATACGCCTCATTGGATTAGCATATCTTTCTATTCCATTTGCCAGAGTTAATTTATGTTGAAACCTTCAATATTGACTGAGATAGAGAGGTGTGAAGGCAGAGGTATGCAAACATGAAAAGGGAGATGATGAAGCATGGAGCTGAGCATCTGTGTGCAAATTCTGAATTGACAGGTTTGCTGGGCGAAGGACTGTCCAATCAGATCCAGAAGAGATGGACCGGGAGTCAGTGGAAGGCATTAATCAGAGGTGCTGCTGTAATTGAATTCCTACCTCTGCCTTTGGTGGGGGGGAGGAATTCACTCATTCAGGGGACCTGCGGCCTTGTTCCGCTGACTCCTGGATGGAGGAATGTCCTGCAGCCATGCTGCGCTCATCAAATTTACATCAAGTCGAAGTGGAAGAGGTAATTAAATCACGTGAGCTAAATGTTCCAAAAGTAGTCACGCGCTTAAGCAGCTTACAGCACAGACAAATGGCTAATTTGTGAAATAAGGGTAATACAGAAAAATGGTGCAGTACAAAGCCTTATTTCATGGGAAAATATTTCTCCAAGATTCTCATATTCAAGCATTCATTGGATTTCAGATGCATGTGCACTGTATGGTTCAATGTGAGGAAAACCTTGTTTTATTAAATTTAAGTGACTGTTATGGAATTAGAAGTCAATCACTGAGAATGCAATATACTGTGTTCAATTTGTCTGGGTATTTACATTATAGTTAGCTGACAAACTCCCACAGTTTATATGGAAGTTGCATCGAAAAAGCACATTGCGTTTCTAGAGCCGCTCGGGAAATGGAGAAATAGCAGAGACTGGAAGTCATTAAGAAAAGCAATATGCCACTGAAATTGCATCAGCATTCTTGCATGATAAATGCCTTGTGTTTGTTTTCGAAAGCAAACAACCTCTAACTGTGTCTATTCTTGGAAGATCGGTAAAAAAGGGAAAGGAAAAGCATATAGTTTCTGCTTGAATATTTCTGCGTGTGACTTTAGAAACTGAAAATTCAATTTCTCAGCAGCCTTGAGAAATAAGAGCACGAGAATGAAGGTTGGAGCTTTAGAATGTTTCTGCAAACTGTGCCGATCAGGCAGGTCAGGGTGGAATGAGGAATGCCGTTGCAGTCTGTCAAAATGAAGGAAACTAAAACAGCTGCCTGAGCACTTTGTACTGATCTGGCACCACACATACTTTCACTTTCCATGTATTTCCATTAGCAACCAGAAACACAAACCAATCAAGTGGGTGTTGGGTGGTGAATATATATGCCTGATTTTTTATTGTTATATATATTTTAAGAATAAATTTTATTATTGTTATACTTTAAACTGTTTCCCTGGGTAAAAAAGGAGGTATCAGAAGAAATTCAAGTAACATCTATCATTATGGTTTAAGTGAGACAACACTGAAGAGTAAATACACACAGCCATTGACCTCCATGAGTTGGGACATGGCTATAAAGCTTTACATTTACATTACATTATTGGCATTCAGCAGATGCTCTTATTCAGAGTGACTTACATCAATTACAGGTTTTTGCAAAGTTATCCATTTATTCAGCTGGAGATTTCACTGATTTCACAATTGTGGGTTAAGTAGCTTGTCCAAGGGTACAGCAGCAGTACCCCTGTGGGGAATCAAACCAGCAACCTTTAGGTTACAAGTCCTCCTCCATAATCACTACGCTACGCTGCTGCCCAGTTGACTAAAAGCTGAATCTACCACTTTCATCTGTAGTGTCCATTATTAAGATTTGAAAAGTACCAGTAAAGTGGCAATCCTGCCAGCAAAAGCGTAGTTAGGAGCTTGGGAAGTGGTTGGAGAGGCAACCGTACACCTAAAGTCAACAGTAGGAGGTCTCAAAAAACAAACTGGCCTCAGGGTATAAGTGTCAAAGAGCACTAGAAAATGTTGTCTGTATGATTGTCTCTGTGTTGGAGGCAAACCACAAAAAGAGACACCTTGAATCTGGCATCCTGCACTATATGTGAATGGCAGTTGAAAGCCATTTTTATCAGATTAAACAAAAAATTGTCTTTTTGGACATGCTTTTGGTTTATGTTTAGTTTTTTTAAAAAGAAGAATTTCTTGTTGATAAAAACCCATATTCACTATGATATATGGCAAGGGTTCTATTATGTTTTGGGATGGTTTTGAAGGACCTAGAGCATTTCTGCCTGGAGGATGGTCAATAATCTCCCTCAGAAATCCCAGAACCTCATAAAACACTACAGGATTTGTCTGGTCAGTGTAATCCTTGCCAGAGGAGGCAATACAAAGTATTAACTACATGGCTGTGAATAAATGTGACCCTTGTTAATTCTTGAATACAAACAATTATTACTGAACAAATAATGACTTTGTTAAGATTAAAGTTTTTAAATGCTGTTAAGCAGATTTTTACAACACATATGTCCTTTCTGTAATAGCATGTTTTTGTTCCTAAATTACTAGAGGTATGAATAAATATGGAGGGCACTATATATCCATAAGGATAATCCTTGGATCATTGAGAAGGACAGAAGATTCAGTTTTTCTTTCAAATTTAAAATTAGTTCTGCTGTTTCAGGGTCAGTGTAAAGGACTGAGAAAAAATATGTAGTGCATACTCAAACTCAAGCATCAAAAATGCAATTTGAAGTCATGGCCTGTGAAAGTCCAGAGATGTCACAGACTGAATTAACATTAGCCCACAGCAGATATAGTGTACGCAGAATATCAGCCCTTGCATATTATCTGTCTGGCCGTATTGAAAGAGACTGTACAGACTAGAAGGACACGATTTTAATGAATTCTTCAACAGAGTCAGAGTCCTGTTTTTATTTTTTTTTTCCCTTTTCCTCGATTGTTTTTCTCTTTTCTACTGTTCCTTCTAATCCTGTCCTTCAAGTGTGTTGACATCTTGGATCATCAGCCTAGTATTACTGGAAAAGCAGCTGAATTGAATTTGGAAGAATAACAGCCTGTCTTGTTAGAAGAGTAAGTACTGAACCAAATGTTTCCACTCTGCAGCTTGCTTCCACCATGCTGACTCTGTCAAAGGCGAAACTTAGGTATGTGCTTGCCTACTGATTGTTCTTCTGAAGGCCATATGCATTAATTCAGTCTTCACACCCATCACTAGCAAAAACCAGTGCACAGTGCAATAGACACGTCTGATTTCGTTCACTGGGAGATTGAAATGTGAGTTTTCAAAAAGACATAGGGAAATTATTTTGTGGTTTATTGCAGATGTAAAATTACAAAAAGATCTGCATGAATGTTTACAATCTGTATTTAATGTATTTAATCAGAATTTAGCATCATAATCATCAACACAATCACAGTCATCATCATCATCTGCAGAACACATCCCCAAATGAAGTGGCCTGCTCAGGCAGAGGGGATTTGAAGAGTCATTTCCCATGAGCCCCAGAGGTGAGGAGAGAAAAGGGGTAATAGTTTGTGGAAAGGTCTGACAGTGGTGGCCATGACCCACATGGGCTGGCACAATGACCCTGAGCGGGCAGACTGGGCTGTGATTCTCTCGTCCTCTAGACCTTCTGCTGGAGGCCTAACATCACACATCACCCCTCTCCAGAGATGACTAAACAGGACACGTCCTGCTCTCCATACTTCAACATGTGTTTTCATGTTCTGCATGGTAAAGGAAGTTCTGGTTCTGTTCATGATGGAGTAGAGCTATAGATACTTTGTGAATTCATAATGATATAGCTTTAGCTTGCTATAATGATATAGCAAACCAGCACATTTTAAACTTCAAAAACATGGAAAAGAATTTTCAGCTTGAAGCTCACAGAGCTGAATGTCTGTTATGGAGGGAACTGAAGTGAGCTGATATTTTATTTATCAGGCTCACGTCAAAGGTCTCCTCAATCAGGTCTTATTGAAGGAATTCAGAGGTCAAATCGTGTGTTGGACTGAGAAGCTCCATATAAGTGCTGTACATGCGAATGTTGCTAGATGTCGAATAATAAGCCCATTAGGGCGAGAGCACCATCTGGGGTCAAATACCAATCCCCCCCCTTTTTCACTGACACCATGCCAGATTAGAAGAAAATCTATTTACATTAGTGTATATACACTCTTACAGACAGCTACAGTGAAATGATCAAAGAGAGAATGAATATGCTTTCAGACCCTAGCCTAAACCACTTTTATTTTTCATCTACTTTCTCAACATGTGCAGACACCCTATCTGTAATGTTGTATAGGATCAAGGTAGCTATGATTATCAGCACACACACACACGCACATTGCATATTTCAAAGCATCATAGCTTCAAAAAATGTGATAAATAATCTCTACAGGCTTGCCTTTACTAATCAAAGACCTTTTATTTTGCTGCACATTTTTGGGAAAATGCCAGAGATTTCTTGTGGGACTATCATGGCTAGTATTGTCACTGTAGAGGAGCTTGACACTTGCTGATCAGCTTTAGAAAACAGCGATGACTCATTTTCTCCAGTTATTACATCATTTATACTTGACTTTTCCATTTACATACTCAGTATCATTGGATGTAATGCCGAGACCCTTTGTTTTGTGTTTGCTACAGCACAGTGCCTACTGTTCATGATAACACCAGGGAATTATTTTTATGCATCACTAATATTAACAACAATAATAACAGCTTGAGACTGCTGCATCCTGTGAAGCTTTATGCATATTACCCCAGGTTCCTCAGTCCTGCCCCAGTTCTCCAGAGCTGTGCCTGCTGTGTTGCCCTTGTGACAGTATATGCAGTACATGCTTAGTAACTCAAACACTATTTGACTAAAAAACATTCATCTCAAGTTCCCATCATATCAGCACAACCTGATAGATAGAGAGTCTGTGGTCCAGCTCTGCTCCTCTCTTTCTCTGTGCTTCTCTCTCAGAACATTCTACAAAGATGAGTAGTTATAGCATTGCAATACTAGCACTGTCCTATTACTGCACAAGGCAGTACCATGTCACTGTGGTCAATATCCAATACTACCCCCTAGCAGTCAGGGGTGTCAACAGTGACAACCAATTGAATATTTGAAACATGAGTATCTTCTCTGTATGAGAAGTAACAATATCGTAGACTTAATGAAGCTTAAAACATTCACACATATTAAATGGTGTTCAGAGTGTTACCCCAGCTGTACAGACTTTATTGTCTGTGTGATTTTTGTTCACAGGTTGTAGCAAATAAGCCAAATATGCATGTGTGTGCATGTGTGCATGCGTGCACACACACGTGCACTCTCACACACACACACACACACACACACACACACACACACACACACACACACACACACACAAAAACAGGATGAAATGTACAAAAAAGAGAGAAAGAAGTAGTATGTCTTATCTACAGTGGAGTCCATATGTAGTCATGGAGGCATTCATCATGCCTTTGGAAAACCATTATTATACTTAAATAGATTCAAAATAGATGTGCCCATGGGCTGCAAAGCATTTTAAAATTTCCTTTCCACAATTTGTCTTTCATTAAGTTAAACGTGACTATTGCAGCACTATTTCTTTTAAATATAATTTGCTCTATTAGATTAGGTCTAAAAATACAAATGGGTGGGAAGCATAATCACTATGTTGTGGTCACATGTGTTTTGCTTTGCACTTTGATATACCTGTAAAGGAATTATATATTTTTATTGTTTTACTATGATGAATAAAGCAAAAAAAGAATCATCTATAAGACTCTTGTAGGTGTGCTGCAGCTCAGGACTATGAGATAGCTTGCTCATAGCACAATAGTGCAAATCATTGATTCTGTTTACTCTGATTATGCAAATGTAGTCACATCTACCAGTGTGCGTGCAAAGGGTTGGATGCATGTGAATGTGTGTGTCTCTTTGGGAGGGGAGGACTGTGAGTAACAGGAGAAGGTGACCTTGTGCTTAAAGAAACAGCGGTGCTCTTGAAAGGGCTCCACATGTCTGCTGGTGAGTGTAAAGCAAAAGCCCATGAACAGAGAATACATTTGTTCATGCATAAAGGCATTATCCGAGTCACAGCGTCAGTAGTGTGGGGAGGACCGCAAGGGGAGAGGAAGAAGAGCAATGATCCTAATGCCCTCTGAATGGAAAAAGACTGTGTGTTCCAAATGACTGTAATTGGAATGAACTGAGCTCACTGTCATTGGTAAATGACTAACATTTGCTCTGGTAGCAATGCATGAAGGGTTCTCTGCAGAAAAGGGGAGACCAAGCGAGATGGGGAGAAAGACTTTTCTACCTTTAGATAATATTTATTGCCCTGTTAACCAGAGAAAATGTACATTTACAATACATAATGTATTTCTCTTCCCCTTTTTAATAAAAAAGAGACTGCTTGGTGTCAAACCATCTATAAACAGACACACTTTACCATTAGGTTGAAGACCCCCCTCCACATCCACTGCATAAATATACGCCTCTGCCAAATAATATATGCATGTTCAACCATGGCAACATATGGATGTACAATTTAGATTTCTGACAGATCTTTTGAAATCTTTAAAATTAATATTGGGGTTGAAAAAGGAACATCAGCCATGACTAATCCCCTACATGATTTCTGTACTAATGTGTAAAATCAGGCTAATCGACTACACAATTTAAATATAGGTTAGTGTTTCCATCTGATGGTGACTATGATTATGGGCAACCATCCTCTACTCATGGCTCCAAGTGTGCCAGAATCCTGATTATAGCTACCACCCAATGTACAGCAAGATATCTCCTGTATCCTTTATCTCAACGGGACTCTTTTACAGTAACCTCCAGCTAGCTTTTGGAGGGAAACCTTTACCCTGTCAAGTGACTGAATTCTGTTGTACTTCAGTTCACTTTTAAAAGTAAGCAGCATCTTCTCTCCATCTTGTCATTCCCCAGTTGCTGCTCTAACCATGACAACTGGAGAGGAATATTCATTATTCTCTTACATTTGATGAGATGAGGTGTGCGTGCGTGCGTGCGTGTGAGAGAGAGAGAGAGAGAGAGAGAGAGAGAGAGAGAGAGAGAGAGAGATCACCCTGCTCCTGTTTTAGCTTCGCTCCTATCAGATTTGTATTGGTACCTGGAATGAGAGAACAGAGGAGCCACACTAAGAGGTAAGCTGTGATGCTCTTCTCATTCTATACCTAGGGTCTGTTTCCTGCCAAATTGAAGGAGAAACAATACATAAATAAATAAAGATGACATTATTTCGCTGTCCCTGTATATATCTCAGTGGCACAGTAGGATTTACCATCAATGAATACAATCAGGATTGAAAAGAAGCAAGTTCTCCCCAGAAGAGATGCCTGTGGATAAACAGACACAGAGCACAAAGCCAGCAGAATTTAGACTTCCTTATCTCTGACGAATAGGAGCATTTTCTCTTTCTTCCAAAACGATCTCACACACATAAAAACAAATACACACAGACACGCAAATACACACAAACACACACACACACACACACACACACACGAGCACACACACACACAAACACAGATTTACTGATGGACTCCATTTTTTTGTTGAAAACTGGTGCACTGACTGTGATTTCACAATTTTTGCCTTTCATTTTTTCCCCTACTTTCTCTCTTTTTTTGTATGATTGTTCCTGGAACTCTGCCTCCTGGCAACGGTGAGCCTGGCACAGAGAGAAGGGCTTTGATAGTGTGGTTCACTGTCAGATATGTACACTGCATCACTGCTAGGGGCTGACACAGTCAAAAAAAAATCACTGCGCTAAAGACCGACAGCAGCCTTTCAGCTCTCAAAATAAAGGACTGGAACACCTTGGGCAAGAATATTTTATCCCCTGTTATCCAACTCCACGATTAAACAGCAGTAACATGAAAACACTTCAAACCTGTCAAATCATGTTTCCCAGTTTCCTATAAACCTTTTTTTTTCCTCCACTCAACAATATACTGTTTCTATAATATTTGTTCATTAAATAATCATGAACACATGACCTTAAATAACAACAACAAATAGCTATTTGTAGCTATTTACATTGGGCTTAATATAAGTATTATGTTCCCTCATTGCCAAGGAATGTGTGAATGAACCACAACTCAGAGAGATATCCAGTGCGCAGGTCTCAGAATTGAATTCGAGAAAGAGCCTAAGCGCGTAGCCTGAGTGGAGCTGTGGGCCCAGGGGACCATCTGAGCCGGGGGTGGAACCTTGGTCACTAAGGCCCAAAGCTCGTTACCACACTTCCCAAAGACCCGCGTCCCCAGAAGAGCCACTGATGGGGCATTAAGTACATTCCCTGCATGAGTCTTGAGGCCGTGTGTGTCGCCACAGGAGCTACGGGTAGGCAATTTGAGGCCCCCCCCAAGACCGGAACCATAGCACAGCCACAGCCATTCATGCATTTATCAGTGCTAAATGCTTGTAAAGTATGAGTGAGTCTGTCTAAGTACCAAGATGGAATGCTGTGTTATAATAAGAAATATATATAATATATCGAAATGGTCAAATATTAAAAACATATATCTGTGGGACCTTTACTGGATGTAAATTTATGTTGATATAAAACACTGAAGATGAAATTAGATATTTTCTACTACAGGAAAATAACGAGCTAAGGTGGGCTGAACAGCCTGGTTGCATAAAATGATTATCATGTCTTAGGTCATTGCGCTCATACAGAAATATTGCTTGAGGAATGCCAGTAACATCTGAGAGAATCTTTCTGTTATTGACATGTTTAAATGACCCCTGACCCTAATGGGAGGAGGATCTGGGCTCCCTGCATCAATAAAAGGAACCCTACTATCACCTGCACCAACAAGGCGAGAGCCTAGAGTCCCTGCACCAATGTGAGTAGAGGATAGAATACAGTACAAAAGTGATAGCATTGAGAGGTGCCTTTACAGGTTACGTCTTTGCTGGTACCAAGCATAAATGCCATGCTGCCAGCCTGTGCATCTATGAGATCAGTCACAACATGATGGGCAGGTGTGACATTTACTTTCCTTTTTTTTTTTCAAGGAACACATCTGTCTCCCTCTCTTCCTCCCTCTCTCTCACTCTCTTCCCCTCTGATATATGATTCTTCTGTTAGACAATGCCTTGCGCACCATTTAATTAGATGTACATTGCATACATCGCATATCAGACCAGTGAAGTGTGCATTTTATGTGTGGCTGCATTGTCTCAGCCATTGGATGTTTAGTTTGGCCAGCTCCTAAAACCATTCAGCCTGTGAGTGGGCTCCTCCTCTATTCTTTCAATACCAGGTGGTACCAACTTATGAGTGTCACCCATCTGATGACTGTGGTACGCATCAAATCAGTGGATTGGGCTGGGACAGACTGAGCAGCTGCTGTAATGGACGCTTCACTCCTCTCCAAGGTCAAATGTCACCTCATGCACCACTGGCACATTTCATGAATACGTCTGTATTTTGGCATCAAAGCACAGGAGCATAATTAGGCTTAGGAGGCTGTTCTGTGTTCTGTATTTAAACATGCCCACCAAAATGAATGATGGAATAAATATGAGAAACATCTGAGAAACTATAAATTAATGAGTACAAAAAAATCTGCTCTTTCTGAAGAATTGCACTATACTGGTGACAGATGACTCATTTGCTGTCTGAAGTTTTGCAGCACCATAGCCCTCATCTGATTGACACAGAGTCCTTTCATAGGAATTTTTAAAATTTCAGTAAATTTAGTGATTAGGCACCTGAAATCAGTAAACTAAAATTCTTCTGCTTTCACATATTTTTGGAAATAGACTGTTGATTCATATTGATGAAAAACACTTATGCAAACAGATACAATACATGGGGTAGTTAATTTTCCAACCATAACAGAACTAAATACAAGATGTCTCTATACCAAGGTTATAATAGTTTTACATTTTCAAATTCGTTTTTATTTTTATAATATGTTTGTATTCAGGCTGAATTTCCGTTTAGTTTTAGTTAGTTTCACCAGTGGTTTCATTAGTTTCAGTTTAGTTTTTATTTCATGGACTCATTTCTATTTCGTTTTAGTTTATTATAGTTTCAGTTTTAGTTTTAGTAATTTTAGTTAAGGACCAAAAATTGTCTAGGATTAGTGCACCGTGAAAAATAATCTGCTTTTCATTGAAGATATTTACAAAGACTAAACCTAACATATGTCATACATTTGTTTCAGACTACACAGAATTTTGGGAGTGTGACCAGTGACGGCTCCTGCCAAATCTCTCAGGGAGGGGGCAATTGTTGCGATGATGGCTAAGGTGACCCTTTCAATCGGTAAATTAACAGCTAGCTAACTCAACATTGTCACATTGTATTGTGCAAGTCAGCTAGCTAACTTGACATTGCCACATTGCATTGAGCAGGGGTATCAGAACAAAACGTCAGCTACTTCGCAACCTGCTAGCCACGTTTTCCGCTTATTCCAGCTCCGCGAAAATCCCCGGTTATACGATCCCCCCCCCTCTTGTAGATACTTGCTTGATGTTTAAATTTGGTTTGAGCAGTCCTAATTCTTTAGTTCCCAATTCATCCTGATTACTACGACGACTGAACGGTATGTCTCTTAATGACACGATCGAGCTGCTCCGAGTTGACATAACAGCCATACTGACCTTGAATGTGACAAGACCGCTGGCTGCCCCGGCGATCCCAACACCAGATTATGTATGACGAAAGCACGTTAGTGCAAGCCCACCCGGAACCCATACAGATTGCATTGCAGCGCCTGCAGTTCGAAAAAAATTGCCTTAACATGGGAGTCTATCAGAGCGATCTGGGCAATTATCAACCAGTCTGAAATCGCCCGAAAGGGGCGGTACTCCACGGAACACGACTTGACGCTGATTGGACTATGATATTCAGAGGCAGGACAAACTGTCTAGAACAGTCACAGCCAGTGTAGCACTGTGGTAGAAAAATTCCCTCCCTTTCCTCCTTTGGGGATGGGTCGCCCGATCGCTCTAAGGAACAAACCGCCCCTGAGTGTGACACCCGCCGCCTTGAATGGATACGATGTCCACTGTCTTAAAACGATAACGACAATTATTTTTTTGTCTTTTCTTATTTTATTTTCATTAGTTTTTAGCAACCATTATTAGTTTCGTTTAGTTTTAGTTTTACATTTTCTTCGGGTAAATTATTTTATTTCAGTTTACGAAAATGTCTCAAAACCATTAGTTTCATCTTAGTTTTAGTATACGATAATAACCCTGCTCTATACCTCCCCATTTCCCTCCACTGACAGGAAGGAAATATCAACAGATCTCCCTGATAGGACAGGTGTCAAAACTGTGTAATAATATAATGGCTATGTGTATCATTGCAAAATGCTTCAACATTATAGAAGTATCCCAACTCAAATTAGCAATGAGCTGGTGACATAAAGGAGTCATGTGAGAAATGTACTAATTGTTGACAATATTTGTAATGGCCAATGGCTTTTTTCCTTAGGAGACCCTTGTATCCAGGGAGCCTTACAATGCTTTCTTTTTTTCACGTAACCCGTGATGCAGTTGGATATTTACTGACACCAGTGTGGTCAAGTATCACTCTAGAGGGCATAACAGCAGAGTCACTCCTAGGATTCAACCTCTGGCTTCATAAATGCTACAGCACTCTGCCACCCACACTGTGATAAACTCATAAGCACTTTAATTGTGAGTAAAAAATTTAAGCATAAATGCAACACTCATCATCTGATTAGCAGTGAAAAAGAATGCGTGGGTGGCTGTAGTGTAGTGACAGAAGCTTCTTTTACAGTATAATTCATGATGCCTCAGGGTTTCAGAAATGGGTAAACCCCTCACTGTGAAATCCAAGGTCAGAAAAACAGGGAACTATGGGATTTTCTAAATCCGGCCATGGAATGGTCTTGCTAGTTCTGACACTGCGATCAACACACAATGACATGAGCATGATTCAAGTCTTGTGTGGTAAAATATATGCATATATATCCATATTCAACAGTTCAAAATGTTGCAGTTATGCTGAAATCAACAAGGCTGGTTATTACCAGGTCATTATTGCATCAGTTTTACAGGAAATAGTCAATGGCCTTACAGCAGTCTGATTGTTACCAAATTACAGCCCTTGTTTTTTTTCCACCAGCACTTCCAACTTAATGCTTTTGTTGCTAAATCTGGCTTTACAGACCATGTCTGTGCATTTTTTTTTCTAGAAATGCCTAGTGACAAATCTAAAGCATTTCATTCACTGGTCTGTGTTGCTTTCATAACTAAACATGACTGCATGCTCTGTGCATCTCTGTTCCTCCACAGCCAGGCCCTGGCCCCACTCTAACTAATTAGATAGAGGATTGGCAAGGGCAAAGATGAATCATGGTTCATCTGATGATGTCAGAACACATCCTTCATGACGTAATATCTATACTAGGCTCCCTCTGGGGAGTTCCAGAGAAGAAAAGTTGGAAGCAGTGACCTCAACGGTATGGGAGATTTAGCTACCCTCCAATAAGATGCAACAGGAGTATAGAGGTCTCAAGATCAGCAGTGGTGTCTGTGCAGGAGTAGAGGGTGATATTAAGATTTGTGGTTGTGGAGTGGGGGGCTCAGTTGGTACATGAAGGTATTAATTATTAATGGTGCGAGGAGCTGAGCTGTAAAGACAACATACCAGAATCACAATGTATCTTGGAGGAGTGATTTGATTTGGGATGAATACAACTAGCCTTTATAACTATTGCTGTGGCATTCACTATGAAAGTGTGGGGTGCTAGCTTTGCACCTTATCTTCTAAAAATTATTAAGGAAGTCAAAAAAAGGTTGTGCTAATGATGTTTTTCCTTAGAAACCTGCATGTGCTGAAACTAGTGAGAATGTGGTAATCAGGTCTTTTTGTGAGGCAAGGATGCCGTGACTGTGAGAAAATGTTATTCTTCTCGTGTTCTAAAGGTCTGATTAAGTATGGCACTGTTCTGATATCTGGACAGACCTGTTACCCCTGTGAGAACAATGAGTTGAGCCACCTCATACAGCGATCTATAATACTCCTGCTGGCATTCCTATGATACTCCTGGGTTGTTCTAATGATTTGATTGTATAAGCATACAGGACCATCCTCAACACGACACAATAAACAAAGCATAATATCCAGTGCTCAGGTAAGTCACCAGTCTTTAAAGTAACCACATGATGGATACGTCACCTGTTTACACAATATCTTGATTTTTCAGTTAAAAAAAAATATATATATTAAAAAAATAAAAATAAAAAAGTTGCACTTTCTTTTATTTTCTCTCAAAAATGAGGACAAAGCACTTTGACCTGAGATTTATTCTGGGTGTGAGTAATAACATTTTGATGTTCTTATGTCAACACTGTGACCCTTAAACACTACCAATGTAGCAATACAACAGTGTTGGTAAAGTAACATACAAATGGCCACATATTTAACTGTGTGTGTGATTGTGTGCCAGTGAAAACTGCAACAAAGGGATCCACAGGATGAAAATCAGGGCTGTGGTAATCTCATTTTGAGTGATGCAGACAGCTCCATCTTTCTCTATACCACCTTGCCAGGCAAGGAGAGACATGAACACTTTGAGCCTATATAGTGTCGGGTCAAATTCTTCTCAATTCCATCTGAATACACAAAAATCCCATATTTCGGCATTACTTATTTAACCATTCTGCTCTGGATGGAAATTAAAACATCAGGAATAGAGTATACACATTTCTTGGCTGAGCTCCGCTTCTGAAAATAAGGAATTCGTTTGCAGTAACAGTTACTCCTGATCCGGTTTCTGTGCAAGCGCATGGTCCACCCCTGCATGACTGCTGCATTATGAATGGTTCCCTTTGGTGTTGCTTTTACACTAATTGCTTGCACAAGTAGCCAGGATGGGTCGATCTGAGTGCTGTAATCCATTAAAAATCCTCCTTTAGTATATTCACAGAAGCTAACTTAGAAAATGACGCTAATCCTTTTAAGTAATAAATCTATTGTTTACATGGCTTGTGGCTATTAGATCATTTCTTTAAGTATATCTGATTAACCCAACCTTTTTGTTGTATGTGACATATCTTTTTTTCCCCCACTTTCTTTCTTTTGGCCCATCTCATTTTACAGATCTTTCTTTTTCTCCCTTCTTCTCTTCCTTTCTTTTTCTCTTTCTTCTGTTCCCCCCGCTTCTAATACATGGTAATATTGCCTTCAGACAGCTGATCCTGAGCCCTTTGAGATGAGTTCTTCAAAGCTGCAGCTTAATCTATTCTTTATTAGGTTCCTTAAAGTAATTATTCCTCCAGGGCTACGCTGCAGCACTAAAAAGGAAATGAGTACAAAGCTGGCATGAGTTCCATGCGCTGTGCTACTCCTCACTCCCAATGCTTCTCTCATTCTTTGCGCTTTCTCTGCCTTTCTCCCTCTATCTGGGGACCCTTAACGTAGGGAGGGGGATAATGCCCTGCCCTGACCTGCCCCTGTCCTGTCAGCCCCCATCCTTCAGAAGCTCTGTGTCCACTCTTCATCTTGGGGGTGTTAAGGTCCAGAGAGATGGAGTACAAATTCAATAATTTTCAGGGAAAAAGTATAGCAAAGTTGATAAAGTGATGACATGAAGAAAAGAAACATCTTGATGATGATTTTATCTACTCTAAGTGATGATTAAGAATACAGAATAATCTGTCAGAAATACAGGTTAGTTATTTAAATTCTTCATTCTTGAATGTCAGTTCCAGCTCTACTCAAATGATTGTAGTGAGCAATAATCTATATACAGCAGTGGTCTGGATGCCCTGAGAACTTTGGCAGGAAACTGTCTACTAGAATGGAATGAAGTGTTTCCTCATGCATCCTAGACTGCTGCTCATTACTCATTTCATTCCTCTTTACCTGATATTTTGATCTCAATAACTTCCCACACCCTGATTGACTTTTTACCCATATGGATGTTCAGTAGAAGGACAAAGGTGTCCGTATGTGACTTTCCTGACATAGTGCTCCCAAACAAGTAAATAAATGATTAAATAAGTAAATATCTATGTCTATGTCTATACATGTGTATATATTTATGTGTAGGCCTATATATATATGTGTATATATTTTTTCTTAGCTTGAGCACAGGCAGCTGAGCATGGCCGACAGTTAGTCTTTTAATTTCCCAGTGTCTGTATGTCAATGACTTGTCCAAAGGTTGCTAGTACAAAATCCTCTATCCTCAGTAGCTTCAAAACAGATGTCACTAAGTGAGCCGTCACAGGGGTTTTCAAAATGGGCTGAGAAACAGCTGGCAAAACAGCCAGAAAGATATTTGGAGTAATACTAAAGTAAAAAATATGATACTTTAGGGGCCTCAGGAAAACTAGTCTTGTGTGAATACTTCAGTGGCATCTCCTTTTTCTTACCTTGATTATCAATGCAAGCCTGACAGGCGCAAGAGAAAAGCATCTCTCTCTCCCCCTTTCTTTCTCTCTGTCTCCACGCTGTGTTCATATTGACTGCTAATGGACAGCAATCAGTGCAGGCGACACTCTCCTGATGAGGAGTGGGGCAGGTTGCCAGGTGATGAGGAAGTAGGTTGTTTATGTTCACACACAACGAATCAGATCGACTCTAATTGCAGGAGGCATGTGCTACCGCGTTCCCCTATTAACTGCCTGCATTCAGAAAAATGACGATACCAGCCACGTTGTAATGAGACAGGCAGAGAGGGCGGGCACATAGTCATCACTAAATTGGACTTCTTGACATCCATTTCATTTATTTAAAAATGCATTTTTTTGACCAAACTGCTTGTCTCGAAACTCTAGTGATAGTTGGTTGACATTGATGGTACAGACTCATCAATGACCGGAGAATTCCCAGAAGGGAAAAGAGTTAGAGATTTTGCACAACAGTTTGCCTGAGATGTTCAGAGATTCGTTCTCCTGAAACCACACACAACCATCCCACGGAAGTTTTTCCCACCCTTTTAGTAAGTGTTAATGCTGTGATGATTAAAATGCTTTTGTAATGCATATTACGTTTGTTCGCTTCAGTATGTTATTTAGAAAATAGCCTCAACCAATGTCTATGAAGATGCAACCTTTTACAATGGATGAAATTACAGAACATACCTTTGCTTGGGGGTACAGAAGTTCATCGCTTTAACATACAATATAACAAGCAAACGTTATATTAAGGATCTGAACCCCCAGACCAATGCTCCACACAGCAACCCCCAACACATAAAGTCTGAAATGTGAAATCTGCACATTGGGGGATAGGCATTTTTTGCATGAAGAAATATTTCAGTCACAGGCAACTGGGTATCATATCCCCAGGCTTTCACCTCACAAGGACAGATGACCTGAAATTTTTTCCATCACTTTCTCGTTGAGGAAATAAAGCTAATTACGATATTTCGTGTCACAATTCTAAGTGAATCTTCAGTGGTGTGCTATAATTACAGCTTGCCACCGGGCCAGGAGCCTATAATTAGCACCCGACAGGGATTATAGTGGTCAAAGTCACTCCAGGAACACACAAGAGAGGGAAAGAGGGGGTGGGGGGAGGCCACAGGATATCAGGACACTGCCAATCCAGCAGGACTGAGGGGGTGCTAATAGAGCTTCAATGACAAAATCATAGCATGGGTACTCTTTCTGCTGAACATTACAGCAGCAGCCAGAATGAAAAGTCACAAATATTACACTTTTTTTCTTTTTTCTAAAAACAGAAAGGTGAAAGACAAAAGGAAATATCATATTGCTCAGAAAAAAACATCTCTGTGAAAAAATACCACAACGTTCCAACATCCAGAAACAGGCCAAGGGCGGAAGTACAGCTGAAGTATCCTGTGCACAGTTCCCTGGGAAGGATGTAGGATGCAATCTGCTGTTTATTATGGGATGTCTGCAATATTGATATCTCTCTTTGACTTTGTTAGGTCTGCAGTGTCCTGAAGGCAAACTTGTGAGTGCGTGTATGGGTATGGGTATGTATGTAAGTATGTATGTGTGTGTGTGTGTGTGTGTGTGTGTGTGTGTGTGTGTGTGTGTGTGTGTGTGTGTGTGTGTGTGTGTGCATGTGTGTGTGTGTGCATATGAGTGCTTACAGGCATGCGTGTGAATGTGTGTGAAAGTTTTTTCTAATCTCAGAAATACCCCTCATGACAATTATGTTTCCTTTTTCCTCGTTATCCTCCTCAGGCCTGCCCCCTGGTGCTTCACACACAATCAGTCTGAAACCCCACAGCCCTTATACATATAATGAGATTCTAAAAACTTCACTATCTAAATGAAGGCATGCGCGACCCAGGCCTGGGCTGTCCTACAACTAATGTGAGATCATTTGTGAAGGAATAGAAAAAAAAGATTAACCGCCACACAGTTCATTAACAAAAATAACCACTAACAAGGAATAAGAAATTTGTCTAACATTGATAAAAGCCGGGTGAATTAACAAGACACTTAAAAATGATTTTAACACTCTAAAACAAATCCAGTGACTCAGAAATATCCATAATGAGTAAAAAAATGACACATGATATAAAGATGCTTGCTAGTTTTCTTAATTGAGCTCTTCAGATAAAATCTAAATCTAAGTTCCCTTTTACAGAATTGTGTGGCCTGAAAGAATGCCTAACACATCACATTTCAGCCTAAATGTGTTTGTGATTCTACTTTCTGCTCTCATAATGGTTCCTTGATGCACACCACTGGTGGGTTATAAAGAAGAGCCAACAGTAGTTGTAGTCCTGTTTAGAGTGAGTATTAGGATGGTTATTAATTCATTTTGGCTGGTTAAAAGAAGTATTTGTGTGTGTTTTACATCTGCATTGCAGCATCAGTGCTCTGTACACAGATAAAGATGCCTACAAATGTTTGTCACAGTCCTCTGAGGAAGAAACAAAAATTTCAACTAAAAAAAATGTTGGTGTGAAGTAGTATTTGAAGACATTTTGGTTGACATTCCTTGAAATTCCATTGTATCTGAGACTTTTATCAAAGTCTGAAAACCACTTGTGGCTTTGAAAAGCCCTCAAATAAGCTATGATAGTGACAGTTCTGACATGGGAAAACAGGTTTTTGGGAAAAAAAGGACCTGAAAGACCACAAAGACTTAAATATTTCAAGGAGCTTGATGCTGTCCTTGGAAACGAGTCCACCAGCTGACCAGAAGTACTCTGAATTTTCAGTAAGCATGAATGTGGAGCACAGGCATCATTAACCAATGCGCTGTGTTACAAAGGACAGTTGTAACAAGACTTGTTTGTAAATATGCTTGTTCAGCCAGCTGCAGTGTGTTTGTGAGCGTAACATCAGACAGATGGGTTCCTTCTGATTTGAAGTACCAGACTAAAATATTTTTTTTTTTCATTAGTACCCTACATAGACCCATATTGTTTGAAGACTGGAATATTGACTGTGCTGGAGCTGCTTAAAAGCATTTTCCTCGTGAGCGACTTCTAAGATAAACCATCTCTGACAGTGCTGCTTTGTGAATCATCATTTTTGTGCCCATATGGGGAGAAAGAGGTGCTGAAGAATCTCTCCTGTTGAGAATAAAAATCAGTCTCATAAAAGCGGAGTCCACACTTACTCTCAGACTTCCCCCATGATATGATCCCTCAGTTCTCTCTCAGTTTTATCTTGCTCTTAACAAATGTCATAGAATCCCAACAGCACTGGGGAGCACTGTGCATCCAAAGTAAAGCGATCCTATCTGAGATGCCATGTTGAAAAGATGCATACACATGACTTGGCTATCCAACTGGAGCCGAATTAGCCTGTGGTCTCAGTCAAGAGCTCCATTTTTATTTTAATAACAAATCTGATTTGTTCCACATGACCATCAGGCTCTTCCACACCTCTGCTTGTTTCTTCTAATAACCACACCCATTTGTGCCACCCTGTTTCCATGCTAGATTCACACACTCAATTTAATTTTCATCTCTGAAACACCTTATTGAAAGTTACATCAAAATGTAAGCACTTCCAGAGTGACACAATGTCAGATTGAGGTCAAGCCCAATAACAAATATTGTTCCTGCAGGCAGGAAATGGAAGTATAGTTTTTGTGACAACTTAATTGTTTGCTTTCAGGTCACAGATATCTTTCAAAATGACAAGCAGACAAAGTACTTTTCACTTTTTCTATATGAAAAGGGTAAATGTTTCATTACTATGTTTCTGTCGTTACTTTTGCTGGGGAAATATTCGTATTGCGGTATTATTCCCCCTGTGGGAGAGAGAATCATTAAAGCTGGGTTAGTAAGATGTAAAAACAGTTCGTAGAAAATCGGATACATTTTGTCTCAAAGGAATGTCTTGTATTCTGACGCCATAACAAGAGAAATAACACAAAATGCTACTGTTAGTGATATGAGTCACTTGCTGGCTGTTTTAGGCCTTTTGCTGATTTTAATGTATTCAATATATTACACTGAATTCATGTTTACAGTGTTTTTTTTATGTGTTAACCATGCTTGTTAATCAACAAGATAATGATCTAATTTATCTTTCAGCAATGTTTCAAACAGACGACTGAATAACTTTTTTCTTTGGCACAAATTATGTATTACAAATTATGCATTTCATAATGAAGAGCCATAAGTTACAGCAAAAATCACATTTTCAATCAAAAGTTTAATGGAATTATAAAATTAGTAATGGTTGGCCTCTCATTCATCTAGCCAAGAATTCTGAGTGTCAAAAAATAGTGCTCAAGGAGATGTAAACTCAAAAACTGACCTGCATATTTCAGCAGTTACTTTTGAGCATCTTAGAAGGAAAAGGATAGGACAGGACAGGATATTGCCCAGTGTACTGGATTTGAAGTCAACCGCTCACCCTTGAAATCTCATACATGAGACAAGAGCATCTAAAAAGGTAATTATTAAATTAGTACCTTAGCTGTAAAAGCTTACAGTTTCTTCTTTATAGATCTACCACCTAAGGTAGATGAACACATGAAGTCTGCCCACCATACAATTTTGTTGGCTAAATGCAGATCATGTTGATTAAAAAGGGAAAAAAAATCTGAAAGGGTAATACTTATTATTCATATCAGATCTCTAATTTCAGAAGTACAAACTCATGCTAGAATTATTCTGGGGTGTTTGTTCCCTTTATTGCCTTGTTACCTTTTTGTTGTTTAGATTTACCACATTCAGATGACCATTATTCAGTTATCCTTGTTAGTGGGACAAAGGGCAGGATGTATAGATACTGTACATATCTGCTTAATTCATGATGTTGACTGTCCTACAGCTCAAAAGTTCAATTAAACAGCAGGCAAGAACAGAACACATTGCTGCCTTTGTTAGAAGGCTTTCAGAGGAGTACATTGGCACGCTGACAGAAATCTCAGAAATTACAGGGGAGGCATGTTCCAGGTGAGAGTATAAAAAAGGAACACACATCGTGTAGGATCAGTGAATTTAGACATTATAATTATGACTCACAGAACAATGTGGCGCATCGCCAAGCCAGAACCAACCTGAGCTTTTCACCGCAGGATCGGTGAGGAGAGTAAATGTAAACAAACAACTGAATTACTCATGCGTTTTTGCTTATTTATTTATATATTTATATTTATTCTTGAGAGGGAGAATGGAAATCACCTGGGATACTGAGGAAGGAAAAAAAAAACATTTACAATGAATTTGAACTGGGGGGAGAAACAGATTGGACAGGCTGTGTTCTGCTGAGTCAATGCCTGAGTTTGCCGTACTGCATACCCACAATGGTCAGTTTCAATGGACAAATCATTTTGAGAAGCCATCATCACCTGGTTTTACCTGGTCAGTCAATAAGTGCATAAAGAGCCGTCAGCTCGGAACTGCAAGAGCCTCCTTTACTGTAGATTCCTCATCCCTTTATAATTCTGATTTGAGTCGCTCTGTACAGAACCATTCTCTGGGATGATAAGAATGGAGAAAGAGGTCACTTGGTGGCGTCAGGGAGATGAAGAGGAGAGAGAGAAAGCAAGAGAGAGGAGAAGAGAATTAATCAGTATCTCAGGGCTACGATGTGCCGGGTTTCTCAGCGAAGAGTCATATCTCCCCCTTCTCTGTAAGCGTGTCATCACGTATTCTCTTTGTGAAGACAGACACCAGAGAAGAAGTCTGGAGACTACTCCACTCCTGTCAGCTGAGAGAGGAGCTGACTGAAAAAAAGGCACAATGTGGTTGACTCATTCGTTGACAAGTGCCTCCCGCGAGATCTGCTTGGAGAGACATGGGAGAGGTGGGAGAAGGCAGTGCAGGGGTTGCCTGAGGACAGCAGTCAGAGCCAATATAGGATCCACTCAGGTATCTCTCTGCTGTACGGTTCTCAACCACATCATCCAAGACATCAAGCAAAGCCTATAGAAATGGTACCCCCACCACATTGACACACATGGATAAACTAGAAGGAAAGTCAGCAATGTCTCACTTATTATTAACAAAGATAGGAAGCAAAGAAAGGAAACCACTGAGAAAATGGCAACGGGTTATTCCATGGTTTAGGTTTTGATGCTTAGAAATACATGTACATGTGTTAACCATGGAATTGTACATGATGTGTTTTTTTCCTACATAAAAGCCTGCTGTGTGAAATCAGTAAGATCTTTTCCAGAGGCATGCTTGTGTTGATTCATTTCAATGAAATGCCAACTGTACAGTTTCCAAAGTGAGTCATTGTCAAAATGAGTCACGGTCATGCTAGTGTAACATGAGCAAATAAGTCACATTAACAGGAGATTAGAATGAAGAGCCAGCTAAAAGTGATTTTGTGAAGAACACATTTCATCTCAAGAACACAGCACAGATTAACAACACTCACTGAATGAATTTTATTTTTTGAAGAAATACAGATCACCATTCACATAATCACCATGTTAGTAGTATTTACTTAAAAAAATGATTCAAGTATCAAATTGCATGAATGTGTCAAATTACCTTACCATAGTGACAAAGTGTTTCCTGGCATGACTAAATCTCATGAACAAAGTAATTTGTCCTACATATACCGTATATACGTGTGTATGTATGTATGCATTGTCGCTTAAATATTATGTACCTTTTATTAATAAAAAAGTAACTAAATAAATAAATATATGAAAAACAAACAGTCAACTATAAAGGAAGGCTTTAGAGGGGTCAAGCTTCTCAGTTTCTTTTACAGAATCATTTAAAAGTCATGGAAAACTAATTGCTTTAAAACAACTAAACACCCAGTGCCTCTAAGAATGGATATAGAGAAAGAAAATCACCTCAGTGGGAGCTAGGTCAAGAGTTTCTAATGCAGCCAGGTCAATACATACATCAGTAACCAAGGGGTGGAAGAAGTCCTGCTGCTCAGTTCAGAAATTAGACACCATAAAAAAGGTAACAAAGGTGAACATCAGCATGAGTCCAGCAGAAATGAAAGCAGTTCAGAAATAAGAGTCTGAATGAAACCACACACTGGGCAAGGGGGTGTAGGTCAATGAGGATATAAAAAGGGAAAGAAAACAATTACCATATAGAAACAGGATACTTTGTTATAATTCCAAATTCATGTCCCCTGAATTGAATGAGACTTCTCACCAGAAATCTACAGCATAATGTAAGTTAACCCTGTGCACCCTGCTCTATTTTTGGACATTTTTGACTTCCCAGTTGTAATTACCCAAGATCAAATTACCCAAGATCTGTAGTAGCTATCCACACAAGCCGTATATTATTTTGTTCAGAATTAATTTGTCTAATGGCCACCAGGAGCCCAAACCATGATATAGAGAATTCTATTGCCCTTGTATATGAGGTAAAATAATTCTTGCTTGTTGGGGAAAAAAAGTGTTCACTTGAGTGCTCCTTCAAAAGCGAATGTGTCACCTCAGGTATCTCCACAAAGACTGGCAGCATAGATTTTCTAGATTGCATACATATAAAAACCATGTCAGTGTGACATTCCATTGCTTTGTAATGTGAAAAATATGAGTTGAGTGTCAAGTGAGAATATGCTCAGAAATTTGAAAGTTACAAGTGTTTTCTTTTTTTTAATATCCTGCAAATAGTAAATAACTATTTTCTTAAATACTGATATAAAATAAATGCAAAACAACTATAGGTCACAGGCATGAATAACTATTTCCATATATAATGATGTAAGCAATCATATGTATATTAAGTGAATGCAACTGAATAGATGTAATAATAAATAAGTACATATTTCAGTTATATGACCAATATACTGCTTTCAATAGTCATCAAAAAAGCATGGTTAGCTGAGCTGAGAAAGACATGCATCTGAATACACTGTAGCTATAAAAAGGTGGAGATTGCATCTTCATTATACACATTCCTGCGGTTTCCTAACATCTGTTTGAAAACTGTATAAGACCAACATTGCTGGTGTGAAAAAGAAAATATTTCTACATCCTGAAATGACTGAGCTTTTGCAAAAATAACTTCAGTACTTTAACCCAGGCACATGTTTATATAATTCTGTGTGCAATCATAAAGCAGAACTTTTGCTTTGAGCTGCTTTATAAAGTGGTGATGCTCATGAAAGTGTTATGTATGTTACAGTGAGACCAATATATCACTAATGGCTCAATTTCCTTTTTGTCATGTGCTGTCACACCATGGTGTACTATTTGCCCATCATCAACAACAGCAACAACTTCACTCCTCAAATTTCCTAGCCCTGTTATATCCCCCAATAACCTTTTTGCCATTCACATTCACCCCTCCCCTCTTGTGTCTATGTATGTGCAGCATGCTGTGTCATATAAATTATCACAACTGTTGGGGCTAAGGTTGGCAACCCTTGTTCTGGAGTTGCACAACCTTGTAGAATTTCTGCTTCCCTCTGAATAGTAAAATATCACGCACGTTGAGCACGTACTCACTTATATTTGTTTGCAGTAACTTAATCCTGCTATTGAAGAGGTTGTGTAATTTCTGGCTTCAATTGCAAAAACAAATAGGTCTGAATACCTCGACAGAGAATCTTACAAGTGACTTCTCTGCTTACGTACATAGTATTATATCTCCAACAGCTCACACTGCTTCACTGCATGCTTTTTGAGAGAAATGATGTCAAATGCGGCTCACAAATAGGCCGCAGAGTATCAACTTCATGATAAGTGTGTGGCGTAACTGTGCTAGGAGGACATCTGTTTCAGAATGCCCACATCAAAGTGGCGGTTTATTCAATGTCATTAAAAAAATTGAGTGTTTTGACTCCAATCAAAAACACTGCATTGTAAGTCTCTCCAGCCTCTCTATTAAAGTGGCTCCTTGCCTGCAAGTCAATAGCCCACTCCAAAGTTGTGGATGGATGTACTCGATACAGCTGGATTCTCATCATTTACGGTCATTTTGAAACACAAGTACAGCTTTTAACTAATTAATATCTGTGGGTAGAAATATGAGACAGGGTGGTGATCCAATGCAAATAAAGATGAGTCTGATTTTAATAGTTTCATTGGTACATGTGCCCAATTACTATAAACCTTTCTCAATTTAAGGATTGAATGAAGATGTGTGTTGCCTGTGTGATTAGCAATGGGGAGAAATGTGTTTAATAATTCAGATATTGTATATTGTTAGGTAAATATACATAAAGTACCAAAACTCATATGGCTGAATTATTTAATGTTTAATAAGGCATAAACAAATCAGATTGTAAATTGAGCTGGAAATGTGGGAACACCATGGACCAAAGAGATGCATAGCAGCTACTGGGCAGAGTTTCAAGTTTTATCTCGAAACTATCTGAATCTCCTGGCCAACTTTGTAATCTGAGAAGCTAGAGGTCTGCATTACCTTCGGTCCAAGGTTGAAATGTACAGGCCTTGTGGTTATGTCCTTTGTATCTGTCATACAGTATGTCTCAGGCAGCTGAGGACTGCCAGGAGAGGGCGCTGTCAGTGGAAGGGTGCCCCTGCCCTGCCTTCCTCACCAGTGGGTTTATCTCCCAGATTCAGACTCATTCAGGCTGACCTGGTGAAGGAGCACAGGCTCAGGACACACCAGCCAGGTTAGCACTGCACACAGAGGTGAGAGGGACAGGGAGACTATTTAATGGAGAGAGAGGGCAAATGTTAGAAAGAGACAGAGAGAACAATAGAGAAGGGTGAAGAATAGAGAAGAAGGGGGAGACAGAAAGGATGGTAAGACTGGAACAAAGAAGTTTATCTAGATGTTTGGTCTATTTTCCTCTTCTTTTGCTTGATTGTTTGTTGAGAAATGGTTGTGTGTGTGTGTGTGTGTGTGTGTGTGTGTGTGTGTGTGTGTGTGTGTGTGTGCGTGTGTGTGTGCATGTGTGCGTGTGTGTGTCATACACAAAATGCATTTACATCTTTGGCGATGGTTCTGTCCCTGATGCTAAAACGATCTGGCAGGCTCAGCATCAGAAATGTATGCAAAGCCCCCTCGCTTCTCCATCCTCACTTAACATCAGTTAACCCTCTACATTTTATTTCAGCCATGTGTTTCACATGGCTGCCATGGTACAGAACCGCATGACAATATCAGCTCTGCTGAGAAAGACGGAGTGACCGGTCAGGCCTCACATGGATGGAATCAGCACGGTCAAGAGGAAAACAGCGACCAGGCTGACCGTGCAGTGATGGAAGCAGTCTCAGCCAGTACCACAGTCTGTGTTTATTACTTCCACAACCCCAGATGAACTTACCCCTCTTCTCACTTATTCTTTTCCTTTACAAATGAACAGAAGATGCGGGTTTCATAAATCACAGCTCTACACATTGTATGTCAAGATACTGTGATATACTCTGGACTCTAAGCTTCCCCCAGGCTGCACCCCCAATTCAATTAGACACTAAGACTAATTGTAGCGGTAGCAATCCATTGCCACAACAATTAATTGTTAGATCTTATGTCGATTTATCACCATTTTTCATTTGTCTTATACTGCAAATGCTTTCTCAGTATTTATTACAAGTTTGAGGTAAAAAAAAACATCCTGAATTAAAATCATTACAAAGCTCTACATGTAATGTTCATGATTGAAAAGCCAGAAAAACCTCTGTTCTAGGAGCACTTGTCATGCTATGGGTATGTGATCAGGATTCAGACTTTCTCGCCCTATTTCAGTTTCTGTGATTGTTTTTAATATAAACCAGTATTTTTTAAAGGTGCTTAATGTCCATGAAATGTTCTTGAATATTTGGTGTCACCGCAAATGTCATTTGTTGAACTGTTCATAAATAGCATATATGTGTTTTAACTGTGAGATTTTTTTAAATGTACCTTATATTTTTCCAATAAGATGGCATATGAGTAGGTGTACATACAGACTCAGACATATTTAGATCAGAATGTTTTATTTTGATGGATTATAGCAAAAATGGTGTTTTTTGCCAGATGTTTTACATGGCAGCTAGCCTAGTACTTTAAAATGTATTTAGAATCTGGTGAATAACTTTATTAACTGTAAGAGTTGCACAACTTAATTGAAGTTTAAGGCCTACATGGCATCTACTAGGCCTACATGGCATCAAATGTAGCCTATAGGCTACCAGGTAACATTTTATTTTCTCCTTTTTTCATTGTGACAAAGTCCTCTGCTGCTGACTTGAAATCAAACGTGTCCAATGTGTCTTTGCAGCTTGCAATGCGCATAAGCCGCGTCACTCTCTCCTCCTCCAGATGTCTTAATTCGATTCTGCAGAGAGAGGCCGCTCTCTACTGGCCTAGTAGCAAGTGTCGCAAAATAAAAGGGCACACCCTTTTGGGGAAAAAAGTACTGTGGGCTGTTAATAGGCTGTTTCGCTGTCAAAACACAAATGTCCTGTTTAGGGATAGCCTTCGTTATAGCTACATTTTGCATGAGCATTATTACCGGACATTTTGACCAGCATGTTTTTAATTTATCAGTTTTTTCTAATATTACCGGATAACGATATATATATATATATATATATATATATATATATATATATATGAATTACATCCCTACCTTAATCCCTAGTATGTGAGCAAATTGAGGCCTGAAAATAATCTCAATATTTTAATTTTAAAAATTTGAATATATGCATGCATATATCTATATATTAATTAATACAAATATGTTGTTATTTATTTGGGCAAATGCAAAATCACTCATGTTGTAGACACTAAGAAAGTAAATGCTGCATCAAGTTCATATAAATGTAAAATACAAGATTACAAAAATACAGGATATACAAGACCAGTAGCCCTAGTCCAAAGTAAATTTTCTCATAGATGAAGTGGACACCTTTGTTTCCTCAGTAGCTACAGCTTATATCATGGCATAGTGATTCCAGAAATGGCATAACAATTCAAATCATATCTAATCTCTGGTATATGGCAATTCATTTGTGGATAATTCATCCTTATCAGTGCTCAACAATGGACGGAAGAGATAGTGCTCATCTGTAAAATTGCTGGGATTCCTAAAGAACTTCATTGATATGAGACATTGTTAACCTGCTATGATTTTGATATTTTGCTTTTGTTATAAATTATGATCATTGTATTTGCATCACTCTATAATTTGCTTTTATCTTTGTCATCATGTGGTTTCCTCTTTGTGCGGTCCACAATGAGAGAATGTCTAAATCTTTCCAATGTGATTCGCTCTCTCGGCCAATGGAGGTGCTTTCTCGGTCTTCCTCAGTCTGCGGTCTCTGCTGTCAGCTCTGGACTGTCGACAGAGAGGCAACATATAATTAGGACTACATGCACTCCCCAGAAAGAGGGCAGGAGGTGTCCGTGCCAATTACAGAATTACAGTGCTTCACTGTGGGGCTTCACCCTGTTCCCCTGCCCCCTTTGCTACTTCCTCCACTGCATGGGCCCCAGGCCCAGGCCTCCATTCTCATACCCCCCTCCCATGTCCCCAAACACAGGGTTAGCCCCCCCACCGGGGCATTCCCACTTCAAAGGCCCTGTCGTTCAGAATCTCAGCGATTCGAAAAGAAGATGAAAAGGCTGGATAGCGACGCAACATGCTGTACAGCGGAGAAGTCCCAGTGACCTCTGTTTTATTTCACTTCAGAGGAAAAGGAGATGGAGAATGTCATTTCTGCAGGATATCACTGCTGTGTGATACCTATTTGGATGCTCCAGGGAGTGACCGAGCAGTTCGGTTCAGGACGCGGTCACATTGCCTTCTTGCAGCACAGCGAAAGAGTGACTGTTGATATTAGGCGCAAATGTTCAATAAGACAGTGAGACTTCTGTGTTTTCTGTGACATGCTACACATTTGCCTCCCACCTTGCTCTTGAGGTGCAGCTGAGGAGTGTATGTCATGATACTCCATCATTAAGAATCAGTTTCTCAGCTGATGTGAGTTGCAATACAATACTACTTGCCCCCAGGCTTTGACTGGCAGCGTCTCCCATCTTTGCATGATGTTGAATATTTAAACAGTGCTCATGGTGTCCCATTGCCATCCTCCCTGTCTTGAGGAGTAATTACATGACAGGCTTGTGCTTCAAGGCTCACATTCTTAATCCCCCTACCTCACTCCACATTCCTGTTTCTTACTTCCTGTCCTGAGAGAGGAAGAAGCACAATGAGCGTCTGCAGCCCAGAGGCATCATGGGAAATAGACTTGGGGAAAGAGGAAGGCAGATCAGAAAGGCAAGCCTTTCTCCTGCTTGAGCGCTGATAGCACACTTGACGGTAACGAGTGAAGATTACAAAGGCCCGTCTATTGTCTCGCAGAGAACGCACTGCGGCAACATTGTTCCCTAGTGTCCATGTGTGCATGTGTCAGAGAGAGAGAGAGAGATTGAGAAGGAAGGGTGGAGACATTGAAAAAGAGGGAGGATGTGACAGAGGTAGGACTAAGATAAACATTTAGGCTTTCTGGGCTACGTGTATTATTACTATTATGAGCCTTACCTGTCTGAGAAGGACACAAAAGAAAGGGGTTCTTTTTTGTTGACTAATTGAGGAAGGTTGTGTATTTACATAACTATAATAATACAATACTACACTTTGTAGAGTTATGCATTTTATTATCTTTGTTTAGTGTTTATGCATTTCAGATTTAGAGAGTGGAAGAGAGGGTTCCTGTGTGGCTCAGTCAGCAAGGTAGGGGTGGGTAAGTGTACCAGTCTGCTAGTCTGTCTCACTGCTCTCAGGCACCATGCAATTTGTCAG
The DNA here is from genome assembly GCA_019176425.1 of Megalops atlanticus. Taxonomy (NCBI): domain Eukaryota; kingdom Metazoa; phylum Chordata; class Actinopteri; order Elopiformes; family Megalopidae; genus Megalops; species Megalops atlanticus. The sequence continues at coordinate 20,506,822 of CM032883.1, read as the reverse complement.
GCACCTGCACGTCGCTTGGATGATGTCAGTGGACTAGTGCTTGTCTTCTAGAGTGTGCTCACCTCTCTGCGGTGCACTGTGTGACTTGTAGTGTGAAAAATACCATTAGTTGTGTGCAAGTGTATTGGATGATTGCATTTGTCTAACTTCAGTATTTCTGCATGAATGCAGAGATTGTTGAGGGGAGATGAGCCTAATGTATGAATGGCGATTCCAAAATAAAGGTTACATAAAGGGGAAAAAAGCATGACAAAGAAATTGAATAAAAAAGAAAAGGAAAGAGGGTGTGGCACAGAGGCATAGGAAATAAGATGATGTGACCAAAATTGTTTCCTTTTTTGCTCCTGTACTAAACATGAGATGTTCATTGCATTCAATTTTTGTGGAGCACCTTTCGAGCACATCTTAATATTTCGGCAAACGTGGTTGAATCCTTTCCCCCCATTACTTAGTCAGGCTTTAGTAGTGGAACCACTTTGATACCCCGACCCACCCTACCCAGACACCCCCAACCCTGACACTACCGCTCCCTGCCACTCCCAAGTTTCAACCTGCCCATGATGACCAGATGGCATGCCACCTGCTCGTGTCCACTAACAAAAGGCGCAATTACCCAGCCTGTCACTTGCACTCTGCCTACTCCTTACAACCACGGTGTCTCACAGGTCTTCCTCTCTCTCTCTGTGTATGACATCACTGGGATCAGGTTTCATTGACCTGATGTGCTGATTACAGGCAGGAGACTGCGAACACTGATTATGATATCATATTCCACAGCAACGCTCCTAGTGGATCCTGTAATTTAGAGACACTCGTGGGTTTCCTCACTTAGCAATAATTATGTTATACTGGAAAGTGTGAGATGTACTTTGTCCGTTTTTTTAAAGCCTGAGTCTCATTATGACCATTACATTCCAAAATATTTCGGCATGACATGGACAATGGGTTGGACAGAATATAACCTCCTCTTTCATAAGATCCTGCCAACAATAGACCATTCACACACAACAGGAAATTTAATGCAACTGATGTCCTGCCCTAAGTTTGCTGTCAAACACTTCAAAGAAACTGAAACAAGATATGAAATGGATGAACAAAATTATAACAAACAAAAACAAAATTTAGTTCTGTTCTGTTTTTTTTTTTTTTTTTTTTTTAATTTAGCTATTTTCAACGTAGTTATTTTTGTACTGTAATTGTTTTAAAATTTTTGCATACTTTTGTCCACCTGCTTATTATTCTCTCCATATTCTGTACTAAATATATACTACATGGAGATTTAAACTATTTTAATGTGAAAGAAAATATAGTGGTATGCAGTACTGTATATGCCAAAAGGAGGCTTGAAAAGAGACTGATTGGAAAATGGATGAAAAAAACAATGTATAGTTCAGTATAGGATAATTCCACTCATTATACTGTCTTTGTCATTCTCACCAGACATAATCACCACTTGACAAGGATCTCTTTTCACAAATAACTAAAGATCTGACTAGCAATAATGAAAAATAACAATGAAATGACACCTATTTTTTTACTATTGCCTTAGCAACAGATAGTAAAAGGGAAACACAATAGAGAAGGCTCTGGGGGTGTAACCTTTTTTAACCCCTCAGTAGCAGATTATAGAGTGGGAAGGAAACCCAGCACTCTTGGTATCTTCAGTTATGTCGCACTGAATGTCCTCTCACTTCCACATAAATGAATAGAAAAAGTTAAATCACTAATAAACGTTTCTTTTTCTTTTTTTTGCTAGAAACCCTTCAATGATGCAAAGACCTGTCAAGGTTTTTTCCACATTAAGCTCTTTATTGGAAGAAAATTTTAGGCTCTAATTGTGTGCAGAATTTTGACACAAGTGAAAGTACCCTCCAGCAATTTCTCCTTGCCTCTCTCTCTTGAATTTTCTCTCTCTCTCTTTCTCACTCCCTCCATTGTCTCTCACTCCTTCTATACTCAGTGCTTCTAAATGTATGGTAATTTGATTTTTATATTATTTATGCCCGCCCCTCTTCTTTTAACAACACATAGCTCTTTTCACAGAGAAAGTAGCCCCAGATGAATAGCTGTCGACATTTCTCTGTTTATCATTTTATGATGTGTCAAGCTCCTTTAGAATCCGCTCGAACACCTGTGGCACTTCTGCTTATAAAATCAGCCACTTTCAGGTTTTTGCATAACGGTTTATCGTGACAGTGAATCTGATGGAAACCATTGTTTTGTGAAGCATAAAAGTGTTTTTTTTTTTCCTGGCTTGCTTTGGCATTTACTGTTAAAGACTGGGACTTTGAAAAAACACCCCATTCCTGATTTGCATGTCACTGAGGTAAGACATCAATGAAGAAAACAATTTTCCATTTTATCAAATATGTTAGACCTCTCACAACAGAAACAGTCAGTCAGGATGACATGTAAAAGGATATGGTGAATATCTGCTTTGTATATGTTAGTAACTTTTTGTGTGCTGAAAGTGTGTTTGTCGAGTTAAGTAAACAGTGGTCATATTGTTCATTGTTCTTGATAATATATAATGGATCTTTTCATCAAACATTTTGACAGAATTGATCCTCACTGTGTCATGGCTCTTCCATTGTTCTTCATATAAGACTTTAGGCATCCTTTTATTCCCCTTCTCTCCAGTGTCCTTCTGTGCCATCTTAATAGGGGGAACGTAACCATCATAACATTTATATTCAACTTATATTACATTTGCATACTCTATTTCATTGGATATATTACCAAGATCAGTGTTCTTCCTGCCATGATGGTCTTTCATCCATCTGTGAAAATATATGGCGATGTGTTTATATAAATGTCTCATTATTTTTTAGATCAGAAAACAGAAAAGCAGGCTCCTAATCTCATTCTGATGACAGCGCAGCTGGGGACAGGCTTCTGAGTATGGGCCAAAGACTCTCTCTCCTGACGGTCATAACAGTTGGCCGTTGTATGCAGTCGGCAATCGCTAACAGCTGTCTCTCTAATTTTAGCACTGGGATAAACAGCACGGATAAGTAGACACACACACACAAAGGCCACAGTAAGTTTGCCCTCACATGGAGTCAAAACAACTTTCATTCTGGAACACTCTTGGTTGTGAACAGTTTAGAATATTGTGAGGTCTGACACATGATAGTTGAACAAAGATAGAGAAACCATTTGAAGAATTATACAGAAATTGTTGACAGGTTATATACAATTGAGCTGGAAATAGAAGGGGCTCTGTGTCCTATTAAGTCTGGTGTAACACTGAAGCAGCAGATACAGCAATAGAGCACGACTGTAGCCCCATTCTTTGTCATCACTATTCCAATAAATGGAAAAATGTCATCTCTTGTATCCAGGGCCCATGGGTGGTCATCCCTGGCTCTGTTTGTCCTCCTAAGGACACTGTACAGGTAAAGTCAAAAACAGGCTGCTCAGTGCCCTCTCCAGTGGAAGGCTCTCATGACTTCATAATTGTTAACTGCAAATACCTGCTCATGTGTCATCCAGTACCTTAATACTTAACAGTTGTCAGTGTCTGTACAATCCTTTGTATTTATTATATCTACAGTAACATGGCCATTTTATGCGTCATGTGACACTGTTGGTGGGGCTGGATATGACATTTGTTTCTGCATAACATGTGTCGTGTGTAATGATGACCCAATGTATAATGAATGCTTAATACAGCTGTTATGCAATGCTTATGTAGGCTTTATTCATGCTTCATGTGGTTATGGTTAATGTACAATGTGACCCAACTCTGTTGTCTTTAAGGACCACTTTCAGACATTGTGATTTTACTTTTAAATACTTGTATTTTGCTTTTTTTTTTTAACTTGATGCCTATCTACTGTAATACTGGCTGTTTTGTATCTATGTTATTGGTGCGCTTATTACCCCTGTGACATGTATTAAAGATATCACGATATAGTAGCCTAGAGCGGTAATCTAGACTACAGTGTCAAGTAAACACATGAATTACTACTGCTACAACTACTACTGCTGCTAATACTTGTACTACAACTACCACAACCACAACCACTACTACTACTACTACTGCTACTACCACCACCACCACTACTACTACTACTGCTGCTACTACCACCACCACCACTACTACTACTACTAATAATAATAATAATAATAATAATGACATGGATTAAGACCTTGCAACACAAGGGGCTGGCTTTCACTGTTGACTTAAGACTGTATCCTTACACCCTACTGCCTTGCTAATCCCTTTCTCCATTATCTGCTTTTTCATGTGTTCATACAATATTTTCTGTTATTTGTAGAGGGCATTAGCTCTTTCAACCAAAAACTGTACCATAGAAGTATTTAACTTAAATAAGCAGTTTGACTTAATTTTCCTCATCAACAATAATCTGCTCTGAGAATTGAGTAAGGTTAACATTTTATGCATCCTTTTATTTGTTTCACTAAAGAATGTGCTGGGTGTTAAATGAGTGCTCATTTACTTTGCATAAGATTTAACACAGATTTGGTCTTACACAGACAATGCAGAGTGGGCTATTTTTTGTGGTAAATGCTGGGCACTATTTAAGCATTTAACATAGTTATCAATTGTACATTGGCAATGTCAAAAATGTATGTATATTCTGACAGGACATTGGGGGTTTGCGTTTGCATTTGATAGCTGTTGTTAAATGCTGCATGCAAGAAACCTCTCAATTCCTCTTGCATGTAGCCAACGACAATTTTTCATACTGTAAGTCTGGAACAAGGAGCTGTGTTTGGGTTTGCATTTGATAACTATTGTTAAATGCTGCATGCAAGAAACCTCTCAATTCCTCTTGCATGTAGCCAATGACTATTTTTCATACTGTAAATCTGGAAAGGTGCATCTACTTGAAAGTCAAGTAACCTGCAACTCATCATAGCAGTGAGACAAAGAGACTCTGCTAACATATCTATCCCTACCCTGGTAGAATGAAGTCAGTTTGTTCTGTCACCGTGGGCTTCCAGTCATTGTTACTGATGACAAAGCTGAACCACCATTCCAATATTTTTAATATATTTGTCTGTCTGTTCTTTATGTCTGTCAATGCCTGACATGTCAGAAGTGTAGGATTGGAAGGAACTGGACTTATGGCCAGTGAAGATTGTAGGTTCATATCTCATGTGAAATGCCCCTGATCGACCCTTGAATAAGTTCAGAAACATATACGCCTTTATGAATACATAACACATGTTGTGTAAGTCAACCCGAAGGAGGACATCGATAAAGCAACTCAATAAAGGGTCATTCAGCCAGGAACTGCCCCCTTCCTTGAAGGAAGCAGAAGATGTTTACCAAAATCACAGCCCCCCACTACTGTGCAGTGGCCCATCTTCAAAGATGAGTCTTTTAAGAGTGACATAGGAAGACCGTTTCCAGTCAAACTCCAAGCCCTGCAGCTATGTATTGATTGAAATATTCACATAAAACATTTTGCTCCTCTGGCTTCTTCGGAAAATGATAAATGTGCCTCACCCTCATCCTTAGCTGATATAGTGCGGGTATTTCTTATAAAGCTGAGTTCAAAATTGAAAGTATGCCCAATCCATTAACCTCTACATTTCCATATTTTTCACATCTTGTGCATTTTGCATCCAATCCAAATAAATGCATTGGTTATTTTCATTAAACTGAAGTTTTAACATTCATAAGGCATACCAAAATGTATTCATTTTATTTTATTGCAATCTTGAATCCCACTTTGTTAAATGGTTCTCTGATTACATGAGAAATCACAGAACTCTCTGTCTTATCAGGGTGTGGTGTCAGTGTAAAATTGCAGTGCTGTGTTTGTTAACAATATCAGCGATATCTTCCTCTTGTGTTCATGATTTCCATGTTGATGTTCATTTTCACCTCGCAATCAGCTCAAAATCCTTTTTGTATTTTCCCATAATGCACAATATTTGAGAAAAATTACAGAGGTACCATCAGGCTCCGTACTTACCACTTTGCTTAATCATCATTGAAAAGATGGTGCAATTACATTAGTTAATCATGTAATCTCAATTATTGCTCTTCAGTATGCATAATGTAATTTGTTGGAAGCTCTGTCGGACTAACTCATTTGTACATCCTTCAATAACAAGCACATCCACTCTAGAGCTACAGGCTGTCACTTCAGAACCATGGAGGGAGACAGAGAGGACGAGAGAAGCTGACACATTGAAGAGGGAGAGGCAGAGCGATAGGAGAAGCACCGCACGGAAGGAAAAAAAAATAGGAGAATACACTTGGTAAGAATCCAGGCAATGCCAGGTGGCTCACATTCATATCTAGGTACCTGATCTATGTAATGGTTACAGTTCCATACCAAAGTGATGGTAAGAATCTCAGATAGGATATTGCAATTGTACTATTATGGACAAATAACAAATGACCTCACCGACTCCCTAGTATATCTTAAACACTGTTGTCCTGGCTAAGGGGGATACCTCAGATATGGTGAATAGCCATGTGGTTTCTTAGGGTCACAAAGTGGACTCATAGAGGCCACATAGTGGCCAAAAACATAATTGTCAAAATGTATACCTTTTGTTTGTCTTTTTAACTTTTTTACCATTTACATTTGCATGAACAGTACTGTAATGCATTTCCTTTTGGGCCATTAATAAATGATCTCTGCAAGCTCATCTGTACAACCTCCTGAAAAAGAGAAAAAAAAACTCGAAAATCTGTCTGATAATGCTATCACGGCAACATGGCTCCCACTGGTCTGTTTCACTGTGGCTCGCGGACTGTGAGTCACTAAATAATGGAAATCAATGGCTTCTAGGCATTCAGCTTTCAATAATAATAAAAAAAAAACATTAATTGAGAGAGTTAAGAATTTACATTACAAATTGATATGAGTTAATTTAAAAATTACATATGTATCATCAGAATAAAGCTGAGACAAATGTTTGCACTTGTCATTTCAAAATTCATTCTGCATGAATTTTCATGGATTTAAGCATACTGTAAGTATTTTCATTACCATATTGAAAATACTCTGTACAAATGTCATAGGCATATTATTATTACTACAGATTAATTATTTGTCTTATGTTGCAAACACATACAGAGCAAAAAATTATACCTGTATGTAACATTAGCAGGGCTATGAGGCCCTGTGTATGCAAATGATGACCAGAGAGGAGTGAATAAAAATGGCATTTTAAATGAAAGTGTTACCTCTTTATTCAAATGTGATTTTTTTAATGAATGACATTGGCATGAATGTTAAGGCCTATTTATATAAAAAGTTAATCAAGATTGACTAATTCAAACCTGAGATAGTTATACATTTAGTTATACATTTGAGTGGTCCTGACTGAGAGTTGAAAACAATCTTAGTGAATTTGGCACAATCTCAAGTTTGAAGTCTAGAATGAAAACTTATCTTGATGGTAGGTCTTGCAATTGGATGCTGAGAAGGAGGGTGCCCCATGACTATAGATAATTTCTGATTCTGTGAACCGTCTTTGGTGTTGCCACATTTCCAGTTGTACTATCCTTTGGTTTTATCTGGTTCTTGCTCCAAATGGGGTGGAACAGTCTCTCTCTCTCTCTCTCTCTCTCTCTCTCTACACCTGCTGATTTACCAGCCACAACAAACAAGAAGCATGGACTAGTGCTGCACTGTCTGCTGTCAGATAGAGGGGTCCACACTCATAGCCTGCCTGAGGCCACCATGCCATCCACTGTCAATGTCATCATTGTCTATGGAACTTTTACGATGAACTGATGCCTTTTATGCGTTATCCCAATGTTATCTTTTCCATTATTTTCCAGGGGTCTCTCAAGGAATACTTTCCATTCCATTCCATTTTTCTCTCAATTGCTCTAGGTTTTTTTTAAATTATTATTCCCTCTGGAAAATCCACTGTGCTGCATGCGCATCTTGATTTTGAATGATTGATAGTATGGTAGAACAAAGGAGAAATAGAAGATCAGATGCCAGTGTTATTGCCACATGACCTACTGGAGCCAACAATGTGGCCAAAATGAAAAAAAAAAAAACAAACACCCATTTACCCAATGAGAGTTCATACTTGCTCTAAAGAGCCAACTGCGTGGAAAGGACAGTCCTAATTTACATTGACGTGTGCAGTGACTGGATGATAGCGGCTCATATTACTGATGGAAAGCTCAGAGGTGTAGTTTGTTTGACATCAGTGATCAGTGTACTTTGGGTTTTGCAGTATGTTGCCAGAGCATTCTGTTCTAAGATGTCCATAGTGTGTGATATTAACTGAAGTGCTCACTGTAGTGCAGCAGATGCAAGCTGACTAATAACAAAGTTTTTACTTCTAGCTTGTATGTGCAATGCTCCCAAAATAAAATGCTGTTGTCTCTCTCTCTCAAACACAGATGGTACAGCTACATGAGGCAGCATAATCTGATAGCATAAGCCAGTGCTAACCACTATGATAAAGAAAGAGTAAGCAATTAGACTATTTTGTATATATATATATATATATATATATATATATATATATATATATATATATATATATATAATGAGGGGCCAAACAGGAAATATATAAATATAAAGCTGAATATATAAATTCAATTCCTGAATATATAAATGTAACTCTGAATATATAAATTCAATTCCCGAATATATAAATATAACTATGAATATATAAATGTAACTCTGAACATACAAATGTAACTCTGAATATATAAATATAATTCCTGAATATATAAATGTAACACCTGAAAATATAAAAGTAACTCTGAATATATAAAAGTTAGTTTATACTCAGGCATATCACAAGACACTCGTTTTTCTTTTTTGAATAATTTCTTTTTTTTCCTTCATAGGCTACTGAGTGAGCAAAACAAGTTTAACATTAGCATCAGTAAAATTTTACAGTACAATCAAAGATAATCAAACAAAAACATTAAATAATTTAAATTTGAATTAGGCAATAATTTGGACTTCATTAAGGGGTCCTCATTTTCTTGGTATTAGGACCTTTTCACTGCTTAAATGAACTGCACCCAGGGTATTGCGCAAGTACACACAGCATCTCAATCTCTGATACGTGCCTTCTCTGTCCTTGCGATCTTGCAAGACCGTTCTCGTCAAGGACGCTTAGCAAGAACGTTCTTCTCAAGAACACAAGTACGTTCTTAGTCTTCTTGGTATTGATAAACAGCCGTGGACTGATAAACAGCCCCTGTGAAATTCGGCTCCCCTACTTGAAAGGTCCTAATACCAAGAAAATGAGGACCCCTTAATGAAGTCCAAATTACTGCCTTGTTCAAATTTAAATTATTTAATGTTTTTGTTTGATTACCTTTGATTGTACTGTAAAATTTTACTGATGCTAATGTTAAACTTGTTTTGCTCACTCAGTAGCCTATGAAGGAAAAAAAAGAAATTATTCAAAAAAGAAAAACGAGTGTCTTGTGATATGCCTGAGTATAAACTAACTTTTATATATTCAGAGTTACTTTTATATTTTCAGGTGTTACATTTATATATTCAGAGTTACTTTTATATATTCAGTTACTTTTATATATTCAGGAGTTACATTTATATATTCAGAGTTACATTTATATATACAGAATTATATTTATATATTCAGAGTTATATTTATATATTCGGGAATTGAATATATATATTCACCTTTATATTTATAAATTTCCTGTTTGGCCCCTCATAATATATATATATATATATATATATATATGACTGTCAAACTTGATTTTGTATTTATAATTTTACATTGTATAATCTCCTTATAATGCTGATATAATCAAACAAAATATGTGACATCAACAAAGCAGCCAGTCTGACTTGCACTGCTTAATGTTCTCCCCATCAAAGGCATAGGATATTTTATACAGTCTCTCTGTTGAGCCTACAAACAGCTGATGCAGTGACTAGAAATGAGCGGTGGCTTTTGCTGTGCCTGTGTGTAGGCTGGTGCTATCCATGGTTCTGCAGCACTCCTGTGAGCAGGGCTAGAGCTATTTACTGGTTCCATCCATGGTCCTGCAGCACTTGTGTACTGGGGCTCCTGGGGTGATCAATAGACAGTGGGTGAAGTGCTCTATACAGGTGCCCTACCTGCTTATATGCCTATCTTCCACGCCATTACAGCATGACTGTTTTTGAATGCCTTTCTTCTAAACCAAAAGTACATGAGTTTGGATCATTTCAAATGTGTTGTTACAGTGATTGGGAAGTAGCAGTCACAGAATTAGGGCAGTCACAGAACTGGCAAGGGAGAAACCAGCTACAGGCCGGAGAAACCTATCTGAAGAACTGTGGATGTAATCAGGGAAGGAGAGGATGACATTTCGCACATTTATGATATTGCAAGTCAACAGATAAGGAAAGTGTGTGCTTTGTGTTTTGTGCAACCATCCCCCTTGAAATGTTCCTTCACTCAAGTTATTTGAGACTGTCAATCATATAAAGGGGGTCTTGGCATCATCTTATGGAAGAGAATCCTGGAGAGAGAAACAGACTGATTCAATGTAAGGGGAGTATTACTGGGGATGAAGATTTAACTTTTATCTTTGTTGGGAATATGACTTTCAATCAGGGTCAGCTTCTAGAGGGACTAGCCTTTGTGTGTGTGTGTGTGTGTGTGTGTGTGTGTGTGTGTGTGTGTGAACACTGAGTAGGGGAGTGGTCAGGGCAAAGGAAAATTCGGGTCAGACTGGTCTGACTTATTTTACTGATGCTGGTGGACAGTGGAAACATCCATCAGCAAGATCAGTGTGCAAAGTTCTTCAAAATCTGTCCTTCATAGCAGAGTGTCCCAGGCTGCAGTGTTCATACATCAGGTACTCGCACAGTAAATACACCTTCAGGTACCCACTGCAAATACACACACACACAGGAGATATACAAACATCAGATACACTTACAATAGACACACAGCAGATGCAAGCACAGCAAACGTGTGTGTGTGTGTGAGCTTGTGTGTGTGTGTGTGTGATGATATGTGTGGGCAGAACCTTGTCTTACAGTATAGTGCATGGTGACAGGGTTATACACTTTCCTTAAAGAGGCCTCAAATTGGCTGCACAGGAACTGCGCTGGGTGGTGTGGAGCTGGGGGAAAATCAAACAATAGTTTGCCTGCAAAATGTGCTCATAGGTCACTAGGGCTATGCTATTTAATAACCTTTCATGATAATTGGTGATCTGCACTGTTGGGAAGTGCTGAGGAAGAACAAAGTGTTATGTAGGAGGGAGTTGTTGGGAGAAAACTGCAAACACTGTTCTGGTTCTCCAGACTGGCTCAGGTGAGTACCCACAATGCACTGTGAGGAACATCTACAATAAAATGAATTGCATGTGTAAAATATAGGTTGTTTTTCAGTCAAAAGGTTTTGTTGTTTGTGAGTGTGCATGTGTGCATGTTGGTGTGTGTGTGTGTGTGTGTGTGTGTGTGTGTGAAAACAGGTGCATGAATGGCTGTTATCTCTATGGTATTGGCTTGTTCTTCTGTACCACTGAAGAGTGCCCTATGGGAAATAAAGTTAACTAATGAGGTCATCAGTACACTAAATGAGGCCCCAGAGTGCTTTCCACTAGAATATACCTGCTCTCTGCTGTGGCATCCACACCCCCCATGCCTCAAGACTGGCTGCAGCCTTCCTTACAATTGGCCTCTTACCACTGCCAGAGGTTGTTATACTTGAATTGTGCCTACACATACACACATACACACAACCACATGCAACACGTAAAATAGGAAAATAATTTGTTATCAAAGGCCAATGAAAATTTTTTCATTTCTTCTTGCCCATTTATACACCACACCCATTTACATTAAATCTGTGACTTATTGAAAACTGTTACTGTAAATGTTAATTTGAATGTCCGCAATAAAGACCAGTATCAGATCCGTGTGAATTCCCCCTCTGATGTCATCTCCATCAGTGGCTCAGCAGTGTCGATGTGTGGTCGCACATTAATCATGGCCCCGGGGTTTGTTTGCTGTAGTCCTAAGTGCTGTAATCGAAAAACCAATTTCATTAAACCTTTTTTAATTGTTTACATTTTTCACTGTCTCCTATTGCCTTCACAGCGGGTCTGTGCAGGAGTAACGACTCCACAGTGCAACAGTCTTCAATGTTTTTCCTGGCGTTCCAGAGCACAGCCAGTTCTGAATGCGAGCTTTGCGCCTGCAGAGCAACAGTGGTCCAGAAAAGCCGCCCTTCCCTCGTCTCGTAAGCCGTGAATGCTCCTTCCACACATTCGTCACTGTGATACCAGCCATGTGCGGAGGCAGCAACGATAGAATGTATCATGTTATTTGTCCGTGTGGTCTGCAACTCTCATCACCCCTGCGGGCAGCTTTCGGACCCCAGATGACCCTCCCAAGACAGCACCAGCTACATGAGTAACATTTTCATTTTAGGATATTAGTTTCAAGCTATCCTATGTGTATTATAGTAAATCATATCTGATGTCAGTTCTGAAATGTGTTATGTAAATCATAAAGTATCAAATCTAATTCTTTTTTGTAATAAGTATCAAAATATAAATTGCTTCTTTCATGTATGGTAAATGTAAGATACATTTTTTTTAAATCTTCAGCCATTTGTAATGGACATCACTTTTTCACAAGAGCATGTACAACATAAAAAATAAACTGTAAATATAAATAAACTTTAGAAATTTAGTTCAATCCAGCATGATCTGGGTTTTGGAGTTTTCATGACATGTCTCAACTTCAAATGTCACCAAGGTGCGAAAAACTCCCATTTAAATGATAGTAGTTTCCTTCAGGAGGATATCACTTTGACAGTACATTACACTTGTTCAGCAGATGTTCTTATCCAGAGCAATTTATAGAGGTTACAATTTTTACATGTCAGCCATTTATACGACTGGACATATACTGGATGGGGTCCCCCACCATGACACCCATAAAACCAACATCCATGCTGCCCCATCTCATGAGACTATCAGGTCACATCAAGCAAAGAAATGGACTGACACCACGGATATCTGTCCTCGGCCTCTTTGGTTACTCATGAAAGTGAGTCCAAAACTTTAGAGGCAGGAGGCAGTTAGGGCAACAACAACAACAATCTGCGCAAGGTCCCCCCTTTTTTTGGCCCAGTAAAATTCCTTGCTGCATTTTAAAGAAGTAGAGGATTGGACATATGCAGGTTTGAACCACAGGGGTACTCGACCATTGAGCAAGAAAATCTTCTCCTGTATTGCTTCAGTGAATTATCCAATTGGATGAACAAGTAGCATGAAAAAATGTTCTGGATTATATGATAATACATATAATTTTAAATATTTGTTTATTTATTTTGGGGGAGGTACATCTGCTTATGGACAATAAGCACTTCCATTTTAATTCCCAGATATTTTATTTTATCTGCTAGATTCTTTTCCACAAATTTCATTTTCTTACTGATAACCTGAATTGTTGGACTTTATCTAGGACTGAACATTGCTAACAGTGTTTACCAAATACAATGCCAGCAACACCAACACTAGCATCATAATCCACATCATGTAGCTGAAAACCTGCTCACTTTGGCATTGCTTAGTATTTAAAAGTGGGCTCTTGACTATAAAATCCTTAACAATCAGGACTGGCTTTTCTCAAAGAATTTAATGAACCAGTTAAAGCTTTCAAATAATATTAATCATTGCACTTTCCATGTTGTGACCACATTTGTAAAACAGATTTTAGTTGAAATCTTGAGCAATTCCTCTGATTCTGACATGCTTTTTTAAAATTTTGCCATGGTGTTATTGCTCACAGCTTCTCCATTCTGGCCATCCAATACAACAACATTAAAAAGTCCAATTTTCAGCTTGAGTCCTTCTGCAGAATTTAGTGGTTTCATAGACAGAAACGCAATCAGGGCTTCCCCGCTGTGCACTATGCCTGTATTTTCTAAAAACATTTACATTAAATTGTGCACCTGTGTCTTGTTCTGTTTTTTGTTTTTTTTCTTTTTGCGATGGGAAAAGCAGTCATTGTATGTTAATTAATGTCATTCGGGTTGTTGCATTACGCCTCAGGTAATTGTTTCAAATTAGATGTGTTGGTTCTCTTCGTATTGTTTAAGATTAAGATCCAGACTGTCAAAACCTCAATTCACTTGGTAGGAATAACTTAACACACAATCAGTGCATAATACTTTTTTTTCCTGCCTCACAAAAGCTGTGTTTTGCTCTTGCGTATTTATGCTTATTTGTGTGAAAGTCCATTTTAATTTCAGAAAAGGGTGCGTTATTTCAACTGCATTCATTTGTTTGTTCGTATCACTTTGTTGCTTTATCCAATTACATTTGCGTATCTGGTGGGCACCCTCGGGGGGTAAGCGACAGGCTGCCTGAAGATGAGCTGTGGGCATGCGTGCCAAGAAGAACAGAAGCCTGAGGAATCACTCGGTGGGACAACGGCGTTTAATAAACCATTTGGCATCCCCGCTGGTGCTGCTTCTCGTCCAAAGGTAGGTTGGCCAAGACGCCATCCCCAAATTGCTTTCATTTCCTGTAGTGCACACATAACAGTCCCCCCCTCCCATCGGGAACGTGGCCTGAGAGGCATCGTGGGAACGTGGAAGGTCGACAGGACCAAGGATGGAGGGGAGGGAGGTCTTCAGAAGTTTGACCAGTGCTGTTTCTTTTTTCATCTTTCTTTATTCACACGGCCCGCACGAGAAACCCAGGGGAACCCGCTGATCTAGGACTGTCCTAATAAAAAGGCTGTTATTGCTTCTGCTGGGACAGAGGGAAAGCAGCTGTGTGTGTGTGTGTGTGTGTGTGTGTGTGTGTGTGTGCGCGCGAGCGTGCATGCATATATGTGTGTGTGTGTGTGTGTGTGTGTGTGTGTGAGCATGGAGCAGTGGTCAGGGCAAAGGAAAATTTGGGTCAGACTCGTCTGACTTATTTTACTGATGTTGGTGGACCGTGGAAACATCCATCAGCGAGATCAGTGTGCAAAGTTCTTCAAGATCTGTCCTTCATAGCAGAGTGTCCCAGGCTGCAGTGATCACACATCAGGTACTCGCACAGTAAATACACCTTCAGGCACACATTGCAAATACACACGCACACACAGGAGATGTACAAACATCAGATACACTTACGATAGACACACAGCAGATGGAAGCACAGCAAACACATACTGATGAGATACACAAAAGGCTAAATACATTCAAAGAGATGTGCAAACACAAACAAACACACAAACACACAAGCACACATGAACACACACACACAAACACAGGAGGTAAACATCCTCATCGACCCACATAGAAGGTAGAACTGCACACTCTGACACAGACCAAAGATAAACAGACTCACAAGTATATAATGCAAGAATGCTTACATACCATAGTGCATAAAAAAGCCAGAAGCAGTGGGCAAAAGGTCACATTCTGCATGTATAAATGTCTCCAACTTGCACACTTCATGTTATCTGTGTTAGCTGCATTCCATCATTTTCCAAGCTTTTAAAAACAACCCTGACTCTGGGGACTCCAAAGTGGATAAGACACTTAAGGCACTTCTTTGAAGCACAAACTGATCCCTACATCTCCGGTTTTAAAACTGGCCATGCCATGTGCCGACAATAATGTTGGAACAAACTGGCGATGTTCCAACAAGACAAAAAAGGTGGGAAGGTTGGGAAGGCTCGCCAGGATTCCCTTCTTTCTTCATTGTGGTGACCACTAATGACTGATGTGGCACCTATGAAATCCCTCAATTGCAGGGATGTGTCCATCCTCCAATTGGTGTCAGCTCTGTTGTATTGCACCATAGGACTTCTATGTTGAAAAATAGTTGCAGGCTGCAACCAAGTATAACATCTTGCTTTGGCACTGCAGCACAGATACAGCTGGGTGTATGAGGAGATTGAGCTTAATGCACTATAACTGCCAATTGGGTGAAAAATTGGAAAAATGAAATGCTGAAAAAGAACAAACAATTCTGTGGTTATGCATGAATTCCAGTATCACTTATGATGGTGTTCAGTTCTGTCAAAGTGTCTATGAATGAGGTCAAGTGGAGACCAGCAGAGGCTCTATAGATGTGGTCATCTATGCATGAGTGAGTATCTGGTACACATATGTGTCCACACAGTGAATCCTTTGCAGGTAAAAAAAACAGAACAAACCTTCGAAGATCCTGCCAAGATTGTATGTGTGCGTAAGTTCAGCAAAAGGGCAAATTCAAACAAAGAGCAAAAAAAACAAAAAAAACAAAACCTGTACAGTGCATGCCACATACTCCGCCAACTTCAAAATTACCAGAGCTCTAAACCTCTCTAACAGCCTATTACAGCCAGTCACCTTGACACACGACAGATTAATTAATCCTCCCGCTTCTTTCCCTTAGCATTGCCGCTGCTGAGAGGCAGATAAGCGCAGAGATGAATGTGACACTGGAAGCAGGAGAGAGAGAGGACCACAGAGGATGCCATGGAAGAGAGAGAAGCTTGTTTACATGAGCCGGAACAGGTCTCTTCACGTCATCTTTGTTTCCTGCTTAATTTCCATGCTAAAGATAACATGTTAACGCTTCGACCAAATGGATGCTGTCAAATTGGCCATCATTTGGGAAAGATATGATATGATTAGGTAGGTTTTGCCTTGGGATAGGACAGATATGCAAGTTATTTACTGACTTAGTGGTCCGTAATGAAAAAAAGTACATGTGGCCTTGGTTATACAGATTGGGGCTGTAAAAAAAGTTTGATTTCATCTGGACTGAGGGCAAAATTTCCTCTGTAAAGGTAAATAATGGTTTCTGTTTCATATCCATTTGAAATAGCCCAGCAAAAGATCTCAAAGCAGCCACATTATTTGTACAGATGGGACATGACAACTATAGATATTTATTGCTTTTGTAGGCAAGTTATCAATTTCTTTGGCTTCAGCTACATCAAGCTAAAATAGTCTAGTTATCGCCTCTAGATGTTTTGGTCAGGCTGTGCTGTATTGCACCTGGTAATTGCTGTTGTGAAACTGTTACTTTTCATACTTTTTGATGAAGGTAACATATTGAGTATGAAAAGAAAGATATTGCTTCTGGATGCATATTTTCAGAAAAACAAACACATAATGACAGCATTACAAATGCACAATATAAATGTACATTTCTGAAGATGATTTAATGTATTTGGAGTCAATCTGATGAATCATACATACATAGCTGACCACAATATGATTGGGTGACCATCGCATAAGCACAGCATCATCTCCCCGGTCACACAGGGTGTTCAGTGCAGGTGACGAGGTTATGTAACCTCCTGAATGTCAAGTCTGTACATTCAAGAAAAGGAACCAGCATGTTCCACCAATCAAGAGAACAACATCTCTGTGCCATCAGTGCGTTGGAGACTGGCCTAAGTCATCGCTCTGGCACTCGCCATCTGGGATGTTCACAGCCAGCAATTTCTGGCATGACGTTACAGCCGAACACATTCCGTCAATGACAAGCTGCAACGTGGGAGACCGCGAGTCACGGAGAGTTGGAAAGATGGAAATATGGCGCTCCGTCTTGATGATCACTTTTGCATAACTGGTTTCATTAGATCAAAAAGCACCAAGTGCCACCATCAATCACTCAAATTGCATCACAGCATTAATAGTCTATCAATCAAAGCAATACCACAAGCATTCTGGTTACATCACCACTACATCACCTGTAGTCCTAACCCAATTCTCACTAAATCACATCACACTCAGTCAGATATTTATTAAAAACACATTATCCAAAAAATTCAATCAGTATCTGAAATTCCTTTATCATTTTTGCATAATTTTGTACAACACTTTTTTAATAAAAAAAATATATTATTACAATATTACTTATCCATTCATAAGTTAATTTATGTGTTTCTTTTGATGCCCAATATAGTCAGGCAATATCAAAATTCAGGGTAGATTAGAGTGAATTCCTCATGCAGCTCTCGTTTCCAGGGCACAGCCGCAGTGTGAACTTGATGTTGTATTCGTGTGTAGTAGTCACTGTGCGCATAGCCCAGACTGTGCGCATAGCACATTTTTAGAACATAAAGCTGACAGAGGGCCCAAGACAACTTTGAAATAATGCACGTGTAACATGAGTATTTGATTGATGACTTTGAGAAAGCAAAGTAAATAGATAAAGTAAAAAACAAACAAAAAACACTGGCAATATGACAGTCACACATGAATGAATAAATACAACGTATGCATCAGAAGTGCCAGTGAAGTGCAAATAACTTGAAATGATTCTTTTTCGTGGACATGGCAAATGTCTGTCTCAGAAAATGTTTTCAAAGTGAATCAGGGCATTTAGTAGCATCCCCACACAAAGTGAAGAGATCAGAGTGGAGAACTGCAGTGGCCTGCTATCAGATTCTTCCCCTGGAGTCAGTCACTTCTCCGAGGTTCATGAGACGGTCACCATCCTGGGTCTATATCCAAGCAAATCCATTTGCCCCCATTTTATTTGGAGCTGTCCTCAGGGGGATGCCAGTCTATAGGAAATCTGCATCTTTAATGTGACAGGTCACATTCTGAAAATAAAAGGTTACAAATGGTCGTTGCCACGGAAACAGCTCAGATGAAAAACAAACGTTCAGACTCCTTGCAGCATGCAGCAAAGAGAGGGATACAAGGTAACCTACACCTGTTCCCGCAGCTCCTGTAGAGAGAGCATTCATGGGGCATCTTTCTCCTCTTTTGAGTGGGACATGGAGCTGAGTTATGAGACTGTGTGTGTGTGTGTGCGCGCATGCCTGTGAGTGTGCATTTGTGTGTGTGTTTGTGTGTTAGACAGAAGTTATGTGAGAAATGCAATTTGAAAAAACTGTCCCAACTAAAGGAAGAATGAATAAGAAAAAGAGAAAATATATACAATGAATGGAAGAAAGAAAAGAGAGTGAAGAAGGAGAGAAGGGAAAAGTTGAAGGTTTTTTTTCATTACAGAGAATGGCTTCAGTGTGGTATTGATCTGTTAAATGAGAAAGTTCTGAGGACCTTGGAGTTGGTGATCACTGGAGATTTGCAGAGAAAGTCTGGCAGTGAAACAGGCTGAGAGAGATCACTTCACCTCACATGTTACATACAGTAGTATTTAATATGGCCTGGACTGGAATTGGGATGGCAGCAGAGGCCATTTGGAATTTTATAACCTTAAGTACCTGGCAATAAATATTAAAAAAGATATGTGGGCCTGTGAATTTGCTTGATTTATCATCCTGCGACAGTACATAGGATTTTAGCAGGACAAGCAAGAAAAAAAGAAAAATAAAGCCAAAAGGAAAAAAGACATGCTTGGTCTCTCAAGGTCTCACTGACTGGAACTCAGGTTATCCAGTAGACAGTAATAATAATTAAAATAGCACACCTTGTGAGCAAACACTTTCTATTAATCCAAAATGTCTTTTAATGGTTGCTGTGCCCTTGTATGATAAAAAAGCAGAAAGTAGATATGTTTCCATGTCTCTTTATCTCTCTCTTCTCTCACTTGCTCTTGCTATATATCTCCCTCTCCCCTGCCCTTTCTGAAGGTGTATGTCTCTTTCACCTTGAGAACACTGATCTTGCAATCATTGGGCACATCTTGACTTCTGACATACAATAAACATGTTGCATTTCTTTAAAGAACATTTAGAGGTTTAGAAATGCAAGCTGTTTCCTGCCTAAAAGAAAGGAATGGCAGGCTTTTATTTTATTTTATTTGTGTGTGTGTGTGTGTGTGTGTGTGTGTGTGTGTGTGTGTGTGTGTGTGTGAATGCTGTGCTTTTGTCTGCCTCAGACAAACTTCTTGTGAAACTTGCTGCCTTTCTGGCATTCTTGGAAAGGCCTTTGTCAGCAGTCTGGTAATGAAGCGATAGTCAGCACTCACTCCTCAGCCACTCCATCTGAGCTGGAGAAGGATCCCCCGAATCAGAGCCAGAACCCAAACACTTTTAATCTTTACTTTAATCAATTCAGACAAATTTATGAAAATCCATAATGTACCCAGCATTCAAATAATGCCACCTGTATGTGAGAATGTACAGGTGATGAAAATATAAATTCAGGGAATAACAATTAAAGAAAACTGGAATCAATGCAATCAATGGATCCCACTTGTGGAATCCACAAAACTGAAAATAAAAGAATGAATCTTGTGGAGTCGTGGTTAAGACAGTGGGCTTCCTATCCACAGCGAGATACTGCTCTTCACACTTGAGCAAAATGCCTTTTACTTTGGCCTCAGGACATGTTAAGATGTACAACTGGATAATATGTGAAAAAAGCAAACAGCTTCCTATGTTGCTCTGGCTAAGTGCACTCGCTGAGCAAATAAATTATGTAATAAGGTCACACAAAATCATCTGTTCCTGTTTACTTATTCCTTCCACTTTTCCCTCCTTTCTTCCCTCCTTCCCTCTTTCTCTGTCATTCCCTCTCTTCCCCGCTCCTCTGTCTGTATCTGCTGAGCATCGGCCTCGCAGCTAAATTAATTGGATTAATGCACTCACTGAGCTCCTTGTGATTCTGGGGCTCAGACACGGGTACCAATCTCCACACAATCAATTTACAGCTGTCAGCCAGCCAGCTGTGGGAGCAGATGGGCACCATCTCTGAGAGCCATTCTGCCAGGCCTCCTGCATCAGCACTGCACTGTACCACAATGTCTCTGTCTCCTGCATCCACACTGCACTGTGCCACACTATCTCCTACATGAGCAAGGCATCTAACCACACTGTCTATGTCTCCTTCATCCACACTGCAATGTTCTTCTGTTTTCATTTTTTGTTTCCTCTGTCACACTTTCATTGCCTCCCTGGGCAACACCATCTATGTCATAAAATTCTGCACTATACCACATTACCAAAATGAAACCACAACAGATCACATTAGACAAAAATACATTAGACTGGATCACATTAAACCAAAAAATACAATATTAGATGACAACATACCAAAGAAAATCAGGTACTATAGATCAGCCTGATTCACCAAAATGCATGTGTGTGTGTGTGTGTGTGTGTGTGTGTGTGTGTGTGTGTGTGTGTGTATATATATATATATATATATATATATAGTAATTCAATCAGTCTTTCATTAACTTTATCATAATTAAATCTGTCTGAGAAGGACTGAACTACTATTAACTGTATCTTTCACCTTCCATAGTATGGTGAAACCTGCCAGCATGCATTTGAATTCTGAATATGAATTAAATTATAAGATTCCATTTGATTATGCTCATGTTTGTGTTTGCAGGCAGGGCACTTTGACAGGGCTTGAGTTCCCCTTGTAAGCTTAACTTAAGATGATCTGAAGAATTCTTATCTGCAGCTGCAGTGTTGAAGACTTCAGATCTCACAAAGGCAATGCGAAATGGTCAGAATTTAGTTACAGGTCCCCAAGTGTGTATGCCTCTGACTGCAGAACTGAACAATACCATCGTGACAGGTAAATGTCGTGATTATCAAAAACACAAAAAACATATTTTCAAAATATGTTGTATATATGTTAATGCTAACAACTCATGATTTATTTTTACTGGTAGTAAATGTATTTTGGGGGATCCACCTTCCTGGTATCCTCAGAAGGAAGAGTGGTGTGGTGCAATTGAACTTGAAACCAACATGTTCTAGGTTCTATTCTCAAACGAAGCACTTCGATCCCACCTTTGAGCAATGTACTTAATTTGAATTGCTTCAGTAAGTATCTGACCATATAAATGGATAATATGCAAAATATAAGCTGTGTAAGTGGTCCTGCATAAGGGCATCTGCCAGGAAAATAAATGATGTAATGTAATGATGGATGTTACACCCACAGACACAGGGATCTTCTCCTCTCCTGTCCTCTAAATTCCAACAAGAGTAACATGGTCGCTCACTGTGCTGTTTCTGGCCTTGAGGGACAAGGTGGCCTCATTCTGACAAGCGGAGGAGAGAGAGAGAGAGAGAGAGAGAGAGAGAAAGAGAGAGAGAGAGAAAGAGAGCGAGAGAGAGACAGAAAGAGAGAGAGAGAGAGACAGAGAGAGACAGAGAGAGAGAAAGAGAGAAGTACAATGAAAGCATGAATGAGAATCTGAAGACAGGAATGCTGGGAACAACATTTACCAAATCTCTGTGATATGTTTCTCCTCCCATCTCGCCCTGTTTCTGCCCTGACAAAGAGGCAAAAAGCCTTGCTCGGACTTTCAGATTGATGCACAGATTAACACACAGTGAGCAATGTCCTGAAAACGGTGGTGTCCTGGCTTCTGTGTGCTTAATTTGTCACCAGCACAGGTGTTGGGGGATCTCTCCAAACACTCCCCCGCTGTCCTGTGGTGAAGGTGATTTTCCATTGCATGTGCTTTACTCAGGCAAAGTGCATGCACACAGTATCAGTCCACACAAACAGATGTGAGGGGTATCTTATGCTATGCAGAAGGTTCTTGTCGTGAGGTGCATCTGAAACTCTGCCAGGGCAGCGTTAGCTGGCAAGCATATCTTTCTGAGAGTTTTGCCCACCCACTGCTGCTTCCTCTATTTGGGAACATGTTCTACTTTTTTCATCACTTTCTACCCCCCTTTCCCAAAGCAAAATCCATTACTGCCATTGGACTATGGAGATTTCATCAGACACATCTTCATTGCCATAAATCCTATCCCTGTGTTTACAAGGCTGTTTTCCCGATGTTCTGAGCAGGGAAGTAATTGGAACGTTTGCATCCCCGGTAGGGACGAGGGGGCAGGCCGTTTAGGACATGCTTGTTTAATGTCCCCCAAAAGAAGAGACATGTATTCGCTTGTCACTTACAATCAATAACACTTTTTTTTTTAGAAAGATAGACTGTGGCAATCAGTGAGGAATATTGTAAATTAAAAACATCATGGGGCTGCATCTTCCGTGTTGTTCCCCAGGAGGTTCAGCTGAACTCAGATAGATGTCTGTTTGGTCCCAGGGGGGATTGGATACTTTTTTGATCTAAAACACCAGTGCTCCCTCTGTGTTAGTGAAGAATCGGTTGCGTGTGAGCGGAGGCACTGTTTATCCAGGCTTATGCACACTCTCGCACGGGCCCCTGCCTCCCTGGCTGCGATGACTGAGCACAGACTGCAAACCCACAGTGTCTCTGTGACAGGAACGTGCTGATGACTACACCCGAAGAGCGTGCGTTGACTCGGCATGAGGAGAGCTTCCGTCTCTGCCTTCAGCTCGCCTCTCCTGCCGAAGGTCAGCCTCCGTGTTCAGATCGTCAGAACATGGAAGGACATTCAGGAAGAATAATGCTGCAAACTGCAGTCATAAGAGCTTGACTCATTCTCCGCTGAATAACTCATAAACTTCCTCTTTTTTGACCATGTCCAGGAGGCATATTGGTTTCAAAAGTGGTGCAAAGTCTGCCTATATATTTGCTTCACCAGTGCTTCTCTTGTTTACATCAATAGGAACTCCTTTTCATCTTCATTTAATATGTAGGTCATTTCAGGACATAGAAACAATTTTTTTCTATGTACGAGAAATGTGGGTCTTACATGGTGTTTAATCCGATGTCAGAAAACAACATGATTATATACAATGAAGATGTATTCTGTAGCTATAGCTGATAACTGATAAGTTTAGTCTATTCAAATGTGAATCCCTCTCAGCTCAGTTGACCACACAGATGACAAGAGCAAATTCAATGATTATTGAAAGCAGTTTTTGTTTTTATGGATAATAACTGAAATATGAACTTATTTATTAATACATGTATTTGATTACTTCATATATTTTTGCCAGGCATGGAAGTTTTACTCTTTCACATTACATGGAATTTCCCTCTCACATGAATTTTCTAAGCATACAATCCAGACAATCTATACAGTCTTTTTTTGAAGAGTATTCAAATAAACACATTTTTTAATCTTATATAAAAGGGTATATCAAAGTCCTCATATCATGGACAGGGTTCCTAATGGCAGTAGACAAATTAGTTCTCAACAAAATAACATATGATAAATGACATGCGTGGATAGTTGTTACAGATCCTGAGTAGAATAGACAATGCTCAGTAGAAACAGATGACATCTGGACAGTAGAAGGAGATTTCACAATTGTTAATGGAGATAAATCTTTTGTGGCCAAGCAGTAATATAGCTGGCTAAGCAAGTTGTACACAAAAAAACAACTTGCATATCTAGCTGAGGTAATGATCAATCATGACATCACTCTGATATCATACTATATTTGAAGTTAACTAGGTAGCTGACCAGAGGCCTAATGGAATACCTTGTCTCTCTGGTAAAGATTGTAAAACTGACTTGATGCCATGCCTTAATGTGAACATAGGTCCCTGATTAACACACAGTGAACATACTTGTTAGTCAGGGACATTCCACCTGTAAAGCAGGCCCATACGAGCTAACTATATGTGTTGGGCAGAGATGTGTCAAGGGAACATCACTAAGTTACCTTTTTCTCATCCATTTACATGCCATTCACTTCATGCCACGTCTTGCTTCTAATTAAAACAGTTTACCTTATGAACACTTTCTGAAGACTTTTGCTTTGAAGTACAATCTCCTGGAATTTGACAGACAGCTTTCCCAGTCCACATGTAAAAAGTGCTTAAAAAACGTTTCTGTATCAAAACAATCTTAGGTGCATAAAACAAATCAGGAGGGAAATAGAAAGATAGGAAGAAAAAAGAGCAATAACTAAGCCAAACTATATTTCAGTCCCAAATATCACATCAAGGACCGGGCTGTGTTCTGAAAGCCCCAAAAAAATGGCTGCAAACAAAGCACCACCTGTCCTAGAGAGAGAGTTCAAACTGTGGGTGAGTGGAGCAAAGGAAGGGTTCTGTTCATTTTCATATGCAAACAAGGCCAGGAGCGGCTGGGAGCCCCCAGGAGATGGCATGGCAGATTGGGCCGGTGCTGGTGTTGCCTCAAACAGGTGGCTAACGAGAGGGGGGAGGGGGGAAAGCAGGCACAAACTGTTTTCTCCAAAACTACCTCTCTCTCATAAAGCTGCGTGCCCATTTGACAAAGCCTACGCCCCCTCAAGATCCACAGCATCAAAACAGAGAGGACTTGTGATCATTTGTATCGGAGCTGCACCCAGGCATATCGAATTCAAGATGGGCTGCTTTTCATCCAAAAATCTGCGCTCTTTTAACTCCATACTCACAAAGTGAAACAAATGTGACAGAGAGGGCTGTGGCAAAAGCTGTGCCTTCAAAACACTGCAACAGTGAGCAGACTCAAACTTTTAACAACTAGAACAACTCCTCTGTCTCTCAGAACCAGGGCAGATAGACTGTGTGAGATGCTCTGTGGCACCGAATCTGGGGAAGAGGGAATCTGTGGACCTCTCTATTACACAAATTGAGTGAAGGGAATTGTGGCCTCACCACCATCTTAGAAGAACTATTGACCAGCTGCGGTGTGTATCCTCAGCAAATGACAAGGCCATCTGAATCCTTGTGGGTGTGTATGTATAGAAGTGGAGTGATTGCAAATGTTCTTACTCTACCTCACAAGTTAATTGGACATTTCTGATTTTTGACAGGGAATCAAATCGCTTCATCATTCTGGGTTTATATGTGTTACTAATGCCTTATTTTAATAGTCCAGGGACATTTTTATGGTGGAAACTGCAGTTGCATGGGACCTCAAGTGACCAGGGGTCCCCATGGATTTATTCACTTCCATTAAAATCTGGCTTTATAGGCATGACTAATGCTAACAAAAACACAATCAATAACAGGAGAAAAATGGTAACATCAAAAATGATGTTTTTAACTGTGTGAAATATATTCAAGCACTGTGGAATTATTAAATTAGGTTATTTTGATTAAAGTACAACACTGTAAAATGTTGAAAAAAAAAAAAATGTATATATACTAAAAAAATCCTTTATGCTACTTATGCTATGGTTTAGTCAGGAGTATGGATTAATACAGAGGGCCCTGTATTACACATAAATTGATACACATACATGCACATACTGTAGAATATATTATCCATGCAGATGTAACCTGGCTTTCTTTGTATGGTGGGGGGGGGGGGGCAGCAGCATTTCTTTCAAATGTTTTTGTGCACCATACACAACCCTGCAGTACACCTAATTTAAAAAGCCTAATCTCTCTATTTTTCACTGCCACCTGCTTTACTGCCAATTTGGCAGTGATGTAATGTGGCAGCATCACTTTGAAAATGAACTTTTTATTCATCCTACTAAGCCCAACATAGATTTATTTAATAAAATCCTACTTTTTCCTTCAAACTCCATTTTACTCTTAAAGGTTCACCTTATGCACTATTTAATGGTGTGTTACACTTTTGGTGAATTGGTACATGCCTAAGGCCAGGATTATTGCACAAGAGAAATTGTAAAGATTTACATTATATTGCTTGTACAGAGTACAAAGTAAAATGTACAGAGTAAAAAGTATGGTGAGAGTATGGTCAAAAGTAAGAAGCCATGTGCATTGCATTAAAGTGTCATTCTGAATATTGTACATTTTACAGGTAACGATTATGGAGCATCATCTTACAGCTTAATAAAGAATACAGCAATACATAAGCAGTGCACATGACGTCAGTGTAACATTCAGTGTCCTGAGCACAGAAATCTTACATACAAGCAAGTTAATAAGCACGTATGCAACCTTTTCATACGTTTCTGAAAAGATGGCCTGATCTTTTGTCATGACCTTCTTGTTGTCAGTCATCCTCATTCCCTGTACTGCAGCAGTGGGTGATCATATGATCACATTGATTGCAGGCTGCACGACAGGTAAACAGATCAATGTGTTGCACTGTGGGCCACTCTGGTGGTGTGGCCACCCAAGGATTTAAACAGTCTGTCCCTACCGCAGGAGCACACCAAATCCATAAGGATTTCAGATGTTGTTGGTCCTGCGAAGAATAAAAGGCAGTGGCGATCCATCCTCACTGCAACCTTTGGATTCTTGACCTTTCAGATGAGGTATGCTGAAGCTTTGTATGGGGTGACTCCATGAAAGGACTGCCCTGTGATGTCACTTCAGCTGAGATAATAAATAAATAAAAACAAAATTTAAAAAAGAGAATAGGGTAATGGATTGAGCTAAGAAACCTGGGGCTGTAGGTCATCCGTTAGAATACTAGGTGGGAGACTGCATTTGCATACCTTTGCAAGTGCTTTTACTTAATTCACTCCTGTAATACGCCAGCTGTGTAAACAGGTTTAAGGCCATTTAAGATGTTAAATATTAGGCATTGCAACTTGCCATGGATGAGAGCATCTGTCATGCACAATGAATAATGTAACATGCACTGCAAAGTCAGAGGAGGGACTCATAAAGGAGAGAGAAAATGACCAAACCTCTGATGCAGTTTTAGGAACTTTAGACCCTGGAGGAACAAGCTGGTGGGAGGTTCAAATTGAATCTGTGGATGTAGGTGGGCACCTGTCAGGACGTGTGAGGGTTACTGGTGGGGGGTGGGGTGGGGGGGCTGGGTGTTAAATGATGGTGATTATGTCGATGCCATATTAGACTGTCCTACTTCAAGCCCTCCAAGCCATACAGAGAATCTGGTGACTCACTTGGGGTCAAATTATGGCTAGACCTAATTCTCCATGTTCCTCTTTCTGCCGTCTTACTAGCAGGGGAGTCGCTAATTGTCATTTGAATTGCAGCAAGTGAACAGAACTTTTCGCCCTCTTGTGCTAAAGCATTGCTACTGCTGTTTACTGCCAAGGGAGCACCATGACTAATTCTAAGGCTGTCTCTTGTAATAGCAGCCAAAAACACAAAAACTTAAAACAACAACAATGTGTACATACACATTGCAAAATTCACCATTCACTGCTGAAAAATTTAAATGAAAAAAGAACTTTCAGCCTAGCCTTTGTCAGGCTTGCAATTACAGGTGAATATGTAGATTGTGGTCAGCTCTATTGTAACTCCGGCCTCTGATCCATTGCAGCACATAACATTGCACCTTGCTCACCCTAGATCTGACCTGTAAATTCAGCAGCTTAATTTGTAATTCAAATCACCTTTTTATATACCCATGTATACCATGACTAATCAACAGTCACAAATTCATCATCATCATCATCATCATCATCATCATCATAATCATTGTCAACAGCACAACCATAGTCATACTGAGGGAACTGGTATGATTCAGAAACATAACAGGGTTCATGGCTCTGTTGTGTTCAGTGCATTGTGATTGATGGACACAGCTATAAGAGATGGGACATGTAAAAGTGGGCAGACATTCTCAACAGTGATCTTTGCAAGATGAAAAAGAGCTCAGTGTTGAGTGTTTTTCATCTCCCCTCCTCCTGTCAGTGGTTGTACCGTCCAGAGCTCCAGTTTTGCCAGATGTCAGCTGCTCGGTCATTAAAGCGACACTGCATTTATAATGGCAGACAGTCCGTGAAGACAGCAGGAGTCAAAATGCTGTGTACTTGTCAAAAGTTTCTTCCAAGAGCGATCTTTTCAGAAGAAAAAAAAGTTTCAGAGGAACTAAAAAAGCCCTTTGATTCAAAAAGATAAATTGAAGTTAGAAAAGTAATGAAACATTTTTAAGACTTCTGCTGGCTTAATGACTAATGGGACATTGACCCTTGGGATGTTAAAACTTAACCCTGCCACTATAAATGAATCTGTCAATCAAACTATCTATCTACAGATTCAACCTCCAAAACACAAACACACACACACACGGTATACAATACACCAGGTAAACACCCATTCAAAGTTAAAAAAGTGCAGGCTATTAATTGTGTGTACTTGCCAAGAAAAAACATAAAAAAGAAAACAGAAACAAAAGGCAGTCTTAATCAACCTCCAAGCCCCTTTTGGACAAAACCACCTGCCACAGCAAGGTTCACACTTACAATGGTATACATTCAGGCCAGGACTAACCTCCCCTCAGTGCTATCCCCCGATATGGCTATACAACTGTTTATATGCGTTACCCCACCTAGTCTCCAACCCAGTCTCAATGGAATTAAATACGAGACAAAATTTCTTTATTAGTGTTAGCACATATAAATAAACAACAAAACAACAAACACAGACTTGTCTAAAACAAGCAACGTCTGTATCTAAAATATTTATGAATTACATTTTCCCCATTGACACTGACAGCGGTTCGCCTCCTCCATCATCAGTCTTGGATTGCGCTGTACAGGATAGTTGTGCATCTGCATGATAGCTGCTCTCCCTAAGCATGGTGACTCACCTCTAGCTGGCACTCCCTTATCTACTGCAGTAACTCTTGACTTATTCACTTATATTCTAACATAACACATATTCTTTATGATAGAAAATATACGAGAACGAGTTCAATATTGCACTTCAAAAGAAGGCAAAGCTCAATATGGATGTTAAAAGCAACACACTTGAATAACAGCTGGCATGTTATTTAAGATAACAACATCACTATCTACTTTTACACCTCTAACTCACTTGAAATTTAGTGCTTGAACACTCACCACCATGCTTTATCCAATAAAAATAAACACACACATAACACATGTGAACATATGACTGTGTCAGTGAGTGAGCTCTTGATGAAGAAGGAAAACTTGCCATAATCAGAAGGGGGAAGTAGCGGACAAATACTTTCAAACTTCCCTCCTGATAGACTGAATGTCTCATATTTGGGAGAGCAAGAGTGAGGTGGCCATGTTTTACACCTGTCATCTCAGGCGAAGCCTTATGCAGTGACTGCCCCAATCAACCTCTTCCCAGGTGATCCTCATCTCTGCTGGGACCACCCCCCTCCCAAACTCCCTCTCCCATGTGTCAGTATGGGGATTTGAGAGAGGGACACAGGACTGCTCCTGCCATGCTGTTGCATGTCTGAGAGTCTCAGGAGGCCTCTCACTGTTCCTGTCTTCCTGTTTCCTGAATACAAAAGCCCTCCGGCTCTTCATGCTAACCACATACTGTCCACATACTGTCACACACACACACACACACACACACACACAAACACAGACATGCGCATACAAAAAAACACCCCCTTCCTTCCACAGATGAACCTTCTATATTACCACAGCAATATTTTTGACTGCAGCAAATGATCAAATTTGTATAATAATGTTATGTGTGTGCAGTGCAGCATGAGATTATTGGCTGGCTGCTGCTTGTATCTATGGCAAACACATATTTTGTTGATGTATATATGTTCGTTTACATTCTGGGGACCTTTTTAGTTTCCTTTTTTTCTTTTCTTTGTATCAGTAAAAAATAAAAGTATGCAACAGGAATATGGTAAGAAGAGTAAATTAAAAAATGCATTCAACAACTGCAGTCTCCCCATTGCAGAAAACCATAAAAGTTACAGTACATAAACTATCAATAATATATTTTACATGACTCCATGCTGTCATCAGTAATAGACTTAATGTTTTATTAAAACACACCAAAAAACCTACAGTGCACATACTGTTCTAATTATCTTTGCTATAATTACCATGGGGATGAAGCCTAAAAAACACAAAAAAAATTCTAGTTCTGTAAGAGAAGCATCCTTTCTGCAATGGGTCTGAAAATTGGTGAACTGAAGTAGTAGCCAAAAAATATCAACTAAAGGTATTCCATATTTATGAATATTATTCACAGATTGTAAAAAAAAAGTGAAACCACAAATGGTATAAAAGATTAGGATTCAAAAAGAATGGCTTGAAGGGTCACGAAGAAGGTTCATCCCTTCATACCTTATAACTACTAATTATTACTAATTAATGAACAATGCTATTACTACTAATGCTAATTTGAATAATAATGATGGATTAACACTCTGCATCTATTCAAGGTCTCTGAGAAAGGGGAGATCTGCTTTTTTAATAAAGTGAGAAGAGTTTTTTTTTAAAGCCCCCTGTGGGAACACTGCAGATTAACTTCTGGGTTCAGATCTCTCATCTCTTGCCTCCTTCTGTCCTATTTAAATCCCCGAAGCTAGGACGTAATTGATTGTTCGAAACTTGTGGCAATTAATGGTAGACAACGGGATTCCGAAGCTCGCGGCAACTCTCAAGAATGACCCTGAGTCAAAACAATTAAAGCTGGTGACCTCATTCCATTCATTCACATCATTTTTCCATTTTTTTCGTTTAAAAAATGTTTTTTCTTTTTTTGACAGGAAGAAAAATCAAACAAACAAACAAATGTCCCATGGTTGAAAACATTTGTTTTGAATGCATATCCATGTGCCAGTTAAGAAGAGTATTATTCTTTTTTTTCCTAGAAATGTCAGTGAGGTAATGAACAATAGCAATAAAAAAATAAACAATAAAATAACAATAAACCTGACATCTAATCCTTTGACTCCAAACCTTACACAGCAGCTGAGGCAGCTTCAACACACATTTTTTATGTATGGAATGGGCATCACATTGAAACTACTGTCTCTGCCATGAAACTACTGGTGTTCTGATTTGTTTCCTTGTTATAAACACTGTGGAAGGGGCATGGTCTAAAACAGACCTTTCACAGTCAGCATAGAAATGCAGACACAACTAGAACCTCCTGTTACCAACCGGATGCTCTTAAACAGAAGGAAAAAAAAAGAAAATGTTGGAGCTGAATATCTCGTCATAGAACAATGTCTGTGGCTTCAGCACAAAAGAAGCTGCATTCTCAACACACAGCAAAACCACTGCTCTTTGAATCTTACAACCAAAAATGATGGCAATTATGAACAATAGCTTGAATATCATGGACATCATGGACATTAATATCAGACCATAACTGTAGGTGGAAATCCCACACATACATAAATGAAGCACACTACATTTTTGTTAGATATATTTTTTAACAAAAGCCCTCAACCAAAAGGCTGCTGAAATATTTAATGATACCAACTGATCAAAGTATTGCATCAAAGCATTGCATATATGTAGCCATAGCAAAAGATACATGACTTTCCCCTTGTGGAGATAAGTAATTCTGGAGGAATCCTTTTTACTTCAATTAGATCGAGTCATTAGTCTTATGCAGTTGACCAGCACTAAAAGCACATGCAAGTTCGCATAAGTTTTTTTTTTTTTTTCTGTCTCTGCAAAACTAAAAAGAAATTCCACTGGTTAAAGAAAAGAAAAAAAAAAACACCAGCAAGGAAGCAGGCAATTTTTCTCCTGAAAGAATGTGCCCAATGGGGAGTCACTGTAATTGGATGTGAGTAGTGTTGCTAGTCAAAAGAGTGGCAGGTAAAAAAGACAAGTTTCAGTCACTGTGATAATGCTGAAATGGGTTGCTCAATCTGTAGTCTTTCTGTGATTGTTCCTGGTTGATGCTACAAAAAATCAGATTAATTAGATCCTCCAGTGGAGTTACTCACAATACCAGTCTGAAAAGGAGGCACTTAGCAGAACTGAATGAATTCTAAAAGCAGAAATTCTCCCTCAAATCTGATGACCATTGAAGACAGAGGTTCTCACAGAGAGGACTTTGATTTCAGCAGGTCAGCTGCAGATTGGAGACAAATAAAAAAGAGGAGGACAAATAGGGAATGAGCAAGATATAGAGAAGAAGCTGAAGATGTATGACGGAAAATGGTGTTCTGATATTTTTGTGAGACATGTTCAAATTACCCATTCGACAGTATTGGTCTGTTAATGGCAGTGCCTTTACACTTCAGGACAAAAGCTAGACTTTTTTTTGGACTTAATTTTCCCAAATCATAGAATCAGACTGATGTTTGTATGTGGGGCTGTTACACACACATAAAACACATTTTATTTTCTTTTTTATGTGCATAACCCTCCGAATCACAAAGTAAGTTATGGGGCAGTATGATATTAGGTAGCCTCACCAGGGATAAACTATGGCAGTATACTGTATATACAGAGGATGAGTAGACATGTTAGGGCCCATCCCCATGATGGTGATTTGAGACTGTCCTGCCCCATTTACAGGAAGAACTGATTAAGAACAATGTCAGCTGAACTGGAAACAGCAAGGACAGTTCATAGCATCAGAAATGTTCTAGAGCCAATGACCACCCTCCTCCTCAACACCAAATATGACTGTAAAACCTACTGTCAAACAGATAAGACGGTAGGTTTTACAGTTAGAGTGTAAAATTGAGATTGTGCCTGATTTCCTAACACAATTAGGTGGACTATTCTACAAGGAGCTCTGGCTCTATCACCAGATATAGTTTTTTTTTTCTATTTTTGGAACCACCAGCAAGCCAGCCGTTTTGTGAATGAAGTAATCTTGGGGGGTTATAGGGGATTAACAGATCCTGCAGGTAAGCAAGCACAAGTGCATTTAAAGCCTTTTAAGTTAAGAGCAGTATGTGGAAATCAATCTGATACTTGAACTGATGCTAGAACTGGAGAAATATGGACATTTTTGTTCCCATCAAGATTCTTGCAGCAGAATTTTAAACACGTTTCAAGGAATTTAAGGTAGTATTCAAGAATTCTGATAGAAGGGCATTAGTGAGATTACTGACAATAGTCTGGCAATAGTTTTGTAATATTTCATAGTTGAAAAGTGTTAATCTTGAAATATTTTTGTACGGGGCTGAAAAAAGAGGATATTGTTGAAAACATCCAAAAACTCCTCTGGTGAGGTTAGAATATTGAGATCTACTTCCTTTGTAAGGAAATTTTGGAAGCTCCTTTTTAAGTTTGAACCCATGAGCGAATTTAAAGCAGCTGAATTTGTATGATGTATGTTTGATCTCTTCTCACTGTTTGATTTTTTTTTTCTCTTCACTTTAATTGAAAGGAAAATTTATTTATCAATGCCCTCTGAAAGAGAATAATTTCAGAAATACTGGGAAAATCAGCTTCTACTGTTGTTCATTCTGAGCCTGAACAATTTTTGCACTTGTAAATACAGTCAAAACCATCTGACATACAAACTCTGAAAACCCCACACACCCTTCCCATACACACATACCCTCTATCATTCACTCTTACTCTTTCTCCTTCTCACATGTTAGTACATGTATAAAACCAAAATTCTGACTCAACACTATCCTGATGAAGCTAATGAAGCAGCAATTTACACTAGCTCATCCCTGATTTCTGTTATCTCTGCACAGTACATCTGTAAACACAATGAGCTGTGTCTGTAAGCTTCTTCTGCTCTGACACACTCACCAATTATAAAGATACAGCATGTCTAGATCAGACACTCATTGCATCCCTATCCAATGCCATTACTCTGCAAATTAGTCCCGTTACACAGGAAATATGCACAAAGCTTCTGAGGCTCCTGCATCTGAACACAATGCAATGCTAAAATTAGCTTTCTGTTTTTGGGATTTGATTACCTGAGGCTGTTCCAGTTCCAAAAATACATCATGACCAATTTCTGTGGAAGTTTGTTCTCTTTTTACCCATATGTCTTGGTCATACTTTGCCCAAACACACCCATACAACAGAAATGTAATACCCAGCACAGCTGCTTTTACCATAACACAGAGTACTGCCTGTGCATGTGTTTGTGTGTGTGTTTGTATTTGAGCACAATTAATGTATACATATATGTGGACATGTACTGTAACTGTAATATTTACAGTGAAGTTTAAGGGACATAAAATATACTAGGCTTGAACTCACAGCCTAAAAAGAACAGGGGAAAATTTCCACCATATTACATAATTCAAGGTGGAAGACAATTATTTCCCTAGAGTACCGCTGAGTGGCAGGTTACTGCTACGCATTCATGACCCCACAATCACATGACTGCTGTCCCGCCCCCCATCTCATTACCTCCTGTCCGTCCTTGCCGTGATTTTTAGAGTCATGCAAGTTTAATCAGTCTCTTCACTGAGCTGTCAGTGCTGTAGTGAGGTATTGTGAACATGCCTCCACCACACAAGGGTGGGGGGGACAGGGGTTACGACCATTCTAGTCACATATGGAGGAGTAAAGAGATGGCAAGGTGACTCCTGTCCATCCCCTGTCAGTTTGTGTGTCATCTCCTTTCCTTGATACGCCTTTTAAAATCTCGTCTTTTAACCTCTTATGCACCCAGCACCACCTTAGGGTGGATGCCAACGTTCAGTTTGCCCCTGACCGACAGCTTTAGTTCATAGAGATAAGACATTTTTCTAAGAATGCCTCAAAAAGGCTAAGCACATGTACTCATACCATTTGCCTAAAAACAAATCCAGTGAGTCATTCCCATCCTCCCCCAAATAAATAAATAAATAAATCCAACGTGGCAAAACATGGGGAGGCTCAGTATTTCAATTACTGTGTGTCCTGAGTGATATCCACTAATGAAAAGTAATACTATTCCAAAGACATATTCCATATCCAAATCAGTGCCTGCATGCTGAAACCAATTCAACACAAATCCACAATAGTATTGACATGCCTGCAGGGATACTATAGATGTGACTGCTCATTTACTCATTCCAAAAACTTCAAAGCTCATTGTAATTTTATATTTGTAAGCAGAACTTTATAACACTCATAATGAGGTCTAATAATCCACATTTTGATCAATGTTTCAAATATTGATATGCAAAAAAATGCTAAACTCCTGCAATCAAGACTTTTTGGCTGGATTTCACATACCTCATTCTAGTTTGTGAGCATAGAAATGCATCTTACCCAATAGGGCTCAAAATCTGCATTTCAAACATTTCAACAATTTCAACTAATAAAAAAAGTATGATTGGCCAATCTCTGGATGTCATACTCACCAGTAAGTGTTCCTAAATACTGAACATTCTACAAGCCCCTGCTGATGATAATGGGATAGACAAATCTACTTCCTAGACAAGCAAATGGTAACAATTAACATTAACTATCGACATAGAGCATTCATAAAACATTCTTTACACTTTTGAGAAACTTGGAAAGCTTTAGAGAGTTGTCCGTAGTTTTGGTTCAATTTGAGGATCTTGTTCAGTCAGCTCCAGTTGTTTGTTGTATTTATTGATAGATTTATGAATTGTGAAAAGCCAAAATAAAAGATAGACAGATAAACTGCATAAAGTGATTGGGACATTTACAAAGGTATATTTTGTATCATAAGCAGCAATATCTTCATATGGTCTCACTTTGATTTCTCCGTCTTAAAAGTGATTCTTTCATATGCTACCAGCACCAAACATGCACAGGTATATGTTGTTAGTTAAAATAAAAGAATCACAGTCAGGAATGTGACTGTTAGTGAAACAGAATAGGAAGAACATCCAGACATAAGTGAGTACTGGTCTTCTTGTCTTTATCATCACACTTCAACCAGTTAACCTGCTGCATGGATTTCCCTTGTCAGTCTGGGAGTTCAATCTAATGACAGGCCTTTTCACTTGTGTCTGCCACTTTGGTCATTGCGCTCTAACCATTTACATAACTGCAGCTAAAGCCTGAATGAGTGACATTAAGTGAACAGTATGCATACTTTATAATTTGGTCAATTTTCTGTCCTTCCTTTTCCTCCACCCCCCCCACCCCTCACCATTACCAAAATTAAAATAATATGCATGCAAGGATCCATCCCACAGAAGCACTTGAAGACTTTTTTTTTTTAAATGATGCATTATTATTTTATTTGAATGGGGCCTCTGTGCCAGCTCTGACAAGCAATTTCCAAGAACAGGCTTTCTTGAATTTAAGGCACCTGCTCTAAAAAGGGTATGAGGAAGGACCCCTTTTGTAAAAAAGTCAAATATGACAGAAAGATAAGCCCATCGCACCAGTGCCTTCCTACTGGCCATGAGAGCTGAGCACCGAATCTGCAGGATAGGAGAAGGCAATTATCTCTAAAGGCCTGTAATCTTCCTTTAAACAGCTTAAGTAAAACCATAATTCCTTCACAATTACATGAAAAGGAAAATAGCATGTTTCACTCACTTGTGGTATTCACATTACCATCCTTCTGTCCCTCTGCTTCAGTAAATAAATATATGAAATATGCAAATACATGGATAAAATTTTAAAGAACAGATGGGCAATGGAACTGGAGAGTTAAAAGCTTTAAACTTGAACAGTGAAAATAATTACTCTGCATTGTATCCAAAGATGCATACAGCATGTTTACATGCATGCTTCTGTTGCATGTTCAGCTGTTTGCAGCTGCATACATGTAATTACAGTGATTAAATGTAAACTACTGTTAACTCGTATTAGCATTAAAATCACATTGTTGTATTTCTGCAGTTTACCCAACATCCATATTAATTGTTCCCATAAGGTTTGTCACCACATTATCAGGCTCAGGAGAGATAAGACACTGCATCTCAATAATGCAATTATTTTCCATAATTACGCATTATTTAGTATATGCATATATTGCAATAAACCCACACAGGAAAATGCAGGGCAGGAAAGTGCAGCACTGAGAAATTCTCTCTTTGACTTTGCTCTTATTTTTGAAGTCACACTAATTGCCAAAAACAGCTTTACATATAATGGTTATTTAATGGCACGGATAGGGGCTCCTGCTTTTTTGCATATTCTTCACATTCTCTGAACCAAAATTCTTTGTTTCCCTCATCTGTGCTAATATTTGTCACATTGCTTTCCCATCTGTTTGTATCTTTCCTGCAAATTAATTGCAAAGGACTATTGAAGTGAATATGTTTTATTGGGCTGCAATAATGGCTGTGTGCATTGCATCCAGTTGGCTCAGGCAATTTGGTTGATTATAACAAATAGTATAACCTTCAGCACAAAACAATGGCTTGCAGCAGGAACTTTGTGATTCATAGATGACCTTTCAAACATTTCATCTTTAGCTCTTCAGTCAGAGGAATGGAAAGAGTGTGAGAGCTAATTAAAAGGAACACACACCAAACGATGCCTACATCTTTTAATTATATGTGTGTTATTATGAAGAGGTAGCTAATGAAAGTTGGGTAGTTAATGACGGTGATCTAGATGAATTCTGAAATGTTGCTTTAAAGCATGCGATAATTAAGGTTTTGTAATTAAATGCAATTGATGCATGAAATGATTCACGGTAAGCCTGCTTGGCAACTCTCAGTTTCTACTTTCTCACCTTCATAGTGGCATGCTAATTGCAGCCTACGTCTTGGCAACCCCCTTGAGATGCTGCCCAATCTATCTGGTGAAATCTCAGAAGCTTGTTATAGAGAAGTCACTAAAGTTTTGACATTTAAAGCCATGAGGCCAAATTCACAAAGAGGATTTATGTCTTATTGTGTAGCGGCAAGGGGAGAGAAAGAGAGAGAGATAGAGAGAGAGAGAGAGAGTAAGAGAGGGAGAGTCTCAAACATGGCACTGAAATAGCAATATTCTGTACAACAACCCTGTCTCCATCACATAACAAGAAAAAAAGAAAAATACATTTCCTGTTCAACAATAGAGAAGTGAGGGATCAGTCGTCCCTCTGATGTGTGCCAGTCAACTGGGGCTTACAGGTTCCACACAGCACAAGAGAGCATGGTATCTACTTCAGCAGCACGGTCAGCAACCACTCAGGTTTAAGCTGTGGCCAGAACGTCGGCTTAAATTTCAGCACACTGGAGAGCACTCTGAGAGGCTTAAGGAGGGAGGCCTTGAAAGAAAGCTGCTTTATAATGGTAGCGGACAGCCTGCTCTTGCACATCAAAAACATGGTCTTTAAAAAAAAAAGGACAATATTTTACTTTTGACCAAGTTTTACATTGTATTTGTAAATGCGCAAAAATCGATTCATTTTTCTTTAAACATAAAACTGATAAACAGAGAAGACACCTGTTTGAAAGCAGGCTGCCAAAGAGACAACAGAGTGAGACCTGGCTGAGTGAGATAAAACTGGAAGTTTTCTGTGCTTACACTACAACCAACAACCACCCAATCCCCGCCCCTCAGGAAAAAAAAATACACAACACAGCCACCACGCCATGAATTTGTGACAGGGTTCTTAAATCATGTTTTTCTTTTAATTTTTGCAGTTCACAGACGTTCACTTAGAGGGAAAAAGGATGTTCACTGAATAATGCAACAGGCTTCAGGGGCCCTGCACACAACGGTCGCTTTAAGTCACGGCAGGGAATTTCTCTCTCTCTGATTTTATTTCTGTTCCTGTCAGTCCTTTCATTTGTTAATCTCTGACTCATGAATAAAATATGGAACTATATTTACCTCTTTTTTCCCTTTTTTAAGCTCGACGTTTATGTCATGTCATATTTTGAAATTTTGACCATCTCTAAAGAGTGTAATGTCACAAAAATGATGTTATTTGTTTTTAAATATTAAAACAAACAAATTTCTGGATATGAAATATAAAAAGAGACAAAAATCAAATGAACTAACCCACTAGTATGGAGCACAAAATAATAGATTACAATTTCTGTGCACCATCATATTTTCAGATATGGAAATAGACACATGTATATCAGGTGAACAGTATGCCAGTGCACTAATCTCGTGTGGTGCATATATGTCAGTAGATAACCTCAGCTAGTACAGATTTATGGCGTAGCTGTTATTTCAGGTGATGAATGTGTATGTCACTATATATATCTCAGCTGATACAGGTGTGTCAGTACAATTATCTCAGAGAACACAAGTATATGTCCATACATATATCTCAGGTGATACAGGTGTGTGTCAATATAGTTATCTCAGGCCTTACAGGTGTGTGTCACCAAAACAGGCAGAGATGTGACTAACCTCACCTAAACAGCCATATTGCAAAATTACCTGGACTGGATTTCCAGATAAAACCATAAATTTGGCAACTTCAGTTTAGGTGATGGAAAAATCCATCACTTTCCTAAAACCTAATCTAACCTAATCTAATTTGCCATTTGGATTGTGTGATCCAGTTCATGATTAACCATGTTTACAAGCTACTAGTATATGCTAACTCGTACTGAGTGTATGATTGAATAAACTTGGTGTTGCACTTGCTAGCCAACATGCACTTGCTCACATTTAACCAACATGGGTAGCTTTTTAAGTAGCTAAATTTGATCAGCAAGTCATCTTACATTAGCAAACGAATCTAACATTACTGATGAAAAAGTTTACTGACAGTTTAATTAGACCTTGGTCCTGAAATAAATTGTTGTAA
The DNA here is from genome assembly GCA_019176425.1 of Megalops atlanticus. Classification (NCBI taxonomy): domain Eukaryota; kingdom Metazoa; phylum Chordata; class Actinopteri; order Elopiformes; family Megalopidae; genus Megalops; species Megalops atlanticus. Next base: position 20,466,900 of record CM032883.1, on the reverse strand, counting down.
TTTATACTTACATAGCTAGGTGGATGTTTGAAACTTCATTATCCCTCTTTACCATTTTAGAATGTGCACTACAAGAATTTGCACTGTACATTACATTCCATTATTGCCATTTTGCAGATGGTTTTATCCAGAGCAACACACAGTGTGTCGAATGAAAACTTGGTGGCATGAAAACTTGCATAAACAGGACACCACTAGCCACAAATGACCAAGTGTCAGTGCTGAACATAGTGCTGAGATCATAACTGCGTGCTTACATTGACATGTAAATGAAGTCTCTTTAAAAGGTATTTCACAACAGTGATTATCTGTAAAGGTCACACTGTTTTTCTTCTCCCATGGGTGGATTGGCCTGTTTGGACTGACTTTAAAGATACATATCATCATCTGTTGTGATAGAGTGTGGATTTCAGCAGACCGAAGCCTAAAATCCATCATGGGTTTAAATGAATGATAACTCTGTTTTGAAAAAAGTGTGTGTGCTATTTGTGTGGAAATCAATGAATTAATTCTGTCACATAAAAAAGCATCAGGATTGACACACAGCGTACAGTACCAGTCAAAAGTTTGGAAACACCTACTCATATAAGGGTTTTTCTTTCTTTATTTTTACTATTTTATACATTTTAGAATAATAGTAAAGACATCAAAGCTATGAAATAAACAAAAAATACCTTTTTTAAATAACAAAAAATTGTTTTTTAAAGACATTCACACATAGGCATCAGCTTCACTATTTATATTTGTCTAAGAAACGTATTTCAAGCATTTAAGCATAAGTCAAAAAATATTTGAATGCATTTTCCTTTATCCTAATCAGGTGTGTCCAAACTTTTGACTGGTGCTGTATTTCAGATTTAATTTTTATCCAGAATTTGAGAGATAAAATTGCTGACATGGCTGGGATATCACAAAGACACAATCGTTACCTACTGTATGACCCCCAGATTTCATTCCAGTTGTGGAGGAAGTTTGGGAGGTGCCAGGCACCAAATAATGGCAAAATTATACAGTGTAAGCTCATTAGCTCAATCAGATCAATAACCGGGGTAAACCGTTTCCAAGATTCCAGTCCATCATGTACCCTAAGAGTGGAAGCAGCTGTCAGCAACTGTGGCACGGGAGTGTCAGCAAGTGCATGCAGGTGTGTGGGGTCAGCGGCTTACTCACCTTAATGTGCACCACCTGGGAGCAGTTAGCCACCTGGGTGGGAGCAGGGCAATTGTCTCAATGTAGGCGGACTTGAAACAGAAGGAAATTGGAGTCGCAATGGCAGTAAGCATGGCCAGCTTGCTGTAAACTGTGAAGTTCTACATGTAGCTCAACAGTGTTTTAGTATGTGTGAATATGCATGTTGTGAAAGGGGGAGAAGTAGAGGGGTAAGCTGCAACCAGGCGGTGAAGTGGAGACTAGTATAGGAGAAACCCAGGGATCCATCCAGCCCGGTGGGGTGGTGACCGAGGCTGAGTGAGAAGGACAGAGAACGTGTGTATTCATGGGCTAAATGCCCTTTCAGTTAAGGAGGGTGGGCTTACCTTGTACTTATGTGTGTGTGGGTGAGAGGTCAGGGGTGCTGGTGGACACTGAGCTCACTCACTTGGTGACCGGTCCACAGTACTGGTGAAGAAGCTGCAAGTGGCTTCTGGTTGGTGTACCTGCAAAGAGAAAGGGAGGGAGGCAGGGAGGGAGACTGGTGTAAAAGGCGGGAGAAGTTGTCAGCGGCTGGTGTGGGCTGTGTAGAGCCTTGATGGACACCCGGTTACGTGGCTATTTAAAACGAGGGTTTCCTTAGGGACACACTGGATGCCAGAATACACCTTATTAGCAGGAGTGTGGGAGTGTGTGAATTACACACCTAGCGTGGGTATTTTGTCACACGCCACAGTGTGCTGTGTGCTATACTCTGCTGCAGTGAAGAGGAGAGCTACGCATAGCCTTATCCTTGTGCATTTTAATTAACTAGCGTACTTACCTGTGTCGTTGGGTTCCCTGGGAAATGTTCTGGAGAGTGCCTGGAAGGGGAAAAAAACCTGTTAGCTCCTACACAATTCTTTAAAGTTACATGTGTATGATTTATGAACTTCAACTGTTAATAAAGACTGTGAATTTGCCACTTACCTTCCTCTCTGTGATCTGCTTGGTTGCGTTTGTGATGGATTCCTGGGGGGGGGCAGAGTCCACCACAACACCTGCCACGCAAATCACTGGCTTTTAGCTCCTGGTAAATGAATGGTCACACTTCCTAATCCCATATGTGGACTGCAGTGTCCCTCATGCCATTACATTGTAGGGGATATGGACACATATTTGCAACCAAAACCAAGTAATTATAGTGCTTACACTCAGCATTTTTAAGTATATGGTTGCCATCCCCTCAGATCATATGGACTGGCCCTCCTCAATACCTCGATGAGTATTAAACAATAATACTTGGATTGTAAAGAGCTTAGTTGATTTCATTGTGGAGGAGATGTGTTTAGACACATCTGTAATTTGTACAGCAATAATTTTTTCAGTTACAATTCCCTTCTGAGACTGATTAGACTAATTTACCAATAGTTAAGCTTATGTTAACTCGTACACATGTTAACATAACATGTCTAATTAATGTTTTTCCACTGCATGTCAACCTATGGTTATCACTTCATGATGTCCTGTAGTTTGACTCTGCTACTGAAAACCCAATCTGACACTCACACTTATCTTTATACTCCCCTTCTTTTGTCTTGCTCCACAATGACATTTTTTATCATCTATACATTAATTTCTCGTTCATCATTGTCTCTTTGTTTAGCTTTTCTAGTTTATTTTATTTCATTAGTGTTTGTCTGCTTTGTGTTAATAATTGTGATTTATTAATTACATTGTTGCCTCGTCTGTAGATGTATTGACAAACCGGGCTTTAACAGGCCTAATAAAAAACCTCATTTTATTAATTTTATATTCCTTAAGGAATGTAATCTATCCTCGACAAATGACCAGTGCCTCTATGGGGATAGTGATGTCCCCACATAACTGGTGCCCTGTTTTAGGTTTGAGGACCTCGACAACAGTCTATACTGTCATTTTTGTACTCCATCTACAACCTCTCACAGTAGAGACTTAAATTAAATTCAATCCGCTCACTTCATCCTCCACATATTTTGGTGGTATTTGTATAGACTTGTACATTTTAGGAATTTAATTGTTTGATGCACATTTTCTTGGCGGAGAAAGTGAGAAAGCACATACATACTGAATAATGCAAAATTCTTTGTCCCCACAGCAACTTTTAATTGGGTAACATTTTTCACCTGAAAGAGGTATAGTTTTTATTGTAAAAGACAAAGGTCAAAAGGTAGCAGAGTTGTTTCTTTCTGTCATTGTCATAACCTCACCCCCCAAAAAAAAAAAAAAAAAAAAACAAATTCTCAAGAAGTAGTCAAATATGAGCCAAGAAAAGCACACTGCTATAATAGTAAAAACCATTTTATATGGAGTGTTCAGGTACGTGTGGGCAAATGTGGATGCGACCCCAGCTAACAAATTGCATCCTTATTAACAGAAACAGTGAATGTCATGGGAATATTGTTGTAATAAAATAGGTGGGAGGAGTGGTGCAAGGTTGCACAATAATAATCACATATCACCTCAGGGCAAACCATTTCTCACCATGTGGCCATTTGTTATTTGCATGCATGACAGTGTGGGGATTTGCACAATAGTATGAACCTGAGAATGTTATTTTCTTCAAGATTCTCAAAATGGTGTGCAATTTCTCTAATACATAGTAGTTTGTTCCTTTTGACACCAGTCATTCTGCCATTGCAATTACTTTGATTGTAACTATTAATCACCAAAAGTACCACCACCATCATCCTCACCATCATTGTCACTGCCATCATCATCACCATTGTCTTCATCATCATCACCATTGTCTTCATCATCATCAAATATAAAATTGCAACATTCCATGCTATTCTCATGAAGCTAGAGAGGGTAGATATGCTATTTGCATTTACAGCATGCACTTGGAGTCCCACTGTTGCTTCACAATCCACTGACGTTTAGTCTCCACAAAGCCTACACAGAGTTTGCTGGGGCCCCATCAATCACAGAGCTTGGTGAAATTCTTACAGGCCGACAACCGTAATCACAGAGCAATGCAGAAAATCCCATTGATTACTGTTGCTGCTGATGTGAATTTCACTTCAATGGCATCCAAAATTGAAAAAAGACGTTTACATCACTTTTGTTAATTGTTTCTTTTATGTATGTTTTATTTATGTATTTGTTTATTTATCTGCCAGTGGTTGTTCTCAGTGCATATGTAGTTGACGTCATGGTGCCATTGTGTGCCTAACTCAGCTACAGATGATGACATCACCCCCAAGTCAAGATGAGTGCTCTCCCCAATTGATGTTTTTTTTCCAGTAAGGTAATTACATCTCCTGTGAGGAGATGAGTTGCAGAGTTCCAGGGCTCAGTTTTAGCAGCAGCCACACCAGCGGTATTGGTGCTGTGGCCTAGGTACCCGATACTGATGCCTAGCAGCTGGCTGAAGTTGCAGTTGGTATTTGGAGATGGAGAGAGTGGTGTAGACTGTTGCCGAGATGAGACCACTCCATGCCCATGATCATGAAACACCATTTATTCATGATAAGAGGCTTCTGACTGACACAGGTTTTCACTTGTACCAATGTGATAATAACTGCCAACTCGTTCATCAAAAAAAAGCTCACGTTGTAATGGCCTGCATTTGTAATCCAAGCTACTTGGAAAAGGGGAATAGTATTTCAGAAAGTCAGGATATTTTCCCACTTGATAAAGTCATTTAAAAGTTTGGATTGAATTCATCTATATTTATTAGGCAGAAGATCAGCCATCAGTATTCAGTGTTGAATATGTATTCATACTCATTCTTTCATATTCATTCATTCTACAGTGGGTTAAAAAGGAAGAAGCACATTACCATATAAGTCAAATTGTTTCACATCATAAAAAACACAAAACAATTACTGATTCAACTATTCTATTATATACATGTCTGGGCTATATATACAAGCTTGGTCTGCAAAACAGGGACCAATTGAATACCATCAAACAAATCTATTTGTTTGTTTGTTTGTAATCTAAATACATTATGGAAAATCATTAGATTTTTGACAAGCTATTATAGCCTTCAAGACCAAGCATGGTAAAAATATGTTAAATTAACAACCATAGGTAAAATGAAATGTACTTGATTTATTTGTATTAATTATGGGACAATATTGCAAAAAAGAAAAGAAAAAAAAACAATAAAAATTATTGTTGTAGAATGTGCATGGTTACTGAAGAGCAGTGTGATGGTTTTAGTAAAGATATGTTTGTTTGTTTGTTTTCATATTTACGACATGATTTTAGTTCTGCTACAAACCTGTAGTAGTGAAAAAGCTGAATGTATTCCTCTTGAGGAGATTCACTAGACCATCCAATATTTAGTACTGGATCCCATGTCAACTTTTTGTTTTGATCTTGTTATTTCCTATGTTGTGTTTCTTTTCTCTCTAATGTAAAAGTACATAAATGCAGTCATCAAAAGATTACCAATGATATTATCAGACATCCACACAAACATGCACATGCTTGCCCAGTCTGAAGCTCTTTCTCAGTGTTTCACTGTTACTGTCACTGGTGAAATCCTCTTCCGTCTTGAGGAATAATAATGCTGCCATTTCCCTGGCGATGTGACAAACGAGAAGTGATAATAATCTCAGCCTGTGGGTTTCCGCCCTCAGTCACTGCCTGCCTTTTTTCCTGTTCTCAGTTTGGGAAGGTGGCAGAGATGTTAGCCCCACTCCATTCGTTAAAATGTGGAAAACACTCTACCTCATCTTTCTCTCAGTCTCTTCCTACCCCCTTGCTATAGTTATTGAATGACAACCATCTCTTCCTCTCTCTCATCCTGTGCCTGGAACAACCCACCCGCAGCCCACATGCGCACACACTCTCACACACTCACACACGCACACACACACATTCAAAAGGCACCTGCTCTTGGTGTAGGATGAAACCCCATGTTACACTTAGTGTAGCATGAGACCCCATATTTCCCCTCTCCCTTGTGACAGTGGGACTCTTGTTGAAGCAGCTCCTTTGCTGTGCTTTCTGGTCAGGTTTCCTTGTGGCTCAGAGGTGCAGAATCATGCTTGCAGCAGCAGTACAAAGCCGTTCACTGTGAATGGTGCTCACTTCAGGAATGCTAATGTCATGAGGTAACCTTGGAACACATAGCACGTACTCTCCGACTTCCAGGTATTGCAGCTGAGATGTAGGTAATATTGTCATGATTTCAAGAAATGCATTGTGTAGAGATATGTGGAGAGATCCTCTGAAAACAATCCATTTGTTTAACAAGAAATCTTTCAAATGAAAGGAGTGGTGAGTCTCAATCCAGGAAGACAATATTAGTCATCTGTTAACACCAATGTTTCTAGCATAATGAGAAAAAGTTTGATCTTCACTGTGATATGCGTACACATGCACATGCATGTGTCAGGGCACAGGCACGGACTCAAATGCAGACCAGGTGTACTCAGGTTCCAAGAGGTTTTGACTGAAATTGCAGGGCAGGTTCGTAGTGGCAGAACAGACAGGGTCAAAAACCAGGAAGGCAGTCCAAGGCAGGATAAACAAGGAGCAGGGGTCAAAACAGGAACAGGCTGGGTCAAAATCAGGCAGGCAGGCAGATCAGACAACCAAGGCAGGGCGGCGGGCAGGGATGAAGTCGGAAGTCAGCACAGGATCATCAACATGAGTAATGAGGCAGGTACATAACTGAGGGGGAAAAACTGAGATGAACTGGCAACAAGACAGAGACAAGCAGGGTATATAAAGGGCTGGGATGATGAGGAGATGGGATGTAGGTGGGCAAGCAGGCAGGTGGAGACGATCAGGAAATCAGGTGGGCGGGGACAGGGCGGAGAGCGGGGCAGGGCAGGAACAGATGGGAACTGTAAACAAAAGCACATGGACGACACTGACTGACAGGGAGAAACACAAAAACAACAGCTAGGGGGCCGAAGTACTGACAGCAAGTCTGTGTGTACATACTTCTTTGTTCAGCAAGATGTACAGCATTCAGATGTCAGCTAAGGGCTTGGCTGTCATACAGTATACACTGTTACTTAATGTAGTGTGTAATGCAATTCATTTTCATTTGACCACTGCAATAATAATTATTATCATCATTACAGGCAAAATCTGTTACTACTTGCAAGAATTTAAGTCATAAAGTCAATCATTATACCATGTAATTGCATGTCTTTCCATAATGTGATCAAGAAATGTACCTGCAGCAAGCCAAATACTTGTTCTAATTACTTTAATTGATTGGTGAGTCAGTAGTGTGTTTCAGTTCATAGAGTCCGCAAAGTCCTTTCTGTGTTTTGTTATTATTGAATTGTTAGCAGTCTCAACCCTTTGCCAGGAGAATAATACATTACAATCAAGCCCTATCATCGTCCCTTCCATTGGTGAGACATGTTAAGTCTTGCTAGATCTCCATAAAATCCAGTTCTATTCTCAGAACCTCGATTAACCCTGGACCTAGACAGAGTATATAGTATATCTTTCACAATTACGTTCAACATGTAATCTCATTGCAATGAATTACTGCTATGTAAACAAACTGATGCAAGCTGGAAAAAAGAATAATAATACTTATTTAATGATTAATGACATTGTGTTTACAAATGTTGCACATGCCTTTTTTCTTTATAAATGAAAACAGAAGGGGACATGATTGTGTTTTTCATTAACAAATAACTCACCATTAAAAAAAAACCTTTTTTGAAGACACATAGCCTGTTTTAAATGAATAATTTTCTGTCTCTTCATGATGAATTAGATTTGAAGCAGATTTCTTTCCAAATGAATGCAGTCAAATGAATATCCTCTAATTAATAAACCTGCTAACCTGTAATGGGGTCACCTTTTTCTGATTCTCTTAATGAGCTCACAGTTGAGAGTGTGTGGGGTCCATAAGCTCTGCTGACCGAAGAATTATTGCATCTTGCCCTCTTCTTCAGTGATATTTAGCTAATTTGGCGCATCAGTTATTTCCTTTTTGTTGTTGCTGTTTATCATGCTTTTTGTTTTTTTTTGCAGAAGTTCTCCTGCCACCTCATAAGCGATTCGTGTGGAAACTTTTTGATTCTGAGCTGCAGTATGCAAGTGTCCTCCACAGCGGGAAAAAAAAAAGATGCTGTGGAGGGCAACATAGGATCCAGTCTGTTGTGTTTCCCACTTACCGTACACACACACACACACACACACACACACACACAAAACAATGAAAGCTTTGAATTCACACACACATGAGTTCCATCTCCCACTGCTGTGTGTGTGTGTGTTTGTGTGTGAGTATGTAGGTGAATCAGCTGCTTTAACAAATTGACATACTTGTCAATCATGCAAACTAATCATAAGCAGGTTCAGAGCAATCAACAGCTTCAAGGTGAACTTTTATCCCCCACCCCCTCCATTTCAAATTCATGTGCCTTTACTGACACATGTTGTTGTCAACAATTTATGGTCACGTGATCTAAACACTGCGATCAATTGACCTGCGCAACCATCTGATGGTTAATGGAGGGCTTGCTACTTCTGTTTTCATCATCTCAATTCCTGGCCTCTGTTACCTCTTTCCCACATGATTGAGAGCTGCACTTATGCACTTACAATACCACATTTGGAAATGTGTCTAACTCATAAAAATATGCACTTAAAAAGAGTGGTATTGTGGAAATACCCACTGCTCCTAGACTAAATGTAGAGTCTGTATGAAACCACAGCTACTGTTTGTCAGCAAAGTAATTATATACCTCTTGTTATTATTTTTATTCATAACAGTTTTTTCTTACATTCAGAAAGATGAAAATAATTGCACATCACAGTGAGCCTGTTCCTGCTGTTGTCTTTCTTTAAGCTGTAAAACATAAGTGCCTTAGTCACATTGTGGGCGTCGTCACTCGAAAAAATGTTCATTAGGTCAAACAGTGAGCCTTCCAAAGTGGGAAATGATTGCCCGTTTATTTCCTTTAATCACAGGCATGCCCACAGCTCCCTGCCGCTGCAGCTGGAGAGGAGCAGAGAGGAGTCCAGCGCACATCCTGATTCTCCCGCGCTGCTCTCTGTGGTGTGGAGACAGAGCTTCCGCACAGCGAGCGAAACACTGGCCTTCCTGCCTACCCCCTGTGAAGACACCACAATGTAAACTAATCCCTGCCCCTCTACGTGCATTTCCCAGTTATTTATAATCTCATGACTGTAATTATGGTGATGATGATGATAGTGCCACTGATGAGGGTGATGACAGTGGAGATGACGAAGCTGAAGATGATGATGGTGATGACGATGACAACGATGATGATGACGATTTTGATGATGATGATGATGATGATGATGACGAAAACAGCAGTGATGAAGTCAATGCCATTCGTTAACCAATTAATCTGTGCATAACTCTCTTCAAAAGACCCACTTGTCATCCTCCTAAAAGCCACACATGCATACCCTGACCTCCTTTATACTTGTTTTCAGCTTTGTACTTTGGACACCAGTATTTCTGAAGGTCACCAAGAACAACCAATAGGAAATGAGAAAAACCGTCTGTTCTTTTAACCCTTAATACACTGCATCTCTGAATCGCCAGTATGTTTATGTCATGCCAGAGTGTCTTGTTCCATAACCTAAGCGGATTAACTGATCACAGCAAATGTGTATGATAAAAAAAAAAGAAAAAAAAATACAAATTGCTATGCACAACAATGTACAAGATGCTTCCTGTCTTTGGTGGATTTCCTAAAACACAAACTGGAAATCAAGTGACCCCTAAATGACAACACAACAATATATTTCTTGTAGCAATCCATTTGTGGGTGATTTGTACAGCAGGATTTGTACAGAATGGACAGAAGTTGCTGTGTGCACAGGAATAGAGACTTTAGTTCTCTTTGCTGCGTCCCTCACCCTTTTATCTTTTATTTACTCACAATCCCATCACAAATGAAGCAGTTCACCTCATCCCCCATTAGGTACACAATGGTGAACTACTAATTAATGCAAGCAGAGTGTGTTATTTTATATATATGGTGCCTGTATGTGCTCTGTGCTGTGTGCTGTGTAATACACTATCTGACTGGTACCAGCTGGCTTCTATTTTTGCTGCATGCCACTCAGCGATAGAGCGCATCCCTCTGTTCCCTCAGGAACTCACAGCCTGCGAAAGGCAGTGTCTCCATGTGGTCGTGTGACGCTCTCACAGTAGAACAGCACCTCAGAGAGGTGGCGCGCGCCAGTCCTGGAGTGTGGAGGAGAGAGCACTTTGAACACTCGTATGGGCACCTACGGCAGAGATTATGGTCGCAGAATAAATGGACTCTGGTTCCCCCAGGAGCAGAGCACATGTAGTCCCTGTCAGCTCAAGTCCTCTGTCTTATCCCGGATTTCTGGGCGATCCATATGTTATTGATGTTGCTGTGCGCTAAAGGTTTAGGCTTAAAGCACCATCGGACCCACACACACACACACACTCGTACGCACACAGACACACATCTGCACACATGTCCACACACACAAACTGCAGCACAGCATTGACAGATTTAAGTGCTATATCATGTCTTCCTTTGAAGATAACCAGGAATCGACTCGGATTTGGCATATCCCTTCTGTCTCTCCATTTTCCCCTTTCTTTTCCTGTCTGTCTCTGTTAGTGAGTCTCTGTCTCTGAGTGACCCTTCCTGTAGACTGATAAGGATCTTCACAGATGCTCTGTGCTGTTTCATTAACTGTGTTTCCATGGTAGTGCCTCACAGTTCCTGGTTACTCTACCACTGCCACATGGTAAAAGAATGGACCTAGTACTAGGGCTTATGACTGCCATCCTGCTTGACACTTCCCAGAAGGTCGCAACGTTTTTTGTTTTTGGTTTATTTTATTGCAGGATTACCTTTGCATAGTTGGAAATACAACATTAATTTCACTAATTATTTGTTTCTGGGCTTCTTTTTTGACAGAAAATCATGAGGATAGTTTGATTTTGTCGCTTCATAAATGTAATAACATCGATAGAATCCAATAAAGTAACCAAAAGATAAATAAATAAACGGAGCAAATCTTGAAAGTTTATTTTAGGGCACTGTTGAAGTGTTAACAGAAATGTATGTTTTCATCCTCTTAGTATCTTTCTAGTTTTTATTTTGATTAATGTATATGTTAATGAGGCACCAAAGTGGGCTCCCAAGTGGTTCAATAGAAAAGATATTCATCTCAAGCGCAGGCAAAGCCATATGGCCTGGATTCATTGTCAGCCCTGTCATCAGTTAAATATTACAAAGAACCCACAATGAACAAATTGACTTCATTTTTCTGAAGTAGGAGTGGGTATGTCAGCAGGATCTCCAAGTCTCACCATCAGGTGCCTGCAACTTGCCTGGATGACAGTGGAGTAGCACCTCTCCTCCAACTGGTGCTCAGTTCACTCTGGTACTCTGTGGGACTTGTAGTGTGAAAAACAGTTGTTAATTCCGTATGAGCATGTCAGAGGATTGCAATCATATTGCTTCCGCACTCCAGGACAATTGGAGAGATTGCTGCAGTACGACAAGCCTAATGTGTAATTGCGTATTCCAAAAGAAGGTTGCATAAAGAGGAAAAAGCAAAAATGACAAAAATGAAGCACACATGTACACATGCACACATAGATATGCAAGGTCACACATATAAGCACACACACTGTATGCACTCACACACACATTCACCTGCCCTTGTTTTACGTGTCCAAATGTAATTGGCGTATAAGTGAAAGGAAAATGATGTGGGTGCAATAGGGTGTCAAGCGGTGAAATTGCTTGGAAGGACAGGAGAGAAGGGGTGTTATTTTGGCTGTCGGTGTACCCATCACCACTTCAAGTGACAAGACAGCAGAAGGAGCTGTGTGTGTGTGTGTGTGTGTGTGTGTGTGTGTGTGTGTGTGTGTGTACAGAAGCAAAATAGAGAGTGTGTGTTAATGTGCTTGCTATTTTGGGCAGCAGGACCCTTTCAAGAGTTTTTTCCACAGGCATGTGTGCTTAGCAACTTGCCTGGATGGGTGACCTATCGACAAACACTTACAGTACAGTGGAAAGTGCAGGGCTTGCTTGCCTTTCCATAAACTGTCCATGAAGGAAACGCAATCTGAAAAGTTCGGGGGCTGTGTGTTTGTGGGTGTTTTCAGCATCTAGCAATGAAAGGAGGTGCTGCATCCAATGCAGTGAGAGACACTCAGATACCCAGTCAGTCAGTCAGTCAGTCTGTCAGTCAGTTAGTCAGTTAGGGAGAAATAATGTTACGTTTCCTCAATTGGCAGTCAAAAAAAGAAAAGCCCAAAAGTGGAAGAAATGAAATAAGAAGAAATATTGTGGATGTCTCTCTCATTTCACCTGAGGCTGATGCAGCCTCTCAAGATCACAGTTTTGGAGATGGTGTCCAAGACTGTTGAGGCATTTTACCGTTCTTCTACCCCTGCAGAGTTTAAAAAGAGTTTTAAATGAGGTATTATTCCAGGCTCAGAGATGTGACAGAATATAAATATCAAAATGTTACATATATTTCCCCTTCTTGTCTGTAAGGTAATGGCTTGATATCCAGAACTCCCGAATAATAGCCCTCTATCTACACTTTGATCAAAAGAAGCGTAAAGACACTATCCATGACAAGTGCTTTTTTAACAACACCCCCTTAACCTTTAAAGTCTCTATGAACATACAGGGTAAATACATTCATAAAGAATGCATCATCCTACAAGCTGAATTTATTTTTTTGGAAATTTGATTTTATTTAAAATAAATCCTCCTGATTTTCACCTAAGGGAGTGGATTACTGTGGCTCCTTTGAAACGCTTTACCATGTTCTATGGGACTGAACATTGTCTGAATAAAGAGGGCTTTAAATCCTGTCAAAGGAAATAAAAAAGCCCCCCTCTGGGTCTTTGACAGCTATATATAGGAGTGCACCCTACTGAACAGCAGAGATAAGCAGGTCAGAATTTTCCTCTCCTCTACCGCTGACTGCTAAATGCAATATTTCGGTAATCTGGACTTGTATTATATGTTAAACTATGCAGAGAGGATTGACACAGCCCATCCACAGGGCTTTGTTCCAACCATCCACTAATGTATTATAGATTCCAATTAGTCATATGACTCAAAGTAAATACTTCCTCTAATTGGCTCCTTTATCTTTAACGAACCATCGTGTTTAGAGAGGGGACAGCTATGTTGTGGTGAGAATGAATAGTGGCTATGAAAGTGTGGACAGCAAAGGCAAACAAATCTTCAGGGTCTGATCCTGCCTCTGTAGCAGTGGGCAGGCCAGTGGCCGGAATATTCCTGTGGGGGAATTACAACTCAAAGCAAACTCTGTGCCTGGCAGGCGAAGTGTCATGGACTCTTACCCAAGGCCAGACAGATGACAGCGAGAAGCCAAAGGCCATGGGTCAAGGGTGCTTAGGTCATTTGGCAAAAAAACAGTGAAAAATTGATACTTCATCTTTCTAGTGTGGAGGTCTACACTGCATCAAAGGGTGCAGTGTGTGTGCATTCTCTCAATGAGCTCATGCGCAGTCTATAAGATTAATAACACATATTCGTGTTTTGAAATACACATTTCTGTCCATGGTAAGACGCTTACTTAGATTTTTTTTACTTAGGGGTAGGGTAGTCAGGAAAACATATCACAGTCATGTTACACTCTGATGGCTTTATCAAATGGGTTTGAGCAATACTCAAAAAATGTAATTATTTGCATCCATTCTGCATTACTCATTTCATTTCTCTAGCGCTGAGTATTTTTAGTTGAGAGGCACAAGTGGGTTTGGAATAATACAATACAGCTAATGTAGGTGTAGAGGTCAAGTGCTGCCCTCACAGTCCTGTGTGGTTATCTGTTATCAGAATTCCTCTCTCTTTCCTCCCTGCACACAGCTACATTAGTGCTTTTATTCATTGATCTGATTAGCAGATGTACTTATCTACGGTGACTTGCGCACTTTATATTTCACGCATCACACAGCTGTGGTGACAGGGTTAATTGGGCTTGTCACCAGAAGGGTGGAGGTTTGATTCCCAGGGCGAAAGCTGTACCCTTGAACAAGACACACCTGAATTTCTCCAGTGACTATCCAGCTGAGCAAATTGACATTTTTTTAAACAACGATGCTCTGTATGTAGTTTTTGATGAGTGTCCACAAAGAAATTATGATGATTTATGGAATCAGTACAACAGTTGCACAACAAGTTGAAGTGCAAGACAATTTTTATTCACTCTTCTGAAATAGTTTTTTTTTTTTATCCTTCCATATGTATCCTTCCAGGGTAAAAGACAGCCTGCTGTGCATGTACACATCTGACATGCTGATAAAATCAGTAGAAAACAAAGTGTTTCCACATTGAATTTGCGAGAAGTCTTAATTACACATCATGCATATTTATTTTGCTTATGTTTATATTCAATATGATCCAGATTGCTCATTGCACTAAAGGTTTAGTTTATGGCGAGCTACAGATTTTATTATTGTAGATGTCACAACATGCGTAATGTTGGGCCTTAACTATAAGTTATGCTTACAACTCTGTCAGGGTAAAGCAATATTTAACATGCCGTGCAAGATGTGTGAATGTGATATGTTAAGCAAAGGAAACTGACTTTGCAGATTTAATTACAGAAGCTCCAGGGTGTGTCCTTGTCCTGTCTTTCATCATTTTTTCCCCAGTGCAGGCTTCATTTGTCATTTAACAGAATGCAAAGCAGCGTATTCTTGGACAGCTTCATTTTCATCACAGTTGTTTCCCCCTCTTCTATCTGTGCATTTGAACATTATCATTCCAGCATTACGTAATGCAATGAGCATCTTGTCGAACTTTTACATATGTTGGCTATCCCCTCGGCACACTGTCCAGATGCTCGTAACGTTTTTCGTGCAGAAAGAGAAACAGAGGCTGTGAGCTAACCTCTCTTTCTCGTGATCCGCAGAGTGGATAATGTATTCATGCATGAAAACTCTTTTGCTTGCTCTTAAGATTCACATGTAAACACTTTGAAGTCATTGGAATGTTGAAAGCAGCACTTTCTTTTCAGCAGAAGTTGCTTTTCTTTCTTTTGTGCTGGTATTCCTCTTTTTTCCTTCCTTCTTTTTTTTCAAATTACAAATTGTCATTTTGTGCTGGGGGTGAATCAAAAAGAGTCATCTGTCTGTTGGACAAAAATGGAGTTCAAAAAGAAAAGAAAGGAAAAAAAGATTCTTATGTTAAAATGAGAATAAGAAAAATCAAATCAATTAAGCTTGAGGACAGAAGTAGTATTGAGAATAGGTTGAATAAGGGATTCAACAAGAAGGAAAGCCAAGATCTTCTGCTTCTAATATATCCAGCCAATATGACACTCACACATAACTAGTATGCATGGACTCCAGGTAAAAGGTCAACCAAACATATCAGGTTTGAAGGAGATTTCATCTCTTTGTGAGGTCAGGGTGCGGCAACAATAATTACCATGTTTTCACACAAAATAACTCCCTGGGGACTCTCTTGAACTGAATCCCTCAACAGAGACAATAAAGTCAAGGCAAATGAAGAATCCATGCTTTAGGTGGCTATCCTCACTGTATTACCTTTATCCTGATGTCTCCAAAATGTACTGGAGGATTTAAAAAGAGCAAATGACTGGATTAGGTCAATGACTGAAGATTGGTTGGAAGGATATTAGTTGAGGGAAGGATGGGGGCTTAGAAGACTGGAATGTAGAGTATGGCCTCAAGGTGAAGTCTCACCAACCCCCCATCCATTGTTCCTGACAGCTTCTTAGTATGAGCACGCTTAATTGATAGTCTGTGGTTAGAAGGGACAGGAAAAATAAAAAGGAAAAAACAACATCGACCAAAAAAAAAAAAACAGGAAAGCAAGTACTCAAGAAGGGGGGTGATATGCTTTCTGTGCTTTCTGTATGGGTAGGGGAGGTATAAACACATCCATGAGAGAGTTCTTGTGACATTGCCATTCAGCTCTTAGGCCTGGTGCCATGAGGTCACAGTGCCCTCTGACTACTGGAGGAACCCAGTACAATGATTTTAATCAGGCTATTTACATACCACATGTATTGTGGGAGAAAAGAGGCTTCAGAACACACTGCGCTTAGCAACTCCTCTCTGACCTAAATGGAAGCCAAAGGGTCAAAACACCCATGGTTTTTGTACAGTATAGTGAATTAGGACAGACATTTACACATGTTTGCATCTCAATTAGATAATTGGGTGAACACACATGTATTTATTTAAACAGTAGCCAGTACATAAAGGATGTGTTTGGTGGGGGACGGGGTAGGCCTGCAGCACTGCAGAGTCTGGTCATCTCCAGGACTCAGTGTTGTCCTTCTTCAATCTCGTTGGAAGAATAAGTTCAAACCGCATTTGAAACTTTTTGTGTTTGTCTCTTTAAGACTGTTCAAGACTGTTCTAAGACTGTTCTATATTTTCCAGTGGCATCATTGGACAAGATTACCTTCACATCCTGAAATGTGAAACTGCAGTAATTGAAGAGGTGCTCTAAATGCTATTTCTAATAATAATAACAATAAAGTTATTCTCCTGTCGAGCTGCAGCCGGTGTTCTCAGAAACATCACTGAGAAGATCCTCTGTGTTGCAATGATCATTAGCATCTCACTGTGCTGCACTCACTCACCCCCTCCCTCTCCCATCATATGCCCCCAAATAAATAAATAAATAAATGATGATTGCCAATTAGAGCAGAAATCAATTAAATTCCCCATTGCTAAATTGATACCATTATCTTTACTGCTGTATGAATAATTGATTATTGTATCATTATATCTGTGTTTAATGGTGCACGAACCTCACCCCTCAGACACACAGACAGATGCAGGTAATTGTATCTCTCCTGATCTCGTTTTTTTTTTTTTAATTCTCCTCCCAATTTCTCCTTTGTCAGTCTCGTATGTTTTTGTCCCTCACTGTTTGTCTTTGAAACTCGCTGACACGATATCAGGGCATGTTCAATTAGGGAATCAAAACTAACTCACAAACTCAATGCAACATTTGGATGTTTTTCGATCAGCAATGGCCATTTTATTTCTGTTAGAGGTTATTAAACAGATAATAAATCCTATAACACTATATATTTAGACATGTATAACAGTGCAGATATTTTTCTTATTATTTTTTGTAATTACTTTGTCTCTCATGAACTCCAACAGATTATAAATTACTTTATTTTCTTTTTCCCATAACAGTAATTCACATGGCAAATCTCTGAGTGTCTTTACAGATCAAACATTTATTTTCCAAATTATGGAGAAGGCTTCATCCACAGAGACTGATGATGCTGATAAATCCATGATCAGTTCCTGAAAAAAAGAGAAATCAGTCCAAACCAATGACTCCCTCATCAAAATACAAGTCTTCATTTACAATATGCACTGTACATGACAAACTGTGTACAATAACAGATGTCATAGCTTTTTTTCCCTTCCCCCTCGGACTTTATACTAAATGATTGACTGAGATTACAGTACATTTCTGCCAGACTAAAGTCATAGCTCTGCAGCTAAGGTGTTTCTTCAAGCCAATTCAAAATGCCACTGTTCTTCATAACGCAACTTGCAGACAGGCAAACAAATTCCAAGATCGATGAGGGGCTGCGACTATTTCAAGTTATTGTGCTATAGAAAAATACTAAGCGAGATTAATGGATAGATTTAGTATGAAGTCCTAGTTATATAAATAAATGTGTATAGCATTTTCTTTTTTTTTTCCTCTAGCCACCCAAAATAAATCATGGCCTCTTAAAATTCTTATGTAAATTAAAATTTATGGCCATCTCTTTCAATACACAAAGATGTTGTTTACTGGCTGTCAATGGTAGATCTGGATTTATCTGGGCAAGGGCACCAGGCCTCCCCATTGAAGGGCATATCAGCATTTGGGCATTGTCTTACACCCCCTTTTTCAGGTCATCCCCTCTCTTGTCTTCGATTGGCATTGCCTGTCCATCAAGCCGAGCACAGCCCAAGGTGAAAGTGAGTTTACAACACTTGGCTATGAGATTTACGGCACACAATGGAAGGAAGTGCAGCTGTGTCATTATACCCTTGCTAAAGTTATGTCAGCGCAATATCATCACGTGTGAATGGTGCACGTTTGCAGCGTGACAGTAATGACTCTGTTAAGGTGAGCTTCTCTTAGCGACAGTAGCACATTGCACAGCATTCTATCCTGCAATAAACAAAACTACTGACTGACACTATCCAGAAGTCTTAAACATAATCTTTTACATAAACGCACAGATAGGCTCACCTGTGTTTGCAGGTTGTGGGAGAAGCTGGAGCTGGGCAGTGAGATGTCTGCACCTGCCCCTTTCGTTAATACCACCTCCCTCACCGGGACCCTTCCAGCACCCCACACCTTCACCTGTCCCAGGGTTACTTTGTCAGCAGGGGCCAGTCCAGCGTGCGAGATCCTGCTCACCAGGGTGTCCTGAGAGGAGGGGCCAGAAGCGGGGTCAGGGGATGTGATGGCTTCGATCACATATCAAGGCTGCCATGTCCAACTAATCCCCCATCTTAAAACAAATACTGATCAAACTGGAAATGTACAGCAGGCTCTGACTATGTCTGTATCTTAAATAATTATAACCTATTTATGTTTTTTTTTGAGGTAACATCCGTAAATACAGCATATCAATTAATGGCATAATTAAATAATTAAAAGCTGAATCTTCACAAATCAAGGAACCGAACAGTTTGATGCAATACAGTATGATCCAAGAAATACATTTTCCATCTTTTCCAATTTTTCACACTCAATTGACCATATAACCATTGAATTGTACTTCCAGTCAAATTTTTATAGACTGTACCTTGTAGGCAGTGAAAGAAACCAGGAGGTAACGGCCTTTTCCATAAGTATCTGTGAAAAAAAACAGAGAAAGTGTGAGAGAGGATAGACTGATAAGGATGTCTGTGATGGAAAGCATATTTACAATCTGAGACAGCGAGCATTACAGAAATAGCCCTTATCTTTCTTTCAACATTATTTTATTCATACCTACTCAGTATGCCAACTCTGAAGTGTCCCCTCAGGTCAAGACTATTTCAATCAAAAATGGACTTCAAAACTTTAAAATCCACAACTGCTTCATTGCAGCCTGGGGTTTGCCTTTCAAGGTCAAATTCCTAGCACAGAGAGGTTCCCAGCACAGCTTTTGTGAGGGGGTGGTAGAAGACAACAGGCACTCGAAGAGACAATTTTCACTTTATTAGGTTGCGCGTGAATGTTTAGCAAACCTATGAACCTGTGTTACATCATAATTGGATTATAGTAAATAATAATATCATATGATGATTGTACCTGATATCTTACAATGTTTTTTTCTTTTTTTTATGGATGGCAAGGAGCCAAAGCCAAATACACCAGTTGCTGTATCATAATTCAGAATCATTTGTCTTGTCATGATAAGCATGAGAGTTCCCAAGCTGCATACAAGCATGTCTGTCTAGTTACATGCCCCAAACATCTACTACATCAAGAGCATTTTACCAGTACTGTAAGGGGTACAGCCTAACAGTGGTATCTGTCTAAGATGTTAAGTATTTTTCATTTTGAATTATGCTTCAGCTGAATTAGACAGCTGTGCATTACTAAATTAGAAATATGTTACCATTTTGCCTCCAACCCTTCTCCACAATTATACAGCTGTCTAAAAAAGCAAGTAAACAACTCAATTCTGTTCTGCTGTCACACAGCAGATAACTATAACTTATTGTAATTCTGAATGATCGAATTTTTGTTGTAGTGTTAAAATGTTTTGTTGTTGTTGTTGTTGTCCTTCCTTGCTTTGAAACATCTTGTTCTTTGATTCAGCCTTCGACAACACTGATATCACAACCTCTGCTGTAAAATTAAGACATTTTGCATATTCATAACTCTGCAAAAGTCATAGATAAAGTCTGTTGTAATGAATGTATATCATCGACCAAAGGCAGGTAATCTTATTGATTTGAGATGAATGAATTGAAACATCAGAGCGCTTGGGTCACCTTTACAGCAATAACAACTCACCAATGCCTTGTCCATCATCCCAGAAGAAAGAGCCTTGGGCAAACCCGCTGTCGCTCAGAGCAACGATGAGACCCAGTGGATTCTTCCGACTGGAAAAATTGAACACAGAACACCCATAAACACTAAGCCACTAGTTTCTTAAAGGGTCCTGTTAAACGCAGCACATGCAGGCCCTTTCTTTATATGCCTGCACTGAAACAAAAGAGCCCTCTATTAATATTCCTGCTACAGATTGTACATTATCTGAAGTGCAACTAAATCCACAGCCACCAGAATATATGACATAAACATGGAGCACCTAGAGGTGCCTATATGCATAGGTACTGTACACAAGCACATTTCATTGCATGAATTACACTGCTGTGACCACCTGCTCCTTTACAGCACTGCATCTGAGCTCTTTTTGTGAATACAGTATACTTGCATTGTGTGTGCTTGCAACTATACTGTATAGGAGCTGTATGAGGTCTGCTTTAAGTATGTTGTAGACCTTGACAAATTCTACTTCACACATTCTACTGGGTTAGGGGTGAAGCACACATACAAGGTCTTCTAGTGCAGTGAGCATGTAAAGTAAACAGGTGGTGTACACATTTATGTAAAAAAGGTAGCTAGTTAGCTAATTCAGCACAACCACAATTGTCTTCAGCTTGCTCTGTGATTTGGCGGAATTCAAGGATAAAGTAATAAAGTTTGGATGTCATGACAGAGAGTATTTAAAAATACATTGATGTAATGAATGTATTAATTTAGTGCTACTATTCAATGGGTGAGGATATGTTCCTGCTAAATCTATACTAGAGAGCAGTTATTAGTTTAGCTAGCAAAAAAGACAGTAGCATGGATCATTTCTAGTATAGGCTGGATCAACCTAACTAACTAAGTGATTTTGTAAACTGTAAACTGTCTATAGTGAACATGTTTAAGATGTGCAAGAGCACATTTCAATAAATAAACTATTATGTTGCTGCTGCATTTCATGTTATGAATTACCTTCTAGCTGCACATTTGTTTTTTGTTTCTTTAGTCTTGGTAAGGTTAATTGCTATGAACAACTTCACACAACTTCACTAGCTAGTTGTGTCGCTAGCCTGAAGAAAAAGAAAATGGTGATTGCACTTCCATGTTATACTATTACATAGTAAATATCCCTTCCATTTGTCATGCTGTTCCCTTTTGGCTTAGGGGCATTAGCAAGACAAAGGGCAAAGCTGTAAACCTCGGCATTCAAGCAGTATGAACAGGTCATGTACACATCTAGCGTGAAGAAAGAGTGAACAGTTGTATTGCAAACATATACAGTGGTTAGATACAATAAACAACTATTGTACACATGCACAAGTGAAGTAAACAGGAGCAGTGATGTGTTACAGTAAATAGCTGCAAGATATACATGCAGTTTGCATCACCTATAGTGTGTGTTGTTCTCTGGCTTCTGCCAGGGCAGGATGTAGCCTCCTCGCACATGGAGGTTGATCTGATCCAGAGGAGTGGGCATGGTCACCCACTGCCGCCTCTTTCCAATGTCCTCTGCCTGAGTGACACAGAGATAGGCTGTCATACATCAGGTGGCACTCCCTTCCCTCTGCAGACAACTCATGCTAAATGCTAAAGAGATCATGTTAATATATTTATTTTAGTAACCTGGTTAAACCCAATAACTCTTCTGAAAATAATATCACTATTTATACTGTGTTAAAAGGACCCTGGATGTAATTTATTTATTATTAGTTTAATATACAAGGCTACTACTAAAACCACTACATTTATTACTACTACTACTAATAATAATTAATATTAATAGGCAGGCACCATTTCAGGCAAACATACTCGTTTAATGTGGTATGATACATTAAAAACAATTCTGTGGAGCAACATGCACAGCGATAACAGTGCGCATGCATTCCATAGTAAGAACAGGATATGAAGGTAAGTGGCCCATCAGCGCATACTGGGGACACATACCGTGTGATAGTTGTACCATCGCGCCTCCGGCATGTAGCCAGTGACTTCTCTGACACCCTGGGAATAAAATCCAGAAAGAAAGATCATCACACCCCCTCCTACACTCCAATACTCACTGATTGAGATGCCAATCACACTGTGAGGAATTTCACATGCGCCTCCCAGGGTTCCGTCTGTGACGAACCACACAGGCAATGGTGAAATATTCATAATTAACGTTTTTTGTGGGCACAAATGCAGGGATGTTGTTTAGGAATGCATGTGTGTGTGTGTGTGTGTGTGTGTGTGTGTGTGTGTGTGTGTGTGTGTGTGTGTGTGTGTGTGTGTGTGTGTGTTTGTGCACGTTCTCACCGCATTTAACGCGGGACTGATCAGCAGGGCAGGCCCCCAGAGGAACTGATTGTGGATGTCCCACGTCGTCTTGTCACTCACAAACCTGCGAGAGATGAAAGAACCCCAGGCGTCAGCCAAACACCAAGAACCAAACAACCGGAGCAGTGATATACCACCCCAAGGACGGAAGGACAAGAACAGAACAGAGCACTGCAGTAAAAGGCAGAGAGACAGGCAAGGCAGGAAGAAGCGGCAAAGAAGTATGAGAGCAGTAGCAGGGAAAAAGAAAATAGAGGACGAGGGAAGAGTCGCCTAGCATAGAAAATCAACAGCGGATGTAAGAAGGACACTTAATCACCAACAGAAGGAAAAGAAAAATGAGCAGCAGGAGGTGAGAAGGTGAGGGAGAGCAGAGAAGGACAGGATCTGTGACAAGCTGAATATGAAAGGGATATGAGACAATGAAAAAACACAGAACAGGTTGTTGAGGAAATGAAATGAAAAAGGGTAAATAAAGGAATGATAGCCTCAACAATAAGAAGACTAGAAAGCAACTGAAGGGAAAGGAGAAGGAGGATTAATAAGGTAAGAAGAAGAATTGTGCAATTGGGCTGCTCCATCATTGTTGCAGCTACTGTTAATTCTGGTATGTGAAAACCATCAGAGCTTAGCATGTGTCACCAGCATCAGTGACGTGCAACTTCACCCGCTTGGGTAATAAGTTTGGGGGTGTAACCAGCCTCAGAAATTAGTCTGCAACATCGTTTCAATGATTAGTCCGCCGTGTCATGGCTGCCGTGTTACGTACTCATGCAGCAGAGGCCTGACCACTGTGCTGCCCTCACTGTGTGCGTGGAACATGAGGGTGTAGAGGTACGGCAGCAACGTGTAGCGAATGTTCAGCACGTCCCGCGAGGCGTTGGCGAAGGCAGCGTCCCAGGCCACGGGATCCTGTCTCTGTCACACAAACACACAACCAACACACACTTGACACACCAGCAGAGTCTCTCTGTTTCATTCAGGTTTTGGTTCTTTCACCTCTGCCACTGCCACTACTGGGAAAGGATCAATATTTCGCCTCTGAGCAAGAATTCTGTAAAGGAGGATGGGGAAGACTACCATATGGCTGAACTTGAAAGGCCAGATGGGAAATATCAGCTGGCTAGAGTGATGCCTTAGATGTTTGTGCTCTCTGTGGATCAGAGGCATGATAAATTGCCTCAGCCCTCTTTACAGACTCCTCTCTTGTGAATAAGTCATACAGCAATAATGCAGAAAGCCTGGAGCTCTTTAGTGGACTCTGATAGACGGTCATGTGAAAGAGAAAGCACGTCTCAATGCAGATGTACACTACCGTACAGACTGCCATACAGACTGAGTGAGCATCATGGACAGAAAAATACCTATTGACTCCAATAGGATGACATCCAGAAAGAGCCTGACAGATATCTGATCAGTGAAAGTACAGTTTTATTCTCATCAAGTTTTTTTAGTAATATCTGCAGTGGTACCTCTCCCTTAGCAAAGGCATCGCTCATTGTTTACGGTAAATCTGTCATGATTTTTGACATTCCCAAGCTTCTTCTTTACACTCTTTATGATCTCTGGTAACACAAACTGGTACAGATCATGACATTCTGGCTCCAGCATTCTCTGATAAATCATTATCTGTATCATTATCTTGTGTTTGTAATAGTTTTACATTTTTACATATATAAATATTGTTTTAATATAGGGAATGAATTGTATTATTATTATTATTATTATTATTATTATTATTATTATTATTATTATTATACAAACCATGAAAACAGAGTAAGTTTAAGAGGAGACAAAAAAATCTATTTTTCCCTCTTTTAGTAGAGAGGAGTCACAGAGACCTTTGAAGGCCTCCATTACCTCCATATGTCAATACGCTGCCAAAATTAACAGCAGTCTCAAATCAATACAGGATGGAAGTAAAAGAGGAAGTGTTTGAAAAGCGGCAGGTAGCCATTTCACTTAACACAGAAATGCTTTTATTGTGCAGAGAAAGAAGCCATTTCTGAAAAGATCAGTGGCATTATATGAAAAGGTACTTGAGCGGTAGTGTTTCTGGCCTTCCTTGGCTCCTGCATCTCACTCAGTATTGGCCTAGTTCCCTTAACATGTACTTGGCCAATAAAAAAGCAGACTCTTCTGCCTTGTCTCCGCTGGACTATCCATGCCCTGTCTTAACCAGACTGGACAGACAGTTTAGGTAAATGTGTCCATTATAATTTGGAGTTCATTTGGTGGTATCCTAATGCGAAACATAAACATTAAACACTGTTTGCTAACATATAACAATACTAGGTTACTATAGCTACTTGCACAAACACTATCATTAGTGTTGTTATACATTATAGTTTACTGGTATTCATTATATTTATACAAGAACACATGAATTGGTTGTTATATTCTGCTTACACCATAGCTAACTTACTTGCTACAGAAATAATTCAGCACTGTTGCAGCTGCATCTTTTCTCATTAGGGTTATAAATACAATGTTCAATTAAAGCGGACTTGTATTTTATTATGGAGGGTGATACGGCTATTTGCATTGGAAGAGAGTATTTAAACAAGCATGGCATACTCAATAATGTACAACATTACTGTATTTTCATTTATGTACATGTTAATTTGACATTCAATGAATCATACCCACCTATACTCACTGACATGCCCCTTGGACAGGTTTGCTTGAGGAAGAGAAAGCTGTCCAGGTTGATGACATAACAGACAAGTTTGGACAGGTGTGGGTGACGGTGTAGATGCTCACAATTTACCAGCTAGTTTAGAGTCAGTCTTGACAGGACACACGCCCCCACATTAAAAACAGAAACAGGCCCAGCCCATCACACTTCCCCACACTTACTCACTTCCCCAAAAGAAAGCTGAGCGCTGAATTACTACAAATGCATTGTGCGCAACACCATTAGTGTGGACACACACTCATGTTATGATAGCTCTCCACCCATGAGTGTCTTCATTCTTGGGGCTGCTCCATTTGCTTGCAATGAGTGAGAGCTATCGGACACTCACCCAAGCTGTATCTCATCCTCTCTCCCCCTCTCTGTTGATGCATGACTTTCTCGCTGGCTTCACTGCGTGACCTTCCAATTGCTCTTATGAAATAAATAAATAAGCACGCTCCTTGAATTTCCATATTAAAGCTAATGACCGATCAGCCTGTTGGAAGGGCGATTAGACCGGAACATAAACAGGGGGGAAATCTTAGTGTATTAGCGTTTGGATTCGAGGGTAAACAGTGATGGAGGCGCTGTGGTAATGACCCAGCAGAAATGCAGTCTCCTCTACTGACTTTGAGCTCACTGGGACTTGCATTTTTGTTGTTTCTCTTGTTTTCCAGTCCGTAACCACAGCATTTAGTCTGATAAACAAGCCGATCAGAAATATAACAGTAATAGAGGGATGTTTGTAAGTGACCTCAGAAATCTTCTCCATCAACCCACCCCCCACCCCCTACACCTCCTCCCACGGGCAATGCTGACTCTGTTCTCTAGCTGCATGCTTTGTGTTTGTTTATTTTCCCTGTTGTTTAAACATCCATTTGCAAGCCATTATGAAATGACTGGAAGCGAATGGGGAAGGGAGGGAGGGGGGAGGAGGAGGAGGAGGAGGAGGAGGAGGAGGAGAAGGGATGGGGGGTGGGTTTCACCTTGAAAATTCAATTTTGCGTGCGCTTCCCATCAGCAATGAAGTCATGTCCTATTTCAATGAGGAAATTTAGCAACGCCACATCGATTCTCGCAGGCGGGCTTATTGGATTTTTAGACGTGTTCCAACACTCCTAAAAGGTCAGATTTTAAAGGAGTACCATGGAGAATACCTGAAAACCAACAGGCTACTGCATAGTAAGATTACCTCAGTAATGACTCATACAAGATTTTAGAGACCATAGTGGGTCTTTGACCATATAGCTTGCATCACAACCTGTGATCCCTACAAGTGCCCAAATCAGTCAGATTGGGTTTCAACCACTTCACTCATTTTTTAAATCAAAAACAAAACACAACTGAGCAAAAAACTCCATGTAGCTGAATGTATCAGATAGTTTTGCAAAGACATGCATTTTAGCTTAGATTCAAGCCAGGGTTTTGGACACAGCCCAAAACAGCACACACTGGTTCACTACATGGAATTCAGTACAAACAGACCTGTGACTTATTCAGGTGGTTAGGGATGAAACCACAAATTTGGAAACCAACAGTTTAAATGACCCCTTCTCCCTCCCACCTCTCTCCAAAACTATCTGAATTTAAACATCACTTTTGATTCTGTACTCACTGGGTTCCCTTTGCCATTGTGATTTCGGGAATAAGGGTAGAATGCTCCAAGCTGCATCCAACGAAGACACATCTCATACTCAGCTTTGTTGAAGAAGCCACAGATATCAGCTCCAGTCTGCAAGGGCAAACAAGTAAAAAGAGAACCATATTTATTTCCTATCCAACAGCAATATTCTTTTAAGAAATATCAATATCATCTACTTCCACCCAAATATCACTATCCATTCTGCAGGGGGGTGGACATAAAGTAATGTGACTTACATAGGAGATGCCAAACAAACTGAACTCCATCATTCCTGAACAACAGAAAGCAGGAAAAGAGAATTCAATAATCACAAATGGCTTTGCAGCATAATCTCATGAGAGTTTCATTTCAGAGTAATCTGTTTAGAATAAAATGTCGATATCTAGATCAAGCCATCCACACACAATAATGATTGCAGTTTACCGTGGGTTTAATGATGGTGAAATAGCGTTGCCTGTACCTATAATGGATTTATACAGCTGGTCCCAGCTAGCATTGTTGTCCCCAAGCCAGTGACCTGCCCATTTTCCACTGGAGGGGTATGTGGACCGGGTCACCACAATCCCTCTCTCGCCCGTGACATTCAATAAGGCGCTGGGTCATGAAATAGAAGATAAAGATTAGCAATCTATCCAAAAGAGGTAAACACAAAAAAGGAAGAGTGGAGCAACCCCTCTGACTGGGTTAGATCCTCAGCTCTGCAGAGCTCTGAAAAGGCCCATTTTCATCCTTCAGATCAGTGTCACAATTGTTGCAAGCCTTGTACTCACTCGTAAGTGGGTTTAGTGTGTGACCAGCCATACAGGTTGTGGACGTCATAATGCAGAACTGGTGTGCCGTCAGGCAGGAACTGCTGACTGTTCATACACAGGGTCTTGTGGCTGAGGCCCATGTGCTTGGATTCCAAGGCTGAGATAGTGAACAAAGCACAAGAAAGTAAAACCTTCTCATTTGCGAGTAATAATAATAATAATAATAATAATAATAATAAAAATAATGTTCAATTCACAGCTTGATTGCTTAGTATCCACCTTATGTCAGTGTCAAACTGTGAATGTCTTAAGCCTTTAACCCTTGCAAATGGTCAATGGCATGATCTTACGTGGCATGTACGGTGGGTTTTCATACACAAGAGATCCCAAACACTTTCCACCTACAGTGCCATGGACAAAGCTTGCTGGCTCGTTCATGTCCTAGAGATAAAAATAAATAAAATGATAATTAAAAAAAAAAAAAAAACTAAAAAATGTAATCTCTATTGTCTTCTCAGAGTTGTTGTAAACCATTTGCATAAAGGTAAACAAAATGATATCATTTGATAATGATCTCCTCAGGAGTTCTAGTTTGAATCCCAGATTAGACTCAGCTGTTGTACCCCTGGAGAGGCAGCAGTGTAACACAAGCTGTGTTGGTGATTTACTGAATGTTTAGTTTAAAATATATACATGAAACTAATCTGAACGTCATCTTACACTGATTTACATGAGCAAGTGTTTTTAATGTATCTTGCTGTCCTCTCCCACCATCTCATCAACAGCATCTTTGAAATCCAAGATGACAAGGAGCAAGCAAGAATGCACCACCGGGACAAAGTGTGTGTTCAAAGTGCACTCACAATCCACAGGCCATCAAACTTCATCGTGCCCCTGTAGAAATCTTCAATCTCTCTGTGCCACCATTTCGCTGTTCGGTTGCGGAAAAAGTCGGGGAAGGCGGTATAAGCTCTGTAGCGCTTCGAACACAGAAACGGAAAATTGGGCATATCACATGAAAGGGTGAAGCAGAATGTCTCAGTTTTCTGTAGAGTGACTGAGTGAGGTGACAACCTGTCCATGCGATAGTGATTCATACCTCCACCTGAGTGTCCCAGTCCAAAGACTCATCCACAGTGACATTAGGGTAGTCCGGCCATACCTTTCATGCAATCCAAAACATTGGAAAAATGAGGCAAAACATTGGAAAAACCATTGCTGTTATCACTTTGATAAAAGCACAGGCATTCAAAACATGGTACCTTCCCCCAGACAATCTCATCCTTGATATTAGCAGGCCATTTGATGAAGACGTCTTCCTGGACTCCTCGTTGAAAAGCAGGGTATGCGGTCTCATTCCCTGAGATTGCAGGGTCCTAAAAAGAGGGAAATGTATCAAAGATGAGGGGGCTATGTGTGCAAAAGCTTGACTCTTGAATGATTGAGAATCAAGACATAATTAAGTTCATCTCATATAACTGGTTTGCATCTCCAATGCCTGATTTGTAATAAGGTAATTCATAGAAGGAAGTCACCATGGTATTTCCTTTCAATGTCCAGCTGATGGAGTACAACTGATCAATTAGTGTGCCTACATAAAAGAATTTAAACCTCTGTTGACTCGTGCTTCATTTCTGCCTGGCTGTGTCACTGTTGTTACCAGTGCCTGTGTCACAGGTTGTTACCAGTGTTTCACTGTCTGCGATGAACTATGTTGAATACATACTCAGTTTCATTAGGTGGATTACCCTGATCACAAAAGTTCCCTTTATGTCAATCCTTCTTTCTTTGGCAAGATCATGAATGTGTTTTAATGAAGTGCCTGTTAATAAGGTGACAGTAAAAAACAATCCAGGTGGCTAGATAGCAGGAATGTGTGTGCATGATGCAATATACCAGAATGAATATGAATCTCATGCCCTCTCCTCTCATTCGGTTCACAAGCGCAGGTAGCCCCTGGAAGTTTTTGTCCAGAATGAAGTCCAGCTGCCTTTCCATGTAGTCAATGTCTGCATACTGGACATCCTGTGCAATGGAGAGGTCAAACGTTGATCATTCTTGACAACTGACATACTTGACAACTAAATGGCCAGCCAGACCATCTGCTTATACGTCATCATTAGTTACCCACACCATGCGCATATACAAGAAAGACTGTCTGGAAGGAAGAAATCCACATGTTGGACATCTAGTGGCTCAATGAGGAGACAGCTTTATCATGTTCTAATGGGATTCAATACATTTTAATAGGTCCTCGTTGAAACACTGCTAATCTCCCAACCCCCCCCGGCCAGAGAAGCGTCAGGCAACATTTGTGACCAAAGTAGTCATAGGGGCACCACCACTGTAAACGTTTGTCTTTGTGTCTGCATGATGTGCATGTGTTGATAAAGGTAGCCTTATACTTATGATAGGAATTGCAGGACCAGTAGCAGTGGTAGTCAGGAACTTACATATGGAATGCCAGCATTCCTCATGTCCCTGTACAGGTCTGCAATCTCAGTGTCATTTTCGTATCCATAGCGACAGAGCTGGAATCCAAGCGACCAATAGGCCGGCAGGACTGGACGGCCTATCAGCTGTCAACCAGAAACAGACAAGCAAACAAATAACCAAAAGTGAAAATGAACTCATTTTTGTGCTTCTGCTCACTGTCATTGCAGAGTCACATAGAGAAGTGCTAATCCCTTTAATAACTGCCCATCCACCGATACTGCAAAGACTCCTTCAGTGAAACAACCAGGCATCAGCTGGGCTGGTCTCAGCAGGGAACCAGAGAGTATATGTGAGTGTGTGTGTGTGTGTGTGTGTGTGTGTGTGTGTGTGTGTGTGCGTGTGTGTTTGTCACTAGATATTCAGTTGATCGTATAGTTCAGAGTCTGATTGTTAGACCTGGGCTGACTGCCACAAGCACTCACAGCTGTGTACTCCTGTACCACCAGCTCGGGGGTGGGCCCCATCACCATGTAGAAGTCCAGAATCCCACCAATGGTGCGATAAGTCAGTGCTGGGGTGGGCTGGAGGGTCACATCTGCAGAGGGACAGTGACGGAAAAACCGTGGTCAGGAAAACTTCCTGTGTGAGTGCCAGTGTGAACATGTGTGTGTGTTTGTGTGTGTGTGTGTGTGCGCGCACATGTGCATGAATGTAATAATAATAATAATAATAATAATACAATTAGAAATTGAATCTCTTTTTATGCATCAGGCTGTGAAGCACCTAGGCCCACAGGTCTGAATGTGGAAATGACCAATTATTACACTTATAATTGGTCATTTCCACATTCATAATAACTTTTCACATTGACAAAGTTATGTATTTACTATCAGTAAAGCTTTATTCTTTCCTAATGTCTCTCTTTGTGCAATTCCACCCCTGAGGGCGGAGCTGAGAGGGACAGCGGAGACGAACTCACCCATTGCATTACTGTTCAGGAGCAGGACTCCATGGGCATCAGCTGTTTCCTCCAATCCCATATAGAAAGGATGCACGCCATAGCAGTTCATTTTGTACTGGAGGTGAGATGAGAAAGGAAGTGATGAGAAAGAGAAAAAAAAAAGCACAGTGACACGTCATGTCTGTGTCCTGGGCTGCACGTTTGCCAGGCTGTATTCTAGGAAGTGAGGTGTCAATATGTGAAATTTCGTCTTCGAGGAAACACGTCCTTCTGGAATGTGGACATGATGGATGGGATGAATCGGAGGAAAAGGTCATTAGCGTGACCACTAACGAGGGCTGACAGTTAATGACGGCACACCTTTCCAGCGCTCTCTTTGGGGAGCTTGAGCTTGATGCAGCATGAAGCATTTAAAGAGATACTCTGCTGCTGCCAAGATGCAGACACACATTTATTTTCTTCAAAAGAGCAATTTCGAACAGATATACAGGACATGGTCTTATTTGCTATGTAATTACAATGTGTTCACCCTGTACTAATTTTTAACGTGAGAATCTGAAAAATCAGTGTTAGGGAAAGGAAATGAAAACTAGTTACACTAACAATCTAAATTTGCTATTCTATGCAACTGATAGAAAGCTATTAAGTGGGTAGTGGTTCACTGAGAGGATGTCCATGGGAAGACTGGTGACAGATCAAGGCTAACTAATTCAGAGAAAGATGTAGCTTTTTTCATTCCAAGGCTTTGCCATCAGTACTGCTTTTAAATCAGCAATTCACAAAAATGCTGATTTTTGATGAAACGGTGTGTGCACTGAACCTTTATTCATTGGTTAGCCATTTAAGAAGCTTACAAAATTATCCTACATAATGACATCTTGATGGGATGATCTGGAGTTTTAAAATAAAAAAAAAAATTTAAAAATGAATTCTCTTTCATTCTAAACGGCTCATGCTACTTTGAGATGCCTGTATCAGAGTGTAAAACCTAGCTAGCAAGATAATTCAGCGAGGCAATGTCCTGCAATATGTTTTGGGTAGGTTATGCACAAGACAAAACTATCTTGTTAGCTAGCTAGCTGCAGTGCATGAAATAATTGAATCAAAACAACTGAAAATATGCTTCAGTTTTCAAGAAAAAACACAAGCCTTTATTTAATCATGCTCTAAACACCTGGGAACTAATTGTCTGGAGTAATTGTAATGATTGCATGGATTCTGTTTGGAATAAACTGGCAAAAATATCTTTTCCTCCTCCCTGAGGAGTGCTACCGAGGGGAGTGTCAGAGGTAAAGGGGGTCGACAATGGTCTGAGCCACTCACTCCGGGGGGCTGGTCTTTGGCGAACATGCCCCAAGTGTGCCAGTTGAGGTCATGCCGGTATGTGGGGTGCTCCGTCTCCCCAAATCCATAGATGTAATTAGAGGGAAGACGAGTAGATATTTGAATGAAGAGGTCAGAGAACGTGAAGCCAGGGAGTGCAGAATCCCATCTGAAGGGAAGAGGGAGAAAGAGAGAAAAGGACGGGAGAGGAAACAAGGTCAAAACATTGATATTATGTCTGCACTGATGGGGAGGTCAAATGAAAAACAAAGCAAACAGTACATTTTACATTTGGGATGGCTTCTTAACAGGGGTAGCATTACTTAACTTTTCTTTATCCCCTTGTTTTTCATTGTCCATATTAGCTAACACAGCACATCAAACTGAAGTGCACAGCTGCACTGTGGATACACTGTTTGCACCTTAAAGCAACTGATTGATCCCCAAATGAATAGATAGCATACTTGTCACACATGTTCTGTATGATAGTGGATCGAAAATGTCCTTCAGCACAGCGTGACCGTTGCTGTCTCAGGGAATTTGTTTATTTTATAGGTCCAGAAAGAAGACTCCACTTGCCCTTCGGTCTACCAAAAACACTTTCTCTTTCAAACAACTTTCTTTTTCTGGGAAGTCTGAAGTCTGAGCATAAATCAATCCCAAGTCCAACCAGCTTCAACTGTTATGCAAGAGAAGGCCACGTTATGATGGCACAGGGAATGGCTTATGGCACAGAAGGTACAGCTGTGCATGAAGAAAAGGTCAGTGGTCAACTGATGTGTGGATCTTGAATTTAATGGCAGACGTTATAGTAATGGACAACCTTATTTTCAATCATTTTATCAATCATCTCCTCTTATGATGTTTACTCATGGCAGCACAGTGTAAAGGGATTCACTGGCTGTGGCATTATGCTTCGACAGTGTCATGACAACATGTTGTGTATGTGTAGCCTGCATTAGCACCTGGTTAAATAAGGAAAAATTAATGTGATGCATGATGTCACCCTTTGTCCATGCACACTGATGTAACTCACATGACTGTTCCTGTGCTCTTCCTCAGAACCTTGATTCCGAAAGGGGCTTTCTCCACTTTCACCTCATACATACGCTTGCTTGGGTCGGCCTCTGGCGCACTTGGAACATTTAGGGGGACAGGCACCTCAAAGCGTTGATTGACAGGGTCATATATCTGGAGAAATACCACCAAACAAAACAATGAAGGACATGAAAGATTTTTGTATTATCAGTACTAATATTGATGTTACTGTTCATCACTATTGCAATTTTGTGGAAGGACACATTTTGTGGGGTTATTGTGTAAATCTCGCAAAGAAAATCTGTCTGCTTTTCCAGCATACTGTAAGTGATATTTGTTTAGCAAATACTTGCTTTTCACATTTCAAAGAGGTATATAATAGCTAGGGTATATTAAAAAGCACTTGACTGAACCATGAAGAGATACCTTGAACTGAAGTATGTACTCGTTGAGGTATTTGATCTCCACCCGGAGTTGGTCAATATCTGGAGAACCCGGTCGCTGAACAGCCAGGTACTTCATGCTCCGTTGGATATCAAAAAGCATGCCAGTGCTGGTTTCATTGACGGTGTCTACTGTGTAACCATAGTCTTCGGGGTAATAACACCAGGGAACCCCTTGAAGATTACTTGGCTGGAAAAAAAAAAAGATGCGAACAGCAACACAGAGGAATTAAACTATACAGATTATGAAGACTTAACGTCATCTACATCTTGCCCTATTCCAGAAATACGTGATGTCAAGTGTAAAGGTTTTAATTATACATATATAAGTAATTATACATACATTATACTTGATAGAATGCAGTGTACTCATAGATTTACATTTACATTTACATTTAATCATTTGGCAGACGCTTTTATCCAAAGCAACATACAAAAGTGCAAACAGTGGGCAAACAACAGGCACAAGAGCAAGATGTGTACAGGTCATACAATGCAGATAGTGCTGAAGCTGAGCGCAAGGTCAGTGTCGCGAGCCAACTAATCTGAACTAGGATTACATATCAAATACAATCACAGGGACAATAAAGTACCTCTATACTACCTAGGTAAGAGAGCTACAAGTACAAGACAGGAGTCAGATTTACAAGGTCAAAGTTACAAGGTCAAAGTGGCAGAGGTATCAGTCCACATCAAGTATATGTATTGATGGAAGAGTGAGACTTCATGAACCCCAAATTGGATAGTGTTTTTGTCTATTAATTCATGTCAGATAGCCACAAAGTGTAATGTGTGGTATGTTCTGACCTTATTTCTGAGAGAATAAAACATGGCAGTGATCAGTGACAGCCAATTAGCTACAAATAAGGGACACACAGAACTTACCATTGTAATGATAATGACTTACCAATTTATATAAGATCATCCATCAGCTGCTTATTTCTTTTTTCTTACTTGTGCATAATGTGCTAGCATTACCTTTGTTCTCTTCACATTATTCAATATTGCATAATCTGTGTTATACCTAAAAGTATTTAAGTATAACAAAGGCTAAAGTACTTTCATAATGTTGATTATAGCAAAAGAGAACAGAGGCTGTAGATCTGCCTTACCTTAAATCATCTTTTTTAAAATTAAAATGATGCGGAATGCACAAAAGCAGAGCTGAACATTAGAGGCAATCTGACAAAAAGGAAGCAGTGGTGTGAGGGAACCTTATTTAACTTGTGTGATGCGTGATCTTCATTTAAATTGCGGGATTTATATGTAGGTCATCCTTATTTAAATACACATGCCATTTAATTGTGCAGAAGAAGAAAAAAAACAGTTTGTGGACAGTTATTAAATAAAGGTAGGCTCTCTGCTACCAGTGGCCGTGGCTCATCGGCCACCAATGGTAACGGTGGCAGTCAGGGTGTGGGGAGACTTTGTGATAATGGCCTGTTTCTCCACCCACCTCCCAGATGCAGCCCCTGGCTCTGCACCTTTCTTCATTGCTGCCCTCCTCCGGGTAGCAGTCGAACCGTTCGTTCTGCGCGAGCACCACGTCCCACATCAGCTTGTAGTCCTGACCCAGTTCCAGTTCGAGCCCTGTGATGTACAGGACCTGGGGAGGGGTGGGGGGTGATGGTGGAGTGGGAGGGGGGAGCGATCGCACATAGACATCGTTATCGAGATCAATGCACTGCGTGATGTCCTGTACAGTATGTCGATACCCCGGCAAAGGCCAATCGGACGGTGGAATCACAATCTTCCCTGCGACAGTCTGCTGCGTAATTGGCAGCTGCTGAGCCACCCCTTGCTTAAAGGTCATTGAAAATGGTTTCATTTAAAGGCAGATGAAAGAGCAAAGGGATTTCAAATGAAATATCTTTTATCCCCACCAAGGGCTCCCAAGAGAAGAGCAGGTGTAGGCCTCAGCAATGTGTAGCCAAGGACAGAGAGGCAGTCTTAAACACAGCGCGCACTGTGCAAGTCTAACACCCTTCCCCCTTCACAAGGTTCCAACATAAAAAAGGTGAGAGGAAACTGTTGTTGGCATTAAAAGTGCATCTCACTGTACAGTTTACATTCCACTGAAACCTAAGATAGGGGATTACTGTGCGCAGTCTGACACCCAGAAGGACACCCTCAAAAAAGTCACCATTTTACGTGTGAGGCGAGGTCGTGCACCTTTTTGGTGGCGTCATAGCGAAGGCTCCCAGAGGGCACCGTGGTGGTGTTGGCCCCATGGCCAACCAAGACTTGGGTTGGAGGGTTACTCAGGCCCAGGATGGTGATGTTTTCAAACTTCAGGTTGTTGGGGTCACTGAAGCCATTGTGCAAGACCTGCATGCTCAGGATACGCTGAAGGGGGAAACACCATTTACAAAAGCCTGGCATTTATTCCAGTAGGACAGGGGTACCTAAAATATAGTCTCAATGCCAATATATGCCTGGGCTATTTCATGCTTTGGCCACATGAAGGAAAAATACATAATCACCATGATTTTTCAATTATTTATTTATTTATTTTTATTTGGACCTTTATTCATTTTTATTCATGTTTATGTATTTTTATTTTATGTAATCATAAATATCTAATTACGAAATACTGTATACATACATGTAATTACACAGGTACAAGGTCATTATAATGTCAGTATAATGTAATGTGTGACTTAGACTGACTAGCCTTCCAAAGGGAGGGAGATATGTACATGTGGACCTACTAGGTTCTCTTTTAAACCAAAAATGACCCCCCCGCCATTGCAAAACATTGCAATTTGGGAAAACCCGGATTAGGATTTGTGACATTACATAACAATAATAATTAAACTGATTAAAATGATTATATCACTACTACCCGTAACAGACTTACATTAACCACAGAGAACTGGTAATGGATGTACGCGCCAGATGCAACTGTCTCTGAAAATGAGTTAATAATCCACATTTTAAAACCACACTACAAGAAATACATGCAGTCTTGAGGACCAGACAGGACACACTTTGCACATACATCTCTCCTGGTTTGCCAACTCCTGACACTCACCTAGACATGAACTCAAAAGACTGTAATTGTCACTGTGGTGGGTTTCTATGCCACGACTAATCTTTTTCACTCATTCAAAACATTGCTTCAATGAATGTGAAATATGTCATGGATTCAGGGGCCACATTGTGGGATGGATTTTCATTGTCCAATGACAAAAGCAAACTTTAGCAATGGTTGTGTAATGCAGGCACATGGGGAGTTGTTTTAGTATTGCAATGTTTATATATAAAAAAACAAGCATTAAAATCAGTGCACACTATAACCTGTTAACGAGCATCAGCTGGCCAATAAAGCTGTGCAGCAACAAAAAGAGTTAAATGATTAACATACTGACACCCTGCTGCAG
Organism: Megalops atlanticus; assembly: GCA_019176425.1. Lineage (NCBI taxonomy): Eukaryota > Metazoa > Chordata > Actinopteri > Elopiformes > Megalopidae > Megalops > Megalops atlanticus. Next base: position 20,429,776 of record CM032883.1, on the reverse strand, counting down.
ACAATACATTCCATGTGCCAGTCCAAGTCCAGTGTCTTGCCAGAAATATATGCCATATACTACATTATTACTACACCATTTATTTCTATATTTTGTTTTTGAAATGATTCATTGACAAATGGTCTGTCGTTATATTATATTGTGCCTGTTCGAACTGTCTTTCATTCATTCATCTTTGTCTCACATTATTGACTGTGGGTGTGTGACCGTGATAGGTTAGATGAAATTTAAGGGTTTACATTATGGTCTCAAACAAAGGAAGATATCAAGCAGTACTTTATCCTACTTTCCATCAGCTAGCCTATAGCTTGTTCTCATATAGGGCAGATCAAATACAGCAAAGAATCCATGCATGTTACCCAAATAGTATGTTTGTCAGGATGACATATTGGTTGGTGACACTGATTTGGTGTCCTGTCTTGATACCCAAGAACTACGCATTTTTATTTTTTGATGGTTTGTAGATAAACCCTCACCGTGACATATCAGAAAACAGTACTATACTGTGGGCTCCACATTCTGAGAATCAACCCATCCTATTCACCTTTGTAGATATCCTGCTGCACAGTTCATTGCTCTGATTAAACCAGGTCTAGCAACAGAGGATTGTCGGTGAAAAAGGGGACACAATGCAGACTTGGAAATACCAGTTCAGCACAATGTTAATAAGCCACATCTCAAAGGTTAGCCTATTTCCCATCCCAGTGCAAATGCATATGGGTTGCATCTCGTAAGTATTGAAAATTGCAGTCTGCCACTGTCAGAATTTTTGGTGTAAAAGGTCCAAACCCCATATGTGCATGCATTTACAACAGTGCCAACAAGACAACAATGGGCTTATTAAAATTTCTGATGCAAGTGTAAATAAATCAACATTTAATGTGGGTACTGATTAATTATGCTCTTTTCAAATGGGCAGCAGTATTGAACTGTGCCTGAGAACCAAATAGTCCTCTTTGGCAAATCAATTATATATCCATGTTCAGGCCTGCTGTGACTTCAAAATCCTTCATCAAATCTACATGCCACAGTGACTTGTGGCAAAAAAAGATCAGGTTATTGTGAAACAGTAATTAATATGAACTCTGGACTCCTTTACCCTTCAGACCTTGAGAACCCAGCTTTTTTGTAGCTCATAGTTTGACTTATTGCACCACTGCCAACATAAGCTTTTAGATAAGATTCTTTCGGCAATATAACCAAACAGCGATTTAACAAATGTGCTATCATATCATATAAATGTGCATTCTCAGACACGTATGCCCACACACACAGACACAAACATCCACTTTTAAATGAACTCTCGCTCTTTTGCACAAAAAATCCTCATGACTTTTAATTAACCGCACATCGCATAGTACCTCTGGAGTCACCATCATCCCAGAATAGCTCTCCTGCAGCGCTGTTACCATCATCGAGAGCGACGATCAGCCCCATGGGGTTCTGGCGACTAAGGGAACACAGGGGTACACATCCCTCTTTCATGAAAAAAGCTTTTACCAGGAACAAAAGTCATAAAAACAAAAATAAAAAACACAGACTCTTTGAAGTTGAGATATTTACTACAAGAACGTGTCAGGGATTCCAACATTAAAGGGAAATTGGGATGAGTATAAATGCACATGTGACATAAACAAGCAAATAAGACAGAGCATATTTAGCAGGGAGATAGGCAATAAAATAAAAATAATGAAATAAAATTAAAATAAAATAAATGAACATAAACTTTATGTACTGCAGTTTTAAGTGCAGTGGAAATATGCTACAATTCAAAGATATCATTTTAAAAAGACACCTCTAGCTACCCCTTTTGTTGAAATGACTTATTTTTGCATCAAAGGTGTTTTCAAACCTATTTGTGAAGTGATACATCAAATTTACATTCTTGAAATACACCAAGTCTTACAGAACTTATGATTACAGAAAGTGATGCTTAATTAGCTTGCATTGGTTGCAGTGAGCTGTTTACCTGTATAGATAGATATATAAACAGGTGTTTACCTGTATATATGGATTAGCAGTTAGGTGTATAACTGTAAACAATGGCATACAGAGAGGTGTCTACTTGTATGAACATCTGTACAGGCATGTCTTAACCTGAACAGATAGCTATATAGACAGGTGCTTAACTGTGTACGGAGGTGTACAGTCACATGTTTACCTGTATAGACTACAGACAGTTGGGGGACGTTACCTGTAGACAGTGGTGACAGCAGGTCTCTGTGTTGGCAGAATGGCCCCACCCCGAATGTGTAAGCCTAATTTATCTGCTGGCAGGTACATGTCAATGTGCTGTTTACGGGAGTTTAGTTTCTCTTCCTGAAAAAAAAAAAGTAGTTTTCCTGGAGGACTTGTATAAGTAGACTCTGTGCCCACTCTGTGGCAGCTATGTGGAAGAATGTGGAATGTGCTTCAGGTGACACGGACTTGAATGCAAGGTATTCAATGTTGCAAATGAGGCCTTGGGCATGGCACTTCAACCATCCTAATATGCTCCAGCAGACACCCGGCTGAATGAGTGGGCTACAATATATGTATACTGCTATTTCCACTACTACTGCTAGCTGGTAGTGGTAGTAGCTTAGAAACATTACACAAATTGCTAAAACTGATACAAATGGCTTTACAAATGGCAAAAAAAGAATCATTGGTTTTTTAATGATCAACTGGATGGAGACTCTTTCCTACCAATTTATAACGGATATTTGAAATATTCATATGATAATTTGTCTTCTAAAAAGTATTAATAGTTTGCACCCACACCATCAATGGTCCTTGGAATTGTCTTGGGATAGTGCGGGGGGCACTGGGGATTGGTGAGCATAATCTCAACATCTCAACCCTGAGTGAGGAGGAGGGTCACACAAAGACCCAAAATGGCTCCAAGACACTATACTGCTGAAATACAAATCCCGCTGCAATTAATTTCACTCTCCCTGGAGGAGACGTTCGACAGAACAGAGCGAGGAAAATCTGAAAAGTATTCTATCTCTCTTTCTTTTCTTTTTTCTCCCTTTGTATTCAGAGGGGTCGATGCGTTGAGGGGAGCCGCGAATCACTGAGGCGGTCATAAGCAATTTCAGATCCTATCGGGCTTCATTGTCGCCCGCGATAAGAGCACTTAGGTTCTCCCGTCTCTCAGAGCAGAACGTGGAATCAGGCCTGCTGGCGAGGAGCCGTTCCGTTAATCGACAGCGTCTCTGATGCCCCCACCCCCCACCCCACCAGGGGGTCAGCCACAATACAAGGCCCCTGGAATCGTGTCCCTCTTATCACCCATCAGATCAACAGCTCTTATAGCAGTGCAAATCAAGCTGCTCAGGACTGTGTCCTCTATACCTTTCTGTCCCTTTATTTACATATTAATTAATTCACATATCTCAGTAAGGAATGTCTGTATGCCATATGTAGGTCCATGTATTGCATTTCAGATCCCTGATTTTAGCTTGGCAATAAAGCAGAGGTCCTATAACATGGTGACCTTGCGGTTCCTGTTAGACTGTTAGAATCTGTTCTTTACATTGTTGTAACTATGAATGACCACGGTAGCATAGGGAAGCATACTAAATAACTAAGCTCATGTGCTAAATTCTGTATGCAGGGGGCAGCTCTGTGGAGGAGTGGCCAGAGAATTTCACTCTGGTCCTGAGGGTTATGGAAATGAATTCCAAGGTGAGGAACTTTTTATACCCAAGAGCAAAGTTATTTACAAAAACGAATCCAGTAAATGGCTGTGAAAATGTGTTACAGAATGCGTAAGATTTTTTACAGATGTATAATTGGTGAGGTTGTAAGTATTTAATGGTAAGTTGCCCTGGACGAGATGGCAGTTGAGCAAATAAATATTAAAAAGACAACATAATCGCATTCTAGCCTTGAAAATTGAACCTAAACTCACCGTGGCAGAGACCGTGATGGAGATTAAACCTATAATTCTGAGTAAATCAGTTCCACAGACCCAGGGGCTAAGTATTATTCTCCTTCAGTGATTTCATCCAGCACTCCTATCAGCCACTTCCTTGGCTGTAGGAATGACATGGTTGTAACATTATGTGATGACAGCAGGATGTCCATCAGACTACGGGGAGGGACCTAGTCTGATCAATCAGGGTTCTCACCGGCACCAGGAAGCTTACCGTTTCATAGTCGTACCACACCGCATCTGGGATATAGGCCTTAACTCTGTCCACACCCTGCAAAGTAAACCAGTTATAACAAATTAAATCTCAACACTGCAAAGAGGGAAAAACAAAGATGTCAAATTACTGACAGGAGCAACTCTCAGAAATTCAGGCAACTTACTGGGATGATTCCTGAAACAAAAATCTTAGACAGATCATGTTTTTACATTATTCAGACATCATTATCTGCATTGCCTGGCCCTATAGTGCCACCCAAGACAAACTATAACTATAACGTGTACACAAGCACTCCACAAAAAAAGATGTACAACCGTATGTTAGCTCCAAAACTTTGTAAAACCTGCAGGTTTATATCATTTCCCTGCTTAAGCCATCACTGAGATCATTTACACGACTGGAACAAGGGAGCAGACAGAGCGATGGCCTTTTAAAAGAGCAAGCGGAGAGTAAAGCATTCTGTTCACGCGTCACCGCTTTTTCCCTCTCAAAGTAATTCCTGACGCTGTCACTCACTCTCTCCCCTCTTGTCATATTTTATTTTATGTTTAACAGATTCCCATCGTTAAGGAACTAAGAGGAAACAGATGAAAGAAGGTGGAGAGGGGGGAAGATGCTGCATAAGCAACTTTGTGGTTGTTTGATTGCTGCTCGTAAATCATGCATGAAATGATGGGCCTAACAGCTTTTTGGTGATGAGGAATACAGAAATAAAATGAGTAGATTGGTTCTTCCTGTAAAAGGCAATGGCTGAATGAATATAAAAAGCTAGGCAGCAACACTTTGCAGAAGCAAATTGGCCTCTGAATGTTTAAAATTGAATTCATTATACATGATGTTATTGTGAAACACTAGTAATAACTTTTGTTCATAATATGCCTGTTCAATTCTCTAGAACTTAAAATAGAACTTTTGACCATTCTAGCAATTCTATATATATGCTCTAATATACCAGAAAGCATTAGAGATTATTGTGGTACTTAATTTGGAAGCATTCTTGTCAAAGTTACCCCTTGATTAAAGAGACAGGGAAAAGCAGACAATCTCTTCTAAACTCAGACAATTATCTGGAGACTCAGGTCTCCAAATAATAATTAGGTTCTTGTGTTGCAAAGTATATGTCACATGTGACAAAAACCTGATTACATAGGGCTTCAAATTTAAGACTGAAAACTGAAGGCTCATGGTCCCATGGTCATGAGAAACACAATGGCTTGATTCTCAGTCCCTTTGCATTACCAATCCTTAATGCAATATGTTTCTAATTATTATATCTTGCTGTTTACATTTCAAACAAAATTAATTTGTTAGAATCTTTAGCTCCAGATGCAAGCATTCCATATCATATTGAATAACATGTGGCAAAACAAATCTTATCACGTACTATTGGTTGTGTCTCCTTTTTCTTCAGCATTATATTCACACACTGATTGCACATTCAGATCCCATTATTGTAATTCTCAAGCTTTGCCAAGTTTGTTCTAAAGGAAATTGATGGCTTACCTTCCTGTAAACCCATAGCTGTGTATAAACAGCTACTCAAGATAAAAAAGCAACTTTCATTTTAAAGCATCACCATGCATTTTTAAACAGAATTATCCAAGCTGTTGTGTCAAGGAGGTCAAGTAAGAAAATGCACTGAAATCTACATAAAAAGAACTAGATATTTAAGAGGGAGGGCACCGGTGGGACATTGTAATAGAGGCAGGGTCTGAGACGGTGAGAGGTGGAGCATGCAATAGCTTTGTTCAAGGCCTCAGAGTTGTGGGTCCATTTCAGTGCCCATGGAGGCACAGATAAAAAACAGGGATCCGCATCCAAGTTGAAAACTTGAAAGGGAGGGAAGTCACGGCGAGGCCGACCCTTCTGTATATGAGGAGGTCTGAGCTGGCTTTGATGGCCACTAAGGCCCACATTAGAAAAATAATTAGGTGAATTTAAATGAGGGTTTGCTTCCGTGGAGGACTTGTTTGGAAATAAAAGAAGTGGGTAGAAGAGGGGGCGGACGAGGAGGCGGAGCCGCTGGAGGCTGCAGGAGATTTCCCTAGCCTGTCGTAAGATGAGATCGAGTTTCAAGGTTTTTATGATCTTTAGGTTAGAGCTGAGATATCATTAAAAGCATAGTCCAGAGACTTCACATGGAGGTAGCATCAAATAACATTTATTTAACCGCCTTGCACCTCGTAGTGTATGGACCTACACTCTAATTATGTTATTATGGAAAAATGATGCCACCAGCTGAAGTGCATGAGCTTTGGGCCTAATTTTACAGGTATTACACAACCTTTATTCCATAAGTGGGTCACCTCAGCATTAGCTCCCCTGGGAAAAAAGTTAAGGTTCCACCATGCGCCACCAACCCAACAAACACTTTTTTTCTATTACAAAAACTTTTTACAACAAGTCTCTGACTGAACTTTTAGGAGCCCCAGTTTGCGTCTGAGTGATCTATTTTGCTTCTTTTGTAACATGTGAGAGACCGTGTTAAATTGGCAATTAATCACCCACTTTAACATGACCACAATCTATCTTCAATTCTAATTTCCCCATAATGAGGTCAGTGCTCTCATTAAAAAAAGGAAAAAAGAGAAAAAAATGAAAGAAAAAAAATCCCCACGGCACATGTCTGTCCCAGTGGAGGTCAAGTTAGGCCCACAGGAAGTACAGGCGCATACCCTGTAACTCTTTCATGATTGGCTGGGATACACAGCACCAAACCCACTTGTAAAACTAGGTTCTGGCTGCTGATGTCAAAATGAGTTTGTGTTATTCTGTGTTAGTGTGCATTCTGTTTTCTGAGATAATAAGCAGTAATAACAAATATTAAAGTATTATAAAATCATCTGAAGAACAGGGAGCTGCTCTTGGACAATCAGAAAAGTTGTGAATCCACCTTAAAATCCCATAATGCACAAGCTGCCTTATTCTGATGCATCTCTATTCGTTATATTCCAAACAATTTATTCATAAAATTTTCCCCATCAGCTCAGGGCACATTATTGCAGACTTCTCCTTATCCACCCCTACAGTTCTTGAACGGGGTCACAAATTAACATTTTCTATAATAATAGCGCTGGATATTTCCATCGCAAGTTTACCATTGCTGTTTAAACAGCTTACTGTTTTATCAAACGGCACATGAGCAGAGAGGACAGCTCAGAGTCCCCCAGGGCCAGAGACTGGAGGAGCCTTTGTATGCCGATGATGAACATCAAACAGCCCCCCGGTACCTGCCACGCCCCCCACAGCCCTGCGCCATTATCCCAACGACAGGCTAGGAGAATTCAACTCCACCAGACAATGGCCAGAGCTGTGTATGAATTGCAAATGGGCCTAATTAAAGGGAATTAAATGCTGAAATTACAACGCGAAAAGGACAATGACAGCCCAGCGCCAGCAGCTGCCAAATTGGAAACCTGTCTCGCTCCACCATCTCTCTGTCACCTGGTGCCTGTTCCCTTTTATTAACCGTTTATTTAAATGTGGTGAAGAGTGGAACACCAGAGGGACTGACCACAGAAACAAGTCAAACCAAGTGGAAAAATTGAGTGTGTTACAAGCACATTGCCACCAGCAGAAATAAACCATTAAATCTATATTCCCCTATGTGTTGTACATGCAACTTTTGTTAAACTGATTCATGGTCACAGGGTTTGCCTTCAGGGTCAAGTGGTAAGATCTAGTTTTGGCACATTAAGATCATTATTCAAATAACAGCTCAATAAAACCTAATAATTAAAAAGATCAGATTTTACCATCATGTAGGTAGCAATGTCTTTGTTTTACTTTGTTGGTATAAAGTTGAAATGTCACATCTGAATATTATCCTGACAAATAGAGACTTCTTTGTGCATGTGCACATGTTTTTGCAAAACTGTGGATCTGTGTGTGTGTGTGTGTGAGAGTGAAAGTGATACCGTAGACAGAACTCACAGGGTCCAGGACAGGTGTGATGAGAAGGTAGGGGCCCCAAAGGAACTGTCGGTCCACCGTCCAAGTTGAGCTATCAGAGTAAAATCTGAGGAGAAGAAACAGGGTCATCATATGTGACTACGTGGAACTGAGCAAATTTCAAAGTACAGTACAATAATGCCAACCCAATGTCATCTCCATTTCAAACACTACTTTTCCGAGCAATGCAGGTGACCATAAGACATTTCCCATGAGAAACATGAAGCTATAGAATGCAGCTGGCCTCTGGAGTTGTGACTATCTATTTCACAGGCCACATGGGGAAAGGTAGGACAGAGTGGAGCAGGAACTCACTCATGCATCATGGGCCGCACTACCGTGTCCCCGCGGACATGGGCCTTATAGAACAGTGTGTAAAGGTAAGGCAGCAGTGTGTAGCGGATGTTCAGGTAGTGCTTGGAAGTCTTCACCAGCAATGAGTCAGCACCAAAGTAGGCTGGATCCTGTGGCTAAGAGGGAGAAAGAGAGGGAGGTAGATGTTATTAAATATTTGTTGTCAAGATTGGCTCTGAAATTCTTGAATGCCATTATGACCATCATGTCAAGATAAGTATGGGATGCGCACTTCTAAATGGATAAAACATCAAATTGAAACGGTGCATGCTGAA